>JAWZYV010014318.1:0-1286282 GCA_038373885.1 Cheiracanthium punctorium
CAGACAGCCCCCGTTTCAACCCCGATTTTTAGTGACTGGATTTGTAATCAGTCATTCTCGTTCTTCCGGGTTTTCGGCAAGACGATACCTAAACCTTCTACCGGGCCTGCTTGTGCACTCCGATGAGTCATCCAAAGAGGTCTAAGGAAGCTCACTTATTGGTTCCAGCACTTAGATACGTCATCTAACGGGCGAATCTAACCAATGAGGAAACGTCCGTAGGCCAGTTGCGGCTCGTGGGATACAGCAAGTACAGCCGGGCTGCACTTGAAATTATCAGCACATACTTAAGAAAATTCTAAGGAAACTTCGAATCAGACACGGATTAATGCAATTTTGAGGATAAGAGCGGCTGGTTGAAATCTATGTCCATTTTATGGAAGTAAAATAGGATCTCTTACATTTTTTATGTAATTTCTTTTTTTTTTCCCCCGGTGAGAGCTTTCGAATTCAGTAACAAAGATTTTCCAATCCTGTCTGGAGAAAGGGGGGGGGGGCGGGGCTCATATACTTCCGACTGCACTAACAGTTTTGACCATCGGCCGCCACTGCCGTAGGCCTCTTTCGGAGTGCACAAGCAGGCCCTCTAGAATTACGATGGCCCCGGTCGGTCTTCACCGCTCGCCTATCTAGCCCACAGAATACGGCAGTGGTGTATACGTATGAAGCAGTGGCGGATTAATGCAAGTTTGTCGGTGGGGGTGGTTGGGCGGTTAGTTAGAAGATTGAATACATCTATTTATGGAAGTAAAATAGAATCTTTTGCATCAATTTCTTTTTTCTTGGGGGGGGGGTCATCCCCTCCACCCCCCACCCTTTAATCCACCCTTGGTATGAAGTGTGTTTATGGTGCTCTTTAGCATAAGCGTAAAGTTTTCAAAATTATTGGGGGGGGTGCGGGCCCCACAACCACATATATTCACGTCAGTGGCGGAGCCAAAGGGGGGGTTAGGGGGATCATAACCTTCCCCCCCATGAGGAAATTTTTGCCCTACAAAATGTATATTCTTCACTCCCTTATCATACACCCGTATACATATATGTGAGTTGCAGAAGTCGTACCCCCCCCATGAAAAATTTCTGGCTACGCCACTGATTCACGTAACTTACTCATAGCTACCAACTACTACGGAATATAATTAACCACTTTTTCTACATGATTTTTCGGTTAAAATATAGCAAAAGTTTTGTGCTGCGCGCGCGAGCTGGTTACTATTTTGAAAAAAATAATTAAAAAATAGACTGTTTACAAAAAGTGGTTAGTGGTTAATTATATTCCGTAGTAGTTGGCAGCTATGACTTACTATATATAAGTGTCAATTATTGGAGTCGCTCGAGCTCTATGGGCCCATAGAATTCTACACCTGTGTAAGGTAAGTATCCATGTTAGTATCTTCCTACCCGTGTACTGGATTTTCCTCGAAAAAAATGTCTACCCCCATCTTTCCCGATCGCCCTCTTTCTGTATCCACGGGGGGCGAGGGATCGGTTGAAAATTGCATCGTTGTATCCAGTCTTCCGAAAAATCTCCACGAGAGACGATCAATTAGCGCTTCCCCTCCCTCCCATGGATTTTCCCAGAAAACAGCCCAGCTGTAATCAGCCAGATGTGCTTGCTTGGACGCTCTATTGTGCAAAGAAATACCTGTACTTCAAAAATCCAACAGAATATCGAACTCTAGAAAGATAAGTGTATTTTCTGAGACAGACTTCACTTGCTCGATAGATACTTTCCTAAAGACAAGTATGAACGAAAACCGATATTTTAAAACAAACTACTTTTGCGTATGTTTTTCCCCCCTTTTATAGAAAAATAATAATTTAATTTTTTATGAATCAGTTGCATATTAAGTTACAGAATTATTTTGAAATTTCTAATACTGATAATTTAGTATGTGCTCTTTGAATTTCTTTATTTTTTAAAGCTGTTCTACCTGAATAGTAATCGCCGTCACAATTAACCAGTGATGTTAAATGCCCGAAAATAATAATAGTAGTAATAATAATAATGCTTCTTCACCTGATGCACTATGGACTGGCACAAACAGTAAAACGCTATGTCACATGCAACTGGCAGAAAAAAAATTCATAAGCAAACAAATCGTCTTCAAAAATAGGCTGAAAATTTAACCGTTTTTCGAAATATTGCGAAATTCTCTACGTTTAGCATTTTTCCTCAGTATTCTGTTCTGTAATTCTTATACACTACTGGCCAAAAGTATTGCAAGTTATAGAAATCTAACTCTTTTTAAGATTATGCCCCTTCTCCCTCGTCAAAAAGAAAAATCAATATAATTGATATTTTTTAATGTCAACATATCAGATTAATTACTTCAAAGACAAAGTTAAAGAACAAAAATAATTATTTAATTTATTAAAAAGTAGCATAAAAATGCATACATAATTACAGAAGGGTAATTCCGTGTGTGACTTACACGACATTTGAGATTTTCCGTATGTTTCACTTTTGTTCAAAAGTGTAAATTAAGAATAAATTTAAACTTTCAGTAACGAATCATAGAAGAGTAAAGTAAATACACTTGTATATTATGTTTTCAAAAAAAATTGTGGGATTTTTAATGTTTAAAAAAATAAAATTACTGTTTGTGACTGACACGACGCAAAAAGAAACTGGCTTAGACTTGCTTTCACTTATATTAAAAATTCTGCTCTAGATTTAGTTCTTAAAATTTGAAACTCACATGAAATATCAAGAATAGTGCATACAACAATAATAAGAATCAAATTCGAGTTCAATAAAATTTTTAAATCTTTTATTTGAGTTATCTGCACGACAGTTACTGACACGACAGATAATGTGTGACTTACACAACATCTGCAAATATTCAATCTGAAAACACAAGTTTGTTCATATAAAAACACAATTATTTAATTTTTTTTTTTTTCCTGTTCAATAGTTATATGACGTTTTAAGCTGTAAGATTAAAGTTAATTTCATATGACGAAAATTGAATGCATTATCTTATAAAGATGCTTCATTTCCCCATGTGTTACTTATCAACATAATATATGGAGAAATTGCATCTGGAGAAAGTCGTCCAAAACTCCAGACAATTAGATTCGCAGCCACGGAAATCTAACGGGTCCTCGCGTTACATCAGAAAATAGCCTGAAACTAGATTGTTAGACTGACAGTCGCGCGGTAGACCAGAACCCTGGACTGACACACTAAGGCAATCTATCATGTTCAGTGTCAATCACTCGGTCATGGTGGGTTCTATTCATTTCGGTGGGAGGAAAACGCACCCGGAAAAAAACGCACAATATTGGGGGGGGGGGGGTATTTTTTTGGATGAGTGTGGGTGGGTTGGTTGGTTGGTGGGTTGGCGCTTGAAATAAAAAAATGTAAGAAAGGAGTGGGCATCTTAAAGTGCGCTTTTTGGTGATGTGATTTTTTTTGTTTGTTTTTTGTATCATTTCTACACTAACATGTGTCACACTCTGAATGCCCCTCCAATAGAAACACTTGTATTTTCACTTAGTCTTCAGTTAAATACTAGGTTAAAATTTGCAGAAGAGGCAGGCGAGGGCATTCAATTGACTTGTTAAAAAGAAAAAACTTTATCAAAAGGGCAATGAGGCGTTTCGGACGGCCATGGGGCTACTGGAAAAGTTATCTGAATAGCAATTTTCAATAGAGATAAATACAAAATACACTAATGTACCTACCTCTGTTTACGAACTTTTGAACGCCCACTTGTTTCTCACATTTTTCATTTCACGCCCCCCCCCCCAACCTCTCAACTAAAAAAATAAGCCCATTCAAATTATGCGCTTTTTTTTCCGGTGCGCATATTTAATCAAAGTTGGTGAAAGGGAATAAGCTTTGCAATACTAATAATGGTAAAAATATAATTATTAAAACTATTCCAACAAAACTAATTAAACATTAATTTTAATTACAGTTATATATAGCTGATATTTTACATTTTAAGAAAGTAGTTTTAAATAATTTTTAAGCAGTTTCTTAATTTTTTTTTTTTTTTAGCATTTAGAAATGAAAATTTGTTTAAAAAGTTTTTTAAGAAAGTTTTTTTAAATTGACTTATTAATACCATAATTTAATTTTGAAAATAAAGCATGTCTAAAATAAGAGAAGTAATATTTAAATTAAATACTTTCAAAAATAAAAATATTTATATGTAAATATAAGTACTTATAAATCATTCATTCTAAGAATTAGTATTTAAAACCAGAGAGTTAACAAGATAAATTACTATGAATCAGAATAAATTCTTGCACTTATAAAAAGAAAACCAGTATTAACAAGCTACAGCTGATTACAAATCAGACTAAATGTGATAACATATTACAGAGAACGTGCATGTTAAATCTGTGGAGTCTTAGATTCTTTTTTTAGGGTTGCCTGTTAGGTGAGAGATGGTATTTAAAATTTTCGAAACTGCTATAATTTGTTACTGAATGACTAGTTTTGGACTTTGTCCAAAGAATAATAACAAATTAAACTATTGAGAGGGGGAGAAGCGTCATTCAGATTATGAAAAATTTAGTATAAAACTGATACAAAAAATTCACAATATTAAAAAAAAATCATAAAACGGTAAAGGGCAATGAAGAGTTGCGGACGGCCATGGGCTACTCTGCGCACTGTATACTTACAAATCAGGCCACTGTTCTTGGAAAAGTTGTCTGAATGGCAATTTTCGATAAATACAAAATACACTAATGTACCCCTGTTTACGCCCTTTTGAATGCCAACTTGTTTCTCACATTTTTTATTTAATTCATGACACCCCTCCCCCCCCCCCCCGAAATCTTCTAAAAATACAAACCCATTCAATATTGTGCGTTTTTTTCCGTGATTCATTAATTTCACAGTTGTAGTGAGGTGAGTACTCAGTATGTACTTCGTATTCAGCCTATTCAGTTAAATTTTGACCGAATACTCGGCTAATACAGATTATTTTATGGAATTTCAGCATTTTATAAACATTATGAAAATGATACGTAAATAATTAAGCAAATATAAATCCTTATAAATAAAAATGAAATTCTGTTTGTTTGTTTGTTTGTTTGTGGATTTGAGTCATATACAAATCCACAAAAATGGACCTATCAGCCTGAAATTTTGCACAGATATGTAAAATAATATAGAATAAATGATAGTCCACTTTAAAACTTTGAAAGTCCACCCGTTCCCGGAATTTAAGGGATTTTTTATGCTCTCCACGCAAAAAGCTTTCCATAATTGTAACCCCTATAGTGAAAAAAGTGTGAAAGAAGCATCGTGGTTGCTATGTGTGGCGATTTTGCCGAATAAAATGTTTTAAATTCCCAAAGTAAAAAAAAAAGAAGAATAATGATTTTTTTTTTTGTTAGTTTATATTCGTAAGGTTTTTTTTTTTTTAAATTATAATATCGTGTGCATGGGAAAACAGAGCAGGAATGAAATGTTTTATACGCAAAACAATAAGAATTGAAGATTTCTGAGGCTAATATGTTAAAATTTTTTAGTTTGGCGAAAAATAAAATGGCTCAAAATGCCGAGAAAGTGAGTTCTAGCGGTTTGTACAGTTTCCGACTTGGCGCAATTTACTGAGAGCTTAAGGAAAGGGATTTTTGAAAACAGGTGCAAAGGTTTTATTAGAATACAGCGTTAAATTTTAATGATCCGTGCGGAAATAATGCAGTTATTAAGGGATTTCAAGCGATCTATCTTCAGCATTCTCGCCAATTGAGTGCATTGATTTAAGTTGGGGGAATTCCGCCAAATTTCAGATAATTGAAATCTTCGCATATAGTACATCGGAGTAACGATGAATAAAACACGTTATATAGTTGATAATTTAAAAAATGCGGCTGTATTAAATTATTCCACTTTTCAAATAAAAGCGTGTTTTACTTTTTAAAGGTCGAACCATTTCCAAAATTGATTGCTGCTAAGTCAATGCTTCGAATGATTCCCTGAAAAACTCTTGCAAAATGGCGTATGTTGGCACTTTGGCGAGGCTTAGATTTGAAACTGGATTTTATTTGAGACTGGTAGCTATATTAATAAAACAATGTGTGTAAACTGTTAGTTTATTTGTCTCTGTCTCGCGTAGCTCGCAAACGGGTGATCGCAGACCTACCAAGTTTTGAACGGAAATTCTCCATGACAGGCCCGACACACCTCGAAGCGATTTTTTCAAAATTCGAACTATATTTTAGGAAATATAGATAAAAACGTATTGCAAAAGGCTAATTTTTGCTTTCCGCCATTTCGTAATTGTAACCCCACAGTCAATTAAGCGACGATTAAGCTTATCTAGGTTGCCACATTCGGCAGTTCATTAAATGATTCAGACTCTTGAAGTAAAAATAAAAGAATAACGATTTTTTAAAATTTTGTCTAGATTATTTGTAAGGTTGTTTTTAAATTAAAATATCGTGTGCATGTGATATCAGAGCGGGAATGAAATGATTTATACTCAAAATAAAAATAGAATTTGGAAATTTTCCGAAAATAAATGTGCAACTTTTTAATTGGTCGAAAAATAAAAGGGGTTGATGTGCGATTTTGAGGAGGATTCTAACGCTTGGCGCTATTTATCGTAATTTAATCGTCTGCTATTTGGGTTATGAATACACCTGCGTATAAGTTTCTGAAATTTTCATTCAGTTGGAATTGTGCATTTTTCTGAGCAGCTTTTCTGCATCTATTTCTAATGCATTACATCCAGAAAAAAGGATGTTAGAAATATCAATTTTAATTTTGTTTAATCACACCCATGAATAATGATACACTTTCCAACTTAATGAAAGAAGGAACGAAAATAGGGAAGACCCATGGATTATAACTCTTTTTATATATAGCACTTTAGTGCGTATTTAAAATCTGAAAGTGTGTCAGATTTTCTATGATTCTAGCGCTTGGCGCAATTTAATGAGAGGGTATTTTTAAAAACAAGCGTAGGTTATCTTATAAATAAAAATGAAATTCTGTTTGTCACTTTGTTGATTTGGGTAGTATACAATTCCACAAAAATGGACCTGTCAGCCTGAAATTTTACACAGATATGTAAAATAATATAGAATAAATGATAGTCCACTTTAAAACTTTGAAAGTCCACCCGTTCCCGGAATTTAAGAGATTTTTTATGTTCTCCACGCAGGAAGCTTTACGTAATTGTTACCCCTGTAGTGAAAAGAGTGTGTGAAATAAGCATCTTGGTTGCCATCTGCGGCGATGTTGCCGAATAAAATGTTTTAAATTCATTAAGTACAAATAAAGGAATAATAATGATTATTTTAGTTTATATTTGTAAGGTTATTTTTTTAATTGTAATATCGTGTGCGCATAAGAAATGAGAGCAGGAATGAAATGTTTTATACGAAAAACAATGAGGATCGAAGATATCAGAGACTAATATGTAATTTTTTTTAGTTTGGCGAAAAATAAAATGGCTGATAGGTCGATTTTTAGAAAGTGAGTTCTAGCGGTTTGCAAAGTTTTAGGCTTTTTGGCGCTATTTACTGAGAGCTTAAGGGAATAGCATTTTTGAAAACAAGTGTATAGGTTTTCTTAGAATACAAAATTAAATTTTAACTATCCGTGCAGAAATAATGCAGTTATTAGGGCATTTCAAGCGATGAAGCTTCAGAATTCTCGCCAATTGAGTACATTGATTTAACTTGGGGGAAATCCGCCAAATTTCAGAAAATTGAAATCTTCGCATTTAGTGCATCGAGGTAACGATGAATAAAACATGTTATAGTTGATAATTTAAAAAATGCGGCTGTATTAAGGGATTCCACTTTTCAAATAAATGCCTGGCGGTCGAACCATTTCCCATTTTTATTGCTGCTAAGTCAATGCTTCGAATGATTCCCTGAAAAAACTCTTGCAAAATGGCGTATGCTGGCACTTTGGCGAGGCTTAGATTTGAAACTGGATTTTACTTGAGACTGGTATATACGTATAATAAGACTGGTTATAGATAAAAATGAATTTTGGTATGTGTGTAGGAGGTTGAAAAACTCCAGCACCGTTTCACCGATCACCATGAAATTTGGTTCACTTAAGTCTTTTATCACGGAGAAGGTTTGTATGCTATCCGTTTTCCTCTAACTTGCCACTAGGTGGCGCAGCAGAACGTCGAATTCTATTCCGTTTAGCCGTTTGCTATGCGAATATCGTCCAACGAATTTCGATGAAATTTGGCACACGCGGATATTAGAACACGGAGAATATTTTTCACTATCCATTTGCTGTAACTTACCGCTAAATAGCGCTGCAACGCATCAACTTCTATACCGTTCGACTGATCGGGATAAAATTTTTTATACTTACACATTTAAGCACGAAGAATATATTCTAACTGTGTTACTTTTGATGTTACTCACCACTAGATGGCACTGCAATGCATTATTATTTTAATTCGCCACTAGATGACGCTGCAGCAGGCCATATTTTTGACCATTCAAACGGTGGCTATGAAAATCAGTATACATAGCTATTTGAACAATGAGAATATTTTGGTGTTATCCATTTTGCTATAATTCGCCACATGACGGCGCTGTAGCAAATCATTACTTTAATTAACCACTAGATGGCCCTGCAGTGTATCTCTTCTTGACTGTGCGAATGATCGCTATGAAAATAGGTATACATAGATATTTGAACACGGGGAAGAGTTTGGCACGATCCATTTTCCTATAACTTGACACTAGATGTCGCGTTAACACATGAACTTCAGGACTATTCAGCCGATCGTCGTGAAAATTCGTATACATCGATATCTGAATGCGAAGAATATTTTCGCCGTATCCGTTTTGCTAAAACTCGCCACTAGATTGCGCTACGCCGCATCGCCTTCTGCACCGTAAAAACGATTGCCTTGGAATTCAGTATGCATGATTATTGAACACAATATAACGCGATATCCATTTTGCTATATCTCTTTATTACAATAAATAGTAATCACAACAAATATTAATATCAAAAAGTCCATTCATTCCCGTGCGAAGAACTGGTACTTCAGCTAGTAATATATATAGTAAAATCTTAAAGGTATTGTTCGTAGAAAGGAAGTCTTCCTCAGGGACTTTACCCACAAAGGGAAACAAAGTTTGCGCCAAATTTGGTTATGTAGTGTACTTAAATATTGAGAGATTTTAGTTTAGTGGTTAAGACAAAGCAATATGAAGTCTATCTACCTAAGGAGGGCATTTTGGGCACAGGATCTCTTTAAGGGTTTCTGACGCGTATTCATGCTACATCGGCAGAAAATCGTCCAAAACTACAGAGAGTTAGATCCGCAGCCGTGGGAAACCAAGGACCTTTACACTTCGGGGAGATTTAAGAGATAATCTTATAAAGATGCTGTGCATCGCCATTAATTTATTTTTCGGAGAACCTGTAAAAAAGTTTAAAATTTTCCCCCAACTTTTAACTGAAGTGTAAACAGTTATAAACGTTTATATACTTACTGTATTGTGCTAGAAAAGGATGAAAGGATGAATGTATCCGTATTGAAAGGCAGTAATGTATCGATATTCTTTTGAGTGCTCCTGTAGAACGCTACATACTGTGATGGAGATCACATATCTAATTTAATAATCATTTACTTTGGCTTTCTTTAATGTAATCTATCCAAAATCAAGAATTCTAAATCACTTCTGTTTTTCATTTTTCTGCCATTTCGGTTTTTAAATCTGTATATTTGCTTTTCCCCGTATGCACTATTCTTACTTGTTTATTCGTCTCTTCAGACCGGCGTGCTAAAAATAGATTATATTTGCGTCCGTTTGCAAAATCAACGTACTTTTGGATTCCTCTCCTTTGGCTTGGTTTTGGCGTGTTTATTATTTGTTGCCCTTCCGTCGTCTTTAAAATATTTGTTCGCGATTACGTCATTTTTAATTTTATTGGATTAACTGTTAGGGTTGCTCTGGAATTGGCGTTATTAATCTCAGCCAGGTGTTTGTTCTCGCCAGTGTGTGCTGGAGTAATTTTTAAGCCATTCCATCTTAATTGCACTGTCCATATAGGTCGTCATTTTATTTTCGCTGAGCCACCACCGCCCGTTATAATAATGTTTCAATAGTATATGTTTAATAAAACAGCTTTTCAGTATTTAACGTCTTTTTATTATATTGCAACTGAGTGTATCGAACCTGGATTTTCATGTGTCACAACGCCAGTCTTAATAATTTAAAACAGCCTAACCAAGTAACTTCTGTTGAGATTAATCACACTTACTCCCTGGTTTGTGTTTTGTATATGTATATTTGACTTCAGTAGTTTGGCAACGCTCTGGCTGTTGTTGTATTAAGTGCGTAGTTGTAGCTTGTACGTTGATGTGTAAGTGCACTGTCATGTGCGTTATTTCATTTTTTTTTAACTTAATAAAATCTTTTATAACTTTCATCGGCCTCTAATGTCATTTTATCTTAACAGCAGAGCGTGGTTCTGATATTGAACACGTTTTAAGTGAGGAATTCTACTGCTTGAATTTTGTTCTAAGGTGAATAACGTGTAAGTGATATTTTGAAATGGCAGCACGTGATGATAACACTAAGTACTGTGTTGAACCGTTTAGCGGTAAGAACTTTGCTTTATTTAAACGTCGTGTTGAAGCAGTTTTTGCTGCAAAGGACCTTGAAAAATATTTGGATAGTGAAGCCGATGAAACGAAAGCTGCTGAGGTCAAGGATGAGAAAAGAGCGTACGCTTTACTGTTAACCCTTCTAGATGATACCATATTGGCAACTATGGCGACAGAATCTTCTGCTTGTCAGATGTGGACTAGTTTAAAGCAGAAATATCTAAAGGTTAGTGCCGTAAGTCAAATTTTAGTAAGAAAGAAACTTGCGACTTTAAAGAAACGCCGAGATATCGGCATGCAGCAACATATTAATGAACTGTTGGCTATCGTGAACGAATTGCGACTCTCGGGTGCAGAAGTAAAGGATATGGATGTGGTTATTTACTTGCTGATGTCATTGCCTGCGGATTATGATGTTATTAAATCAACAATTGAAAATAAGCCTAACGAAATCCTTACGTTGGACTTTGTTATGCAGAGACTTTTGAATGCCGAAGAGTTGAAAGATGAAAAAAACTCCGATACTATTCGTGTTTCTGCATCAAGTGATAATGTAGCGTTTAGCGCGGATAAGCGAGACATAATTTGCCACAAATGCAAAAACAAAGGCCACGTTGCCAAGTTTTGTAAAAGAAAATTAGTATGCTTTGGCTGTGGACGTCCAGGGCACTACAGGAGGGACTGTAGATTTAAACAAAAATCCGAAGCTGCTGCAGTGACATTTATAGTTGGTGAGCCTGTTGAGAATTTCATTCTGGACTCTGGAGCATCCTCACACATGTGTAGTAAAGGTGAGTGGTTTGAAGAGATTAAGCCTTCTTCTGGAACTATTGAATGTGCTTCGAAAAGTGATGTTTTGAAAATAGAAGGTATTGGCGCAGTACCTGGAATATTAAATGGCAGAAAAATAATTCTAACAGATGTGTTGTATGTGCCTGACTTGAACGGTCAATTAATATCTGTTAAGAACATTCAGAAGACAGGCTGCAGTGTGACTTTTAAGAATGATGTAGCTGTTATTGAGAAGAGTGGTGAAAGGTTTGAATTTGCCAGACTAAATGAAAAAGGACAGTATGTGAGTCAATTTGAGCCCATTAAGGCTTCAACATACCTTGCAAATCATGATGCTGAATTATGGCACAGACGCATGGGGCACTCATCCAACAAAGTTTTAAAAGAAATGGGTTTGCCAGTTTCAGAGTCAAGTTTCTGTGAAGAGTGTATTATGGCAAAACATTCCAACACTCCAATGGGCAAAGGCCCTAGAAGTAGAGAGCGTATGCCAGGGAGAATGGTTCACACTGATATCTGTGGTCCCATTGATCCACCTACTAGGGAAGGTGAAAAATATTTTCTTTCTATCGTAGACGACTATTCAAGATTTTGTGAAGTGCACCTCCTGAAGCACAAAAGTGATATTCTTGATGTTTTCAAATTGTTCATAAAGCAGAATCCTGATCTCTACAAAATCCGGTGTGATAATGCCAAGGAATATGTGTCTGGTGAACTAGCTCGCTACTGCAAGAGGAATGGCGTTATGATAGATCCTGCTCCACCTTATACACCTTCTTTGAATGGTGTTGCGGAGAGAGCTAATAGATATCTTCTAGAGAAGGCTCGAGCTCTAATGTATGAGGCAATGCTTCCAAAATCATGTTGGGGATATGCTGTACAGACAGCTGCATATCTCAAAAATCGTATTTCAAACCAGACTGTTGGAGATCTACCTTTTAAGCTCAAATATGGTGAGTCACCTGATTTGAACATCATCAAGGTTTTTGGATGTGATGCGTATATGAGAGTTCCTGATCACTTAAGAAAAAAGTTGGATCCAAAATCCAAAAAGATGATTTTTATTGGATACACTACTATGGGTTATCGTTTATTGGACCCAGTCACAAATCGTGTTGTGGTATCTCGAAATGTGCTATTCAGTGAAGAGAAAAAGAGATGTATTTCAATTCAGGATGTTTTCTCCATAGAAGGTAAAGATGACCCTGATAAAGAAGTGATCTCTGATGCAGGTGACGCAGAATCTAAATGTCTCGAAGAAAATATTAGGCCAAGAAGAAATGTGAAATTACCTGCCAGGTTAAATGATTACTTTGTATATGAAGCTAATACAGTAGCTCTTAATCCTGTGTCATTTGAGGATATAGATACATTGCCAAAAGAAGAGCAAGTCCTATGGAGGAAGGCCATGAATGAGGAAATGGAGTCTCTCAATAAAAATGAAGTATGGAAGCTGGTTGAATTGCCAAAGGATGAAAAACCAATATCCTGTAAGTGGGTGCTGCACATCAAGCGAAACAATACATATAAAGCTAGGCTGGTTGCTCGTGGCTTTCAACAGGAGCCAGGCATTGATTATTTTGAGACCTATGCTCCTGTTATTGGTATGTCATCACTTCGTCTTGTGCTGGCGATCATTATTCAAAAGAATCTTGAAGTCTATGCATTAGATGTGAAGACCGCATTTCTGAATGGTGATCTCCAAGAAACAATCTACATGGAGCAACCAAAGGGCTTCGATGACAACAGTGGACGTGTATGCAAGCTTCTTAAAAGTCTTTATGGACTTAAACAAGCACCCAGGCAGTGGTTCAAGAAATTCACTGATTTTATAATTCGCTTAAACTTCCAGCAGCTCAACTGTGAAGCATGTATTTTTGTGAGAAGATCTAAACAGTATGAAATCTTTATTGTTTTGTATGTAGATGACCTGCTTATTGCTGGATCTGATGATTCAGAGGTAAGAGTTGTGATTCAGTTGCTCAGAAATGAATTTGAGATGTCCAAGGCTGAAATTGCAAGTGAATTCCTTGGAATAAGTTTTAAATATCATCACAACAAACTTTCTTTAAGCCAAAAGGCTTATGTTGAGAAAATATTAAATAAATTCAGGATGGCAGATTGTAAGCCATCTGATACTCCTCTAGTGCCCAAGTCAACTACATCAAATTTTGTGAATAGTGAAAGGTTTCATGGTCCCTATCGTGAACTTATAGGTGCCTTACTGTACCTATCAATGGCGACTCGCCCTGACATTTTATATTCTGTGAACCTTCTGAGTCAGATACAAGAACAACCCACTAATAGTGCTTGGGCTGGTCTGAAGAGAATTCTTCGATACTTAAAAGGGACATCTGAACTCCAATTATCTTTCTGTAGATCTGATAGTGATAATATTATGATTAATGTTTATGTTGATGCTGATTGGGGAGCAGATACATATGATAGAAAATCAGTTTCTGGGTATATTATTTTCTTTAATGATTGTCCTGTAACTTGGTCTGTTAGAAAGCAAACATCTATTGCCCTGTCCTCAACTGAGGCAGAAATGTTGGCTTTAGCGAAGGTTTTTCAAGATGTAATCGTACTATACAATGTAACTAAAGAAGTTTTAGGGGCTGATAACATTAATGTTTCAGTTTATGAAGATAATCAGTCTGCTATTAAAGCTATACTAAATGAAAATAATTGTGCTAGATTGAAACATTTGGATATCAAATTAAAATATGTTAGGGATATTGTAAAACAGTATAATATAGATATTTTGTATGTGTCTACTGAAGATCAATTAGCTGATCTATTTACAAAATGTTTACCTAAACCCAGATTATGTTACTTAAGAGATAAATGTAAATTAATGTGTGATTAAGGGAGGGTGTTGAGATTAATCACACTTACTCCCGGTTTGTGTTTTGTATATGTATATTTGACTTCAGTAGTTTGGCAACGCTCTGGCTGTTGTTGTATTAAGTGCGTAGTTGTAGCTTGTACGTTGATGTGTAAGTGCACTGTGATGTGCGTTATTTCATTTTTTTTAACTTAATAAAATCTTTTATAACTTTCATCGGCCTCTAATGTCATTTTATCTTAACAACTTCTTTGCACATGCACTATTTTCTATCGAGGTCATTACATGATGATCCTTAATAACATATATTAACTTTATTTTGTTTGAAACAGACGAATAAGTCTAAAACACAAATATGGGCACACCCCAGCTCGCTCAACATATCGAAACCCCATATAAACCATTCAACCTCCGATATAAATCTCAATTATACGGCCTTCGATATCATCCTGAAGTTTGGTCCGCTACTTCGCTAAAATCCTGAAGTTTTTTGGCAAATTTTTCGAAGAGTGGCGTATTTTCTAAAATTTTGGATTTTTAAAAATTTCCTTTTAAAGTTCTCTAACTGATTCAGGTTTGTCAACCATTACATTGTACAGTCCATGAGTAAAACTTTTGAAGAGGCATCCTAAAAATTTTCAAGTCACTATACAACGAGTTATTGATTTTATGTATCATCAATAATAAAAAGGTTCTTTTAAACTACTCTTCAGTAATGTTTTATGAAATAAAAAGTTTGATAAAAAGACTGCAGAAAGTAAAACTAATACTTCTTTTCAGAGAAGCAAACAAATCTTTAAACGTACTTTTCAAGTATAATAATTAGCTAATCAAAAACAATTCTAATTATTAGAAAAAATACAAACTAATAAATCCAGAAAAGTTATCTAAATCACATTTCTTACAAAAATAAAGCGATATAGCTAATGTCTGCGTATAAAATAGACATTCGTGATTTGTTAACTCATTTTAGATTTATGTTTCGTTTTAAACGTTATAATACGCATAAAATTTAATTTGTTAATTATAAATATATTTAATTGGCACGCCATTAATACATAAATGCAAGTCTACGAAAAAAAAAATAAAACACAAGTAATAGTGTATTTTACATATTTTTGGTAGACTTGCATTTATGTATTATATTTTACATACGCACATTTCATTCTGAATAATGTCTGTTATGTGAGAGAAAAAAATTTTTTTTTCAAAGAGAGATAGGAAATACAACTAATAGATATGTTAAGAAAATCATAGAATAGAATGCATATTTTTGGAAATACTTCTTTGTCTACGAATGAGTCTCATAAACGATTGTCATTCAGTTCAAAAACTATAAAATGACAGCAGCCAATAACGAGTTAAAATGATTTAACAGCATTTAACTATGCCCCTTATTTAAAAAAAAAACATGATTTGGTCGAAAAAAGAACATTATGATATTTTATGTTGAATACATTACTATCTATCATTAATTCACACAGACGATTTTATTGGATTTTTCCACCTAAAAAGGTGCCTGCTGGACGCAAAAAGGAAATTTTCACTTATGCGTTTTTTTTTTTTTTTTTTTTTTTTGTCTATAGGAGAGAACAGTTAAAAAGTTGAAAGACATTCTCAAATTTGAATATAAATGTTGGCCATACTGGCTGGCCATCTTTCAGATTTGATTCTTCAATAATGACCGCCCGGCACATTTTTTTTTTTTTATGTAGCATTTATATTACTGTTTATAGCTGTGAGTGTGTTTCTTATTTTTTACAGCATATACCAATATTAGAAACAACCTTTTAGGATAATATTTACAACTAATCAGAATTTTGTAATAAGCATATAAATATTCAATTTAAAATTTATTTTTAAATGTTCTTTCTTCCAATTAATCAAAAAAATAACCACAGAATTTCAGATAATAGCACTAGTAAATCTAAGATTAATTTTTAAAACTGGACTTTTGATAGCAATTCGTCTAAAAACTTCCTTTATAGAAGTAAATATTATGCATTAATTGTTTATTAACTTTTTTAAAACTTCTATGTAATTTAGCTTCTGGGGTGCGCTGTGTTAATTTGTTTATTTATTGAACATGAAAATCTAATAGTAATCTAATAGTAATGAAGCAATGCACCACTTTAGAACTCGATATTCTTTGATTTAGAGGCGACAATACGTTATTTCGTCCATCGTAAAAAGACAAAAATCATGCAATGCGGACTAACAAAATGCCAACTAACTGTAGAGTGTCTTCAAACAGAAAAACCGGAAAGACTATCTCTCTACTGACCCTACAGTTGACAACGGGAAGAGGGGACAATTTAATGGCTTTTTAACGACCTTCAAATTGCCCGGTAACGACTTCATAGGCCTCTGTTTAGACCGTCAAAGATCGGGAAACCGTATCAGTTAGAAAGGATTGATCAGAAAATAGCACCTTCGCACTTTCTTAACGACCCCTATTTTGTGCAGACTTTTTCTGAACAGATGTGTAGTTGGCACCCTATATGCTTTCCCCCATTTTCGGGGAAAAGCGGATAAACCTTCCTACCATGTTATAAGTTAAAAATAGAAGCAAAGCAAAAAATCCAAAGGAGGAAAAAAAAAACATTTTCGATGTGATAGTGCATTTTAGACACATCTGAACTTTTCTTCATTTCATACTTTACATTGCATAATCTGTTTTTAATTAACAGAGCCTGGAGCCAGAGGAGGGCAGCTTATAGTAATATTGTGTGTTACGTGGCGTCACAATGAATACTAAATCATGATTGAAATCAAAGAAGAAATATTTTAAAAGTACAAGTAAAGGTTTTTTTAAACGTTTGTAAATGTGTGAAATACTTTTTTTATGTTAGTATAAATGAGTTTTCTGTATTGAGTGGTAAATTATTGGTTGGGCTCAGCCCCTATTCACAATTTATTGGGGGGGGGGGCTCGAGCCCCACGGGCCCATATAACTCTACGCCTATGCTCTTTAGTGGTAGGTCAGAAATCGAAAGCGTCTTTCGGTCACCATTCCGACGATTAAACCCACTACACAAGTGATATTATTTTATGCTTATGAATACTATTTATAATACAATCCATGAAATGGTTAAAAAGCATTATTAATAATACTTACCAGGGAAATCAAAATACTAGTCTTCTAAACGTAACTAAACACGTACATACATATAGTATATCAGATACGGTCTGTCAAGAATTTGAACATCTATATTTATTTCAACCGACAAAAATTAAATCAGATAACACAATTGTTTCCTCATGAGTTTTAGTTTAGAAAGCGTTATCAATTATTGCACTTGGTTGCATCATTTAAGGCGCTGACGTAAATTGAGTGGCACGATAAGCATTGAGTTTCAGAGCAGACTCCGGCAAAACCGGTACTATACTCTCTCTCTCTAAACTATAAAGACATTCTGCTACTAGCTGCGTTACCCGGGGCAACAGGTACTGCGACATAACTTGTTACTTTCCGAACATGTACCATGTAAGGAAAGTATTGTAATCATGAAAAAATTCGACTTCGAGATTTTGGTGTTTTTACACGTTTTGAGGGCTTCTGAATCCATTTATGCTATTTTTACGAGATGTACGTATGTATGTGTGTATGTGTGTGTGTGTGTATGTGTGTTTGTGTGTATGTGAGTGAACACGATAGCTCCTGAACGGAGCATTCGATTGAGCTCAAATTGGATATATATGTCATAAACCACCATCGCAAGACCGGTATTGATTTGGGTGTGTGTAGGACTTATAGTTTTTCTACAGGGCTACGACAAAGATTTCTTTTACATGATGGCCTATGGGAGGAAATTCTTGAAAGTGCGCTAGCGTTTAAACGATACATTCGATTGAGCTCAAATTCGGTATACATGTTATAAACCACCATCCTAAGACCGGTATTGATTTGGGTGTGTATAGGACTTATAGTTCTCCTAAAGGGCTACGACAAAACTTTCTTTTATGTTATGGCATAATGGCATATGGGGAGAAATTCTTGAAAGTGCGCAAGCGTTTAAACGGTGCATTCGATTGAGTTTCAATTGGTATATATGTTTGAATGATTCATCGATTCAAATTTATTTAAGTGCTTGGTAATGATCTTAATCGTAAGTGTTCGGAAAGTCGAGTGGAGTCACTCCAGATTTTTGAAAGGAGTTGTCCGCTCCGCTGATAAGCTCCAATCTATTCTCATCAGTGGCGTAGCCAGGGGGTCACCCTCCCCATGAGGAATTTTTTGCCATACAATATGTATATTGAATGTATATACATATATGTATAGTGTTGAAATAGTAGTAATCCAGCCCCCGATGAAAAATTTCTGGCTACGCCACTGATTCTCAGGGTTTATTTTCACACAACAATTAATGCATGAAGTTAATATCACATTAGTCTGCGTATGTGTGCAATTATTCAAATACTGTGTCAATCGTTTAATGTTTAATCCCCTATTCAAAATTAAAAATAATATTAAATACTTTAAGAACAACAACAACAAAAATTCCCAAGTGTGAGACAGCAAAGATGTTTATACATAGGGGAAGTGATGAAATTGGTGAAAAAGTAGATCCAGTTATAATAACCAGGGACTGATTTTCGCCAGGGCATTCCGGGCAAGCGCCTGGGCCCCACCAAAGGGGGGGGGGGAACTACCCTTTCAGTTTAAAAAATTTGAGTTTAATTTAATATAACAGAAACTGCTTTTATGAAAAATAATACTAATAATAATTACTCTATCACTATTTCACAGCGTTAGCATTATATCCATAACTTTTTTTTTTTTTGTAGCTAAATCGGTATAGTCCCTGTCAATTATTCAGTGCAAATTTATCATTTAGGAGTGTCATAAGTAGTGACGTATGCTTATCGTGAGAAAACCATGATAGCTGATTTTCAATCAGAACAGATAAAAGGAAATAGCTTCGTAAAGTGGATCAAAGTGGAGATCTATTCCACTGCAAATAAACGATCAATATAAGCTTTAGAAAAATAAATACAAAAAATATTGTGGAACATATTACTTGAAAAATATGGAATTAAATTAAAAATTGAAAATTAAATAATATAATTGAAATATTATTATCCTACATAAAATTATCGAACTATTGCCTATTTCATTTTGCCGTCTTGATTCAACAGTAATTTTTTTTATTGCTGTTATAACATCTTTCTTTGTAGGGTGCAGTGGCGGCTCGTGGGTTATTTAAAAAGAGGTTCACAAAACAAATTTCGAAATATGCAGATACGACGCACCTTACAAATTAAAATAGATTTGCGTTTCCAGCAGTTAAAGGAAAACAATGCACGCAACTGAAAGAAAATAACTGATCTTTGGTCTTACATTTCACCACCAAGATAAGTTTTAGCAAAAATGCTGTCTTGATTCATTTTATTTTTATTTCATTTTTTTTTTCAAAGGATAATATTGAAAAATGCCATTGCTTTAGCTCCGAAACACGTCTTTTACTCCCATCTTAATTACTGACACTAGTTTGTAAAAAAATAATGTAGTGAAAAATGATAGAAATAAAGAACATATTAAGAAAATGAAATAAAAATTAATTAACTAACCGAACGTAACAAACCTAGATAAAATCCGGAAGCGATACCGAAAAAAGCGGCCCTGTGTGCACAATGAAAATGTGCGAACGAAATGATTTCATCAGTGCCGTACTTCTTTTCAGCTGTCTCGTCTTCTGATCCCAGAGAGTGGTTCAGAGAGAAAATTTTCCGTTAGCACGTGCGATTGATTAAAGACTGTGCTGTAGTAACCTACAATAGAGTACGTTAGCTATAATAAGCCTATTTAATAATAGTGGGGGGAGGGGGGAGAGTAAAACTCACGTTTTAAATTCACATAAATCTAGAAGTGTGCTTAATATTTCTTTTAAATTTAATTTGTTAATGTGTTTATTCTTTGGTTTTTCCTTTGGGGGTTCACAAGCTCATGTGCTCAAATTTAGGAGCCGCCACTGGTAGGGTGTCATATGAAAGTTGTTATGTAAAGTATGAAAAAAATTTCGCAATGGGTAGGGCCCCCTATGAAGCTTATGCCCTGGGACCCAATCTCTGCAAAATGGTCCCTGATAATAACTCTCCCACACCCGATTTTTCCAGTAAGTCCGAACAAATGTGCATCTTATCTATATATATAAAAATGAATGTTTGTGGGTATGTGTGTGTGTGTGTGTGTGTGTATGACGTTGAAAAACTCCAAAACCGTTTGACTGATCACCGTGAAATTTGGTACAATAAAGTCTTTTTGTCACGGAGAAGGTTTTCATGCTATCCATTTTACTCTAGCTCGCCGCTAGGTGGCGCTGCAGAACGTCGAATTCTATTCAACCGCTTGCTATGAAAATACCGTTTAACTTATCTTGACGAAAATTGGTACGTACGGATATTTGAACACGGAGAATATTTTTACGCAATCCATTTTGATATAACTTGCCGCAGGGTGGCGCTGCAGAGCGTCGAATTCTATTCCGTTGGACAGCTTGCTATGCAAGTACCGTTAAACCGATTTTTATGAAAATTGGTAGGTATGAATATTTGAACACGGAGCATACTTTTACGCTATCTATTTTGCTATGACTTGCCTCTAGATGCCGATGCAGCGCACCAACTTCAAAGCCGTTCGCCCGATCACCTTAAAAAATTGTATACATACACATTTGAGCAGAGAGAATATTTTTTTAGTATTCATATGGCTGTACTCACCACTTGATGGCACTGCAGCCAGGGCCTAATTTCCAGGAGGGCATTCGGGGCAAGCGTACTGGTCCCAAATTGTTCTTTAAGTTTAAAAATTTGTAAATTAAAAAAAAAAATTCGAAAGAAGGTCCCCTAATGAAGTTTTTGCCCAGGGCCCCCAACTCGGCAAATCTTCCCCTATGTGCAGCAATTTATTATTTTAACTCGCCACTAGATAGCACTTCAGCAATCAACTTCTTGATCGTTCAAGTAACAGCTCTGAAAATTGGTATACATACACATTTGAACACGGAGAATATTTACGCGTTATCCATACTGCTCAACTCGCACTTTGATGGCGTAGTAGCGCATTATTACTTTAATTCGCCACTAGATGGCGATGCAGCGTATCTTGACCGTTAAATTGTTTGCTATGAAAATTGGTTCACAATAGACATGAAAATATTTTGATGCTACCCATTTTGCAAAAACTTCGACAGTTGATGGCGCTGCGCCGAATCATCTTCTTCACCGTTCAAACGATCGCCATGAAATTCTTTATGCATAATTATTAAACACATAATATTTATGTGATATCAATTTTGCCATATCTATTTATTATGATAAATAGTAATTACAACAAACCGTAATGTAAAATCCATTCATTCCCATGCGAAGAACGGGGCATTCAGCTAGTTGAATATATGTACTGTTCGTTTTTGAAAACGCTCGCTCAGTATTTTCTTCGGTGCCCTTTGGCTCTTTCCCACTTCACAGCATTGGATCACAATCTAAATTAATACTTTAGTAGCCCCACCATGGCCGAGTGGATAAGGCACTCAGAAAGGTAGACGGCCGAAGTGTGAAGGTCCCGTGTTTGGACCCCGTCTCGTGGCTGTCGATCTACGGTCTGGTGTTTTGGTAGGTTTTCTTCAGATGTAACGTGAATACACATTAGAACTCCTTAGAAGGTCCTTCGCCTAAGAGAACACCCATCCAAGGCAGAGATACCCCTCACGCAGGTATGCCTTATACACACAGTACACTATAATATTTTAATAACTAATACTTTCAGTTTATAAGTAATTAGTACTTTAATTCCTTATTTCAGTGTAAAAAATGGAGAAACTTGCCTTGGAAATAATAGGAAAAGAGACTCAGTGCCATACAGAAAGTAAACACTTCCATCTGAAAACTTAACTGTTTCCTTTAACCCGTCCCTTAACCGAATATTGCTCTCACGATTCGAAGACACGCATTTCACTCAAAAATGACCAGAACTGTAAAAAAGCCTAGGAATGTTCCTTGAAAATAATAGACAACTGAGGCGCCCTAAATTCCAAGGAAAGTTACATGAAACCAAGAACGTTACTGAACAAAATACGATTCAGTGAAACCTTTCTGAGTTATTCAGTCCCAGATAGCACAGTAAACTTGCAGCAAGCTTGATTTATCAAGTCAATAAACTTGAATTAAGCTTGAAAATTTCAAGCGTGTAAGCTTAATGCAAGCTTAAATCAAGTGTTCTAGTTTACACTTGCCCAGCTTGCATTAAGCTTGACATTTCAAGCTTGACATAACAAGCTTAATTTCAAGCTTAAAAAATTTTCCTAAATACACGGGGCACCGGGCGGCGAACTCGCCCCGCATATTTTATTTTTCCACGCATTTTCCCCTCTACGCTGAAATTTCAATTTAATTTTATCTGTTTCCATCAAGTGTCCGCGGTTAGAATAGAATCCGGGACCTTTGGGTTGGGAGGCGAGCGTCCTATCCGTTGCGCCAATCTCAGTCCGGCTGATATGACTAAAGTTTGAAGTGACTGTTAGGGTTATTTCTGGCCAGATTGATAAGTGGCCGATGTGTTATTTGTTTCTTTTATTTTTCCATGGGATGCATCAAAATTAAAATAATGTTACGTGTGATTTAGAGACTCTACTAATAGGGAAATAAACATAATATAAACTTAACAGCAGCTCACGTTTTAAAACTTTCACGACACTTATGCTGTTGGGCAATACTGGCCGAAATCGAGACAAACGACTGATTTTGAAATCAATTTCGTAGTATAATTGTATTTTATTTTGAAGAATTTCCATATTTGGAAATATAGAATCTTTTTTTTTTTTTTTTTTTAATTCTATGGTCAAGTACATTTATGACGGATGATAAATTATTTTGTAGCCGGCCGGAAACCGTCTCATTCTACCACCCATAAAGTGAAGTATATTAACTAACTAAATTGTGTTAATTATATTAAAATTTATTTTTAGGGCTAATTAATTAGTTAATGGAATTACTAATGTTAATTAGATGTAAATAAAACTAAAACTCCCCTCGTGTTACACTTCAGAGGGGCTTATCCCATTCATTCCTTCCCCTTGCGTGTTCTAATGTCCGATAATAAAATAAAACACAACTGTTATGATACAATATGAGCAATTTGAAATACGCTAGACAATTAATGTCCATTCTCTTTCACAGATGGCGCCATCACCGCTCGCAGGGTCTGATTACTGAAAAGCTCGTGAAGCTTGAGCTTCCCCTCAGAATTTGAAAGGGGGCCTGAAAATGACTGAAAAACTGCGATAAAAATTCAAAATTTTGTTTTTAAATTATCTTTTAAGTTATTGTAAAAATTTTTAATGAAGAGAAGTGGTGCTTTCTTGCATGAAGTCTTGATACTTCATGTCTCAACATTTCTAAATTGGTTGTTTGCGATGTCTTTGCCTGGGCCATCTACTGTGGTCAGGGCCGCAACTAAAGTTTATGACACCCAGGGCAAATTTTAATTATGGCGCCCCCCCCCCCCTCCAAAAAAAAAAAAAAAAGCGAGAGAGAAGTTTGAAAATTTTTTGACACGGAAAGACATTCAAATAAATGCCGTTAGAAAGAAATAAAATCAGGACTTAGCATTTTGACAATTGAAACATCAGGAAGATGTCATTTTATTACCAATTCGGAAGTCGGGTGCAACTTTAAATCTATTTAATTTCAGTTCGAATTAACTTTGCATACAATTGTGTTTTTAAATTAACAATGTAATTTACAATTCAAAATCAAAACTTCTTAAAAAACCTATTAATATTTACGCAGAAAAGTAGTAAAAACATCGAAATCCTTTCTTTTGTTTTATTTTGCATAAAGAGATGGCATTTTCCCATCCGAAAATTTGGCTTTTGAGCTTTCTTTGCAGCAAAAGTTCTAATAATGTCAGCCTAAGAATTCAATGACGCTTTTTTTTTTTTTTTTTTTTTTGTTCAATTGAGATAATACTCAAATTGGAAAGTCTATTTTGCTCCATAGAGTTTCTTAATTTTTTTATGATTTTCAGCTTGTTAAAGCTTCTCTCACCTGATGCAAGTGTTACTGGAAGAATTAATAATTTTAAGGCTGCGGTCAAATTTGGATAGCCTTCTTCCAGGTTATGCTTATGAATGAGACTCAAAAGATTTGATGAAGGTGCTGTTTCCATAGCGTCGTCAATCAATAGAAAGTTATTTTTAAAACTTTCTCCTAAAAACTCTTCTATATTTAGGTCAATTTTTTTATATAGAAGTACTTACTTTTGAGCTTCAGATTTCAGTTCTATATTCATCCGGTCAGGGGCGTAGCCACGGGGGGTGTTAGGGGGGTCATAACCCCCCATGAGGAAATTTTTGCCATACAAAATGTATATTCTTCACTCCCTTATCACGCACATGTATGCATATATGTGAGTTGCAGTAGTCGTAACCCCCCCCCCCCATGAAAAATTTCTGGCTACGCCCCTGCATCCGGTGGATTTTATGCCATTCAGGATTCCAAAGTTATCACTAATCATTTCGAGAGCCTGAAAACTAGATTTTAGCACACTCATTATTTTGTCGGTAATTTCTAATAGAGGAATTCTAAATTTTTCTTTGAAAATTTCGAAGTTTCATCTTCCCAAGATTCAACAGACATCATCTTTTTCTTCAATTTTTGTTTTTCATTAAAATCAGGAAGTAAATTATTATTAGCTTTTGTTTCTGTTATTGCAGCGAATAGAGCTTTGTCTCGGGTGGATTCCAGAAGATTTAAAAGACTCTAGTACGCCTTACTATTTCATCTACGGTTACATCATTTCTTTGGAGGAATTGGTTGACGCGGTCTTTTTTGTTTTAATGTTAAACCTAAAACATGTGAAAATAATAAATTCAAATTTTTTATGCATTTTTTCAAAGAGAGAGCTTTTGTTTCCGATGTAGACAGAGGATTGGATGTTGTGGCGTAATTCGCGAACATTTCAATTTGTTTTGACTATCTTCACCTGCAGCTGCAATTTTGGCGCCTAGAGCCAAGGGCGGATCCAGAAACTTTTTTCGGAGGGGGCGCAAATCTTGAATACTCATTTTATCTAGTGTAAAGCCCACTTAATATTGCTGAAAGCCCCATTTATCTAGTGTAAATATATTATTCTCGGAGGGGGCGCGCGCCCCCTGCGCCCTCCCCTTGGATCCGCCTTTGCCTAGAGCACCACTACTGTGATGACGCAAGGAGCTCACAGACAGTGAACATTCTGTGTTTTTTTCTCTCTCTCCTTTTTTAGTTTAGCTTTGAGATTGCATGGAAAGTGGCAGGCTCCGTTGTATCGGAGACCTGAAGTTATTAATGATTCTAAACTGATTTCTTGTACATAATGTATATACTAATTTTGTAAGATAATGTAATCCAGTAATTAAATTTTAATAGTTAAAAGTTTGGTTATTGCTTCAAGCAGTCTTACAGATTATACAATACGTCTTTTCGTCGGATATCTAGGACCGGCCCCACCTTCGCAGGCACCCCTCAGAAAGGTAAGCAGTCTTACCTTATTTTATTTGTTTCCTAAATTTTTTGGTTTTTGGTAGGAAAAGTAAAAACTGGCGCCCGAACAGGGACTGCCAAGAAGGTAGGGAATAATTTTCATGTTGATTCAGAGTAAATAATAAAGAATTGTAAATAAATATTTGATTGAATTAACGTAGTTGTTTGAAAATTTAATTAGGAAATATTAAAATGGCCGACGCAGAGCTAAATAAACTAAAGAAAAAGCGCGGAATTGTGCGTTCGTCAGTAACAAAAGTTATTACGAAATTAGAAACGGAACTAGCGAAATCGGAAGTTGATGTTGCTGAGTTGGAGTTACTGATGGAGCATTTGAATGAAAAAACAGAAAAATTGAAGATCGTTGACTCGGAAATAGAAAATTTGTTAGCAATAACTGACTTAGAGGAAGATTTAAATAGCGTAGAGGAATACACGGAAAAAATAACGACGTGTAGATTTTTAGCCAAAAGAAAAATTAAAGAATTTAAAAATGACAAACAAAAGGTGGAACATACCTCGATTGATCGTGAGTCAGAAGTTAAATCAGCAACAATTAGTGTTAAATTACCTAAATTAATAATTCCGAAATTTTATGGGGATTTAAATGAGTGGCTTGCATTCTGGAATTCATTTTGTTCTTCGATTCACGAAAATCCGTCTCTAAATGGAGTAGATAAATTTAATTATCTTAAGTCATTTTTGGGGGGTACAGCTTTAAATACGATAGACGGATTGGAGTTAACGGAAAAAAATTATGCGTCGGCAGTTGAACTTTTGAAGGGTCGTTTTGGAGACAATAGTATGTTAGTCAATGCACATATTGAACAACTGTTAAAAGTGACTCCTTTAAGGAGTTCAGCTGACGTTAAGCAATTTAGAAAATTATTCGATTATATTCAAAAAAATTTGCGTGCTTTACAGAGTCTCGGTGTTACGTCTGATAATTATAGCGCTATTTTAACACCGCTGTTATTGAAATCTCTCCCTTCTGATTTAGTGTTGGAATATAATAAAATTGCAACCGCAAATTTTAATTTGGAAAACTTATTGGATTTTCTTTCCAAACAGTTAACAGCTAGAGAAAAATCATTTACAAATACGTCTACGCATCCTCGTAACTCAGAAGGCAGTAAGCAAATTTTCGTTGACCGGTCGAGTCGTAAATTTAATCAGCCCACTTCAGCAGAATTAATTTCGACAGAAATAAATAAAAAACAAACTCCGAACTGCATTTTCTGCAATAAGTCTCATTTTTCGTCGGAATGTTTACATGCGAATTCAATGTCGATTCAAGAGAGGGTGAACAAATGTAAGCAGTTAGGTTACTGTTTCAGGTGCGTGAGGGGTTCACATAGAAAATCAGAATGTAGGTCACGCGTTTTTTGCAAATTGTGTAACAGTACTAATCACTTATCAGTAATGTGTTTTAAAGATAATGAGAATTCGAAACCGGACTCTAAACAAACTTGTGATAAGCGTACGAGCTTAAATGAACCTGAGAATAATTTGTGGAATACAATTAATGAAAGGGTATATTTACAAACTGTCATTGTGAAAACACGTAGGGATAAGAGAGATTATTTCTTGAGAACGATTATAGATACAGCATCATCGCGGACATTTTTAAGCAAATTTGCCGCTAATAAGTTGAATTTGCAATGTATTGGATCGGAATCCGTATTGCACGGTCTGTTCGGAGGTGAGGAAAAAAGATTGAATCATAAGAGATATTCTATTGATATTCGAGATATTCATAATAAGTTTAATTGTACCTTAAATGTAATGGATCAACAAAAAATTTGTGCGGCTGTTCCGAAATTAGAAAATGACCAGATAATTGAGGAGTTGAAAAATAATAAAATTTATCTCAGTGACTTAAGCATAAAAGAAAACCTTTGTTTGTATGAAGAAGATCCTAAAGAAATACATCTTCTTATAGGTGCAGATTATGCGGGAAAGTTTTATACAGGGGAAATAAAAACTCTATCTAATGGGTTGATTGCTATGAATACACGTTTCGGATGGACTCTTTTAGGCGCTGCTGCAGGGGAGGAGTGGTCAGGTCATAGTGAAACTCTACTTTCTTTGCATGTCAATAGCGTCAAAATAAGCGATATATGGTCCCTTGATTCACTA
Source organism: Cheiracanthium punctorium (assembly GCA_038373885.1). NCBI lineage: Eukaryota > Metazoa > Arthropoda > Arachnida > Araneae > Cheiracanthiidae > Cheiracanthium > Cheiracanthium punctorium. Next base: position 27,871 of record JAWZYV010014318.1, read on the forward strand.
GGAATCACAGATCCCGCGCTGTCTCAGACTAAAAAAGAAAATGAAGAATCTGCTTTACGATATTTTAATGAAACGATTACGAGAGATAGTGAGGGTCGTTATGAGGTCGCCCTTCCATGGGTAGAAAACCATCCGGAACTCCCTGATAATTTATCCTTATCTAGAAAACGGTTAAAAAATTGTGTTAATACTTTAAAAAATAAAGATTACCTGAATCAATATGAAAATGTGTTTAACGAATGGATAATAGAAGGGGTAATTAAAGTAGTTAGTGATAACAATGACAAAATTATAGAGGGGTGCCACTACCTGCCACATCGGGCTGTTATTAAAGAACATTCTACTACTCCTGTGCGGCCCGTATTTGACGCCTCCGCGAAAGAAAGGAATGCGGTTTCTTTAAATGATTGCATTCAAAAGGGTCCTAATTATCTTGAGCTAATTCCTAAGCTCTTAAATAACTTCCGTATAGGGCTTTATGGAGTCACAGCGGATATTAGGCGAGCATTCTTACAGATTTCTGTACGTCCGCAGGATCGTGATTACCTCAGATTTTTGTGGTGGGAGGGAGGCAACCCAGAGAATTTAAAAATATACAGACACAAGCGTGTCGTTTTTGGCGTAAGTGCCAGTCCCTTTCTTCTTGCAGCCACCATAAATTATCATTTAGAGGGAGTGGAAGAACATCATCGGGCCACTGCTGTAAAATTGAAAGAGTCAATGTATGTTGACAACTGCGTGGCCAGTGTTAATTCGCTGGAAGAGTTAGAAACTTTCATGAATCAATCAAAGGATATTATGCAGGCGGCAAAATTTGACTTACGGGATTGGCGTTACAACGAATTGCCAAATCGAGACTCGAACTCGGAACCTGACTTACATTGCAGTGATAAAGAAGAAATAGTTTCGGTGTTAGGGATAAAGTGGAACCTGCGTAAAGATACTTTAATGTTAGATGTGAAAGGAGAACCAGGATTGTCGCCAAATAAGAGACAAGTTCTTTCAATGCTGCATCAGATATTTGACCCCATCGGGTTTGCTAGCCCTGTTACGATCATCCCCAAACAGATTTTGCAAGAATGCTGGAAAAGAAAAATTAATTGGGATGAAATTCTACCCCCAGACTTAGCTAAAAAATTCATTCGATGGGCGGCTCAAATAAAATGTTTAGCTGAGATAGAAATTCCCCGTAAGATTCCAGCTTTAGATCAAAACATCACATTGCACGTTTTTTGCGATGCAAGCTCAATAGCTTATGCTACGTGCATTTTTTTAAGACGTGATAATGGGAATAAGGTTGAATGCCAACTTTTACAATCCAGAGCGAAAATTGCCCCAGTGAAATCTTTAACGATCCCCAGGTTAGAAGTCTTATCCTGCGCCATAGGCGCCAGGTTGGCTAAAACGGTAAAGGAGGATTTGAACATGGAGGGCACAACAACCTTTTATTGGTGTGATTCCATGAATGCTCTATATTGGATCAAGAAGCAGGAAAATTGGGCGACTTTTATTTTGAACCGTGTTAATGAGATTAGAAGGATTAGTGATCCAGAAGATTGGCGTCATATACCTGGCAGGTTCAACTCTGCCGATTTCCCGTCACGTGGCTGTCATCCAAAAGAACTAGAAAAATCAAAATGGTGGTTGGGTCCAAAGTGGTTATATCAACCACCCGAAGCATGGCCCACCTTGTCAGATGGTGATTTTGACACAAACATTGTAAATTCTGAAAGAAGAAAATCAGTGATGTCATCCAGTAACACGAATGTTGAATATACCGATTTATTTGAAAATATTTCAGACTTCTCTAAAATTGTAAAAACAGTTAGTTGGATTTACAGATTCTTCAAAAACGCTCGAGTTGACCCACCTCAGAGAACGAGCGGGCCCATCAGCTTGGAAGAAGTAAACCAAGCTGAAATAATTGTGTATAAAGTAATTCAAAAACAGTCCTTTCCTAACAGTAATAGTAAAAACCTCCGCAAACTTCAGCCAATCACTGATGCTAAGGGCATCATCCGAGTGAAGTCCAGAATTTTACAGCGTGATGACGACGAAAATTTCAGATTTCCAATAGTGCTTCCTACTGATCATTCAATTGTGTTAAAACTAATTAAAAAGGAACATGAAAATATGGGTCATGCGGGTACCCAATTTGTGATGAGCAAATTACGAGAAAAATTCTGGCTCTTAAAAAGTAGAAGAACAATTAGAAAAATTGTACGTAGTTGCGTGCATTGCCGAAAATTCGACTTGCCCGTCGGAGAGGTCCCACAGTCGGCTTTACCAGAAGACCGGGTAAGAGATGCTAAAATTTTTGAAATCACAGGGGTAGACCTAACAGGACCTTTGTACATTAAAGGTAAACAGAAGGTGTGGATAACACTTTTTACGTGTGCCATTTATAGAGCGGTTCACCTCGAACTTGTCTCCAGCCTGTCTACCGAGACATTCCTGCGAGCTTTCAGACGATTTGTATCACGTCGAGGTCGACCTGCAGTTGTATATTCTGACAATGGAACTAATTTTGTGGGAACAGACAACCTGTTCAAAAATATCGATTGGGACAAAATAGCGTCAGTAGCTGTGGAGCGAAAAATAGACTAGAAATTCATTCCACCTTCTTCACCTTGGTGGGGAGGTTGGTGGGAGAGGTTAATCGGTGTAATGAAAAGAATTTTAAGAAAAATACTTGGTAGATCTTCTCTAGATTACGAAACACTTCTTACTGTATTGTGTGATGTAGAATCGACGATAAACGGTAGACCACTTACTTACCTGTCCGAAGACGTGAGTGACCTCATCGCACTGACACCGGCGATGTTCCTACATGAGTTACCCATGTCAGGTGTGCCAGACATCGATCATGTAGATAATGCTTCGATCAAACGAGCATTGATTTACCAGAATAAGTTACGCGATGATTTGCGCAAACGTTTCAGAATTGAATACCTCGGCCAGCTAAAGCAGAATTCGAAATACATTAAAGATCCTACTTCTTTGAAAGTGGGACACATGGTATTAGTGTCCACTAATAAAAAGAGAGTGAACTGGCCCTTAGCCAGAGTTTCTGAAATTATTCCATCTGCAGACGGTCATGTCCGTCTAGTAAAAGTGAAAACTAGTGATGGTGAACTAATTCGTACTGTGCAACAGTTGATACCACTGGAAGCAGACTTTTGTTATCACAGTGATTTTGTCCGAAGGTTGAGGTCTTCCAATGCTTCACGACCTCAAGGTGGGAGTGTGGCGTAATTCGCGAACATTTCAATTTGTTTTGACTAACTTCACCTGCAGCTGCATTTTTTGGCGCCTAGAGCACCACTACTGTGATGACGCAAGGAGCTCACAGACAGTGAACATTCTGTTTTTTTTTCTCTCTCTCCTTTTTAGTTTAGCTTTGAGATTGCATGGAAAGTGGCAGGCTCCGTTGTATCGGAGACCTGAAGTTATTAATGATTCTAAACTGATTTCTTGTACATAATGTATATACTAATTTTGTAAGATAATGTAATCCAGTAATTAAATTTTAATAGTTAAAAGTTTGGTTATTGCTTCAAGCAGTCTTACAGATTATACAATACGTCTTTTCGTCGGATATCTAGGACCGGCCCCACCTTCGCAGGCACCCCTCAGAAAGGTAAGCAGTCTTACCTTATTTTATTTGTTTCCTAAATTTTTGGTTTTGGTAGGAAAAGTAAAAGATGTTAATTCTTCCAGAACTTTGTTAATGCCATCAAAAAATATTTATAAACTACTTCAACAACTTTCATTCTTGCTTACCATCTAGTTTTACTGTTTTCTTTTAAAGAAACTGGAACATACAAACAGGCGCGTAGCAGGAAAAAATTTCGGGGGGGGGGGATATGCGCCTGGAAAAAATTTCGGGGGGGGGGATATGAACTTATATGTGTATAAATAGACGGAATTTCATCACTAATCCAAAAATTTCGGGGGGGGGATATATCCCGATATCCCCCCCCCCTGGCTACGCCCCTGCATACCAAAGTAAACTATTTAAAGCCAATTTGGCAAAAGTGTCACAGTTAAAACCATAACCACGCCTTTACCTACAAATGTAAAAATGTTTTCTTTTTTAATCGTAAGTGAAGTCTGACGCCACTTTCCTTGAAACAGAGGCGCAGGTTGCCGCTTGCGTCCAGTGGCGTAGCTAGAGAAGAGTTAGAGGGAGTATCTGACTCCGGACACAGCACACAGGGGGGGGGGGCAAATTATAATTTCGAACTGTCATTGTTGTCCATTCTACCAAACAGAAAAAAATGCAGAAACTTCCCTTGTTCCCGGAAGCTGAAAACTCTAGCTACGCTTCTGACTGTGCTTTAAATCGGACTTGTTTGACTCATCGACTCAGATCGGTCATCGCCAGCCGATGGGTCTCCAGGGGCTCTTTCCTTTGCTTTGTGACAAAACGTTTCCACAATTTCCCATTCGAAAAACTGCTTATGTCTAAAGGGGTGTAACCATGGGTGTAACAATACCGGCTTTTTCAGACAGGATGCTTGGGCACAAAACTGGAAAACAAAACTTTTCATGGAACCATAACTTATTTTGGCGCCCCCGTTATCACGGCGCCCGGGGCCCTTGCCCCGTTTGCACTCCCCTAGTTGCGGCGCTGACTGTGGTTGAGAGTTTTTTTTTCTGTTATGGGGAATATTTGGCCGGCAGAAAGGGGTAGACTTTTAATATGTAATGTTAAACACATAGGCGCCGGCAGAATATTTCCCAGGGGGGGGGGGGCAAAGACTACTTCAACGTATGGTTACCATGTTGGAAAGAGCAAAAAAGCTAGGGAAACACTGCATACAAAAATACAGGGGGGGGCACTGCCCCCCTTGCCCTATGCTGCCGGCGCCCATGGTTAAACATCTTCTAAATGTCAAAATTAATTCTCAACTTCTGTGTTGTGATTTTTATGATGTCATCAAAACAAACAAAGAATTCCTGAAAAAAGCCATGCCTAATGAAAAATAGGACTAAATTAATAAAGTTTAATGTTCCAGTAAGGTAATGAAATGTTTTTAATTATTTGTTAATGTTTAAAGTAATTAAGGAAATTTTCAAATTAATGAATAAAATGCTTTTTTCAAAGGAAATCATTAGAACTAATTAAATCAATGAAATTTCTTTTTTATGAAAGAAAATCATTAAAACTTTACTTTTCCCAAACAAAAAGGTGATGGGGGGCCCGAAATGAGACTGAGCTTCCCCTCACTTCAGCCAAAAAATGGATAGATTGATAGGAATATTTCTCATATTTTAAAAAAGAAGAGCCGAAGTGCTTGATTCTATGGTTTCTAATTAACAAGTTTGTCAAAAAGTAAATATTTTATATTTTCCAACCGTTCTTCATGTAAATGATTTAGGAAAGGACACTGCATTCAGTGAAATTTTCAAACATAGAATCAGTGGCGTAGCCACTTGTGGGTTAGGGGGGTCACAACCCTCCCCATGAGGAATATTTTGCCATACAAAATGTATATTCTTCACTCCGTTATCACGCACACGTATACATGTATATAGCCAAAAGCCCCCCCTCCTATAATTCTGGGAACTTTACGCCTATGGTTGTAACCTACAGTAGTTATTTCAAAATTGACACAGCAATGGAACAATCGCCTGACTTGGCACAAAATATTGAGTGCCAAATTTACTTCTCTAATTTTTTTACAATGCAAGTGCATGTATACATACATTTTATCATTCGCACAACCATGTCCTAGGAACTTAACTATGCCGAATTTCACACTCCTCCATTTGCGCAAAGTGCTGTAAAAAGGGTACAAAGATTTTCCTACGCGTATTTATTTATACATAAGACTTTTGCATAGCTTTTTCTTTTCAAGATTATTTATTTTAACATTTGTATATTTATTTGAAGAAAAACGATGGAATATTAATATTTTTAATTAAATAAATGCGTTTTACATTAACAATTAAAAAAAAAAAAGCGGGAAGGGAGAAAGGGAGGAAAAGACATATCTCATGATCTATCTATCTTTCCCAAGACCTTGATCTTTCCTTCCTCTGATGTCGTAATTCAACGATGACGCAAGCCTGTAGAAAAGTTTTGGTTTAGGTTTAGAAAATGGGACTTTCCCCTCTCTCTCCGTATTCTCCATCCATAAAGGTAGAGGGACATATGTTTACAGAGTCCATGTCTCCTGCAAGGAAAATAACTAGGAATAAAAGGAAAAAGGGAAATTCGAGCAAGACTTTTTAGGAATTTTTTATTTGTTTGGAGTTTGTATTATTGATAGCCGCTGAGGTTTGCCGACATCTCGTTGCAAGCCCAAGTTGTTTGACTTAGGTTTGAATTCTTTCAGCCCATAAATGCATGTGTGCCCAAATATTGTGATGTAAAATGTGCTTTGAAGTAAAGATGAACTTATACTCAAGAGCAACTGAGTAGAAGGGTATAAAAGAACCACAGGTGTTCAAATTCAAATGTGGAACAGAAAGTTTCGATTTCTCAACCATCGGTGAGGCAAAAAGAATGCAAACAGGAGTTTAACTGTCAAAAGAACGTAAGTCTTTAATTAACTACTGCCACTAAACGTTCAGATGTTTAATCATATTTACTTTCCGAACATGTACCATGTAAGGAAATTATTGTAATCATAAAAAAATTCGACTTCGAGATTTTGGTGTATTTACACGTTTCGAGGTCTTCTGAATTCATTGATGCTATTTTTACTAGATGTATGTATGTATATGTGTGATTGTGTGTATGTGAGTGAACGCGATAGCTCCTAAACGGGGCATTCGATTGAGCTCAAACATCGATTGCCAGATTTGGCTAATATTAGCCAATTTGGCTATTTTTGATCAAGCTTGGCTAGAAAATTTATAAAGAAAATAGCTAACCTGGTTTTGGCTAATTCTTGGCTATTTTTATTGTGGCTGCTAGAAACTGGCCAATATTAACTAATTTGGTCTTGTTTTTTTTTTTTTTAGCACATGTGACTCGTTAAGTTTTTTGAAGCAGTTGTCTAACTTTTTTAACCTTAGCAGGAAGGAAAATTCAGTTACCACAACCAATTCTATCACTGAGACTGAGAGAGAGACGTGGGATCAGAGCTTAGGAAAGGATGGGGATAGCTTTGGTGATAATCACGGTTGCCAGATTTGGCTAATATTAGCAGGGTTGGCTTTTTACCGGTAAAAACTGGTTTTTACCAGGGCATGGTAAAAACCTGGGAAAAAGGGGTAAAACCCTAATGATACAAAATACTCCCTGAGTCATAAACTGTATATTAATCCTATTTATAAAACTGTATTTTCATGTAATTGATGTAGATATATCATCATCAGGACATCTTGATAATGCAAACTACATTATGTGATTGTGCAAACTACATTATGTAATAAGTAATATTTGTAAGCATTTGGTTTTCATTAAAATGGTTAAGATAAGTTCAGTGTAATAAAAGTATATTTACAATTTTCCTTTAAGTAAAAATTATTAAACTAGCCTGCATTACATAATTGTAATAAATATTGTAATGTGCCTTCTCATAATAATAGTTTTAATAAGTTTCATAATGATAAATGTACATTATCTATAAATTTGAATTCTTGTAAGATGAAAACATGGATGAAAGTTTTCTGTGTTTATTATATGCCTCAAAATGAACTATTTTCATATAGCATTCTTTTACTTACCAAATCAGACACTGAATTAGGTGAATATTGTTATATGGAAATGGAAATAGTGATATTAAATGTCCTGAACTTTTATCCCTGAGAAAATGAAAAAATAGCAGATAATCTTCATTGTTTGCTTGTGGATTAAGGCCGATTGACTGCACTAGGGTCCCAGTCCTATAGGGGAATACCTTCCTATTTCTAAGGGATCCTAGCCAGTATTTATGTGTGGTTTCTGAAAAAAAAAAAAAAAAAAAAACATGGAAAACTCCAAACAGCTAGATCAACAGGCAGGAACCTGGCACCTCCCACCCCCATTTCGAGAGCAGAACCTCTCAGCCATTGGTGGAGAGATAAATCTTCAAAAAAGTGACAAAAAATAGTCAAACTAATAAGTTTTTCTCAAAGGTTGTAAAAACCCTGGTAAAAACATGTTTTTCCAAAGACGGTAAAAACCGGTAAATACCATCAGACGGTAAATACCGCCCAACCCTGAATATTAGCCAATTTGGCTATTTTTGATCATGCTTGGCTAGAAAATTTATAAAGAAAATAGCCAACCTGATTTTGGCTAATTCTTGGCTATTTTTATTGTGGTTGCTAGAAACTGGCCAATATTAACTAATTTGGTCTTTTTTTTTAGCACATTTGACTCGGTAAGTTTTTTGAAGACATTGTCTAACTTTTTTAGCCTTAGCAGGAAGGAAAATTCAGTTACCTTAACCAATTCTAGTATTGAGACTGAGAGAGGAACGTGGGGTCAGAGCTTAGGAAAGGATGGGGGATAGCTTTGGTGATAATATTGTAGCGGGATGCAAGGAAGTGGTGAACGCAAGTAGACTGGGAACCATATGCGTTCAAATTCTTTGATTTTAAAGAAGGGAGAGTAGCCTTCTGCAAAGTGTTTATATACACAATCGTTCGAGCGGCACTGAATTACTTAGCCAGGATTTTATTTCGTTGGAGGATGAGTATAAAATTTAAAGCTAAGTAAGAGTATTCAAGAACAATAAGTTAATTTAGTTCACCAAAAACAAAAGAGGGGTCAAATTTTGGGGGAGGGGGGTCCAAAATTTTCTCATCTATATATCAATTACCAAAAAAAAAAAGTTTTAAAAATGCCTATCCATGTCTGTCTCCAGGAATTTTTCTAGGGCCCCATTTTTGTGAATTTTCATACCAATTTTTAATGAAAGTCAGTTTTATTTTTGTTGTTAAAATAATTGGTTAAACACATTAAAATGTAGGGCAAAATTCCAATGAAGGGCCGTTTTAATCCATTATATTTTTGTGAAAGGGCTGTTCCAATCCATTATATTTTTGTGTAGGGGCCCTTTTAATCCATTGCAGTTTTGTGAAGGGGTTGCAAAACGGACCCAATTTTTGTCTGCATCAAACCCCTGTTCTCTCTAGTTTTAGGTGGGTGGGAGCTGACTCCTGGATCCCCTTTGGCTACGCCAGAGGGACGGGCTGCAGATCGTAACCTTCAAAATAAAATCCTGTCTATGCTACTCATATAAGCAGAACGCCCCAGTCCATTCGTATTTAATGTACAGTATGAGGGAAAGTTCATTAAATTATTAGGTACCTATGTTTTTCATTTGCCTTATGACCGATTTTGTTTTTCTTTGACGGCTGAATATGTACAGAATTCAAGAGCAGAAAATAGAAGTTTCTCTTTGATTTTTTAAACCAATGTGGTACTTACGTATTATCCCAGTGGTCTGCCAAAACGGATGATTTTTCGCCAAGATAAATACCTGTCATATGAAATTATTGATGGTTCCAAGTACGATTGGCAACAGTTTGGCAGCACATTTTCCGAAAAAATAATTTGGCGGGAATGACCGCCGAGATAATTCGTAAGTACTGATGTGTGGTGGTTAGAAAACTAGTCTCGATCTTTTCCCTTTTGGTCTGGCCATTCCAAAATGGCGATGCGATGATGCAGATATCTTTAATTTTTAAACAAACGTTTTAAAAGATTTTGAGAGAATGTCGTCCCCCCCCTCCCGCCCATATATAAGAAAACATGTCCATACTCTATTCTAATTTCAAATTCTGCAAAGTTTAATTAAAAATCTAAAAGATGGCACTGCAATTACCGGTTTGGCTATTTTTGGCTAATTTTCAGAAGCCATTTGGCTATTTTCATAAATTTTGATCTGGCAACCCTGGTGATAATATTGTAGTGGGATGCAAGGAAGTGATGAACGCAAGTAGACTGGGAACCATACGCATTCGAATTCTTTGTTTTCAAAGAAGGGGGAGTAGCCCATCACAAACGGTTTATATACACAATCGTTTGAGCGGCACTGCATTACTTAGCCAGTAGCGTAGCCAGGATTTTATTTCGTGGGAGGATGAGTATAAAATTTTAAGCTAAGTAGGAGTATTCAAGTACAATAAGTTAATTTAGTTCACCAAAAAAGAGAGGGGTCAAATTTTGGGGGAGAGGCCAGTGGCGTAGCCAGGATTTCTTTACGGGGGAGGGGGTCCAAAATTTTCTCATCTATATATCAATTACAAAAAAAAAAAAAAATAAGTGAAAACATGCCTTTATCCATGTCTGTCTCCAGGGGTCGATCCAGGATTTTTTTCTAAGGTTCTATTTTTGTAGAAATTACTTATTTTTGTGAATTTCAATACTTAATTTTGGGAATTTCAACACTTATTTTTGAGAATTTTCATACCAATTTTTAATGAAAGTCAGGTTCTTTTTTTTTTGTTTGTTAAAATAATTGATTAAACACATTAAAATGTAGGGTAAAATGGCAGTGAAGGGCTGTTTCAATCCATTTTATTTTTGTGAAGGGCTAGTTTTAATCGATTGCAGTGGCGGCCTGTGGTCAAAACTGTTAGTGCAGCCGGAAGCATATGAGCTCCCCCCCCCCTTCCTCCCCACAGGAATGGAAAATCTTTGTTACTGAATTTGAAAACGGATTAACCCCTCACCGAGGAAAAAGAAATTTCATAAAAAATGCAAGAGATCCTATTTTACTTCCATAAAATTTACATAAATTTCAACCAGCCGCTCTTATCCTCAAAATTGCATTAATCCGTGTCTGATTCGAAGTTTCCTTAGAATTTTCTTTTGTAACGATAACTTGAGAAGGAAAGAAAGGAAAAAAAAAAAAAAAAACTTACTTATTTTTTATAAGTCAAATCAATCCTCCTTTCTTTTAAACTTGCGAATCGGTCAGTGATGTCCTCATAAAAAGGCGTTGTTTTAATTCAGATATCAATAATTTTAAAAGCTCTTTAAAATTTCCCATGTTTAAAGAATTTTCTCGCTCGCCATGTCCTCTAAATGCCAGTTCTTGCTTACTTAAAAACAATACTGCTTTGATGGGTAATTGTCCATTCATAAGCGTCTATCCAGGCTTACCTTCTTGATAAATTCAGCAATATAAAGTCGAGAGTTTTCCGAACATATATTCTCCGTACCCCTCCCTCACTTCTCGAGCCAATCAGTCAGTCGAATTCACTGCAGCCGTCGTTTGAAAATCTTTCATCAGCTGTACTTAGCTACTAACTCCCTATGCCGGAGAGACTGCTAACAAACTCGTTACCATGGCAACGGTGCTGCCAATTTCTTGATCGGCTATGAGGGCTGTACCAAGACTCAGAGTTGAATTGTGGGAAGATTAAAAGGCTTTTTTCTGAATGAGCGACCCGGCAGTTACTACAACACGTTGTTTTTTGTTTTTGTTTTAGATTTTTTAAAAATTTATCATAGAAATTCCATAATTCTTATCTGAATTTAAGAAAGATTGTAGAATAAATTATTTTGTTGATAAGTACTTGTTGATAATTTTAAGTGCAGCCCGGCTGTACTTGCTGTATCCCACGAGCTGCCACTGATCAATTGCAATTTTGTGAATTTTTGCAAAACGGACCCAACTTTTGTCTGCATCGACCCCTGTTCTCTCTAGTTTCGGATGGGTAGGAGCTGACCCCTGGATCCCCCTTGGCTACGCCACAGGCAGGAGCTGCAGATCCCAACCTTCAAAATAAAATCCTGTCTATGTTACTAATATAAACAGAACTCGTTAGTCCATTTGTATTTAATGTACAGTATGAGGGACTGTTCATTAAATTATTAGGTACCTATTTTTTTTCATTTTCCTTATGACCGATTTTGTTTTTCTTTAACGGCTGAACATCTACGGAATTCAAGAGCAGAAAATAGAAGTTTCTCTTTGATTTTTTGAACAAATATTTGAAAGAATGTCGCCCAATCCCCCGTCCTTATGTAAGAAAACATGTCCATACTCTATTCCAATTTCAAATTCTGCAAAGTTTAATTAAAAATCCTAAAGATGGTGCTGCATTCGCCAGTTTGGCTATTTTTGGCTAATTTTCAGAAGCCATTTGGCTATTTTCATAAATTTTGATCTGGCAACCCTTGCTCAAACTGAGTATATCTATATAAATAAAGCACTGTGTAAACTGTCCGTTAGTTTGTCTGTCTGTCTCGCGTAGCTCCAAAACGGGTGATCGTAGACCTACCAAATTTTGTACGGAAATTCTCCAAGACGGGTCTCGACACATATGTTATACACCACCGTCGCAAGACCGGTATTGATGTTGGTGCGTATAGGACTTATAGTTTTCCTACAGGGCTACGGGGGGAAATTCTTGAAAGTGCTCTAGCGTTTAAACGATACATTCGACTGAGCTCAAATTGGATATGTATGTTATAAACCACCATCATAATATCGGTATTGATTTTGGTGCGTATAGAACTTATAGTTTTTCTACAGGGCTACGACAAAGATTTCTTTTACATTATGGCCTATAGGGGGAAATTCTTGAAAGTGCGCTAGGGTTTAAACAATACATTCGATTGAGCTCAAATTGGGTATATATGTTATAAACCACCATCTTAAGACCGGTATTAATTTTGATGTGTATAGGACTTTAGTTTTCCTACAGGGCTATGACAAAGATTTCTTTTTGCATTATGGCCTATGGAGGAAATTCTTGAAAGTGCGCAAGTGTTTAAACGGTGCATTCAATTGAGCTTCAATTTGATATATATGTTTGAATCATTCATCGATTAAAATTTATTTAAATGCTTGGTAATGATCTTAATCGTAAGTGTTCGGAAAGTCGAGTTGAGTCATTCCAGATTTTTTTAGTAATTAATAAGTTACTTTTTAATCACATAAACCATTATCAGGGCACGGGACGTTAAAAAAACCCTCCAATTAAATGGTTCGCTGACTTTAAGCTGGTATTTCCTCTAGTTTCTTTTTATGCATTCTTAAGAAAAATCAATGTTATTTTATTTGAAAAAGGCATGCTCAAATTGAAATACTAATTAAAAAAAATATTAAACGTATAAATAAACATAAAAAATATAATTGTATTATTTGAGTTGTTTTGGAACAATCTCATAATTTATTTGTGGGCCCCACCATAGTCAAGTGGATAGACACTGTGGCCATTGATCTAATGGTCTGAACTTTGAGGCGGTTTTCTCCAGATATAACGTGAATACCAGTTAGAATCCCTTATGCATTAGCCCCCATCTGTCAGAGGCAACAACCTATAGGCAGATAGCCCTCGATTTTGACTTAATACACATTACAATACAATTGTTTTATTTGTATAGATTTTCAGAAAGATGTACTTATTATCAGGGTTGTCAGGGTTATTGCTGCCCGGGTAGCTCACCATTTTCCCCCACCCACGGTTTTTTTACTTTAAAAAACCCATGGGTTTTGGGGGTAAAATGAGTTCTTTTAAGATTAAACTTTGATTTGCATCATTTTAAAAGAAATATGCAAATAATTAATTTCTTGTAGAGCATTTGATTACTTACAAAATTTTAAAGTTCTGTTACAGTTAGAACCCAAATTAACTAGGGAAAACACGCTCTAACTGAGAACATTAGGCAAAACCCGAATTAACTAGGCAAAACACGTTCTGACTGACAGCGCTCGGGAAAACCTGTTCCCCCCAGTGAATTCTGGAATGTTAATGCTACATGCACTCAAAATTGGATCTTCCTCCCCTCTCGAAAAACACTGGCCCTTTGCGAGACCCAAAAAAAAACATCAGTTGGGTCCAGCCATCGCTTTAGGGGGCCCCCCTGGAAAATATGCTAATGCTGGCCCTTTGCGATACCCAAAAAAAATCAGTGGATCCAGCCATCCCTTTAGGAGGGCCCCTGGAAAATGTTAACGCTGGCCATTTGCAAGACCCAAAAAGACATCAGTGGGTCCAGCCATCACTTTAGGGCCCCCCCCCTGGAAAATATGCTAACGCTGGCCCTTTGCGAGAACCAAAAAAACATCAATGGATCCGGCCATTGCTTTAGGGCCCCCCCCCTGGAAAATATGCTAATGCTGGCCCTTTGCGAGACCGAAGAAAACACCAGTGGGTCCAGCCATCGCTTTAGGGGCCCCCTCAAAAATGATAATGCTGGCCGTTTGCGAGACCCAAAAACATCAGTGGGTACGACCATCGCTTTAGGGGGGCCCCAGGAAAATATGCTAACCCTGGCCCTTTGCTAGATCCAAAAAAACATCACTGGGTCCGGCCATTGCTTTAGGGGGCCCCTTGGAAAATATGCTAATGCTGGCCTTTTGCGAGACCTAAAAAAAACATCAGCGGTTCCGGCCATTGCTTTAGGGGTCCCCTGGAAAATATGCTAACGCTGGCCCTTTGCAAGACCCAAAATAGACATAAGAAAATTTCAATAGTTCTGCTTCAAGATTATTTTTATCACAAACTATAAATCCTAATTCCAGTCTGTTGCTTTTATGAAAAATAAAAATTTTTGTTTTCTACAAGTCGTAATACAGTTGAAAAGTTGCCCTTAGTAATTTTTGATTGCTGAAATTTGTCACAAAATTTTCTATGACCACACAAAGAGTATTCTATAAAATGGTAGTTGTTTAAATATAATACGTAATTGTAACGGATATAGAGCCGTACAAATGCATCAGTTAATTTTTATTGAAAGGAAAAGATGTTTATGTAAACATAATTATCCAATATTTCCTCATTAGAATATTTAGAAATAAAACAACCATTCAAATATGTGATAATTATTTCTTGGCTTTATAATAAAAGAAGGTCTGGTTGCACTAACTGTTGAAATTTGCGGATTAAGAAATCAATACCACAAAATAAAGAAGTACATACATTATGGAATGAAAGGAATTATATGGATTATAACTTAACTATTTAAATTAGGGATGTAACAGGTATTCGGTCTATCCGGCAGATTTTTCAATATCTGAAATACCGTCGGATATCCGACTTCTCTGCTAGATATCTTTCTATATACTACTAAAGTTCTATCTATTATATGCATGGGACAGGATGGAAAATTATATTTGAACATGCTTGATAAAGTGATACATAAAACAGAGGGCTGTATTTTTTAACTAGAACTTCCTCTATAAACAGGGTTCTGCCACTAAAATGGGTGGACAGATAGTAACCAAATTTATTTTATAGGCTATATATGAAAAGTGCTTAGGGAATTTTGATTAAAAAGCTCGAGTTAAATGTTCCAAGTTTCTATTAAACGTGTAAAATCAGCAAATTTAACACTGGAAAGGGATCATTCAAAATAAACATACAATTTCAACATTTTTGAGTAGTTTTTGAGCACATTTATAACTAGTTTAGCCTCATATTTAGAGCTGATTTCATGCTGCTAAGGACCACTTAATGGACATTTTCTGAACTAAAAACATTTTAAGCAAAAACCCATTTTTGCTTAAAATGTTTGTTTAAGCTTCACCGATAACGTCATTCTTTAAAACAGGTGACTAAATGTTCACTGTTGAAAACTAAAAAACTGAACATGTGCTGAAAAATATGGAGGGGGGGGGGGAGGCGTGACATTAAAAGGTTGGGAACTGCTGCTCTAATTAAATTTAATGAGCTATTACAAATATGCAAAATAAATGTTCCAAACAATTTCACTTGGCTTTTAGGCAAAATTAATAGTGTGCTATACATAAAAGATATAAGTTTAGAAACGATCTAATGAATTCTTAATATATTAAAAAAAAATATGTGAAAAGCTTTATAGAAACACTACCATAAAAAGCTTCTATGAAATGTTTCATTAGCAGTAAGATAATTTTAACCTCAAAAGTTTGCTGTGAGAAATTAAGCCTATTCATGAAGCACTGATGAAATAAACATACTTTATAAGTAATAATTATTTAAAAATAAATAAATAATCATTGTGATAATAGGAAGTGTAAAAGGGTAAGTAAACTCACTGCAAACAACTGAAAAATCCACATTCCGAGAGCAATTCTGTACAATTTTATTCCAAGAACATTTTGGGGATGAATGAATTTTCTCGCGCTTGGAAATTATAAAGTTTGCACCTGCCGTCCTGGAGTTGTCATGGTGATTCCCCGCATATGAGATACAAAGGGTGGTATGTTTGCCCCTCCCCAAAAATAAATAAATAAAAGAGCATACATGACGTCAGTAATCCAGTTTCATTTAGGACCTCGTCTCGTGTTTACTTATTCCTGTCGGTGTTGGTTTTCACGAATTCTATTTCTGTCTATAGAAAATTTTTTTGAAAGTTTAGCCCGGGCCCCCAGAAAACATGGGACTGGGGGAATACCCCTCTTCCCCCCCCCTCTCGACAGGCCTGTGCATCACATGTATTTTTTACATATATTTAAATACTATTAGTTCACAAAAGCTTTAATCTATTGTTACAATATTTTGTAAGCTGTAGAATATGCATCACATGTATTTTTTACATATATTTAAATACTATTAGTTCACAAAAGCTATTGTAACAATACTATTGTTACAATATCTCGTAAGCTGTAGAATATGTATCACATGTATTTTTTATATATAATGACTATGTCATTTTATCTTTCACCCCCTTTATCGAAAATAAGTATCATTTTTGTAATTCTCCTTTAACTAATGATAACCAGTTTATTTTAATAAAGTAGAAAAACTAAATAATTTATCAAACTACATAGTATAGATTGCTACTCTATCATAATAACATGCAATATTAACGGATTATCAGATACTAGACATGAGTAATTTAATTTTTGGTATTTATTACAATTTTACTTCCTATAAGCATTTCAATAAAAATAAATTTGGGAAACTAATTCTTTTTAACAATGGTGCTGCTTTCAAAAATCTTATTATTTTTATTTTTATATTTTAGTTTCAAAAAATTGATTTTTGTAGCAGCCAATAATGAACCTGAGACAAACTTTTTTTTTTTTTTTTTTTTTTTTCCATGTTCTATTCTGATTCATATTAAAAGATTGGATTGTAAAATAGAAGTGTACTGATTTAGACATAGATTTCAGAACTTCAGCTAAATAATCGTATTAAATAGATTTTCCCCCTTCTTTTGCACCGCAAAAGTTTATATTTTCTCCATCAATCTCACTTGATTTATGTCTTTATTTACCCATGAGATGAGAATTCTTGATTTATGGTATGTTTTGAAGAGATTGTGGGATGACAAAGGAATGCAAAAAAATTAAATTTCAGTGTCTTTACTTTTCAGGTAAAATGCTGCCTTCTCGGGGAAGAGGAAAACAATACCGAGAAAACAGAGATAGAAGTATGTATGAATATTTTTATTTCACTTGCTTCCTTAGTAAGACCACAATGCCTTTAACAGTTCATACTTTTACAACATTCCTCTGAATAAAAATTAATTACTTTGTTAACACACATATAAAAGCAATAACGGCATTAATTTCAAGGCGGAATTTGTGCCTCAAAGAATTGTGGGAGCAGGAGTCTCCCGCCTCTAAAAATTTACTATTTTCCTGGTATAATTTTCTTTTTGTAACCCAACACTCCCATGTCCGAAGAATTTCCTAATTTTTGGATAATTTGATCGCTTTAAAAACACAGAATAGAGCTTAAGAATTTTGAAATTAGGACCTGAAAAACTAAATGATACACAATTGTTAAGCTGACATAAAATTTGGTCAAATATGAAAAGGAAATGTGTAAACCATCATTTGCTTTCTTTTTAATGAAAATAAATATTTTCATAGTTATCTTGAATGACTGACTTGAATTTTTTCAGTGGTATTTTGTCAGGTTTGGATTCCTAATAAATTTAAATAATGCGGCTTTTGATTTTTTTTTTCTCCTCCACCCCGAAAAAAAAAAAAAAATAAATCAGTTCCCACCATGTTAATAGAAGACTCTCTTCATACAAAAAATTAATTTTATGCCCTGATAGTTCGTAAGTTTACTTTCTTTAATTACAAAAAAGCACCAATCCATATACAGGTAGGAAAGTGAGAACTAATTTAAATTAAAAAAAAGGGAGTTTCCAATCAAAAGAAAGAAAATTGTAAGAAAATCAGTCTAAATAAAAGTGGAGAAGAGTGAAGTGATCGAAAAGAGAATCGTAAGTTTAAATGAACTGCTTTTTTGAGAAACTCCGTAAGTCATCCGATAGCGATTTGAGAAAAAAATCTGTTTTTGAAGCACAATAGAAAGCACTTAGAAAAACAATAACTTCAAGCTGTGTTGTAAAGGTGTATGAGCTGTCTGAAGTTTTTTTAAATTTTTAAAAATCTAAACACGTATCTGCCCATGAATTATACATCTTTTATGCAAACTCATCTTCATAAAAATTGTGACTAAAGAGATTTCTCAAATAAGCATTGAAATATAAGAATAAAATAAAGTACATTTTTAAAAAGAGAAATATAAAAACAAAAGATGAATGACATAAACAACAGAAGTCTTTTTTTTTTTAAACTTTTTTTAGAGTAAACTGTGCAAATTAACAGTATATTTATCAGGTCATATATCCTTGTAGTAATGTCTTCATCAGTGATATTTGATCTGAAAAATCAAACAACTTTTATATAGAGGTAACACTTTTTATTTTATATATGGCATTATATAAACTAATTGATTTGCTTAAAATAGCTTAATTGCAAATGTTTTTATTTTTGTCATAGAAAATCAGAAACTTTGAATTTTTGTCCATTCTAATATACAGGGTGGTTGTAAAATAACGTAAAATAACCAAATTTGATGGCGTATACAATGGACCATGATTTTGATTTTTAAAGAAAAAAAGTAGTACTAAAAGTCAACGCCATGAAATGTTGGCACTATTTACTGAATAAAATTGATTAATTTACATACCAATCGTATTCCTTACTGTTATTATGGGTGTAAAAGGAAAAGCTAGATGAACTTTTCATCGTTTTGAGGCCAACTGGCTTGAAGTGACTTCATCAACTTTTTGCAGACAAACTACTTTCTTCATCCTGTTTGCTGTGCTTTCCAGTAATTTAAAACCATTACATCATGTTTCATCTGTTTGTTATGCTCTTCGATTCTTTTCATAACTTTCTTTAACCATCAAATTCACAAACGCCGGCAAAGGCATTCTCAGTCTGTTGGTAATAGCGATTGACTAACAATCTATTGTTCTATAAAGTAAGAGTCATCGATCAAAAGCCACTTGGCCTCAGAATAATGAGAATTCCTCCAGCCTTACCTTTTAATTAAAAATTTAGATATCTTGTATTTGAAAATATTTTCTACAATAGAAAACATTTTTTCCCACCCCCACCCCCTCTAATGTTACATGCCAATGTATGTAGGATTTATAGTTTTTGTACAGGGCTACAAAAGAGAATTCTTATACAAAGGACTAGAGGCACAAACTGTTTAAAGTCTGCTTATCTCTACATGGTGTATTCAGTTGAGCTCAAATTATGTACACATACTATAGGTCACTGTCTTACATACTGTACAAGTTTTGGTGCGTGTAGGTCATAGTTTTTTACAGGGCTACAAAAAAGTATTCTGATACATTGCAGCCTAGATAAAATATTTGTACACAAAATCCTGCAGACATTCGCATGGTTGATTGGTAAAAGTATCGAATTATCTTTTTAAATATACTAAATTAATGACACAAATATACAAATTTAGGAGGAAATATTCAAACACTATATTGTAATTTTCATTTTTGTTTTTTGCTAAATTATTCACCAATTCAAATTTTTAAGAGCCGTTGCAAAAGCAAATCGGCAGGTCAATAGAAAAAAGTTCCCATCACCTTCTCAGAATTTCATAAATTTCTTTTATTGTGTTGCCTTACCCAAGATAGAACAAATCTGAAATATTTTTGATTTACCTCTTTCAGTTTTGGAGTTATGGGGGGTCAAAGTAACCCAGAGGAGCAATGTCGAATTAATTTAGGGCCATTTTTGCCACATTATTATCTTGACTGTGACTGGCTGAGGTGCTTCAGACAATTTTTTCATTTTATCCTATAATATACCTTGTATATTAACATCTCAAATTGAAAAATCATTCGAAAATTGTCAAAGCCCCAAATTAGGGCCCCCCAAATACCCCCAATTTCATAAAAAAATACAGTTTTAAGAATGCTTTAAATCTTGGCTCTGACGTGATACAGAAAAAATGTTTGCACAGTGCAGTTATATATCTTCATATAAAGTGAAATGAATTTTAGCCTATGTTACTCAGGAATAGTGTAGCTTTCAGTGAAAAGATCTTCAGAATCACTGTTCAAAAATTTGAATGGAGTTGAATAAAATTTGAATAAATATGGGTGGTGAATGGAGATAGTTACGACAATGTTTACGAATCATTTTGCGTGTCCCTGTAAATTATGCTACATGCATGAATTTTAGGCTATGTTACTCAGGAATAGTGTAGCTTTCAGTGAAAAGATCTTCAGAATTGGTTCAATAGTTACAGAGATGTCCATATAGCGTCATGTACTGGAATTCTTTTGAGTGTCCATGTAAAAGAACTAGCTATGCTACATGCTGAAAAGTACCTTATAATACTCAGGAATAGTGCAGCTTTCTATCAGTGAAAGAAATTTTCGAATCGCTTCACTAGTTGCAGAGATCCCCATTCAGCGTAATGTAATTCTTATGAGTGCCCATGTAAAATAACTATTTGTGATATATGGAGGATATATTTGAGATTATGAAGAATAAGTTAATTTTCAATATTGCCACAGTCGATTAAACTTCTAAAAGTAATGCCGAAATGCCACCATGCGTGCCAGTGGAATGTTCCAAATAGGGAGGTACTTTTTGGGATTTTTCTTGGAAACAGTTGTACCTTCAAGAAATTTTTTTTCATAATATCAAACTACTATGTTAATACTACATCCCCATGTCAATAGTTCTCCTGTGGGAAGTCGGCTTCAGCTGTACCAATGCTTCGAAGTTGCGTAAATAAGCGCTAAGGACCAGGTTTAGGGCCCCGTACCGGGGGTCCATCAAAAATTTTTAACATTGGATTCACTTTATATGAAGATATATAACTGCACTGTGTAAAAAAATTTTCTGTATCACGTCAGAGCCAAGATTTAAAGCATTCTTAAAACTATATTTTTTATGAAATTGGGAGTATTTTGGGGGTACCTAATTTGGGGCTCTGACAATTTTCGAATGAATTTTCAATTTGAGATGTCGATATACAAGGTATATTATAGGATAAAATGAAAAAAATTTCTGAAGCACCTCTGAGCCAGTCACAGTTGAGACAATAAAGTGGTAAAAATGGCCCTAAATTAATTCGACATTGCTCCTCTGGGGTACTTCGATCCCCCCATAACTCTAAAACTAAAAGAGGTAAATCAAAAATATTTCAGATTTCTTCTTTCCTTGGGTAAGGCAACACAATAAAAGAAAATCATGAAATTCTGAGATGGTGATGGGAACACCCTGCCCGATTTGCCGTTGCAATGCCTCTTAAATACTTGGTAGTGAAGTGTTCGAAAAGTCAAATGGAATCACTCTAGATTTTTTTCATTGAATTTCACAGAAAAAATCATTTAAAGAATGAATGTATAAATATGTTAAAAAACAAATGTGTACATGAGTAGTTAAAAATAACAATAGAGCATTTTATGAAGCAAATACTTTTAAGAAAAGTTGTACAGATTGGGTAAACTTTCCCCTGACTGCTAATGCTTATATCTGGTCAGCCTGCAAACCAGATTCAAAGCCTTATTATGGCTCTTCTACAAAGCAGTGGCATAGCCAAGAGTTCCCCCCCCCCCCAGGGGAAGTCGAACCCCACCACCCCCCTAAAAAAGAAATCCTGGCCACTTCTTGAAAGTGTTTAATAGTTAGTGTGTTTTGGATTGCTGATGTCTTGGTTTTTTTTCCTGGTTACAAAATTTATAAAACCAGTCGACCTTCAGTAGATCTGCATTTACAAAATCCATTGTAAAATATTTTTTCCTGATATGTGCAGTTTATGATTGCTGTTCACATTCTTACAGGAGCTGATCAAAGCAAGCATGAACACCCAAACTCTCAACAGCTCGCAAGTAAAGAGACTAGACCAAGTGCCTCAGGTACTTCTACCCGGGTACTTAGAAGTAATGAGTTTGCCATAAACCCTGAAGAACTTGGCATTCAGTTTAAGCGTAAATTAGCATGTACTTCTGATTTACCAACAACACCTGGTGATGGCCGTTTAGGAAAACGTATAAAGCTCATCTCAAATTGCTATCCTGTGAAAATCCCCAGTGGATACGTATATCACTATGACGTGACTATAACAAAAAAAAATACAAACATTGAGCAATCCAATACTGCTCTTGTATTGAGGGGTGACAAATATCGTTGTCTGAACACAAGGAAGAACAGAGAAATAATAACTCTAATGTTAGATAGAAATCCATTATTTAATGACACATTGGCTGCATATGATGGAAGAAAAAATATTTTTACTAGAATTCCTTTGCATGCTCCTTTTCCAATAAAATCAGAGGTAGTTTTGCCTAATGAAAACTATAACCCAGAGAATCCAGATGGTCAACAAGAAACTTTTGTAGTAGAAATTAAACCAGTTACCAAGAAGGAAAGCAGTTCATACGCCATTAATTTAGATTTACTGCATGCTTTTCTTGAAAAGCGAATTAGCATTGTCCCTCAAGAAGTTCTAATGGCATTAGAAACTATTCTCCGGCATGGACCTTGTTTAAGATTTGTACCAATAGGTCACTCATTTTTCTCTCCTCCACATTTAGATAATTTGCATCCTCTTGGGGGTGGCATAGAAGTATGGTTTGGACATCACCAAAGTATTCGATTAGGCCAGTGGGGACCTATGGTTAATTTAGATGTAACAGCTACTACATTTCATCAGAAAGGCCCAGTTTTAAATTATATTGCTGAATATATGAATGTTTCAGTCAGAGAGTTACGTAGAAGACCTTTCTTGCAAAATACTGATGTCAAAAGGATGAGCAACAAATTAAAAAATCTTAAGATTGAAGTCACCCATTTGAGGAACTACAGGAGAAAATATCGCATTGTGAAGATGGTCAAAGAAAATGCCCATCGTTTAGAATTTGACATGACAGAAAATGGTAGAACTGTTAAAAAAACTGTTGCTGCTTACTTCAGGGAACGTTATGGCAGAATTTTGGAATTTCCAAATTTGCCTTGTCTTCAGGTTTCTCCTGAGAACAAAAAAATATATCTTCCTGTAGAAGTCTGTGAAATCATTGACGGTCAACATTTTAAAAAGAAACTGGAACCCAAGCAAATTGCTGAAATGATTAAGTTTACTGCTAATTCTCCTGCTGAAAGATTTTCGAAAATCAGACAAATTGCAAATGATGCTGATTTTAATAATGATAGGCATGTTCAAGAATTCAATATGACAGTTTCTAATGAACCAATACATTTAGAGGGTCGAATTCTTGACTCACCATCTATTCGGTACATGAATGGAGAAATTGTAAAACCTAAAGATGGATCTTGGAACATGAAACAGAGCAAGTTTCTGCTTGGAGCTAATATTGATTCTTGGGTATTATTAAGCTTTGCTAACTTAGACATCCCTGCCCTAAAAAAGTTTTCCAACTTCCTAGTAAAAATGGGCCAGGAAGCTGGTATATCAATTAAATGTCCTGTGTTCATCGATGTCATAGATATTTTAAGATGTGACTTAAAAAATTTGTTAACAACCATGAAAGCCAAGTACAATGCCAGTTTGGCAGTCATAGTTCTGCCAACAAATGACAAAGTTGCATATGGAAAAATTAAACAAGCTGCAGAAACGGTTATTGGCTTGGTGACTCAGTGCATCAGAGAGAGCAGCATTTCAAATCCACGAAAGTGTAGTTCACAACTGATGAACAATTTATGTCAGAAAATCAATGCAAAAATGGGAGGTGAAAATAATACTTTGCTGTATCAAGAAATACCACGCATCATGCATAAGCCAATTATAATTATTGGAGCTGACGTTAATCATCCTGGTGCATCCAGGGGTGTAAAGCCTTCACTGGCTGCTTGCATTGGAAGTTTGAATATGAATTTATCGAGATATGCAGTTAGTATTCGAGCACAAGTGAACATGGATGAAAGAAAGCAGTCGGTGGAGGTTATTTGCGATCTGAAGAACATGATACTAGAGCTCCTGAAAGCATTTTATCGCCATACAAACCGGAAAAAACCTGAAAAGATAATATTTTACAGGGATGGTGTGAGTGAAGGCCAGTTCCTAAAGGTAAGAGATCATGAAGTTAAGGGTATTCGCGAAGCCTGCAGGACTCTGGGAGAAGACTACCAGCCAGGTATCACTTTCATTGTTGTACAGAAGCGACACCATATCCGCTTCATGCCTGAGAATCCTAGAGATGGAATCGGGAACATGAGAAACATTCCTCCAGGAACAACTGTCGACACAGATGTTACCCATCCATCAAATTTTGACTTTTTCTTGTGCAGCCATTTTGGTATAAAAGGTGAGAATGTTTTTTTTTTTTTTTTTTTATGCATGTAAGTATATGTTGTGTGTGTGTGTGTTTAAAATGGAAAAGAACCTGGAGCTCAAAATTAAAACAAGAATACAGCACTAACAAACTTCAAACAAAAATCCCAAAAAAGCCCACCTAGAGGCAGATAAATTTCTTTCAGATGTTCTAATTTTAAATAAATAAAAAAAACTCATTTGACCTAAACAAAATGTACAATCATAGTAAGATAACATAGAAATATCTGTTAGCACAGGCTATAGAGTCATTCCATATGTGTGTGTGTTCCACATGGCTTTATTGGAAATCAAACCATCCACATTTGACAGATTGCTTCACCACAAGGGAGCAGAAATAACGGTGAAACAAAAAGGAACAAAAAAATTTAACAATTGTAACGAACAATAAACAAAATAAAAGAACCGCACTAAGGAACAAGTAAGAATCTATAATTAGAGGTAGTCCATGAGAGCGCTTGCCACCCAATACAACTTGGTGATGTCTCTGTTTCTCTGGGAGACTAGTCATTTGCACAGCAAAAGATGGTCATAATTCAAAGCAGGGTTCGTCTGGGATGGAAAAAAACCATCCCGGACAAAATATCATTTTGTCCAATTTTACTGTTTTAATTTGTAAACTAGAAAATATGCCTACCACACACCATGTGTAAATGGTGTTTGATGTATTTTTATGTAAATCTTTTGGCAATAACATTTTTCAGAAGTGTTTTAGACAACAGGAACGACTGACTGATGTTCTCATGGTGGTGTTCTCACAGAAAAAAATTTCTGTTAAATATATATATTATTCCAGTGAAAGTAGTATGTCTGGTGTCTTTTATTTTAACAGGTTTATCTATTTATTTACCATTTAAATAGTAGCTACTGCCAACAGCCATGAAAACAGCTTATATGTGTATAGATATTTTTTTTAAATAGCACATTACTTTCATAAACTGTAAATTAATTCACATCTGGAATTTTTAGAACATTTTTAAAAATATATAAAAAAAGTCCAATAAAAATTTTTAAAAGGTGTTTTTTTACAACACTGATCTGGCTATAATTTTTTTTTAGACATTTAAGTTAAAAAAATTTCTCAATTTAAAACTTATTTTATAGGCACCAGCCGTCCTAGTCATTATACTGTATTGGAAGATGACAATAATTTCACTGCTGATGATCTACAAAAGCTGACATACCAACTGTGTCACACATATGCTCGCTGTACCAGAAGCATTTCCATACCAGTGCCTGTTGCTTATGCTCATCTTGCTGCCTATCGAGCACGTACACACCTTGAAGCTGTTCTAGAAGATTCAACCAGCACTAGTGATTCTTCTGATGGTTTAGATGGCCAGCCTTTACCCCAGTCAGTAATTGACGCTATAAAAGTCATAGATGGCCTCAAAAGTGCCATGTATTATGTGTGATATTCACATGTACACACATGAACATCATATAAAATACATAATCACAGTCTGTTCCTTCAGTAATTGCCTGACCCTTTAGAGATTGTTGCAAAAGAATCCATTGATACTGTTCATCAATGTTACATCAATAACGAAATCTTCTTTCTATAGATAGATTTGCTCACATACAAAAGAATAACTGATATTGTATAATTCTCCCATCACTGCCTGGTACTTGGTATATAATTATTTTGTGGTTTATTGACATTTTCATCAATGTTTTATGTATTACTGGACACTTAATGTCATAAAAATGCTAATATTCAAGTATACATTACCATAGATGGATAATGATAAGTGAATTATTTATTATTGTGAATAAATCTTTAAAAAACACATGCATATCTTTTAGGTAGATTTGATCTTAAAAATGAACTAACTTTCAAAAATCGTAAGTATATTTTACGGCGATTCTTCTGAGAGAGGGGAAGTCAATCATTCCAATCGCAACATCTGGTGGCACAAAATTTTCATGGTGGGTAGGAGGGTCCAAACTGTCATAGCTGACAGTGGGGTCTCCGTAAACACGTGTGCATTTACACTTTTCCAGGAAGAAATTTTATCACTAATTGTGGTCAAGTAGGATTCTCGGGGAGTGAGCGGAGGAAAGACGAGACAAAGAATATAAATAATCACTGACTGAGAAATGAAAATGGAAGTACTGATATTTTCCTAAACTGTGGGCAATTGCATGAGAATTAGAATCAGGGTGTCTACCGGTCATGAAAATGTCAAGAATTTGAACAATGTGTCATGAATGTCATGAAAATGTCCCGAATTTCTATAGGATGTCATGAATTTTTTTTTTTTTTTCCTACAACCCAGTCTCCTGTTGTAGGGAAGGGAAAAGGACTGTCTTGCGATCTCACTGTCGTGTGGCAGTTTATCTTGCTGATTAGGATAGTTAAATTTCATTTACTTTTGACCATTTTATTAATTAGGGACTAAGTTAAGAGTAATTAATATTATAATTATATATATATGTATATATATACAGGGTGATTTACTACCAGGCTGACAAACTTGTAGGGGGTGTAGGGGTACAGAGATGGTTCAGAATCGCAGAGCAATGTGGGGTCGAAAACGTCGTCTTCACTTGAACACTTTTTCTAAAGTGTACAGGTACATGAAGACGATGTTTCCAACCCCGTATTGGTATGTGATTCTGAACTGTCTCTGTACCCCCTACACCCCCTGCAAATTTGTCAGTCTGGCAGCGAATCAACCTGTATATGTATATTTATATATATATATATACAAGGTGACCCAAAAATAGCTCCCAAACTCTGCATAGTCAGATTCCTCGTTGGAAGTACATAAAAATTTTCCAAAGCACTGTACCTGTACGATCCATAGTTTACAAGAAAAATGCAAGACAAAAGCAGAAACGTCATATCCAGTGTACCGAAAGAGCCTTTATTGGAAGCATGAACATAGGTTTTCTTGCATATGCTTTCGTCGAATGATAAAAATTCCACGGTGTCTATCGAGGCTTGGGTGCGGCGTGTAATGGCTAACTGCTCGCTCTGCATCAATCTGGTGCCCATATAAATGCACACAGAATGAAGGGGAGGGACTGAATCACTTTTTGCTGTAATTAGATCAATCTTTTCAAATGTTTTCATTGGAAGGAATTCAAAGGTGGCAGATCTGATGAGCATAGCAGTCCCCCCCCCCCTTATCCTGTCCAGTGTACAATTTAATGTTTCTAATTGATTTTCCTTGCACTGGATGTGACATCATAATTTGATTTTCCTATTTTTCTTGAAAACTATGGGTCGTACAGGTACAGTTCTTTGGGCAATTTTTATGTGCTTCCAACGAGGAATCGGGCTGTGCAGAGTTTAGATGCTATTTTTGGGACACCCTGTATATATATATAATTATAATATGACTGAAATTATTTACATTTCAAAAGCAACAAAATGGCGGTATGTCATTAAAATTTCCTTGTGGTCATGAATTTTCTTTTCTGCACTCCAGTAGACACCCTGAGAATGCATAGAAAATGGCAGCACTTTATTATTTTTCAAATTTTAAATTGACTTCTGAAAATGTTTTATCAATTGATTTTTTCCATTATTGGTTTCCTGTTCCATTCACCTGCCAACCCACTTGCACAAAAAACACAAATCTGAATCCATCAATTCAATTAAACAAAAAAAAAAAAAAAAAAAATGCTAGTGCTAATAGTAATCAAGCAAGATTGCTTGGAGGAAGTAAGAGGAAAGGAACTAACATACCATATACCATTAAAAACCTAGTTAAAAGAAGTTCCAGATAGAAAGCACCTTTTCAGTGACCTATCGTGACCGTCATCAGTGCCAGATTGCTCTCGGTTCTGCTTGCGATTGTCCCATTCCTTGCTCAGTATTATATGGTGCCATCTTTCGTTTATATGCACATGAGCTACATTGTAAACAGCTTCGGGGGTAGAGATTATTTCTATTGTTTTGCAGTAAAATCCATAATTTTTATTTTTATAATTAGTGATTAGGTTAACTAGGTTTTTAATGGTGTATGTTTTTACTTAAGTATTTCAAAACCTAAAGCTTAACATAATGTTATTTATTTTCGATATCTAGATCAAAATTTAATACAATCAAACAATCAATAAATTAGTTGATAAAACAAATTATCAATCAATTAAAAAAGTAGGGATGCACCGAATACCATATTTTGCCGAATAACGAATACCGAATACTTGGTTCAAATTTATTAAACCGTTATTAAACTTCGCCTTAAAGCCTCTCTTACAAGATTGGAAAATAATTTCGATAGGATAAATGGTAAAAATGAAATTAATACTTGTTTGCATAGATTAGATGAAGTGTTTAAAGAATTTGAACGACTGGATAATTTAGTTAGTGAAAAGGATTCTGAAATTGCGGAAGTTGAAGAGAGATATTTTTTCTTGAAATCTAAATTTCAAAATAAGTTAGATGCGTTGATTACTACAGAGCAAATTGTGGCGAATGAAACACAGACTGTTGTTCAATCTATTCATACTGAAAGTCAGAACCAAAATGTTAGGCTTCCAAAATTGAACATACCAATTTTTTCCGGTAAATTTATGGACTGGAATAATTTTAAGGATATGTTTATAGCAACTGTCACAGTATGTATTAAGATTTTTTACCAACAATTGTGGTTACTGAAATTAGATTGGGATACTCCTCTTCCTAAAAGTTTAAAGGTAAAATGGCGAGCATTTCAGAAGGATTTTGAACAAATATGTTTGATTCGTATTCCTCGATGGATCCAGAACATGGGCAACCAACTTGTGTTGCATGGTTTTTGCGATACTTCGGAATTAGCATTTGCAGCAGTTATTTATGTGGTACAACAAGACGGTAATAAAGTGAATATCCTGATGTCTAAAACTAAAGTGTGCACGTTGAAACCAGTGTCCATACCAAGATTGGAGCTCAACGCTGCGTTGTTGCTCTCAAGAATGTATTCCAGTGTGATAGATATATTTCATGAGTATGTCATCGAGTTCCACGCATGGACAGATTCTCAAGTGGTGCTTGCGTGGTTGTCATCTCATCCTCGGTGTTATAAACCTTATATTGCTAACAGAACTTCCGAAATTTTGAACTTTGTTCCATTTGACTGTTGGAGATATGTGCCTACGAGGGAAAATCCAGCTGACGTCGCTTCAAGAGGTTTGACTCCTAGACAACTTCCCGAATGTTCCTTATGGTGGGAGGGACCACCCTGGCTTTCCTTAAATGCAGAGAATTGACCTAAACAACCAGAAATTAAACTTAATGTTGATGCTGTGGTGAAAGAACAGAAAAAGACTAAATTTTTTTTTTTCCGTAATTGTAAAGAACTGCATTATTGATTCACTATTTGAAAATTCTTCATCTTTTTCTAAAATTGTAGATATTTTTGCTTTTTGTATTAGATTTATATTGAATTACACAGAAAAATGTAACAAGGTTAACGTAGTTTCTAAAGGTAAAATATCTCTTTTGTGTACCACGGAAAGAAAAAAATGCAGGTAATTTCTTGGTTTCTTATGTACAGAATTTATATTTTTCAGATGAAATAACTTGTGTGAAATCTTGTAAAGCAGTTTCAAGGAAAAGTCCTTTGTTGGGTCTTTGTCCATTTATTGATAAGGACGGCTTACTGAGAGTGGGAGGTAGACTGTGTAACTCACCTCTCTCATATAATGCTAAACATCCATTGATTTTGCCAGCTCAGCATAAAATAAGTGTTTTAATTGTAAATTATTTTCATGTTGTGTATTTACATGCTGGTTTGAATTTATTGTTAGGCATTATTCGTCAGAGTTATTGGATAATTGGTCTTAAAAAACTTATTAAGAGTTGTATACATAAATGTATAAAATGTTGTAGATATAGAGCAACCACTGCACAGCAGCTAATGGGAGAGCTTCCTGTTGATAGAGTTACTCCTAATAGGCCTTTTTCTATATGTGGCAATGATTATGCAGGGCCAGTTGGCATTTTAAGACATCATGGCCGAGGAGCTAAAACTACTAAAGGTTATATCTCTTTTTTGTTTGCTTTGCGGCAAAAGCGCTTCATTTAGAGCTAGTGAGTGACCTTTCTTCTGAGGCATTCATGGCTGTACTTAAGCGATTTTGCTCACGTAGAGGAGCTCCAAGTTCAATTTATTCGGATAATGGGACTACATTTGTAGGTGCCAAGAGAAAACTATCAGATCTATTTAAATTTATTTCTACAATCAATGAAAACGGTAAAATTAGTTATTATTTATCGCAAGTAAATATTGAATGGCACATGATTCCCCCAGTGAGTCCACACTTTGGTGGGTTATGGGAGGCAGCAGTGCGCTCTGCAAAGTTTCATCTTAAGCGCGCAATTGGAAATACCAACTTAACATTTGAGGAGTTGTGTACTCTTTTAACTCAGATAGAGGCGTTATTGAACTCGAGACCACTTACTATGGTGGGTAGTGAAAATGATCCCAGTGATTTAAATGTATTAACTCCATCACACTTTTTGATAGGTGATGTTATTACTTCTCCAGCTGAACCTATTGAAGATAACCTTTCTGTTAGATCGCGTTGGGATATTATACAAAAATTAAAATTAAATTTTTGGAAGAGATGGAGGATAGACTATTTAAGTTCACTCCAAAATAGGAAAAAATGGAAAGTTTCTGGGGAAAATATTAAGTTAAATGATTTAGTTATATTAAAGGAGGAAAATGTACCTCCTTCTGTTTGGCCGCTGGGTAGAGTTATAGCTAGGCATCCTGGTAAAGATGGTATGGTACGGGTGGTAACAATAAAAACTGCTAAGGGTTTATTTAAAAGGCCAATTGTTAAACTTTGTTTAATACCTTCTCATCAAGAATGACTTCTTGATGGGTGGGAGTATGTTCCTGCGCAATCCTGTTGGACTGCATTCGGTTGTTATGTACTTATGGTACAGATGTCAGCACTAAGCAATGGCTGGTTAGGTAGCACTGTATTTTTCTATTGTTGGATATGAAGTGAATTCAGGTGTTGCGGACTAAAGTGATTTAAATTGGAGGTGGAGTTTTCGACTTGAGCTCGTGTGTTCAGTTCACCTGGTAATGTTGGCGGCAATTTGATTCATGCATGATTATTTGTTGCTTTTGTGGAAATATTTTAAATGAAGGAATTTTATTGCTTTTATGAAATGTATTTTAATTAAAGCTGAGTTTTAGAAGTTGGTTCGCCCTAAGTTGTCGATAGTATTTTTAATGTTCAATCGTTCTGCATGTGATGTGATGTTTTGTATCGTCCAATAAATAAGTTCAAGAAAGTTGGGACGTGTCTTCTTATGTTCAAGCAACAAATATTTTGAAATAATTATGATTAAATCCAATTGTTTTAGGAATTAAGTCTTAAAGTTTAACTTTCTCTTTTTAATTTCATTCATTTTTCTTTTCAACTACCTCTTTAAATACTATTAGTTGAAAATTAATGATAATTTGTGTTTAATTTTTTTTTTTTTTTTTTTTTTTTTTTTTGGACATGATGATTTCAAATATTAAGTGAAGGTATCACTGTATCCCTTTCGAAACTTGGTCTATATTTTTATGTAGATGACCTCTAAGCCAAGTGTAGTGTAGTGTATTTAAGGCATCTTTCTTAATTTTCAAATACAGTAAAGCACCACTTATGCATATTTTAAGAGACAGATCTGAAACGACGTATAAGTGAAACATTAATAATCAACTTTGATTATTAGTAGTTTAACACTGCTAATGCAAATTTATCTGAATATAATAAATGTATGTTTTTCTAAGGTACTAGTAATTTACTTCACATTACTTTTTACCTGAAAACTATATCTAAATTAAAAAATAAATCAAAATAAAAGTGAAACAAATCCTACCTTTATTGGACAATATTTAATACTGCATACATTTAGTATTAATGTAATATACATTGAATACCATGAGGTGATTTTTGTTCAAACAGACATTGAATTTAATAAACCATCTATAGTCGCCTGATGCACTTATTATCTTTAATTATTAGTTACAGTATTCTGGATTGAATTAAGTTCATGAAATGTCTTTTTCCCTCGCATTATGATAGGCAAAGTAAGTTCTAAACTTTCCTTTCTTCAACTTAAATATTTGTAGTTAGTAATTAGTTAAAAACAAGTATTTGTAGTTAATTACATTAAAAATTTACTATTATCTAGTAGTGATTCAGAGGCATTAAGATTTTTTGCTAACAAGCAGTAGATAAATCTGTTGAGCATTGTAAAAAGAACGTCTCTCATTTACAATTCAGTCATGTGTGATAGAGAGGTCATTGCTATAAAGATTTTTTGGTTTATCTGTGTTGGTTTCATTTATTAAACAGAGAACTAAGATACATATATACGATCTCGAGTAACGAAATCTACTTTAAAATCTTTACTGAAATCTATTGAATTTGACTTCCACACTGAAGGGTCGGCCAAATTGCTTCCTGGAATGTCTTAGCTAAGGAACTAGCTGCCGGACATATGTTCCAAATTACTACAGAACCCAGAGCTCACCCAGCCCCAGTGCTGCCGGAGGGTAGCGATCCATCATTCCCCCCCCCCTCCAAATAAGGGAGTACACTGTGGTCATTAGGAAAGATAGACAGATAACAATTTTTGTAGAAATGTAGACTCCATATTTCGTTTTAATTACTAATTTATTATAAATATTATATCTTTCATTGAAAAAACAGTAAACATTCTGAGCAATCGTGGCTGGTTTTTAAAAAGAGTGTATCAAAATTAGCAACCATTTTGCGGCTGTTCAAACACAAAATCTGTGTTTTTTCAAACTTTATTTGAATATTAAAAATATTAGCAAAAATATCAAAATTTTAGAAAAGACATCGTGTTATTAGCTTGGAAAAAAATTGAGACTGAATGTTAATAATTATCGATGTTATGAGAGAAAGAGATTTTCTCATAGGATTACATGGACTTCGCAGCTTCGTTTTTGCCCTTCGAGAATCACCTTAATATCATAATTTTTTTTTTTTTTTTTTTAAACTAAAAATGCAGATTTCTGTACTTCTGCAGAAATCAAGATTTGTTTTCCAGACAGCAAACTGGAAAAAAGTGCTTTTTTTTCTGCAAGTTTTAAGGGAAAAGTTGGCAAGTATGCTATAGCGATTTTAAAAGCATTTTGCTTTTTTTGTGGAATAGTTTAAAAAGGCTAACATCACTAAAAGCTGTTACCACTCACATATTTTTTTGTAGCATAGATATTGCAAGAAAGTTTGTTTTTCAGTTTACCGCTATTCAGAGACCACCTCTCTGAAAGACTGATTTTCTATAGTAAAGAGGGTAGTCTATTTAACCCTTTGAGGTGCAACCCTTTCCCAATGCTGAAAAAAGTCATGTGCTTTGCCATCGCTTGACTTAACTACCAGCAAGATGGCGGACAATTGAAACGTTCATCGCGTGCCACAGATCTAGAGACCCTTTTTGACGACAGCTGGCTGTGCCCGATGAGCGTTTTGATTGTCCGCCATCTTGCTGGTAGTTAAGTCGAGCGATGTCAATGGCTGCCCTTTTTTCCGCATTGGGAAAGGGTTGCGCCTCAAACTGTTAAACCGGAACGAATAAAATTACGGTTCGAAGCCCTGTTTTGAAGAAAGAGCATGATTTAACTCCCCACACTTTTATACGCTGTTTACTGGATTCATTGTCCGTATGTTTCGATTGTCCACCATCTTGCTGGTAGTTAAGTCGAGCGATGGCAAAGGCTACCCTTTTTTCAGCATTGGGCATTGTTCTCGCATTCTTCCATTTCTCAGCAGATGTCAGTGCTGTTAAAAATAATTGTGGCAATTTTTTTACGGGAAATGGCATGCTAAAAAGTAAAGGACTCTCGTGGAGCTATGTCACCTGCAACTATTTTTATAGAAATCAAATCTATCCTTCGTGACTGGCAACAGTCCAAACGTCAGAGTTTGGTGTCCTCATGGCGAGGACACCGTGCGTCAAAGGGTTAAATCTAATTTGTAGGTAGTGCTTCAAAATATAATAAGCAATAAAGCTGTAAAAAATATTCAAAACTGATTGTATCATATGTAAAGTGTTATTATTTCAGCTACAATCACGATTCCAAGCTGTTAGACTTAAATGTGATATCTAATACAAAATAAAGACAAATAATGTAACAATCTTCGATAGTTAAAAAATTATCAGATTCTAAATCATTCAATATTTCTGGCTTTATGACACTGATCAGTATTTATTCCTACACTTTTTTGAGTAGTAACTTTATGACTTGAATCCTTTTACTATAGGTATGAATATTTTTGTAGTTTTTCAGCTAATTTAAAAATATTAAACAATGAGGCAACCAAACAACACTTACAAAGTAATTTTTATTTCAAATAAATACATAGCATGTTAGCAAAATACTGTCAACATACACACACATATTGCTCATTTTCTGCATAACTTCAAAATCATGATTTTTGAGTTAATATCATAGGGACAGTTGCAACACAATGCAAACTTTTAACTGATAGAGTGTCATTTATGAGCTTTTAAAATTTTACCTGCAGAATGGCGGTAGTATCGTTTTGGCAAATATGCATTTCTTCATTTTCATGGAACTTCAAACACATTTCCAGAGAAAGCATGATTTTTGAGTTCTGGTGTTGTTACAGCAAATAAGCGATATATAAATATATACAGGATGGTTATAATTAAACTTCCCCTATAAACAGCATTCCACAGCTGGAACTGGTGAGCAGATTGCTACGAAATTTGGCATATGGACTGTACACGAGATGTGCTTAAGGGGTTTTTTTAGAACGTTTAGTTTGAAAAATATCCACTAGATAGCACTTTGCATGGTGAAATCAGCTCGAATATTACCCAAATTAGTGAATAAATGCCCAAAAACTATTAAATAAATGTTAAAATTATTTGCATATTTCAAATTAGCCATTTTTCATGCAAAATGCCACCTAGTAGACATTTCTTGAACTATTTTTTTCTCCCCCGAAATTCCTTGAGCGCATATTATCTATAGCCTGTATGCCAATTTTTTTTTTTTTACAATCCGTTCACCCGTTTTAGATATAGAGCACTGCTCATAGGGAAAGTTTAATTATAACCCTGTGTGTGTGTATATATATATATATATATATAGTTACAAATTATTTAAAATCACAACAAAACCATAGCAGCCCCACATGCCATCCAGCGCTTAAGAAAGCAGCATAAAAGAAAACATGCGTTTAATAATACATAGTTAATTAAATAGAAAACGCCCCCCAAGCCAGTCATTGTTAATACAACAAAAAAATTACAAAAAAAATGTAAAATGCATTGTCCTCTTCAGAGGGGGAAATGCACAATAGTACACCATAGGTTTCGAACTCACAGCCTGAGATTTTGCCAAGGTATTGTATTGTATTCAAGACTGAAGTTTGGAAAGATTGATTGAAAAGTATTAAAACAGTTTAAATATATTTGCAAAAGTGTACAATAATAACAGTAACAGGCAAATCTCAGAGGTGTGACTCCCCCTTACCTATGGGAAAGAAAAGAAAAAAGTTTTTTAAATACTTACACATACATAAATTCGAAGAACAAATAATACCAATGTGCATCAAAACTCAAGAACAAGTTAAATTTTTGTTCCAAAATCCTGTAATTCGCTATCCGTTTCCTGTCCAATCCACGTATTACGTGGATTGGACAGGAAACGGATAGCGAATTACAGGATTTTGGAACAAAAATTTAACTTGTTCTTGAGTTTTGATGCACATTGGTATTATTTGTTCTTCGAATTTATGTATGTGTAAGTATTTAAAAAACTTTTTTCTTTTCTTTCCCATAGGTAAGGGGGAGTCACACCTCTGAGATTTGCCTGTTACTGTTATTATTGTACACTTTTGCAAATATATTTAAACTGTTTTAATACTTTTCAATCAATCTTTCCAAACTTCAGTCTTGAATACAATACAATACCTTGGCAAAATCTCAGGCTGTGAGTTCGAAACCTATGGTGTACTATTGTGCATTTCCCCCTCTGAAGAGGACAATGCATTTTACATTTTTTTTGTAATTTTTTTGTTGTATTAACAATGACTGGCTTGGGGGGCGTTTTCTATTTAATTAACTATGTATTATATATATATATATATATACACATACATACATATATTTATTTTATGAGTATTTTCTGCTTTTATGTAACTGGATGGGGGCAAGGATAGGTTAAACTCGCCCTAGAGAGATACTAGCCCAATCTTGAAATATTAAGTTTTTTTATTGCAAGAAGGTAAAAAGCCCCTCTAGAGTGAGTGAAAGTGCTCCCTAGAAACACGATTAGTCAGTTACACCAATGGTTTACTAAATAATTATCAAATTTATATATTTGAATGGCTTATTAACTGTTTGCAGCAGTTGTGAACATATGAAAATAAGCTGCTGAACAATAAATTTTAAATTATTATGCACCCACATATACAGTGTTCCCACTAAAGTCCATAGTCACTCCAATAACTTCTGAATGGTAAGAGCTATAGTCATAAAAGTGGGGTCTAGATATAGTAAAGTTGCCAAGCTCTATGCCAAAAAAAAAAAAAAAAAAGTTTACAGTGCAGCTAAATTTGAAGTTAGCATTCTTTTCTCATCAACGCTTCCAGATACGGTAAAAAAGTTAATTACAAAATTATTCATCATCACCGATTAATTAAGAAAAGACATCTTGACCTCATTAATGTTAAAAACTGAAGGCACAAAATGCAAGACTTAAAAAATGTGTTACTGATACTTTTGCCAGTGTGTCACCAGCCATATTGTATTGTTCCAGTGGGAATTGCAGACCAGCCTCCAGATGTGTATTGTTGCTGATGGAAAACACTTTTAGCATAAAAGATAAATGAGCTTAATGTCAGGTTAGTGCAGTTTTGGAAAATTCAACCAAACAAATAGCAAAAAAATAAGTGTTTTTATCCCTTCCATCAGTAGTATTATCGTGCAAATTAATGAGCATCATGGGCAAATTAAGGTATTTTTTCATACTAAATTAATGATGCTGAACAACTTTCTAATTGATTTTTTCCCCCATACATCGAATTTTTTTTTAGATAAGAACACTAACATCAAATTTAGATGCCAAGTGACTCTGTAAACAGTTTCTTAGAATAGCGCGTGGCAACTTTACCTAAGCCCTACTTTTATGACTACAGCTCTTGTTCAGAAATTATTGGGGTGACAATAGATTTTAACAGGCACATTGTAAATAAGTAATTGAAAATACTGAATTTGATTGATCTTTCAATGAACCATTCAAGAACGTTAAAACTTTCATAAACATTATTCAGGTTCTTTTTATTTAAATGCAGAAAGCTAGAACAAATTCGGTATGAAATTTAATATAGTTTAGCTAAATAGAGGTTCTTAGAGCACATATGCAGTGTTAGCATTTAATTTCTTTATAATTAATTACGTTCCAACTCAAATATGCTGAACTCCTGATTATTAATTTTTCTGTACATTTTCTCTCTGTGTGTATCAATGAAAAAGTTATTTATTGTTAAATTAAATGAAGGAACACAACTCAAGATATCTTTTAACTTCTCAAAAATTCAAAATGATCTATAATTTCCTTCTATATATGCAAAGATACAGTGGCATAGCCAGGAACTTATTTCAGGGAGCGGGGGGAAGGGACTGTGTATCAAATTGTAAGCTAAGTAATGGACCAGATTTCAGGGCGAGGGGTGTGCAGCCCCCATAGCCTCCCCTGGATATGCCCCTGCAAAGATAAACAAAATTATAAATTGCTAGTTATATGAAATCGTACCCAAGCTTTAGATTATTGATATGTAGTTTTATGATTTAAAATAAGGCTGAATGCATATCAGATCCAGATTTTTAAAAATGACACAACTGATCTATTTACATAGTTTATATGATGCTAATATTGATATGTTACTATTGTGCTAAAATGTTGGTCTTAGCATAGGTATTCTCTGTGAATTCCGTTGAAATATGCTGCACAAATAACTGTGTATTCTTAACGAATCCCTGAAAAAAAAAAAAAAAAAAGAAGTTTA
This sequence comes from Cheiracanthium punctorium, assembly GCA_038373885.1. Lineage (NCBI taxonomy): Eukaryota > Metazoa > Arthropoda > Arachnida > Araneae > Cheiracanthiidae > Cheiracanthium > Cheiracanthium punctorium. Next base: position 66,349 of record JAWZYV010014318.1, read on the forward strand.
TTTCATATGCAATTTAATAATAAACTTTTTCATAAACAAGAACAAAGCATTTTTATTCATAAATTTTGACAGAAGGATTATTATTTTAAAAAATCAATGTGTACATACGTGTCACCACCTGATGATTATTGGGGACAGAGGAACAGAAAACAAAATATGCTCTCTTTTTTCCCAATTTTTATTAAAAACTAACATTATAAAGGCTAAATATTAGAGGAGGAACCACAAACCCCTACAAAATAAGTTGGCAACACACACGTATGTGTGTACAACGATGAGTTCTAGTCATGCTAAAATTTGTGAAGTGAGGAGCCATTTAAAATTTGAACAGAATTTTTCTGTGATGCAAAAATGACTAAATATTTTTACAAAATTATAATGTTGTTTCCTGCATTAGTGTTGCTAGAAAAAGAGTTGTAAAGGCATTCCTGCAAGTGAAATGAGTAAGTGACCCCTTGACCTTACCAATAAGCTTGGCAACCAAAAGAAAGTTTTCAAAAATAGTGGAATTTTGGCTGTATCTCAATTAAGAAAGAACTTATGAGAAAAATCGAGAAATGTGAGGTGACAACCTGCTTGGAAATTATAAAAAAGGAGAGTATCTCTCACTGGGGGTAAGTTGACAGATGTGGATATGGAGAGTAGAGTGATACAATTGACATTGAAACTAGTGTTATTGCTGTGGTAGTTAATGATTTGCTCTAATGATTGAAACTCGGGAAGGGACTGTAAAATTACATTATTTCTGGAATTACCATGAGAGAAATCGCATATACTGAGTGCACATAGTTTTCAAAGATACTCTCTACACAGTGCTTATAATTAAACTTCCCCTGTAAAAGCAGTCTACAGCTGAAAAGGATGAGAAGATCGCCTCCAAATTTGCACATGAACACTACATGATATAAGTTTTTTTTTTTTTTTTTTTTTTTTTAGTTCAGAAAATGTACGCTAAGCGGCACTTTGCAACATGAAATCAACTCTAAATATTAGCCTAACTAGTTATAATTGTGCTCAAAAACTACTGAACAAGAGAACTAATCTCACACACTTGGTTAACCGAACGTTTGGTTGCGCAACGTCACACGGAACTCATCCGAGGAGCATCATCCAATCAAATTTCTCCAGGGTTCGATTGACGTCATGCAACCAAACCTTCGGTTAACCGAGTGTGTGAGATTCGGGCCCCAAATGCTGAAATTGTGTGTTTATTTTGAATAATCGATTTCCAGTGTTAAATTTCATGTTTTTTCAGTTGAAAAAATATCTCCCTGTTTTATGTATCACTTATCAAGAATGTTCAAATATAATTTTCCATCCTGTCCCATGCGTATTATAGATAGAACTTTAGTAATATATAGTCGGATATCCGACGGTATTTCAGATATTTAAAAATCTACCGGATACTTGCCAGATATCCGTTACATCCCTATTAATTTTAATAATCTTCTTGATTCATGCATACAATCATTTGCATCTTCAAAACAGATTGTATGCCAAAAAATGGGTGAACCCTTGTTAGAAACCACTTTGTACCACTGAAAATGAAGTTTCAGAAGATTCAGGGCAGATAAGAAAGGATGCAGTCACATTGGTGTAACTGGGTAGGGGCAAGAGTTGACTAAGCCTTCTCTTGAAAGACCAACTCAATCCAGAAAAACCATATTTTTTATTGCAAGAGTAGAAGATGAAACCTTCTGGAGAGGAAGCTAAAGCCCTGCTTAGAAACATCCGATGTACATGTTATGTCAATTACAGAAAGACGTATGAAATAAAAATTTGTTCAAAAAAGTAGATGAAAACGAAAAATTAATAATACCCACGCATCTTTGGAATCTATAATTAGGTTTGAACAGATCTCTTTCTCCATTAAATGTAGAAGGTCAAGCCACATCAAAATCTCTTGGATGCTACATAAAATACTGTACACTTTTTTTACTGAGCAGAGTGTAGTGCAGTGAACTGCAGTAAAGAATATTTCACCTAAAAAGGAATAATGACTTAATATTTGAATAAAGTTGATCAAAAGTTTTCTAAAAAATCTAGTACAATTGTTATAAAATTGAAGGTTTTGTTGCAAAGAGGAGGTAGCTCCATTCTACGGGAATCGGGAGTTACATATACGATCTTGCAGTAAAAAAACTCAAAAGCAATTACCAATAAAACCTATAAAATCAAAATTAGCACCTTTTGGTGACCCTTGACATTACTAGTTCTGCACTCTGCTCTCTTGTCGACATAACCGACGCTTCATTCTCTCTAAAGACAATTCTTTAACTACTATCATTAAAAGAATCAGAACAGACAAAAAATTAACAAAGAAACTCTCTGCAGGCATTAACAAAATAAAACAAATTTAATTAAACAAATAAAAATGGATGCTACATTACTGTGACTAAAAGAAAAATTAAAGAATGGAAAAAGAACATAAAGCAGATTTAAAATTAGGAAAATTAAGTACAGCCTTATCTCGTATCACTCAAAAAGAAAACATAACAATAGACATCGAAGTTAGCGATGAGAGAGCACAACACAGAACTGGCGATGAATATGGTCCTGAACGGTGGACGAGGATTGAAAAGTGCTTCTGCTTGGAAATTGATTTTATAGGAAATTGCTTTTAATTATAGAGTGCTATTGACATATATTCTTTTTACTACTGTATTGTAAACAAAAACTCTTTCATATGCTACCAAAAAGGTATACTTCAATCATTAGTTCTTGTGCTACTCAAAAGAAGCTGACTCTCATTAGTTTGTGCTGATGAATCCCAAGAATGTTTTTTTTTTTAATTTCCTCCGAACTTCAATAGTTGCAGCAACCTCCTTTTTGCAGTAAACTCTTTAATTATCTTAAGTATGTTGAGTAACCTTTTTAATTTAAATGCTTTGTTAGCATGCAGGTAAACAAATCTGATACATGAACTAAAAGTAGTAAATGTAAATACATGTATTCTTACTTTTAGAACTTAAGAATGGGTACCACAGTTTTAATTTTATGTGAGAGGAAGCTGAAGTCAGCCGTCCTAAAATAAAATCAAAAATATTAATATATTTTTAGACACATATTTCAGAAAGTTTCATTTATTAAAAGAAATTAATAAATAAATAATATATAAATATATATTAACCTGTCCCCAGAGCCTTATTATCGCATGGGCAAATCGGGACTTAGCCCAGGGCCCCCAATATCAAATGTTGTTCGGAAATATTCTTTTTAAATCAAAACTCTATAAAAATTAAACAAATTTCATAGATGGGAGCCCCAAATTCATCAATTCCCTGGGTCCCTGTTGGTCATAATCAGCTCTGCCTGTCCCCCCACAAAACATTTGTGCACTGCCTACGAATGAAGTTATGTTTGTTTTGTAAAAGTAATCCAAGGGAGTTCGTAACTAATTTTTACAGTAAAATTTTGATAATTTGTCTAAATTAAGTAATCAAGAAATTTTGATTACTTAAATGAGTGATGGCTTAAGCAGTGTCATCTAATACTGCTTAATGTGAATTACTGTAAAAAGCATGCATATTTAAAACTTTCAAATAATAATAATATGCATTTAAAAAGAGCGTAATGGGAAATATTCTTTTTAAATCAAAACTCTATAAAAATTAAACAAATTTCATAGATGGGAGCCCCAAATTCATCAATTCCCTGGGTCCCTGTTGGTCATAATCAGCTCTGCCTGTCCCCCCACAAAACATTTGTGCACTGCCTACGAATGAAGTTATGTTTGTTTTGTAAAAGTAATCCAAGGGAGTTCGTAACTAATTTTTACAGTAAAATTTTGATAATTTGTCTAAATTAAGTAATCAAGAAATTTTGATTACTTAAATGAGTGATGGCTTAAGCAGTGTCATCTAATACTGCTTAATGTGAATTACTGTAAAAAGCATGCATATTTAAAACTTTCAAATAATAATAATATGCATTTAAAAAGAGCGTAATGCATTTAGAATCTTTTGGGTGGTCCTGTAGATAAACTATCCAGTCGATCGGGACCAAAAGGGGAGGTGCACAACTACATGTTACAAAAATTCTAAATATACAGTTTCAACATTCTACATCTAATAGTTTTTGAGATATGCAAGTTTAATGAATTTTGGCCCATAGAGTATAATGTATTTCAAATCTTTTGGGCGGTCCTGTAGATAAACTATCCAGTCGATTGGGACCAAAAGAGGAGGTGCACAACTACATGTTGCAACAATCCTAAATATAAAGTTTCAGCATTCTACGACCAATAGTTTTTGAGATATGTGAGTTACATACATGCGTACGTACAGACAGCAGGGAAAAACTAATCAAAATAGACTTGCTGTTGGTCAAAGTAAGTTGCAGGTGCATTTATATGAACATGCATGCTGGTGTATGATGAGAACAGGCATGTTGGCACATCAAAAACTTTCTTAAAAATAAATTTAGAGTTAGTCAAAATCGGTTTTTTCGTCAAAATTTGGCCCCGAAATTTTTCAGGATCACATTACTTCTTTATACTCCGTACAAGGAAGTAAAAATCTGATGTGAACAACACATGACTTCCTTGCATGTCTATTAAATCAAAAATATTTTCGGTGCACTTCATCTAAACTTAGTTTGAAAGAGATAAAATATTAGTAAGGTGTAGCGATTTCTAGCCAAATATTTCGATATCGCCAATCTGAGTACAAGTTGAAAGATTTCCTTCTGAACACTTTATTTGGCAATATTTCACCAAAAGCCGACAAGCTTGAGATAGTTTGCAAGATTTTTGGGATAGCAAAAGTAGTAATTGACCACCTCTCTTTACGACCGATTTTTCGCAGAATGGAGATTGGCCAATCCTGATAAGTTTCATTGTATATATAATATTTCTGATTGCAAAGATTTAAAACTTGATTTATAAGTTCCTTTTTTATTTTCATTCCCTTTTATATAGTATTATTTTTTCTTTTAGTCAAAATAATAATAAATCCCCTTTTCTCAAGCTCTCAGCCCCACTCAAAAAAAATTCCTGGTTACACTACTGAAATCTATGTGCAACTCTCAACCGGGTTGGTATCCTTTGTTTTGCTCTTAAACCCAGTTGCAGCCATTGTGGGCATCTATTTTGCCACACCCCTGCAAGAGTGAACCTCTCTCAGAACTGTTTAAAAGATCTTAACTAACTACTTGCTACATTCTAACAATCTTAAAGATGTTACATCACAAGTAACATCTGTAGAGTGACATTTATTATTACAGTTCAAAAATATCTGAATATTCTCTTTAGGGCAATTCCATGGTGTCGGACATAAAAAATGAACAAAAATTTCTCAGATAAATAAATTTACATTTTATAAATGAACTTAATATAATTAAATTTGCATATATATGATACTCAGCTCATCATACTTAATCAAAAAACATATCAATTAAAATAAAAAAGATTTTCAAGTTAAATTTAAATGGTTTTAATACTTGGTGTCGGACGTAAACACTGCTTATACGTCCGACACCAAGTATTAAAACCATTTAAATTTAACTTGAAAATCTTTTTTATTTTAATTGATATGTTTTTTGATTAAGTGTGATGAGCTGAGTATCATATATATGCAAATTTAATTATATTAAATAAATTTACATTTTATAAATGAACTTATCTGAGTAATTTTTGTTCATTTTTTACGCCCGACACCATGGAATTGCCCTTTAATGATATTTTCCAAAAATTACTGCCACAAGTTTTGCATCTTAAGAAAAGTTTGAAGATAAACTAAGAGTAATACAGTGGTAAGGAGATTAAAAGAAACTATGTACCTTTCAAGAGACTTACAAATTCTTTATGTGATGGATAAGAGATATGAGACTGATTTCTATTCCCAGATGAATCTAATCTAGGGGATAGACAAAAGACACTCACATACAAAAATAAACTGAATAGTCTGGTAATATGTAATAGAAAAGACATTGCTAGTAAAATTTATTAGTTTTTACACTGGGCTGTAGTTTAACTTCTGGATTTGATTATAGTTTTATGTCTGTTTAAATAAATAATTTAATGAAGTTATTATTTTTTCAAAAGGAATAAAAATTTTTGAAATGTAAGCTAGATTTTAAAAGGACATAGTATTTATAATTTCCTACACATAAAAAAGTAAACTTTCAGTGTAAATTATGGGTCAGAGTTTTTTTTTTTTTTTTTGGACAAGTTTATTATTTTCAATATCTTAGACAATTTTTAATGTTTTATCTGACCATCATCCAAAATTTCAGATTTTTTGTTTGTAATTCTTTTAGCTGTCTGTCAAGACTCTTTTTTTTTCTTTTTCAATTTAGTTTCATTTACTTCTCCTCTCAATTTCTGCTTTCCCTGGCTTTCTTATGCAGAGGATCGTCTGTTTTGATACTGGAAAGTCATTTAGACCGCCATGTGCTTGTAAAGCATCATAAATAACTCTCCTTACAATGACAGATTCTTCTTTTATGTTCTCACATAGGCAATTCTTATTAATGAAGAAACCTCTTTCAGAATTGCTGTTCCTATGAGAGACCAGCATCACGATCTTAATTATAAGAATCTCGAGGTGTTGCTGCAGATGATAATATACTGTACCAAAAATGGTCAATCTTATCTGACCTGGTATACAACTTGAATTTTGATAAATTATTGAGTTCCAAACCAGATTCTTGAAACAGATTTTTGGCTCTGTTGACTCAGAAAGGACTTAGCCAATTTTTTCCACAAAGAATTAACAGTAATTTTGTAAGTCCCAGACAGCACATAAGCTTAAATCAAGCTTGACATTTCTTTGAATTTGACGTATTGATACAAGCTTGACAGTTCAATTCATTTTAAGCTTGCAGTGAGCTTGGAGAAGTCATTTGAACTGTCAAGCTTGAATACAACTTGATGACTGCTTGATTTGGAAAGCCACATCCATATAACAAATAATTTATCATCAGTCATAAATGTACTTGACCATAGAATTTTAAAAAAAGGATTCTATATTTCCAAATATGGAAATTCTTCAAAATAAAATACAATTATATTACGAAATTGATTTCAAAATCAGTTGTTTGTCTTGATTTTGGCCAGTATTGACCAACATGAGTGTCGCGATATTGAAAGTTTTAAAACGTGTGCTGCTTTTAAGTTTATATTATGCTTATTTCCCTATTAGTAGAGTCTATAAATCACACATAACATTGTTTTAATTTTGATTCATCCCATGGAAAAATAAATGAAAGAAATCGGCATCGGGCACTGATCGATCTCGCCAGAAAACAGAGTGACAACCATGACAGTCACTTCAAACTTTAGTCGTGCCAGCTCGAGGCAGATTGGCGAAACGGTTAGGACGCTGGCCTCCCAACCCTTAGGTCTCGAGTTCTATCCTAGCCGCGGGCACTTGATGGAAACCGATTAAATTAACTTGAAATTTCAGCATAGAGGGGAAAATGCGTGGAAAAATAAAATATGTGGGGCGAGTTCGCCGACGGGCACCCCGTGTATTTAGGAAAACTTTTTAAGCTTGAAATTAAGCTTGCTATGTCAAGCTTAATGCAAGCTGGGCAAATGTAAACTTGAACACTTGATTCAAGCTTGCATTAAGCTTGCACGCTTGAAATTTTCAAGCTTAATTCACGTTTATTGACTTGATAAATCAAGCTTGCTGCAAGTTTGCTGTGCTGTCTGGAGTCTTTTCACAAACAATATTCGATTTGCAGTCACCTGCAGATTAAAACAGGACGCTGCTCTTGTGACTTCAATCCTTCAAAAATCAGGGAACGGGAGAATTTTCATATTTTTAAAGAGGTACATTCTCTCCCCACCTCTCCTACCACCATATTTTTTTAAACATATTTGTGCAAATTTGCAAGTCAATCAGCCGCATGGTGTGACTTTTACATTTTTTGAGTAACTTTTTCTTAAACTGCTAAAATTGCAAAGGAGTACATTTAAAAATAAAAATATGATGAGAATGATGAAAATATGAAAGATGCAATAGCTTTTACCTTTTTTACTCTAATAAAGCAATATCCTGAAGTTGAAAAAAAAAAATTGGGAAATATCAGAGAAAGGGTGCATTTTCAGATTTTTAAAGTAGCTTTTTTTTTTGGGGGGGGGGGGGCATAATTATGATACATTTTAAGTCAATCAAACCAATGGATTTTATTATGCTATTAGACCATTGCCTTACATCACATTATAGGAAAACAACTAAATTTATCATTGTGCGATATTAAAGAAAAAAAAAAAAAAAAAAAAAAAAAAACAGTAATAAGACCTTTTGTTTCTTAATGGCAACATTGAAAAATTTTTTATTTCCATTTTTTCTTCTTCGAAAACTGATAACAAGATACATACATACTCATTTTCCAACCGTTGTTAGTACATGTTGATATAATGCATATTTATTCAGCATTTTGAAAAAATTCAACTATAATAATGATAAATAAAATCATTTACCACAGAAGACAGCCCCATTTACAAGATGATCAGACATTTAAAGTTGATATGTCGTCTGAGCTACATCATGCACAGACGTTTAAAATAGCTTATGGTCGGCACATCTACCGAATGGCACTTTTAAAAAAAGACATATATATATACTTTTTTTTTTCCTTTTACATACACGTCTTTCTTTTAGCGAAAGAGTTGCAATGAATGTCTGCTTGGTGAAATTCTGCTTTCAAGCAAGCAATGGCATTCATTCCTGGCTACAATTCGCTTGTTCGCTGATAAAGCAGCTATATTGGAAGGGCAAAAATTACAAGATCCTGATTTTAGAGTATTTTTACAAACTTCCCTAATCTGTAGCCACCTTATTATTTCATAAGTTTTGTCTTTAATAAAAATATACACCGAGCCGACTGATGCTCACAATTAATGTTTATAAGAATGAAATAACTAATAACAATTTGGCCATGACTTATACCAAGAAATTCTAACAGTAAACAATATGTGATAGTGATCTATGATATTAACATGAATTTGATTAATCACCTAACAATATATGATAGTGATCCATGATATCAACATGAATTTGATACCTTGAAATTTTGCTGTATAGATTATAGCAAAATTTCAAGGTGATTAGTCAAATTCAAGTTGATATCATAGATCACTATCACATATTGTTTACAGTTAGCCGAAAATTACTGTTTACAGAAAATAGGGAATTATATTCTGTAAAGGTTAGACTGTGCGTTACGAGTATAACTTGTCATTGTGCTGTATGGCAACGACGATTGACAATGGCATTTGTCATTTTAGAAGGGGTTAGTTACAATCTGTTTGGATAGCAACTATGGATTGATTTATTTGTTTAAGAAGAGTAATTTCTTAGATTATTGTAATTCAAAATATAAATTTGCTTGAAAAAGAAAACTCAAATATTTTGTGTTTACAATTTGTCTATAGTGCGGACCCTTAATGTGATGACCTCATGATAACTTGCTTCCCTTTCAAAAATTAGTTATTTGTAATTTTATTTTTTTAAATAAACTGTTTATATTTTTAAAAATTATTTTTAAATGTATCATTTTTCATCTAATATCTTTATCTAAATTTTAATAAATATAAATGCAAACCTCTGTTTACTAATTGTCAATTTAGCAGATGCTCAATCAGGGCCGTACCCAGGGGGGTGGTCCTGTGGGTCCGGACACACCCTCCCCTCCGAAATTATCACAATATCTATATATTTATATGTGTGTGAGAGTATATTTATATATAATATGATGATACTCAATAAGTCAGACCCCCCCCCCCCCGAAATGTCGGACCCCCTCCGAAATTATTTCCTGGGTAATGGCCCTGTGCTCAATGGACTGGCATCAACCCATTGGTGTGGCATCATGCAAATGACTTACTCTTGCCCTCCTACTCAAACAATTATATATAATGTTTTATATATTATTCAGCCTTTTTAAGATATTATTTTTAAGCATACTTTTTCATCTAACATTTTTGTAAACAGCTCTTTTTAAAATGTCTCTCAACTGACACTGCCCCCTCCTCTGGTCCCACCTGGTTAGAATATAAGCTCAAATATTCACTCTACAAACATTTGTGTTCATAGAGTACCATAAAAAGTAACTTTAAATATGCTGTAAGTTTATTTTTGAATTTTGAAAATATCAATGCCTATTTTGGCCCATTATAAAAAACAATTCAAAATATAAAACTGTATATCTGATTGCTTGAGATTTTTAGAAAAATGTCAGCATGAAAATTATGAAAATTTTCTGAACACAATTATTTTTAAGATAGATTACATTTCAACTTAAAAGGTCAAAGAAATGCTTCCCATGCCTTCGGAGACATATGGTTTTAAAGTTTTACACCCCAAATGTCGACACACGATACACACACCTATTATGCAATGATGTGAACCACAACTGTGGTCCATCATGAAGCTTTGCCATTAAAATATGATTACCCTTTAAGACCTAGACTTTTTTTACTTCACTCGCACAAAGAAGTATTTGTGTGTAATATAAATTTCCTATTATAATTTGGTGAATAATTAATTAATTTTTTCCAAATAACATACAAATCAAAACAAATATAAGAAATTATTATTTTATGCATGATTTACTTTTCATGAAGAATAGTATTTTACATATGACATCAACTTAGGAAATACAACTTACACTTGAGTACTTTTTGAGAGGATGTAGATCACCTGCACAATTGTGTAGGTCAGGCAGGGTGCGAATTGAACATTTTCTCCAGGGGGGAAATTTGAGAGAAAACATTCTCCAGCAGGGAAAAAAAAAAAAACAGAAAGAAAGAAAAAAGAGGAAGGTGTAAATGCTCCACTCACACAATGTATAAGGTGTTACATGACAAATGCAGTTGCCAACATGTCTAAAAAGTGAGAATTCAAACAAAAGTTGACCCCCTATTTTCTCCCCCTATGCACATATTCCTGCCTATGTTGACTCTCCGTCTACCCTGAAATTTGGCGGGTGGCAGAGCAGTGCTTGTTCGTTCATTTCGCAGTCTTCCTTCGAAACCTGAGCCCAGTTACAGAGTGAGAAGTGGCATCAGGCATGTGTATATCTATTTCAAAGGCGTGCTTGTTACTTGCTCCTTTGTCTAGTAAAATAAACGAAAAATTTCTGTTCTCAATAGTTAAAATCGTTAGGTATTGTTGAACTTGTAGGGTGGGACACAGATTAATTTAGCATTTCTCCAGCAGGGGATAAATAGTATCCCTGGCAGGGATCAATTAATATTTCTCTAGCCAGGGATATTACTTTCTTCAGCCGGGGACGATCCCCCCCCCCTCCCCCCCCCCCCCCCCCCCCCCCCGTCAATTCACACCCTGAGGTCAGGGCTTAAAGGGATATAGCAGACAAAGAAGAAAAATTACCTGAACATGAAGCAACTTTTTTATGATCATTACAAGGTGGTAGACTGACATGGAGTTTCTTGAGCATATCTAAATCTTTATTTGAAATAACAATTGCACTACTTGGTGTACCTGAAGTCTTGGCTTGATTAATGGAACCATGCTTTGATGATGATGATGATCTACAGATTTTGTTTTTATGTACAGACTTTGCGTCTTTTTTTGGCACAAAAGGAATATTTGCTGATCTTGATCTGGGGACAACAGTACTTTTGTGACTATGAATGATAAAGTCACTTTTACTTTGGGTTAGCTGTTTGGAACTGTTGTTTTTCCCGGAAGTCCAATTTGAACACTTTGTAAAAAGGACACTAGATTCAACTGTTGACATAGGCGTGCTGGTGAAATCTATAAGGCCATTTATTAATTTCTGAAACAAAGTGAGATACTTAATATGCAAATAATCTACTAACGATCATTTTCTAAGACTGGTCATTAGGGGGGATCGATTTTTTTTTTTTTCGAAATCTTTATCTCCTGAGGTCTCAAAAGTTGTATATTGATATAAATAAGACGTGTGTAAAATTTGAATGTTCTACGACAACGTCTTGGGGTTGCGCATCGAGCTTGAAATTTAAAAATTCTTGAAAAATATGACTTTTTTTTTTAAATCGACCAAAAAAATTATTTTCCGAATTATTAGGCTCCCGAGGTTTTAGAAGTTGTATATTATTATGAATAAGACGTATGCAAAATCTGAAGGGGCTGTGACAGTTTCTAGGAGTTGCACATCGAGCTTGAAATCTATAAATATCTGAAAATATGCATTTTTTGACAAAAATATGTAGAAAGCAAAAATTGTATTTTTATTGAATTAGTCCCGTTGAAAAATAGTCAGTAACGTTCACAGCTCTTCTCTAGTACAACCACAATCGTAACTACATTACCCAGGACCTACCTCGTTTATTTGCCTGCGATCCGAGTCCTGCCTGTGCCAGCCCAAGCATCCAATTATTGGAGCATACGTTTTAATGAATAATGTAAAGCCCGACTTCAAATCAAACTGTGGCATTTTATGTCAAGTTTAATAATCTAGATCGTTAATAAACCATCATCTGATAGATGGATAGACAGCAAATTTCGGAATGACTGCTTGCTATGGTGTGAAGTTGGCAAATGCAACATTGCAGAGATTTAGTTAGATTAAAGAACTGCGTTTCTAAATTTCGGATGACGCCTTTGTTCTTTCCAGAATTCGATGATTCGCCTCCACCGCCAATGCATATGAAAACCTCAAGATCAATGGATTTCGTGTCAAACTCTCCAAAATTTCCAGTGAAATTCTCAAAATTAGATCGTGACATATGGCCAAAGTATGTTGAACCAGGTTCCATTATCAGCGAGATATGTTCTTTGTGACAAACACTTGGGTGTAATTTTGCTGTCAACAAATTTTTCTATATATCTGGTTTTGTTCTTCCTATTATCAAAACACAATACAAAGAAAATTTTAAAGCCTTCTTCCGTTTCTTTCACTGCATCTCAGATTTCCTCTAACTTTATATGGGTCGAGAATCAGTTGAAGGTTTCTCTCCATCTGCATTCCTTCCGCTTTCTAGATTGTGAAATAAAGTTGATACCAGAGTTGCTGCTGCACGGTCCGTAATAACTTTGCGTCGCAGACTTGTGAAAACACTGAGATTTTTATTCTAACTTGGTCATTTGCGAACGCATCTCCCAAAGTGGCGGTAGATAGGCATTCAGCGTTTTCTTTAGTCTTTCGTACTTCTCTTTCGTTATTACCTCTTTCTCGACCAATCTCGAAATTTCTCTTTCCAACCTTTCAACTTTTCTCTCGTTCTCCATAAACTTTTCTTCTTTACAATTCCATCGATTCGATTGTCACATATCTAACTCTGAGCTACACCTGCTCCGGGAAAAGTCAGGACATTTGCAAGTGCGATATTCAATAGCTCGGTAAGGGAGAGTTTTTCCATCTTTCTTTATAAACAATTCCTTATGTATACTCTAACGTATGATTTATTTAGCTGCTGAACTTGCTCATGACCTTTGCTAACTATCTCTTGAATTCCTTGGATTGACACAGTAGGGATACTGGCCTTGATTCACATTTGCTGTACTTTTATTGCCATAACTAAGGTTACTGCTCCATCCGGTGAATCCAACCCTTTATGCAGAAATTTTTCTTCTTATGTACAAAATAGTAATATAGAAGTACGAGTATGTCTTCTCGGAATTGTAACTTGGTACAAGGTAATTCTTTCGAAGCTCCCAGCTCTTCTAAGAACACCGATTTTGTTCCATGTCCTGTTGCAGACAGTTTCACTCTATTCAGAATCGTAGCAGTGCAAGGCAGGCACCTTTTAGCTTTTTTGAGAGTAGACTCAAAGAACCATCTATCTGAAACGTTAAACTAAATGCTTGTTTCAATGAAATATCTCGTGCCTGGTTTAACCGAACGCCATGTTCATCATCATCACTCGTCAGTCAAACCGGCACTAGTTGTCTAGCTAGAGCACAGCTTGCGTACTGCGCCCCAGACAAATCGACAGCATAACGTGTGCATTGAATCAAACTATTCGTAAAGCCATTTTTTGTAATTTACTGAGCTTCTCTGAACATTTCTTAACATATAAAAGGACCAAATTATTTTTAACTTAATTATTTATAAAGTTTGCTTTCTACATAATTTTTTCAAAAAACACATAATTCTCAGATATTTATAGATTTCAAGCTTGATGTGCAATCCCTAGAAATTGCCGTAGCCCCTCCAGATTTTGCATACGAGTTATTCATAACAATATACAACTCCTAAAACCTCGGGAGCCCAATAATTTGGAAAAGAATTTTTTTGGTCGATTTTTTAAAAAAGTCATATTTTTCAAAAATTTCTAATTTTCAAGCTCGATGCGCAACCCCCAAGACTTTGTCGTAGAACATTCAAATTTTACACACGTCTTATTTATATCAATATACAACTTTTGAGACCTCGGGAGATAAAGATTTCGAAAAAAAAAAAAAAAAAAATTTCGATCCACCCTACTGGTCATGCTACAATTAGACAGTTGTTGAAATAGAATTACTGTAGATCGCTAAAGAATGTCCACATCCTACAATGGCTACTTTTAAAAAGTACCAATAGTTGTCACTTTCTGGAAATTTCACAGTTTATAATAATGCATAAACATATGAATATATAAACAAAAATAGAAAAGTGCATAAGTATGGCTATACAAATTACAAGTACAAAGTAAAACATTACAATAAATCAAATTTTCTAAATTGAAACAGAATTATGTAAATGAGATTGCAAATACTATATGCATACATATAAAAAACTCGAAATTCAAAAATAAATCAGAAATTCAAAAATTAAATATGACAATAATTAATCCATTTTCTCAGAATTATTTCACTGCTGAACTTCCTTTTTGTTCATTTGTTTACGGTGGCCGAGATTTTCAAAAAGTACTTTAAAAGCCTCATTAGGAGATTAAAGTGGAAATGAAATTAATTAATTTTAAATTCTCAATTAATTAGTGGTTGTGGTTCACAACTCTAGCGAAATAACCCCACGTCCAATTAAGGTAACACTTCAGTAGTGATAAATGACAGACTAACTTCTTTTAAAAACTATTCATTGAAAAAGCATTTTAAAATAAACGTATAAAATATTGCAGTCTGGTGGTGACGAGCAAGAAAAATTACATATTAATTCAACAGTCGAATAGAGGTGAAGGGACTAAAAAATTCACATGCCAATAAAACTTCTTTGGCAAAAACAGAGGTTGGCAAATGAAATGGCCACCAAATCAAGACTAAGAACATTACACATTGTGTAGGACACCTAGAACATCAGGAATAAACAATATTAATCATTTTGAAAATCAGACATGCAAAATGATAAGGAAAGAAATATTCAATGGCAAAAGGTTTTCTTAAGAGCACATTGTGGGAAGGGATGAAAGATCAAATTTTACAACAGGTTCTAGGCATAGTGACAGCAGCTTATTATATCAGTATTGCATATCATAAGAGGATCACTAGCATCTGCTTGCTGGGCTCTGTACCTCCGTATTGACAGCTCACATGGGGTGGATAAGATCACAGGCATCCCAAAGCCATTTTGATTGCCATGAGATCCAGTTTCTCAGGGATGGTGACGGCAAATTGTAGGATTAAAAACTCATGAATAGTTGGTCTGATGAAAAGGCCCTTTAGTTGTTGGCGTTTCACAAAAAAAAAAAAAGATGATTGGAAAGTGGCACTACATTGCCATATTTCTTTGATCGCATGGCTTCATCACGCCAGCACTGGTAGAAAAAAGAAGAAAACTGTCTTCCACGGCACAGACAACCTTTCCCAGACAAATCTGTCCAAAAATCTCATGTACTGCACCTGCCTGCCAGTGCCAGAATGCCCGTTCAGCCAATCAGAGCACACCAACTCATTCCGATTGTGGAGAAGAGTTCCTGCCAAATGCCCCTGAAGGCAAACAAAAGTTCTAGAACAATCCAGAATCATCCAGAGACATCTAAAGAGTAAAGATGGCGGCCAAAACAAAATGATGCAAGAGCAACGAAAATGACTTAATCATGGTGTCTACCACAAAAAGTAAGCTTGATTTCTTGACCTTTTCTTGACCATAACAAATACGAAACTAATATCAAAAATACATCGCCCCAGGGATGCAGAATATGTTCTATCCGGCGATCTACGATTGGAGGAAATTTTAGCCATCTGGGGAAATTTTGCAGAAAAATATACAACTGATTTTGATTTTAACAATGAATTAAAAAATTCTTCGAGTTTTTCTTTTCCCTGCCCATTTTTAAAGCAATTTTTTTCTTCAACTTTTTCACTGATCAGCCATTTGCTTTCAGTTAACTTGGACCAATTGCTATTTAAAAAAAAAAGAAGATTTACCATTGATCGCCGTAAAAAGATTTGCAATGTAGCTTGTACATTGCAAATCTTTTTGCATCTATGGTAACACAGAACTTATGGAAATCTATAATATGTATATCATAAAACTTTGAAGTACTGGGGAAATTGAAGTTATTAGCTATGAAACATGGGGATCAGTGATAATTATAATTGGATTCCAAGTTATTGTTTTTAAAAAAGAAAATGTGGAAAATAATCAAAACACTGAATTTAACAGGGAATGAAGGGAGAAAAAAAAATTACTCTTAAATCCAACAATTTTAACCTTTTTTATTGAGGAGGGAAGGTGGATAACTGATATACTTTTCTCAAGGTTTGAAGATACATACTTGCCAACTTTTGAAATTCCCAAGGTGTAAAGAAACACGCAGTTGACAAATTGAACTATTGTCAGTTCACTATACAACTATTTTGCAGACATCATTTTTGATGATTTCTGCTAAATAACATTTTAAATGAATTTTATAAATAGCAAACGAACAGTATTTTAAAGTTTTCTTATGAAATGAACACGTGAAAAACTGTTAAGTTTGTCTGTTTGCATAGTTTAAATAGTATAAAATAATAAAATTTACACAACACACTTAATATATATTTCTTAAACAAAAAAGAAAAAAAAAGAAGCTACAGCGAACGGTTTTAATCCTCGCCTCTGGTCAGGAGGGAGAAGAGTGGACACTCAGCATATGCCCCCCTCCACACACACACCATTGATAAGAGGATAAACAAATCAACATCCTTTCTCCCAGGAAATCACCCGTGAAATCAAAATACAAATTAAGGAAGTTAAGAAAAGATACATAAAATAATTTCTCTGACTGAACTTAGCAGAAAAAATTAGAAACTAAGAATTTGAATGAAATGGAAAGAACGTAGTTGAGTCGCAAATCGTGACCTAGTGCTTCATTTCTTGACTTTCGTGACCTTTTTCCCATTTCTTGACTTTTCCGTGACTTTCGTGACCTTTGCATGATGGTAGACACCCTGTTAATCTGCATAATTAAAAGATGGAAAAACTCAAAATATTGATGAAAACTCTTGAAATTTAAGTGAAAGAAGCCTGTCAATGGAAAACAAACGCTGTAAAATTTTGAAAGGGGTGGGAATATGTGAAAATTATATATATAATTAAAAACATATCAATATACAGCCTTAACAAAGGGAGGCATAGTGTGCAAGGCAATGTTTAAAAAAAAACTCCATCAGAGCCCCAGAACTGCAAAAACATGGAATATTAATATCCTAAATGATCTAATAGGAAGAAATGAGCTGGGGAAGGAAAAACAAGACTTAGGCAAAAACAAAATAATTAATTTACAGCACATAAAAATAGATGTTTGTACTTAATTACATTTAACCATAAAGAAGGCTGAATGAAAATTACCCTTAGTTAAAGATGTATTGATGTGCATATTTCCTAAAAACAATCATTAATTTAATTTGTGTAATTAAAATAAAATAGAAAGTGAAAACACCACACAGTAATAAGTTAAAAGGGGCGAATAAATGCATCATAGGTCTGGAGCTGGGTTGGTCCAGTGCAGTGGTGTAGCCAGAAACTTTTCATGGGGAGGGGTTACAAGTACTGCAACTCACATATATGTGTATGTGATAAGGGAGTGGAGAATATACATTTGGTATGGCAAAATATTCCTCATGGGGAGAGGGGGTTGTGACCCCCTACCCCCCCCCCTTGGCTACACCACTGGTCTGGTGCATCCCCAGTGAGTCCTAGCAAGGCATTTGAGGGCACTGAGTCTCTTCACAGCTTGGTTGACAATTTCCTTTAAATAGGATTTCCATGTTAATTTGCAGTCAAATGTCACTCCCAAATATTTAAATTCATACATTCTAATGTTGTCATTTTATAATAAAAGAATTGCAACCTTTTTTTTTTTTTCCATTAATGCAAACATATATTTATACATTATTTGCAATATATATTGCATTAAAATATTATACGTTTAACTTCAATTTATGTGCCCTAAATAAGTTGACTGTATTCTGTGATAAGACGGAATATTTTTAAAAAGTCATAAAAAGAAACAAAAATTAGCTGAAACAATAATAAGAAATTAAATTACTTGGTTTTTCATACGGATACTTCTAGCTTTTCTGAGCAATGACTCTGCTAATGCAAGTTCTTCTGATTCAGATTCATCATCCAAAGCTGGATGCTCAGCATCAGTATCTTTCAACAGATAAATAAATAATCATAAAACACTACAGTTTATAAATTACACGTTTGAAAACAATAGAAAAAGTTAAAAAAACAATTAATTATGTATGATACAACAAGTTAATGATACAACAAAAATAGACTATACATATAGCATGTAAAACTAAATATCCTCTCAAAATTTAAATTTTCTATTAGCTCCCTTCAAAATTCTACCGTCTCTTGGCTTCCTGTCTCATAGTCTCCACAGCTTTCAAAAATTTCCAGGGATTATGAGACATGGGAATTTTAATAGCCAATAAATACATCTTTTCCGAACTAACTTATATAAACCATGTGACACCAAGGTAATAAAACCTGTCAAGACAGCAGATTTTTCATGACCTCTGTAACCTGATAAAACTGTCTGAAAAGCTGTTGTTTTAGTAAAATATGTTCTACAGCTGTAAATGATGAGTAACCCCTTGTATCCGCTCTGCAGTGATGCCAAGTTGATGGTTGCTAACCACCTTCTGGAGTGCCCAGTGCTTCTTGCCTCCTCTATTACTTCCGGTTATTGGGAAGCTAGAGACCTTTTGTCTGCTATTAAGTTAATAATGTGCTTTTGATAATGTACTTTGTGTTTTTCGTTGGCCAAGGATAAGGTCGCCTGTTCCTGCTGGTGAAAATAAAAAACATTCAGTCGTAGGACTGCACATCCAGAAGTGAAAACTTCTTGTCAAGCTTTCTAAAATTTATATTTATGCAGCTATACTGGTTTTTCACACATTATTGTATTTTTATTAATAAAAAATAAACATTTATGAACATTTATTCACATTTTTATGCATTTGAAATGCTTTGTAAAAAAAAAAAAAATTAATGATTTTTATTGCACATGATATTCTAACAATTTTACATATTTTTGTACGTTTGCAGACATTTTAATGTACAGTAGACTCTCTGAAATCCGCACACCTTGGGACCAAGGGGTTTGCGGATTATAGAATTTTGCGGATTACAGATCATTGTTTTGTTTACATTTTTTCTTACTATAGTTATGAAGCAACAGAACATTTTTAATGGCTGAAATTAATTATACTGTCACACTTAGTTTAATTATTAAAGAATTTATTAAAATATATGAAAAAAAATTAATTTTATTTTACAAAACTTTTGAAAACTGAAATTTTTCTTGAAGAAGGCTTAAACTTTCATACTTTAATTTTATATTACTATTTTTTTAATTTTGAAAAAAATGGAATCAATTGTTGTTTGTTTTAGGGCTTTTGATTTGTGTTTAAATATTTTTTCCAGGAGTCTGTTTATTGTCATTATTTCTTGTGGTGATGCAGGGATGAAATCGGCAAAAGAGCAAAAAAGCTGAAATCATACGAGAGCAAAGAATTTGTACATGTGATATTTGTATATAATTAATGTGAAAGAAGTTTTAAGAAGAAAAACATTAGAACATGCTAAAAAATAAAAATATGACACAGTTAACTAATAACTACAATCAGGAATTCACAGAAAAAAGTAGAATTTTCAGAGAAAAAAGACAAAAAAGTGAATTTCTCTTTATTCACAAAAAGCTGAAATCAGCTAAAAAGCTGAAGAATTTCATCCCTGGGTGATGCCAATGAATAATTTTGGATGAATTCTAAATATTCATAGCCTAAAGATAAGCCTTCTTCAAGAGAAATTTTTTGAAAATTCCTCTTTCTTTCAATAAAAAATGAAAATCAAAATAATACACATTTCGTTAACTGAGTGTGCGAGATTAAGTCTCTCAGAATCTTTTCTGTCAGCTAATCATGCTTTCATTTTACTGCTCAGACTTTGTTAGATGGGTTAAAAGAACAATTTTAATTAGATATATGCAAAAAATATGAAAAATAGCATAAAATTTCTTTTAATTCTACAACTCAACGCACTCGTAATTTCCTAGTATTACTTAACTGTTAACTGCAAATTTCACTGTTTACATCTAAAAATTATCGCAGATTATAGATGTGCGGATTTCAGAGAGTCGACTGTAATTTTCTCAATTAGCATTGGAAATTTTTTATTTTTTAATTTAATTACATTTCAAATTTCATGCTCGATTTGCGTGTACATTTAAAATTTAAAAAGAGAGGGAGTGAGCACACAGGCTGCAACGTGATACAGCTGGTATATGCATACTAGGGTGGGCCAAAAAAACTTTTTCTTATTATTTTGAAAACGACTAGTGTAAAAAAGTTGTTACACATTTAGACAAGAAAAACAGTAAAAAAATTTTTAGAAAAAAATATATCTTCCGATCGCACATTCACTTTGAAAAAAAATAAGAAATTTTTTTTTTTTTTTTTTTTTTTTTTAGAATTTTTAAAAATACCTAACGTTTCAAATTTGAGAAGAGCTATACTAGGTTGTGTATGGTAAAGACAATAAAACGAGGAAAAAAATAAAACCCCTTGATTATTCAGTATTACTCGATCGCACATTGCCTTAAAAACTCTTAAAAATTAGTGTAAAAGCCCTATTTCGAAAGATTGTTAATAAGGCAACTGTCTGTCAGAGATGAGCAGGGATGTTAACTCCAACATTCGATTTGGGAGCACCCCGGGAGCAGAAAAAAATTTCATTTGGGAGCACCTCGGGAGCAGAAAAAATTTCATTTGGGAGCACCTCGGGAGCAGAAAAATTCCATTTGGGAGCACCTTAGGAGCACAAAAAATTTAGCTTCCGCGAGGAAAACTACTAGTGAAAACACTGGGCTAAGACCATGTTTCTTATTTGTCATTCATCGATGTAAATGCCTCCTGAAAAAGCCCTATCAATAATGATTCTGATGATAGTGAAGAAGAAACAGAGGAGCCTATACCAAGCAAACCCGACGCATTATATGCTGTAAAAACATTATCACTATTTTTTGAATGCCGCATTGATTTCTTATTTCTCTCTCATTGCACATACAGGGATGTTAACTCCAACATTCGATTTGGGAGCACCCCAGGAGCAGAAAAAATTTCATTTGGGAGCACCTCGGGAGCAGAAAAATTCCATTTGGGATCAGAAAAATTCCATTTGGGAGCACAAAAAATTTAGCTTCCGCGAGGAAAACTAAGATTTGGGATCAGAATTAACATGATTTTGGAGCATAAAATTGAAGATTTTACTGTGTTGACTCTAGAAAGAAGGGCTGCTTGGGGAGAAATTTCAAAAAGGGCACCCTGTTCTCAAAAAGAGCACTTTGGGGTTCCACGAGAATGTACATGTAGATAACATATCTAGAAACTGGTTTGAAACTATCTGACCCCCGAAAATTTAACATGTAGAGTTGTAATATGTGTTCTGACTAACAATGCATAGTTAGATTTTTTCCAGTTTGTCTTTAGTCCCCCCCTCTTCTTTTGGAGAAAATGTCCTGTAGAAGTAAGTGTAAGCGAAATAGGATAAATGATATGTTGATAATATTTTGCTCTAAACATGACATAAATATGTGAATTATATCTGTACATAATTAGAAGTTTTTGATTAAAAAAAAAAGTTTTAATCTAAGTAATTTTGAATTTTCTGCTTAATCTTTTTTTTCCCCCTCAAAATTACGTGATGTAGATGTTTATTATTTATAAGAATAGTACATTTATTGAAGAAGGTTTCAGAAATTTTTAGGCAGACATGATTTGTTAGGCAGTAGGGGAAGGCAGAGGGACTGTTAATTTTTGTTCCTCAATTTTATCACACTGTCACTACTGGACCACAATTACGGGATCACATTCATATATGATATTTCACCTATATTGGTACAAACTTTTAAACAGAAAAGGACTGTCAGTGTAAGTGGATTAGGATAGATGTGTTTAGCATGTAATAAAAATAATAAAATTTCTGCAGTGAAGGATGCATAAAATTTAATAATATAACTCATAATTTTATTTAAATTCTTTTGTTTGCAATAATTATTGAATGATTACCAAGTAAAGATTTTTAAAGTTACTAAATATATACCTTTATTACTATTAGACATTATTTGGAATTGCATCAAACAATTCAACTCATCCATCAATTGATAACTATAGAAATTGGGAAAATTGAATTCAGAACACAGAAGATTGCTAGAATAAATGACATAGTCATGCAAATTTTGTATTACATCCAATGGTTGGAATGTACAACACCATATCAAATCACTGAAATATATTTGTTCTTCCTCTTTCGCTTCTAATTTAATGTTTGCTCATTCATGAAAAGTGAATATAAGATTTTTAAAAAGCACTATTCTTTAAAATAAATAAAAATAATTACTACATGTAAGTTTTTTAGCAGGTATAAAATAAATATTTTTTCTAACTCACAGAATTGTCCAAAGGAATGGAATATAGTTTAACATATTTTAAATAATTTATTTTTCATAAAGCTTTATTTTTAATTTTTTGTAACATATTTAAAAAGGTCTCTAAAAATTTTCTTTCTTAAACCTTGCTTTAATCTTTTGAAAATGAAAAAAGCATTAATATTTTATTTTAACTATCAAATGTTTTTAATCAGCTTAAAATAATTAAAATAGTAAAATAATTAACATCCTTTTGCCAGAATTACTCAAACAAATTATATATTAATAAACCTTCCAGAATTATTTCGTTGTTTTTTTTTTTTAGTTTTTAAAAACTGAAAATAAGCTTACAGTTGTGACATGACAGTTTGTTTTATGAATAACCTAGCTGTTAATTTTGACACAGTTTGTTTTCTTAAGACATCCTTTCCCAGAACTAGTTATCTTTTGCTTTTAATATTTTTTCTTCATTTATTAAAATGTTGAGAATTTTTAAAAAGAAAATATATAATATGAATATTTAGAATACTAAATCTTGTCAATAGTCTCATTTACTAAATTCTGCAGTTACTCTAATTTTATGTAATTAAAACTGTGGCGTAATCAGAGGAGGGGGGGGGGTGGCAAGATAAAAAAAGGGATGGTGGCCGGCAGGAACTTAAAAATAATATGGTGGAAAAATAAAGGACTGAAATGGGGGCAGAATCCTGAAACTTAGAATGAATGGGGCGGCAAACTGAAGGACCGCACCGGGCGCCAATAACCCTAGCACTACACTGCTAAAGCAAAAGATCATTATTATGCTCCTTTTTTGGCAAAAGTATAATGTCTTTCAATTGCTTTATTCGCAAAATGTCGCAAATCGCACGTTTTTTAGATCGATTTGAGTGGATAAAGCCACTGAAAATAGACGCCGGAAGTGTTGAAGTGCGGCCGCGCGACTGTCGGTCTGGAGTTTTTGTCGGTTTCATCAAATGTAGCGTCAATATACGTTAGAACTCTTTAAAAAGTCATCCAACCAAGGCACTCCCTTAGGAGATATCCCTTGTCTAGGCTTGCCATGATAAACAAGCAAATCCCGCAAAATTTTCGAATCGCAAAACGTCGTTTTGCTATGGCATACTTTCTGTATCATCCTTAATTATGTATGGTTAGTAAATAGCTGTTATACATTAAAAATAATATGTACTAAGAAAGCCGATAAAAAAAAAAGAAATCGTTTAGGTGGAAATTAAAAAAAAAAAACTTGCTAGTGCGCAAAACTATTAAAAACATAAAGAGCAATAACTATATACAGCTGGCGACGAACTCTGGAATAATGATTGTTTGATAATTCGCAACTAGTTATTTATCAAACGTAGCTACCGATATTTGAGGATTGACAGATGGAATCGCAAATTTTTAGATAACTTAAGAAAATTTTGATTTTCCCAACTGTATTTTCTTCCCCCAACTCCTAAGTGAAATGCCCAGGTAGTTCTGCCAGGCCGATCGAGCTTCTCATTGAGTCAGCAAAAACAAAACATACTAGAGAGGCCCCTGTTCGGGTTACTCGGCTCGCGCAAATGCAAAGACAATGAAAAAGGCAGTAACAGTATTTCGATCTGAAAGAATAGAATATTTGAAAAAAAAAAAAAAAAAAACATTTGTGGGAAAGATCCAATTTCATAGACTGTTTTCGTGAAAGGGCCGCTTTCAATCGAACCTATTTTCATGAAGGAGTTATTGTACTCAATCGTATTTCTGTGAAGGAGCTATTTTAATTAACGTATTTTCGTGATGGGCCGCAAATGGTATGTAAGAAATAAAAAGTGGCGATTGCTGACTAATAATAATAAAAATGTAAAAGCAGGAGGGCGCATAAGGAAGAGAAATAGGGCGACCGGGGGCTAAAAAGACAATAAAAGGGCCGGCGGGCGCTGCGCCCTGCAAAATCAATCTAGAGTCAACACTTAAAATAAATGCAGATAAGAAAAGCAAAGTTTGCAAGCGTGGCAAAAAATTAACGAAGAGTCAAAATGACGTATTCGGCCCAGCTGGGTGCAAAAATCGGCTAAAAGCGCAGTTCGGGGCAAGATTTGCGTTTCGGAGCAGCTCGGTGCAGAATTAACATCCCTGGATGAGTAAGTAATACCACCTCTGCTACAAAGTACAAAATACTGTAGAGAAGGCTACTACTGCGTCATCAGAGCCCTGCAATCCCGTTCACACACACACACATCCATTTGACCCTTCTGTGATTGGAAAGTGAATGACATGTGATACATGCATCTTCCACTTAGTGTTGCTAAAGTGTTTCTGGATAGTTTTATTTTCTCTGTGTGGTCTTGTTTATTCCCCTACTGAGAAGAGATTGTTATCGTTAGAATGACAACACCTAAAAGTTTATTTATCAGAAAGGATTTTCAGTGTCCGATATTCGGCAATCCATCAGATTTACCTCCAAATAAACTGCCTACCTACGAAGAAGTTATAAGATGCTACTCCCAGTTCAGGTATAATTTGTCATCAGAAATTAATAACAAAACAGTTGCTTTTTCTGATGTAGCATTAATAGTTGCTAAGAAAATTATGCTTTTGTATGAAAAAGCTAATATTCCACCTCTTTCTGAAAGAAGGATTGTTGCAATGGTAAAAGAAAACCATGACCCTTATTATAATATAAGAAAACCATATGTACGAGATCAACAAAAGAATCTTTCAAACAAAAACTGGAATTATTCAAACATTCTTCAAAGCTCTTTTTGATGTAGCCGCATGTAAATGCCTAATTTTTTTGGAATGTGTTTAAGAAAAACCTGGATATGTGTGTTTGACCAATAAATATAGAATGTACGTGTGAGAAAGCCAAAAAGAGTTTGGCTTTGGTTGGTTTTGGAGCTGAGATTCATTTATCTACAAAGAAAATACAATTTGGGTAAGATAGGGTCTTTAGACAAATTGGAAACACAAAAATTGGAAAAAAGGCAACGCAGAAATATTTTGTTAGTTAACTAATATAAAATAAACGAAGGTGCAAGTACTTTGAACGAAAGTGGTTATAGAAGTAAAGAAACTACTGAGCTTGAGCACGAGCAGCCCGAAAATGAACAGGAAGAAGGAAGCTATTCGGTATGGGGATCTGACCGCGCAACAGCCGCGATTACATCCAGTGTGCTCCAAGACTTCGGCATCATAAACGAAGAGGACTCGTCTCATGTTATCGACAAAAACAAAGTTAGAAGAGAAAAAATTAGTAATGGACATCATTTGCAGTCCAAAGTTGTAAATGAACCTTTACGTGATCTTTACTTTGACGGAAGGAAAGATGAGACTATGGTGATTGATATGGTGGGTTCTAAACATTATCGTCGGATCCAAAAAGAAAAACATTATTCCTTGGTTCAAGAACAAGGCTCTAAATATCTTTTACATGTTTCACTTACAACTGGTTTTGCTAAAGACATTGCTTTCTCAATTATCACTCATTTGGCAAAATTGAATACAGTCAACTCCCGCTAATCCGTGAACGCCTGTAATCCGCGATATATTTCAAATGTAAACAAGTTTGTTTACATTTTGAACGGCATTTGACTGGTAGTATTACTGTACTAGAAGTTATTTGATTGGCTGAATGTTACAAAGACATTTATTAATGCTTTTTCACAGGTATTTGAAGTACATAATTTCATATATTTGAGTATATTATCATGTAATTTAACGTACAGAAACTTATATCCTAAGTTGCATATGTTCTGTGAATGGATGTAAATAACGAACTCCTAAGCAATGCACCATCCAATCACATCGCTTCACTCTTGCCAGAGACGATCGTAAAGATTGACCGTTGCAATTAAAATTGGGTGAAAATATGTAACATGTTTAACTTTAAATGCAAACCGCGATTTGGCAGGCTACACAGCAGTTGCGCAATTTTCCGATTCTTCCCCCCCCTACTTTACCCTTTTGATCTTCTGTCTAGCGATTTATTATGCAACAAAAACTTTCTCCACATAACTGCAGTTCTGTAGGAAGAAAGAAAGAAAAGCATAAACACAGACCACATGGCGTTTCTCGTCTCTCTTTGTTTACACTTAACTGCGGGAGGAGCACCAGCAGAAATAATGAATCATCAGCACTTGAAATGAAATGCATGTGTGTGTGTGTGTGAAGAGGATAACATTCTTTTTCTTTTTAAAGCTTATATAATAGCATAGAATATTTCTACATAACGAGAAACCGAAAATTACCTCGCAAGATCGAAAATTAATGTAATACTGAGATATCAAATATACAAATGATGCACCGAAGCCCCCCCCCCCCCTCCTTCGCAAGCGACCAGTGAAATTCCTCCCTTTCTGATTGAGCTTGTTTATTTTATAAGATATATTTAGTTAAAAACGGTCTTTCAAAGAAATTAAAAACAACAACAACAACAACTGCCAAACAACAAAAACAACCAAAACTGTTTTTTGAAAAACTTCCGGATTTGGGTCCTCTACTGTACTATTACTTTTGAAGAAGGGTTAGCTCTGGGAGCATGGGTGCCGGCAGCATAGGGCAAGGGGGGGAATGCCCCCTGGATTTTTGTATGCAATGTTTTTTCTTGCTTTTTTGCTCTTTCCAACATGGTAACCATACGTTGAAGTAGTCTTTGCCCCCCCCCCCCTGAGAAATATTCTGCCGGCGCCCATGTGGGAGACAAGTATTTAAACATTTCCAAAAGCAATCATTTGGCAGTGACCAAGAGTTACTGACAATTAGAAGGCTTCAGGACAAAATTTCTGAAGAAAAATTAAATCTCTTAAACAAATTACAATCACTGCAATGTTTGAAAAAATGAAAAATAAATAGAAAATTTAGAGAGAATTTATTCTTTTAATTTTGTATTAGTAATTGTATTTAATATTAAAAAGTGTTTTAGTTCAGCAGCATAAATATTTTCTTTCATCAGTCCTTTAGTAAATTCTCTGTAAATTTAATTGTATTATTTATTGTATTTATATTGACATTTAATTGTGTTTTTATTCAACAGCATATGCATTTTCTTTCCTCATTTCCTATTTGTTTACAGTAAATTGACTATAATTTAAAGGGAAATTCTAAATATAAAAATGTAAACAAAAAAATGATCTATAATCCGCAAAATCCTGTAATCCGCACAACCCTTGGTCCCAGTGAGTGCGGATTAGAGGGAGTTGACTGTATTTCTCTTCAAGAACTCAAGTTAATTGGATGTGATGGAACGGCCACTAACACTGGCTAGAAAAATGGTGTTATTCATCAAATTGAGATTAAAGTTGGTAGAGCACTGCAATGGTGTATTTGCCTTTTGCATTTCAACAAGCTGCCACTGAGACATCTTTTCCATTATATCGATAGAAATACAGGACCATCATCCTTCAGTGGTGAAACAGAACAAAAAATGAAAGCCTGCAAAAAACTTTCTGTAGTTAATTTTTCACCTATTGACTGCACTATTCCGAATACCGATAAGAAAGAGCTGAGCAGAGACCAACTATATCTACTAGATATTTCTGCAGCAATCAAATTTGGTCAATGCCCACTGGGTTTGGCTGCTTGAGAACCAGGTCCATTATCACATTCACGATGGGTGACAGCAGCAAATCAAGTACTTAGACTATATGTCAGCAAAGAAAACCCCTCAGAAAACTGAAGCAGCTGGTGCACTTCATTTTACATTGTTACATGCCTCTGTGGTTTCAAATCAAAGCAAGTGGTTATTTTTCCGAAGGTCCTAAAATTGTGTTTGAGGCGATCAGATTGAGAATATTCCTCCCTGAAAATTTGCGAAAAGTAATCGATCCAGCAATACAACAAAATTCATACTTTGCACACCCCGAAAATTTGATTTTGGCTATGATTCAGACAAAAGACAGCATTTGAGGGAATTGGGATGGCGTTGAGTTCTCAAAGCTCGAGAAAATTGCAAGATGAAAAGAATTGGAGACTTTAGAGTGCCAACACTTGACTTCAACATGAATGATAATGTAGACAGGATTCAGTGGAATCTTTGTAAGGTCACTCCGCCACCTTTGTTAAGGAATGTACCTGATGAACAAATTGAAGAAATGATGAAAACTCACAGGCAGTGGATTTCGGACATGTAGTGCAATAGGACTTGGGTGTGCAATAGATTTCCATGTCACACCCAAGCTGTGGAGCATTGCGTGAAACTTGTCATCGAGGCCAGCAAAAGTGTGTGCGGAACTGGAGCTAGAGACGGTTATATAAGAAATACTTTGTTATGAAGGTCTATTATGCTGGAATTTTCATCAAAAGCTGCTTTCAATGTGTATGAGTTCCACAAACAATAATATGGAATGTTAGGATAAAAGTAAAAAGGGCAGTAAAAACATTTGCAGCAATCTTATGAATTTAAAAAATGCTATTTTTAAGATTTTTGGAAATATGGTAAATGCTTTAAACACACACACACACACACATATATATATACATAATATTTTCCAGGCTTTTAACACCTTTCCCTATACATAGCGAACTATTGTATTTGAAATGCATTATTCAGATCTTTTAAAATCACTTCTGAAGGAATAAAAACTCTTAATTTTTTGACATATCAAAATGAATGAGTGATCATATCGTTTTTTCACATTTTAAAAAACTTTTATGTAAGAAAAGTCTTTTCAACAAGTCGTTTTTGAATAGATATACTTCTGCATATCCTACTACTCATTTCCATCTACCACAGACAGGCAATCGTCTTATTGAAATCCTTCAAAATATGGATTTAACGCTCTCTGCGCTCAATTAATACTGAATAATGAAAGGTTTTGATTTTATGGTGATTTAATTTTAATTTTATCACCATATGGTGAGGTTGAAAAACTTCTTTTAAACGATACAATTAATGATAATAACAGCAGAGAGGAAGAAGAACAAGTTACCGAAACTGAAGATCTTGCAATTAACTCTTATCCGGAAGCAATACGTTGCATAAGAAACTTATATGAATTTTCTGTCTTTAAAGGCAATGCAGAACTACTAAGTATTGTCAATAATGCAAGAATCACTGTAGAAAATCGCATTGAGAGTGCACCGTTAGTGCAAAAAACAATCTTTGATTATTTTTTTTTTAATTATGCTTTGGAATAAATTTTCATTTATTTGATTAAAAACTATTTTCTTTATGAGGGTTTTCCTGTTTTTAAAAGGTAAGCAAAATTTGATATATCTCTATTTTTTATTATTTTTTTTAAATTTAAAAGTGAGTCCCTCTACGAGACGGAAAATTTTGTCGGTCCCTTCACATTCTGTTTTATACAGGTTTCACTGTACTTTACACCAAAACACATACTTTTATCATTATTCTTTTTGTCAGTTTGCTTCTTGGCTTGAATTTGGCTTTGCTTCCTAAACAAAGAAAATATTAATTAAAAATATAAGAAGAATAAACACAGTTTATTCACAAGTATTCTTCTAATTTAAAAGTTCTAAATTATTACAGAATTAAATCTATGGGGAAAGAAAAATTGAGAAACTGGATAAATCCATACTTAAATCATTATGTCTATTTAAGATTAACTTATTTAATTAAATTACATAACTTTAAATAAAACACAAATAATATGAAAAGAGTAACTGTTTGAGTCTTCCTTACAAGTACTAGAACATTTAAGAGTCATATGCATTGAGTAACTTAGCATTTAAAAACACTTCAATAGTATTAATAAACGCTTTATGAAATTAAAAGTGTTTGTTATTTTCATCATTTTTCAATGGGTGCCTTACAATTAAGAGTTAAGTATGTCTACATTAAAATATGCCACAGCAGATTTAACAGAAGAGACTACTTGAACGCTTTTTATTTATTTTTCAAGTTTCTGAAAAATTGTTTTACGTGTTTTACGTGAAAAATATATTTAGGATTTCACAAAATATACCTGAATAAAATACAATTTAAATTATCTAAATCAATAATCCAAGAAATCAGTAAACATAACATTTTAAAATAAAGAAAAAAAGTCTCTTTTGAGACATAGCATTTATAGCATTTCTTTTTATAACATAATTTGTTGTAATACTTGAGCATGGGATGCAGCATTATTGTATTTGTCTACCTTTTCAATTTGTAAAATTTTGTAAATATCAAGAGGGATGGCATTGAGAAAATGATTAAATTTTATTGTATCCAGGACTTCTTTATCAGAAGTGTTATATACTTTTTTTGTAATTAGGTCTAAATGGTGTGATAAGTTAAGAATGGATTTGTTTGGCAGAAAATTTAGACTATGTAACTTACTTATATTAGCTTATTGATTATTAACTACGAGGAAATTCTGAAATTGTAAGTGAATGTCATCAATACTTTTTGCTTCAGATAAAAATAGGGCTTCTGCATAATATTGCAAAGCAGTGTGGTGTTGTCACGTTATGCATTTTAATTAATTTTTTTTCAGCTGTTTGTGTATCTATATATCCTTTACCAAGGACATTTTTTTTAAATTTAAGTTCTTTCCTGGTAAAAATTTAATTAAATACAAAGTAGTTTATTACCTTTTGGGGTTCTGTTAATTGTTTTATTTTGCCTAAGTAAGGTTTTCTCTTTTTTGTTTTCTTTTTTCTTCACTGCATCGTTTCATGCATTAGAACGTTTAAAATTTATATTTCTTTTTAAAATTTGTTCTGTGGCTCTAATCAAGGGTTTTAAGTTTAATGGCACCATACCTCCCTTCCTCGTTAAAGATACATTTTGATGGGATTTTAATTAATTTTTGCATATTCCCATGGTCCCATCCTTTCCAAAATTTTATTGCATTTGTTTCCCATTGTCAGGCTTCTTTCACTTAAATTTAAGAAATTTTCTTTGTCTTGTAAGCATCTTTTCTCTTTTTTTTTTTCATGATTACATCAATTTTTTGGGTGTCTTGCATCAGGATTGAGGCTGCCATTTTTAAAGTCCAGAGTTGGCTGGAATGTTCTAGAACTTTTCCCCCTACCGTTTGCCCCATGCGGTAAGCTTTTGGTCGTGCCCGGAATGAGTTTTCGCGTTGGAGCGGGTGAGCGGGGTACCCCTCGCTAGCAAGCGGAGACATGCAACCAGTCTTCAATCGAAACATTGATTTAACAGCACTCAAAATGGAAAATAATATATGTAACTTATATGGTTTGATCACCAAAAAGTAAAGCAGTCATTTATTTGAAAAGTAGCAGCATTTCAAACTATCAACTATAACATGTTTTATTCATCGCTAACTGAGATATACTGAATGCGAAGATTTCAATTTTCTGAAATTTAGCAGGATTCCCCTAACATCAATCAATTCACTTAATTTGGCGAGAACTAACTCTGTAGATAGATCGTATGAAATCCCTTAATAACTGCATTATTTCTGCACGGATTATTAAAATTTAACTCTGTATTCTAATAAAACCTATGCACTTGTTTTCAAAAATGCTAATTCCTTAATCTCTCAGAAAATTGCGCGAAGCCTAGAACTGTGCAAACCACTAGAACTCACTTTATCAAAATGGGCCTATCAGCCATTTTATTTTATGCCAAACTAAAGAATTATACATATTAGTTTCGGAAATCTTTTATCTTTATTATTTTGCATATAAAACATTCCATTCATGCTCTGATTTCCCATGTACACATGATATTATAATTAAAAAAATAACCTTACAAATATAAACTAACAAATAAAGATCATTATTAATCTTTTATTTTTACTTAATAAAGATTAATAATGATCTTTTTACTTTAAAAGAAAAAGCAGAGGAAAATTATAAATTAGGAGATTTTTTAAGAATTTTTAAATAAAGAAGGATTTTAAATTCAATAGCAGCTGCTTAAAAATTTTGCTATCATATCTTGCGGTTTGGTTGTCTTGGAAACAGTAAATGAATAGAATTGGCTGTTGAAAAAAATAAATAAAACTATATTTAAACAAAACTGTCGAGTTTTCGTAAGTGAGATAGGTCTACGTCATTTCGATGTAACGAGTTTCATATACCTTTCGTCGGAATTCAATCAGAATAACAGAAATCAATTGCAAAGTATAGCCATAAAATTTAAGATTATGTATCATTTTCGGATTTTCATTCTCACATCCTGAAATCTACTAATCAGAATCTTTCTTGAAAAATTTTGTCAAGTAATAAATGGCACATTAAGATGTTCATTAATTGATAAACAACTTAAAAATATAAATTAGGAGACTTTCTAAAAAAAATATAAAAAAACCATTTTGAATTTAATGCTCCCTGGTTCATTCCTGGTTCCCCTGAATTTAAAACATTTTATTTGGCAAAATCACCACACATGGCAACCACGATACTTATTTCACTACAGGGGTTACAATCACAGAATTACGGAGAGCAAAAATTAGCCTTTTTTGACATGTTTTTTATCAATATCTCTGAAAATAGTTTAATTTTCGAAATTCGAGTTAGCGGGAGTTCCTCAGAATTTTCCGAATACGTGGACACCTTGGTCAAAACTCAACACCTCGCTGTTCCGGAGGAGATAGGCCTACATAGATACATAGATACAGATACATACATACACACATTTGTTTACCTCTGGATTCTATTATAGTAGATTCATGCTTTTTATTACAGCAAAATATTTCACTCCTGTCATTGTTATGGAAACCAGGGAGCATTAAATTCAAAATGGTTTTTTTTTTTTTTTTTAGAAAGTCTCCTAATTTATATTTTTAAGTTGTTTATCTTTGAATGAACGTCTTAATGTGCCATTTATTACTTGACAAAATTTTTTTTTAAAAATTCTGATTAGTAGATTTCAGGATGCGAGAATGAAAATCCGAAAATGATACATAATCTTAAATTTTATGGTTATACTTTTCAATTGATTTCTGTTATTCTGATTGAATTCCGACGAAAGGTATATGAAACTCATTACATCGAAATGACGTAGACCTATCTCACTTACAAAAACTCGGCAGTTTTGTTTAAATATAGTTTTATTTATTTTTTTCAACAGCCAATTCTATTAATTTTACTGTTTCCAAGACAACCAAACCGCAAGATATGATAGCAAAATTTTTAAGCAGCTGCTATTGAATTTAAAATGCTTCTTTATTTAAAAATTCTTAAAAAATTTCCTAATTTATAATTTTCCTCTGCTTTTTCTTTTAAAAGAGGGCAAAATGTATGCTCCATCATTTCCCAAAATATCAAAATGTTATGACGGATAAAATTCAAGATGCAGCAGTTTTAAAATTATTTTATGAAAAATTATTGTCAAATGTAATTTAAAAAAAAAAAATTCCTAAAAATCTGCAAATTATGTTACACAGACAGAACAAACTGTTTTTTAAAGGAAATTTTCTCCTCTATCCTATGATGCAAGTATTGTTTTACTGTGAGTGTAATTTCCGGCGTTATTATGTATTATGCAAGAAAAAATGCCAAAAATTGCATAAAACATACAATAAAACATTTTCTGGTTCGAATTTCGAAAAAATCTCTCCGAGTTATGTTAAGACATGCCCTAGTGATGCCGTATACAAAATTTAATAGGTCTGCAGACACCTGTGTAGGTGCTATGCGATCAAAAGGCACACGCATAAGAAGATTGGAGGTTACACGCCCACATACATAGCCAGTCAACCAGCCAGCCAGTCTGCTACAAACTTTGTTTACTCTCTGATTTTATTATAAAAAATAATAAAGTAGATTGTATTTATGCATTTTAGAAAATAATTAACATTTGAACACCAATTCATGCTACTTTTCTGTTAGGTTGGTACAGCTTTTCAAATTTTGAGCCCCCCCCCCCCCCTGCAAGAATGCCTATACTAGTGTTTCTAAGAGGGGAATGCTCTTATCAGGCTGTAAAATACTACAGACTGTCCTAGTACTAAAACAATACAAACTTCAGTATAGTAAAAAAATTAACTTTAGAAACACCTAAGGTAAGGCTACGATCTACCAACATGCTTAACTTTCTATATGAGCACTCAATTACGTACCAGGCAACCTCGATTAGAAACAAATATAAAATGCATCTCTCTTTGCACCCCTTTTGCGTCCATGTCCATTCCCAGATGTCTATTTGTCATCATGGACTCCCGGATCACCCCCCCCCCCAAGCCGTTGGTATAGTGAATAGTGTGCTGAACATTTTTGTATTATTTTAATACTAAAGTGCAGGAAAGTCCAAGATGAGCCCCTCTTCCTCTCAACCAACAAATGCAACAGTACTCCTCTCTGCAACATCTAAGGACCTCAGGCCAGGGGTTGCGCTGGCTCATTTTAACATTTCGCCAAATAAGATTTTTCCAGACATCATTAAGAAAAGCAATTGTCAATATTTTTGCCAAAACGTATTTTCTTTTGCCAAACTAATTTGATTTTTGCCATTTGCAACGTTGGTGATCGACAGCGCGCCCCCTGCCTCAGACAGACACCATGAATGGGAAGAAAACGAAAAACGGTCATTCATATCATCATAATATTATTGTATCACATGTCAGTAAATATGAGCTTATGGATAGCACTGAAAGACAAGTTTGGGGAAACTTGGAGCAGGTTTTTGCCTACCAGAGTATCTCTCTCTTTCTAAAGGCCACGCTCCACTTCAAGCGTTTTTCAGTCATACAATGTATTTGAATGGGGATTTTTGCTAAACTCTTCTTCAGTCGTCTCGGGCGCCCCCTTTACCTTGGTGCCTTTGTGTGTTGCGCAACCTGCACACCCACTAGTGACGGGCCTGCTCAAACACATGTTAATGGAAGCTTCACGATCTTACTCGACCAGCGAGAAGACAATGACCAATTCAACTGCGTACTTTTGTACAGACTTTCACTTGTTTGATACCTGACAAGTGGCGGCATCTAGTTAGAGTACAAATTAACTGAACAATGGTGAAAACTAACAAAACAGAAAAGTCAGAATTGTCATAGTCAAGAATCAGTTAAGTGTTTTCATAAACTATAAGTATGTATGTAGGAGGCGACGTCGAAATAAGACTGGAAGCACTCCTACGGTTCTCAATCACGTTTATTGCTCGGCTAAATATCAGAAGAACTATTTACAAAAGAAAGGAGAGATATTGCAGAACATGAATAAGCGGAGTCGGTCACAGGGTTAGGTTTCCTTATCACACAGGAACCACTGGCCACCTTCTCGTGGTCGTTCTGGAGTCGAATCGCCTACGCGCGATCAGAGAGCTACGTCCGACATCGCTCCTACGCGAGCGTGGTCTCGTTCGCATCTGCTGCCTCTAGCTCCCAGGCTCTGATAACCTGCGGTTTCTGTAGACGTGAGGTTGTGATGCCATCTGCTGGAGGGTTGCGCCTCTTGATTACCACAACGCTCGGCCATCGACGTGTGAGGACCTCCGAACCTGAAACTTAAAATGAAAAGAAAAAAAAAAACGAAAAAGAAAGAAAATAATGATTAAAAAAAACAAAAAGAGATGTTGAGAAAAGGAAAAAGAGTTTGTAGTAGGATGATCTCAAATTGCAGTTCCAGTAGACCAGGGTTTCATGTGGTCAGCTGAAGTGGAAGTTGCTTCTGGTCCTTCGTGAGATCCTACTTTTGCTACATCGTAGCGGTCATGTGGTTTTATTTTTATGACTTTGTACGGTCCTAAGAACTTGGGTCGTAGTTTCAGACCTCCTCCGAATTGGGTTCTTTGGATTGCTACCAAGTCGTTGACTTTATAGACAGGAGCGGTTTTGCGGCGTCGATTGTATTGCCGTCGGTTTTCTTCTTGGATTTTTAATATATTTTTCTTAGCTTCTTCACGTATATTTTCTTTCTCCTGGATTGTGGATTTCAGGAATTCTTCTTCAAGGATTTCCTTGATACGTTGGTCTTCTTTTTGTTTCATTTTCACACCTATCATCAATTCGAATGGAGTGAACTTGGTGGATCGACTAACAGTGCTGTTGATGATTCGTTGGACATCTGGGACGAACTTGTACCATTTTGTAGGATCTTCAATCGACAATTTCGAAAGAACTGGGATGAGAATTTCATGCATTCGTTCAATCTGGCCATTGCCTCTTGGCACTCCAGTTGTGATCGATATGTGCTGAATTCCTTCATCTTGACAGTAATCTGCAAAGTCCTTTGACGTGAAGGCAGGTCCCTTGTCGGAAATAATTCTCGAGGGATTTCCGAAAACAGATTGTTGGGACTTGAGTTTCGCTAGAGCTTCTGCCGTAGATGTGGTCTTGACGGGATAGAACCAGTTGAATTTTGTAAAACCATCTACCACTGTAAAAATATGTTGGTAGTTCTTGTTTGTGGATGGTAGGGGACCTATAAAATCAATGTGGTACGTGCTTAGTGGAATATTATCCTTTGGGATGGGATTCAATAGACCTTCTGCTTTGCCTCGTTTTTTATTACAGAGGATGCACTCCACACAGTTCGTTATAACTTGCTCTATTTTCTTTTTAGCATTCGAGATATGGAAATCTCTTTTCAAAAGATCTTCAGTTTTCTGTACAGCAAAGTGTCCTTTGTTATGGATGCCTCGAATAATCTCTGACTCCATTGCTTCCGGCACAACGATGAGTTCTCTACCGTTATCTTGCAGATATAACACATTATTTTTTAGCAGGTAGTCGTCTCTGAGTCCTTTCTCGACTAGAGTTTTCAATAACTGAATACGCTCATCGGCATCTTGCGCTGTTGCGATCTTAGTGGTGATTTCACTTTGCGAGCGGGTGACCATGCACACAGCAGCTCTACTCAATGCATCGACGTGTCTCATTTGTTGATTTGGTCTGTGGATGACTTCATATTCGAACTCTTCAAGTAATAGAGCCCATCTGGCTATCTTCGGCGATAAGTCTTTCTTCTGCATTGTTTTCTGGAAAGCGTTACAGTCGGTGACTATTTTAATTTTCGTCCCTAAGAGGTAACTTCGAAATTTTTTAAGAGCTTCGACGATCGCAAGCACTTCGAGCTCATAGCTTGACAATTTTTCTTGTTGTGGTGATGTTTTTTTACTCATATAATGGATTGGGTGGAGTTGCCCATCATCTGCGCGTTGAAGCAACACTGCACCAAACCCATGACTACTAGCGTCCGTGTGTAATTCTAAAGGTTTTCCTTGCTGGAAGATGTGAAGAACGGGGCTTTGGCTCAAAAGTTCTTTAAGATGATCAAAAGCCTGTTTTTGCATTGGCCCAAAAGTAAATTCTACACCATTACGAAGCATATCGCTAAGTGGTTTTGCTATTTTGGAATAACCAGGTACAAATTTTCTGAAGTACCCTGTGAGACCGAGAAAGCGTTGCAGTTGCTTTACATTCTTAGGTTGAGGGAAGTTTTGAACTGCAGTCGTCTTATTTGGAGATGGTCGAATCGTACCTTCTTCAATTATGTAACCGAGGAACTCAATTTTTCGTTTTAGGAATTGACACTTTTTAAAGTTGATTTCTAATCCGTATTCTGAAGCTAACTTTAAGACTCGTTTAAGTTTTTCTAAACCTTCTGTTTCATCACGGGAAGGTATGATGAAATCATCCATGTAAACTACGATTGTATTGTCCCTTATTAATTCCCTGAATACTTGATGAATAAATCTTAAAAATACACTAGGACTTGTGCTTAGACCAAACGGAGTTTTCTGAAATTCATATAACCCTGCATGACAAATGAATGCTAAATATTTTGTGCAATTTTCCTCAACTGGTACGTGGAAAAAACCATTTTTCAAATCCAAAGTTGAAAACACTTTCGCTTCCCCTAAATGATCTAGGACTTCCTCAACTTGAGCCATAGGAAAAGAATCTTTCACAACTTTTTTATTTAGCTGTCGAAAATCGACACATAATCTGTGAGTACCATCGCGCTTTTTACATAACAGAATTGGGGATGAATATTCAGAACAGGATGGTTTAATTATTCCATTTTGTAACCACTCATCTATCTGTTTATCAACAATGTTTTGTTCTGCAAATGATAATCTCCGAGATCGTAGCGATACTGGAATGTCATCTTTTAACACAACATTCAATTTTAAATTGGTGTCTTTAATTTTGTTCGGTTTATAATTATTAACTAATAGTGATAAATCCTTTCTAATATTTACATCATTAACGTGCAATAAATCAA
This sequence comes from Cheiracanthium punctorium, assembly GCA_038373885.1. Lineage (NCBI taxonomy): Eukaryota > Metazoa > Arthropoda > Arachnida > Araneae > Cheiracanthiidae > Cheiracanthium > Cheiracanthium punctorium. The sequence continues at coordinate 105,182 of JAWZYV010014318.1, forward strand.
GATCATATTCATTAACTACATTTGCAACATTTAATAAAAAACATTCTTCCACAGGTGATTCGCTTTGAAAATCATTTCCATTTTTAGGAATTTGCGTTACAATTTTTTCTTCCTGACTGACTTTCAAAAGTTGAGAATAAATATTCGGTGTTAAAATTAAAGGAGCCGATAGTTGTTCTACCACAGCGACAATGATTTCTAACTTAGGCGAATTTCGCTTCAAAGATAAATCTACTCTAGCAATATTTGCCTCTTTTTTCTCTTCAAAACATGAACTAAGTATTATTTTACCCTCCAATGGTGATTTTATTTCAATTAACGATGAATTTATAACCGGAATTTGTGCGCCTGAGTCAATAAGTGCCTTTATATTTTGACTGTCAATGAATACATCAGCATATTGCAACTCGTGAATAAAACTGACAGTATTAACGCTTGTTTTGTTTTTCAGTCCCGTCTCCTTATCTGATTCGGTTTGTTTATTAAAACCTCTTGGGCAGTTACGAGCGTAATGGAAGCCCCTTCCAGTCGCCCCACACACGTGGCAAGATTTCGGCGACAGAGATACAGATTGCTTTTCGCTTTTGCTTAGATTTTTGTTTCGCCAGGATGATTCACTCTTTAAAGCTTCAGCTTGCTGCGTCTTATGAAATACTTTCGTTTCGTGGGAATGAAATTTACTATTATTTATTTCCGATAATGATTTCCCACGGGATGAGAAAAATAAATCGCATTCTCGTCCTAATTGCGTCGGATTGAACCATGTTTTTCCTTCGCGAACACTTATGTATTCTTTTGTTTTTAAATCTAGCGTTTCATATAATTTATCTGCAACAATTAAATCACATAACTTTTTATAGTCCTTCTCTATTTCTCGAACCTGACAATAATGTTCGAATGTTGCCGTTAATCTTGATGCAAACTGAACATGGGGTTCGTCTGCTAAGCGATGAGCATGTTTAAAATTGTGCAGAATTTCTCGAGCTGTCGGCTGAAATTCAGCTAAAAATAAAGCTTTAAGTTTTTCGTAATCCGACAATTCTTCTTGATTTGCATACGTTAAAAGATTATTAGCTTTGACCCCTAACAAATTAATGAGTATTTCTGCTTTTAAATCTGGTGGGACATCTTTTGTTGCAAACGCTTTTTCCAAGGAAGCGAAAAACAAATGAAATGCCTCTGGCCTTTCAGGGACAGAGATTGTGAGCGTTTTTATGCTTTTAATCAAATTTTCAATGTTACTTTGCGCATTTCGTTTTTCGCCAGACATTGATTGACTTCTTAATTTTTCAAGTTCTATCTGTTTCTCGATTTGCGCTAATTTAAGGCGCTCTATTTCTAACAAACATTCCTCGTTAGTGGATTTAGGCGTTCGATCCTCCGTGATCGATTTTAAGACGCCTCGAACATGTTCAGGATTGGTTTTAAAAATATCTGAATTCTCAATAATTTTTCTTATATCTGCTTTTTTAGCATTATCTGGAAATTTCGCTGCTATTTTTTCAGCGAGGTCTTTTAAATCACTTTTATTTAAATTATTTAAGAAACTCATATTGTAGTGAAATATGAACAGCAAAAAGTAGTACTATTGTGAGAACGAAAAAATTACAGTACCTGAGCCCCCATGGTTGTAGGAGGCGACGTCGAAATAAGACTGGAAGCACTCCTACGGTTCTCAATCACGTTTATTGCTCGGCTAAATATCAGAAGAACTATTTACAAAAGAAAGGAGAGATATTGCAGAACATGAATAAGCGGAGTCGGTCACAGGGTTAGGTTTCCTTATCACACAGGAACCACTGGCCACCTTCTCGTGGTCGTTCTGGAGTCGAATCGCCTACGCGCGATCAGAGAGCTACGTCCGACATCGCTCCTACGCGAGCGTGGTCTCGTTCGCATCTGCTGCCTCTAGCTCCCAGGCTCTGATAACCTGCGGTTTCTGTAGACGTGAGGTTGTGATGCCATCTGCTGGAGGGTTGCGCCTCTTGATTACCACATGTATGTATGAAGAGGGAGAGAAGAAACAACAGTCTCTGTAATTTTTATTAAAAATTAATAAAAATAACCTAAATATTTAATCACTGAGTGTTTCTAGTTTACAAATCAAAACTGAGTACAAGAGGAAAAAATTATATTTTGGCAGGGTCAGTTTTTTTAAAGGTTTTCTCCACCCATGACGAAATAGGACTACCCTGCTCAGGGGCTACTCCACAGTTCGATGATGTCATCATGCTGCAACAACATTTCCATTTAGAGAACATACTATTTCTCTTTAATTTTTTCTTTTTAATGTATTGCTTTAAAGATCTATGTATTAATAAAAAACAATTTCACTAAAAAAATATTGTGTTAATGGGTTAATTTTATCAGAAAATAAATAAAATATTTACCACTCATTAACATAAGAAGAGTATTCTTGCATCCATAAATGTTCCATAGAATTTCTGTGTTTCACACAAGAATCTTGTACACACAGAATAAACTGAATGACACTGGACATAAGAAATACATACTTTAGAATACATTTGATACAGTATGAAAATTAATCAAACTACACATTTATTGAATAAATAATACAAACAAAGCAATAATCCTTATAAACTTAAGCAGAAACTATGGAAAATTTTTTCCTTGAAATTTTTTCTCGGTAATCAAAGAATTGTTCAATATGCATCTAAAAAGTGTGCTTTGATGTTACTTACTAGCTGTGTTCCCATTCTTTGCATGGTAGGATGTTAGGTACGCAAATTAATTTCCTTACATGTCTAATTCAAATTAATTCCAGTGATGTAGAATCTAAAAAAAAGCAAAATTATTTGACTCTTGATGTAAAGTTTGCATCATGAGTACTAACCTGGCATCACTGCAATATACTAATGACTCAAAAAACTACATCAGTGTCATTCGCGATCAAAAAAGTGAAAAGCTTAACAGTTTGCAGAGAACTCCTAACTTTCAAAATGTCTTATTTCTACATCATACTGTTCTTTAGGTTCATGTTGTAACATTAAATACCTCAGACACTACATGAAATGGACAACTGTTTATTTTAAAATAGCTGTGCACCAGTTCTTCATACGGGAAGAAGGGAATATTTTACTAAAATCATATCTGCCTATGACAAAACAGAATTTCATTTTTTAAAAAGTTCAAGTAATCTCTTCTGTTGAAATTACTGAGGGATATATTAACGCAAATTAGAATTACTTATTGTTTAGTTGGTTGTAAAACAACTGTTGAAAAAGGATAAAATGAACACTTTTAATTTCATGAAATATTTATTAACGTGGTATATTGTGATTTATTCATATTATCCTTACAAATCTACTAATACTACCTATTACGTATATTAATACTATCTATATTTGCTTCTCCCTCTTCAAGACTAGATTTACAGAAACAGCTTAGATTATTTGGCTCCAATGGGACCTTTTTATTCTATGGTGATTCTTTGCAATTTATGCATTAGCATAAACAATAATCGTTTAGCTCTCCATACATATTTAATTTATGCATAGTTTTATAAAATTGGCGTATTTAGCACTGCAAAACATTTCATCTCCCCGTGGTAGAAAATATCCAAGCGGTGCCAATTTAAATATCCATGTATCAGGCATGAATGCATGAAACAGCTAAAAAGACTGAACTTTGCTGTGGATCATACAGAACAAATAAGTTATTATTCATTTAACACATTACCTGTTATTCTTTTATATGCATTCATTATTAAATTAACTAATTTACATTATATCATTATATTCAGTATAACTTAATTCATTAAACTAATTTAAATACTAAATCTCAAATACATCAATAATGTTGAAAATGACTGAATTCAATCAAAAGACTGAAAACTTTCATTCCTAATGTATCCAATGTAGCGATATCTTATAAATCCTCCAAGGTTCTGTCTCCTGAAAAACATCAAACAGTGTAATCTCGGGGAGCTATTTAGAATCGCTTTAATTGTGACAGGATGTTAGAGTTTACAAACTTCACACATTTTTTTTAATTTAATGACGTCACAGTTTAACTGCTGTAAAAGATACCCTGGTTGGTCGAGGTAGTTAATTTGGATATTTCCTGATCACAGTAGTTTTCAAACGGTATCATATTAAAACTAACAACAACGTTGAAAATTTTTTTGCTTTAAATAGGACCCCCAACACCACCATTAGGGTGATTCATAAAATTCAAGTTTTTATTTTTTTGACTCTCAACCCATAATATCATTCTATCTACTAAAATATGAATTGGTTAATAATTTCAGAATTTTTTATTGATATTTGGGGGTCGCTACCAACTCTCAAAGTTTAAAAATTAACTGCAATAACGCCCTTTTGTGTCTACGCGTTTCCTTCTCTTCTCTACTTCCGGCCACCCCTATATCAAGCAAGTACCAATAAATTGAGCACCTCCCACTGCAGGATGTGGGGGGGGGAGAAAAAAGAAAAAAACAAACATTTTATGCATATGACATTCCCCAGCTTTAGTTAGCTGGACTGATATTTACAACATAAACAATCCTGCTTCTTACCCAGAGATAAAATCATTGAAATCCAAAGTGGTTGTGTTCGCTCGTGAATGTGACTTACTTTCGTTTTTTTTTTTTTTTTTTTTTTTTTTTTTTTAGTATTGTAATATTATTCATATAATGGCTTCAGATGTTATAAAAACAAGAAAAAGAGATGAAATATGGTTAATCGGACACACTTGCTCAGAATTAGTGCAAACAAGATTACCCTCAGTGCAAGAAGTAATGAGTTTATTTTTTCACTATAAAAATGTAATGTAAAAATATAAATATTTCAGAATGGCAGAATTAAAAAAAAAATAAAGAAAATAAGGCAAAGCGTTCAGCAACAATCAAAGAAAAAGAAAACAAGTGGCAATCAAATTTAAATGTTCTGTTTGATATAGCTCACTCTAATGCTCTAAATATAATGAATATTGACGAAGATAAGCAATTTCTTTTGAACCAAAGAAAAATGAACCGTCTTGGACGAATCAGTAAGATTGATAAACAGTATGCTAGAAAACTTGCTAAACAATTAGAAAAAGAAGTGAAGTTGGAAAAAATGAAAGAAAAAGAAGCAATAAATAGACTAACTGAGAAATACGATTTATTGTCATCTTCAGCTACTTCTTCTACAGAGGACAGGAGTGATAGTGACATGAGTCAAAGTCGTCCTAATTCTCCGAAGCCAGGACCTTCTTCAAGCAAAGATTTTTCGATACCAAGGAAACGAGGCCGAAAAACAATCCTAGATTCTAATTTAGCAACTAGTCTCGATGTCGCAAAATTGAGCGACCGGAAAGCGACTGTTGTTTTGACATCTACACTCAAACGTCTAGGCTGTAATGTATCAGAATACAACGTAAGCTATTCCTCTATACGCCGCCAAAGAATGAATAATAGACTCTAGCTTGCTGAATTAATAAAATCTGATTTCCAACCCCAAACTACACTAACTGTGCACTGGGATGGAAAAATGCTCGAGGACATAACAGGGCATGAAGTAGTAGATCGTCTACCAATCTTGGTATCTGGAAAAAGAGTGGACTAGCTCTTGGCCGTTGCTAAGCTTCCAGATGGCAAAGGAGAAACCATGGCGTCTGCTATTTTCGAGACAATTTCATCGTGGAACTTACGTGATAAAATAAGATGTATGTGCTTTGACACAACAGCATCTAATACTGGGCGAATAAACGGAGCCTGTATTCTTTTGGAACAAAAAATGCAAAAAGAATTGATTTGACTCCCTTGTCGGCATCACATCTTAGAAATCGTACTGGAAGCTGTCGTAGTATCAGCTATGGACCATCCAGCGATCCTGAAATTATAATTTTCAAAAAATTTAAGAGCCGTTGGACAAAAATAAATCGGGAAGACTTCAAAACTGCAATTTTTGAACCATCTACTTGGAATTAGGTTCAAACTGCTGCGACCGATATAATTACTTTTGCTCAGAATCGACTACAACAATTTCAGCCTCGTGACGATTACAGGGAGCTCCTTCATTTAATCATTATCTTTTTAGGAGGGATTCCTGAAAGCGGTATCTCATTCAAAGCCCCTTCTGGAATGCATCGTGCATGTTGGATGGCGAAAGCTGTATATGCATTGAAAATGTTTCTATTTAAGCACCAGCTTAAGATCACAATTAAAGAAGCTAAGGCCATTACGGATATCTGCATATTTGTTGTACTTGTCTATGCAAAATACTGGTTGGTTTACAGCGCCAGTGGCTTATATGGCACCTGAAAATGACCTGAAGATTTTGAAGGACATAGTTGAGTTCGAAAAACATGATGCAGTTTTAGCCAAAGTCGCCGGGAAAAAGATGTTGGGTCATCTTTGGTATCTTTCATCTTTGGTATCTGGTTGCTCTAGCTTTTTTTGATAAGCGAATTTCTAATGAAACAAAACGCAGAATGATTTTAGCACTGAATAACGAAAGTTCGGAAAACAGTCCTAAAAAGGCATCTTTGAGGTATGATGCAATCAAAAATCAAAATATCGAAGATTTCGTTACAACAAATACAATGAAATTTTTCAACACGACTGGTATTTCATGGGAGTTCATATAAAAAGATCCTGAGCTGTGGGAAGAAGAAAACTACAGGTCAGCTAAAGAAATTGTACAAAACATGAGAGTCGTTAATGATATAGCTGAACGAGGTGTTGCGTTGATGGAAGAATACAACAAATTACATACAAACGATGAGGAGCAGAAGCAGTACTTGTTGTTGTTAAGAATTATAGACAGAAAAACCACAAAAATTTATCGTTTTTGCTTCATTTCTCATATTTTAAAATTCGGTAGCGACCCTTAAATATCAATTAAAAAATTTTAAAAAAATACTGGTATGTTTTCTAGTGGAATAGACCATTTTTAGGGGTTGAGAGTTTAAAAAAAGGGAAAAAAAATTTTTGGGGTCTTTTATGAATCACCCTAACCACCATGGAGGAACATAATCCAACGTTAAAATCAGGGTTTTAAAAAACCCAACCCGGGTGGGTTTTATTAGATTTTATTAAGATTTTTTTATAGTATAACACTTTTTGGATTTAAATTTTATGGTTTTATTTCAAAACAGAATAGTTTTAGTGTAAAAGAAAACTTTCATTACAAAATAATAATTAATTAATTAAAATGTAAAAATAACTTCAACTTTAATGCAGTACTATCTTTTTCTGTTGATGTTTATAAAGGGCTCCTAATTTGTTTTTTGACCATAGATAAAAGTATATTATTGTTCACATAGAAAAATATGTTGTTTTTGATTGGCTTTTTTCTATTACTTTTAAATTTAAGTTCTTAATTAATTTTTTTTTACCTTTATGTTTAAGTCATAGTTATATTTTCTAGTTAGAATATAAGTCAGTAAACCCTTTGCAGGCCAACTTACTGCAGAACTACTATTTATTTAATAATTTTTTTTATAGTTATTCATTTTTGCTTTGAATATATATTCCTTTTTACTTTAAAAAACCTAGAATTAATATGTCTGATATTAAATCCCACATAAACAATGTGTAATGAATCAGATTTATATTTCTCAGTACTAAAGTAATGCAACAACTAATAGAATACAGGATGGTTTCCTGAACCTGAATTCATTCTTGAGATGCATGTTTGTTAGCTGTAAGAGAGAGACATGTCCCATTTTTCTCTTATCTGGGAAAGGATTTTTTTTGGTCACTATACTGATAATTACATATTTTATTCGTATTTAAAAACTTATTCATTAAAGAGATAAATTACTAAGTTATCCCTGCCTGCATTTTACACCTGTTCATTTCAAAACAAATATTGCAGATAGAATTGGCTCAAGGTATTATTTTTAAAAAGGTTATTATTCTTTATGTTGAAGTTGGAAAAATAATTATAAAAAAGTTAAACTGACATATTTATATTTATCTAATATAATGCACTAAGTTATGTAGGTAATATTGTAAGTATTTAATGTCAAATAACAAATGATTTAAATGAAAGAAAGGAAAAATTTGGTAATTTTTAATAAAACCCAAAAAACCCCACTTCTGTGTGGGTTTTATTGTTTTTTTTTTTTTTTAAACCCACCCGGGTTTTTTTGGGTTTGTGGGCGGTTCCAAAACCCTGGTTAAAATAAAACTATAATCGCAACATGCATATGTTACGAAACATATATGCCTGCGGCATAATTAAATGCCAAAAATAAAAAAAGTAAATAGAAAATTTTTAATATATCGCACGTTAAAATAAACTTTAGCTTTTAAAATGAAGAACATTTTCAGCTACATTAAAACATTTCAATTTTTACCTAAGGAACAGATTAAAAAAACTACTTATAATAACAATCAATGGCGTCGCGTGAGGGGTGTGGGGGATATGCACCGAACCGGGTGACACAAAAAAAAAATGCTGGTTTTAAAATTTTCAATTAATTTTAAAAATGGGTTTTGGATGATGAAACAGACTTCCGAGATTAGAAATAATAAATATAATGAAAGACACATGTTCCGTGCACCTGTAGACAGTGACGGCTCCTCAATTTGAGCACATGAGAACCCCCAAAGGAAAAACTAAAGAATAAACACATTAACAAATTAAATTTACAACAAATATTAAGCACACTTCTAAATTTATGTGAATTTAAAAAGTGAGTTTTACTCTCTCCCCCTCCCCCCACTATTGTTAAATAGGCTTACTATAGATAACGCACTGTAGTGTAGATTACTACAGCACAGTCTTTAATCAATCGTACGTGTGAACGGAAAATTTTCCCTCTGATCCGCTCTCTGGGATCAGAATTCGAGACAGCTGGAAAGAAGTATGGCACTGATGAAATCATTCCATTCGCACATTTTCATTGTGCACACAGGACCATTTTTTTGCAGAATTGCTTCCGGATTCTCCTTTGGTTTGTTACACTCGGTTAGTTAATTAATTTTTATTTCATTTCCTTAATATTTTCTTTATTTCTATCATTTTTCACTACATTATTTTTTTACAAACAAGGTAAATAATTAAGATGGGAGTAAAAGACATGTTTCGAAGCTTTAAGCAATGGCATTTTTCAATAGTATCCTTTGAAAAAAAATTTAAATAAAATGAATCAAGACAGCACCTTTGCTAAAACTTCTTTTGGTGACGAAATGTAAGACCCAAGATAACTTGTTTTCTTTCAGTTGCGTGAATTATTTTCCTTTAACTGCTGGAAACGCAAATCTATTTTAATTTGTAAGGTGAGTCGTATCTGCATATTTAATTTTCAAAATTTATTTTGTGAACCTCCTTTTAAATAACCCACAAGCTGCCACTGCCTGTAGAAATAAAATGTGTTACTTCATGTCAACTTTTTTTTTTCCCAGTTTAAAATTTTCAACATTTTCCTCATAAAACAAGAATACAGTGGGCAGTTCTCAACGTATGTGTTGCCATTTCATCTGTATCTCAGACAAGGGGTGTGAATGAGGAGCTTGACTAAACTGGGGATGCAGTAAAGATTACACAAGGCCTTGCTCATGTCAGAGTAGTAATGTACAGCCACTGCATTGCTGTACATTACTATCCTGTATGCACGCCTTGCGCAATACATCATATAGGTGGTGTGGAAAATTGCATAACAGCCAAGTAATGTTTGAAAGAACTTTCTTACTATTACCAGAATGATATTTTTGCAGAAATGAAACATTATTTGTGTAGTGTACAAAGAAAAAATATTATAAGACAAATACTGTTAACGATTTTGCTTATTCTTATGCAGAACTAACTTTGACTGGCCTGTGCGTGTGGAGGGAGTGGGGGGGGGGGGGGGGTGACACTGGATGTGCCCGCACCAGGTGACACCATGCTTAGCAACGCCACTGATAACAATTGTTAATTTCTATAGTAAATTTTAAACAAAATATCGCCTCCTTGTGTTAAAAAAAGAGCAAGAATAAATGCGTTAAGATTGTGGCGTAATTTTTACATATCTTAAAGCAATTGGCATCATGGATCTTCACTTGCGAATTGAAAATCTGGTGCCCCATTTAAAAACTCTATCGATAGGTTGAAAAAAAAACCTGGCTGAATCCTAGTTTAGGGTGCTTCTTTGCCAAGGAGGCGATAACAGGTGTAATGTGGTAACCTTAGCGACTTTAGTTTGCGTTCTGGCAACCAAGTAAAAATCCGACATTTTTGTTTCTGTAGCGTGCGTTTATGCCTCTGACGGGACTCTTATTTGTTTACACTATTAAGTTTATTCTACTAAAAAAAGAAAGGGGGGTTGAGGGGGGGGGGGGGCACAGCCCTCCTCACATAAAAGTAATTAAATTTTACTAAACCGAATCTATATGTATATGTAAGCCCTTGTGAGATGTCATGCATTTAGTCATTTCTTCGATTTAGCACATGCGCAGCTGTATTTGGATGGGAGCAGAACCATATATGGTATATTTTTAGTTTCGGTTCGAGAATGTTTAGTTACGGTTTGTGTTTACGAAGCGCGTGCTCAGCAGTTAGTTTGAATATTCTATTGGTTTTCATAAGCCATTTCTTTTAGAATCTCCGAAGGGTTTGCATCTTATTGCATTGCGGCCGTAGTTTTCCGGTTTTTTGGATTACCGTTTTTGTCTGTCTGCCTGTGTGTTTCTGGATTCTAGCCCTCGTTTTCACTATGGAATTTGATGCTGTTATGAATGAGACCCCGGAGTACTCTAATGATTTTTTCTTGCTCCTGAAAGTAAAAGATAAGCGTGCCTTTTTGGAATGGGTTATGAAAGAAGGAATGATTGCGGCTAAGAAAGGTTGTTCTAATTGTGGAGAGAGTATGATATTGTGTGAAAAGAGAAAGGTTTGACTGATGGTTTTGAATGGGTTTGTAGGAAGCAGGGAAAGGTTAATCCGCATGTATGTAAAAAGAGTGTAAGGGGTGGATCCTGGTTTGAGAGGAGCCACCTAAGCATGTTTCAGATTCTTAAAATTTGTAATGAATGGTTTGGGAAAGTGCCCCAAAAGTTTGTAAGGAGGGATGTTAGGATCTCGAAAGAAACAGCGACTGATTGGTTCTCTTTTTGCAGAGAAATGTGTATGATATGTATGATGAGCGACGATGCATGCATGAAATTAGGAGGTCCTGGAGTGATTGTGGAGATAGATGAATCGAAGTTTGGAAAGATGAAATATGGAAGAGGAAAGCCAGTGAATGAAAAATGGGTGTTTGGAGGTGTTGAAAGGGGATCTAATAAATGTTTTTTTAGCGTGGTTGAGGATCGCACGAAAGATACACTGCTTCCAATTGTAAGGGATTGGGTGTTGCCTGGCTCCACAATAATATCAGACTGCTGGAAGGCATACAATTGTCTGGAAGACAAAGGCTTTCGGTATTTGGCTGTCAACCACAGCCTGCATTATTTGGATCCTGTGACTGGCGCCCACACTAATTCTATTGAGGGTACGTGGTCGGCAATTAAGAAAGAATTGCCGAGAAAACATGTACGTGGCTCCTTCGATTCTTATCTGGCCACGTATATGTGGCGCCGTATCCATAAACACGAGCAGACGGACGGCGCGTTTAAAGCGTTCATGATGGATGTTGTTAAAGTGTATCCACTGAAAGAATTTAAAAAAATTGCCAAAAAAAAAAAAAAAATATAGAAAAAATGCCAAAAAAAATTAAAATATAGAAAAATTGACACAAAGAATTAAAATGCAAGGAAAAAATTAAAATGCAAAAAGATAATAAAAAGAAACCCTTCAAACTTCGGGAGTTGAAAAGAAACAAGTCACGTAAGTACATAGGGCCGTAACCAGAGGGAGGGCTACGGGGGCTGAGCCCTACCTAGAAGTCTCCCAGCCCCCCCTAAGATTTTCAAAGATTTTAGTAAATTCACTGATGAATACAAAAGTTTAGTGGAATCACAAAGCGGGTCAAACACAAAACTTACACTATTCCTTACAGACTGATTTGCTACTCGGGGCAGGAATTCCAAGGGGGTAAGGTAAAACCTTAAAACTGCCACCGCGCTTATCCCACGCTCCTTGCACTTGAATTAGGCAGTAAATCTCAATGAAAAAATTGTTAATGGAATGAATGGTAAATATTTTAAGATATGGTATCTTGTGAAATAAAAATTCTAGGTGAAGATGTAAAAATTGGAAGAAACTCCCCCCTCCCCCCCGAACTACTAATACTTACATTTAGTCAGCCCCCCAAACTAGATTCAAAGCCCTACCTAGTATGTCATCTTGGTTACGGCCCTGAAGTACAACAATTTTTTTGTTTTAAATTTTAAAAATTATTCTGTTAATTTTGCTTATTTTGTGTATTTATCGTTAATTTAGGTGCGCTTTCCCGTCGTGTCTTTGGGAGCATCTTGGCTCCCAGAGACAACGCGCCAAATTGGCGATTTTAATCGCCAAGAAGCACCCCAAACTAGGAATTAACAAAATATTTTATTTTACAATTGTGGCAAATATACAAGCTGTACCAAATTTGTAAACCCCAATCAAAGTTAGCTTAAGTTCTAAGATAATTAAAACACTACATACTTTGTAAGAGATTCATTTAAGGATTCCATAACTTCCTGATTCCGACAGTGAGAAAAGTGACTTTCAGTATAAATTTCTTTCAGTAAAAAAGTAAAGCTAGAAAAATTGAACATTCACAAAAATTATATTTCAAAAGAACTGAGTGCACATAAATGCTAGTCGACGAAAACCGTTGAAATAAAAGTTGCATATTTAAGCAAGAATTATTTATATCAAATATAAAATAGATCTCTCGGGAATATTCTGCATCTGTTCATTTGTTAGAGAGAATATGTTCTTAAGATTTAATCAGCATTTGCAACTGCATCGAAGAGGAGTAAGCACGGACGCACGGCACGGAAGAGAAAGTAAATATAAACAAGCAAATTTAAAAGGTGAGTTGACTTAAACTGAATAATCAATATACCTATTGTTTTAACGATAATCTTAGTTTATTCTGCTGTAAAATTTGCTTAATAAAACGAGAAAATCTAAAAAATATTTTTAATCAAATATTTTTTAATTAAAATTCGGATATTTCTTCTGTGACTCCTCCCCCCCTCGCCCTCAAGGGAGTTCAAGAGACTCTTTTTATGGGACTCAGTTTACTTATAGGCTTTTCACACTTGCGTCGTTCGCGTCGGTTTGACGACGCTCGCGCCAGTTTTGCCTAGTGTGAAAGCAATGTGACACCGGTTTCGCGACGGATCGCTCGAACTACTTAGGGAAGTGGTCTGACGACGCTCAAATCGACTTAGCCATCCCAGAATTCTGTGCGATAATCTACTGGCTACTTGGCGAGTCTTTAAAAGTCGCCAGGTGATTGTTGTTGATGTTGACTGCTTGTTTTTGTTTACTTCCGATTTTCAGCGCATGCTTCGGATATTTTGAAATCCTTATAATTTCTTAAAATTTATTTACTTTACACTCGTCATGTCTGTCTTAAAAAGTTTATCATTTAATGTGATCTTATATTAGTATTTATTTAAAATGTTTCATTTTTTATTAGTTAAAATGATACTCTGTTTGCATTTGAAAAATACAGATTTCTCACAGACACATTATCCAATTTCTTTTATTGTAGTTGAGTTATTTATATGTGGCATGGGCGCCGGGAGGGGTGTGCAAGGGGGTGCACTTGCACCCCCCTGGAGTTTGAAAAAAGTATAATTAACCTGAAAATATAATCAATTTGTTTTACCCTTAGGGCAGTAAAAAAAGAAAAGAAAAGAGCCTGAATGTAAGTGTGATTTTGAATTCTACGTGTAACTGTCGCATTAAATTAGCTGTTTAGATGTGTGTTTATGGCTTAATATTTTCTACCATTGTACATAAATTTTAAGCTTTAGAGAAGTCATCCACATTTTTATTTTGGGATAATGTTGGCGCACGCACATGAGTCCTCATAATGTACTGACCAACGCTTACGGTCATTGTAGTGTTGACTGCCTCACGGCATGTGCTCGCAGTTAGGTAAAAAATATTTTGAAATAGTCTCGATAATATTCGAGGTGGACGGGACCGGGCTTGTCTCGAACTATCGAAATCATTAAATTAATAAACAGATAAATGTAAATAAAGCAATTTTTGTGATTTGAGTGCATATTTATATGAAAAATGTAGTTGCATATTATCGCATTACTTATTAGAGCAGGTTAATAATTTCGGAAAATAATAGTCAATTTTTTTGTGTTGACTCGTTTCCGTACAACACTATCGCGCCATTGCCGAAGCAGCATGTCAACATTGCACAGAAATATCTATGAGGACATCTACAGAAAAAATACACCCAATTTCTTTGGGAGAGGGATTTCTAATAGGGCTTCCGGGTGCACCAAGTATTTGAATTTTTGTCCTGCAATAAAAAAAATCACCTGTTTTATATTGTGTTGATCATTATTTGGAAGCTAAACTGATTTTTTCACTGAGTTGTATGGAAAACTAGAACAATCGAGATTCTACTGTGAATATGATTAAATGCAATCATTTTAGGACATAACGCTTAAGTTTAACATTTCTTTTTAACATTATTTGATTTTAAATCTCGTTAACTCTAAACTATTAGATGAAAATTTATATTTAGAGTTTTTTGACATGGTGATTTTTCAAATGTTAAGTAATGGCATCACTGCGACACTTTCGTTTTAATATGGGGATGTCCTTGCCAGGTGGAATTAAGGCAAACCTGCACAATGGGTATCTGTCATGGAAGGGGGGTTGCCTTGGGCAGAGGACTTTTTAAGGGGTTCAAACGCATATTAACGTAACATGTAGAGAAAACCGGCCCAAACTCAAAACCGTTAGATTGACAGCCGCACGGCAGGCCAGAACTATTGACCTTCACATTTCAGCCATCTACCATTCTCAGCACTGCACATGATGGGGATCTCTAAGCAAAAAATTGCTATATACATCAATGCTAGAGAAAATACACTTTGCTTCAGTTTTTCTGGAAAAATTCGTCTGTTTAAATATTAAAAAATGTTATCAAAATTGCATATAATTTAAATAATTATTTGTAAACTTAAATTGCAGTATTATTAATTAGGCCAAATTAATAGTTTAAAATTTTGTACTCTTCAGCTGCGACAAAATAAGTATGACAATGTTTATTTCACATACTGATGCTACATTTTCCAGTCAAGATTACTCTTCCTTCAAACGCCAAATAGTGTATTTTGTATATGTATGTATACAGGGTGTAACTGAAGGTAGTTAAAATACCATAGCTGCCAAGTGTTCCGTTTTATACGGATTCGTTCCGTTTTTTGAGCTTTGTTCCGTAAATACGTTTTTAAGCCAAAATGTTCCGTTTTTCAGCTTCTGTGTAAGAATTTTTAAAAATTATAAGAAAAAAGGAAAATTGTGTACATATTTAGCTTTTGGTAAATCATTTATCCCTGAAGACAAGTCAATAAATTTAATTGAATGATATTTATCTTATTATTCTTTCAAGTATTTATTACATTAAACATTTAAGTGTATTGTAGAAACTGAGCTAAGTTAAGTATATTTTATTTTTATAAATTAATGCTTATATATGCACATCATCTCTCTACACATGATAATTTAATTTTGTTAATGTAAGATCTTTAATTGTATATTTAATCATACATTTCATGATCACACACTTTGTTCCTTATTTCTGATTTTATGAGCATGTGCTGTGTTCCTTATTTTTTTCTTGGAAGGTTGGCAGCTATGAAATACATACAAAGAAGCATTTTTCTGCATTGCAAGGTTTGGTCGGAAAGGAAAAATGTAGCTAGTTTCAGCACGATAGGGCTCCAGCCTATTTCGCAAATATTGTGCATAATTACCCCATTGTCATCTTTGACCCCCGATCGATTGGACAAGTTGAACTAGTCGTTTGGCCAGCCCGTTCATTAGATTAATCAAGTATCGAATTTTGCTTTTGGGGACACCTCAAGGCACTCGTTTACGAGACTCCAGTTGACAGAGATGAGGGCCTCATTGCAAAACTTAAGTAACCGCTGCAACCGTTCGTGGAACATCTGGCATCTTCCAAAGGATACAGCAATCACTTGCTAGACGCTACCAGCACATTTGAGAATTTGTGGTAGAGCTTTTTCATTTCTTTTGCATTTGCTATATTTCCATCTAAACTTTCTGTTTCTAACCCCACACTGCTAATCTGCTATACAAAAAATGCTTCTTTATATACATTTTATTCTTAAAGTTTGGCCTATGAATTCAGTTACACCCTGTATATGTATATATGTATCTTGGGTGCACCTCCCTGGAAATGATCCTGCCGGCGCCCTTGATATGTGGATAATGTTTATCGCAAAATATTCTTTGCATGAATTTTTTTTGCTTGGTGTCTTTAGAAAGTGATGTATGAGTATAGTTGAATTCTTACTACTTAATGTCATGCAGATTCATTCCATTTATTAACTTTAAATTATGTATATTTTTGGGATTTTAAAAACAAAATCTTCATCCATCATTTATGGATATATTTATGTTTTATTTTAGATTATTGTTAATGTAAGTCTGTTTAATAAAATAATTTTTACTTATATTGCAGTGTTTTTGTTATGAAAATGTGTAATAAATTTAGAAAAATAAAAAGTATTTAACTCTTGCCTCTTTTTAAACATAATTTTACATTGTTAACTACTAATGGTTTCTTTTTTATATCTGTTTCTGCCAGATGAAATATTGCTCATCCACAATGAAGTTAAACTAGTAAGATTTGAGACATTGGAGCAGAAATATAAATAATGCTGCTTCATGTCTTAAGTCTCACTGGTAAAAGTGTAATTCAACTGTCTAGAATAGGAGCATCTTTTGTTGTAAGTAAATATGGAGCTGCGGATTCATTATCTTAAAAAGTTTGTGTATCTAAGTATGGTTTAATATTTTATTATTATTTTTTTTTTTTTAATTATTGACATTTAATTTTTTTCATTCCTTTACTTAACGTTCTAATGCCATTAGGTTAAATCTTGACCTTTTATTTTATATTTATTTCTTACTAGTTGGAATTGATTTTTAAAGTCAAATTTACTTGAAAGATCTGGATGAGAAATGTTTGAAGTATTTACTAGCAATAACTAATGTAGATCATAGTATACTATTTCTCGGATTTATAATGGCAAAATTTGTTATAATAATTTTCATATTATTGATCAAAATTGATAAAAAATACTTTAATTATGGGAAGAATCTTTCCAAAGTAATCCTTAAATTATTTTTTATAATTTAAGGATTACTTTGGAAAAGTAGAATATAGTAAATGTGTAATTACTAAGGTATTTATATAATATATTGTCATCATCCAATTGTCCATAATTTTTTCTTCCCAATCTGTGCGATTATGCCCCAGTAATGTTTTAAACAATTGCACGAATCTCAGTTACTGGTATTGATAACCCTATATATAGATCATATGATAATATACATAAATACTATTTTTATGAGATTATCTGGGGTGTAGCCTAAGGGAGTCATAACACCCCCCCCCTTCCCATGAGGAATTTTTTGCCATACAAAATGTATATTCTCTCCCTTATCACACACATGTATGTATATATATGTGAGTTGCACTAGTCGTAACCCCCCCCCCCTCCCCCCATGAAAAATTTCTGGCTACACCCCTACCAGCAAGGTTAATTTAAAAAAATTTTTAGGTTCTCGCGTATTATCCTGGCAGTCATTCCTGCCAAACTATTTTTTCGTCAAATGTGCTGGCAAACTATTGCCAGTGATATTCCAAACCAACAATTATTTCATGTGTCTGACATTTATCTTGGCAAAAAATCATTCCTCTTGGTGGACTGCTGGGATAATATATAAGTACATTTTTTTACTTCTTTCATAATTGTTTACAAGAAAAATCCCTGTATTTTCCTATTATAAATTGCTAAAATTTCAAAATGTTGGCACACCATGGAAATTACTCGATTTTCCCCCAATAATGTAGGCAGGTATGAAACTATCACTAAATTTAGATTAAACTTTTTGAAAGATGAGCTTTCCTCTCATGTTTTTATTAATTCACTTTCTTTACAGTTCAGTTATTACTGTACGAACATGTATCATGTAAGGAAAGTATTGTAATCATGAAAAAATTCAACTTAGAGGTTTTTAAATATTTACACGTTTTGTCATAGCTAGCTACCAAGTGTTCCGTTTATACGGATTCATTCCGTTTGTTGAGCTTTGATCCATAAATACGTTTTTAAGCCAAAATGTTCCATTTTTCAGCTTCTGTGTAAGGATTTTTAAAAATTAAAAGAAAAAATAGTCACAGAAATCTTCAGAGTAAATAGAATTTTACAGTGGCATATGCAGACTTCCTTCAAGGGGGGGGGGGGGTTATAGACATAACTTTGCGTTAAAATGCATAGTATTTAAGCTAAAAAATGAAAATTTATGGACATTGTTAAAAAATTTTTGACAAGGGGGTGGGGCGGGGTTGAACTCCCAACCCCCCCCCCCCCTTGCATACGCCACTGGAATCATAATTGTTGAAAGAGAAAATGGGGGGAAGGTGGTGATACCTCTTAGAATATTGCTTATAGCATTCCACATTTTAATTTTTAAGTGAATTACCAAATGAGTGCAGTTATCTAAAATTAAAGAGTAAGGATAAATGATTAATAAATATTCAATTGGTAATGATTAATGAACTTCATTTAATATTATAAAGCTATCTAGATATTATAATGAATAATTTTATCTCTTAGAAACAAAAGAGTAGATTTTAATATTTATCCTCCCAATAGAACTCCTTTTGAGTATTATATTATTTTTCCCTGAAAAAAGAAAAAAAAAATCCTGTAAATCGTAATCCACACAGTATAGACAAAATCGATGTCTATTTTATGAATGCATTGTGGATATACATTGTTTATTTACATTCGCCACCTGCCACCTCAAGAGTCAAGCAATCTGAACATGATCTGAAATTACAAATACTTTTATCTGATTCTAAAAATATTTTTTTCACAATTAAAATAATTAGAAACCATTCATGAAACAAAAAATTAAATAAGGGAAATTTTTATTATGTTTTTTATATTCTTAAAAATTTGATTTCTATTAAGATAAATATGCAAAGTGTTCTTGAACTGAAGTGAATATTTAATAATATCTTTCTTATCAGCCAAAAGAGATACCAAGCCAAATCGAGCAACCCACTAAAATCTAGTAACCCAGGACAAACCGTTTCAAGTGTGAACACAACTGGCGCGAGCGAAAGACCCAACTGGCGCGAGCGTCGTCAAACCGGCGCGAACAACGCAAGTGTGAAAAGCCTATCAGTTTGAAACTAACCGCACTCAGTTTTGAGTTTATAAACTGAATGCACTCAGTTTCCTTGTGGTGTACCTCGTTCAGCGTTTACGAATGCGGGTGCGGCCAGTGTCTCGTCTCGTCTCGTCTGACTTGTGTTGTGTTTGTTGTGGTACTGATTCGTTCTGTTGGATCGTATATTTATATTGTGCAAAAGTCTTTTGACCACCCATCTCTACCAGATTGCAGTCAAAAACCTCAAGGAACATTCTCAATTTAAAGAAATCAAAGTCTTTAGACACCGATTTTTAATTTTATGAATGTAAACAATGGAATCGAGATGTTCTTTAGCAATTGTGGTATTAATAGACTGTATCTTAGTAAAGCAAACCATTACTTTCTAATTGATTTTATTACTTTACAAAGATTCAATCCCTAACGCAAAACTTATTTCATTACAGTTCAGAATGCGTTTAAATCTTAAGTGCAATGTATTTATGTATGATAATTTTATGAGATTGTATTTTTATAAAAAACTTACAACATGGTCTAAACTTGCATCAGCTTTTAACGCTAAAGAACCTAAATTAAAATCATTTAAATCACATTTCCTTGGAGAATCCACTGGTTTGTTTGGATATAAAGAGCTTCAAGTTCCTAATGGTTTTTACGTATTGAGAGATAATGCAGTTTCTAAGTCATATGCTTTAACAGGAGAAATTGTGAGTGATAAGAGAAACAGGAAGATGGTCCAGGTATTTGATGATTTGTCTGATACTTTATGCAAAGTTGCTGATATGGCGGAATTCGTTAGAATTGGCCATCCTGAAGAAAAGTTTGCATCTGCTGCTGAAGGAGCATCGGTTAGTATAAGCACCTTAGTCGAAGAGCTAAACACTAATCGAGATATATACGATAAATTAAAATATGTAATTGAAAATGGTGATGTTTGTCCTACAGATGATATAGATAATTTTGTGGCAAAACTCTTTTTATTAGATTTTGAGCAATGTGGCATTCATTTAGATAAGGAAAAGAGAGACCAGGTTGTTAGTTATAATGAGTATATATTGCAAGTTGGATCCCATTTTATGGCTCAAACTGTGAGTCCCCGAACATTTCGTAAAACTCAACTACCAAAAAATGTTATTGATTATTTTCCAGCTGATGGAGAAACAGTTGTGGTCAACAGTTTATATGCTGATTCAAAAAATGAGCTTGTTAGGGAAGCAGCATATAAAATATTTTTGCACCCTGAAAAAAGTCAGCAAATTTTATTAGATGAATTGTTAAAAACAAGGCAGAAATTGGCAACATTATGTGGCTTCCCATCCTATGCACATCGAGCTGTTCGTGGAAGTTTAGCTGGGACACCTGAATTTGTCCACGAATTCTTAAAGCTTTTAAGTGATAAAATAAAGCCTAAAGCTGAAGAAGAGTACAAAAAAATGCTGAAATTAAAGCAAGAACAGAACAGTCTGGCAACATCTCTCATGCCTTGGGACGTGCCCTACTTTATGACAAAATTAAAAGAAAAAGAATTTAATATTCAGTCCAAAGATTACAAACCTTATTTGTCATTGGGTGCTTGTATGGATGGTTTGAACCATATATTCAATGTGTTGTATAATGTAAACCTCAGTATTGAAGAAACAGAAGAAGGGGAATTATGGCATAGTGAAGTAAAGAAATTGAAAGTTTGTGAGGGAAACGAAATTTTAGGGTATATCTATTGTGATTTTTTCGAGCGCTCCAGGAAACCAAATCAGGATTGCCACTTTACAATACAAGGAGGGCGTGTTTCTAAGAATGGAGAATACCAAAAACCAATAGTTGTACTGATGCTGAATCTTCCAAAACCTAGTTGGTCTTTCCCATCGTTGCTAACGCATTCATTAGTAGATAATTTATTCCATGAAATGGGTCATGCAATGCACTCAATGTTGGCTAGGACTAAATATCAACATGTTACCGGCACCAGATGTTCGACTGATTTAGCAGAAATACCCTCTGTGCTCATGGAATATTTCGCATCTGATCAGAGAGTTGTCACCAAATTTGCCAAACACTACGAAACTGGGGAAGTAATACCCGAACATCTAGTCAGTCGATTGCGAGGTGCTAAAAGGATTTTCTCTGCCTGTGAAACTGAGTTGCAGATATTTTATGCAGCTTTCGATCAAGCCTGCCACAATAACCAGTATTCAGACTTGTCCACAACGGAATTGTTAGCACACATTCAAAAACTTTACTATGGTTTATCTCACGTTCCAGACACAGCCTGGCAGTTGCGGTTCGGCCACCTTGTTGGCTATGGTGCAAAATATTATTCTTATCTTGTGTCTAGGGCTGTAGCTTCTTGGATCTGGCACAGATACTTCAATGACAATCCTTTCAATTCTGAAAGCGGGAAAAAGTTTTGCAATGACATTCTAGCTTATGGTGGTTCTAGACCGCCTCGTGAATTAGTTGAAAACTTTCTAGGTACAAACTTAACACCTGAAAATTTATCAGATGCATTAATGAAAGATATAACTTGTAAATATGTATAATTTTTGTTTCTTTGTGATTGGGGGGGGGGTATGTTAATATTAGTCAGAATGAAGAATTTTAAGTTATACAGTTGTCTCTCTGTTTAATAACTCAAGGAACCACGAGAAATTGTCCTTAAATCAAACTTCATGTCACCTTGTGCAAGACATAACAGGGCCGGCCCAAGGGGGTACGAATGTAGGCCTCGCGCTTAAAGAAGCCCCTGCTCCTGGCCTTTTTTTTTTTGCTATCACATTAGACCGAGCTTGGTAGATGTTTGTAATATATCCCGAAAAAAGCCGAGAAATAAAGCTATGTACTAGAAGTGCTAGTAATAACTTACATAACACATGATCAAAAAGGGGCCCTGCATGCCCCTCAGGCCGGCCCTAGCCATAACTTCCAACATTGTGAACCTTGCAAGTTGTCTTTCTGTGTGCCTTTTTTTAATGAATTTTTAATTAAGTGTTTTCTTTGATAACCCCTCATGCCACAAAGAATTCCTATTCCAATACCTAACTTTCTAATACAATCAGCTGACAAGAAACAAGCAGTTAGAATTATATCTAAAAATATTAAATTGATTTTTAAACAGTGATGCCTTTGTCTTTAGGTTGGAATTTTTCTCCAGCATGGAGCCTGTCTTGCAAAATATTGTCTTTAAATAGAAATCTTTGTTAATGCCATGAAATAGAAAACCACCTGTGTATAATGTCATTTCTGCCTAATTTTTTTTTTTCTTTACAGTTAATTTTTTTGGGGTGCTTAGTGAGTTATAATGGCCACTGAATTTGCTTGGCAATATTATGACTATATAGAGTGCAAATATTCCATCTATGCTTTAGGACTGCAAATGTCTATAGGAATACAAACATTTTCATTGGATTTTTCCACTACCATCTTCTTGATTTTGGTTACTTAGCAAATGAACTCGAGTGACTGCTACAGTTCACAAGTACCTTTCTTTTTATTAAATTCCTAATATGTTTTTTAATGCCTTGCCATAAATTGACTATAAAATATTTCAAAAAGCTTATGCATGTCAAGGTAATAATGACTTGAGAGAGAAGGCCATGAACTGTGTTTTGACGTCTATTTTGCTAATTTTATAAAAGTGATGCTTAAACCAAATGAAATTTATTTCATTCAGTGCTGTAACTAGAGTTTAGAACCTGGGATAAACCTTAATTTAGGTGCCCCCCCCTTCATTGGAACAATAACTAATTTTGGCAGCTCCTTCAGCATGGTTCGTTGAGGTGTATCCAGGAAAATTTTTCAATAGGTATATGAAATAAATTGTGAATAAATAAACAAAATTTCTGCATAACTTAAAACTTAATCTAACTCATCAGAAATTTTTTGGGGTTGAGGCATATATCCCAATATCCAACCCCTAGGCTGCACACTGTCCATCTAGTTGCAGTCCAGGGTTCCCTTATTGACATAAACTAAGAGCACCAAATGTTTGATCTTCAATGAAGTAGTACCTAAATATGTATTATAAAAATATGTTGCTGTTACTTAATTTTTTTCATTTTCTGCCAGTGGCGGCTCGTGGGATACAGCAAGTACAGCCGGGCTGCACTTGAAATTATCAGCACATACTTTAAAATAATTTATTCTACTAATTTTCCTAAATTCAGATTAGAATTATGGAATTCCTACGGTAAATAAAAAAAAAACAGACAAAAAAACCGTATTGTGGCCGGATCGCTCATTCAGAAAAAAAGCACTTTAATCTTCCCGCAATTCAATTGGGAAAATCATTGGTTCAGCCCAGAGTGGTGATAAGAAAATTGGCAGCACCGTTGCCATGACAACAATTACATAAGCAGTCCCTCTGGCATAGGCTATAATGGGGGTACGCAGCTAAAGACTCAGCTCATGAAAGATTTTAAAACGTCAGCAGCACTTGTGAATTCGACTCACTGATTGGCTCGAGAAGTGAGGGAGGGGGTAAGGAGAATATATGTTTGGCAAACTCTCGACTTTATATTGCTGAATTTATCAAGAAGGTAAACCTGAATAGACGCTTATGAATGGACAATTACCCATCAAAGTAGTATTGTTTTTAAGTAAGTAAGAACTGGCATTTAAAGGACATGGCGAGCAAGAAAATTCTTTAAACATGGGAAATTTTAAAGAGCTTTTAAAATTATTGATATCTGAATTAAAACAACGGCTTTTTATGAGGGCATCACGGACCGATTCGCAAGTTTAAAAGAAAGGAGGATTGATTTGACTTATAAAAAATAAGTAAGTTTTCTTTATTTTTTTTTTCTTTTCTTCTCAAGTTATCGTTACAAAAGAAAATTCTAAGGAAACTTCGAATCAGACACGGATTAATGCAATTTTGAGGATAAGAGCTGCTGGTTGAAATTTATGTCCATTTTATGGAAGTAAAATAGGATCTCTTACATTTTATATGTAATTTCATTTTTTTCTCCTCGGTGAGGGCTTAATCCGCCAGCTTTCAAATTCAGTAACAAAGATTTTCCATGCCTGTCCTGAGGAAGGGGGGGGCTCATATGCTTCCGGCTGCACTAACAGTTTTGACCACGGGCCGCCACTGTTTTCTGCAAGGTTTTACAAAAGCCAATCTTCATTTGGAATAACTGATCCTTTTTACTTTAAAATGTTAAAAAATTACACTAATAAACAGGGCTTAATTTCTAGCGAAAGAAGTACTGGAGCCCTAATATTCTCGAGCTTATGCTCATATACAGCGGCGTACTGTAAGTCCGAGCTACCCCTTCAATACGGGGTAGGTAGAACATTCAATTCAAATATTTTCCCGTGTAATTGTATTTGACATATTTTTATTATTTCGTGGCACAGTTGTTATATCACTGAAAATGGTAGACGGCCGAAGTGTGAAGGTTCCATCGCGCGGCTGTCGATCTAACGGTCTGGAGTTTTGGTAGGTTTTCTCCAGATGTAATGTGAATACGCGCTAGAACCCCTTAGAAAGTAATCTTATGGTGTTATTTTACAAAGTTTTTTATTATTTTCTTTTACCCTTAGAAACTCCTACCAAGGCATCCCCCATCCTTGACAGATCGCCCTAGTGTAGCGTTGCCATAATCATACAAATAAATATTTCATGGTTGATAATAAATTATCTGAAATTAGCATGAAGAAATATGATCAATATACAATAGAAGACCCAAAATCTGCAAATTGGGAGCAGTCCTTGTGCAGATTTTAAATTTTTGCACGTTTTGCCGCATAACATGTAAAGTAATTTTATTTTCTCCTAAAAAAAAATTAAAGTAATGCAGAAGTGATTAAAATACTTAATAAAAACAAGTGAAAAAAAATATCATAATTTTTAACACATGAAGTAATGAAGAAATTTATATACCATAATTATGAAGACAAGAAAATTCAAATTACTTAGAAAATGTTAAACATTTGTTGAACAATTGCTTGTTAAAAATGTGGCATTTGGTATGATGTAATTTGAGTTTCTTTTTAAATACACATACCTGTGTGTTAATTAAAAATATTCCACAGAGCTAATAAATCAGGAGCAATATTGGTTAAGGCAATGTGACACAAGGGCTATCTGCCTAAGGGGAGAGGGGGGGTTCCCTAGGCGCAGGATTTTTTTAAGGGTTTTCTGAAGCTGTTTCATCTGGACAAAATCGCCCAAAACTCAAGAGCAGTAGATCGATCGCCAAGAGGTAGAACAAAATTCAGGATCTTTACAGTTGGGCAAGATTTTAGAGATAATCTTAAAAAAAAAAAAAAGCTGTATATCGCTATTAATTTAAATTTATGAGATCCTGTAAAAGAATATTATGTCCTTCTTCTAACAGAAGAGTGAACAGTTATAATTGTATATACTTCTTATATTGGGCTTGAAAAGTATGATTATTTCTACACTGCCATAGAAAGTAATGTATTGAAATTATTTGGTTGCTCCTCTAAAAATACCATAATCGCTGCAGATACCATTTTCGATCAAAATCATAACTTTGTGATCCTAAATAACATTTTAAATTTTGTTTTCTTTGAAGTAGATCAATATGTCTAAAAAATTCTTTAAAGAATGATCAATTGTAGAGTATAATATATTGGAATGCTTTTCAGTGTCCAGTAAAAATTGTTGTTAAAAAATTACAATAAATTATATATTACATACAAACATAAAATGGAATATATTTGTTTTATAACTCTAATATCATGTCCGAAAATATTTATCAATAGTAACTTAGTACTGAAAATATTTTATATACGGTAAAATCACTTATTTTCGCGACTTCCGCGAACCCGTTGTAATTGCAAAAATTAAAGCCTCGCGAAACATTTTCGATTCTATTCATATAAAATTCGTGAAATTTTCAGCTCACGAAATTACCGACATCTTCCTTTTCGCAAAAATAAGTGATTTTACAGTATATCAAAATATCTGATATTTTTGAAAATATCATGATATTTAAGATCCCTGCATAAGACCCCCAAAACTTCTAAAATTAATTAAGCTAATTACAATTAGTATTTTTTGTTTATATTTAGGAACTAGCTGAAGTACCCGTCCTTGACGGGTTAGTAAATGCAAATTTCCAAAAAGCAAGAACTTTCGTCAGCATTGTAGGAGTACACAGAATGGATGGAGTATGTTGCAAAAGTAAAGAAAGCGAAGTTATAATTTTTATGTATTGATAAAATATTACAGGTTAAGAGAGTCACTAAGTAATATCATTTCATTCGCTTTAGTCGTAATTATGGGATGCGCGAACGAATATTTACAAATATAGAAATAATTTTCTCAAAATCTTATCAACATCTTTGAAAAATTGGAAGCCTAGAATTTAAGTTGAGTGACAACCTATCATGTCACCCAATTTCGTTTCATTCCCTGCAGTCTTTATTTCGTGATGCTGGAACAAAATTTCAGCATTTTAAAACGATTTTTGCAAAATCTCCAAATGTAATCAAAATATTTTAAAAATTCAATGCCTATAAATTAAGATTAGCAACTACCTATCATATCACTAAATTTCGTATCATTCGTATTAGTTGTTATTACGTGATGTTTGAAGAAATATAAACGTATTTTGAGAGAATTTTCACAAAATCTCAAAATCTAATGAAAATGTTTAAAAAATTGGATACCTATAGTTTATGTTGAGCAACCATCTATCATGTGACCAAATTTCATATCATTCGCTTTATTCGTTATTACGTAATGCGGGAACAAAGATTCACTCAATTTTAAACGATTTTCGTAAAATTGTTTTCCGAAAATCGATCCGATTTTAAAAAATCGGATCGATTTTTTAAAATTAGATGCTTATAGTTTAAGGTGAGTGACCACCTATCATTTCACCAAATATCATTTTTTCACCTTTGCAGTTATTACGTGATGTGCGAACACAAATTTACGCAGTTTGAAACGATTTTCGCAAAATCTGAAAATCTAATGAAAAATTTTAAAAATTCGACGCCTATGTTTTAAGTTGAGTGACCACCTATCATGACACCCAATTTCGTATCATTCGCTTCAGTCGTTTTTACGTGATGCTCGAACACAAATTTACGCAGTTTGAAACTATTTTTGCAAAATCTCAAAATCCAATCAAGATTTTTTTTAAATTCCACGTCTATGTTTTAAGTTGAGTGACCACCTATCATGACACCCAATTTCATATCATTCGCTTCAGCCGTTTTTACGTGATGCTTAAACAGAAAAAGCATCATGGACAGAATGACAGACAGACAAACTTTTTTTTGAGGGTCGCATCGGATTCCCGGGTGCTTGAAACAGATAGAAATCGCAAAATTTTTGAATTCCAAGAAATGTACAGACAAAAGTCTAATTTTATTTATATAGATTGCATTAGTATACAATTACTTTTTAGTTTGTCCATATGTGTACAAATTTATTAAATCAATATTTAAACAAATAAAAATTTTAGTTAATTAACTAAATTAGTAATTATCCGTAATCAACATTTTGAATGTATATATCCTTTATTATTTATTGACACTTACAAACTCAAAAGTGCCTGGCAAGCCCATCTTAATCACCTTGCGTGTTCAGAGTTACGAAAACTAAAGATCTTTCGAACTTTCATGATTTTAAAAATCTGAATAAATTCCTATTAGTTGAAGCGTAGTGACGTCAGAAGCTTTGGTTTTGGTTAAAAGGAAGCTACGGGTTGTGCATCAAGATACGTCACAGATAGATCGGCTTCTGCTAAGCTGACTGAAATCGGTTTCAGGATACTAGAATTGGTTAGAGGCGAAACGAATCCTGTGTATTGTGCCTGTTAAAATTGATGTGTGTGTGTAAAAAGCGTAAAAATGACAAATTACAGTATGGAACCTCTTATCCGGAAACCAGTTATCCAGAATCATTTTTCAATCCATTAAATTCCTATTTTTTCTGAAAGAAAAGCAATAAATGAGTTTTTTTTAATATTTTTTATGGTTTGTTTTTTTATTTTGAGTACTATAGCTAGAATTTAAAAAGTAAGCAATCTGGTAAGGTATTTTATTTATTTTTGTAGTGCGTGATTAAGTTTTCAAGTAGTTATCATATATTTACTACTTCCTCTCTAAATGATTATTATTTATCTTGATCATATTAGAGTTTTTTTTATATTATTTTTCTAGTTATTAACAATTAATGTTTAATTCTAATCAAAAATATAGACTAACATTCATGCTACCAATCAAATCCCTAGATGTCATGTTAATCCCCAACCAGTTATCCAGAATACATCCGGTCCCAACCATTCCGGATAACAGGTTCCATACTGTAATATGTAATGTGGGCTCCGGAGCCCAATATTCATGAGCTCCGGTTGGTTTTGCCTAATCTGTAAACATTCACTCATGAAAAAGAAGTACCGGAAGTGAGCTCCGGCCCAAATTAAGCCCTGATAATAGAAACCCTTCGGTAGCAGCTTTCGGTGGTGGCCACCACTTTCTTCAGTCATCGCCGTTTTTTACTTGCACTGATCTCTTCCTCAATGCTTCGCTCCATCCCGGATCGATCTGTGCGTGTGTCATGTCATTAACTGCATCATCTGTTGTTAGGATTTGAAGTGCCTCCATTTTAAGTGCGTAATTGATACTTTTATAGTTGGCTAGTTTTTTGATTTCATTAAAAATAATTTTAAACAGCTTGGGGTTCTTGTAATGTATTTCAATGGGAAAAACCCGATTTTCAACATTCAAAAAAAGTATTAAATTTAATTTTTTGGAAATTTAATTGTATTGCAAAAATTTCCTCAAGGGGCGGGGGGGGGTGACCCCTTATCCCCGTATAACTGTAGAATGTTGAAATTTTGTATTTAGAACTATTGTAACATCTGACTGTGCTTTTGATTGCTGTTGACTGAGTAATTTATTTACAGGGTTACCCAAAAGACTTAAAATATATTAAGATTCCTTCATTTCATTAAAAATCTGTGATGAATAACTGTTTCAGTTGTGACTGAAATCTCGCTAACTATCTCAAGCTTGTTGGCTTTTGTCACAATATTGCCCAATTAAGTAAAACAAATCTTTAAAATTGAACTCAGCTTGGCGGTAAACTTTAGCATTGCAGTATTTTGTTTCTTTCAAATGAAATAAGTTTAGATGAAGTGCACCAAAAATATTTCTGGTTTAATAGAGGTACAAGGAAGTCATGTGGTGTCCATATCAGATTTATTAGTTCAATGATTTGATTTAAAAAAAAAAAAAAAAAATCATAATAAAAGGAGTAGCATATTGATTTTTACAGTTACATTCTTCCATGATGATTGTATGTAAGAGAATTTTTTTTCAACATTGTAAATTACAGTGTTACTTGAAAATATGTTTTCACATAATTTACACAGGAACCAGACTACATGCCAGCGATAGATATTAAAAAAAATCGGAGATGTCAGTCAGCCAATTTAAATTAGAAGTTATTTACAAAAAAAATGAAAGAAAAAAAAAAAAGCATCATGTTTGACAATATTTGGCTGCATACAGTGATTTAGGTTCTTGAATCTAAACAGCAGATAAGAAGAGTATTCATAGAAAAATTGGTACTGGCGTATTATCCCAGCAGTCAAACAAGACAAGCGATTTCTGGCCAAGATAAATGCCGAACACGTGAAATTATTAATGGTTTCAAATACGATTGGCAACAGTTTGCCAGCACATTTGATAAAAAATACTTTGTCAGAAATGACCGCCGGGATAATACGTAAGTACAAAAAAAAAATCTTCAGAATAATTTCTAATCCTAATATCAGCTCCAAGCAGAACAGAGTGGAAATAGTTTTAGGTAAAAGAAAAAGGATTTATTTTAACGAAGCACAGTATAACCATTTAAACATCTGTCCATGGACACAAGAACAACAACAGTATAACGAAAGAATCGAAATTAGAAGGTCAAATAAAAGAGGGTGTCAGTTTAATAGAAAAAACACATTTATTCAAGATACTTAAGTTCCACTGCATATCTAATTTAGAATACTGCAAAAGAATAAAAAGGCTGGTAGCCAAGTTTAGTGATTTTGAAAAAGTAGACTACAGTTTTTTTTTTAAGCGTAAGCTACAATAAGTAATCATATATTAACACATCACATGCCAGTTTCTACATAAGAAACTTCCTGTTTTATTTATTATAATTATTATTTTTTTTAATAAACCAACCACTGGTACAAAACTAGTTCTGTAAACCATGTTTAAATTGACTTTTTAATCAAAATATGTTTTTAAAAAATAATTAACAAACCAATTCTTTCATATTTTTTATTGATTTATTCTAATGAATTTTATATGCACATTTAATAACAGAAACCACACCAGAAAGTGTTATCCATAGAAAGCATGCACTAAACTTCATGTCAATCTAAGGATAAACCTATCTAGTCAGCTTCAAACTACATTGGCGACAAATTATCCATATATTTAAAAACCATGAAAAAATATCACAATCCTAAACTAAAAACAATATCTAATTTTGCAATAAGAGTTTAATTTGTTGCTAACAGCTTTAAAATTTCTACCATATTTCTAAATAAATAATGTACATTCTTTAGTGCACAGTGAAAAAAAAATATTTAAAATAAAACTGGGGACGGTGGATTTTTTTTTTTTCGGGGGGATAAAGATACATATTAAATTGCACGGTTTACTGTCCAAACTGAAACGCCTGTTGCTTGCTATTCTGCAGTTTGTTTACATTCTTCACAGCGGGCAGCGTTCGCAATCCGAAAACCCAATGAACCTCGTCAGATTACACGTAGTTTATACGGATTACCGAGATTGCTAAATAATACATTTAGGTAAAGAAATAGCATGCGCAGAACGATGCGCGAAGCTTTCACTCAGCTGACGTCACAGATACGTCACGTCGCCCCATTATCAATAAATTTGAACTGAAAATGTGTGAGTTATGAGCACCCAAAATCCCGCATATTCACAATACCCACATAGTGTTTTAAATGAATGCTCCTGATTGGTTAAACAAATCGCAAGTGGTATGACTAGCTTTGGCAGCTTATCGCCAGTACGGACCCTGTAGGTATTAGCAGTTTATCGCCAATATGTATCCTGCAGGTTTTAAGCCGGTGGTGTCTGAGTATGTACGTATATGTAAATAA
This sequence comes from Cheiracanthium punctorium, assembly GCA_038373885.1. Lineage (NCBI taxonomy): Eukaryota > Metazoa > Arthropoda > Arachnida > Araneae > Cheiracanthiidae > Cheiracanthium > Cheiracanthium punctorium. The sequence goes on from JAWZYV010014318.1 coordinate 136,575, forward strand.
ACATCGTTCGTCCGTAATGTTAGCATTTTTTAGCCGTGTACTAGTGGGTTTTTTTCAATATTTTTTAACGTGATAATGAGTACTTAAACAAAAATTATTAAATGTGCTTTACTTTTGTTTTATAAATTGTTAATTATTAATTTATAGTGTAATTTTTAAAAAGGTTTTATGATGCAGTATAATTTTGCATGATAGTCAGTCAAATATTAGTCAGTTTAGTATATATTTTTTCTTTTTTTCATATGCTCTAAGTTATCATTATTAACAGTAATCTTATCAACAAAGATAATATTTATACGCTGGAGCGATTTCTATTGAAGGAAAAAAAAAACTTTTCTAATGTCTGTTCCTTATAATAATGATATTTAATTTTTTTTATCCTTGCTAGGCTAATTAAATTTATAGCTAATGTAAACTCTTTGTCACGGTGTTATTTGACATAGAATTAGCCACATTAGAAACTTCTGAATATGTAATTTATATTGAATACAACTATAAATTTCTTATTATCATTGCAAGTTTACCTGTAGTTTGTTAATTTTTTGTGTATTTCAAAATATGGAAATTGTTTTCTCACCTTATGATTTTTTAAACCTATTTTTAATTTAAATGTGCAAATTTTACTATTGCTTGTGTTTAAAACAATAGAAACTGTGATATTTAATTAAAACATAGCTAATACAGAATAATTAAATTACAAGTGCGTTCACCTAAGTCACTGAGTGATTGCACTGCAAATGATTTGGACTTTTGAGTAAGTTTTTTAACGACAACTACTCACTAAGCTTTGTCCATAACTGCCAACTCAACTGGATTTTGAAGATTTATACTGGATTTTACATTAAAATTTTGTTTTACATTTTGAAGTATTAATAATCGGCATATTTATTTCCCCAACAGTTCTGAAAGATTGTCGCTATCAGGATATATTTATTTGGTGCAGCTTCAATATACATCTAACCTTGATTTTTCGTGCATATAATGCCGTTTTTGACGGTGCCAAAGAAAGAGAGTAGCTGCGAAATTGCTTTTCCAAACATGTTTTCAAACTGGAGACACTAGTAAAATTTGAATATTTGTTAAAAAAATTTAGGGTTAAGAATCTAAACAATATAGATTTAAAAAATATTAACTAATAATTGTTTTTTCTGTCTGGGGGGGGGGGAGGGGGCTCCAAAACCCTCAACCCCTCGTTTCATTTTAACAACAACAAAAAAAATGTTATTAAAACGTTATGGAAAATATTAAAAACAGAATGTATAACAGAATTCAAGGCCATATTACATTTATCACCAATTTTGGTCCCCCCCCCCCAAAAAAAAAAATGTAGGATGTATATTGAGGCTTAGCTGTTCATTTAATATGGCTCAACGTACTATGGTATTTTGGTAAAATAATAAAGAGATTTGTGCTTATGTTTAATCCTTATTTGGAAACTTCAAGCAAAGGTGGCTCCAGACTGAATTCTCGGAGGGGTCATTGAACTTTTTACATAGGTCTATAAATTGTTCAAAATACGTATTGAACGAGGGAAATCATGAAGTATGAGAATTTAAAGTTGTAAAAATATTTTCGGAGGGTGCCATGGCCTCATAACCCCCTCACCCAGGGTGCGAATTGATGGGGGGAATGCCGAGGATTGTCCCCGGCTGAAGAATGTAATATCCCTGGCTAGAGAAATATTAATGGATCCCTGCCAGGGATACTATTTATCCCCTGCTGAAGAAATGTTAAACTAGTGAGTGAAGATTTGGGATTGAAGTCAAGAAGTCAAAATGAAGGTTGTATGTTATCGTTTGTTACTATACTCTAAGGCGACTGCCTTAAAATTTCGTCTCTTTTCTAAGCTAAAAACCCTCAAAGGTGGCATCCAATACAGGTACATTGTATGTAGCTTGTGTATCTGTGATTCCATAGAACAGACAATCGATGACTTTTGTTTGAATATAAGTCACTTCCACACGTGCCGGCGACTGCATTTGTCAAGAAATATCATGTGAAAGGAGCATTTGCATCTTCTCTCCTTTTCCTTTTCAAGTGTCCCCCCCTGGAGAATGTTTTCTTTCAAATGTCCCCCCTTGGAGAAAATGTTCAGTTCGCACCCTGCCCTCACCGGAGCCGCACTTGACTTCAAGATTAGATGAGAAATCCTTTAATTGTAACATTTGTCAGTTCAAACCCTCACTGTTTTTTTTTTTGTTTGTTTGTTTGTCTAAAAAGTAGATATTTTGTAAAACTTTGAACATTTTGGAAAAATTATTTTGGAATTTTGCATATCTGCAGAAAACTGGGTACGTGCATATTATCCCAGCAGTCATTCCCACCAAATTATTTTTTCATGAAATGTGCCGGCAAACAGTTGCCATTTGTATTCGGAACCATCAATAATTTAATTTGTCTGGCATGTATCTTGCAAAAAATCGCTCGTCTCGGCGGACTACTGCGATAATATGTAAGTACCCAAAACTGCAGATTAAAAATCATCAACAAAGCTGATAATTATTTAACCAGATAACTTTTTAAATTTAATGCAAATTGTCATAAATAGTAGAATGTAAATATACGACATGCAGATACATGATTTTTTTTAAAGATATGCAATATTAACTTACAAAATACACAAAATGAAAATGTACAAGTGAAAATAAAGAATAAATCATTAAAAAATAGAACTTTTCATAAGTTTTCTAATATAACAAATTTAAATTACTTGTTGAAAAACATTTTTTTTAATTACAGAATTTTGTAAATAATAAAACTCCTCATGCATCTTGGAGCATTCTGTATTGTTAAAAACAAATTTTATACATCATACACTAAGCACTAAATCGTAGTACTGTAAAATCTTTAAGTCCAAATCGGATGATTTCTAGTACAGTTTTTCGATAAAATATTGATATAGCTTTTTGTGAGGTTTAATTGCCGCCAGGCTTAGAATGTAAGCAAGCATGGAATAAATGCCGTAAAATGATATTTATTTATTTTCTTGGTGTGTTTAGTAAAATTTAACTCAGTGGTTAATTCAGCTCTATTAAACAAAGTTCGATCGTAATTCAGAAAAAATGTCCAGGTCAGTATATTTGCATCATTTTTAATTTTTGCTTTGTTGTTGTCGTGTCCATGATAGACGACGCTATCCATGGAAAGAGGGGTTCCAGTGCCCCCAAGGGGGTTGGACTTCTAGTTGTTGGTCCCTAATTTTGAACCGATTCCAGATGAGGGACCAACCCCCACCTGAAATCAGCACCCCCAGAGGTATCCTTTAACAACTTGGAGGACATTGGAGCCACGACGGATTTTATGTGCACCAGCTCCCATTAGCGTACACAGACCCACATCAGACAAGCCGAGAGGGAGATGACCCTCCTAAGCATTGGCCAAACTGGATGCTGCTTCACTTGCCGTGTTCTTATGGGAACAGAGTTTAGCGCCCAGACCACTGCGGGACAATTTTTGCATTTGATTATTGTCCTTATTTATGAGTCCAGTTTTATGCTCTGATTCAAGCTTGAGGCAAATATTATTAGATAAGATTGTATTCCATTTTCATTTAAAAACCACTGTTTTAAGTTCAAGATTTTTAAAATTTACTTTTGATTGAAGTTTGAAGAAAGATGCATGTTGATTTTTTTTCTTTTGAAATAGAGGCGAAATAAAATGAATTTAACTCTAATAAAATTTTTATAGAATATAATTAATTTATATAGGTATGAAAGTGTTAACTATGTTAATTATTTACTGAGTAATGGAATTATAAATGTTCAAATTAAATATGTTTGTCATAGGTTTTATGAATTAGCACAGCCAAAGGAATCAATTTTTACTTACTTAAATTTATCCACATATTGCTGTTTTATAACAATTGTTTTCATTGTTTTGTTTACATTATTTTAAACGTTAATTTACATGTTCAGTTATCACTTAATGTAATTAATTTTGTTTAATGAGCAGAAAATTAAAATTCTATGTTCTTTTTTAAGACTTTGAAGTTTTTATCTTTGTAAAACTGTCTATTATTTTAAAAACTGTATAATTCTTTCGAGTATTATTTGCCTCTCCATGACACAGGGATTTTATGTCACTGAAAATGGTAGATGGCCAAAGTATTAAGGTCCTGTGTTTGGGTCTCATCGCGTGGCTGTCGATCTAACTGCCTGGAGTTTTGGTAGGTTTTCTCCAGATGTATTGTGAATATGCATTAAAACCCCTTAAAAAGTCCTCCTACCAAGGCACCCCCCATCCTTGGCAGATCACCCTAGCGTAGTGTTACCATAAACACACAAACAATTTCAATAAAGTGTAAATGCATGTCCAAAGTGTCACATTTTCCTTCATGCTTTTTTTTTTTTGTTTCTATTGGAGTAGTATTTAATAACAATTTACAATAAAATTTCTTTCCCATTATTGGCACAGTGGTTATGTCACTAAAAATGGTAGACAGACGAATTATGAAAGTCCTATGTTCGGGTCCCAGCGCACGGCTGTCGATCTAACGGTCTGGAGATTTGGTAGATTTTTCTCCAGATGTAACGTGAATACACATTAGAACCCCTTAGAAAGCCTTCCTATCAAGGCATCCCCCATCCTTAGCAGATCGCCCGAGCGTAAACATCTTTCCTGTTATATAGTTAACAGGTTATTTATGTGTTATATAAAATTACTTTTCTTGTGTATTTATACAGTATCATATGAAGTCATTTACTACTTGATAATTATTCGGCAAGAGGGACAATTTGCCAAGCATGTATCAGTTCAGTAAAAACACTCAAAATACTGGTGTTAAAAGATAAAGTAAATAAAACTTTGTGTAAAAAACACACATATAACGATACCAATTCACAGGTACGATCGTTTCAATCAAAAATTTTTTCAGTCTTCATCAGTCTTTACACTACATTTCACCAAACAGTGGGAACTGGAAAATAAACAAAAGAAGCATGTTGCCGCATGGAAGAAAAGAAAAAGGCGAGAAACTAGAGATTAATGTTACCTTTGTTTTTGTTCTTTGGTTTGATGGTCTGTGTTCTTTTTTTGCTTATTTATTTAATTATTTTTCTTTATCCCCCACCTTCACCACTTTTTTTTTCTTTCCCTTTCTTTAATCTCTACAGTTTCTCGCCTTTTTCTTTTTTTACATGTGGCAACATGCTTTTGTTTATTTTTCAGATCCCACTGTTTGGTAAGACACAGTGTAAAGGCTGATGGAGACTGAAAAAAATTTCTGTCTAAACAATCATACCTGTGAATTGGTATTGTTTTATATATGTGTATTTTTATACTAAGTTTTCATTTACTTTATGAATCAAGCTAGTGTAAGCAATAAGCTATTTTCGTGTCAGCTTAGGAGACCTAACGTTGTATGTGACAGTGTGAAATGTGTGGCTTCTTGATTGCTGAAGACAAGTTGCACATTGGTATGATGCTAAAGAAGAAAAATAAAAGCAATTTTTTTTTCCCTAGAATGTGATCAACACAGTTTGTTTTTTATGCCTAATGAGTGCTTGTACAATTTTGCTGTACATCTGAAAGAGCAACATTGTACTTGTACTTTTTCGGCTTGTAAAATAGGATCAAGAGTCATTTGTACAAGCTGCAAGAGAAAAAAGAAATCAGTTCATATAAGAAAGTGCCGAAGAAAGATGAGAAGTATAATCCCTGTGTGTGAGTATGATGATCCATGAAATCAAATTTATAAATATATTGTATTGCATAAATAAAAAGATGAAACAGTTTCAATAAGTTTTTATTTATTAAAGTCTCTTAGAGAAATACTACAAACAAATTGGCTTGTGTAATGTTGTTGTCTTTATAAAATAAAAATATAAATACCCTAAAAGCACACACTGTTAATGGTACAGGGTGTCTACCACAAAAAGTAAGCTTGATTTCTTGACCTTTTCTTGACCATAACAAATACGAAACTAATATCAAAAATACATCGTGCCAGGGATGCAGAATATGTTCTATCCGGCGATCTACGATTGGAGGAAATTTTAGCCACCTGGGGAAATTTTGCAGAAAAATATACAACTGATTTTGATTTTAACAATGAATTAAAAAATTCTTTGAGTTTTTCTTTTCCCTGCCCATTTTTAAAGCGATTTTTTTTTTTTAACTTTTTCACCGATCAGCCGTTTGCTTTCAGTTATCTTGGACCAATTGCTATTTTAAAAAAAGAAGATTTACCATTGATCGCCGTAAAAAGATTTGCAATGTAGCTTGTACATTGCAAATCTTTTTACATCTATGGTAACACAGAACTTATGGAAGTCTATAATATATCATAAAACTTTGGGGAAATTGAAGTTATTAGCTATGAAACATGGGGATCAGTGATAATTGTAATTGGAATCAAAGTTATTGTTTTTAAAAAAGAAAATGTGGAAAATAATCAAAACACTGAATTTAACAGGGAATGAAGGGATAAAAAAAAACTACTCTTAAATCCAACAATTTTAACCTTTTTTTGAGGAGGGAAGGTGGATAACTGATATACTTTTCTCAAGGTTTGAAGATCCATACTTGCCAACTTTTGAAATTCCCAAGGTGTAAAACAACATGCAGTTGACATATTGAACTATTGTCAGTTCACTATACAACTATTTGGCAGACATCATTTTTGATGATTTCTGCTAAATAACATGTAAATGACATTTTAAATGAATTTTATAAATAGCAAATGAACAGTATTTTAAAGTTTTCTTATGAAATAAACACGTGAAAAACTTAAGTTTGTCTGTTTGCATAGTTTAAATAGTATAAAATAATAAAATTTACATAACACACTTAATATATATTTCTTAAACAAAAAAAAAGAAGCTACAGCAAACGGTTTTAATCCTCGCCTCAGGTCGGGAGGGAGAAGAGTGGACACTCAGCAGATGCCTACCTCCACACACACACCATTGTTAAGAGGATAAACAAATCAACTTCCTTTCTGCCAGGAAATTACTCGTGAATCAAAATACAAATTAAGGAAGTTAAGAAAAGATACATAAAATAATTTCTCTGACTGAACTTAGCAGAAAAAATTAGAAACTAAGAATTTGAATGAAATGGAAAAAACGTAGTTGAGTCGCAAATCGTGACCTAGTGCTTCATTTCTTGACTTTCGTGACCTTTTTCCCATTTCTTGACTTTTCTGTGACTTTCGTGACCTTTGCATGATGGTAGACACCCTGTGGTAAATAAATGATCTGTGATTATGTACAGCGGGGCTTCATTTGTGACCAGTCATCTAATGATGTTGCTATCAAGTCACAATGTGAAAGGCGATTCTTGCAATTATAAAGTGATAATGTCACAGTAATCATTTTGTGTCTTAAATCTCATTGGATGGTTGCTCATTTTAACAAGAAATTTTGATATCTCCCACCTCAGGAGAAAAAAAAAAAAATTGTTATGCATTGGAAAGAGTGAACCTCTTAAGTTTTATGATATGTACTTTCCTAGCAAGGCTCCATAATTTTTAGCATTGCTGGGAGAGCATGTAGTAGGAAGCAGCTTAATAATTTTTTAAGCAGCACCAATAGTGATTCAAGTTACGAGCTGCCACTAAACAGAAGAAATACCTGATAAGTGGGGGTAAGCCTACTTGGCAATATTTGTTTGCTCGTGGAAGGCCCTCAGCTGCAATGCAACCTGGTGCCTCAATATTGACAAACTTACTACAAAGCAACTCAAAAAAAGAAAGAAAAATCCTTAAACAGTAATTTAATATAAATCTAAAAACATTTCTGTAAATTCCAGAACTTACTATACAGCAATTAAAATGATTGACAATCAGTGGCCCATTTTTAACCTAAAGTAACTGCAATGGATATTTGTGGCATAGCTACTCAAAAATCTTCAATCAGTCTATACACAAAATAAAACCATTTAATTAAACAAAAGCACTTACCTTAACTTTCACAGGCGTATCACTAATAGGTTATTTCATTTACAAACCATGAAAGTTTTTTTATTTTCAACAAAATTCATTGCAGTACCAATTCACGATCAAGATTAATACATAACAACAGAAAATAAGATACTTTACGATCAGTGGCAGATCTAGAAAAGAATTCTGTATTCCCAATAGGTAAATGCTGCACCTAGAATCAGTTGGTTGGATAAAGCAGTCTTCTTTACGATGTGACTTCACAGCAAGAGCATCATCATTCATTTTTTATTTTTAAAAAGAACGGTAGCTTATATTTCCAGCAAAATAGCAAGTGTGAAGCAGAATTACATTTATATCTGCCCCACATGCCTGCTATTCAGCTAGTAAAAGCTCATATAGATACAAGAAATTAACCCATGCCTTTAAAAGAAATTCTATGGTATCATCCAAGTATTTGAGTATTACTATATAGACAGAAATAAACACCCAGGTGGTTTTGTGCACTATGTTAATTATAAACAAGGCAAATTATAATATTTTAAAATCTTTAGTACATGTAGCACATTTTGTAAAGCATGCATAACTTAAAACATAGTTAACATTAAGATGTACACAGAAAATAAACACTGTAAACTGATGAACATTGGGCATTTTAACATGTACTAATTAGATACGACAACTTATAATAGTATATTTGAAGTACTAATATAGTAAACGTAAAGAATCTAAATTAAAAACAAAGAAATCGTATGAATAAAAAAAATACTGTGTAACCTGTATTAATCAGAAGTAATAGAAAGATATGAGTTAATGTATTACAAAAGTAGAGTATGATCAATAATACATAAAGACGTAAGATAACGAAACTTTAAACGTACTTACAACGAAACAGTAGCATAAGCATCCCAACTCTAACGAAAACAAATACCCGTAACTCGAATTAGATATCCATAAAGTCACCGAGCACATAATCCTTCAAAAGCAAATTTCTTCTTTAATCTGTATACATTTGTATTTGTACAAAAGATTAGCATTTTTACAAACTAACTACTAAGATCAGCTATTTGTGCTGGCGAAAATGCATGGCCAAACTAGCAAAGACAATTTCGCCAAATCTGGTACGCCGCTTGGAGACCTGGAAGGATTGACATCATTCCCTCTGCGGTGCTGTGCGGCTTCGTATTGGATGATCAACTGATCCCTATGTGTTTCCAACGTCTAGTAGAAAAACCGAGTATTCGGTTCGGCCGAATACTTAAATATTCGGCAACCGAATAGTAAACAAATTTAAGTATTTACCAATCGGTAAACAAATACATATTTTTTCATGAATAATAATGAATGAAAGATACAGCATTCAATTAAAACCACCTCTTTACAAAACTAAAATCAATTAAAGCAGCCCCTTTACAAAAATGCAGTCAATTAAAGCAGCCCTTCATTGGCATTTTACCTTACTTTTTAATCTGTTTTTTTCAGATATTTTAGCAGAAGTGTCTTATTAAAAACTGGTATGAAAACTCACAAAAATAAGTGTTTAAACTTACAAAATAAGTTTTCACAAAAATGGGACACTAGAAAAAATTCCTGGATCAAACCCCGAGATAGCATGTCTGCACATTGTTTTAGCAAGTATTGATGCTATTCTTAACTTAGTCAATTTAAACCATAGCAATCAATTTACATACTTTGGATTAAGTAATAAATAACAAATTTATATGTAGGTAATCTGGAAAGCTGTTATGCTAAGCTTTTGCAAAAATTTGAACTTAGTGTTGCTTTTAGTTCAACGTTGTTTGTATTAAGAAAATATAAATATATTTACATACTGTTGCACTACAAGTTTTAGCTTTGCAGGACAATCCGTGTTCTTGACCTGTCGTAAACATTTCCCACGATAGCGTGCATCGGTGTTGTGCTGACACCCGAAATCTTTTCTATAGATTAAACGTTTCCCAGCACATTTGTGAGTTCTGGCCGCTCTCCAAACAGTTTTGCTGGAGCTTATAAAAGCATCGATCCACTCCTGTAATATAGATAAAGAAAACTTATTAAAATGTGCGTAAATATTGTATCAATTTGATTATAGTGAAATGACAGTGGTGTATAAAAAGTAGGAAACCACGTGGTTTACACTTAACGGTCCAAAAAATGAAAAAGTAGGAAACCGCGTGGTTTACACTAAACAATACACGCATAAAAAAATAAACTTCGCGATTCTATGGAAAGATAAAACGCATTAAGCAGAAACATCGAAATAAAAGATGTAAAAGTAAAGTGTATACAAGCCATAGCCGTCTTTTCATCCCTAACTTCAGAAATACGTAGATCATTCTGAAGTATACCGGACTGATTGACATCCCTATTAATTACTTTATACGTATACCCGTTTGGTAATTTTAGGGCAGTTATTTCATCCATTGCGAAAAAAAACAATACAATATAATGTCTCAACTCGAAGCAAATGGCAAACACGTACGACAACGACTCAAAGCAAATGGCAAATAACCACACAAGCACAACGCCAACGCCAAATCGTTTGTGCGCCAAGGGTTGCCGAGATCTTGTCGAACTTTGGACTTTCCACCAATCAGGAGACTCGCCTCCAAAAACACTATGTGGGTATTGTGAATATGCCAAAATCCCCCCTCCAAATAAAATATTTTCCAGGTATAGAATTAGATGCAGTAGAAGTAGATGTATGTCTTCTAATACAACCTCCTATTTCTGAAAAACTAACATTCTCAATATTCGAGGGATGAATTTGACCTTTTTTAATATTGGAAACATTGGGTCTTTGGACTTCCGCATATTTTATCAAACATTAAAAAAACAATCAAACTCACGTTTTTTCTGTCCAAATTTTCATCTCACAGTAATTAAAATACCACCAAAAGTCTTATAAAAATATTGCCCATTGCAGACAATAATATTAAATGAAGAAAGTGAAATGACAAACACAGTTATAATATTGGCTCAGAAAAAAGTAATTGCATTTTTTACATGAAATTCAAACAAATAAATTTTCAACCATGAAACCATTCTTCTAGTTCGACCGTAGCTGGGGAAACATTGATGCTTGCAATCACAAGAACAGAGAACAGCCTCTCAATCCTGCCAACATTTCACCTGTCTAAGAGAACCATCAAGGGAAATACTCAATAAAAATTTCAGAATCAGAAAGATTTTCAAAATCGCGAGCAGTCGTTTTGCATTTTCCCTTTAAGTCATGAGTACGAGCCATGGAAGTTATGAACTCGGGTCTTTGGACCTCTGACTAAACATTCTACTTTTTCTACCCTTGATATTCTCAGTACAAAAAACTTTAAGAGAGATGGTAACAATATTTTCCTTGAAAATAATATTTATTTCTTTTAATTCTCCTGAGCGAAATGAATGAAAGGCGAAAAGTTCGGAACCTACAAATAGCGTTTTTCAATTTGCAGAAAGTCCTTTAAAAAACGCGCAAAAAATAATTCGCAATATCTCCGGAAATTATCGTAGAAAATGGGTGAAAATTTATATTCAGGGTAATTTGAGGGTTTTCTTTTCTTTAATAAAGTCAAAATACAGTGTTGCCATTGAGAAAAACGAAGTTGATGCAGAATTAAATATGAAGACGGCCCCTTATGCACATTAAATTAATAGCAAATTAAAGTATACGTTATTTGCAAAGGAATGGTATATATAACTACATGTATGACGAACGAAGGCGAAATAAAGAGCAAGTGGGACATTTTTTTTTTCCCCGCAGCTGTACACATAAGTGAAGAAAGCTCTTCATCTGAACTTCAAGAACTAGTTTTGTTTATATTGAAATCATACACGCCAATGTCGTTTACTATCAGGGGCGTAGCCAATGGGGGGGATTAAGGGGGTCATAAACCCCCCCCATGAGGAATTTTTTGCCGAAAAAATGTATATTCTTCACTCCGTTATCACACACGTGTATGCATATATGTGAGTTCCAGTAGTCGTAACACCCCCCCCCCCCCCCCATGAAAAATTTCTAGCTACGCCCCTGTTTACTATCAAAAACAAGTAAACCATTTATTACCTACTAAGATATTTGGTACCGGTTAAAAAGGGGTTAACTATTCTTTAAGTTGTACGTGCACAAATAGAGCAGATTTTAGAAAGTATTTTGTAATTAATGAGTTCTACATGATTTACCTTTTATTTTTTTTTATAATTAAAATAATTTTGACAGTGATTACTTTATTTTAATGATTTGGGGCTTCTAAAATATCGAAGCCTAAACCATTGCCTAGTTGGATTGTAGAACGATTAGTGTAATTACTAAATTAAAAATAACTATTCTATAAATTTTATATACAGTAGACCCCCTACAGTAGTAAAATTTTAGAGAAATATATAAAAAATTTAAAAAGACATAAAAAAAACTATTCTATTTCCAAAAATTAACAAATTTCAGTTCTTTCTTTACATTTTTCTATTTAATTTTCTATTTTCTTTTTGTCTGTTTTCGTTTTTTTATTTTCTAGTTTTTCTTTTAGCGGCAGGATACCATACTTGTCATCCAATCAGGTGGGAACGGCTTGTAGGCTTGTATTCCTCCATCATGAGTAATGTCACGTAGTGTCTTCAATTTTGTGTGTGTTATGTGCTAGTAAAAAGATAATCATGGATTGTTATTATTGCAGTTTGTTTATTATATATTACCTTATTAGGATTATTTAAGTTCTCTTTATCAATGTCTAGCCAGAGAATGGCAAATCATCAACCTACTAGGCGAAGTGGAAGTATGAAAATTCGCCTTACAAGTAAGTGCTTTAAATATTTTGAACACCCATCTCGTATGTTGTTGGATATTTAGATTCTTTAACAATATTTCTGGTTATTGAAATAAATTCTAAAATTTGTTTACAGAGTGCTTTGAATCTAAACTTTTATCTGTAAAAGTATGAAAAAATAATTTGTCAACATCTTGCCGTAGTCATAAACTTGTTTGTTGTACTTACCGATTGTGTACTTTTTAAGTTTGTATTCTTTTAGTGAACCTTTAATATGGTGCCTTTAATGTAACAGAATGCTGTTTAACTGTTTAAAGTTCATAGTATTTATTTATATATTTTCCGAGTTTTTAAGAAAATTATCTTTTATGTAATGATTGGAAGTAATTTTAAGGAAAACATGAAGTGCTTTAGCAGAAGTTAGAATTTTGGTGATTATTGACGTAATTTTAAATTTTCATTTTTGCAATTTATTTGAATTCTTTTATAATAATAGTTTAGACAATTTATTCTGCCTATAAAATTATGAATTGTATATTCAAAACAAATCGGGTTACACGAAAAACCCAATTGTATAGGAAATATCGGCGTTTGCTTTTCATATGACTTCAATAAACTTGTCAGAATGTTTTGTTGTTGTTGTTGTTGTTGCGTGTGTAAAAATTTCCAACTGTCAAAGGTTTTTAATAGACCCAAGTTTTTCCTTGTTCATTGTAGTATTAAATTTCAAAAGGGTTCATTTATAGCTTACACAATTATGAGGGTTGCAAGTTCTGCAGAAAAAAGTCCCTGTTGAGTCATTCGTATCATACCAAAGCACCCAGCGAGTCAGTTACTGATTCAGAAGTTAGCGAAAAATTTATATTATAGTGTTTGATTCAGACTCCCATTGGAGGATAATAAAAGATAAAATCTGAAATTTAAAATTTTATTATTTTTCATGTATTGTTGGTTACAATACATAAAGGTGCATAATATTTGCTTAAATGATATTGGAAAAACAGTATAAATTTGTAAAAAAAGTAATTTACTTACTTCTCATTTTCAATCCTGCAGAATTACTAACCTAAATTAGCATGACTAGTCCTGCGAATATTTGTCTGGGATCCAACAGGATCCCATTCCTGCTGGATCGGGATTGTATTGTCTATTCTCTGGTAGTTATGTGCCCCCGCTGCATCCCTTCTTTATTTGCCAATGGAGTGGTAACATAACTTTTAACATAAGATTCTTTTTAGCAGAAAAGAATTGCAGGTTGTCAGATTTGGTACATTATAACAAGCAGGGGCATAGCCAGAAATTTTTCATGGGGGGGGGGTTACGACTACCACAACTCATGTATATGTATACGTGTGTGTGATAATGTAGTGAAGAATATACATTTTGTATGGCAAAAATTTCTCATGGGGGGGTTATGACCCCCCTAAGCCCCCCCTTGGCTACGCCCCTGATAACAAGGGTTTTAAAAAAAACCAAACTGGGTCGGGTTTTATTGGGTTTTTTAAAAGATTTTTATGTAAACACTTTGGGTGCAAATTTTACTTCAAAAGAGAACAGTTTAGTCTAAAGAAAGATATCTTTCATTCCAAAGTTCTATTTATATATTACAATAACATATATTCTATTTATATATTACACTACATATGCAGTATCAAATTTGACTATATTTTTACGCTGCAAATGGCAACTACAAGATATGAACATAGCAGGCACTTCATAGTTTTGATAAATACCACTCATCGCCAACTCCACCAGGCTAAATTATTTGCACCTACTGCCATTAAAATAAGTAAAGTAATAAAGTAAACATAAAAAGTAAAGACAAGGGGTTGCTATAAGTGGCACATTTTAGCATATTTTATTAACTAGAGTAATATCTATATGAACAAGGAAATAAATGCAGTACAAACCCAGGGGTTGATCTTTTTAGGGTCCCATGTTTGTGAAAATTGCCAGGGGTCTGTTTGGGAGAGATTTGGGTTCGTTAATGGTCCTTCACAAAATATTTTCTTAAAAACGGACCTTTCATAATATTTTTCATTTTAAAAGGGGACCCTTCAAATTCTTTCTAGCAGATCCTTCCCAAATCTATATTTCCAAAATTAATTTCTCGCAACTCGTTGTTATATAAATCTATACACATAAAAAACATTACTGTGTTTATTTATAAAAATTTGTAGATGTGTGTTTATATACATGTGCAATTTTTAAATTCAAATTTGTGAAATTGTGTATATTCCACAAATTCATAAAAAGAGGACCCTATTTTCACAAAAAACAGGATCCTGGCCAGGAAAACCTGATTTAATGCTAATTTCACATTAAAAAAATTATAAACACAGCTAGATAATACAGTCGAGTGCCAAAAATCCGCCGACATGAAATCCGCAAACGTCCGAAATCCACACACCTTCTCTGATGTAAATAATGAAATTTGAAGTCATCCACTAGTGATGAAATTGTTGAAAAGTGTCTTGAATCTACATAAATATGATTCTGATGATGATGAAAACTTATAATAATAATTATATGGTAATAATGATAATAAAATCCATTTAATAAAAGTTTAAAGTTAGGAGAAAAATACCTTAAATTTTTAGGACAGCAAAGCCTGGTAACAAAACACGAATTAATGATAATTAACCATTTTCAAAAACAAATAAATAAGAGAAAGAAAAAGAGAAGAAAGAAAGAAACTGAAAGTAGAAAAAAATTATACTTTAAAACAAATCACCATAGAACATGTTTAATTAGAAAAAGGAAATTTTGAAACCATTTGCTTTGCTAGTCTTCATGTAATTTTTTCTTTTTTCTCCTATGCTTTTGTATTTAATGTGAAAATATAAGTGAAATACTTTTGATTGTGATTGAAAATATAAGTGAAATAGTACTTTGTTTTTATTTCATTGTAATTGTATTCTATTTTTTTAAAATCAGAAATGCAATGATTTATCTTTATGGCCCGAAATCCGCAAAATCCTGAAATCCGCTGTAGCCATGGTCCCAAGCTGTGCGGATTTCTGGCTCTCTACTGTATTAGATGCACGGCGTGCATAGATACATTCACGAAGAATTTCCAGTTCTTGCAGATAGTTTTGCAGTTTTTAAATAATGGAAGAACAGTTACATAGACAAACTATTTTCTAAGCAACTTTAGCTCAAACGACAATGAATGAATTTTGAGTGTGTTAATAATGAATTATATATGGAACTATCGATAAAAATTTTGACATTTAAGGAAGAAGTATGCAATTGCCCTCGTTTAACGCGGAAGCTTAAGTGCAGTTTCTTTGGAGAAGAATTAAGGGAGTGAAATTATTGTTTAGAATTACAATGAATAATGAATACGTTCCAAACAAAAATGGTAACTACTGATTTTGCAGATAGTTTGGAGGAATAATACCATAAGCGGGTGCCGGTCGCCAAGCCAAACAATGTTGTTGTTACTGGCCTCCACAGAGGCACATGGAGCTTTTCGCTGTGAGCATTCGGGCCAGCCTTACACTCCCAACTATCAATAGGAATCATACCATTCCAGCAACATAGGAATTACCGACCATATGCAAAACCACTCCACAAAATGCAAATGCAAAGCCTCCCCAGACGGCTCAAGCAACCAGAAACCAGCCGGCATAAGCAGCTGGAATAAAAGACCCGGCTAAACCACTGAAGACGAGCGGCTAGAGGCAAGCTTCATTGCCACTCGGCTACTACAAAAAGGGCACTAGAACCTCTTTGTAGACAACAGGAACACCGCAAGTGCCTGCACCTGAGTGGGCCAGCTTAGATTGCAAACTTGGGAAAACATCGGCTCAGAAGGCCCCGCCAAGTGAAGATCATGCAACAGGTGTTTTATAGAGGTAGGGTACTGCCGACAGTGCAAGAGAAGGTGCTGGGGGGGGTATACAGAACCATGCAGGTGGGACAAAGGGGAGAGTCCTTCAAACCAACTTTATGTAACATGGTCTCAGTTGGGAGGCTGCCAGTTCGAAGGCAGCAGATGAGAATTTGGCTCCAGCAGTCCACAGGAGTTTTACCACTAAGCCAGCTTTTGGGCCCTTGGTGCCCCAAGCTAGGAAATTATTGGCTTATTGGCTGTTCTTCCAACAGTCCTCGTTAGCAAGGGGATGAGTCTGCTTTATATAGACGTCCTCCGCCGTAATCCAAGGAAGTGTTGGGCAGGGATCAGTAGAACGGGCCAGGCGATCAGCATGCTCATTCGGCCCTATGCCAACATGTCCAGGCACCCAGATAAGTGTGACCGGGCGATGCCGGAGGTCCAAGAATTTGAGAGAGCGGGATAACACAAGGATGACTGACAGGGACCTGTGCGTAACGTTTTGGAGGGCCCGCAGAATGGACTGACTGTCACTTAGGATGACAATGTCCTGGTTGTCTCCATCCAAGATCAACACCCCAAAGACAATGGTGAAAGCTTCAGCAGAAAAAATTGAGCTGCGATTAGGGAGACTCCAAGACCAGCCACAGTTAAGGTTGACATGCCAGACTCCTTTCTTCCAATCTGGACCTTTAGACTCATCCGTCGCTAGGCATAAACCGCTGGCCCAGTTGGCCGTGGCAGCTCGAAAGTGTTGCAGAATCCCCGAGGGGGAAAGCGACCAATCTTGAAAAGCAAAATACTGCATGTAGATGCCCAGGCGATTCCCTGGGAGGGGGGGAAGAGGGGATGACCAGGGAACTAGCCATGAAATTTCCTGCCCGCAAGCGAAATGAACCTCCTTCCACAGGTCAGACAGGAAGCCCTGAGAGGGCGGGGGAGAAAGGAAGCCGTAAAGAGGGGAATGCGGGCCGAGGATGAGGTGTTTCACCAATCTCTTCGACAAGCAACTGTGCCAGTTGGAGATAAGCCAGGCACCAGCTTCCAGGTACAGAAGAGGGATAGGGGTCCAAATCGGCAAGCCTGTGCTAATTCGGACACAGTTAGAACAAAAGTTAGACACAGTGTTGTACACTGTGTCTAACTTTTTCTTGTCACTGGTGCATGCTGTGTGAGTAAGCGCACACCCAAAGTCAAAGGCACCCTGAATCACCGAGTTGCAAATTTTCAGCAGGGTCCTAGCATCCAAACCCCGATGTTGGTGAGCCACGTAACGGATGAAGTGGAGTTTTTTATGTGCTAACACTTCCCCGATGGCATGACCGATTAATAGCTGTGCACTTCTTAGGGTCGAGAGTGAGTTTCCAATAGCGACACCATTTACTAAGGTTGCTGAGACAGCAGTCTAGCCGCTCTCTTACAGATTGGAGAGTATTTTCCCAGCCGATCAAGAGAATGTCATCCGCATAGATGATTAACTCGACACCTGATCCACCACCTCAAACACATCCTGTAGAACAAAAGATAAATAAAAGGGGGGACAGAATGCCGCCTTGGGGAATGCCCCACCGGCAAGGAACAGGAAGGGAGACAACACACCTCCATTTAACCCGGAGTTCCCTAGCGAATAAGAAAATGATGGATCCATAAACTGAACCAACCCCCAACTCCGTAAGGAGGAGTTTAAAAACCAGACCATCTGGCCAGACGAAGTCATAAGCGGACTTTATATTAGAGGTCAAAATGCAGAAAATTTGCAGGTGGCGAGTGGCCACTGAGCTTGAAATTTTAAGTGGCCACTCTCATGTTTTTGAATATTGCACAACTTACATACATTACAAGTTTAATAAACATGCACAGTTAATACAAGTAATAAGGAAAGATTTCTTAAAATATACATCTAAATCTTCGACTAATTAAAAAAAAATTATCTGCCAGTATATACAGAGTGTCCCAAACATACTGACCTAGTCTTTTATTCCTTTAATATTGATCATAGACATGTACAATAAATCATAAATTTATATTTTGGTCAGAATTTTATAGTGCTGATTAACATTTTCAAAACATTAAATCTAATGAAATAAAAATTTTTGATTTTTATGCGGATGCCATACAAAAATATTCCCAGTCAGTAAAACTTGTCCCCTTACATTAAATAGGTGATGTACAAAATATCCACTCTTTTTTTTTTTTTTTTTTTTTTTTTTCTGGCTACAACCTTGCGTTTGTCAAAAGCATTTCTTTGTATACTACCACTCTTTAAAAAGCACGGTGCCCGACAACCTTTCACCAATTTTTAGTCCTTTTTACCCTAGTATGTCCACGTTTCCACTCTAAAACTTGCCATTCTCCCTGTCCCTTCCGTTACAGGGATTATCGCAGTCAAGATTATCGATCGTTTTTACGGCCCCCTTTACAAAACACTTTCTATTAAAATGATACTATAACAAAAATATGATCGATTGAAACGACCCTTAACTAAACATAATGTATGCTAACTGTTCCTTCACAAAATTCCAAGCAACGCAATCGGACATTTATCGTAAATGAAACCCGATAGAATTTCCCTTTAAAAATAAGTTACTTTTCTTCTAATTGAGATCCTTATCAGAAAGAATCAAACAGTGAGAGTCATCGCTTTTTCATTTCATCGTTTTTCTTTCATTCGCGTAACCCAAAAAGAGGCACCTCTGGGATGTTTGCTTTCACCTAAAGTAGCAATCTCTGGTACATAACACTTTCAGTTGGGGGTAAGAAAGGGATTCAAAATAACTTCACCATCGATCCTATAATGTGGGTGTTATATTTGATAATTATTAAACAATAATAATTCTAGACTTCAGCTTTTTAGTGAAAGCTGTTAGTATAAATAAAGGCAGCTTCTATAGTTTATAACTGGCTGTTTTGCGCATTGGCAAGTTTTTGTTCTTAATGATTGCTTAGTATAATCATTATCTGGCCTTCTTACTTCAAATTATCCATAAAGATATTTACTAAGCATTAGAGAATTACGGATTCATTTAGAAATAAAAAGCGCCTTTTGCGAGTTAAATAGCGGGACTTTGTGACGTCCATTGATCTGAATTTATGTGTCGGACTAAAGAAATGAAGGTTTAGGAATAAACTTATAATCATTTTGAGATTGCACCAAACCAGTTCTGAATATTTTCTATATGGTAGGTACAATAAAGTTCCCTTTTTCGAGAACAAAGTGTCCCTATTTTTAAATCCCCTGCGCGACTGCATTTGCATACTCCATTGGTCTTTACTCATGACAAACATTGTTAGTTTTCAGCGACGGACAGCTGTCATCAACTTTATGCTGGCCATAAGCCTTATTATGCCGCAATAAATCTTGAATTGTTTATTTTATTTTTTTGGTATTAATAGATCACAAGAAAAAAATTTATAAATGAATGCTCGCCACTTTTCCGATATTTGTTCTCAGAAAGAGAGCCTACAAATTGCAGGAAATTATGCAAAAACAGACAAGTGCAGGTGTCTGCTTCAAACTGCAATCTTATGCATTGTCGTAATACCTATTTGCAAATTTCCAGAACAGATGATTACTTCTGCTAATTGGTAAAGTGGTACTAATACCCTTTATCAATGATCCAGCTCTACCCCCCCCCCCCCCTCCCACACCGAAATCGATCTTGGAGTTTAGTTGCCTCCTGTCAACAACATCTGTTTGAATGTTCCGTTTCTGTTTTACTTTCACTTCATAAAAACTTGCTGAAAAAAGGAAAGAGAGTGGGGAAATAAACTGTGACGACTGATACATAAATTTGCAGTCTCTTCTTTCAAAAATATGGTCACCACGTGGCAAGTGGCGACTGTTAATTTTGACCTTTACTTTATATCTAACACGACCAACACCACGTACTGCCAAACCTCCCTCTTTAAGGAGATTGTGTTGCAACTTGGCGAGGGTAGTGAGCAATCCCGAAACGGGAGAGAACCCAGTTCACTAGGCGATCGTGGATCATCCGCTCGAAGGTCTTGGTGACAATGGACGTTAGAGTGATCGGCCCGCTGACAAATGTTTTGCCAATAGTTACGGGACGCTTCTCTAATGACATGCTTAAGCAGTCCTGCAATTTTCTAATACCGACACCAGTGCCAGTGGTTAAGGCGTTGGACTCGTAACCGGAAGGTTGTGGGTTCAATACCGGCATACCACTAAAGACCACCGTGTATGTGCACGTTAAATCCGTGGTTCCAAAAGTCCTCTCGGCGGTCGCTAGCAGTTTCCGAGGGGTGCCAATATTCAGAAGTCCCCCCACCTTCTGATGAGGTTCCAAATTGTGGCGGGAAACTCCAGGAAGGACGTATATGTAGCTCTAAGCGACACATTCAGTGACGCGAGCTGTCCTCTCCTGGCAAATAAATAAATAAATACCGACCCCAGTACGACTAGCTACAGGTAGAATGGGCCATACATAAGAACCACTGCTTTTGCCCCAGGAAAAAAGCACAGCGAGAGTCCCACCAGTGAGTACCCAGATGGACGACCAACTGCTGGATTTGCTTGTTTAACGTGACCGCCTCTTGACAATCGCTGAGGAAACCGTCGTAATCATTCTAAAGATGGCTGGGACGAGCAGAGTTCAGATGGTTGTGAACCTTGCCTCAATTCAGACAGGTGTGGAGAACCAGGAGCATGGCGAACAGAGCCCCCAGGGAGACAGTGAGACGGATGGGAAGATGGTCAGAATCGTGGGGGTCAGAAAGAACCTCACTCACAGTGCATGGAGCGATGTCTGCCAAACAGAGGGACAAGTCAATCAATGACCCGTGCTCTCCAAGAACCAGGTGAGTGGGAGAGGTGACGTTCAGTATAGTCAACCCATGATCGAGAATCCAATTTGCTAATATATCAGAGCCTGGGGAATTTCCATAGGCCCCCCATAAGCGGTTCTTAGAATTGAAGTCCTCCAGAATAAGGGAGGAGGAGGGAAGAGCTAAACTGAGGCGATCAAGCCAGGGGCAAGAGAATCTGCCATCAGGGGAATAGAGGGACACGACAATGATCTTGTAATGAGGGGTCCACAGAACCCTAATGCCGATGGCTTCGACAACAGAAGGAGCCGGGAGCGGGAGGGCCACCGTTTGCAAAGACAAGAAGCTAGCGACGCAAATGGCAACACCGCCACCTTTGTGGTCACCTCCATCCATATGATATATGGTGAAATATAGGAGGAAAACATTGACACAGGGCTTCGGGAAAGTTTCCTGAAGAGCGATAATGTGCACCTCCATAAAAAGCTTGTGGTTTCGAGGGTCATTCCATGCCAAATCATCCAGGGGTGTCCACCCCACCTCCTCAGATTTGGATGAAACTTGGTACATGGCATCTTCAGACAAATATAAGAACCCGCATTTTTTATTTTTGGAATATTTACATTATTTTGCTTTTTATAGCTCTTTGAATTTTTGCCTCAGTCAATAGATTTTTCGGAGACACTTTCAAACTAGAATGGCAGACTCAATTACAACTTACTATTGTTTCAATAATTATCAAGATAAATTGTTGAATTTCATTATACTTATACAGAATATGATACAGATTCAAAATATATCTTATAAAATACAATTTAATTAATATAAATTATTATTAATTTTTGAAGTTAGAAAATGAGTTTTCAGAAATTTAAAACATGGAACAACTAACCCCCCTATAACTTTTTTCTGACTAATTTGACAGTTTTGGTTTTAGTGCCATTAGAAAGAGCATAAAATTTCCTATTAAACTATGGAAAAAAATAGTGTGTATTTAACTTTTCCCCCCACACACTATCACTTTTGAAAAAGTACTTAATTGATAAATAAAACTCCCTTTTTGTAATTTTCATGCACTCATATATTTTCTGCGAATTTTACAACAAATTACACAAAAAATACTTGAATTAGAAATGGTAATACCAGTTTCAGAAGTGGTTTTCAAAAAAAATCTTAAATTGGAAAATAAAAAAAAAAAAAAAAAAAATCATAAGTTCACCTTTTCACATCATCTAAAGAAGTGATGCCTTATCAGGGTTGTTATGATTTTGCCCAACCCGAAAAAACATGGGTGGGTTTTTTCGAAAAAGCCCACTTGAAAAAACCCAACTGGGTTTTTCAAAATTTTAACTTTGATTACGTAGATAATACATTGCTTAACATCAGTACACCACTTGTAAAGTTTATGAACAGATCCCTACCTCCCACCACACCACCACCTACCTAAGGAAAAAAAAAAAAAAAATCAGACTTCACATAGGCATTAAAGCTTTCTAGAGTAAATTTTTATGCCTATCTAAATGAATAAGGATTTTTAAACCATTAAAAATAAACATGAGTTTAAAAAGTTGTAATTAAGCACTGAGTATATCATTGTTAAAATTATTACTAGTAGTCAATTTATCTAAGAACAAACCATTATTGTGGTTGCTATTGTTATTGATTTATATTTTTTTTCATGTATGATTAATAATTGTAATCAGTTATTACTATTAAATTAAGCACTTTTTATTTATAATTGAATTTTGTAATCAATTAGTCTGCTTTAAGTTGCATTTAGTAATAAGCAATTTTTTTTTTTTCAAATATTCTGAAACCCCATCCCTTCTTCTGAAAAAACCCGGGTTCTTAACAACCCTGTGCCTTATCCACCTCCTATATATGTGAATTTGGATGAAATGCAATACAGGGTACTTTTAGACAAACATAAGAACAACTTTGAAAAAGTACTTAATTGATAAATCTCACTTTTGAGACAACTAGTTTATGAACTATTTCCGTTAAATTTCTTTTTATAGTTATTTGAATAATTGCCTCATT
This sequence comes from Cheiracanthium punctorium, assembly GCA_038373885.1. Lineage (NCBI taxonomy): Eukaryota > Metazoa > Arthropoda > Arachnida > Araneae > Cheiracanthiidae > Cheiracanthium > Cheiracanthium punctorium. The sequence goes on from JAWZYV010014318.1 coordinate 159,874, forward strand.
TGATGGATTTTAGGAAGACACTTTAAGTTACTATTTTTACTAGATTTACTACTGTCTCTTTCTCTCACACACAATGAAATTAAAAAATACTATTATCAGAAGCTGTAAACTAATCTGAGTATTTGTCACCTTATCCAGATTTTTTATGAACTTGGAACAGTTCTTACATGATTTCATTAAAACTTTTTTAAGCTTCAGTCCTTGCCTGCATAAGATAAAATCTTCATAGTTTTGAAGAAATACATAAGTACTTCTGCTTTATATATTTAATCACGTTAGCCTTTTCTTTCATTTAACAAATATTATACAGTTTCTTCTCCTAAAAATAAGTTTTATTATGCTTAATTTTTACTATAATTTTAATATCTGCTATAAAACTTAGTAAAAAACTAACTGCAAAAAAAGAAAGAAAACAAAATTTGCAGCTGCTTGGAGACAAGTTGGTAATCAAAATCAAATCAGGAAGTTTTGTCTTGACTAAACAGAATCTAAACAACTGGCAGTTCAGACTGCTTATATTGTACATTTAACAAATCATTTTCCCTCTGAGTATAGCTCTGGTTTGTTAAAAAAGTTATTCTCCTAAAATGTTTTTTATGTAATTTATTTGTATGCAGATTTTTTTTAATACTTATAAAATAATTTTATTGACTGTTGTGTTAACCATATTTACATTTGATTATTGAATTTTATAGAAAATGCTAAAATTTATCTAATTTTATGTAAAGCTTGGTTACAACCAGATTTTCTTCTGCCTAAAATTAAGTACTATCTAACTTTATACAGAAAATGCTATGATCAAAGAAAGAAACACCGGAGGCCTGTTACGAGTAGCTTAAGGACTGATATCACTTCAAATGGCCAGAGATGAAAAAAATAAAATTGGCATTTCATTAGTTCCAGGACAAAAAAATATGCACCAATTGTATCAAACGCATGCATTTTAAGAATTCTGACGATCCTGAAGAAAATAAGGATACCTCCGATGATGATTATAAATTATTAGATAATAATTCAATAGAAAAGGAAGATCAAGCTAGTAGCACATGTACTGAAAAAGAAGATCTAAATTTGTCCTTGCATGTATCACCTTTAAAACTGAAATCTCTTTCAAGCGCTTAAAATTAAGATATGCTAAGAGGAAGAAAGCTGGAGTGAAAAGTAAAATTAAATCCAAGGTACCAAAAGTTATAGATCTTCCAGAAGATACGCTGTTATCTGATGCAAATAGTGATAGAACTGAGGATATAGATATTAAAAAAAAATTCTGAAGATATGAATTATTTAATCAGGCAAATGAAAGAAAAATTACTAACTGCTAAAAGTAGGAAAGAGAAGATACATATTTTAACACTTGCTCCAAAGTCATGGGCACGTAAAAAAATATCGGAAGAATTCAATATTGGCGAGTACATAGCAAGGAAAGCACGTCAGTTAACAAAAGACAACTGAATATTTTCTTACCCTGAACCTTGTCATGGTAGAAAAATTTCTCCAGAAATAGTTGAGAATGTTGTTAAATTTTATCAAGATGATGAAAATAGTAGATGCATGTCAGGTACTAAGGACAAAATTAGCGTGCAAAGGAAAGTTTATGAGCAAAAACGTCTAACATTGTGCAACCTTTAGGAACTATACACAGCTTATAAAGAAAAGATCCCGAATCATATAGTAGGATTTTCTAAATTCTGCGAATTACGTCCTAAATGGTGTGTCACAGTTGATCAGCCAGGCACACATCCACTCTCTGTGTGTTTGTGCAATCCATCAAAATCCCATTCTTAGTGCTATGAATTTAGAAAAATCAAAGATGAATGATTTTATTGAATGATTTTATTTAATGGTTTGCACCAGAGAAAACAGAGATTGCATGTTGCGAAACTGCCCTAAGTGTTTAAATTCTGACAAAGTGGAAGAATATATCGGAAATATATTTGTGGATTTTGAAGAGGAGGATGAAGCTAAGTTTTCACAATGGGTAACAACTGATCGCAGCTATTTTCAAACTTGGATCCTACCTTTAAGCAAATTTATTGATCTTTTTGTAAAAAAAATTTAAAGTTTTAATACCTCACTCATTTATTTCTAAACAGCAAATTGGATGTTTAAAACAGAAAACAGACAAATGAAATGTTAATTTTGATGGATTTTGCTGAAAATTTCTCTTTTCTAATGCAAGAGGAAATTCAGTCATATCACTGGGTACATGCAGCCTGTACAGTGCATCCTGTAGTCCTATATTACAAGAGAGATTAAGGAAATGTGCTTTATTTCAGATTATTTAAACCAGGATTATTAACTTGACTTCGTAATTATTAAAGCAATGACAAATTTCATTTCACCCTGCCATTCTGCTTTGAAACTGTCTTAGTAAAATTCACCAAATGAGGCAATAATTCCAATAACTATAAAAAGAAACTTAATGTAAATAGTTCATAAATGAAGAAAAGTTGTTCTTATATTTGTCTAAAGGTATCCAGTATTGCATTTCATCCAAATTTGCATATGCAAGGTGGATAAGGCATCCCTTCTTTAGATGATATGAAAAGGTGACCTTATGAATTTTTTTTATCTTTTAATATATATATATTTTAAATTTAAGATAGTTTTTCAATTTGAAACTTAGAAAAAATTACCATTTCTAATTCAAGCATTTTTTCTGTAATTTGTTGTAAAATTGGCAAAAAATATATGAGTGCGCAAAAATTACGAAAAGGGAGTTTTATTTATCAATTAAGTACTTTTTCAAAAGTGACAGTGTGTGGGGGGAAAAGTTAAATATACACTATTTTTTTTTCCCCATATTCTAATAGGAAATTTTATGCTCTTTCTAATGACACTAAACCAAAACTGTCAAATTAGTCAGAAAAAAAGTTATAGGGGGATTAGTTGTTCTATGTTTTAAATTTCTGAAAACTCATTTTCTAACTTCAAAAATTAATAATATTTATATTAATTAAATTGTATTTTATAAGATATATTTTGAATCTGTATAAGTATAGTGAATTTCAACAATTTATCTTGATAATTATTGAAACAATAGCAAATTGTAATTGAGTCTGCCATTCTGGTTTGAAAGTGTCTCGGAAAAATCTATTGAATGAGGCAAAAATTCAAAGAGCTATAAAAAGCAAAATAATGTAAATATTCCAAAAATAAAAAATGCGGGTTCTTATATTTGTCTAAAGCTGCCATGTACCAAGTTTCATACAAATTTGAGGAGGTGGGGTGGACAATGTATATTTTGGCTGGATGATTTGGCATGGAATGACCCTTGAACCAAGCCTGGTTAGCGGTCGCGCTTCTGCAGTTCCACTGTATAATTGTTAGGGCCATAACAGAAACAAGAAAACAAAAAAAAAAATGGGGCACCAAGGGAGGAGCGAACGGAACTTAACCCTGCAGTGGGCTGCCCTGAGGAGTTCCTGACGAGTGAGGAAGAGGGGGATGAGAAGCATTGAAGCCGTGTACTATAGACAAATAGAACGCCGTTATTTAAGCGTCCATTTGAGGGGTGGTATCCATAAGAGCATCTGACTGTCGTTGCTTTATCTTTTCCTTTTGGGTGTTGCGTGCTAAGTTACTTTTAATAAAGGAGCTGTTGGTAGCTGGCTAAACATTTGCTGGCTGCAGAGTTGAGTACAATCTTCAAAGTTCTCTGTTTCATTCTCAGCGGGAACTATATTGACATGGAGTGGTTGGAATTGGGTCAAAAACGAATTTAGGGTTTCCTCCACCGTGGTTTTTATAGATTCTTTGAAAGCGTCACGGATGGGGATCAATTCCTTAAGGGGATCTTTGGAGGGTGGGGGAGTGTTTTTAGAGGCCCTAACCGATGCGTAAGAATTGTTTACTCTAGTATGAAACAGTCTCCTGTCTTCCGCAAACGAGAGGTGGTTGGAACATTTAAAGACCATAAATTTAGCTTCCCTCTGGTACTTCTCGCAGATGGGATCCCCAACTGTGTGTGGTACCTGGCAGTGCATGCATTTTGGCTCAGTGTTGACGCAATTATCCAGTATGTGGTCCCCATCGCACCTACTACATTTGGGGGGTTTGGGGCAGGTACGAATTCCATGCATAAATTGGCAGAAACGACAACAAGCACGGGGGCGATCGATGAAAAGGGACACCCGATGAGATTGGTACCAAAGAAAAATACGTTCAGGAAAATCTGTTCCTAGCATCGTAACCAGAACAGTCTGAGAAGGAACGCGTCTCCCCCTTGAGAGCAAGAGAACCGACGAACTTCCTGTGTGACAATCCCAGAGTCCAATAATTCCTCTGCTATATCCGAGCAGGTGACCTCAAGAGGAATTTCATGTAATAGGAACCTGGAGGTGATTTCTTCAAACAGTAATGAGGGAGTAACAGGAACAGAAAGTAGAGATGAGATGGTTAATGCCGATATGGCTATGTTGGGGTTGTGGGGATGACATAAGTAGGGAGTTAGTCCTTGTGAATTTGACAGTATAGCCCTTCGTGGATCCCCTAAAAATTTTCGTGAGTTCTGCTTTCAATTGCTTTGAGTGAGAACACGGGATTCCTCCCTTGTTACTGTCCACATGAACCGATAAAACTTTGAAACCGTTCTGGACGGCATTACCAAGCTGGTATAACTCACTTGCAGTGTTTACGAAATCGTCGGTCGTATCCGACATGCTAGGAAGAGGAAGGTTTCCACTTACCTGCTCTACGATGCTTTTACCATGTTCACCTAGAGCCGTGGCACTTGCCATGTTAGGCCTACTTCAGGACTTGCTTAATCTGAAATCCTAAGTCCTCTCACTACTTTCCCAATGCACTAACTCGTATGCTAGTTAATACTACCAACCTTATCCGCTTGCAACAAGTACACTGCAACACTACCGCGTTTAACAGAGCAACACAACCAGACCAAGGGCTGATTAAAGGGTGGAGGGGTGATAACGTCACCTCCGAATTGGAGGCCTACGCACCGAATACAGAAATTGGCACGATGGCGCATTCCGTAGTCCAAGCTCCGCTGCTTTACTCACATGTTTACATCTAGTTTTGACGTGCTCGTGAATTTACTCTCTGTCTCTAGAGTTGTCTTTTCAGTTATAAGCTCTTCGTCCAGAAGCTAATTTCTACAGGGACAAGGTTAAGTGGGAGTGATTACTCGTATATCATTTTAAAGATCTTTCCATTACCAACAATTTGATACCAAATTTATTGTAAAATCAAAAAATAGCCAAGTTTTGAATGTTCAAAATTATGTTCAATTACGCAAAAAATTTTCATATCGTTATTTCCATTATTGTTAATTGTATTATGACCAGGGATGTGCCAGCTGCTCCAATTGCTCCAAATTGTGCCAAATCAATCCTGTTGTGCCAAATCAATCCTGTTGTGCCAATCTGCTACAAAAAGATCGTTTTGGAACATTTTTGCTCCAAATTCAGCAAAACTGCTACATTTTTAATTTTCCCATATATGTTTAAACGTTTGTAAATCTCTCAAATTTTTACAAAAGTCATCACACATTCTAAGCCTCCCAATTTCAGTCTTTCTCTATTAATCTTAAACATGAATATTTTTTCTTTGGCATCCTTTTGTTTAAACCTCCAATGCCTTAAGAGTAAAAATTGACCTCTGTTTTAAATTTAATTTTATATAAATTTGTAAATTTTCGTTACCAAATTTTTTATTAGCTGCTGATGTTAGTTAACCCATTTGTGCCCAGATATGTTTGAGACTTGCTTTGATTTTTGCTAATACCAGCAATAATAGATAAATTTCTGATGTCAACTTCTTGAGCAAGGGATGATATCTTTTAAAATCATTATGTATAAAAATTGAAATGTCAACATCCTACTGGGTCATGTTAAAATATTATGTGGAGTTGAGGTTCTATACTCGTGAATAAAGGCTAGGAAAAATAAATAACGCTTTCGACTGATGGCGAAAATGCTGTCCCAAAAAGGGGACGCTAGGCATAAATGGGTTAATATAGTTTAGTAAATATTGTATTTTTGATTTAAAATAGATATTTTGTATAGGAATGTATAAAATAACTGAATTTTTTATTTATTTCATAAGCTTTTGACTCCCACCCCCCCCCGAAAAAAAAAAATTTAAAAAACTGGTTTTTTTTTATAAGCTAAGAGTTTTTAAGAACCTCCTTAATTTTCATTTTTTTTTTTTTTTGCCATTCTTTGACTTTTCTCTTTCCCTCCAAAAATAAATTTTGTATTTCAAAATTGACATTCTTATGCTCCAAAAGTGACTTTCTTGCTCCAAATTGCTCCACTAATCTGTTTTTCTTGCTCCAAATTGCTCCAAAAATGTCTTTTTTCTTGCTCCACAAATTGCTCCAAAATTTAATTTCAGCTGGCACATCCCTGTATGACAATAGTCGCCAAGTTACGCGAATTTCAATGGCATAATTAAATTATTGAATAGAATTGTGTGTTAAAACTTGACATGATTGGCTGCCATGATGCATGAATATTGTCTGTACTTAAATAATATGTAATCTTGCTTTAAATATTGCTCATGTGTTATTGAGTTATTTATAATAATGAGCCAAATGTAAATTTTTTACGTGGTATTTCCAATGGGGATTTCTTTTATATCTAGAATGGAAGAGGCTAACAACACATAAAAATATTTTTAAATGTTACTTACAATGCACTAAAAATAGCTATTTATGGTGTATATAAATTTATTCGATTATATTACATGGTTCAAGAGGTATAGAGCACTTAGATATAAGGAATTTTGTCGCCAAATGCCAATAAATCTTTAGCACTTCCGTTGTTCTAATGATTTCTAGGCTCATAAGAATAGCAACCTATCTATAATTTCATGTGTCCGGCATTTATCTTGGCGAAAAATCCTTTGTCTTGGTGGACCGCCGCCGGGATTATACATAAATACCTAATTTTACATACATTTTTATTAGATTGGTAAAAATCTTGAAATGAGTGTTGTATTTATGCCGGAAAGAGTATTTTTTTTCTACCCAAATACAGAAGAAATTTGCATTTTGACTACTTAAACTGCTACTCAATTAAAAAAAGTGTTTAATATGAAAACATATTTCCTTCTTGCAAAAAAGCTGAAATTTTGTTAATCAAGCATTGATTTTTATGGATTAAGCATATTCTATAAAAAAAGTAATACTTTCAATAGTTTAAACCACAAACTTAATATACTTTAGAGGACTTTTCCAATATATAATAATTCAATTTAATCTAAATGTGATTTCACTGCTACATAAGAATACTATTAAATAAATCCCCATGAAAAGACGTTGAATTTGATGTAATAAATTTATGAAATGGATATTTTTTTTTTAAATTAAAGTGGTAAGTTCTTATGAAGAATTTTCCCATTCTGATAAAGGCAGTTTCATGTGAATGGATATTTTATTTACTGTTCAAAAAGAAAAGTTTGGGCACTGTTTCGGTCAAAACTCATTCAAATGAACGGAGAGCACTGAACTACGGTGTCGGCCATTTTGAATCGGTGTGGAGGCCTTCTATATCGGAGGTGACAGGTAACCCCGCTAGCAAGCGGGGACATGCAACCAGTGTTTTTCAGGGAATCAATCGAAGCATTGACTTAACAGCAAGCAAATTGGGAAATATCTGTCACTTATATGGTTCGATCGCCAAAAAGTAAAGCAATCATTTATTTGAAAAGTAGCAGCATTTTAAATTATGAACTATAACGTGTTTTATTTATCGTTAACTCTGGTGTACTAAATGCGAAGATTTCAATTTTCAGAAATTTGGCGAGATTCCCCAAACTAAAGAGTGAATTTACTTAATTTGGCCAGAACTCTGAAGAGAGATCGCTTGAAATCCCTTAATAATTGCATTATTTCTGCACGGATAATTAAAATTTAAAGCTGTATTCTAATAAAACCATACACTTGCTTTCAAAAATGCTATTTCCTTAAGCTTTCTGTAAATTGCGCCAAGCCTAAAACTGTGCAAAACACTAGAACTCACTTTCTCAAAATCGGCATATCAGCCATTTTATTTTTCGCCAAAATAAAAAATTATACATATTAGTTTCGGAAATCTTCAATCCTTATTATTTTGCGTATAAAACATTTCATTCCTGCGCTGATTTCCCATGCACACGATATTATAACTAAAAAAAATAACTTTACAAATATAAACTAACAACAACAACAAAAAAATCATTATTATTCTTTTATTTTTACTTTAAGAATTTAAAACATTTTATTCCGCAAAATCGCCACACATGGCAATCACGATGCTTATTTCACTACAGGGGTTGGAATTACGGCGCAAAAATTAGCCTTTTTTGACATGTTTTTTATCAGTATCTCTTATCGGTTTTTTCCTCGAAATTTGGCCCCGAAATTTTTCGGGATCGCATTAATTCTTTATACTCCGTACAAGGAAGTAAAAACAGCTAATTTTAAGAATTATATTAACTCGTAATAATCTATATTGTTACGAATTTTCGGGGCAACCCGCTGCTCTGGGGCTTAAAATGGTTTAAAATTCGTATTCTACGCTTCAAATACATAAATTTTGCTTTTTGTTGCATCAAAATCGGCGAATTAGAACCAGAGATACGGAGGTTTCGCTTTCCCATATGTTTTTGTATGAGGCTTCTAGAAATCTCGAGAAATATTAGTCCTAGAGATTCGATCTCTTCACATTTGGGGACTTATTTTTGGCGCCAAATTTGGCGATATTTCGCCAAAAGTCGCCAAGCTTGGCGACTTTTTGGTCATTTGGCGCGATTTTCCCAATGGGGCCTGGAAGTTGTTTTTCCTGCATTAAAAATGCATAATAACCTAACATTTCTCTTCTATGACGTAATCAGAAGTCCCGCTTTATCTGGAATCTTCGAGGAATATACTTTTCTAGAAACTGCTCGCAGCTTCTGCCTACTCTATAAATTCCACCAGCGCGCTGCCCCGACAGTTCAGTGCGAGTTGAACGCTCAAGGTGTGAAGAGCTCAGTGAGAGTACGCTTGAAGCTGTGTTTTAGCTTGCTTCATGAAGCTGTTTTTAAAGTGCTGTGTGTAAATTCTTCATTGCTGTGTCTTAAGGGATTGTGTACGTTATCCCTTGAATATTTCCACTGAATTTTTGCCTGTGAAAGTGACTTATTTTTGTGTGAGAAATACAGCATTTATGAGAGCTTCTGATCTAAGCTGATTGTTAAAAGCACGTTACTGCTAAGTTGTGCTTGTGAATTGTGTACAGCTGATTGTTCTACGAAGTTATAGAAGCAATAAAGTTTGTGTTCCATCCTGACAAGTGACTTTTTACTTGAACTTTTTACACCAACTGGACTTTTGGTGTAAAAAGAACGGCGAACCCCAGGAGTAGCAGAGTAATTCCGCAACATTTGGTGTCAGAATCGGGGTTCTAAAGAAAGAATTTAATTCTCCAGTGCATGGTTTTGACTAGACGAAAAATGGAAGAACAACTTAAAAAACTCATGGTGATGAAGAAAATTGAAGCCGGAAAAGACGAAATGAAAACCGGACAAGCCGATTTAGAAAAGAAAATTGAAGCCGGTCAAGAAGAAATGAAATCGGGATTGGAGAAAATGGAGACTGCTTTGGGAAAATTAGAGAAATTTGAAAAGAGTGTGCAGGAAAATCAAGAGATGATGGAGAGAAGAATGTCGCTCCTAGAAGAAAGTCAAGAGAAAAACATGAAAGAATTACGAGAAGAATTTAATAATAAAATTGAGGAAACGATTAAGAATAAGTTAGAAGAAAAACTGGACAGTTTAGTAAAGCTGGGAAAGGTACCTGAAAACATGAGGTCGTCGTCACTCCGCCCAGCAGTGAAATTAACGCCTTATGACGGAAAGACTCCCTGGGAAGCATACAAGACCCAATTTTTAATCGTCGCTAAAGCCAATGGTTGGAGCGAGTCCGAGAAAGCGGACCAACTGGCCGCATCCCTTAGCGGAGATGCAATTAACGTATTGCAAACTGTTGGAGCGACGAAGATAGGAGATTTTGACGCCCTCGCAAGTGCCTTGGAGATGAAATTCGGAGAGAAGTGTCAGAAAGAATATAGTAGAATCCAACTTAAGTCAAGGATGCAGAGATCTAGCGAGACCCTTCAAGAGCTTGCTTCGGACATAGATAGGCTGTGTCATCTAGCCTACGTGGACCACCTTGATAATGTCCGAGAAGAAATGGCGGTGCGTCATTTTATTGAAGCCATCCGTGATCCAGAAACCCAAAAGGCACTCATGTTGGAGGATTATCAGGATTTCAAGTCTGCTCTGGTGTTCGCAATGAAGCTAGAGGCAGCCCAGCGGGCCGTGAGAAAAGATCGGCATGCTGCTAGAGCGGTCACGGTCCAAGAGGGAGCTGACAAAGACACAGAGAGCGTCGAGAACAGGTTGAAGAGAACTGAAGATCTCATAGAACGAAAATTAAGATCCGATAGAACGAGAGATGGCCCAAAGAAAGTAAAATGCTGGAAGTGTGGCGTCGAAGGCCATGTACAAAAGAATTGTGGTCGAAAGTCTCATGACCAGCAAGAGAACTCTAAGAACATGAAGGAGGGAAACTAGGAGGTGGCCATCTCGCGGGGCGAAGGTTGCCAGATAGTCAAAAGCCCCACCTAAAAGTCTTGAAGATTTCATCAGTGAATGGGGGCAGTAATGGACTCTTCGTACTGGGATACGTTAATGGTTCTCCATGCCACATGGTGATTGATACTGGAGCGAATGTAACCATCATAAGGACAGATCTGGCCAAGAAATTAAATTTGAAGATTATCTGGACTCCGCCCTCGCTGACCCTCCAGACTGTGACAGGTGACGAGATCGAAGTGGGCGGAAAAGCGCAAGTAGAAATCACGTCTGGAAATGCCAGATACGACCATGTGGTATATGTCGCCAATATTACGGACTCTTTTATTCACGGACTGGATTTTTTAAAATCGCACAAATTTAACTTGGACTTTAAGAATAATGAGCTTCGTTCAGACTCAGAAGAAATAGCTGCGTTCGATATTAAAAATGAAACTATTTTACCTGTTCAGCAAATAATAGCCCAGACGGATATCATTCTACCTCCCAGAACTGATTCAATAATTTCTGGAACAGTAAAAGAAAGCAATAAATTCCGTTTTGGATTAATCGAACACCCAAACAATAGTGATTCCGTCAGAGGAGTACTTGTGGGAGCAACACTTGTGGACTTGTCGAGAACAGAAATTCCAGTTAGAGTAGCAAATGTGACGGACAAGTCGAAGGTGATAAAGAAAAATGAAGTGTTGGCGACATGCACTCCTGTTACCTGCATTAATAAGAACATCAGCCAAACGACAGCTAAATCTTTCGAGTGCCTGACGGAGGAATTAATACAGGGCGTGGAGTTAACGGCAGAACAGAGAAGAGCTGCGGAGAAAGTAATAGCTGAATTTGAAGACCTTCTCCCGTACTTCGGGTAACTTTGGCCGTACGTGCTTAACTCAACATAGGATAGATACAGGCAGCCATTCTCCCATCAAGCAACATCCTAGGCGGCTGCCGTTTGCTAAGCAAGAAGAGGTGAGCAGACTTTTAGAGGAGATGCAGCGTGATGACGTCATCGAGCCATCGACTAGTCCCTGGGCCTCGCCAATTGTTTTGGTCCGGAAGAAGGATGGTTCCACCCGGTTCTGTGTTGACTACAGATGTCTGAATGACATTACGAAGAAAGACAGCTACCCTCTTCCCAGGATAGACGACACTTTGGACACTTTACCGGGAAACGAATGGTTTTCCACTCTGGATCTGAAAAGTGGTTACTGGCAAGTGGAAATTCATCCCGACGACCGTGAAATGACTGCGTTTACCACGGGACAAGGATTGTGGCAGTTCAAAGTTATGCCTTTTGGACTCTGCAACGCACCGGCTACATTCGAGCGTCTAATGGAGACAGTGTTGAGAGGACTTTCCTACGAAGCATGTCTCGTCTATTTGGACGATATCATCATCGTCGGAAGGACTTTCGAAGAGCATCTCGAGAACACTCGAAAGGTACTGCAGAAATTAAAAGAGGCAAACTTGAAACTAAGTCCGTCGAAGTGCAACTTGTTTCGTCGGGAGGTACGTTACCTCGGGCACATAATATCCGCCCACGGAGTCCGAACCGATCCCGAAAAGACGTCCGCAGTCAAGAACTGGAGTCGTCCGGAGAATATCCATGACTTACGAAGTTTTCTCGGTTTGTGTACTTACTATCGAAAATTCGTGAAGGGTTTTTCTCAAATTGCAAGACCTCTTCATAAATTGACCGAGACTGGATAGAAATTTCTGTGGACTGAGGAATGTGAGTACGCATTCAACGAACTGAAGACGGCTTTAACATCTTCGCCGATCTTGTCGTATCCTCACCCTGACAAGCCATTTATCCTGGACACAGACGCAAGTAAGGAGAGTGTCGGAGCAGTTTTGTCCCAGTAGATTGATGGCCAAAAACACGTCATTGCTTACTGGAGCAAATGCCTTTCAAAGGCAGAACGTAACTATTGTGTTACGAGAAAGGAACTTCTTGCTATCATTAAGGCCGTGAAGCACTTCCATCATTACCTGTACGGCCGAAAGTTCCTGCTCTGAACGGACCATGCCTCTTTAATCTGGCTTCTAAATTTCAAGAATCCAGAGGGCCAAATAGCCAGGTGGATACAGCGATTACAAGAATATGACACCGAGATAAGTCATCGGAAAGGGGCATCTCATGGAAATGCAGATGCTTTGTCGAGAAGGCCCTGCATAGACAGTTGTCGCTATTGCTCCAGGGCGGAGAAAAATTACCATCTGAAACATACCGTTGTCCGCCAAGTTACATCATCGGTACCCTCTCAAGATCCCTGGAGTGACGAAAATGTTCGGGTGGACCAGTTAGCTGATAGCGACATCAAACCTATTGTGGAGTTACTGTAGAAATCAAGCACTAAGCCCAGCTGGCAAGAAATATCATCTTGCAGTCCGGCAACAAAACAGTACTGGGATTTATGGGATTCGCTTCGCCTGAGGAATGGAGTCCTGTATCGTAAATGGGAGTCGGACGACGGCAAGATGCTCCGATAGCAGTTAGTACTCCCTCATTCGAGGATTCCGAAGGTACTAGAAGAACTTCATAATGGCTTAACTGGAGGCCATTTTGGCGTAATGAAGACCCAACAGAAAGTTCGCGAGCGCTTCTACTGGGTTGGGGCTCGAGGCGACGTCGAAAAGTGGTGTCAAGCTTGTGATGCCTGTGCCGCCTGTAAGGGCCCGAAGAAACGAAGCCGCGGAACACTACATCGTTATAACATAAGAGCGCCTTTTGAGAGGATTGCCCTCGACATCCTGGGACCTCTTCCGCGATCTTCGGATGGCAACAAATACATCCTAGTTGTCATTGACTACTTTTCTAAATGGCCCGAAGCGTTTCCTATTCCTGGTCAAGAAGCTACGACCGTAGCAGAGGTATTCGTGCAAGAATGGATTTCCAGATATGGAACACCTCTGCAACTTCATTCCGACCAAGGAACTAACTTTACCTCTGCAGTTTTTAAAGGACTATGTCAACTTCTCGGAATAGACAAAACCCAGACTACGCGTTTACACCCACAATCCGACGGCATGGTGGAGAGGTTCAATCGCAGAATTTTGAACAACCTCTCGCTCCTGGTATCTAGGAATCAAGAGGACTGGGACAAGAAACTCCCCCTCTTCCTGCTGGCCTATTGGAGTGCCGTCCACGAGACTACCGGCTTCACACCTTCCCAGATGCTGTTCGGCGGAGATCTTCGTCTTCCCGCCGATCTATTGTTCGGCCGCCCTCCAGATGCGCCTTCATCGCCAGAAGAGTACGTGGAAAATCTTCAGGCACGGTTTGAAGACGTGCATGATTTTGCTCGGGAGCGGATTAACCTGAACACGGAGAGGATGAAGAATCGCTACGCACGAAAGCTACGGGACATGACTTGAACGCAGGTGACAAAGTTTGGCTATGGAATCCTACTCGACGGAAAGGCCTGTCTCCCAAGCTGCAGTCGCCGTGGGACGGTCCTTACAGTCCTAAACCGGCTGAATGACGTCATCGTACGGATTCGTAAGTCACCAAACTCGAAGCCAAGAGTTGTACATTACGATCGGCTAGCCATCTACCGCGGTGGTAATTAGTTATTTGCCTATCAGATCATGGTCACTATGGTGTAATTCCTCCTTTCTTTCAACTCTCATCTCTTTCCTGTCTTCCTCTTCTTCCTCTTTCGTCAACTCCCTTTCACTCACTACTTACGCCATGTTTAGTGTACATATTTGTAATATATTGGTTTTTATTAATGTGTATTTGTTTATTACATTTATTACTTATTAGTGTAATTGTTTATGTCTATTATTTATTTATTAGTGTGTATTTGCTTACTGTGTTTATTGATTATTTGCTTAAATTATGTTGTTAAAATTTGGTTAAAGGTTGGACACTGTATATATTTGTTTGACCTCCTAACTGGGGATTGTACTGCCCGGGACGTGCAGTCCTTGGGAAGGGGGCAATGTTACGAATTTTCGGGGCAACCCGCTGCTCTGGGGCTTAAAATAGTTTAAAATTCGTATTCTACGCTTCAAATACATAAATTTTGCTTTTTGTTGCATCAAAATCGGCCAATTAGAACCAGAGATACGGAGGTTTCGCTTTCCCATATGTTTTTGTATGAGGCTTCTAGAAATCTCGAGAAATATTAGTCCTAGAGCTTCGATCTCTTCACATTTGGGGACTTATTTTTGGCGCCAAATTTGGCGATATTTCGCCAAAAGTCGCCAAGCTTGGTGACTTTTTGGTCATTTGGCGCGATTTTCCCAATGGGGCTTGGAAGTTGTTTTTCCTGCATTAAAAACGCATAATAACTTAACATTTCTCTTCTATGACGTAATCAGAAGCCCCGATTTATCTGGAATCTTCGAGGAATATACTTTTCTAGAAACTGCTCGCAGCTTCTGCCTACTCTATAAATTCCACCAGCGCGCTGCCCCGACAGTTCAGTGCGAGTTGAACGCTCAATGTGTGAAGAGCTCAGTGAGAGTACGCTTGCTTTGTGAATTGATAGTGCTATAGAAGCTGTGTTTTAGCTTGCTTTATGAAGCTGTTTTTAAAGTGCTGTGTGTAAATTCTTCATTGCTGTGTCTTAAGGGATTGTGTACGATATCCCTTGAATATTTCCACTGAATTTTTGCCTGTGAAAGTGACTTATTTTTGTGTGAGAAATACAGCATTTGTGAGAGCTTCTGATCCAAGCGGATTGTTAAAAGCACGTTACTGCTAGATTGTGCTTGTGAATTGTGTACAGCTGATTGTTCTACGAAGTTCTAGAAGCAATAAAGTTTGTGTTCCATCCTGACAAGTGACTTTTTACTTGGAACTTTTTACACCAACTGGATTTTTGGTGTAAAAAGAACGGCGAACCCCAGGAGTAGCAGAGTAATTCCGCAACAATTCCGTTTCTGATGCAGTTTGAACATGCGCTTTGACCATAATACTCTCCTCGACCAATCAGCAACCTGTATAAAAGCCTTTCTCCACACATAAGTACGGCATTTCATAAGTCATTACGTCAATTTTACGTCATATTAAAAAGCATGAAAAAGAATTAAGTCGAAATGTATTTCTTATAAGTTCATAAATTTTAAAATTGCTGATACGATCGCGTGGATAACAGGAGTTTAAGATTTCAGGTAATGCGTTTTTCGAAATGATATAAATAGCTGTATTCATTTGGCAGTTTTCTTCTGAAAGCATCAATTTGATGATGTTTGATTCTGAATCAATTGAGCACAATCCCCAATCACTTTCGCCAACCTAAAAAATCGCCGCACTTTGGTGAGATTTACAGTCATGGGTTTGAGGAGTTATGCACAAATTTCAACGCTCCCAAAAATAGAACATACGAGTGCAGAAAACAGAACAGAGGGAACACAAATATAGCGAATAAACAGCAACCAGTTAAAGAATTTGAAGGATCACCTATAGTGTTATTTCAAAACTACATTCATTGGACACCACCACCCCCCCCTTAACAAAGAAAAAGAATAAGTGATAATAAAACATCTAAAGTAATGTATCATGCTCCAAATCGCCGTGTTAATCTAAGTTACGGTTGCCACATAAATACAAAAAATCGTGATGGTAACTGCTTACGTAATGTTATCACCACCTTGGCGAGAGTGGGTGCATTTAAGTAGGAATCAGCCGATCACTGGACAATTTTAAATCAGTTTTGGTGCGTTTCCCCATCGTGCGTCCAGGAGGGAGCTGCAACGTTCTCAAAGACACTACGATACGAAAGTTCTAAAACTGTTTTTAAAAATCTAATCGCTAAAATTTTATTATCCGAAATCATACCTTAATTATAGCGAGGATACTTACGTTTTATATCCGGCGGTCCGCCAAGACGAGCAATTTTTCGCCAATATAAATGCCGGACACATGAAATTATTGGTTGTTCCGAATGCGACTGGCAACAGTTTGCCTGCGCATTTTCCGAAAAAAAATCATTTTAGTGGGAATGACCGATTGGATAGTACGTAAGTACCCAGGAAAGGGTAAAAGAAATCGTTTGAATTCTGAAACTAACTTTTTAAAATATAAACACTAAAATTTTCTTTCAGCTGTTGTCAGATACCTTAGTCATGGCACCTTGAGGTAAGTGCAGACTCTCCGAAAAGCTCCGTTTTTGCGTACGAGCAAAGTTTCGCTCCTTCGCCGATTTGGCGCTACTATATGACCCTATCACAGTTGCCAACTCTGCCGGAGAAAAAAATGGCTCAAATCAAAATTTAAAGTGTCCAGAAATGGCTAGAATTTTTTTTCAAGCTGAGAAAAAAATAAAATTTCTTTGGCGTTGTACGAGTTTTTAGGCTCCTTTCAAAAAAAAATAAAAAAAAGGCAAACCAATTTATGGGACTTAAATAAAAACCTTTATTATTCTAACATAAAACATACATTTCCAACGCCAGCTTTATCAGGCGTCCAAACAAAAAACAGTCCCGTATGATCTATATATGTAAAGGAAGATATCCTGATTGACTGACTGATGATCATCGCCCAGCCGAATCTACCAGAGATACATAAATGAAATTTTAGGAGCTTATAGCTTTCGTGCCCAAGGCGTCATTTAAGAAGCGATTTTTGAAAATTCGAACACAGATCCGGGTGGCGGCCCAAAACGTTCTGTTCATGTTTCCCTCCAAATCTCAGGGAGGAAAAGAGATGGCCTTAAAATTCTTGCTTTAAAATGAAACTAATACAAATATCTAAAAGGCATTTTCAGGATTTTTTAGAGTTCGCACCCAAACGGGCGTAAAGGGCCGAAACTGTTCTTTAACGTTCTTTTCACATTTATCTTCATATCTCAGAGGGAAAAAGAGATAGCCGTGAAATTCTTAGTTTAAAATGTAACTAACTTCAATACCTAAAAATCATTTTCGGGTTCTTTTAAGAATTCAGACCCAAACGGGGGTAAGGGCCCTAAATGTTCTTTTCACGTTTTTTTTCCATATCTCAGAGGAAAAAATAGACAGTCATAAAAATTCTGCTTTAAAATGTAAATAACAGCAATACCTAAAAATCCTTTTCAGCTTTTTTTTAGAATTCGCACCCCAACGATGGAAAGGGGCCCAAATCATTCTTTTTACATTTCCCTTCATATATCCGAGGGCTACAGAGATAGGCGTAAAATTCCTGCTAAAAAAAAAAAAATGTAACTAACAGCAATAGCTAAAAATCGTTTTCAGGCTTTTTTTATAATTCGCACCCAAACGGGGGGTAAGGTGCCCAAAACGTTCTTTTCACATTTGCGTCATATCCCAGAAGAAAAAAGAGATAGCCGTAAAATTCTTGCTTTAAAATGTAACTAAAACAAATATATAAAAATCATTTTCGGAATTTTTTAGAATTCGGACACAAACAGGGGTACTAAACGTTCTTTTCACGTTTCTTTCATAGCTCAGAGGAAAAAAATAGACAGTCATAAAATTTCTGCTTTAAAATGTAACTAACAGAAATATGGGGGGGGGGGAAATTCAGGGTTTTTTATAATACGCACCCAAACGGGGGTAAGGGGCCTAAAATGTTCTTTAACGCTCATTTCACATTTCGCTTCATATCTCAGAGGAAAAAGAGATAGCTCTAATATTCTTGCTTTAAAATCTAACTAACAGCAATACCTATTATTGCATTCAGGATTGCTTAGATTTGTTTAGCTCTTGGGTGTTGTTAATTTCAGACAAAGATTTTTTTCTACCTGGTGAAAGGGCGAATCACTTTTAAAGGGTTGCCAGATTAAATGTGAAAACTAGCCAAGGTTTTTCGTTTTTGGTGATTTATTGCCAAGTTTAGCATAAAAAATAAGCCCCCAAAACTGGACCCAGATTGGCGATATCGTATCATCGTTTGTCGAGAAATTGCAAATCCTACTGTTTATTAAATTGGATTGTTGGTGTCTATATTCGTGTAAATAAAAATGGAGTATAGTAAGAATATTCCTGGCGAGGATATCAAAAAAGTTTTTAGCAGACGATTTTAATGTAGACTCAATTTTGAAGAAGTATTTTATGGAACAAGGAAAACAAATACGGCACACTCGCAGATCATAGTGCACATTCCAAATGTTATTTTAAAATATCAAGTATAGTTAGAATATGCCTAACGAATATTGTAAAACAGTTTTTGTAGGCAATTAAATCTATAACCAGAATGTTTAATATAATTCATCTATTTTCCGTTTGTATTAGTTGGTTTAACAATATCCATTCCGTGCGAAGAACGGATACTTCAGCTAGTAAGGTTTAAAATACCGGATACTCTCCGGAAGTGGAAACCTGTATATATTGCTGGCCGGAGAAAACTTTAGAACTGTGTTTCGTTTGAATTTGAACCTTAAAACAATATTTTTAATGGAGAAATTCATAAGATTAAAAGAAGTGTCTTTATCATTTGTAGTTCTGCTACAGCAACACCCAAAAGATTTCCAATACATTAAGGTCAATTGCAATTTTAGGGGAATACATCCATTTCGAGCACAATACCGTCCTACCACATAAGTTAGGTAATAGTCCGACCACGGTCACGTGCCTCGCTGAAGAACTACGCCAAAAGTCGCCAAGCTTGGCGACTTTTCGTGTACGTATGTATCTATTTAACTCTCAAATCTCAAAAACTATTAGTCGTAGAATGTTGAAATTTAATATATAAGATTGTTGTAACATCTAGTTGTGCATCTCGATTTTTGGTTTCAATCTACTGGAGATTTTATTTACCAGGACCACCAAAAAGAATTTCAATACTTTAATGTCTATGGACATCTTCAATATAATACAACTGTAGATTGTCATTGTTGGGTCCAAACTCAAAACGTCGCTATGGCCATGCCCGTCTGTCGTCGACCGTGGCGAGATTTGACCAAAATATTGCCAAATTTGGCTATAGTCTCTCATTGTTTGGTCCATGCCCAAAATCTCTCCGTTTGTCGTCGACCTTGTCGAGTTTCACCGAAAAATCGCCAAAATTGGCGCCAAAAATTATTTCGTATTTTGTATAACTCTAAAACTTTAACCCGTAGAATTTTTGAACTTTTGTATTTAGAACTATTGTAATATCTAACTGTTTTCAATATCTTTTTTGACTGCAATCGACTGGGTAATTTATTTACAGGATCTCCAAATGACTTTAAATACATTAAGGTGTATGGATGCGTTCAATTTATTGAAAGTCTGTGGTCAATGATTACTTTGGCTATCCCCAAAATCTCGCAAACTAATCTTGTCGGCTTTTGGTGACATGTCGCCAAATAAAGTGTCAAAAGGAAATTTTTCAAATTGAACTCAGCTTGAAGATATCGAAATATTTAGCTAGAAATCGATAAACCTAACTATTGCTGCAGTGTTTTATTTCTTTCAAACAAAATAAGTTTAGATGAAGTGCTCCGAAAATATTTTTGATTTAATAGATGTGCAAGGAAGGAGTCATGTATTGTCCACATCAGATTTTTTTCTTTTGTGTGTGCATCAAAATATTATCATAGGCATTTCTTAAGTTCAGACTTTCATTTTGCGTTCAAGTACTAACACTACGAAGATTTTTGTAGGAATTACTAAATTACATCTGATAACTGACATTCTACTTGTATAAATTTACTGAAAATCTGAATTTTTACCCCAAAATTATCCGTATTTGGCACTCTCTAGTGTGGCCGAATGCTACCTACCAACCTTTTTTAAATCTTATGACTAAGAGGGGTGTAAAGAAGCTTCTTTATGTCTGTTTCTTTTTACTGCTATCGGATTGAAGCAGTTGCGTGCAGAGCAGTAAACCACGATGGAAGGCCAAATTACTATTAGTCGTTACCCTTGGCTAGGCCAAGCTTCCTTTTCTATTGTTGTGTGCTCGGATTTAATAAGGAGATTGCCTGTGCATCCAAGCAAGTATCTCATTGCTTAATGTGCTACGAGGAGAGAAGAGAAATGATGGTGCATACTACTTTTAAGATAAAGGAAGACCCTATACTTTGGGGTGCAGAACCAGAAAATCATTAGAAATAGTGCGTCGGTGTTCTGTCGTTTGTTTCAAAAGTTAAGAGAAAGCTGAATAATTGTGAAATAAAATTCTATTTTAGCTGACTGTTATATCTATTTTTTTTTAAATTCCATTTCAATAAAAAAAGCCACACAAGGTAAAGTTACTTAGTGAAATATTTATGATTATTGTATTGATTGTTGCCTATCTGATCAGCATCAATAAATTATCAACAAAAATGTAAACATTCCTTAATTATTTTCAGTTAAGTTTTGCTATTTATTTATTTATTATTATTATTTGAAGGGGGTGGCAATATAGAGCCCTGACAAAAAAAAAAGGATGTCGAATGCATTGCTAGTGTGATTGACCTTGTGCGATCCCTGAATTCCCAAATCATCCAGTGAATGACACTTTGATAGAAGCCCGGTCAACAGGCCCGTGTTAATAGGGCCCCGCAGGATGTTCTTGATAATCAGTGAGCGATAGTCACACAGCATCATAACTCGTCGTCTGCCGTTATCATTACGTTGAAATCTTGATTTATCAAGAACATAAAAAGTAAACTCTTGGGAGTCTCAGTTTTTGATGGTCCGATTTTCATTTCGCAAAATTTGGTTTTCTCGTCAAAGATGAGGGTTGGCAAAATTTTGAAACATGACGGTTTTTAATCATGGTTTTTACCGTCATGTCAAAAACCTCGTTTTCAAAAATGTCGAAAAAACCCCAGATCTTTGGTAACATAGCATTTCTATTTTATTTCAGCTAATTTTAATTTAAATGAAAGTGTATCCTCCTAGAACAACTATTTTAAAAATGGTCCTAAAAGATATTTGGCAAAAAATAACGGGATTACTGAAATAATTAAAACTTAGTAAAATAACTCGCATGAAAGGCCTTACCAATCAGGATGTATGTGGGTGGGGACTTTCTTGGCCTCCACTCGTCTGTGGGTTCTGAGGTTACTGGGTAAGGGGTTGAGCGGAAGAAGGACGAATATTTTTCGCATGTCTCACACATCATGAATGATACGAAATATTGTAACAATAGATTAAAGCTGTTGTGAACTAATAGTATTTAAATATCATGTAAAATTGTGTCGCATAATTTTATGTCGCTTTTTTGGGACACGTTTTTCGGACAATTTTCCATAAAAGGGGTGAGAGATAAAATGACATAGTCATTAAAATGATATTTATAAAAAATTCTTCTTTTATAGATTTTTATTTCTGCTTCATCAGGCGACTGTGTGTGTATGCTGTAACTTTCAATCACGAGCTGACCAGTATAAACATTTGGTAGCACCCCCCCCCCCCACCCAAAAAAAAAAATCTAAAAAATATTGTTTTTGCTATTTAGGAAATTGCATACTGATACATAAGTAATTATACAAACATATTTTTAAAATTTAAATTTTAATAAAATATTTAGAAATTTCAGATTGTTTCTTTCTTTTCTCTCCCTCCAAGATTACATCTCTCTCTACTTTATTTTTTTCCCACAACTAAAAGTAACTGCCATCTTCATCTCCGAATTTCCTTTTCCGTATGACTCTCACATCAATCGCTGCGCCAACAGTAAAATCACTCATTTAGACATGTCTCAATCTTCTCTAACGTGCAAGATTTGTACATAATTTGTACGTGTACTTGTACCAGCTGTCGATTTGCAGCAGAGCGACTGATTTGGAATGAGGTTTTTGATTACTTCGCTTTAAAAAAAAAAATAATGCGAGAAAATTTTGCAAGAAGGGAACCGGGGCCGATCGCTTATAGAGCGTTGTGTGGTCTCTTCTAGAAGATCTTTTGTATTGAGCAGATAGGGTAAAAATTCGGTGCCTTAAAAATGGGTCTTTGGAGGAAGGGGTCGCTCATAGAAGTTTCACTGTATTATGAAAATATATAATGAAATTGGTATTAAAAATCTTATCCAGTAAAGAAAGATCGAGCATAACAAATGAAAACGTGTATCAGTTGCCCGCACTGGATTTGATTGACTATAAGTAAGGCATTAAAAATAATTTGTCCAAAAATGAGCCCGAACTCACTTCTGATGTCCATTATATTATTGCTCTTGCCTCTCGGAAATTTGTCTGCTAAACGCTTCCTTCTACTGCACCTTTACTTGGTTGGTTTGTTTGGCATTGACTTAGCGTGGATGAATTATCCCAATTTATTGTAATGAGACACTTTCTTTACTATGTCGTCGGACTGGCTTTCGCTCAGAGCGTCTGAACTGAAGGCAAGGTCAGAGGCCGTTTCTGTTCTTTACTGGCACATCATCACTTGCATCGAAAATATAATTAAGCAAGCTTCTGAGGTTATTTCGGCAGCAGTCTATGAACAAAGGGGATAATTATTTATAGTACATTTGGAATCGTTTTTCATAACGGTTATTGTCGTTAGCCAGATCGTGTATATTTATTTCATGGCTTTGGACGAATTAAGCCAGTCACGAACAAGTAGTGTGTGTACCTGTAACTCGATAAAACTGCGTTGTGCTCGTCTGCATTATTTATTCATCCCCCCCCCCCCCCTACACATCCACATTTTTTCTGTATTGTCCCTGCCGAAAATGTCTTTCGAATTTGTATTTTATGTACTTCAAGAGTTTACATTTTCCCGTTAAGCGTTTACTCAAAAAGCATTTTATGTAGAGGAAGCTACAAACAAACAAAATAGGAATTTGGCCTTCCCCATGGACGTTGACAGCATAGAGTAAGGGGAGCGTATTCCCTCCATGGATTTTTGTATGCCCTTTCCCCCTGTTTTTTTGTTTTTTCCAACATCGTAACAATGTGTTGAAGTAATATTTATCCCCCCCCCCTGCGATTCCTTATAGAAAATATTCTGCCTACGCCCATGGCCTTCCCCAGGGTCAGCCCGAGAGGTGTGCGGGGCCCCAGGGGAAGCGAAAGAGCGAGGCCTCTTTTCTATAATGTCTTATGTAAATTACTACCTGCGCTGCTAGGTACATATTACCTTTACTTCTCGTCCTTTTTCGGGATATATCGCAACCATCTACCAAGCTCCGTCAATGTGATAGCAAAAAAATGGTCCAGGAGCGGGGCCTCTTTAAGCGCGGGGCCTTAAGGCCGCTTTCCTGATCGAGGGGGAGTCGCGGGCCGCTTGGCCAATTATCACTTGTAAGCAATAAATTTTTCGCACCTCTGAGAAGGAGGGAGATACTCCGGACAATAGGTAATTGGGGACCGTGGATAATATTGCGGTTTTTACACTTGTGGTTTCACACCCCATCTATTGTTTGGTAGAGGACAGCCCATGTGTCGCCGTGTCCAGATATCCCCATTCAAATACATTGTAGCGCTCGGAGTGGGCAATGCGATTGGCAATGAGCGCTCGGAGTGGGCAATGCTCGGAGTGGTTTAGGCGATCGCCTACATTCGCATCCCCCTTGGGCCGGCCCTGCCTTCCCTATATTAAAATCCCAATAATGAGTAATGGTGTTTTGTTTATACCTCAAACACTCCTTGCTGTATTTTATTTTTAGTCAGTTTTAGCTCAACGTGATGATTAACAGGACAAATTATGTACTCCTTGATGTGAAAGGAATTCCTCCAGTCATGCCGTTTGCAGAATTTTTCTGGATATGGGAATTCGATATGCTGGAAATCCTCTTTTAGACCTTCCGAAATTTTTCTTTATGAGTATTCGAAACTTAACAAAAGATAGTGTTCGATTAATACCTAGGAAACACACTAATTTTAGACCTGTGTTCCATAATTCGTAAAAAGTTTACAGGCCTCAAAAGTGGTCCCTTTTTCTGTTCAAGGTCCTTAAGTCTTTTTCTTAAAAACGGTCCTTTTTTCCCCTTTTCGTTAGTGCTAGCTATGGATTCTAGCCATTCTAAAGTCACTTTATAACAAACTTTTCATCTATTGGATGATGATACGCTTTTACATGTGATGTTATGCTATTATCTTTTTGCTCATTAATATTATGAAATACTGCATTGTTTGAACTGTTTAACATATTAAAGTGAAACTTTTTGCCTTAATCACCTCATCATGACAAGAAGTCTTAATCTTGATGTGTTAATAGAAATTTAAAAAAATCTGATGTCGACAACACATGACTTCCTTGTACGTCTATTAAATCAAAAATATTTTCGGTACACTTTATCTAAACTTATTTTGTTTGAAAGAGATATGCAGTAATAGTAAGGTTTAGCGGTTTCTAGCCAGATATTTCCGATATCGACAAGCTGGGTTCAATTTGAAAAATTTCTTTCTGACACTTTGGCGATATTTCACAAAAAAGCCGACAAACTTGAGATAGTTTGCGAGATTTTGGGGATAGCCAAAGTAGTCATTGACCACAGACTTTCAATGAATTGAATGTATCCATACACCTTAATGCAAGGGTTCCCAAACTTTTTTTCTCCGCGGCATCCTTGTCAGGCGAAAAACATTTCACGGCACCCTTTTCAGGCTAAAGACCGCGTCAGATTTCCTTTAAAGCAATATGAATATGAAGGTTAGAATGAAGCAGTTTGGATGCATTTTACGTTATTTTTTGTTGGTTTGTTTATAGGACTAACTATCAAGAAAGTACTCTCTTGGGAAAGGGATATAGAATTTTGACAATACCCCCATTTCAGGGAGTTCCTATAAAAGAGAGGCTACAGGACAGTCTTGAACTTGACTGAAATATTTTTGTTTGAGCTCACTTAGTGATCGGCTTGGCTCACTTTCTTGGGGATACCGGTTCAGAGGAAATTATTTGATTATACTCCACCAAAACTTATGTTTTGGTGGAGTATAATTAACACTTTTCTTGATTATCTCCACGGCACCCCTGACATACGCTCGTGGCACCCCAGGGTGCCGCGGCACCCAGTTTGGGAACCTCTGCCTTAATCTATTTAAAGTCATTTGGCGGACCCTGTAAATAAATTATCCAGTCGATTGCAGTAAAAAAAGAGATGCATAGTCAGATGTTACAATAGTTCTAAATACAAAATTTCAAAATTCTGCGTGTAAAAGTTTTAGAGCTATGCAAAATACAAAATTTTTGGCGATATTTCAACAAAACTCGCAAAGGACGATGACATGGTGATGCTTTGGGCATGGACCAAATGACTGATATCGCCAAAACTCGCTAAGGTCGACGACAAAAGGCGAGATTTTGGGCATGGACTAAACAATGACTGTCTACACAGATGTAATATATTGAAGATATCCATAGACATTAATGTGTTGAAAGTCTTTTCGGTGGTCCTGTAAATTAACTGTCCGGTAGATTGGAACCAAAATTCGAGATGAACAACTAGATGTTACAGCAATCTTATCTATGAAATTTCAACATTCTACGACTAATAGTTTTTGAGATTTGAGAGCTAAATACATACAAACGTACACCAAAAATCGACAAGCTTGGCGACTTTTGGAGTAATTCTTGAGGGAGGCACGTGACCGTGGTCGGCACTTTTTTTTTATGGAGAGATTCATTTTGTAATCCTTAACAGCATATATCACTTCTGAGTCGTTTGAAATACCCTAATACCTCTAAAATACGCTTTAATGAATTTCGGCCCATAGAGCGCAATGTATTTAGACTCTTTTGGGCGGTCCTGTAGCAGGCGCGGATCCAAAGGGGAAGGCGGTGGGAGCGATCGCCCCTTCCTGGACGAAGTTCAAAATTCTGCTATAATATGGTAAAATATATTATTAAAGTATAATGAAAATTAAGTAGCCTTTTTCTAAGGGGTGTATGGCGGGTACTACTCCCTGTCCTTTTTAATCATTGCTCATATACAAATTTTTATCAGTAATATAATGAATTACATTAATTGGTATACTTGATTATATTAATTAATTATAAAATGACTTTGAGCTTTCTACCCCTCTGTGCAAAATCGTCCGCTCCTTCAGTAATTTCTGGATCCGCCCCTGTCCTGTAGATAAACTATCCAGTCGATTGGGGCCACAAAAGGAATTGCACAACTAGATGTTAGCTTGTTAGCACAATCCTAAAATATTCAAGTTTAGGTTTATATTAAGTTTCAACATTCTATGACCAATAGTTTTTGAGGCAGGCGGCATGGTAAAACTGGTCAAAATAGACTTGCCATTGGTCAAAATGAGTTGCAGACGCATTTATCTGATGGTGTATGCTATCGTACGATGAGATGCATCGAAAAATTCTTAAAATTAAATTTAGAGGTAGTCAAAATATTTTTTTTTTTTTTTGTCGAAATTTGTCCCTGAAATTTTTCGATATCACATTACTTCCTTATACTCCGTACAAGGAAGTAAAAATACATATACTGTTTGCAAAGCTTTTGCTCTTTTCATAAAGATTCAAATTAAATGTGTTAGTTTTCCCCAGAGAAAGCTGTAAATGAGACATGATTGTGATGTTTTAAAAGGGTAATGATGGTATTAAAAGGGTAAAATGATTTCTTAAATGCAGTTTTAAAAATATAAGTCAGTGAGTTTCATATTCCAAATTATCTTATGTAGAATATTTCATAATACAGTAGACACCATTTATAACATACCCTCACGGGACCTTAAAAAGTAGTACATTATAGCCGAAGTACGTTATAAGTAGTACCGCCGGTAAGATTCAACATAAAAAAGAAAGTATTACACAAAAAAAGAAAGTGGGCTCATAATTTCATTGTAATATGTGTTTTAAACATGCCTGATTTTTTAAAATTTAAATTAAACAGAGAAAATTCTTTATTACTTACAATTTTTACTGAGATAAATATGTGCAATGAGAGAGAAATAAGAAATCAATGCGGCATTCAAAAAATCGTGATAATGTTTTTACAGCATATAATGCGTCGGGTTTGCTTGGTATTGGCTCCTCTGTTTCTTCTTCACTATCATCAGAATCATGTTAATGGGTGATCATGATAGGGCTTTTTCAGGAGGCATTTACATCGATGAATGACAAATAAAAAACATGGTCTTAGCCCAGTGTTTTCACTAGAGCACGAGAACACGAGAATCTCGCATTTTTTTTCTTTTTCTCGCAATAAAAAATTATTACTGCGAGAAATTCGCGCACCCTACAAATCGGTTTCTCAAAGAGAAAAAAAAATAATAAAGAACACTGAGTGCAAAAGTGGATTCTCAAGAACTAAAGTCTATGAAAGAAAAAAAAGAAGGCGTCTGGGGGTTCCTGGGAACATTCTGATCCTGGAGGGATCTTAAACTGGGTTACTTTTATTGCATGTACCTGTGCTTGATTTAGACTTGGAGGTCCAGTTACACTCAATAAAAATAACTAAAAATCATAAAATATCTTGATTTTGGGTATTTACCTTACAGAGGAATAAATACCCATTTATAAATACCTTACCCACTGGATATTTATCCAACCCAAATCTATTAGCAAAAAATTCTCACCCATTTTATAAAAATCTCACTCAGTTTGGGGGAAAGAGTGAGAAATTCTCACCCAGTTTTTTTCTGTAAGGAAAACCCTGGTCTTAGCCCTACCTAACAGGCGAAAAAGATTAAAGATCACTCTCTCATTCATACACAATTCATACACATACACAATTTATCATTTACATACACATCACAATTTATCATACACGATTCATACACAATTTATCTCGCTAGACAAACTGAAAACTGACAACGAATATTTTTATAGGTAAGGAAATTTCCGAGAACAAGGAAATAAAATTGTTAAGAAAAACAAAATTTTATTTTGGCTTTGGTACAAAAAGTACGTTATAGCTGAAGTACGTACTTTTGTTAAGTACGTTTTAACCGAAGTTAAATAACATTATAAATATAGGACTTCAATCGGGACCTAGCTTCTAGGTACGTTATAACCGATAGTACGTTATATCCCAGGTCCGTTATAACCGGTGCGCACTGTATAATGAAACTACCTTTTTACTTCCTTGTACGGAGTATAAGGAAGTAGTGTAATCCCGAAAAATTTCGGGCACCAAATTTCGACGGAAAAAAAAAAAAAGATTTTGATTATCTCTATATTTACTTTAAGAATTTTTTCGATGCATCTCATCGTACGCTAGCATGCACATCCATATAAATGCGTCTGCAACTCATTTTGACCGACGGAGAGTTTATTTTGACCAGTTTTTCCATGCCGTCTGTACGTGCGTATGTATGTAACTTGCATATCTCAAACTATTGGTCATAAAACGTTAAAACTTTATATTTAGGATTGTTGTAACAGGTAGTTGTGCACCTCCCCTTTCGGTTCCATTCGACTGGATAGTTTATCTGCAGTGCCGCGCAAAAGATTCTAAATACATTACACTCTATGGGCTGAAATTCATTAAACTCGCGTATCTCAAAAACCATTAGACGTAGAATGTTGAAACTTTATATTTAGGATTGTTGTAACATCTACTTGTGCACCTCCCCTTTCGGTTTCATTCGACTGGATAGTTTATCTACAGGATCGCCCAAAAGATTTAAAATACATTACGCTCTATGGGCCGAAATTTATTAAAGTGTATTTTAGAGGTATTAGCCTATTTCAAACGACTCAGAAGTGATATATGCTAATAAGGGTTACAAAATGAATTTCTCCATCGAAAAAGTGTCTTTATCATTTATAGTTCTGCTACAGGAACACTCAAAAGATTTCCCAATACATTACGGTTAATTGGCAATTTTAGTGACTTGCATCCATTTCAAGCACAATATCGTTCTATCCTATAGTTAGGTAATGGTCCGACCACGGTCAAAAAGGTCCAAAAGTTCTAACTGCTGAGGAAAAAATTAAGAAAGACTGCTAAAAACCAAACATGAAGTGATTTTTAAAGTTGAGAAAATAATGAAATTTCTAATATTTTTCATATAGAGGATGGTTATAATTAAACTGAACACTATAAGCAACATGGACTCCACAAGGGTGGGGCTGGGTGGACCCCTGAGTCGAGGGCCCAGCCCTAGAAGGGGCCCCTATTCCAGCCTTACTCAGTTTCAATTTTTAATCACTAAAACTAATACAAACTAAAAAAAAAAAAAAAAAAAAAATGAATATATTTTTTATCCAACAAAATTTCGGAAGTCTGCATCTAATTGTAACTCAAATTTTACAATAACATATTTAAGGTATTTTTGGAAGACGCAAGATTATAAATAGTACTTTTATGCGTCGATAAATGGCAATTCTGAGCCACTTGTGTGAAGAGTCTGGTCTGACATTGTTTGTGGCTTGTGAATTTATCTGAGTTAATCGTCTTTAATCGGCGTTCTTTTTGGATCCCGTGAGCATTTAACGTGGCGAGAAAAAGTTTTATAATATTACGTTCCTCATATTTTAAGTTGATAAACGTACTTGTTATTTTAAATAAGGTATTAGCCAATATAAGTGAGTTACG
This sequence comes from Cheiracanthium punctorium, assembly GCA_038373885.1. Lineage (NCBI taxonomy): Eukaryota > Metazoa > Arthropoda > Arachnida > Araneae > Cheiracanthiidae > Cheiracanthium > Cheiracanthium punctorium. The sequence goes on from JAWZYV010014318.1 coordinate 189,752, forward strand.
CATTGTGGTACACATGCGATGCATGTAGAAGCGGTCATAACACTGTAGCAGGGGCGTAGCCAGAAATTTTTCATGGGGGGGGTTATGACTACTGAAACTCACATATATGCATACATGTGTGTGATAAGGGAGTGAAGAATATACATTTTGTATGGCAAAAAATTCCTCATGGGGGGTTATGACCCCCCTAACCCCCCCTTGGCTACGCCCCTGCACTGTAGCAATAAGGAAATAAGCGTGTGTGGCATCTTCCCCCTTTACTTGGGGAAGACACCAAATGGTTCAGAAATAAATGAAATGAGCTTTAAAATTTGTTTTTTATTTTTATTTTAACAGTGTATATTATCGCATAAAATATAAATGCAATTAATAATTATAATTAATAATAATTCAGTTAAGGATAAGAATAAAAATTATAATTAAAACCAATAATAATTCAAATTAATAAAAAAATAGTTATTGAAATTATTAATAATCAAAAATATTAAAAAATTAAAAATAATTATTCCCGTATTACTTAACTTCACATATAATATTCTTGCATAATATTATACATTTGGTATAATATCTGCATTAAGTTTAATATCTTTTCTTATGCTTTCTTTAAAGGCATTTTAAATTTTAATAAATAGAATTCACATTTTATTACCATACAGGCAATGCCTCGAAACTACAAAAGAAAAATGGATCGAGCTTCTTGGTCACAATCAAATTTAATTCAAAAAAGAATTCCATGAAAGAATTTTGTTTGTTTTGTTTTTCTATAGTTATTGTTAATTCACATTTAATTTTGAAATGTTTGTCTTATCTTTTATTTACTGTGGTGTTGTTACATCTTACCCCATAACTGGTGGCATCTTCCCCATATATATATGGGGGAACATGCCACAATTGAATACCTTTCTTTAACATTAAATTTCTTATTTATTTTCATACTAAGAAGAGAATTAATTTGTATACATAAATTACTAGCAATTAAATATTGAAAAATAAAGTGTATTTTTTTCATGATCTTGTTATTTCAATTTTCAATGTATTTAATCGAAAAATCCTTAAATGTGGCGACTTCCCCGACTTAACTTACATGATAAAAAGTTTATCATAAAAGTTTACTGTAATTGTCATTGCTTAAGTTGAGTTGTGTGAACTTGTTTGCGTGTTATGTATCTCCATCCTTTCTTCCTGCCTAGAGGTCTGCGCCGCACTCAAATTCGCGGCGGCGGCGTACCGACCTCAGAAACCCGGCGGCGGCGGTGCGCCGCGGCGTGAAATTTTCTTTTGAAAAAGAGCATAATGAAAATGGGCGTATGCGTACAAACACACACACACACCTATGTATAAATTGACGTTAAAAGATTTTTTAAGACTATGAATTTAGTCTTGAGTATGATTTTCTGTTGTAGTATTACGGCCAATTAGCTAGCTACATGTGGGCTCTAGGCCGAGGTGTGGAGTGCTCTCCGTGGGGGTCTTTCTAAGGTGTCCTAACAAGCATTTCGGAGGAAACGACGGAAAAGTCCGAACTGTTAGGACGCGACCTGGATTTGAACCAGGCACCTTCCGTCTCCCAGTTCTAAGCACCATGCGCTCGGCCAGTGGTGGGGCTCCAGAGTATGAGCCTGCCGTTTCGGTGCACTTTTAAAACATTTCTACTGCAAAACTGAAACAATAGATTGTATCAAACTCGCATACGTTCATATTGCTCTTATAGCACATTCACGATACATTTAGTTGTCATTGTACAATAGATACATTTGCTTTTAAGCGGTTTGCTTTTATCCACAACCTTCTCATGAACCATTCCAAACCTATTATGTTCCTTTGAAGTATAAAGCAATGTTTAAGCAGTTTTTAAAGCAATCAAATTACGCCATTGACTCAAAACATTTAAATGGTATCTTTATAAGTAAGTAGTGTTAACCTTTTACAGACCGAATTCAGATCCAGCCATAGTTTAAATTCGTTTTCTGCATATTTTGCCGTCTAATGCGTTAATTAAAGGATATTAGTCATTTAAACCGGGGGGGGGGAATTGTATACAATTCTCCCCCCCCCCCCCCCGTGTTCTCAATTGTGAGCATTTCTGAGTAATGACTTCTGACAAACTTTTACATTGGTTTCAAAAACGGAATTAGCATAGCTGTCAACCGTTCCGTTTTTATTGGAACATTTCCCATCACCAAGGGTAGAATCTTGTGATTTTTTTGGTTGTCCATTGGGCAATCACTGAAATTTTTTTGGTTACCCGCAAATGAAATTTCTTGCCCATAAAATTTTCGCTACACAAAATTTTTTAAGAACATGCGGCCGTTACAATGAAAATAAGTTGGCAAACGTTTATTCATAAAATTGCTATTACTGTTTGGAAATGAAAATAGAAATAGAAAGAAATTCAGAAGCAAAATAGAAATAGGAAACTGCATTTTCAAGTTAAGGAATAAAATTGAGAATAGTTGTTTTTCTTGGTTGCCCGAGGGATAGCTGCATCTCTTGTTTTACCACCGCCTTCTAGAAACACTGCCTGTCGTCTTTAGAACAATGCAATGAAAGAGGTGTGAATGATAGGTGGCACTACTTACGTTGCCTACCTATATCGAGATGCGGACGATTTAAATTAATAATTTTTATAACAAGAACTCTTAACAAATATTGGTGTTAGAATGTAAAATTGATAAAAACTGAAAACAAATTGTTGATAAATACCATTTATGGATGTTTTACATGTTTTCCTCCTCTCGATCGCGTTAAAAAAATCTAAAACAACTAATGACTGTATTTTAAAATTAGTTTTTTTCAATTCAAGCCCTCTCCACCTTTTTCTAAAAAATGAAATATGTATACATAAAATAATTTATCCACTTAAAAAGGTTAAAAGATTTAGTTGCAGAACTTTTTTTTAAAGTCTTTATAAATTTTAAATAAGAAAATAAAGCTACTAAATTTAGCTAAAACTCATTGTTGCTTGAACATAAGAAGACACGTCACAACTTTCTTGAACTTATTTATTGGACGACACAAAACATCACATCGCATGCAGAACAATTGAACATTCAAAATACTATCGCCAACTTAAGGCGAACTAACTTCAAAAACTCAGCTTTAATTAAAATATATTTCATAAAGGCAAAATAATTCCACAAAAGCAACAAATAATTATCCATGAATCAAATTGCCGCCAACATTACCGGGCGAACTGAACACACGAGCTGAAGGCGAAACTCCACCTCCAATTTAAATCACTTTAGTCAGCAACACCTGAATTCACTTCCTATCCAAAAATAGAAAATAAGTGCTACCTAACCAGCCACTGCTTAGTGCTGGCATCTGTACTCTAAGTACATAACAACTGAATGCAGTCCAACAGGATTGTGCAGGAACACTCATTCTAAATTGTCAGCTGATCATGAATACATCGGATTATTTTATACTCTTACCATAAAAATATGGACATTAACATTTCCAATATATTTTATTTAAAATGAAATCATCATTTTAAGTTTTTTCTTGCACCTTTATCATGAGTTCTAAATTTAGTAGATTTAGTTTTTCATTTGAAATGTGTTATTATATGTGTGTGTTATTATACAAAGTTTTTGTCAATTTTACATTCCAACACCAGTATTTCTTAAGAGTTCTTCTTATAAAAAGATTAATTTAAATCGTTCGTACTTTGGAATAGATAGTTACATAAATGGCTCCACCTATCGCTTCACCTCTCCCATTGTAATCTCCCAAAGATGACAGGCTGTTCTTCCATAAAAAAGTAGTTTTACTCGCCCATTTTAAAATATGATTGTCCCGGGAAAGCGGGCAACTGCAAATTTCGGCCCCTACCCACCACTAATTTTTCTTTGGCAATTTGACCGTAAAACAAGTCCATATTTTTAATTTAAAATAAAAAATTTTAAAAATAGTGGTGGGAAATGTTCCGATAAAATCGGAACGGTTGCCAGCTATGATATAGTGATGGGTAGCTTAAATCTTTGCTCTCCAACCTTTTTATTGCCACGAACCGGTCAACGTTTGATAATTTTGCCGCGGCCCGCTGAGGGTGGGAGAGCGAGGGCGTTGAATGTTTCTAATTTACATTGGTTTGATTTAATAACTTTAATTTAATTGTATTTAAGCATGCCCCCAAAATAAAATACAGTTACACAAAAAAATGAATAAGTGATGCAGCATTTCAACCGGCAGGGTTGTTGTCAGGAATAGTTTTAAATAAAGAACATTTATTCTCTATTTAATGACTGTAAATTTAATTCATGATCTTGAAATCTTTAATAAACAACAAAAAAAAACAGACAAATGTTAAAAGAATTACAATATTTCTTCTGTTACAAAGGTGTAAATCAACACAAACACGACAAAGTCGCAAAAACCCGAGAGAAATACACCAAAGTAAATAAAATCCAAAGAATTTAATGTTCCTTGGCGGCCCGGTACTATTTGATCCGAGGACCGGGACCGGTCCGTGCCCGTGGCCCGGGGGTTGTAGACCAATGGCTTAAATAATAAGTGAAATATTAATAATTAATGAAAGATTTATTTTTAAAATTAAATAAAGATATAAATTAAGTTTGGAGGGGCGGAGATCAAGATACCTCTGTAAAAATTTATGAAAATGGCTACTTTTATGATTTTTTTCCAGTTTCCCACTCATGATAGAAATGCAACTTGCGTTTCAAACAATCAAGTCATCTTTTAACTTTATCTGCTATTTTTTTCAAGTCAATATTGATAAATTTAATTTTTCTAAAATTTTTAATTTGATACTCTCAACTGGAAACATTGGCCAGTAAAAGGTTAAGAAGAATCCAGAAAAAAATAAGCAGTTGAAAGTTTAGGTACAGTTTTTTTTTTTTAAAGTTTTGAATCCGACTATACGCTGCGGCATACAATCGGCTTTCTTTGTCGGCGCGCCGGCCTAGACCTCGGCGGCGGCGGCCTCTATTCCTGCCAGACCTGCCAAGAGAGAGGGAAAGGAATGGCAATGGCCCAACGGCCTGGGCTTCAGGGGAAGCCCGTAACTGGATGAAAATTTTATCATGTATAAGGTTTTGTTGTAAATGAGATGAGTCAAATCTAATCATTATTAGTAATCCTAAAGTTTATCGCTTTTAGTTTGAAACTGAATACATTCACATGGCACTTAACTCTTGCCATTTTTAAGTAACATAATTTTATACATAAAGTTTATTTTGGACTTATAAAATAGTTAGCATAATTATTCGCGATATTTGCAGGTTAAATTTACGTTCTAAAAAGAGTATGGGTAAGAAATGACGGTGCAATTTTAATGCAGCACACGGCTGAAAAAAAAAAGGGAGGGGGGGGGATGGGGCTGGTCTCTGATGTGGGTTACGGCCAATTATCTACTCTAGGGATCTAGGCCGGTGGTGGGATTGCCCACCTTAGGGGACTTTCTAGGGGGATCCTAACCCGTAATTACGCAACGTCTCGGAGAAAACCACGGAAAACTCCGAACGGTTAGGCCGGTGGATGCGACCTGGTTTTGAACCAGGCACCCTCAGTCTCCCAGTTCAAAGCTCTAGCGCTATGCGACTAGCCGGCCCTAACTGTTCGGAGTTTTCCGTGGTTTCCTCCGAAACGTAGCGTAAGTACGGGTTAGGACCCCTTAGAAAGACTCTCACGGAGGGCATCCCCACCCATCGGCCTAGATCACAAGTGTAGATAGTTGGCCGTGAAAACACAACACAACACACAAATATTTTGCCCACCTGTGGCTGCAAGTATGTATACCTGAAATCAAATTTCATGGCTCGAAAGCTTTTCAAAAATTCTTTTCTCAGACATTCAAAATGAGCTCATTGATGTGTACACCCACTTTCGCCGCCTAATAATACCCTCGATAGACAGTAATGAAAATTCCAATGTTAAGGACATATTGTTAACTAGCCGCCTCCCACGACCAGTTGGTTCGCCATATTAATAAATCTTGTTCGGAGAGAATCCTGTTTCTCACCGGCTTCCTGGGTTCTGAAAATTCTCAGATTCTGAATGGAATTTAAAATTAAGATGGTTACAAACAGGGCGCCCCCTGCTAACTTAAAAGACGCCCCCTTTTATGCTCTACTAGTTTTTGAGTTCGAAATGACGCTCCTTCAAAGCCAGCGCCCCGATGCGATGCTTACCTTGCTTACCGTGTCGGGCCGCCCCTGGTTACAAAAATAAGATGGTTTGATGATAAAAACCTTCAAAAAGTTAGGGATGTAACGGATAGTGATTTTGCCGGATACCGGATATCCGAAGCTCCTTTGGTTGCCGGATTATGATATCCGGCACTAAACATGTATTTAGTTATCAAGTGTGTTTTTTCATTTTTTTTATATAATGATATCGGAACAATAAATGGCAAACATGTTTCACACATCATTAAAAAATAAGATGGTTTGATGATAAAAACCTACAAAAAGTTAGGGATGTAACGGATAGTGATTTTGCCGGATATCGGATATCCGAAGCTCCTTTGGTTGCCGGATTATGATATCCGGCACTAAACATGTATTTAGTTATCAAGTGTGTTTTTTCATTTTTTTTGATACAATGACATCAGAACAATAAATGGCAAAGATGTTTCACACATCATTAAAATATTTTTTAATAATTGACTTATAATTTACAAAAACTAAATATCTTTACATATATGTACATAAAAATTGTTACTTAAAATGTAAAAAGTTAAAATATTCTTTTTATGTGTGCACTACTGGCAGAAGCGAATAAATTTTAAGCATGACACATTTATTAATGTATCTATAATTGCAGATAATTTTCTCAAAGAAATGCATACTTTTTTTTATTTATTTAAGAATAAGGTATCTATTTTGATAAGATACCTCTGATAGATGAGTTAGTTTTTTCCAAACATAGGTTTAATGCCTTTTTTCTGTTTTAATAATTTAATATTAATTTACATTAAATCATTTTCAGTTTTATTTTAAGCTAAATTACTTGCAGATTGATAAATAAAAAGTAAAAGCAGGACGTCTGGTCACTTTGCCCATTTACCAAATTTACCCAAGTAGCACAGTAGTATTGTCCAATATTGAGGCAATATTGGCCAATTACAGCATAGATTGGTTCAAAGCGGTCGTTTTGTCCCAATTTCGGCCAATATTGGTACTGCGATATTCAGTCATAAAAAGTTTTGTAATTAGCTTTTAAGCTGACATTCTGTTTATTTATCTGAGGTAGAGGTTATAAATAATATAACTAATGTTTTACACTTTGTTCATCTCGCTTAAAAAATAAAACATGCAGACTGACATCGGGCAGTACTGGGCGATCTCGCAAAACAGCGTCATTCCAAAACATTCCATTCCCAACATTCACTTCAAACTTTTGACTTTTCTGGAACGAGTACCACTGGGTGTAGTGGTTAGCACATTCTACTGTCACGCCTATGATTAGGTGTTTGAATCCCAGCTGGTGGGATAATTAAATGTTGCCTGAAAAATTATTTCCAGGTACAAATATTAATTACCAAGATGCAACACTAATATAAATTTAATAACTACATATAATTAGCTAAAAATCATTAAATAAATTTTAAACCCGTTCGGTCTTTACTGATATTGGCCGATCCAGGTTTCACCGATGGCCAATGCCCCATCTCCACTATCGTCCAATATTGGAAAAAAGGTTAACCCTTAGATAATGGCCGGTCCAGCTTCTATCGATATTTGCCAATATTGCAAACTGTTTTCGACATTGGCCAATATTGCTGTGCTACTGGGGTAGTTACAGTCCGCTCCCCCGATCTGCTGCAGAGTAGAAGAGCTCTATTTATAGGGGAAGTTAATTATAACCTTTCTGTATATTATAACATGATAAAATTAATGGGGATTGAAAGTTTAGAAATTTTATGATTTAATAAATCCCAGGGGTAAAAGGGGAGTTGTTATATATTTTTTTATACTTCAGCTTAGGTAAAGGCCCCTTGAAAATTTCAAAACCCTGTCACAGTAAATTTGTTTTTAAATACGGCCATAAACCTCGTATCCCCCCCCCCCCCAAATAACTAACTTATACACTAAATAGTACATATCGGTTTTATATATTTTTAAAGCAACCTTTTCGCATGAAAAGAAAAGAAAAATGTTTCTTTTATAAGATTTTCGAAGAAAGTCTGTTTTCGTCATTGAAGACGTGGGGAAATAATATTTGTCGAATTCTGTTACAGAAATACACAAAGCGTGACCAAGCCAAAGGTGTGTATATACACGAACGGTTATTCATCCAAAATCACCCTTGGAAAGGATTGATCTCAAGGTTTTTGCTGCTGTCGTACGTCCGTTTCCAAAGAATAAATTTCTAGAAAAGTGTCATACACCTCAGATCTCTGTCTGCCTGTTTTAGCTAATCCGTTTACTAATAATATACCCAATATGGCCGGATAATGTTAGAAGAGAAAACTGTTGTGGCGGCAAGAGTAATCGCTTCTTAGATAATTGCAGACTGTCGCCCTTGTTTTTTTTCCTTTGTACTACTTGAATGCATTATTACGAGATAGAAGAATTAATTTTTAAAAAATCACGTCTCTCTTTCGAGCTTAAATTTTCTTCTCATGTGTATACGAAGGAATTTAAATTTTAAGATCGGTTAACATTTTAAAGATGGATTTGAAAACTTTTATAAGTGAAATGGTTGGAGGAAAAACTATGATTAGGAACAAATTAACAAACTTAGCAAGCACATTTTTGTATTTTAAAATTGTTTGTGATTTCCTTTAAAATATTTTTCTGAATGATGATAATCGTTCTTACAAAGCACATTACGTTCGTATGTAGATCAATGAAGCCGAATAGACATCTTGCTTACTCTTTGAAGTAGATGATGATTAGAGGCAGTGGCGGATCCGGAATTTTTTTTTTTTTTTTTTTAATTTTTTTTTTTGAGGGAATAAATTTTTTAAAAAGCTTATTTCACCCAATTAAAATGTACTATAAATCAAAATTTTAGTCTAAACCAATGTGCATGCTTTTGGGAGGGGTTAAGTAATAATATATAATCATTTAAGTTATTTAAAGTGTATAATAAAGCAGAATGTTACCATTTAGTAATCTCGTTTGTGGGGTGGGCGTTAAAGCCCCCTGGATCCGCTACTGATTAAAGGTACGGAATTTTCGCAAATAAAAAACATATTTCGCAAGGGGAAAAAAAGAAATTTTACTAAAATTCGCATAAACTACTTACAAAACATTTTTATACTCTTAAAATTTATTTCCAATGTTAAAGGTTACATTGTTGTAATTTCAACATTTGACTGTTTTATAGTCGTTCTTCTACCCGTAACGACATAATAATAATAATAATAGTCCTGTCCGTCACAATTCCGGGATCAACCGCTTTAGGGCGAATCTTGCGACCATTTGGAATATTGATAAAAACGACGTTTTAATCTCTAATTTAGTCAAGATCCTCTTCTCACATTAAAAATTCTGCACCCATCGCTGCTGTACAGGCGCGTAGCCAGGAAAAATTTTCGGGGGGGATATGAACTTATATGTCTATAAATAGACGGAATTTCATCACTAATCCAAAAATTTCGGGGGGGGGGAAATATCCCGATATCCCCCCCCTGGCTGCTGAATCTATCTCGCTAACATCAGCATTAGTAAAAATTTTCAGGCTTTTGTTCACGAGTATTTCAGCTACCTAGTATCTGCAGCTTTTAAAAGGACTATTCACTATGGAGAAAAAAAAAAAAAAAATCCATGACCTTCATTTTATATTGAAAAGAAAATTTATTTTTGTAAAACAATATGAAGCACAATTCTATGTCGAGCGCCATAAACTTATTACAATGTGCTGTCTAGTTTGTATGCGACGACATTTGTTGAAAAAAACTTTTATTCCCTGTTTTTCCTCCCCTTTTCTTTTTCCATCTTTATGTTGGGGACGATTCAGATGTGTTGGTACAAATCTTCATGCATGGGAATTATCAAAGCGGCAGCGGCATTTCTTGTTTCGTTTGCTGTGTTTGAACATTGCTAGCAACCTTGATATTTATGATATCGCATTCTTCCCCTTTCTTTCTTCTAAAGCTATTCATTGAAATATTGTATCGTATTAGGTAATCAGTGAGATTATATTGCGCAATACCATACCGTGTTTAGAAAACGGTTATACAATAATCACTAATCCAACCAAGTAGAGAATATTTCAGAAGAGTGCTTTGAGTGGCGATTAGGGTTGCCAACCTTCCCGCGAGAGCCGGGACGTCCCGTTTCTAGGACTTTAGAGGACGCGTCCCGCGAAAGGTGGATGCCAAATGTCCCGCGTTTCTTATAGAATAAGTAATCAAATAACTCGACAAATTATAATGATCTCGGAAGAGATTTTAAATATTTTAAGTTTCTTTTCTAAATAAATAGGATTTCGGCAGAAGTGATTGAATACTTCAAGTTTTTCTTCTAAATAAATAATATATTGATTTCAGTAAAAGTAGTTTAATATATATTAACTTTTTCCCCCCTAATAATTAACTATAATAATCTCGGTAGAAGATGTGATTTGAGACTAAGTTTCACTTATAGGTGTATTATTGATACCTCTTTATGGCTTGTTTTAACTACTTTTTAAAAGCCAAAGTAAAAAGGTTTTGTTTTTATTTGTGAAAGAAATATTTTATTTGATTTAATACCAAATGACAGAATTGTTTGTTTTGATTACGACGAAGAGAGGTAGAAGACTAATAATTAATGTTAATTTTTGTCAACTATGTTGGATGTATGATTATAAAGTAGTAAGCATAATATTCAATAAAACTAGGGATGCACCGAATACCATATTTTGCCGAATAACGAATACCGAATATTCGGTTAGAATTTGGCCCAAATAATATAGTCGGCCAAATACCGAATACTTGGTTAAAATTTATTAAACTTATCAAACCTTTTATTAAACTACGTTAGATTATGCAATGATTAATTTAAAATGATCATGCAATGATTAATTTAGTTAGTTTTTTCTTAAACAATATCAAATAAATAATATCACATAAACAATAAATCAAAAATTAAAATGCTGCAAAATTTAATATCCAAGTGTGTTTCCTTTATATATTATTAATAACTTCTTTAAATATTAGTGAAATGCTAGTAATTTTTTTATAGTATTTTTTAGCAGTTAATTGACTTTACATATTTATGAACACTTAATGTTATGAGTTTTTTTTTTCCTGGTTACTGTTTCAAATTTAAATCAGTTAGTAATAGCAAGGTTAATGTAATGTGTGGTGAGATTTAAGAAAAATTGAAAAGCAACAAAATATAAATTTAACATCAGAGTGTTTTCTCTTACATTAAAACTAATTTCATTGTGATATTAGTTTTTTGTGTGATTGTGTAACGCTATGTTAGGGCTATCTGCCAAGGATGGGGGTGCCTTTGTAGGAGGACTTTCTAAGGGTTTCTAACACTTATTCACGTGTGATATTAGTTAGTAACAACTTGAATCAGTTTAGTACTATGGTACTATACCATATCTTTTATTCATGATATAAAAAATATGTATTTGTTTACTGATTGGTGAATACTTAAATTTGTTTACTATTCGGTTGACGAATATTTAAGTATCCGGCCAAACGGAATATTCAGTGCATCCCTAAATAAAACTATTTAAAATGTAAGAATTATATCTGGTTTTAATTGTGTTATATTGGGTGATTCAAAATGGATGTTAAGGCAATTATTTTTTAAACCCTAAGTGATTGAAACATACTTCCAGATAGAAAAGTTCGTCAAATTAAGAGTAGCTTTCAGGTATGACTTTTTTTTTTTTTTTTTTACTACTGGGGGTTGTATACATATTAAAATATGAAATTTAATTTTTATACGGTCCCTCCTTTCCTTCTCTTTAAATTTTGAAGAATGTTGCTCTTTGCCCAAGAAAATTAATAAAACAAATTCCATGTCTCTAAGTGAAATAGTTAACGAGAAATTTAATTTGTAAAATGACTTACACCCAGTAGCGAATCCAGGGGAGGGGCTAGAGGACTTCAGCCCCCCCAAAAGAGATTGCTAAAGGGTAACATTCTGCTCTATTATACACTTTAAATAGCTAAAATGATCATATTTTATTACTTAGCCCCTTCCAAAAGCATGTATATTGGGTTAGACTAAAATTTTGATTTATAGTATACATTTTAATTGGGTGAAAAGCTTTTTTAAAATTTTAGCCCCTCCCAAAAAAAATTTCTGGATCCGCCACTGCTTACACCACTTTACCTTTTGTGTTGGCATCAGTTTTCAGGCGAAAAAATCTTTAATTCAGGGGACCCACTATGAGTTGATGCGTATAAATAAAGATCCCATTGTTGGGAAAAGCAATTAAACGTATTCAAACGTGTGAAATTAATAGGTACAGTTTTACCTAAAGTGATCGGTACTGCTTTATGAAATGAGCGATAATTTAGTCCTTTAGGGGGGTCATCACTAATTACATCACGCTTCAGAAGAAAGAATTTTAATGTTAAAGAGAATGACAAAATAATAGCTTAGTTTACTATGATAATTTTCACTAAAATCTGCTAAACATGCTTTACAGGAAAATACTAGCTAAATTAGCATTTGAGGAGTCAACTGTGTCTATCGAGTGACTTTTAACATAAATTAACGTCAGTTGAAAAGTAATACTATTTTTATCCCTCTTGAAACATCCCCTTAGTGCTTGGTGACAAATGCCAAAATTTTCAAATTGCAATATCTCGCTAACTATTCCACACAGAGACACGGGGTTTGTTTTATTAATTTTCTTAGGCCAAGAGCAACATTCTTCTAAATATAAAGGGAAGGAAAGGAGGGACTGTATAAAAATTAAATTGCGTATTTTAGTATGTATACAACCTCCAGTAAAAAAATGCCATATTTGAAAGCTATTCTTAATTTGACGAACTTTTCTAATTGGAAGTATGTTTTGATCACTTATGGTTTAAAAAAAAAAAATCGCCTTAACATCTATTTTGAATCACCTGGTATAGTACCTTACTTTATGTACTCCAGGCTGCTTTACAAGTATTAACTTTTGTGGGGGAGATAATTTAAATTTCCCGACAATTTTCATAATCATACTACGTTTTAAACTTAAGAATAACTAAAATAAAACATTAAGACCAAAAAAAATTTTTTAAGGCACTAATTTTTTTTACCCTATCTACTCAATGTTAAAAGCTCCTTCAGAAGAGACCAACAGAAACCTCTATAAGTGACCGGTTCTCATTCTGAAAACTTTCTTACATTTTTCTATAAATAAAGTAAACAAAAACCACATTCTACACCAATAGTTGCTCTACAGCAAATCAACAGCAGGTGCAAGTATGTGTACACATTATGTTCAAATCTTGTTGGTTAGAAAAGAGACATGTCTTAGAAACGAGTAATTTTATTCATTTCTAGGATACATCTCTTCTCTAATTTTACTCTTAGGGCAGCACATTGATTGATCGAGTCACACGAAAAAGGAAATCCGGAGTGGAAGTTAGTGGTTACTTCTGATTCTGGGAAAGCCCCCAAAACATATTTTAAAGCAAATAGATTTTTTTATGGCAAATTCAGAATGCATAAAGAATATCAGGATAAATACTCCTTTGTCAGATATATAAAAAGTAAAGTAGAGAGAGTACTACTCTCGGACAGAGAAAAAAAGAATCAAACAACCTGAAAAATTTAAATATTTTTATAAAATTTAAAAATATGTTTGTATATTACTTATGTATTAGTATGCAGTTTCATTAATAACAAAATAAACAATGTTTTTTAGACTTTTTCTTTGTCTACCAAATGTTTATACATTTTTAAAGGACCACCTCTCTCGATTTTTTGTGAAACGGGAGATATTTTGAGGAACCCAAGAAGTTTCACTGTGCTTTTATTTGTATCATAGCCTCTTATTTCCCATTACATAATTACATTTGATAGCATAATCAAGTGCTCATGCGAAAGTGGTCAGATTTTTTGAAATGTGTGCCACCTAAGCATATGAACATTTGAAATACACTGCCAGTTAAAAATATTACCTATTTTTAGCGAAATTTTGCAGCGGATTGTTGCAGTATATTTGAATTTTTCGGATAGGGTGTTGGACTGAAGCTCCTTTTTGACCATAAAACCCATAAAAGAAAGAAGAAAGAAAGGATTGCATTTCTGTTTTTGGGGGGTGGTTGTCGAGTGACCCGTTTGATTTTCCTTTCAACACCTATTGCTTGTTTTTTAAGGGGGGCTGTGCACGTATTGAATTCAAGTGTAAAAAAGGTAAGTTTCAATTAAATTTTGAATCAAATTATTTTGAAACTAGTTGGAGGTAGGCAAGTGCCCCCTCGAAATTTCACCAATGAATGTTGGAGAAACTTGCCACATTTATAATGTTTATTTAAGTATGAAAACCGATGCTGCTGTAGATGCTCAATGCAAGAACAGCTTACAGAACCAGTCATGGTTGTTAAAACAAACAGTCGCTGCAGAGGTTTTTCTAATCAGTGATCTTTCAAGTTGAGCTATCCTTAATTTCATCTACAGCCATTCAAGCATTCATAACATAAATAATAAAACTATTGTTTTATAATGTGCAGTGCCAGTCTTAACCACTTTAAAAGCTTATTATTATTTATTAAATAGTATTACTCTTCTTTTCAGCTGTAAAAATTTACATTTTGACTTCATAATTTTATTTTTTCTTTACAGTTCTCTGTGCAAAAAATTTAGCCAAAAAAGATTTGTTTAGTAAGTACATATTTTATTTCTCTTGAATTTTCAGGATTGTATTATACATAAAACAAATATGGCTGTATGCATTATGCTCATTGATACGGTATTATTTAGCTGTTTACAAACACTGTACGCAAAAGTTGTTTACAAAAACTATAATTTTTTTTTTTTTTTTGAAGATCTTGACGTGCAATAAAAATACGTAATTCATTTGAGGAACAACAGTGTCTCCAGGACACTTCCTTACATAGACTAGGAGTTCTTGAGGATCCACTTTTACAGTCTGTGTTAAATTTACAACTGTTTCCATTATTTTCTAACATTTTTTTTTTTAAATGGAACCCAATAAAATTCAGCTATAAGGTAAGAGGTAAAGAATGAAATTGCAAGAATTTTGTGTACATAACTTTATGAAGAATGGAAGGACAATAGCAACTTTTTTTGAAAAAGTGCCTGAATTTTTTGAAAATTTTTGCACAGAATGAAACTGATTAGTAGATTGTGGGAATCTCTCGCAGTGATTATTTTTTTATGTTAGAAAAAGCAAAAATATGAGAGATTCTTGCACTCTAGTGGAAACACCTCATTAATCACAAATAATTGTCTGACATCAGCCTATTTTAACAGAAGCAGTATTTAACTGAGTGAGTTATTAAAATCTGCTCTAACAAGTTAACCACATTTTTGGCAACTGAATGCTAGGATACAGGGGCATAGCCAAGGGGGGGGGGTTAGGGGGGTCATAACACCCCATGAGGAATTTTTTGCCATACAAAATGTATATTTTTCACTACATTATCACACACACGTATACATCGTATACATATATATGAGTTGTAGTAGTCGTAAACCCCCCCCCCCCCTGCATCGTGCTAAGATAGACAACCTTTTTAAAACTGTTTGCAAAAAAAATCAACTTTTAATGATTTGTTTTATAAATTTGTTGATATATTTAGTACATTTTTAGCACTTGAGAGCTATTAATTTCACACACTGATTTTTGCCTACTGACAAAACAGCGGACCACCTTTGAAAAGTTACAAGATAGCAGCAGTGTGGTGGAGTAAAGTTAAGGGGCGAGCATTTTTAAAATTTCCAAAATGTTTTTCCCGTGTCACAGGATCATACATATGGTGGGAAATTCAGGAGATGAGGAAGACAAATAGATTATGATTATCTTTCCAACATTTATTAAGAAAATTTAAGAATTAAGGCAATTAAGAAAAATAAGGCTGGCTTATGGATTATGGCACTTCCCAACGTAATGAAACAAGGAAGACGAATAGGGTTAACATGTATATTATGATCCGCTTTTGATATTTTAGTATGTGTTTAAAATATTTGTTTTTCAGAATTTCTTTTTAAAAATGTTTTTGAGTAATAAAGTCTCTTACCTTACACAAAATTAAACAAATGAATTGAGATGTTCTAGTTTTCTATATTTTACACTCATACTATTCTATGTGAAAGAGTCTTACTACTTGCCTACGAGATCCACACTAGAAGCATTGGCAGATCCAGAGGGATCCCCCCTCCCCCCCCCCCCCATAGTAGGTTTACACTGACTTATTTTGTAAGTACAAATGCGTTTATAGAAAAACACTGACAAAAATATTTTGTGCCCCTTCCAGAATTTTTGTCTGGATTCGCCACTGGCTAGGGGTACCTGACTCCTTGTCTCTCGTGATTAAATATTAATCGTAGTTTTCATGTGTTAATCGGCATTAACTTTTTCTTAACGCCACTATTCTTGTATTTTGTGTGCAATAAGAAAATCCTTAATTTGCCGATTCAACCTATTTCATTGATCTGTAATCACCTTATCTGAAAATTTCAAAATTAATGTTTTGATATTTTATTGGCCTGTAAATTCAAATCTACCTGTCGCTATATTGAAAATTACATTTCGTGTGTTTTACTGATCTTCTTATTCGAACATTTGAGGCACTTTGCTGTTACAATTGTTCTTGATTTTGCGATATTTCATTGATAATCAAATTTAAATTAATGTTTGCTTGTTGGAAATTTCATCCTTTGTGATTGATATTAGGATCTCTTCATTGGAACCATGGGGCTAGAGGGAAAAGGAGAATTAACGCTGGTTAGGTTGACAGATGGCACTGTTAAACCATTTATCGATCTTTCAGCATAATCCTATGAAAGAATTTTTATTTTTAAAATAATAGTTTAATTCATTTTTGAAATTGAAATGCCCCTTGGTTTGTGTGTATGCATATATACATTTCCTATGAATAGACACTTTTTTTTTTTTTTTTTTTAAATATTATAGAGATGCCGAAAATGTACTTGCAGCTTTAGGAATTGCTCATAGCTTGAGCATGTTGTGAGCATTTATAAAACCTGTAAAAATGTATATTCACTAAAACTAGCTCCTTAATGCCAAACGATTACTAATATATTTAGCAATTTGTGCTACTACCTGTAGTGATGAATAAATTTCTTACATCAGTAGTAAAAAGATTCCACCCCCCCCCCCTGAAAAATGTGTACAGTAATAATAATAAAAAGCAAAATAAAATGTGCATATGACTAGCATTTTTTAAAATCAAGTTATTTGTAAAAGTAATTTAGGAAAACAAATATAGTATAAGACTTATTTGTTTTTGCTACTAACAGTGAAACGTTCAAATTTGTGCGTTCCCAAAATACTCTAGTCGCAAATGAGTAACAGTATTACATTGTCGCTTTTTTGATCTATTATCATGAAATATAAGGAAATTAAACTTCCCATTTATTTAATAACCACTTATTTAAATAATAACATATTAGTAAGACTGAAATTATGAAAATAAATAAAATACCAAATTTTCTTAGACTAACAAAAAAAATTAGGGGTGGGATTAATGAGACAATGTAAATATTAGAGGACAATCAAGGACACCGTCCTTGTCGGGGGCTCTAGAGGGTCCTGACCCTCCCCAAAATTTTGATTTTTATTAATAAAATGATAATAATGAAGACTTTTCTTCTTTTTTTAATTCAGTCTTTTTACTTCCTTGTACGGAGTATAAAGAAGTAATGTGATCCCGAAAAATTTCGGGGGCGAAATTTTGACGAAAAAACAGATTTTCACTAACTCTAAATTTAATTAAAAATTTTTTTTCAATGCATCTCATCGTAAGCTAGCATGCACGATCATATAAACGCATCTGCAGCTCATTTTGACCAGCGGCGAGTCTATTGTGGCCAGTTTTTCCATGCCGTCTGTACATACGTATGTATGTAACTCGCATATCTCAAAAACTATGGGTCGTAGAATGTTCAGATATTACATTTAGGACTGTTCTATGATCTATTTGTGCACCTCCGCTTTTGGTCTCAATCGAATGGATAGTTTATGTACAGGACCGCCCAAAAGATTCGAAATACATTACGCTCTATGGAACGAAATTCATTAAACTCGCATATCTCAAAAACTATTAGGCGTAGAATGTTGAGATTTTACATTTAGGACTGTTCTATGATCTAGTTGTGCACCTCCCCTTTCGGTTCCATTCGACTGAATAGTTTATCTACAGGACCTCCCAAAAGATTCAAAATACATTACACTCTATGGGCCGAAATTCATTAAAGCATAATTTAGAGGTATTGGGCTATTTCAAACGAATCAGAAGTGATATATGCTGTTAAGAGTTACAAAATGAATTTTTTCATTAAAAGAAGTGTCTTTATCATTTATAGCTCTGCTACAGGAACACTCAAAAGATTTCCAATACATTATGGTCAATGGCAATTTTAGGGGCATTCATCCATTTCAAGCACCATACTGTCCTACCATATAAGTTAGGTAATGGTCCGACCACGGTCACGTGCCTCTCTCAACAACTACGCCCAAAGTCGCCAAGTTTGGCGACTTTTGGTGTACGTGTGTGCGTATTTAACTCTCGAATCTCAAAAACTATTATGAAATTTCATGTATAAGATTGTTGTGCATCTCGATGTTTGGTTCCAATCTACTGGAAGGTTTATTTACAGGACCACCGAAAAGAATTTCAATACTTTAATGTCTATGGACATCTTCAATATAATATAACTGTAGGCAGTCATTGTTTGGTCCATGCCCAAAATCTCGCCGTCTGTTGTCGACCATGGCGAGTTTTGCCGAAATATCGCCAAATTTAGCGATAGTTAGTCATTATTTGGTCCATGCCGAAAATCTCGCCATTTGTCGTCGACCGTGGCAAGTTTCGCCGAAATATCGCCAAATTTGGTACCAAAAATTCTTTCGTATTTTGTTTTGTATAACTCTAAAACTTTAACCCGTGGAATTTTGAACTTTTGTATTTAGAACTACAATATCTAACGTAAATCATCTGTATTGTAATATCTAACTGTTTTCAATATCTTTTTTGACTGCAATTGACTGGGTAATTTGTTTACAGGGTCAGCCAAATGACTTAAATATCTTGAGGTGTATGGATGCATTCAATTCATTGAATGTCTGTGGTCAATGACTACTTTGGCTATCCCCAAAACTTCCTCTTCCTTCTTTTTTCTTCGTTCAAACTTTGTGGCGGGCTCATGTTTTTATTATTATTATTTGCCCCCCCCCCCCCCCCCTGGCAGCTCTGAAATAACTATGGATATTCCAACTGAAGTGTCAGGCAGAAGAATTTTGAAGGAATTATTGATTTCATGTACACATTTCCTAGAATTTTTCATTTTCTAAGCATTGGGTGAATCTGTATGCTATGTGCTTCTCCCAAGTTACTGCTAAAATAGCAAAAGATAAATTCACTCTCTTGTTTTTCATCCAGTCTTCTGCATTTTATATTTATTTTAGTTTTATTACTACAGTATTTCTTTCTGATCAATTCATTTTATTATTTTGTGTTTGTGGCAACATGCAGTTTGCCATGCTCCTGCTGTTATTCTATTTCTTACTTCTCTCCAAAAATTTCATCCGAAATGTTGTATTTTTATTTCTGTGCCAGAGATTTTATGTACACCCAATAAAGTTATTCTTTAAATTTAATATGGTGTTTTATGTTAACAAGCACACCATAAAATGGTGACCTGTCCATGTGGATTGTTTTTAAGGAAAGAATCTTTTCTTCAAGTGGAACTTCTCCAGTCTTTGGATATTCAGCCAACTCTTTAATTCACTGTAATATCTGCCGTGGTAAGATCTTTTTAACTTTGTTTATTGTCTGGGTGCAAAACTTGTTTTATTTTACTTTTGAGCGAAGAGGTGATATTTTTGAATTGAATACTACAGGGCTTTACGCTTATTTACGTTATTTAATATGGCATTGTCTGGCACAGCAGTTGCAGCCTCTGAATTGGCGTGCGTCGCCGTTAAACCTTTGCCATTTTGGCAGAAAGATCCGGAAACATGGTTTCTTCAACTCGAAGCTCAATCCAGTTTAAGTTCTATCACAAATGATGAAACCAAGTTTTACACAGCAATTTCTGCGATTTATACTAGTGTATTACAATCAGGGTTGGCTTTTTACCGGTAAAAACTGGTTTTTACCAGGGCATGGTAAAAACTAGGTTTTTACCGGTAAAAACCTGGGAAAAAGGGGTAAAAACCTAATGATACAATAAACTCCTCGAGTCATAAATTGTATATTAATGCTATTTATAAAACTGTATTCTAATGTAATTGATGTGGATATATCATCATCAGGACATCATGATGATGCAAACTACATTATGTGATTGTGCAAACTACATTATGTAACAAATAATATTTGTAAGCATTTAGTTTTCATTAAAATGATAAGTTATGTGTAGTAAAAATATATTTGCAATTTTCCTTTAAGTAAAAATTATTAAACTAGCCTGCATTACATAATTGTAATAAATATTGTAATGTGCCTTCTCATAATAATAGTTTTAATAAGTTTAATAATGATAAATGTACATTATCTATAAATTTGAATTTCTTGTAAGATGAAAACATGGATGAAAGTTTTCTGTGTTTATTATATTCCTTAAAATGAACTATTTTCGTATACCATTCTTTTACTTACCAAATTAGACACTGAATTAGGTGAATATTGTTATATAGAAATGGAAATAGTGATATTAAATGTCGTGAACTTTTATCCCAGAGAAAATGAAAAAATAGCAGATAAATCTTCATTGGTTGCTTGTGGATTAAGGCCAATTGACTGCACTAGGATTCTAATCCTATTGGGGAATACCTTCCTATTCGTAAGGGATCCTAGCCAGTATTTATGTGTGATTTCTGAAAAAAAAATCCACGGAAAACTTCGAACAGCTAGATCAACAGGCACGACCAGGGTATGAACCTGGCACCTCCCACCATCCTGTTTCGATAGCAGAACCTCTCAGCCATTGATGGAGAGATAAATCTTCAAAAAAGTGACAAAAAATAGTCAAATTATTAAGTTTTTCTCAAAGGTTGTAAAAACCCTGGTAAAAACATGTTTTTCCAAGGACGGTAAAAACCATAGTAAAAACCGGTAAATACCATCAGACGGTAAATACCGTCCAACCCTGATTACAATCTGTCAGCGATATTATTTTGAATCCCCCCAACTACACAGAAATATGACGCATTAAAAGATAGATTGATTTCACATTTTGCTGAGTCTGAAACTGCACGGCTTAATCATTTCTAACAAGACACTCATTTAGGAGATTGTAAACCCTCTCAAATACTCACCAAAATGCGCAAGTTGGCTTGTTACAACTTCGGAGAAACGGCGCTAAAAACTCTCTGGCTTAACCGTTTACCTAGCCAAATGCAGGCGATCCTGGTGGTCAGTTCTGAAAACTTAAGCAGTTTAGCGCAGATGGCTGATAAAATTCATGAATTGTCGCCTAATACGCTACAGATTCAATCCGTTAATCAAGAAACGCATTATGCTTTGTTACAGCAACAAATGGATGCTC
Organism: Cheiracanthium punctorium; assembly: GCA_038373885.1. NCBI lineage: Eukaryota > Metazoa > Arthropoda > Arachnida > Araneae > Cheiracanthiidae > Cheiracanthium > Cheiracanthium punctorium. The sequence continues at coordinate 211,366 of JAWZYV010014318.1, forward strand.
TTTCACAACAGATTGCTAAACTGTCGACTGGACCACCATTTCATCATAGACATTATGATAAGTGTGCACGCTCGCATAGCAACTCGCGTCATAAAACAGCTAAAAACAAACCCGAAATCTGCTTTTACCATGCTAAATTTGGTGATGCAGATCGCAAATGTAAGAAGCCCTGCAACAACCGGAGTCAGGAAAACTAGCTGCGCAGTCCCAAGTGGCCACCGTGAATGACTGCAGCAATTGTCGAATTTACATGGCCAACAATAATTTAAATATAAGGTTTCTCATTGATACAGGTGCTGACGTTTCAGCTATTCCTTGCCCTTGGAATCATCAGTGTGAAAAAGGGCAATTAACTTTATACGCCGCCAATAATTCACTTATAGCAACATACGGTACAAAACTGTTAACGCTGGATCTTGGCTTGCGAAAATCATTTTCCTGGCCATTCATTGTTGCTGATGTATCTACTCCCATCATTGAAATTGATTTTTTTGAACCATTTCAACTTCCTAGTGGATGCTAGGAATAGTGCGTGGAAAATAGTGATGTTGAGGTGTATCATTACATACAAACGACAGGTCTGCCAGTTTTCTGTAAGCCTCGACACTTAAGAACACCATTGTTAAAATCTGCAAAAGCTGAGTTTGAATTCATGTTACAACAGAGGATCATTCATCCATCCAAGAGCTCTTGGGCGAGCCCCCTACACATGGTCCCGAAAAAGTCTGGTGACTGGAAACCTTGTGAAGACTACTGTCGTTTGAATGCAGTAACTCTACGAGACTGGTATCCTGTTCTTCATGTACAAGCAGTGCCGTAACTTGGGTTTACGAGGCCCAGGGGCAAGAGTGAATATGGCCCTTTAATCTTATATTTGATAAAAACAAAAATATGTTCGACCAGCGTTTCTCAACCTGTGGGGCACGACCCCCAAGGGGGGCGCAGAGCATTTGCAGGGGGCGCGAGAAAAACCAAAGAGCAAGTAGTGATACATGTTTTTTAAAAAATCATCTTATTTATTCTTATTTTTACTCAAAAATATATCCATTTTCATTTAAAATGTTCATTCAAACTTTACTGATAACATTATTTTGTAGAAAATTCGACTAGATGTTCATTGTTAAAGATTAAAAAACTGAATGTATCCTGAAAAATGTGTGTGTGTGTGTGTGTGTGAGGGGTACTGTAATAACTAAAAAATTTATTATAGTACTTAAAGTTTTTATTACATTAACAACCACTACGATAGATCCATACCAGGTAAATCATCATATCCTAGAAAAATATGTATGTATCATGTAGTGTGCAATTTATGACAAATACATGGATTCCTAAAATACAAATCACACTGACATAACTCCCTCACAATGCCCTAACATAACACAAACTTAAATTTCTCTAGGGAAAAACTTAATTTTTAAAAATTCTAAAATTGTTAACTTCTTTTTTATAAATTAAAACTTCTAATAAAAAAACTTATTGATTCAAAGTTTTGTAAAATGTTCTTTTTTCCGACATAACATTTGAAAAAATTAATGCTTTTTGTTATTTTTAGGATTGCCTGACCCTTTTTGTAAAGTGAGTGTAGATGGATCTGGTCAATGCCATTCAACAGATACTTGTAAGAACACACTTGATCCCAAGTGGAATCAACATTATGATTTGTAAGTTTTTTGTTAATATAAGACTGATTTAATATTTATTTATTGGAATATCTGTTTTAAAAAACATTGCACATAGCAGTTGGTTAACATCCCCCCCCTCCCCCTTTATGTATCTAATTTTCCAGTTTTCATTGTAATACACCTATATTTTATATTAACTTGAAGGAAAATGGAAGCATCTTGAAATATCTTTGATTTATAAACCTTGACAATAATATTTAGAGCTTATGTTTTGTGATTGATTTTTTTAATGCTGTTTAAAACTCCAACCGTGCAGTTAAGGGAAAAGTTTTTCATTTTCTCCCCTTTACTTAGATAATTAGAGGATTGATCATGGAGACCGAAAGAATTTATTTTTACGGGGGGGGGGGGGGATATTTTGAATTTATTCAGGCAAGGGAAAATTAGAGTTTAGATTAAATATCATAATTAATAAATTTTAATTAAAAGGATGAAGGAATTAAAGTATTTAATTTTGCAGGCACACTCACTTATATATATCTATATACTGTGTAATTCAAAATAGATATTAAGTGGTTATCTTTTAAACCATAAGTGACTGAAATATACTTTCAATTAGGAAAGTTTGAACAAGGAGTGGGATCATAAAATTTAATTTTATATGATCCCATACCTTCCTTATCATTTTATATTTAGAAAAATATTGTCTTTCATCTAAGAAAGGAAATGGTAAGGGGGAGGGGGGGAACCTTTGATTTTGAGTTAAACAATTTCTGAGATATTTAAAGCTGAAATACAATGACTTGCATCGCTTCACCTGTTTGTTTGGCATCCATTTTCAGGAGAAAAAATCAGTTTAAATGCATTCATTTTGTGAAATTAACAGGTTTAGTTTTACTGGACTGATAGGTATTGCATTGTGAATTGATCAATAAATTAATTTTTTAACCTTACAATGCATGATTTTTTTTAAATGGCTGAAAATGAAATTGTAGCTTTGTTTTGGCTTACTTATGCTTGGAAAAATATTTTTAAAAAATTTCAGCTTGTAGTTTCCCAGAAAAATCATGAAAAATATTCAAATCCGAAAAATTAGAGTGCCTACTCTATAGATCTCATAAAACAAAAGAAAGTAATATAGCCTGATTCTACGATTATTTAATCGTAATACTACTATCTATAATAATAAAAATGAATGTTTGTAAATCTGTCTGTCTGTATGTGTGCGGTCTCCAGACAAACCTACTGCACGCAGAACTCTGAAAATTTGAATATATAAGCCTATGAGTCCGATAATGTGCACCTGAGAATCAGAATTTTAAAATTTTAATTACTTTTTAAATTATTAATTAAAAACCGTTTTCAGGATGCCATGCTCGGCGAGTTTCGCCAGCATGATACTGTGAAACAAAATCGCATGCATTGGAAAACATGTAATGGCACAGAAATTTAGTCAGTTTTGCGCCAATCTATATCAATAAAAATGAATGTCTGAAAATCTGCATGCGTGCGATGTGCAGAAAAAACTACTGGACGCAGAACTCTGAAAATTCGAACATATGAGCCCATTCCTTTGGTAATGTACACCTGAGGCTCAGAATTTTGAAATTTTAATTACTTTTTAAATTATTAATTAAAAACCGATTTTAGATCGTCATGTTTGGCGAACTTTGGCCTCATGAAAAGATTTATGCTTGAAGTGAGTGGTAACCGCAAAAGTAAAAAACTGTTTTTTACGTTGCCATGCTTGGCGAGTTTCGCCCGAATGCTACTATAAAACAAATCGTTTGCATTTGAGAAGCATGAAATGGCACGAAAATTTCATCAGGTTTACGCCAAATCTATCTATCTCTATAATAATAAAAATGAATGTTTGTAAATCTGTCTGTGTGCGGTCTCCAGACAAATCTACTGCACACAGAACTCTGAAAATTTGAATATATAAGCCCATGAATGCCGATAATGTGCACCTGAGAATCAGAATTTTAAAATTTTAATTACTTTTTTTAATTATTAATTAAAAACTGTTCTAAAACGGAAATTTTCTTGCCCTGTGTTACGAATTTTGGGAGCAACCCGCTGTTCTGGGATTTAAAATAGTTTAAAATTCGTATTCTATGCGTTAAATAGTTAAATTTTGCTTTTTGTTGCATTGATATGTAATGTTCTGGAAATCTCGGGTTCTATGGGTCGTAGGTCTTCGAAAACCTAATTTTGGGGACTTGTTTTTAGCGCCAAATTTGGCGATATTTCTTTATTTGGCGCGTTTTTCCTAATGGGGCCTTTTCATGAAATTTTTTTATTGTATTTAATATGTTTAATGACCTAATTTTCAGAAATTTAAATCGAAAATTGCAGATTTTACGTGATAATTTGTTTAATTGGATGAAATATTTAATAACTCCAGCAATTTTAATGCAAATTACACGATATTTCTGGGAGAAATATGTGACGGCCACGGCAGTGAGTTGTCTTTAGTGGTGCGTTTGTAAGTAGGTACCAGTAACTCGGGAATTATAAATTGCACATTCTTACTGAGAAGCAAGGACAAAGATCAAAGAAGCAAAAGGCACTGTGTGACGTCACAGCAGTGAGTTGTTTTTAGTGGTGCGTTTGTAAGTACGTACCTGAAACTCTGGAACCATTATCTGCACATTCTGTTATATAATTGCGGCCTAGAGTACTAATCTGGAGTTGCAGTTTACATGTCAGATTTTGTAAATCGCATAATTTAAGGGGTTCATGGGCAACGCCGTGCGGGTCTGCTAGTTTTTAATAGTTTTGTATTCATTTTCATTTAGCAATTATACTCCATTACCATTGCAATTATATACCATGAAAATTAGAAGCAATCAAAAATGCGGACAAAAATTGGTTCAGTGAACTGGAGGCACGTGCTGTGAATTCATGCTTGTTTGCTCTAAAACCAATGTTACTATACACCAGAGGTTCCCAAACTGGGTGCTGCGGCACCCTAGGGTGCCACAAGTGTATGACAGGGGTGCTGTGGAGATAATCAAGAAAAGTGTTTTGGTGGAGTATAATTAAATAATTTCCTCTGAACCAGTATCCCCAAGAAAGTGAGAAAAGCCGATCACTAAGTGTGCTCAAACAAAAATATTTCAGTCAAGTTCAAGACTGTCCTGTAGCCTCTCTTTTATAGGAACTCCCTGAAATGGGGGTATTGCCAAAATTCTACATCCTTTTCCCAATAGAGTACTTTCTTGATAGTTAGCCCTATAAACAAACAAACATGAAATAAGGTAAAATGCACCCAAACTGCTTCATTCTAACCTTCATATTCATATTGCTTTAAAGGAAATCTGCCGCGGAAGTTTTTAGCCTGAAAAGGGTGCCGCGAAATGTTTTTAGCCTGACAAGGGTGCCGCAAAATGCTTTAAGCCTGACAAGGGTGCCTCGGGTTAAAAAAGTTTGGGAACCCCTGCTATACACTTTTAAAAACTAAAATTTATTTCCGTGTGGTCTTATATTTATTTTAAATGCATATTTCAGACAAAAACTACAAAGTTTTCTTTTTATTACGGAAAAATGTGTGTGTAGCCAGTTGGCAACAGTATGCACTCTAGGGTTTAAGGATGATTCACTAATAATGTAGAATTTTCAGTGATGGAAGTATAATAGAGAATAACAGAGAAACTAGTGTGGGTTAACTTTCACTTGAAACTGAACTGTTAAATATGCATTATTGGAAATTTCTTGCTAAAATAGGATTTCAAGGAGTCAAATTTGGCTGTCAAATGACCGCTGGCATAAATTAATGCCATTTGTAAAGTGTGATTTTATTTTTCTCACTTTTGAGACATCCTCTTTACATTTCGTGACAAATGATAAATTTTTAATTTGCAATATCTCTGTAACTGTTCTGCACAGAGGTATGGAATTTTTTTAATTTACCTTCTTAGACCCAGAGCAACATTCTCCCAAATGTAAGTAATAATAAAAGGAAATAACAGACCATAAAAAATTAAATTTTGTACTAAATGTGTTTACAGCCCCCTCGTTTTTAAAAAAAAATGCTGTATCTGAAAACTATTTGAAATTTTACACTTTCCTAATTGAAAGTATGGTTTGATCACTTATGGTTTAAGAGATAATTGCACTAACATGTATTTTGAATCATCCCGTATGTATAGATAGATGTATATATACATAATATATAAAACAAAATATCCTCTTTAAATTATAATATTCTATCAGCTCCCTTTAAATTTTTAGGGGCTTAACAGGTTTTATTTTTTATCAAAGAATTTGATGAAAAGGCATTTGATATATCTCCTTTTGTTCTCCTGTCACATACTTGCCACAGATCTCAAGAATCTCCAGGAACAATGGGATCTAGACATTTTAATAGGCAATAAATGCACCTCTTTTGAACCATGTGATTAGCTTATAAATCATGTGATCCTAGAGATTAGAAGTGTAAAAACAGTAGAGATTAGAAGTGTAAACACAGTAGAGAGATTGGGTTATTTATGACATGAAACAAGTAATATTCATTTAATAAGTTATGACAACTGTACAGTAATGAGGATTGGAGTTGCCCTAGCCTACTGTGAACTACCGTGGAGCCCTGGCCAGATTGCAATACCAACGAGCGGTGACCAACCAGACCCATTTCTCTAGCTCAAGACTTGGAGCTAGCTCAAGACTTGGAGCAAGCTCCTGCTTGCCGCCCGTTTCATATATAACAAAACACAATATAATGAAGCTCACGTTATAACAAAGAAGGATTTTTTATTTAGTTGGTGTAATATTAAAATGTAGGTGACTCAACGAAATCATTAGAATGAAAATCACTTTATAACAAAATAAAATTAGTTTGAAATTGTGTTTAAACGATTGTTATAAGGAAATCGATTTACATGTTATATTATTTATACAAGCAAGAATTTTGTTACTGCCTCTTTTTTCCTTTGAGATGTGAAGGGGAATATGACAAGAACATTTGCCTCTCTCACCCCTCCCCCCCCCTCCCCAATGCCCACTTTGGTGCGAATTCTAAAAAACCCTGAAACTGATTTTTGGGTATTTGTGCTAGTTATAAAGAATTTTATGGCTATCTCTTTTTTCCTCTGAAATATAAAGAGAAATGTGAAAAGAACGTTGAGGCCCCCTTATGCCTGTTTGGGTGCGAATTCTAAAAAAAACGTGAAAATGACTTTTAGGTATTTGTGTTAGTTATATTTTAAAACTGGAATTTTACAGCTGTTTCTTTAGATATGAAGGAAAATGTGAAAAGAAAGTTTTAGACCCTTACCACCATTTGGGTGCAAAATTTAAAAAACTCGGAAAATGATTTTTAGGTATTTGTGTTGTCACGCTTTAAAGCTAGCATTTTACAGCTATCTCTTCTTTCCTCTGAAATATGAAGGGAAATGTTAAAGAACATTTCAGCCCCTTACCCCTGTTCGGGTGTGAATTCCATAAAAAGGTAAAATTGACTTTTAGGTATTTGTGTTAGTTACATTTTAAAGCAAGAATTCGTGCAAATTCCAAAAAACCCTGAAATTAGTTTTTAGGTATTTGTGTTAGTTATATATTAGAGCAAGAATTTTATGGATGTCTCTTTTTCCCTCTGAGATGTGAAGGGAAATGTGAAAAGAACATTAAAGAACGCTTTGGGCCCCATAACCCTGTTTAGGTGCAAATTTTAAAAAAACCCTAAAATTGATTTTTAGGTATTTCTGTTGGTCATATTTTAAAGCAAGAATTTTATCGCTATCTCTTTTCCCCACTGAGATATGAAGGGAAACATGTAAAAAACATTTTGGGCTGCCAACTCCTCCTGGGTTCGAATTTTTAATAGACGCCTTGGGCACAAAAGCTATTAGCTCCTAAAATTCCATGTCTGTATCTCCGGTAGATTTGGCTGTGCGGTAATCGTCAGTCAGTCAGGACATCTTCCTTTATATATAAAGATGACAGTGTAGAATCAAACCAAGAATTTTTTAGTGTCTGATATTCCTGCATGTTCAAACACGGAAAATGAAGATTCTCTCAGTGAGGATGACTCCGAAAGTGAAAATAGTCAAAAGTACTATTTCATCTGTTCAAGCTATTAAGTATGTTGAAAAAGCTGGACACTACGTACAAAGCAAAGGACTTTACAATGAGGGTATTGACAAGTATCTAAATGCCATCAATAAAATGATAACAAAAGATGCTTTTAGGAAAAGAAAACTGCTATAACTAATTATTTCACAAGGTAACTATGTATTTTTAAAATAAGTGTCATCTGTAAAATGGTGTTTAATTGCTAAAAGTTACAGATGTGTTAATTATTACAAAGTTAGGGGCTTTAATAACACTAATATTTTTATTTAATTTTTTTTCATGCCTTAAGTGTCTAGCTTATTAATGTGGTTGTAACACTATAATGAAATTGGTAATGGTACACCAAATATTTTGTTATAAAGTTTTAACAAAATTTTTTTATTACGAAGTTTTTTCTGGGTTCCTTGGATTTCGTTATAGAGAGAGTTGACTGTATATCTATATATAACGTAATCTTTTTTTCAAAGAGCACTTTTTAAAGTAAAATGTCCTTGCACACAGCTTAAATGATTGACAGAGAATGCTTGAATTTTTCTCTGAAAGGGAAAAGTACATACAAATCATTGTTAATTTATGTTTATTTTTGGGCAGATATATAGGAAACAACGATTCCATCACAATTAGTATATGGAACCACAAAAAAATCCATAAAAAGCAAGGAGCTGGCTTTCTAGGTTGTGTTAGAATTATGACTAATGCCATTCAAAGGTTGAAAGATACTGGATGTAAGTTTGCTTCAATCACTTTCAGTAAGATTATTTGTTTATTCATTCATTTTAACGTGGAAGTACTTGAATTGGCTTAATTTTTTTCTTTTTTCCTGCAGATCAACGCTTGGATTTAATGAGAAGCCATGTGGATGACCCAGAACCTGTTAAAGGGCAAATTGTGATAAGTCTGTTATCCAGAGATGGTCATGGGTCTGGTAGTGTAAATGTTGTTGTTGACCGCCTAGGTAATTTATCACTGTCTCCAGATGAATTGCCCGAAGGGTAAGTATTTTCCTTTCTATATTTGTAATATATTTTTGTTTTGTTTTAGGTTTATCTTTTTACATATTAACCTATCTTTGCATTGTCATGAGTTCAATGAAATATTTGCAAAAACCTTGTATGTCTGATTTTGCATTAACTTTACAGAAGGGATAAAAGACTTGTGCAGAATATTTTTACATTATTTTATACCATCTTCAACTGTTCAATCGATTAACTTTAAGAATTGGTACTTACACATTTTAGCAGAGACAATATTTTTTTAGTATTCATTTGGCTGTAGCTGACCTCTAGATGGCACTGCAGCACATTATTACTTTAACTTGCCACTAGATAGCACTACAGCAGTCAGTTTCTTGATTGTTCTACTGACTGCTCTGAAAATTGGTATACATACATATTTGAACACGGAAAATATTTTCACAATATTCCTGTGCAAAGAATGGGGCCTTCAGCTAGTTTATATATAAAAATAATATTTATAATTAGTAAATAGCACCTCATGTTTGGTATAAATTACAGATTTTCTACATTTACAAAAAGTAACATCTATTGAATTTTCGAAGTAAATCTTCTACTGATTGGTGAATTGGATGTATTTGTATGTTGTAATTACTGTTTGAAAATTAATTTAAAAAATATTTTTTACTTTGTCCATCTTAAATATAAAGCTTGATTTTAAAAATCACTTTTACATATTTATAATATTCAGATCTGAATAATTAAATTTAATAATCATGCATGGAATGTGAATTAGCAATCTAGATAAATTGAAGGTTAGCATGTTATCCATTTGATTGATTTCAAGATTATAGGAAGAGATGAAATCTTTTGATGAATAATTCGTCCTTAACCTTATTGGCATGGCATATATGTAGCATCACGGTTGGGCAGGGTGGTCGCCATTGAACGCAGCTCTTCTACGGAAGGTTCTGAGTAGTTGGTGGGCATGTATTTTGGCGTGGGCTCAGCTGGGTTGTTGAGAATAGGAGAGAGTCCGAGATGGCTGTCGCTGATCTTTCAAAATTCCAGTGTGCAAGGAAGCAGCCCTGGTCATCGGCTGTACTTAGCTGTTGACGCAGTAAAGAAATAAGACTGCTTTTACATCTTTTATTTAACAACTTTATATACAGGTTCCTTTGACAGTTGCGGCCATGAAAAAGATAGCTCTTCAGGCTTTGCAAGCCCTTTTATTAACTTGAGGTGGTGTCACATGACCAGTGTACTTTGCTTTAATTAGTTAATCGAAAATCTGGGCAGTGGTATTTAGATGGATTGTTTTGTCTTTTTAAGGTGCCAAATTGACTGGCCTCGGGGACTGTTTATCAGATTGCAAAGGAAGTGCTAGGGACTGTGTAGTAGTTGCGGAATTAAGCAGTTTTAGATGACAAATTTCATTTGTTCTCAACTATGCAGTTTAAAAACTTTTTAATACTTTTTGATTTCGAATGTTGTGTATATATATATATATATATATATATATATATATATATATATATATATAAATACAGCGTTTTAAACTTAAATTTTAAAATTTGAAATTTGTAACTACATTGTTGTTAAATAACATTGTTTAATGTATATTTTCATTGATAAATATATTGTTTGAATTTCTCTTGAATTGCATTTTGTTTGCTTCATTTATGCATAATGAACTAGCACTCACTTTACTTATTTTACTCATCCGTGTATAGTTATCATCAATATATATTTGATCTGTCTGGCATAAATTCTGAAATTTGTACTGCAAATACAGTTGTAATTTCAATTTCATAAAATAATCTCATTTTTGTGTTAGTTGGGAAGAGAGAAGAACAGCATCTGGAAGAGTATATTATGTAAATCATTTTACTAGATCTACACAATGGGAAAAACCCACTAGGTAACTAATATTCTAGACTGTTTTTCACACACACACTCTCTCTCACTTGTTTTCTGCTACAGGATGGGCTTAAGTTAATATTTATTTTCTCCTTTTATGTTTATTTGTGTGTAAAATGATAAATCTTGTCTCTTTTGGTAATATTCTTTAGTGCTCTAACAAGCTAATTATGTATATTCTCTGAAATTCTTTCATGTAGATGTGAGAGTAGTATTGTGTTGATGTCTAAGCCTTTGGGCATTCATGTTTATTACCCTTTACTTTAGTCTTGTTTTAGTCTAGTCTTGTTTTCATAAGATATTTTTTCTATAAGTTTTATTTTAAAATGTTAGTGTTTGTAAAATCCCACTATTATTATTTATTCTAAGAATGTATATTTTGATTTTAAGATAGAAAGAAAAAAATAGTTAGAAATTTAAGCAAAACAAGATCAAAGTTATACAGTATAACCTCGCTATAACAATATCTGATACAACAATAAATCTCTCCATAACGATAAAATTTTGTGCTCCCTCAGAGATCCAATACAGTATAATCTCTTCTCTATGTAATGATACATCCCTCTAGAAAGATAATTTTATTGGGTCCCTTAAGTATCGTTGTATCACTGTATATTTTTACATAGACATTTTTACATTTACTAGTTATCTGCCAGTGGTCGAAATTCGAGCATAAAGCATTATTTTTTTAAAAATTTGAGTGTGGACAGCTGGCTGCACAGCCAGCTGCCGTCAAAAAAGGGTCTCTAGATCTGTGGCACGCGATGAACGTTTCGTTTGTCCGACATCTTGCTGGTAGTTAAGTCGAGCGATGGCAACGGCTGCCCTTTTCTCAGCATTGGGCAATCTGTCCAGCTGTTCTTCCATTTTTCGGCAAATGTCAGTGCTCTTAAAAATAATTGTGACCATTTTTTTTACGGGAAATGGCATGCTAAAAAGGTAAAGGATTCTCATGTAGCTATGTCACTCGCAACTATTTTTATAGAAATCAAATCTATTCTTCGTGACTGGCAACAGTCAAAACATCAGAGTTGGGTGTTCCCAGAGCGGGATCACTGCGCGTTAAAGGGTTAAAAAACACAAATAGTGGTCATCAACAAACTGGTTTTAGTAAATGTGACTTTCCCAGGCAGCACAACAATGTTCTCCGAGCATGTTATTGCGCAGAGAGCATCTAAAAGACATTTCTGCATGTTCTCTGAATGTTAATAGACATTCAGAGAATTTGTATTGCTGCCTCAGTTCTGTCATTGGTGGAAGAACGAAGAGTCGCTCTTTTTCTCATACTGATTGTGGTAAGCCAAGCCATGCTTACTGGTCTGTTGATTTAGCCACCACTGGTGTTTTTCTAACATTGTTTCTGTTTAGGTTAATAAGTTTCTGTCTATGTGTTTTTAGAATATCAGAAATATTAGGTTAGGAAGTATTTAGAAGAACCTAGAATAAGCTGAAAATAATTAAGAATGCAGCCAAAATTATAGCCCATACTGTCAACAAGTTTTCTGTGTAAGAAGTCCCCAAAAGCTTGAAATGTAGTTGTTTTTACAAATGCTGCCAAAGTTTAATAAGGTGTTTTAGATTTTTAATTTTGATCTGCCATTGTTACATATTTAGGCTTGATCAGTGAAAATAATAGTTGTACAGGTTAAAATATTTTATAGATATGGGTGTAATTTAGTTTTCAGTACTTGACACTGCAATATTATCTTGTAGTAGACCTCCTAATATGATCTTTCTTCAGACCAACTATAGGTGGATATTATAGTGAACAGGGCTGCTGACAGGATTTTCAGGCTTGAGGGTAGGTATTTATAATTGCCCCCCCCCCCTCAGAGGCGTAGCTAGTTTTCAGTGCCCGGGGACAACTGAAAACTTCGTGTTCCCTCCTATTTGTCAAAATGTAATGGGGAAGATTATAATGGGGATTTGGCACACGGGGATGGATGCCCCACCTTGTCCCCCTCTAGTTATGCTCTCCCCCCCAAAAAAAAATCTTCCATTTTTTTAATCCAGGAAAGTTTTTTAAACACTTTAGAATTAGCACACTTTACATTTACTGTAGGCCATATATACAAAACCTTGCACATGATAAAACTTCCACCAAATTGCAAGTATTTAATCTGAATTATTTTAAAATAATGTACGTATAATTCTGAATTCTTAGTATATACAGAGAATCACTTGATACAATTAAATCTATGACTTTTTTTTTTAATGTTTATTATTATACTTGTTATTTAAAAACTATACTTGTTATTATTTACTTGTTATATATTATACTTGTTATTTAAAAACTAAAGCAGAGTTATTATAAAGTTTGTAACCAAATGAATAATGCAGAAAGAAAAGCGCTAGCAAATATTAATGAGAGATAATGCCGCAGTCCGATTTGGTAAGTATGACTTACCAACATCAGTGCGAGAAAGTCTTTCTTGTCCCATGGTTGGTCTGACAAGATTTTTTATTCTTTTGAAAACACTGAAAGCTCTCTGTGCTCCAGCCACTGATACTGGAAGGGTACAGAATAGTCTGACATTTAGGTACAAAGAATCCAGTTTTAAGTTTAACAATTCGAGGTGTTTTGAAGGATTAGGCTCCAGACTTGAGCGATGAATTAATTTCAGATGCATCAATTCATCTTTGAGATCTTGAGAAAGGTCATCAAGGAAGTTAGGAAGTAAACCATTACATGACTCAGCAATGGCATCATCTTTGGTAAGTAAATAATGCTGGAAACACAGAAAAAATTTGCATAGTTTCCTGGCTATAATGAAGTGCTCAGTTAGTCCTGACATAATAGAATATTTATCCATCCCATATTGAAGGTTGGGATCAAGCTCATTTTCATCATCTGGTGTTTCATCATGATTCATGAACTTTCATTGTCTGTGAATTTAGTGTATTGATAGGAGCCAAGCTTCTTCTGATGAGTGATGACGAGGCGCCATACCATGAGTCATTCAACATCAATACACATTTCTCTTCAAAATAGTGTCCGCTTTATTTGCAGGCAGAGAGTCTGCAAAGTAGAAAATTAGAACAAGATTGGAAACAACATTGAATGTGTCGGTTTTGTAGAATGTAATGATATTTAAGAGCTCCAGTATAATTAAGTTATTCCTCCCCCCCCCCCCCCAAAAAAAAAAAAAAAAAAAAGTTCCTAAGAATGCAGCTGCATGAGCCCAAAAAGGTTTTGGGAGACACAAATATTTTATTTACCCATGGGATTTGTAAGCTAAAGAATCGTAACATATGTCCTTCGACCCGGCCCTTGGGCAATTGTCCCCCTTCTCTCGGCAGGCCTGATAGTGAATTTAGTAAATATTTATAAATAGTTAATTACTAAGCAAATGTGATAAGCTTTTGCGATGTACTCATGTATGCTTCTTGTCAATAAATTATGCTATTTAGCCATCACTGGGAGTGGGGAGGGATCACTATGATTTGTATCTTACTGTTTTGTGTTAGAATAAAAAAAAATTTTATAATTGCTTTAAAAGAACTTTCAGTTAAGACTTATTTGATATTTCTAATACATTCTATTAGTAACTATATTATCAAAAATTTTCACTGAAATGATTGGTTTATTTGGGTCTATTTAAAAAAAATAATGGTGTTAGATCTATTTTTAAATATAATTTGAATTTCTGGAACTGATAGTTGGTGAGTTCATTAATTTATATTTCTGCTAGTAACTAAGCAACACTTTCCCAATAATTAAATATCTCTTGAGTGTGATTTTCTTTTATGTTCCAACTGAAAATAAATTGACTAAAACCCCAGTAAGTAATTGGGGATGTCCTTTAATAGTGCTGAATGTTTCATTAGATGTAAACCTAGAATGAAATATGTGCTAACAAGTTTTTATGAAATTCTGTGAAAAAGTTTGTCATAACCTGGAAATATTAAAAAAGTCTAGAATAGTCTAAGAAATTTCAAATGCTGTTTTTCTAACTTGTTTTTCTCTTTTAATTTAAATTAACTTCATTGTTGAATCCTTGTATCCTTGCAGGACAGCATATGAAATAGAACAAGCTAATGGTCACAACAACAATCGAGCTAACACCAGCCAAGTGAGCAACAATGCCATCAGCAATAATTCTTCCAATTCATCCTCTAATACAAATACGAACTCTAATTCCAATTATAGTAATATTAATTCCACTACTAACACAGACAATAACATAAGTAGCATTAGCAATGGTGTCAGTGGGAGCAGTGGTCATTCAAGAAGAAGATCCACAAGGCACAGAAACTACTTGTCAAGAAATCATTTACATCAAGCTGTAGAATTACCGGATGGATATGGTAAGCTTTTCAACAGGAATTTCATATTGTAGTATACAAACATCACTAATTACTAAGTACTTAAATTTAATGACTAAAATGAATTTTTCTATTTAATGTGACGTAGAAATCTCATCAAATTTACTAAAACATGTTGGCCATGGGGGGTGGGGGGGAAAATGAGGAACCAATATTGTTTTCTTTTTGACATATTTGTCATCTGTTTTTCTGTAAAGGGCCAATCTTATATGCAATAATAAAAAGCCGCACGTCTCCCTGTTCCTCTACAGATTTGAATATCTGTAAAATCTTAAAAAAAAGTTTTAAATGTAGAGAACAAAAATACATGTCATTATAATTTTGGGGAGTATTTTTGATTTTTAATGAGTGAAATTTGCTTATTGAGGCTTAAAAAAAAATAATAAATTTCTCTGTATATACATATAAATAATAAAATTCCGAAAGCACCATTCCTTTCATTGCTCTTTCTCGTCTTCACAGAACAATGTCTTCCCCCCCCCCCCCACTTCCCTTTCCAAAACCATTCCAGTACCATTCTTAAATCTTCGGAGTCGCCCCCACAAGGGCGGGCACTTGCTAATGAGGTATTTGTCACTACTATAGTTTGAAGTATTGGCCATTTTGAAATAGTAGCTGACAATGGTACATCCCTTGGAGGGATAGACAAATTACCACCACAGCTGGGGAGCTCTAACCCAGATCCTAGGTGTGATACAATGATCGTTTTAGCTGTTACACCACACACATGGGCAACTCTTTTACAAAAGTTATTACAGATTTATATTTACTTGTACAGTTTAACTGCTTTTGGTGAAACCTAGGACTAGATGTTATTTATGTTGAAGCGATTGAATATAGAGGTTTTCACTTAAAGAATGGTCTATTTATGTTGGTATTAGTGTAAAAAATTAAATATTTTGCCCCCTCCAATTTTTCTTTCAGAAATCAGGACAACACAACAAGGTCAGGTGTATTTCTATCATGTAGCTACAGGTGTGAGTACGTGGCATGACCCTAGAGTTCCTAGGGATCTAGCTGGAATCAACATTGCTGACTTAGGCCCCTTACCAAATGGTTGGGAAATGCGGCACACATCTAATGGCAGAGTATACTATGTTGATCACAATAATCGAACAACACAATTCACTGATCCTCGCTTGTCTAGCAGTTTAGCTGTTCAGAATATGCTCAAGTGAGTAAAGTTTTTTTTTTTTTTTTTTTTTTTTTTTTTTTCCCATGCTGCTTTTCTTTTTTGAAAATGTTTACTGGATGTTTTGAAAATGCTTACTAAATGTTCAGTACTCTAGCTCTCAATTCACAAGTTTACAGGTTTTCTTTAGTCATACATGTATGCATAGTGGATATTCGTAATTGAAATTTCATTCTGACTTTTTATTTATTCCAACTAATCCAAAGGCTCTAAAAATTTATATTGAATTAGTGTTAAAAATATCTCATTAATTCGGACTAAATTTTTATTACTGTGAATTCCAGAAGAAATACTGCACTAAAAGAAAATGACACACACACACACACACAAAAAAAAAGTCGGTCGTAGGACTTCACGTCATAAGTGGAAACTTGTTATCAAGTAGTTTTAAACGATTTTCAGAAAAACCTCAAAATCTAATCCAAAAATTTTTAAATCCGACGCCTATAACTTAAGATCACCTATCAAGGCACGAAATTTCATTTCTTTTACTTTAGTCGTTTTTACATGATGTGCGAACAAAAATTTACACAGTTTGAAACAATTTTCAGAAAATCACAAAATCTAATAAATTTTTAAAATTTTGATTCCTATAGTTTATAAATTGAGTGACCATCTATCATACCACCAAATTTTATTTTTTTTGCTTCAGTCAGTTTTACGTGATGTGCGAATAAAAAAATGCATTGCTGAGAGACAAAACGATAAACTTTTTTTTTTTTTTTTTGGTCATACTGGGGTCTCAAATGGGAAGTTGAAAAAATAAATTTTGTTCATTGAACATAAAACAGTTTGAAAATGAATATTATGATTCAAAACTACTGTATAGACAGAGACTTTTGTGAAGACTAAATGCACTTTTACATTATATTTGGAAATGTAAAATCTCAAACCATTGAATGATCAACAGAACCCAGATTAGGAGGGTAGGGGCCTGCCCGATTCAGGTGAAGCGGTGCCTGAGTTATTGTGTAACTGATAAATAATAGATGTGTTAAACTTTAGGGGTATGGGGTAGGTATGGTTTTATAATTAATTAATATTAATTGTGATTGATAATTAATCAATGCAGTAATAAAATGCTGATCTATTAATATGTATCATTACTATTAATTAATCCCTTGTCCGGGAACCCTCTTTCAAAGAGTTTTGAGAACTACATTCAAAATGAAGTGTTTTGAAGCCTTCTGGGGATGCATTTGTGACTGCAAAGCATTTTGTAAACGTCAGACTTCATTCAAATGCTGTCAGTATAGCAGTTATGATTTTAAATAAGACAAATCGATAAATTTTTACAACTTGTTAATAGTGAATACCAACCAAGCGAAGTGGTGCTGCTACTGATTAAGGGTGTATTTTGAAGAAACAAACTATCTCATGGTCTTAGTACACACATTAAGATAAACTATTTGTGGCAGGAGCTTGAAAAAATTGATTATTATTCTTTATCTGCAAAATTGCAGATGCTTGTTTGTGTGATTATGGCAACACACCCCTCTTTTTTTTTAAGAATTTTTTTTCCAAATGTTTGATATCTGATATAGGTTTATCTCTAATTTAAGTGTATAGTACAACTTGTAAAGAGAAATTCTAAAAATTGTGAAGTGCTGAACATAATCAGTTTATTTGTATTAGTGCACTGGTACTTTGTTTAATTTGACCTCCAAAATCCTTTCACATACCATAAAATCCTGAAAGTAACCCCTCTTTTTTTTTTTTTTTTTGAAAAGCAAAAGATACATTTTAGGTAGGGGTTTATGATTGGGATTAAAAAAAAAGTTTTTAGTATTAATTCAGAGTTTAGAAGATAAATAATAAGAATAAAATAATTATTAAAAATATATATTATAAATTAAATGGTAATTGAAAAAAAAAATTACTATATAGGCCGAGAAATTTTGGTCAAAATTTTTATTAAAAAGTCGGGGAGTCTGCTTATACATGGGTCAGAAAAAAAAAAACCTTACAAGTTGCCATTTTTATTAATTTGTTTGCCCTTTAAATAGTCGTCCTTTTTTTGGTACTGGAAAACTGGTACTTAAAACCCATCGACATCTGAATTGCTGTCAGTTTCCAAACAACTAGTTGAATTCTTCCTCTGTTATCGGTACGTCCAAGTTAATCTTTTTGTCTTCTTCAGCCTCTGAAATATGCCCTCATCATCAAAAACTGTGTCATCATCATTGATGATCGCACTTCTTGAATGATTTTACAAGTGTCTCCGTCAGAATATCTGTTCAAGCATCCTTTACCCACTGCAAAATCGTTACTAAATCAACTTTTATAACTCAATTTAATCACATTTTTTAATTTGCCGCCTTTCATTAATGTTGCAGCCAATGCAGAAACAGATTAATAGAATTTTGTGGGTGGGGACAGCGAGTTGAAATTTATGTCCATTTTACGTAAGAAAAATAGGGCCCCTTACATTTTCTATTTATTTTTTTTTGTATGGGGAAATCATCTGTGAACTGATGATTGCATTGAGGCTTTGTGCTCCTGTCAAAGTTATAGATTCGACACAAAAGTTACCCCTTTTAATTAATTACAAGTTCTACCCAAGCAAGTGTATGTATGACATTTCCATGCATGTATGTTTATTGAAATTGTTTATTTTTTAAAGGCGAAGCTGTCGTGAAAAGGGGAGACAGAGGCTTTGCTGCATTCAAAATAAACATTTCTGTTTGGCTGTACGTAATATGATTGTGCAGCAGAGAATTATTTTAAACATTGAATGCTGAGCAATAATTCTGGATACTTTGATACTTTTTACATAGGGATTCATTTTAAAAGCAATCAGTGTGGAAGAGAAAGGCATGAGCTGAAAGGAGTAATCAATCTACTCAGCTCTGCAATTTTACGTTCGGCTCAAGGGGCTTCTCCTGTGAATGCTTTACAACATTAGTTTGCATAACTCACAATTTCACATGTTTAATTTTCATTTTGAACAGTGTATAATTCTATCTAAAAAAGTTCAGTGGCTCCCTTTGAAAGTTCAGTCTGGAGCCGCCCTTCGTTCGGCTTATACTTGCGTTCTTGATTTTTTACAAATCTTTTAAAGTAAAGTTATAAATAATAACCCTTATTAGCTAGATTTAACCGCACTCGTGCAACACTGTATGTTGGCTCAGATGGGATGGGGGGGGGGGAAAGAAAGTGGGGTTTATATTTGGAATAATGGAATGATTTCACTTTTGGTGAGAAAAGGGTGAAGGGCTTATATTTGAGGGAGGGCTCACTTCGGAATTTTATGGTTTATTTAATCCATTATTGTTTGCACGATAAGCATGTACAATGGAGTATTCATAATGTGATTGCAGTCAAATAATTTTTTTTATTTTTCAGTTAGTTTACAACTAACAAGGGTTACTACACCTGTTTTCTCTATACAATAATTTTGAGATGTTTGTTAACATAAAATTTAGCTGTATTCGAGTTTTCACTGGAATTCAGCAAATTGGGGGAAAAAATCTTTGCTGCTCAGAGGGTTAAGATAAAATAATTGTAAAATAAATTAATTGAATGATCATCTGATGAAAATGTCTGAGGCTCCCCAAAAATTAAATATTTTAAAACATAAGAGAAAGCCATGTTTAGTTAAATACTAGTTTACTTGCAATACTCATAAGTTAATTCGACTAACAGTAGCTTTTTAATTTCTTTCCTTTGCAGTACCAGAAGAAGCAATGGATTAGAAGAAAACTCCAATATATTAAATAGCAGAACGAATGAAATTTCCCAAGTAACTCCTGCCAACATCACTGCCCCTAGTGCCATTAATTCCAGTAATCTTCCCTCTATAGCCAATCCTGTGCCACCCCCATTACCCATATGTCCACCCTCTCTTGAAATATCTGATATGCCTTACTCCAAGCAGAGAAGAGATCTTGTGCAAAAGCTTGCTGCTCTGAGGCAAGAACTACATGCATTACAACCCCAGTCAGGCCATTGTAGACTTGAAGTTTCAAGAGAAGATATTTTTGAGGTATTTATATTTAAGCGGTATTACTTTTAGTTATTTGTAAGAAACTTGTATGTACTTTTCAAAAATTTGCATACAATACCAATAAATTCAAATTGTAAATTCTTGAGATTCACCTATTGCTTTATTATGATTTTAAACCTTATTCAAGATTTATAAAAACAATTTGTCTGTTGATAAACAAAAGTTCTTATTACTTATCCCAAAATTTCACCAGGCAGCATAAATGTACTACAATTTGGATATCTCACATTTTCACAGTTTAGTTAGTGAAATAAATTATGTACAATATTTAACATTTGATTTAAGAAACAAAAAACACTCAACAGAAAACTAGTGCTTAAATGATCAAGTAATTAAAACTCTGTGAAATAAAGCACATAAATAGTACTTATTATTCCAGATCATACATTTTGGGAAAAGTTCTACAAACTGCAAGAGCAGAAGAGTGAAATCTTAAATACCTTTTATGTTTGTTTTTGCTGTGGACAATACATTTCATGGTAACAACATGCTGGCCTAACACAATTGTAAATTTCTTTTTATTCCATTGCCATTTTTCAGAAGTAGAACAAAGATTTACTTAATTTTCACAAAATCACAAACATTTTTGTAAGATTTTAAAATCTAATCAACTTTTTTTTTTTTTTTTAAATTGACACCTATGGTTGAAGTTGAGTGAGCACCTATCATGTCACCAGATTTTATTTTATTTGCTTTAATTGTTATGTGTTGCGTGGACAAGAAAATAGTCACGGACAGAATGACAGACCAAAATTTTTTTAAATGTCATATTGTGTTCTCAGTTGCTTGAAACGGATAGAAATGGAAAGATTTTTTAATTCAAAGTAATGTACAGACAAAAGTCTAATTTTATTTATATAGATATGATAAAAACAAAAATTCTAAATTAAGATGCATTAATAGGAGATTTAAAAATGAATTGCACCTAACAGTATTTTACAAGGAATCTTAGTTATAAATGTTGCATTGCAGGCACATTTAGAATATGACCCATGAGAAAAGTTTCTTGAATTATTCTAAATCTTATCTTGAATTATTTTAAATCTTATGTTTAAGGAAGTAACAGAAACTTCCTTAAATATGCACAAAGGAAGTTTCTGTTACTTTAAAAAGCATTGAAAAGAGACTTATTACCTACTAACAAAATTTTGAAAGTTTTTTTGCTTTCTTAAAAAGTTAAAGAAGGTTTTGTTAATTATTATGGTTAATGACTATTGTTAGGAGTCTTACCGACTAATTATGAAAATGCGACCTAAAGACTTGAGAAAAAGACTGATGGTGAAATTTAGATCTGAAGAAGGTTTGGACTATGGAGGTGTTGCGAGGTATGATGTTTATTGATTATAAAATCTAACAGTTACTGAATGTGTGTGTGTGAGTAATTATAATATATATAATTCAAATAACATGAATACTAACTACTTTAGTGAAACAATCTTCACACCATGCATCAGCAATATAAAACAACAATCATCATTAGGATGCAAGTAAAGGAAATCCAATATTTGTATTTGCTACAAGACTCGCAGTAGCAGATTACAAGTATAATTGAGAAAAATATGAAAATAGCAAAGTTTGAGTGGTATTACTAAGCAAACAGCTAATATGCTAATATTTCTACAATGGGCCTCTAACCTATTCAACTGACGACACTTGGATAAAGATTACTGCTATTGAAAAAATGTGGCGAAACAGAAATTTAGGAACAAAAGTAAGCTCTTAGTGATGCTATTACAAGAAGTGTCCAGTGCAAAAGACTGTAATTATGAGGAGATCAGAATAATTTGATTTATTGAATAAAATTACTGAAGGTGAGATGACTAGAAACTAGAAATATTTGTTGCTGACAAATATAGAAAAATTCTGAAGGTGAGATGACTAGAAATATTTATCACCGACAAATGTAGTTTTAAAAGATTATATGACCAGACTTCATGCCGATTACAGTCGACTGTATCAATAACTAAAATAACATTTTACAAACTTTATGGAAACGTTATGAAGAAATTGCATTTTGCCAAATTCTTTTAATATTTGATTTCATTAAGATAAAGATTACAGCTATTTTACTAAATTAACATTCCATAGTCATAATCTTTTTGGAAATTGTTAGTAATCATAATCGTAATCCACATCATTTCTTTTAATTGATTAGAGATAGCTAAGTAATTGCATGAAGTCTAATTATAACCCACCAAAATCTTCTGCCAGATGAAAAAAATCTGCCTTTCATCTTCTATTTTAAAAACATTTTGTTTATCTATTTTTATCTTCTCCAAATGCCAGTTAGCCTTAAAGTAGTTTTAAGTGACTAACATATATTTCAGTAAGCATGTATTTTTATATTTTCCATAAAAGTTCGGCCTTTCATCATAAAACATGAGATCTATGAAGATAAATATTTGCTGACTTAAACTACTTTTCAGGCTCTTGAAGGGAAAAAATCATGAAGAAAACTATCTCTTGCCCTTTAGCATTAAATATTCACATTCAAAGCCCTTGATCATCTTAAAGATGTCTATGATGCTTAAGATGAAGGGCTGAAGTTTATTACATCACCTCATTAGTGTATGGCTCCCATTTTGCTAATTGAGATTTTTTTTTTTTTGTATGGGGACTGTATACAAATTTAAAAAAGATAACATTTTAAAAATTAACAAGAGGTTTTATTTTTCCTTAACATAGTTTTTTTCCTAACTCATTTTGTACATCTTTTCACTTTATATTGCCAATTTATTTGTAATAGATCAAGAAATAAAGTGTTACCACTGTTTTGGGATGTCCTGTAGATTAATGATCTTGGTTTTCACTAGGAGCTTAATTTTAATTTGCAAATGTGATTACAGCTTCCCGAACATAGCAAGTACCACAGCAACTACATTCGCATGACATAAATAAATTTCCTGATTTTTGTAGATATAGAAAGAAAGTATGCAGTATTTTTTTTAAAGTTGTTAAGAGACCCTATCACCAAACATGCTACAAGGGGTGATCAAATGAAAAGGTACGAAACGACACGGTGGGTACAAATGTGGACTTTATTCAAAATATACAACATAGGCTTGAGCACAACAATCCGATTGATGAACAAGCCGCAGGATTCCTTGTTCCCAGAATTTCTGTGGCCGTGACGAGACCCAGTCCGTCACGGCGTCCTTGAGTACGTCGTCAGAGTTAAAGCGCTTCCCTTTAACTCTGACGCTCTAACTAAAGCGCAGATGCTTTTTCAGGCGACCAAACACATGGAAATCACAGGGCGACATGTCCGTATTGTAGGGCGGATGATCAAGCTGTTCCCACTTGAACTTGGTCAGTTCCTTGGCAAAAATGGACACTCCATTTTCTCATTGACTTGTGGGACACACAGCCTTTCCTGTATACGGTCTTCATCCAGCAATGAATAGTGGCCAGTTTAACAACTTCCAGTGTCAGAAATCGGATAACGCCTCGACGTTCCTCAGTCGTCGAATTTTGCAATGTGAACCCCATCCTGTCCTCACACGCACTGCCCCGTCCATTGGACTTAGGAGGGTGCTTTTTACAAGAGCTTCTGCTCTCTCCTGCGGGCCCCCGCATGTTCCTATCCACACAAAAGGCTCCAATCGCATTCATAGATGTCTCTCTACGTGCTCTCATAGCTGCATGGACAAATATGTTAACGGTTAGGTTGTTACGATGTTTTGTACCTTTTCATTTGATCACCCCTTGTACAACTACATTTGCATGACCTAAAGAAACATCATTCCTGTAGATGAGCAGCTTATCTATGAGTTGATTTATCTCTCACCAACACTAGGGGGATGAATCAAATAGTAATCACAATAATGATGGTAAATGTACCAGAAATAAAAGTGGAGTTCTACTGGTGGAGGGAAGGGGATCTTGTTTATTGTAGATTATAAAATCTTTTAATAATCACATCATTTTAAATATTTTTTTTCTGAAAGTACCTACTTTTAACAAATGAAAAATTGTAACATCAGTAAATATCTACTGTATTTTTCTGTATATAATCTGCAGATTATGTGTTAAAAAAGTTTATAATTTCATTGTGCATATTATATTCCACCGCGGACAATCTGATAAAAAACATTCTCCATCAGAAAATCTTACAAATAAAGTTTAGAAAGAAATGCTGTTTATGTTTTAAAAAATAAACAAAAGATGGCACTGAAAGCTTTCATGACTAGGTAGACCGGCGAAATTGCATCAGCCTCTCAAAGGAAAATACTCCACCCCATTTTAATAATTAGTGCTTTGGCACTCTCTGACGATGCAAAGCATAAGCAGCTTCCTGCCTCAATCTACTGCAAGCGCGAGCATGCGCAAAACAAAAAATTAATGATTACACAGTTCCAATCTACAGGCAAATTTCATTTAGCTCTTGTACAATGCATCCCTGAATGCATCGATGATCGTCCTATATGATTTTCCTGCTAGTCACTCTCGCTAGCATCATTTCGAATTCTGTTTTGACCTGGGCTGTTTCGTACTGAAAATATTCAGGTTCATATATCGTCATGTTCAAACGAAAGTGTGTAAGTTACACGGCAGATTTTAAACTAAAAGTTATAGTAAAGGCTACAGAATTAGGAAACCGGGAAGCTGCCTGATTGTTTAACATTGGCGAATCAAATATTCGATTGTGGGAAAAAAACAAGACTGATTTTGAAAAATGCGACTGACTTAGAAGAGTTAATTGCCATGGAAAATCTCACTGTCCAGAATTAGAGGAAGAATTAAATAAATGGATTTTGAAAGAGAGAGAAAATGGTAGAGCTGTCTCTACAATAAATATAAGGATGAAAGCTCAACTTATTGCATGGGAAATGAATATTGGAAACTTTTCTGGTGGGTCCACATGCTGCTACAGATTTATTAGAAGGAACAATTCAGCTGTTCACAGTCATTCAATAGTTGGCCAGAAATTACCTGATGACTGGCAAAAAAATCAGATGACTTTGCGAAATTTTGTAAAAATAATTATTCTCGAAAAAAATATGTTACAGCGGATTTGATTTTTAACATGGACGAAGTTCCATTGTCATTTGATATACCACCTACAGAACTGTTGATGTTCAGGGAACAAGCAGCATTCCTATAAATACTACAGGAAATGAAAGAACTTCGTTTAAGGTAGTTTTATGCTGTGATGCAAATGGTTTGAAATTGTTGCCGATACTAATATTCAAAAGGAAAATGCTCCCGAGAGAAAAATTTCCCGAAGATGTTGAAATTCGTGTAAATGAAAAAGGCTGCATGATGTCTTGGCTACAGAGCATCGGACGAAAACGAAAAAATTCATTATTTCATCCTAAAGCTTTTCTAATTATGGACTCGATGAAAGCACATCTCAGCGAGAATGTTAAAAATGCCCTGAAGTCTGCATCTGCAAAAATCGCAATAATACCTGGGGACTGACCGAAAACAGGAAAATTGAAGCATGCAGCATATGAAAATGCCTCCAACTGGGTGTTAAAAGCGTGGAATGATGTCTTGGAAACTACGATAAAAAAATGCATTTCGAAAATGCAATATTGTTGATGAAAATGACTCTAACAATGAAGACTCATCTAGTGACTCTGACAAATACTATGTTAAGTGAAGAGATCATTCATTTATTCATTTCAGAGTCTGATGATTCAGAGTTTGTAGATTTTTGATTATTATTAATAAATTTAGGATTATTCAAGGTAGTAGTATTTTCTTTTTCATTTTGAATGTATCTATGTATTCATTTTGGATGTTTTGGATTGCATGTTTAAATATGTTTTTCATAATATTTTTTGTTGTTGTTGTTTTACAGTACAATTTATTATATTTTTATCATATTGTGTATTTTTTTTATGTGATACTATTGGCAGTATATATTTAGATTACTCGCCGTGAAACGGCACCGGATTATGCAGTGCTTTTTTTCTTTTTACCCAAAAAATAGGCTTTGTGTATAATACGCCGCTGCGGATTATATACAGGAAAATACGGTAGTTTCAAATAAACTATCTCCATTTAGAAATGGAGATAGTTTATTTAAACTGTTTATGGTCTGGTTTACCATATAGTGTAGTGTACAAAATAAGAATTTTTTTTTTAATCCCAGTGTGAGATAGATTGATACTTCTGGTCTAGATGATATACAAGATTAAATACACAACACAAGAAATCCTACTATATAGCTATGCTGTTCCCTGAATCACAGACTATCTAACAGTTTCAGGCAACCACTTCAATATAAATATTTTACCATCAGTATTCAAAGATTAGCACAAAAAGCGTAATAACATCTACACCGTTTATACAATCCGCTTGAAAAATTTTATAATTATGTATAAAAATATTTTTAAAATCTGTGTTACTTAAAAAATTTGATAATCCACCCTTTCCCTAATTTTTAAACTATTTTTTGCTATTTTCAGCTTCATTTTATTTCTGAGAGTCAGAAAAGTGAATCCTCTACGTGACAAAATGAGGTGTTGCAATCAACATTATGTCATATTCATCACAGTTGCCAGGTTTTGAAAGGAAAGTTGTGACTACAATTTGTTTAAGATAGTTTTTCCAGATTAGAAAGTTTAATTTTTTTTCACAAATAAATCGTCTGCATGGATATAAGAATGGCTGTGTACATAAAAAGAAATATTTCAGTCTGGAAAAAGTTAGTGCACGTTTCTTGAAGAGCATGAAATTCAGTTTGGATTTATAATAAAAAATTGAATATGAAGTTATTTATTTTAGGTGGACGAAAATGAAATTTATTGAGTGTAGACATATTTTCGTCATTTTTTCTAGCACCCATTGTAACTGCCTCCACAACAGGCTTTGACTTCTAGTAAAAAAAATAATCCCACTCTATGGTGTTGACTGTGTGACATTGAAGGGGTTAATACCTTTGTAATGTGTATGTGTTCTCTTTCCCTTCCTTTACTTTGAAAACTTTTTTCATTGCATCATATCTGTGAATTGCAGATAACTTATTAGATAATTCATAATGTTTTTATTTATTTATTTTCCCAGGGAATGGCTTTATTTATTGTCTCATGAAATGCTGAATCCCTACTATGGTCTCTTTCAGTATACTAGGGATGATATTTATACTCTTCAAATTAATCATGATTCTTCTGTCAATCCAGTATGTATTTTCTCTCTTTTTTTAAATGTGTTCAATTCATTCACTTATTGAATGATTAAATCTTTCTCTCATTTTTTTTTTTTTTTTTTTTTTTTTTTTTTAAATAAAGGTGATCTTGTGTGTCTCTTCCTTACATAACTATTAATTATAAATCAGAGCTATCTTTTCTGGTATCAGTAATGTTCTTTAGAAACCGCTAAAGATTTCTAAAGAGCATTATTGATGACTACTGACTTTTCTGAATTTTTGTTTGATATTTTTCTAAGCTTCTACCATGTGGAAATATTAATCAAATTCGTATGTGGGTGTTTGAACAGCAGTACAAATCTAAACAATGTCATTTATTTTATTTTTTAAATAAAGTGAATGACCAACTATTTCATGAGAACAGAAAGTTGTGCTTCGTTTAATAATTGTTTATTCATATTGCATAAAAGTGTAACAATGATGCAAAATCTGAGAATTTTGTTTAAAGCAAAAACCTTTCTATTTTTTGTGCTACCAACTAAAAGATAACCTGCATGAAAATATTGATCATATCATATCATGCAATTTATTTATTCATTTAGATTGACTCTAATTTGTATTTTAAAATCGAACTGTAAATTAGGATGTTATAATTTATTTTGCTTCTACATATCTCTGAAAGATCTTTTTATTACTTACATGAATGAATACAAAGTTTTAAAACTAGTTAAACATGTAACTTACACCTTAGTAGTTATTTTATGATTTATTTGTCATTTGTAGTCCAACCCTTTTAAATTAGAATGCGTACAGTGCCATCTGTTGCTAAAATTTGAAATTGTTTTTATTTTCTTATGCCATACACTTTCCCCCTTCTTCAATAATACTCCATTCAAATTTGACGTCATTCTGATCAGTGGTTCTTTTTCTATACCATTTTGAAACTTTAATTGTAATTACCAACAATTTATACCATAAATTGTTATTATGATATGCTTCATTTTATAATACGAATACTTCTGCTTTTAAAAGTAATCCGCAGAGCATGATTTATAAAAGTTATCTTCAGTTGAAAAATATTTCAAATAACACTTAAAAGCTTGAAAAATACTGCTTTTTTTGTCAGTTTCTGATAAAAGTTTTAATAATGATTATAATTATATTTATTATAGCCATAGAAAATTAATATCCTATTCATTCTGTTAATTTTGATCTCATACTGCTAAAGCATTTACTATTTTTTTCTTTTCCTAGGAACATCTATCTTATTTTCATTTTGTTGGTCGGGTGATAGGATTAGCTGTGTTCCATGGACATTATATAGATGGAGGATTCACTCTACCATTTTATAAAATGCTTCTTAATAAACCAATTACCTTAGATGATATTGAAGCTGTTGATCCTGAGTTGCAAAGGAGCTTAAAATGGATGCTGTAAGCTTTTTTGCTCTTTTCCAAAACTAGCTTTTTTTGTTTGTGGATATATAAATATATCTAATATATAAAATTCTCCTGTCACAGTGTTAGTCACCTAACTCCTCCGAAACCACTCGACCCATTTTAATGAAATTTTCTATGTATATTCGTTAGGTCTGAGAATAGGTTTTTAACTATGTTTCATACCCCTAAGACATAAGCTCTGTTAACCCTTTCGCAGGCGGTGGCTAGACGTTCTACCCACCTACTTATGGCGTACATGACAAATTTCAGAAGCAGTAGTCAATTTTCCTATGTCTATTTACCAGATAATAATGAAATTTGCACAAAATGATATTAGGAGTCAAAGTGTCATGCACATTTATAAAAATCTTATAGATATATTACAGAAAAATTATCTATGCTTCATTAAATTGACATTAGAAATTTAACTATTACTCCAGGCATCTGCAAAAACGAGAAAATACAACAAAAGTTCTTGCGCCGGAAAGGGTTAACTGTGGTAGAAAACTTTTGAAAGGAAATGTAGTTTTAGTGCCACCAAAAAATAAATAAGTGAAAAGCTGAGACCTAGATTAGGAAAATTTTGTTTAAACATTATTTTAGTTCCATATATGCTGGGGCCAAGAGATTTGTAAATTACAGTAATGTCTCAGTATAACAAATTTCAAGGTTCCAAATATCAAATTCCTAATTTTAATAAATTCTTTGAAGTGAAATTTCACTATGACTGAATTCGTACAATATAATTTGCTTTTAATAAAAATATTTTATTTGTTAATCTGGAATATTTATAAAATTGAAATTCCCTGTAATGAGATTTTACTAGGAGATTTTAGGTCATTTCATCCTTTTTCTACTCTAGACTGTCTTGCTGTTCAAGCTTTTTTAGAAAAATGTAGAGAAATGACCTAAATACCTAATATTTTCCTAAATACCTGTAAGGGAAATAATGAATGCGTATAGTACATCTTGTTCAATGGTGGGCTACATAGTTGGTGCAAAAATAAAAGTAAATTTAAAAAGAAATTACTAACAAAAACAAAACAAGTATATCAGTTATCCAGAACCTTTTGAGCTTGTTTGAATAATGGTAATAAAAGTCTAAATGAGCAAAAGATGTCATTTCAAACACAAAAGCTAAATATGGAGACATCAGCATTAATGAAAGGTTTTAATCATATACCCAAAATAGCTTTTTTCTATACAAGCTCCCTTTTTTTAAGGCATTGACATCTTTACATTTATTTGTGCATTTTATTTCCCAAATTAGTGTGTAAAGTGCTAATCAGTTCGTTTCTCTGTAACCAGAGCGAACTCTGGTACTAGACCAGAGTCTAGTTACTGAATAGGCCCATAAGGCCCGGGCCTATAATAAAAAAAAGTCTAGGGACCTCAAAACTACAATATTTATTATTTATACTTGTGGAATGGGATAGGAACAGGTGGGAGGGGGGCCTCAAAATGATAGCGGGCCTATAGTATCAGAAATGTTATTCAGACACTGTCTGTAAAATTTTGACTAATTTAATTAGTTTAAAAAGTAGATTATTGAAATAGCTTAAAAAAATAGTTCAATATGTGTGTTAGGGAGGGAGAGAAGGAGAAATGGAATTGCTGTAACATAGCAAATGCATTTTTTACGTACTAACTTATTGTTTTCATGCTTCTATTTTAGTGATAACAATATAACATCCATCATAGATACAACATTCTCTGTGGAGCATGATTCCTTTGGTCAAATCCAAGTACATGAACTCAAACCAAATGGGAAGGAAATAGTTGTTACAGATGAAAACAAAAGAGAATATGTTAGGTAACATATTTTATAAATTTAGATTTTAAAAATATATTTTTGAAATATAACCATTACTCTTCCTTTAATGTGTTTTATGTCTAAGATAAACCAAACTTCAAAAGTATTTGTTTTTCTGATTATGCAAAATTACTTATGTACAACATATATATGTTTATACAATACAGTAGAACTCCAATTATCCAAATCAATTGGGACTGGACCCCATTGGGATAGTAAAAAATTTGGATAATTGTTTTTTTTTTAAGGGTTTTGTATGTATTTTAATTAATTACTATGCGTATGTATGTTGAAAATGAGAGAAAAAAAAAAAAACTATCTTTAAAGAAAGACCTTTTAATTAATTAATGCTTAACATGTTTACATGTTAAGCATTCTTGCAAGTGCTGTACCTTAGTGCAGTGTGTACATTAGGGTGCTTCAGAAGTCTATGGGGGAAAAAAAAAGAATCTTTGAATTTTTGTTGATCTCGCCCTCTCATTTTGTGCCACTATATACAATGATAATCTGTGTAAAATGTTGGTAAAATATATTTATATTTAGAGGTCATGCAGCTGTATTCAAATTTCGTGATACTGACAAAAATGCACTAGGATGTGTAATTAATAATAAAGTTACTCTATATCTTTTTGATATCTATGAAAAAAGAAAATGTGTAATATAAAAAAAATATGAAAAGCAAATCATATACTGAAAAATAAGAAAAAAAAGTAAATACAGAAAAAATATGAAAAACAAGTCAAATGCATAAAATACAAGCTGATTATAGTTAAAATTTTAAAACGCCATGAAAACATGGAACAGCTTTTGATATATTAGAGGATCCGTGTTCTGTTTTGTAAAGCGTTTGAATGGTCCCTCTTCTGGAATTGGGTCAAAATTAGGGGACCCGAGCTGAGTTGGACTTCCTCCCACTGGAGCTCATTAAAATGGAAGCCGCCCATTGCCTGCCTATATGGAGGATCTGGCACCGCCCCGTGGTTGCCAGAGGGCGTTAGCAACAACAGAAAGAATGCGGTGCAAAACTAGCAGGCGGAAGTGGGGGGCAGAATGCTGAAATTTAGAAAGAATAGGGCAGCAAACTGAAGGACTGCCCCGGGTGCCATCAACTCTAGCTACACCTCTGAAGCAAAAGATTATTATGCTTGATTTTGGAAAAAAGCATATATTTCAAGTGCTGTATTTTAAAGAATGTTGCAAATCGGATTTTTTGATCAATTTCTGGAAATCCTATAAATTTACCATTGCACAATGTCATTTTTCTAAGGTATTTCATGTATCATCCATAATTATGTATGGTTAGTAAATATTTGCAATAATTATGTATAATCTGTAGTGAGAAAGCTGATTAAATAGAGTAAATCATTCAGGGGAAGAAGAATAAATAAATAAATCTGAAACACTCTCAGATATATATTTCAGAATTATACACTCAATGAGCTGCTTGCTATTTATTCATTATTTTCACCTGTGTTTTGGCAAGCTGCTTATTTATTTATGTATGGATAGTGAATAAAGTGCAGAGGGAAAATGTTTCAAGCTATACAGGAATTAGAAATGATAGAGTTTTAGCATGGCAATTAAAACAGCATATTTTGAAAGTGGCAGAGTATTAATGGGAAAATGCGTTATACATTTATGTATGTTACTAGATATTTTTTCACTCTAACAAAAAATAATATAGATACTCTTTTTAAAACAGAATGCTTAAAAGTATTTACAGCTTAGTAAAAGCTCAATATTTTAATTGTAATTAAAAGATGCATTTTGCTGGAACCACCAGTTATTGAATTTTGTTGTAAATTCTGTACTAAACATTTTTCAGTGGGTAAAGAAAGAAAAAAAAACATAATCTGAGACGGCATATAATATGCATCTTAAAATTTTAAACTTTTTTTACAGATAATCTGTGGATTATAGGCCTTAAAATATGTAGTTTTAATAATTGTCTTTAAATGCCTTAAGTGGTGTGTTTATCGCTAAATTGTTCACTTTAGTTTTCATCTAATTCTTTTGGGAGCATTGAAACTTGTGCATAACTCCTACAGACCCATGACTGCAAGGCTCGCCAAAGTGCGGAGATTTTTTAGGTTGATGAGAATGGAGCCGTTAAACCAGGAATTAACTCGTTCTTGTTCCATAAAGCACATCTTTGGAATCAAAATCTATTTTAAAATCACCTACTGAAATTGTTTTACAATCTTCGCCAAGCATATTCCAACTATACTTCACATTTTAAATACAGTTTGGAATGGGCATCATAATCAACGAGTGTGCTGTGTTTGTCTTTCTTGTTCCATAAAACACATATTTAGAATGAAAGCTATATTAAAATCGCCAACTAAAACTATTTTACAATCTTCACCACGCATATTCTGATCACTGAGTATACTTTTCAAGCTTGGTTCGGTTTTGAAGTTATTTTTTGGTAGCAAACTTAGTGATCAGTTATCAAAAATTGCAAACCTTGTGCAACTTTAGGGATTTTAATCCCCCCTCCCCCTGGGAGCTATGGGGGAGACATAGCCCCCTTCCTGCCCATATGTATAGGTGCCCATGATTGTAGATTGTGACGTTGTACTGTATTGGATCGTCTGTAAAACTTTAATTTTCAATGTATTTAAACTTTTGTTTAAAGGGTGTTGGCATTCTCTTGATACGTAGTTGCTTTGCAATACTGTTACTTCAGTTGCATAGTTGTAGTTCTCTCTGCTTGCAAGTATTTTCATGTTAAGGGGACTTTCCTATGTACCCTGCATATAGGCACAGCTGCTTAAAAGGATTATTTGCAAAAGAAAGTGAACTTCTTTTACAAATCATAAGTATTTACCTTTATGACTACTGCAATACAGTCAAACCCCCTTATAGCGAACATGGTATCTCTCTATTCTAGAAAAAAGTAAAGGTTGCTGTTAAAGCTTGTTGACCTATCCTCTCCTAAACCGTGGGGATTTGAGTTTCGACTAAGGTGCCCACAGATTCGAAAAATTCTGAACAACCTGCTAAGCTGACTTAAATTTCAAAAATTGAATTATTTTAGAAGATAATAATAAAAAACTGAAAAAATAAACATAATGTTTGCCAGATTTGGCATAAAATCATTCATTCCTTTGCAACAAAGCATTTCCAAGTATGTAGAATCGCGTGAAATTCACAAACATGAGTTAGAAGAATTACACCCATTTTACGCCAAATTAAAAAGTATATGAAATAAATTACTCAAAGTGTGTTACACAAAGTTGGCAATTTTCAAATAGTAAGTTCGCTTAGACAACAGGAGTTTAGAATTAGCGACTATTCGTTTTTCCAAAACAGAATAACCAATTGTAACTGATTTTAAAAGCGCCATCTTGGCATTAGGAATGATCTGGCAAAATAGTATCTTTCCAAGCAGGGTGAATCTAAGCTTAGAGTTCCAGAATGCTGGAACTCAGTATCTTGAAAATTAAAAATAATTAAAGTGCAGATTATTTTAAAGGCGGTTCGGTCCAGCTGGAGTATTTCCTACCAGTAGACATATTTGGTGGCGTTAACTACGCCTATTTGCCAGCGCAGCGAGATGATATACTTCATGGTGCTAAATATGCCAATCTGCAAAGGATTATGTATATGAAAATATGGATAACGGTTTTCCGGGAACCTTGCATGAGCAGTAATTATAGGTTGTGAGCATGTGTAAATCGCCAAATAATGAAAGTCGCCATTGGTGGCAAGCTATCCTAGCTGTTCCGTAGTTTTTATCAAAGAAAACATGTGAAGTACTGTTTACTTAGAGCTCATTATTAACTATACATATACGCAAGTCGCCAAATAATGAAAAATCGCCATGGGTGGAAAATATGCAAGGTGTCCAATAGGTTTTACATAATTAAAAATACAGCTGAAACAGATGTTCTGATTTTATTATGCTTTAACTCCTAATTAATATAACTTTTGAATGGAAACATTAAATATCATTGTGTTTCTGAGGAGTGCACTCCAGGTGGAGTATAGCTCAGGACCCGTAGAACACGGATTCCTAATAACAAAATATCTACCGTGATATGGGGGAGTGGTCTACTGTAGTGTGAAGTTTAAATTTTTATGTACCTATGAGGCACATGCAAGAACATGCATGAACATGCTTAGACTTATGAACATGCAAGAACCAAGCAATGTGTAGCTCAGTAACATTCTATCTGATCCAATCTTTGGGATTTGTCTGTTGAAATTCTGTCTTTTTTACGAATAAGCCTTATTAGGGGACGAATGCCTCATGCGAAAAGCGAGCATAGTGAGTCTAGGGGCCATGGCCCCTAGTATAACAAATGAAAATTTTGGTTCTGCAGTTTTACTATTATCTTTCTCAATGGTTCGGAAACTGCAAACAAAACTTTTGGTCCATTGAAGGTCTTTATACTGGGATTTGAGTACTTTAACTGTAATTGATATAAAGTCAGAAATCGGTTATGGGATGTAGTCTCTTATTAGGGTTAATTAAAAAAATTTTAATTAAAATAATAATGAAAATATAAAATGAAGTGTCATTAAAAGTACTGAAATTAGTTAACAAGTACTTAAAAATTGGAATTTTATTATGTGTTTTCATCATTGCAAATAATATTTTCATGTGCAAAGGTAACAGAAATTATTTTCATGGTGTCCAATGCATTATGTATGTGCAAAGGTAACAAAAAATTATATTTTCATGATATCCAATCTATTATGTATGCTGACTAAATGCATTGTTTCAAACTTACATTATTATTATTTTCTCTTGCAATTAAGTTGATCCTTTTTTCCCCTTTCCCTCTCTTCTTTTCAGGCTTTATGTAAATTACAGATTTATGAGAGGAATAGAACAGCAATTTCTGGCTCTTCAGAAAGGGTTTAATGAATTAATTCCCCAACACCTATTGAAGTCATTTGATGAAAAAGAACTTGAGGTTTAATTTAATTAATATCTTTTTACTGATTTATTGAAATATTACATCATTGATCATGATAGCATTTAACAAGTGTGTTTAGTATTTATTTTACTTTTCTCTAATAATATGTTTGATTTTTCTTGACTTTGTGTTGTCTTTGTCTCGCTCTTCTTACTGAAAATGCAGATTTCTTTTTTTCTTCCAAACATTGTAAAGTGTTATAAAACATTAATATAGAATTATTGTTCATTTCTAGGCAAATTTTGGATTGATTTTATTTAAATGAAGCAAAGAATATCTAATAAATATGATTGTGATGTAGTTCACTATATATTTTTAATTGGTTCAAATCAGTGCTCGGAATTAACTGTCGTTGTATTTTGCAACTGTAAATTTTGTTTTGATGACCAAGATTTCAGAGTCAGGCTTCATTATTACTCCTAACTTACTTCCCCATATTGCACTATTACCCACAGAGCTGAGCAAAGTGCCTGGCAGTCCTTTTTATGCTTTAAGTGCCTAATGTCCTTTTCCTTGCACCTTGCTGTTTGGCATTTTTATTCTTATTTGTCAACAATTATCATTTCTTTTTCTCATGCAAGGATAAATGCAGACCATTTTTAGCCCGTTTTGCAGCCCATCAGAAAAATAAAATTATTTAAATGGTCCCCTTCACAAAAATTCGATCGATTTCAAGAGCCCCTTCATAAAAAATTTGATCAATTAAAACAGTCCTTTCCTTTCACAAAATAGTGTGAAAGAAGTTGAACCTTTCAAATAAATTTAATTGATTAAAATACCTTTTTATGAATATTTTATCTCTTTTACGAATATATTAACACCTGTTTATAGTTAATATACATAAACAAAAAAAAAAAAATTGGAGAAACTCCACATATGTGGAACAGTTTGGTAACTGAAAAAAAATAGTTAGATGCCATTGACACTTTGATTTTTCTTCCAATTTCCTAACCCTGGATTTAATTTTAATTTTTTCCTATTCTAAATGCAATACTCTTTGCCAGCTAAAAAAATTCCCAACGTTTCTCCATTATGCTGTCTTAATTCCATTTTGTAATTCAGTCTAATCCCATTTTAACGAAGTCCAAGGTACCAGAGAAATCATTTCGCTCCAACAAAATTTCGTTATAACAATTTTGTATCTCCCTATTGTAATTTGATTTGGTATTACCAAGGGCTTCTCTATAGAGAGATTTTTGTTGTAATGGACTTAGCTAAAATGGGATTTGACTGTATTACTTTGGTTTTTGCCGTTAAAGTATTCCTTTTTTTTTTTTTTTTGTTGACACCGATGTGTTGTGTTTTTTTTTTTTTTTTTATCTCTTCAGAATTAGCTGACAGGGTTTCAATAAAATTGCCAAAAAAAGCTCTTCTAACCATTACTCTGTTGGTGAATCCACATTTGAAATTTATTAGAACTAAATTATGGCAAACTGCCATCTGCAGTTTTTTCAATTTGGCGATTTAATTGTGACTTCTATTCTGTTCCTGGCACTATCGCCAAGTTGTCTTACTTTGTTTCTATGTTTTTTCACCACTTAACACTACTTTTTCATAACTTTTTTCTTCAATGTCGGGCTATGCTGTTTTTGCTATTCTACTAGCTGTTGTTATAATTGCTTTTATTATTTTAAATGAACTGCATTAAAATTTATTCTGAAAAAGAATGATCTTATTCTGAAAAGAAAATTTATTTCTTTTTGGAGTGCCCTGAACTAAGGTATTTGAAAGTGTAATGTAATCTATACATTCACTGTAATTTCTGCTAAGATTTTTAAATTGTAATATTGCCGCCCAACTATACGATAATGATATTCAAACTGTATGGTTGAAAGGTTAATTAAGGCAGTTATTTACTTGGGACAAATGTCTAGGATTCAAAAATAAATTAATAAAATTGCTGTTTTTGTTCATTTAATTAGTTCATGTTCAATTTATTTCAATCGGTTCAGTTGTTCAGGCAAAATGGTGTTTATTTTGCCAACTCAGGAAAAAAACATTTAGGTTTTCTTCTGTAAATAAATATTTTTAAAATTTTAACTGTTGAAGTATTTTTGTATGTAAGTATTTACAAAATAGTTGATAATTCTTAATATTTATAGATTATACAAGTTTATAATATTTAAATAGTTAATATATTTTGTGTAGTAACTGTTATTAAGTACTATTCTTATGTTATGTACTAATTTATTAATTTAATTATTACTGTTTAACTATTAAGTGTTTTTGAGTTTTCATGTTTATCTCAATTTTTATATTTTTTTCACATATATTTTTATAATAATTTGTCATCTGATCAGTTACTTGATACGTTTTCTTTTTTCTAACACCTATGTCTTTTTTTTTTTCACATTGCTGGTCCATTTTGCCCAGTACCTTTATGAAAAATTCTTAGAAATTATTTTTTTGCTAACTTTTATCCTTGCTTAAAGGAAATTGTTGATGTGTGTGTGTTATGTTGACAAGAGTATATGATATGTATTCATTGCTCCTTGTGTTAATACCATAGGGACAATTGCAATGATATGAACTTCTAAAATTCATCCGTGGAATGGTGATAGTATCACTTTTGCGAATGTACATTTCTTCACCTTCATGGAACAAACACATTTAATAAAAAATCATGATTTTTTAATTTTGACATCGCTGCCAAAAGTGAGTGATTTGTTGAACATTTATCTCATTCGTAAGTTCTTGCCATAATAAAGAATAGGATACTTTTTCACATCTCATTAGCACAAATGTTCCATTTCTTCCCCTGCACTTGCAAATCACTAAAGAATTGAATATCTTTTATATTAGTCTTCAAAAACCATGTATGGTAAATCAGTAATTTTCTTTTGAAACTGGAATTCCTTGATCAGTAGCATCCAATGAAATTTTTGGAAGGGGACTAGGTATTGCTGACCTGCAGATGCGTCTTGTGCCTTTAGAAAGTCTCCTTTTCATTTTTAGTTTTTTAAAGGGGGAGGTTCCTCTAAAATCAGAACTTGGTGATATTTGTAATTTGTAAAACCTTTTCTTTCACAAAAGATCTAAAAAGAAAAGCCCTTTTCTTAAATTACCATAATTAAAAAAGTGATTTCTCACATATATTACACTCTGCTGATTGTGTCCCCAGAGAACTCTTGTTTCTTCAAAGAAATAATGAAATGTTATTTCATACTTTTTCCTATTTGTTTAATAAATTTATGAAGAAATAGCTGTAACATCAATGCAAATCTTCTCTTCTGTAGCTTGTTATTGGAGGATTAGGTAAAATAGATTTAGAAGATTGGAAAATGAATACACGATTAAAGCACTGCAATCCAGACACTAATATAGTTAAATGGTTTTGGAAAGCTGTTGATAGTTACAGTGAAGAGCAACGAGCTAGATTATTACAATTTGTCACTGGCAGCTCACGAGTACCTTTGCAAGGATTTAAAGCTTTACAAGGTAAGTTGTTAACTTGGTTCAGATTATTTAAAAAAATAAAAATATGTAAAAGCATTAGAAAGATAGCTCTATTTTAAATGTAATATAAATGTAATCATAT
Organism: Cheiracanthium punctorium; assembly: GCA_038373885.1. Classification (NCBI taxonomy): domain Eukaryota; kingdom Metazoa; phylum Arthropoda; class Arachnida; order Araneae; family Cheiracanthiidae; genus Cheiracanthium; species Cheiracanthium punctorium. Next base: position 250,277 of record JAWZYV010014318.1, read on the forward strand.
TTAAACTGAATTTTTATTTTTGCAAATGTTTTTGAGTAATAGGTAGCATTTTTAACTGAAAATTGAATCCATGGCTCAGTACTTAATATTCGGTATCTGAAATTCAAAGTCATTTTGATTGTCTCACCATGGCACAGTGGTTATGTTATTGAAAATGGTAGAAGGCCGAAGTGTGAAGATCCTGGGTTCGGGTCCCATCATGTGGCTGTCGATCTAACGGTCTGGAGTTTTGGCAGGTTTTCTCTAGATGTAATGTGAATATGTGTTAGAACCCCTTAGAAAGTCCTCCTACCAAGGCGCCCCCCATCCTTGGCTGATCATTCTAGCATAGCATTGCCATAATCACACAAACACATTTTATTGTTAAAAAAATTTTTTTACTAGTTTTAAATAAAGTAAAATAAAATTGGAATCTAAAATTTAAGTTTTTTAGTTATGGTTATTTGAAAAACAAAACATATTAGTTAAATTTTCTTTCAATTGTATTGTTAAATTTTCTTTCAATTTAAACATGCACAGTGTGCCAAATAAGACTTACTAGCATTACATCCAAATTAAGAACTTCATTTAAAATTCACAGGAATTCAAAATAATCCCCTGCACCTCTATGCAAATAGATACATTGAGCATGCTGGAAGTCCTGATTGTTGGTTGCAGGATAGTGCAATGCATTGACTTACTGCACCCTGCTCGTGAAGCAGTTTTTGGCATCAAAGCAGATCTGTATGTGCAAACACCTACTCTAATTACATGATTTGGCACCTGTTGACCTTTTTCTATTTTCTAAAAATTAAATGTGCAAAGTTTCAGTGGCATTGAAAACATCCAATGTGTTGTGACCAACTGACAGGAGGTACACAATTAGGACTCCCAGGGCTCTTTCAGCTACTGGTGTGACTGATGTAAATGTTGCATGCAAGTGCAAAAGAATTATTTTGAATCCCTGTAATTGTGAAATTTAAATCAAGTTCATTGTTTGAATGTAATGCTAATAGTCTGATTACATATTTGCCAGACTGTGCGACAAGACGAAGCTCATTCGGTTCTCACTTAAGAAAACAGAACAAAAATTCAGCACGCAGGCTGACGTCATTAACAGCGACTCGCAGTGCTGGTATCATTTCACTTCAGTTCACAACATCCCCCCCCTGTCACGTTGACACAACGTGCATATTTTTTATAAAAAATTATTAATACAAATCTTAATTAATATTGTCTAAATTTAAAACTAATAGTCTATTCTAAATTTAATTAATTATAAGTTTTTAACAGTAACTCTTTTTAAAGCTTTCAAATTTCCTTTCAGCCATTTTATTTGTAAGGCAATAACGCACTTTCAATCATTTCGATTTCCTGCCTTTTGCTATGCTAATCAAACTTACAGCTGCAATCTGTTTTATTTATATTTTTTCTTCCCATCCTCTTTTCGCAATTATTCATATGAAAGCCTAACTTGCAGTATTGCACTGCTCCCAGACCGCAGTGTTTTGTTTTGCTTCTCTGTGAGCAGCTGCATGCATCGAATGTTCTAGTAAAGTCTTTCGTGTTCCTTTTTTTTCTCGTACATATGTAATAGCTTAACGGCTTTGAATATGAGCAGTTAGTTGTAAGTTAGCGACCAGAGTAGAGCTGCGTTGGAGGTTTGGACAAGCACTTGCCCTTCGGGGCTTGTGCCTCTGTCCGTGCCCATAATATATTCTAATTTTATGTGAAAATATGTTGTTTCTCCTTACTTCAATATTGATCGTGTTCAATTTAACCTAGAAGCCTATATTGTGATATTGTGATCCTGAAAATAAAAAATTGTCATTATCGTCAATAATCTGTTTTCTTCAATTACGGTGATTTAAGAAATAGTGCATTTTCATTCGTCTTCATCTATAGAGTTCGGAAGTGATGTTTTATTTAGTGCAAGGAATTATTCACACCTTGCATGTTGATGATCGTTTTCTTTTCCTTCGATAAGGATGTTTACTGCATGCTCAAGTATTCTAGATGTGTGTGTGTGTTTGTAAAGAAGTTAGAAGGAAAATACGTAAATCAGGGAAAAACCCTGTGTTCAACTAATTCATCAAATACTAACCACTATCATCGATCACATGCGCCTGCATTTTTATAATTCTCTACGGTTTTCTTGTTCTGGATTTACATGCTTTCGCATGGCTATCACCAATATAGTAAAATTCCTTTTACACAAAAATACAATCTTCCGTACCCCCCCCCCCCCTCCCCCCCCCCCCCCCCCCCCTTGAGATTCAGCTTGAGTCTCAAACACATAGCAAACACTATTTAAAAGATCGAGCTTTTTTGGAGCTCTCGCACGTCTCCCAGAGGAGGTGTATTTTCAAATTACCATTTCATCAGGTGCTGATCCACCTTCAAAACTACAAACAGCGCTGGAATTAGGTTCCTCTACACTCAGTTTCTTATCAGCAATTGCACTGTTATTGAATTGAATGCCCAATGGGAAAATATGTTGTTTTGGATGTAAAACTATTCCATGCTGCGTCTTAAGCTTAACTGTGCAAATCTTTCCATTATGCCGCGAAGTCATCTCAATAATTCGTGCTAAGGGCCAAAATTAACGCTTTTTGTTATCTCCCAGTAATACTATTTCTCCAACAATGAGCTCACAAGATCGTTTTTCGTTATGTTTTTGTACCAGCTGACTAAGATATTCCTTTCTGAAGCGTTGATGAAGATCATTTAACAATTTTGTTCTATATTTATTCTTTTATTAAGACTTAGCGAATTTAATTCATCGATGTCCTCAACATTGGAATTCCGATTCTCAATAAGAAACATAGCGGGTGTCAGAGGAACCAATTCCTGCAGATCTTCAGAAATGCATGTTAAGGATCTACAACTTATTATTGCTTCACAATCACAAATGACCATATAAAGTTCTTCATAACATAATACTCATTTACCTAAAGTGCATTACAACAATTCTTTTACTGTGCAAACCAACTTCTCCCAATCAGGCTGCCGTGGGAGGAATAAATTTCCAAACTATTCTATCAATTATCGATTTTTTTTACTATTTTAGCCCAGATCAATTTGGAAAGTTCATTAGATGCCCCTCGAAAATTAGTCCCGTCGTCGCTATAAATCGTTTTAGGTCGACCGCACCTGCTGATAAACTGTCAGAGTGCTAGGAGAAAAGAGTCTGTTGATAGAGAATTCACAAGTTTAAGTTGAGTAGCGCAGTACACAGCACACGTGAACAGCGCTATCCACACTTTTCCATCATTTTTTAAAAACAAGAGTCCAGCCAAATCAATCCCTACAATTTCGAACGGCACACAGTCTGTAGCCCGATCCGATGGCAGAGGTGTGAGTTCGCTTGACATAGTTATCGACTTTAGCTTTAAATCGCTTACAAAAAATACAATTACCAAGTACATTTCTGATAGCTTTTATAGCCTTAATTATCCAAAATTTTTCACTAAGTATACATAACATCATTTGTACACCTGCATGACAATTTTTATTATGTACATTTCTGATTAATGGCTTCATAAATTCACATTTTTCTGGCAACAGTACAGGGTACAAAAAGGATTTATGATTGTCTCGATGAAGAATTTTTGTTTTTTACATGCAAAAGACCTTCATCATCTATGAGAGTTTCAATGAAATTGTAAGACTTAGCATCAGACAGGTAATAACTTTGAACTAGTCAAATTAAAGTTTTTCCAGTTTTCAATTTCTAATGGTGAAAGTTCTGTCTTAACACAAAAAAATTATTCCTGCTTTATTCTTGTTGTGGGGTAGAGGCTTAAGATCTAAATCAGGGTGTCTACTATCATGCAAAGGTCACGAAAGTCACGGAAAAGTCAAGAAATGAGAAAAAGGTCACGAAAGTCAAGAAAAGGTCAAGAAATTAAGCACTAGGTCACGATTAGCGACTCAACTACGCTTTTCCCATTTCATTCAAATTCTTAGTTTCTAATCTTTTGTGACAGACAAAACTTAACAGTTTTTCATGTATTTATTTTATAGGAAAATATTAAAATACTGTTCGTTTGCTATTTATAAAATTCATTTAAAATGTCATTTACATGTTATTTAGCAGAAATCATCAAAAAATTTGTCTGCCAAATAGTTGTATAGTGAACTGACAATATTTCAATATGTCAAATGCGTGTTGTTTTACTCCTTGGGAATTTCAAAAGTTGGCAAGTATGTGTCTTCAAACCTTGAGAAAAGTATATCAGTTATCCACCTTCTCTCCTCAAAAAAAGTTAAAATTGTTGGATTTAAGTGTAATTTTTTTTCTCCCTTCATTCCCTGTTAAATTCAGTGTTTTGATTATTTTCCACATTTTCTTTTTTAAAAACAATAACTTGGATTCCACTTTAAATTATAATTATCACTGATCCCCATGTTTCATAGCTAATAACTTAAATTTCCCAAAAGTTTTATGATATATTATAGACTTTCATAAGTTCTGTGTTAATATAGATGTAAAAAGATGTACAATGTACAAGCTACATACATGTTTACAAAATAGCAGTTGGTCCAAGTTAACTGAAAGCAAACGGCTGATCAGTGAAAAAGTTGAAAAAAAATAACTCTTTAAAAATGGGAAGGGGGAAGAAAAACTCGAAGAATTTTGTGATTCATTGTTAAAATCAAAATCAGTTGCATATTTTTCTGCAAAATTTCCCCCAATCCTAGAACGCCGGATAGAACATATTCTACATCCCTGCCACGATGTATTTTTGATATTAGAGTTTCGTATTTGTTATGGTCAAGAAAAGATCAAGAAAAAGTCAAGAAAAGGTCAAGAAATCAAGCTTACTTTTTGTGGTAGACACCCTGTAAATTTATTCTTGTGTTAAGACTCGAGTTGATAAATGAATTTTTTTAAATTGGAAAATCTGAAGGAACATAATTAAGTTTTTAGAATAGCACATTAGAGATCTAGCACGAAGAAAATAAGTGTATTCCGATTTTATTTATTAATGAATAATATTTTCTACATAGTAGATTCATCATTGAAGTATATTTTATCCCTAAATTAACATCAGTGGGCTAACAGCAGTTATTTGACTGTCGGAACGTACAAAATTTACCGGGACATTAAGAATCACTTGTGTTGTATATTTAAGGCAAACCTGCACGAGCGGTATCTGCCTACGAGATGCCTTGGGTAAAAAATTTTTTAAGGGATTCTAAGAACATTTAACATCACTCATTTAAGTTAGGCATGTGTTCATAAAAGGTTAGTTACTGATTGATATATGCGAGAACTATCTGGACGAAATTACTATGTAATGCACATCTTGTCGTTTTCAGAGTAAATTATGTTTTAGGCTGATAGAGCAATTTAAAAGTTATCTTTAAAAACTGAACAGATTTACTGTACATGTGAAGAATTATAAACACAACTTTATCATTTTTATGGTAATACCTTTTATCATTACTTGATTATGACTTTTAAATATTTCTTCTTCGGGGAAACTGATGAAGTTTAATTTACTTTTCTCATATTTGGCATCTGTAAAATGTTTCCTATTTTTGAATTAAAAGTTTTAATTTGTTTCAAAATGCAGAATAATAAGTTCAGTAACCAAATTTAATAAACAATTTCTATAAGTGAATAAAAAAAAATAATTATTATAATATATTAAAATATACATACATTTATTGTTTCCCTTTTGTAGTTCTTTCAAACAATAAAAAGGGAGCAAAATATCATGCTTTATGTTATGCAATACATAATATTGAAAATTATAGCTTCCAGTGTATATAAAACAAAAGAATATTCTTAATTACTGTATCTCACGTTCTTGCAATTTCATTTAATAAAAATGTTTTCTAGCACATTTTATTTTTAACTTATCTAATTTTACTTATTTATATATTTTAGCACTTTTTATACATGCTTAGTTCTGTATGCAAGCAAATGAAGAACCCACATTAGGAATATCTCATTTTCCATTCTCACCATTTAAATAATCTCTGAAGTCTCTCCCAACAGAATAAAAATATTTTTGTCACGTTTTTACTTTTCTGTTGACTTCGGCTTCTCTTTCCCACCTCCGCCAGATCATATCTGTGCTTGTCAAGATACACCGGTGGTAGTCTGAATACACTAGAATATAAGCAAATATTTGATCTTTCACCAACATCTTTGGTATGCGTTGACATTCACCAGTGAAAGTTGACATTCTCCAATTTCTGTCTTTCACAGTAACACATATACAACTCTAGAACAGCTTTTTAAATTATGCACATTGTATGACTTATATCTGGGGAAGAAATTTTGATGAAAAGGATATTGTACTGATGATCAGCAATTCTTTTTTCTCTTTTATATAATTTTTTTTAAATAGTATTTTATGTTTTCTTGTCTATCTGTTTGTCTGTTAGCTACAGGCAGATGGACCTTTCATCATATCTGCATTAAATTTGGCACACTGACTAAATTGGGCAAGCTATTGCTGGGGGGGGGGAAATTGTAGTTTTTAATTTTTTTTATGTTTTGTCCAGTTTTAAGCCACTTTTTATCTGTTTTATGCTATGGTGACCTAAATTTTTGTCTGAAAACTATATTTCTTATATCATGAGAAATTACAGAGTATTCTTGTTCAAATAAGCTTATTTTTAAAATCATACTTAAATTTGGAAATTTTTAAAAGAAAGATTTTTCATGTAAATTTTTGCAATTTGAGATTGAAACTGTTGTATTGAAAAATCTAACAGGAAAATTTTCCTATCTTTAACAAAACAATTATTTCACCATGTTTTAAATTTCCAACTGTGCAGAAATATAAATTAGATTTTTCTGTTTTTTTTTTTGTTTTTTTTTTTTTTTTTCTCTGAAAAGATCTTGAACAAAAAATCTCTTTTAGAAAGATCATAGCGGGGACGAATTTTCTTCTAACGCCAGGCAGAGTGAAAGAGAAGGGATTAGAATGTGACTGTGCTAATCCCTACTTTCTCATATCATATCAGTTGTACTTAAATTGGCATATTAACTATGATATTGCTTTTGTTGTTCATTGCTATTTATATTGTCAATGTCTGTTGTCTGATACTGAATAATTTTTGTTACTATTTATTTTTAAGTATTTACATCAAAATAATTAACCAATAATGATTTTAAAAATCCAACTTGGATTGACATGCAAACTATCCTATCAACTACTTTTTTTTAACATATTACTTACTTACATACATACTTACTATACATTGGTATGATATTGCATAAAGTACATTCACAAAATAACTTTGGTATCTATACTTACAGGGTCTACTGGAGCTGCTGGTCCTAGGCTATTTACAATTCATCTTATAGATGCAAACACAGATAATCTTCCAAAAGCTCATACATGGTAAGTAATTTTCGATCAATTGATAGTTTCACTTGTCAGATTAGGATATTTCTTGTATTTTTGTCAGCGTGCATTCTAAGTCAGATGGCACTAATTCAGCAAGCATAATTATAATTCATTCAGAAATGCCTCTCCCCTTTATAAAGGCTGCAATTGTAAATCATCTAGCCGAAGTACTCATTATTGAGGTTTCCTTCACAATCTCTCAAAACTTCAAATAGTGCGATTTTCAATGTTTTGTGTTAGGTCAAAGAATGAATTGGCATACAGTACTGAAAATTAATTTTTTGAAATTATATAATTTTATACTAACTCTAAAGTAGTGTTATAATGTTATATCGAAAAAAGAACATTTTGGTAAAATTTGAATTGATATGTTTAAGAAGCTTTAATTACTAAAAGAAAAAAATTAGGAGATTCAGAATTATTTAAAAATGTGTTGTTTCTCCAGAGAGATTTGAGGTTTTAGTATGTTGGGGCACTATGAGGGAGCTACAGGTGGATTCTCACAAAAGGGGGACAAAACTAGCCCCTGCGAGTTTTCTAGAGATTTTTAAATTATTTTTTCAAGTTTTAAAAGATTTTCATAAAGCTGAAGATGTAATTTTTATAAAACCCCAAACTTATTGGGTAATCATGATTTTTTTAATAAATTTTTGGAGCTGTAAAAAAAGTGTTTTTGTCATTTCGGTTACTTTCCCCATAATTTCTGTACCATAAGCATTATTTTTGTCACACCAGGGCTACAGAAAATACCAAAGTAAAGAATGTCAAAAGACAATTTTTTTCTTTTCGTTAGGCATCAAATATAACATTTTGCATCAAAAGAACTAAAAAGAAAAAATTCTTTCTGCTAAAAAAGTGTGAAAGAATGATGCAAAATCATCAATCTTATTGTCATTATTAATAATCATTATAATTTTAAAAACAATGTTATATTTAATTGGCTATATTATCTATTTTGCTCAATAATTTTAAATTTTTTATTATTCTATATATCTTTAATTAATATACCTGGATACTAATAAAGTATAATAATATTACCCGTTAGTATTTGGCAGCACCTTTACATTCTTCTTTCCACTTTTATGCTTTTATTTTGTGGCAACACGTTTTACTCATCTTCCATGTACTTTCCACCGCTCCAGATTGGTATGCCGATTTTTCAGTGCTATTTCTATTAATTTGATATCTTTTTGTTTTCTTTTCTTTCCATTTGTATAGTAGGGTAGAGCCCAGAACGTGTGGAGTGAATATCTCTTTTGATATGCCACACAACTGAAACCCTACTATTTTGTTTGTTTTTAATTATAATCCACTGTTTGTGGCTCCTGAAGATGGTGACAGTGGTTATAATTTCCATTCCATTCTATTTTCATATTGATTATTGTACTTTATTTGACTCAGCTTCTTATTTGAATCGGTGAGTGCAGAAACCACCTCAGTCACAAAAGGAAAATTTTTTCAGGTGAGAGAAAAAACTTCATAACTCCTCCAAATTTTCAAATATTTAAACTTATTTTATTCCTCTGTCATAACATGCATTTATGTTTCTGTCATGCAAATATTACGTAATTTATGAAGTTTTATGAAGTTTTTTCTCTCTCCTGAAAAAAATGTCCTGTTTGTGACTGAGGTGGTTTCTAATTCTTGCTTCTGGCTGTTATATTTTTAATGCGAGGTATGTCTTATTTGCAGTATATGTTGCGTTTTACTTATTAGTTATATATATATATATTATATATTTTTGATTTTTGTTCTTTTGCTCATTCTGTTTTCTTGTGTTTTTATTTTTTGTATGTGTTTGTTTTTGCATATTCTTTTTTGCTTTTTATTATTATTTTTATTATTTATTTATGTATTTTTGTTTGTCCTTAATTTCTTTTCTTTTTATCCATCCCCCTTTTTTCCCATTTCCTTTTATCTTGGTGGTTTTGTTTGCCTTTTCTTTTTTCCATGTGGCAACAAGCTTGTTTGCTTATCTTTTTCAGTTCTCTCTATTTAGTGAGACGAAGGGCTTTGACTGACGAAGACCGAAAGAATTTTTGGTCTAAACGTTCGTATCGTGTTATAAGTAACATTTTATGTGTATTTTTTCACAAAGTTTTTAATTTATTTTAACCCGTAAGCAGGCGCACCCACTTTTGTAACTTAAGCACTTGCGTGGGGTAAATCTTACCCCATTTTGTCTTCTTTATATTTTTTACTAAAAACGTTTCAAAAACAAATTTGTGGACTTATAATGTAAAATACATCAGTTCTATTACGTTTCATAGTAGAAAATCGTGGTTTTCATATGGTATGCTTTATACCTAAAAACACTAATTACTTTATTAATATGATATTAATTTCACCTATAAGCCTTTTGTCAATACATACCTGTAGTGTAACATGCATTTATATTTAATTTACATTTATTTTATATTTACTTTACATTAACAACGTAATGAAACGTTGTTAGTCGCAGGGGAGTATTGAATCCCAAAGTGGAATTTTCTTCCCTTCCGGATAACAAAGAAACGACATTATTTCATCCACCCAAACTAGACCCTGACCTTGAAAGGTAGAAGACGGGGCAAACTTGTTCTAAAAAAATTTCTCACATTTTACGAAGAAAAAATGTTGCTGGTGTGAGATTTACCCCAGCGCGAGTGCTTACGGGTTAATAACATTTCTAATTATTATACTAATTTTTAAATGATTTCCAACTGCTACTGTGAGGCTACATAGTTCCTGGAATGTCATGCCGATCTTAGTCCATACATGTGCTTGATTGAAATTGGTGTTGCCAGATTGACGAAGAAACATGCTTGTTCATGATTCATTCACAAGAAAATAATTATTTTAAAAGGATGTAATAACTGCTAAAAGATGGAAAATTTATCGACATTCACAAAGTTATACACATCGTTCTTTACAGTTTGAAATTGACACAGTGTTCATGAAGTTATTTAATTTTTGTTCAAAGTCTTTAAACCATGGTCTCCATGGTTTGAAGGAATCATTTGACATGTGGTGTTTGTGTCCGAGAGTATTCTGAAGGAGTATAAATACCGGAAACAAGCGGGGACATGCTCTCTCTCTCTCTCTCTGACCCTATCTTTTGACCTGGCAGATTGACAGCTTTTTTTTTTTTTTTTTTTTTTTAATCTGGCTGAGATGGCTCCAAAAGCAATGGCATCAAGCACATGTAGTTAGTGATATTTTTGATGGAGGGCTCTCTCTTGTAAATGAATCTGCAGATAGATAAGTAACTTTCTTGCAGGCTTACTAACTTTCTTCTAATTTTTCTTTTATTTTGCCAGCCCAAATTAATTATTTAGTGTTATTAATTAAGGAATTCTCAGATCGAAAATTAAAGTTTAAAGATGTTAGTCAATTAGAATATTGTAATACTTTCCATTAATAATTCGTTATTTGTTTAGGGAATAGCTTATGTATTAAAGTTATATAATTCATGTGTAATTAATTGGTTTATTTTAATGGATGTAGAAGGATTAACTAAAAGAGGCTATTAGGTCTCAAAATGTCGCATGTGTAAAATTTTTGTAGAGACAATATATAATAAGCTGCACTCATGTTCATTATTTCAATAAACAAGATTATTAATCTATTTTATGTGCTATTTCATTAGAGTTATGTTTTGTCTCTTTCATTATAAGGCCTGAATGGGATTTTTGCTTTATTTTAGTACTAAGAAGTAAATGTACACACAATGTATTGTATTTTTAAAATGCTATACTATCTTAAATGTTAAAATTCTTTACTGTAATTATTTTTGCTTATTAGGGCAATTTTAATAATTTAGAAGGTTTTGAAAGACAGTAATGTTTAAATGAATTGATTGTAAAGAAATTTGAAAGCTAAGTCAAAGTTTAAAATTTTAATTAAGAAAGACAAATTTATTAGTAACCACAACAAATGGTTTATATATATACCAGCAATCCTTTTAAATACAACAATAATATAAAGCACTGGAATATCATGGAAAAGATTATTTAGATTATTTTTACTATGTAATCCTTTTGTGGATTGGCAAATGTGTACTAAAAAATCAATGTCGTAGGACTTCCAATGGTGGGAGTTCCGGCATTAATGAAAATACCGTAATTTATGGAAGAAACGCCGCACACACGAAAATGAGCTTAGTTAGCTAGAAAATCGTCAGAAACTCCGCACCCGGCATAAACGCCGCAGCCGCGATCGTTGGTGAGGTGGGGTGGGGGGGGTGATCGTGGTCAGAAGAAGTCAATGCCAGATAAAATTCAATGTTTTCTAAAATAATTTCTTAATTAACAAAAAATAAATAAATAAAAAATATGTTGCATTACTTATTAGACCTAATTTACAAGAAAGCTATTAAGTTTATCGGATATATTTCGAGAGTAATTGGATTAACGGTAAAAAAATCTCCTTTTTTCTCCCCCTTCCCATAGAATGTTTTAAAGTATTTGCCACTATTTTACGAAGCTTACGATTTCTATTTTCAAATAATCAGATATCAATGTTTATATTCACAAAGGCAAATTTATAGGAAAAAAAAAAAAAAAAGCTTCTACAAACCTTCTTGCATCCGCACAAAGTTTGGACAGACTACCAGGCGCCATTAAAATGAAAACAGCAATCGATGTGTCAGAAGAGGCTCCAGTTAAAAAAGTAAACATTTTCCCCCGTGGATGGCCAGCTGTTGATTACATAATGAGCTTGCTTCAGCAAATTGTTGTTTTAAACTGAATGTTGTGTAACAACTCTTGATGGTATTTATTTATTATTTTTGATATTTATAACATTGGGATTTATTTTAAAAGCACTCAGAATTTCTTGAGCATACCAATTAGTTGGCAGTGTTTATTCGATAGAGTGCACAGGGCGCAAAGCCGCACGGCGAAAAAAATAACTTTCAGATTAACTTTATTTATTTATTTATTTTTGGGGGGGGAAAGGTTAAACTCGCACCGTGCGCAACATAGACTAATTTTGGCTGAAATTCAGTATTTTAAGAACAATAGAGGTTCATGTGAAAAACGGGTGCATTTAATAGAGGGTAGTGCACTTTTGCGGTATTTTACAGAGCTTTAACCCTTCAAAATAATATTCAAAACTTCATTAAAATTTAATTATAGTTCTAAAATGTAGATGTAAAAGATTTACTTCTATTTTTTTTTTTCTTTTTACTTAATTGAGGAGACATCGTTTGGATGTATGAAGCCATCCACTTCCGAGCATGGGACATGGACCCATCTCAGGGTGCTCTGACTTTCTCCAAAACTGGATCAAAGATCAAACCTCTTTTCTATGGGGGTAGGTTCGCATTCTGATTCGCTACGCTGTGATCTGTGCACGCTAAAGAGTACGTGTCGGTGGTGGCGCCATCTTTTGAGAAAATTATCACTAAATGAATTTTTCGATTTTTCGTTGAAGATCGGCTAAAAAAAATTAAAAATATTGTAAACGCCGCACCCAGTAGAAATGCCGCACTTACTATTTTTTAACTTTTAAACTCATAAACACCGCGGCGTTTCTTCCATAAATTACGGTAGTCGGATTTCCAACAAGGGGGAGTCAGTGATGGCTGGACCTACTGTTGTTTTTCCGGGTCTCGCAAAAGGCCAGCGGTGCCCTATTTTTGAGCCAGTGGTAGCCTTTCGTATCAATGACCAGACTCTTTTTTTTTGTGTGTGTGTGTGAAGGTCTGGCAAAAAGTGCCAGTGGTAGCAAATATTCGAGGGGATCCCTGCAGTGATGGCCGGACCAACTGATGTTATTTTGGGTCTCCCAAAGGGCCAGCGGTAGCAAATATTCAAGGGGCCCCCTACAGTAATGGCTGGATCCATTAATGCTTTTTTCTTTTGAGTCTCGCAAAAGACCAGCAGTAGGATACTTTCGAGGTGGTTCCCTACAGCAATGGCCGGACCCACTGTTGCTTTTTGGGGGCTCACAAAGGGCCAGCAATAACATATTTTTGAAGGGCCCCTACAGCGATGTCCAGACACACAAATGTTTTTTTTTGGTCTCGCAAAGGGCCGGAGGTAGCATATTTTTGAGGGGGTCTCCTGCAGTGATGGCTGTTGGAAATACCATGCATCGGGACTCCCATCGTCGGAAGTCTCACATAACCAAAAAACCAGAAGCAGTATTTGGAAACTTCTGGAAGTTTCCAGACTTTCTATTCTAGACTTATTCTAGACAATTATAGACTAATAAATTTTCAGGGGGAATTTCATTTAAAGAAAGTCCTAAAATTTTTAAAATGAAAACTTTTAGCTTGAAATTATATAATTTTTGTGAAGATCGTTTTTGATATCTCGATTTTACTTTTTAGTTTTAACCGCATTGACATCCCTCCATATGAGACTTACGAAAAGCTGTATGAGAAACTTACTCAAGCTATTGAAGAAACATGTGGCTTTGCAGTTGAGTGAGCAAGATCAAGCACAATCATATACATCATAATTTTTAATGAAACTCTTCCAGAAACGAAAGCCTTATATTATTTATTGCTGCCTTTTAACAGTCAACGTCCTATATGGATTTAAAGGGCTTAACAGCATATTTATCTATTTGAAAAGGCTGAATTGTGTTTTGGATTTCTAATGTCTAATCAAAAAGGAATTGGAATTCTTTACTTAAATATTTAAAGCAGTGTTTTTTCAAACTTGAAGCACTAAGTTTGATGCACATGGTATTGTCATACATTAGAAAAATGAGTGTTTTATAAGTGCTGCTGGTGATTTATGTTGGAGAATTAAGGATAAAAGTTCCTTTATAATTGATATACAATGTTAAGTGAACCTTCATAAGGAATATAAACATATTTTAATGATATTGATAATAGAAATTTTAACCTAGTATATGCAAAAAAAAAATTTTAAAGTGGTAATTTCAATCATTCGTATTAAATGATTCAAATTATGTATTGATAACTGTGCATATAGAGTTGATAGAAGTTAATAATGAGTTATGTTGAAGAACATATTTAAGTCATCGAGCTTATCATTAAAACAGCATACTAAGATTTTAACATGCAAACATATAATTCTCACCCCCCCCCCATAAGCAAGCAGTGATATATATATATATATATATATATATACACATTTTCTATGTTTTACTTTACTTTCCTTTTCATTTATTGTGAGAAGCATAAAATCATTAAATATGTAAGTAAATGCTTGCAAATAATTTATATATATAAATTCAAATATATATTTTGAAATAATATTTTTCTTCTTCTGTTTAAACCTGTCTAAATAATAGATAGTTGAAAAGAACATTGCATTAACCTGAGTTTTTTTCCTATTTTTAACTCTTAAAATACTAAAAATTACTTTTTCTTAAACTATAATAGTAGTATATTATCGATTAACAACTATTTGAAGTATTTGACTGTACTAAGAGTTATCGTGAGTTGACTGTGTAATACAAGTGATTTTGCCAGAAGAATGCCTCAGGTTCCCAGTTAACATTAATAATGCTATGAGTTTGATACCAGTGCCTAATGCTAGTGGGTGGAACTCACTGGTGTGTAGGTTAAATCATTTGGACTCAACTTTTTCTTCTCATGTTTAAAAATATAATAACGACTAAGCAAAATAAGCTTGTAATATAATAACGACTAGGCAAAAGTGTTGAGTTGAGAGTAAACAATTTTAGAACTGTTCTTTAAGACGAAAACATTTGTAAATTTCAAATTGGAATCACCACCAGTATCTATAAAATAAAACTCAAAAAGAAACTAGTGCTATGTGTATAAAGAACTGTACATAATAATGGTTGAAACTGATTTACAATTTATATATATTACATATTTATATGTTATACTTTCATCTACCTGTGTTCATGTATATTGTTGGTGGAGAAGTGTCAGTTGCTTTTTTTTTTAATTATATTACAACCATAGAGGAATTATTTAGTACTTTTTATAATAGTTAATTGTAGACAACATTTTAAAATTGGTTATTATTGTTTTTATTATTTAAATTTTATCTGTGTATAGTGTAATTGATATTTTTTACATTTTATCCCATTGCATTAAATAGAGGTGCAATGAATAATGGTATCTAACAATACAAAAAGTATGAATATTCAAACATTGGTTTATTAAATATATTTTTTGAACTTGTTTCTTAAAATTAGTTTTTAAGAAAAAATAGTACAGCCAGTTTTAAGTCTCTTTAATTGCTTATGAGTCATTTTAAAATTCCTGTAATGACTGATCTGAAGCACTTTCAAAAATAAATAAATAAATAACACACTAAACCTCCTTAAAACTTGGGAACTATACAATAAAGTAATGGAAATACATTAAAAGCTTTTTACTGTTTAATTCCTTCAAAGTTTTTTACTGTAATCAATTTGAGTATTAGTCCATTTTTTATTGAAATTTTTGTTTTGTTTTGTTAACCATTGAGCAACTTTTAATTAGCATATTTTATCCATGCTAAAGGTTGCACACGAGTTTATCATAAAAATGCCTCTGTTTAACACTAAACATACCAACATTTAATATATACCTATTTCTACCATAGCCGGTCAAATGACCGGTTGTGGTAGATAACGGTATACGACAAATATAACTCAAAAAACAACATAATACAAAAAAAAAAAAATAAAAATAAATAGTATATCAATTGTATATAATTAATAGAAAAAGTCACGAAGTCAAATGTGCAAAAATAATAAGATTGTATGCGCATTTTTTATACAAAAGTTCATAATTGGTCATTTGACCGCTTATGGTAGTTTTAGTGTTAAGTTGTTTTCTTCGGAAAAAGTTGTATGGCAATTACTTGTCTTTTATCATTTGCAATGTACTAATAATGATATATCTATAGTACCATGTACATAGATTGTCTTCCATAGTGAAGCTTCAGAATCTCATAATTTGAGTCTATTTTTTATGTAAGCAAAATTATGTTTATTTAAATTTTTTAAATGAGTATTTTAGCTGCATAATTTAACCAGCCAAAATTTGATATGAATTGTGTTTAAGGAAACATTGCTTGATAGACTTGTTTTCCTTAAATGTTGCATTGTTTTCCTTAAATGTTGCAATAACATTGTTAACATTTTTAAAATGTGTGCATTGTTTATTATTGTAAAATGCATGCATGTATTAAAAGTGTGCTTAATCTATATCCATTAAAAGATTGGGGGGAGGGGGGGGGATTATGTGCTACAGAGCTGTGGCAGTTGGAATCGCTTGATACATCTTGAAAGTGTTTAAAAATATAACTTAATGTGGTTAAATGTAAAATCTGATGATGATGTACAAAATTCTGCTTCTGAATTAATATCTTAGCTAGTAATATTTAACTTCACAGTGAATGCTAAATATTCATTGCATCTCTAATACTGAGTTGAGATGTTTCCACTGAGGAGATTTGTTTTCATTGAACATGAAAACAAATGTTGAATTGTAAATAATTTAAATTTTGAAATAATTGCAAAAGTTTATTTATATTTGGCAAGCTGGACTTGGTTATTATTATAAATATTTTTATATTGTTAAAATAAATGTAAAAGTAAACTTTGTGCTGAGAAATTAGTAGGAAAATAAGATACATTGAGAAGTGTTCATGAATATTTAATATATTTTTGTACTGTACTGTTTTAATTTAAAGTTCTTTAAAATTGAAATTTTATGTTAGTAATACAACAGTTTTTCCAAAAAAGTGTTGAGAGAAAAAAAATCACAGCAAGTGATTCAAAACTATTGATTAATGTTTTATCCATCTACTTATGATTGATGCTAGAAAATAGTTTAGTCAGTAATTATGACCAGCTTTATCTTTAATCTTGTGTACAAACTGAAATTTTCAGTCAGTAATTGTGATTAAATATTCTTAGTTTTCAACGATCAGTCAAATGAAATTACTTTAAAATACTGACATGAACTTATAAAATAAATTCACTAAAATTTCATACTTACTTTTTCTTGATTTTTTTAATAATTAAAAAAATATTAAAACAATGTGTAGAAGCAGACAAATACAGAACATTTTTTGCATATCTTTGTTTCGTGACTAAATGCAAATCAATTACCAGATAATCCTGGAGATTATACGTACCTCTGGCAATTAGCATCTCTAAACCTTTAAGAGTGACTTAAGCTCGAAGTTTAATTGTTGTCATTTTGAATACAAACTAGATATGCCCACTTAATCATTAAAACAGTAAAATTATTTAATCAAATGAGAGTTCTATTTGAGATATTGTTTATAACTATATGATACATGAAAATAAAACTTTTTATGTAAATCATTATTAATTTAATATTTTATCTCCAATGGATTTGCCAAGACTTTGATAACATCAAACTTCCAGGCACCCTTTTATTTTGCCATTGTCATAATCTTCAGAAAGTAAATAGTTAATGATTAAATTTTGCAATCAAATTATTGTTAAAATAATCTTATTAATTATTCAGTAACAATTTGATATTGTATCATAATGATTTGTGCTGAGCTTGCGCTTAAATGTAGTTTTGATCAGGTATAAAACAGTCAACAAGCAGTTTTTAAATATGATAAAAAATTATTCAGCAGACAGCTTTACATTTATGATAAAAATTATTCAGTGGGGATTTGTATAAATCACCAACATGTATAATACAGTAGAACCTCGATTCATCGTTTTTCATGGGGTGAGTAGGAAAAAACGATGAATGCGAAAAAGCGACAAATGCGGGTTCAAGTCAAAATACGTAGAAAGCAATCTTTATGCATACACGCAATAGCTGTATAGCAACAAATACTAATTTATTATAAAATTGCAAAACAAATAAATAAGATGAAAATTAAGTGATAGTTATTTTAAAAATTCAGCAATTTTATGTGGGGTTATTCATCACTTTTTAAAAATTAAACAGTAAATTTTCAAGATTTACAATACTGGACCTTTCATGTGATTTTTATGTTTGTATAAAAAAAGTTCATACAGTTTCAAATACCATTATTGCTTCAGACAAACTTCGTACTAATGTACTCTCAGCCTCATTGGCATGAATAGTATCCTCTGCTTCGCCATTGTATTAATTTTTTGCATCATCACATGTTTATTCCATGTTTAGGATCCTGCATGCCTCACCTTCTTGATTAATGGAATTATAATCATTAAATTTCGCGCTATGCACATCCTCTTCAACACGCAACCACTGGTTATCTGATCATCAATGAACCAAGAAATCATACCAAGAAGCAATTACAGTTTGTACGCCTTATGGATTCACTTACTGTTCAATTTCATTTTGGTCAGGAGAAATATTTTACAATGATGAATGCGGGAAAGTCACTTTTTGGCGAACGATACATGCGGGTTTCTTTAACATTATTCAAATACAATTTGTGAAGGGACCATAGAAATAAAACGATCAATACGGGAAAACGATGAATGCGGGAACGATAGATCGGGGTTCTACTGTATTATTTGTATGAAGATCCAAAATAAAAACTTTAATTAAATATTAATTTTAAGATTAAGCCTGCATAAATTATATTTTAAACTCATTGATTACTTCAATATATAAATAAACGATAGGCCTTGAACAAGTTCATTCTAGTGTCAAATGGCAAAGTGTTACAATTGTCATATTTCTTCCAATTGAAAAATGAAAACATAAAAATATTTTTCTACAGCTGAAATATTAATTGATAGCTGACCTTCAATCTCATTCCTTTTCTATAATGTCTTACACTATTCCACTGCAGATGGCACTCCCTAATTTTGAATTAATTTTATCTTTATGATGTCATTTTCTTACCCTTGTTTCAAAATAAAGTATCAGTATGTGTACAGGGAAAATGCGAAAGGAAAACCAAGAAGGGCTGCAGTTAGTCTGCCATATAATTGATTAAACAGCTAACAATGATAACTTATTTTCAATAGCTATAAAAGTAATTAAATAATTCAAGTTAAACATTGGCACCACAGCCCCTCCTCCGAGCCAAGGCCTGTTCTGCCCAACCACGCCTTTGCGACCATAATTAAATAATTATGTAAAGATATTTTGGTTTATAATATTAAATTGCTTACTTTTTTTTTTTTTTTTTTAAATAAAAGTAAGAACTTTGTTGTGCCCAAATGGATTTGTAGCTATTGCAATGAGCAGGTGATACTAATTTGCATATTTCACAACTGTTGCAGGATTTTCATATTATTACTTGATCAGCACATAGCCACTCTGCTGAAGATGTCAAATATTTTATCAGACATTTGTCCTATTGCATTCTTAAGATTTCAGTCTACATATTATTAACATTTAATAAGTTATAATTATATATTTTTAATAAAAGTTTGAGAGACACTGATTGAAAGGTATCAGTATTTGCTGTTGAGCAATATTTTCAATTCGGGAGAAAATTTTCATCAAGGGGAGAAAAATTATCAATATGATGATTTAAAATATCCATTAGAGGGTAACACAGTGTGAGATTCGGTATTGTATATAAAAAGAATTTTTTTTAATTCTCTGCAAAATATTTTTAATTATTCAAAGTGCTTCTATTTTATATATGCTCCTTGATGAATTCAATATACTCTTTGGTGTAGTACTTTTAACAATTGTAGAAAGTGACAACTAATAAAGTTTATGTATTTTATGCTTTTATTACCTTTTGAGTTACTACATGTAACATCTCAAAAGTGTACATTTTTCTTTTACTTTATGTTCCTAAAAATGAAATTAATTTGACCATAACCTTTTCATGTCTAAAAAATTTTTCGAACAGAAATGCTGTAATGAATGATATTAATACTTTTGAGCAATGAAACATAATTTATTCCAAAAATATTTTATATGTAATTTTCTTCTTTTTTTAAATTAATAATGATTCACTTATTTTTCTTCATTTTATAGATTTGAATTTAGAACTTGTATTTCTTACTAACATAGCTTAATCCTGCTTATCGTACAATCAAGATCATATTATATGCATGGAAAATAACTTAAGACATTATCGATACTTCAAACCGTATTTTTTTGTTACTGTAATTCCATATAAATTATTCCATCTTATACTGATGTCAATTAATACATTTAATTGAGCACATGAAAAGGTTAATGTGTTCTATTCATTGTCTAATCTATATCTTGGATCTGCTTCATTCAGTTATTTAAAAAAAAACTAATATGTTCATTATTACAATCTATGTTTGTTTTATTTTGTACTCATTGATTACTACCTAGTGATGTTTTTTTTTTTTTCTTACTTGCATAAAATATCCTAACATTGAAATGTGAAATTCATCTCTCAATTTGCCAATTGATACAACTAAAATTACTGTATAAATTTATCATTTTTAAAAATAAGAAAAGTGTGCATAAGTGTTATTTAGATATAAATATGATCTGCTATTTTTGTATGAAGAAAGTAATAAGAGAAAAGCCATTTTTTCAAAACTTGAAAGCTATTAAAATCACACATCTTAGACATATTTTAATATTTTGTGTCATGAAAACCTATTGTATTTTCATGTAGGGCTTTTGAATCTTTAATCTGCCTCTATTAAGGTAAGTATCATAATTTTAATCTGGTGTTTTAAGCCATAAAGTTACATTTAAGAAAACATTTAAAGCTCATCTATTGATTTAAAGATCACAGATCTGACCGATTACCTATCCCATTAATAAATGTATTTATTTATTTATTTATTTGCAGTAAAATGTTCAGTGCTTTTAATATTTTACTCATGACTAATTGGAAACACAGATATTGATCTAAGGCTTGTAAGATCACTGGTGCTGTATTTAAAGATATTAGCTACACTGGTTAAAATGAGTATAAGCAAATTCTCCTGGTAATATATTATTTAGCTAAATTTAATTTACATGTAAAAGTTTTGTGAGCAAATGAATTGTTGATAATAATTTTCTTCTGCTCCTATTTTTATATATTTAGTTTTCAGTATAATCTTTGATTGCATTAAGAGTTTCTAGTGTAATAATTTATCAAAAAAATTTTCTATTTTTGATGTTTTCATGTACTGTATTTTTTCCAGTGAAAGATAGCTCAAACAGTGTTTTTAAAAAATGTATAAGGAAAGCCTTGCAATGAAGTATTTGAATATTATTAACTGTATTTACAATAAGTTCGAAAAGCCCTGCCTGAGTTTACATGTAGAGATAAAAAGAACTTTGAAGTAGAAAAACTCTTAAAAATTGTTTTACAAAGTAGTGTGCCATCATTTATTCTTTTAAGCTTTAAAAGATCACAGTATCTTACGTGATCTACCGTATTTACCCACGTATATGTCGATACCGCATATAAGCCGACCACCTACTTTCCTGATTGAGAAATTTGAATTTTTTTAAATCCTGCATATAAGTTGACCCACCACTTTCCTGATCAAGATAATCAATTTTTTTTAATACATTTATTCAAAATCATCTGAAAATAAAAGGAAGTACTAAATGTACGATAATAAAGATAATAATATACAAAAGTAGTGCACAAAATTAAACTGATAATAATGAATAATAATAATAGGATGCTACTGATAGTATGATATGGTAAAGTACTAATATACAAAGTTAAACTGATTCAAGATTCGATTCAGTATTAGGCTTGTCAAACAATTCACAAAATTCCTAAGTCGTTATTGGCTCATCATGATACACGCATGGGGGTTAGAATCCCTTGCAAAGACCTCCATGGATGCCACCCTATCCTTCGGCTTAGAGCCCATGTTTAGCTAATTGGCCGTAATTCCACAAAACAGCAACGTGATACACGTTTTCAATCTTTGTATCACTACATTCTTCCTGGTATGGAGATCAACCTTAAACAACGTCATTGTGTTATGGAATGCGGGAAGAGAACAAATGTCTTTTAAAAGGGCATTTTTGACTTCTGATTAAGAAAACAATTAATTAAAAATTAGGGACCCTCGTATAAGTCGACAACGACGCCCCCCCCCCCCCCTCCCTCCACCCAACCCACTTTAAAGCCTTTTTTCTGGGGTCCTATACACGGGTTAAATATGGTATGTCAAAGATGTCTAAGGTATTTGTTGTCATAGTTGTGATTACTGTGATTTTTGCTTATTGTGATTTTTTTCTTTAAACTATTTGTAGAAAGATCCAGTTTCCCTTTCAACAATGTATAATAACTTACAGGACACTTTAATATTTGCCCTTACCATGGAATACATGATTTGCAAATTGTTAAATGCAAATTAATGAATTGATTTACTCTGGCAGTTCATTTTTCACCAGTAGTTAAGAAAAATAATCAACTGTATAGGAAAACTTTAAAAACTCTTTCAGTGTTTCTTTTAAACCTTGTTTTACTTTATTTATTTCCTGATTTCTCTGCTGATTATGTTTGAAAATTTTAAGGATACTGAAGAGCTTTTAAAATATCAGATTGTAGTGAAAGTTTTCCACCAAATCTGCTTGAGACAGCTCAAATAGCACCCAACGATTGAACTTGGACATCAAGTTTATGCAATGCATAGAGAGACTAATGGACATGGCACTAATGTCTCTTGAGTGGTTGAATACTGATCTTCCACAAATTCAAGGAATTCCAAACCAACTAACTAAATTGTTGGTTAAGCAGTAGCTAATGTGCAAATAGGATTGTGTCGGTACAGTACTTTGCAAATTAGCGTTAATATAAGTGATAATTTCAAGAAGTCATTTATTAGTGCCAAACAATAAATAAACAAGAAGGATAAATTGGTAGATGTTATCAGGTTTTAAAGAAAGTTTTCTGCCAAATGAGCTTGAGTCAGCTGATGCTACACCCAGCTTGTACGCCAAGTTTATGCAATGGATAGTGCAACTGATGGACATGGCACTAACTTCTAACTCCTTAGTTAGCTCTTGAGTGGTTGAATACTGATCTTCCACAAGTTCTTGCAAGCAGACGTCATTAACATCAGTAGACTGGCCACAGCTTTCTGCTTCTTGAATGTCATAGTCCTTGTTTTTGAACTTTTGGTACAAAACCTTCAGAGTGTCATGTGATACAACAGTAGTAACTAAAGCTGTACACATAATTCATTGACATTCTGTAGCTGACTTTTTGCAACAGAACTACAAGTAAATGATGGTTCTAATCTAGTAGAGTGATAGTTCCATTTCAAACACATTGTGATTAATGATAACGATATTTTTTTAGAGATTTCACAAGTCACTAAAAGCTACAGTCACTAGTGTTCTAAAACAAGTCTCTTTCTTTCGAATGCCAAAAATCAGTTGATAAAATATGAGCAAATATGCCAATGCAAACTGTTTGTGCAAATGATATTTGTAGTGGCGGAAAACTTTCGTTACTGCAAAATATATTTTTGCCTAGTTTGTTATGGTGTATTGATTTGATTGTTTTTTTTTTTTTTTTAACTTTTTCATTTCTGTTTAAAACACTAGGGGCCAAGCCCCCCAGACTCGCTACGCTCTCTTTTCGTATGAGGCATTCGGCCCCTAATAAGGCTTATTCGTAAAAAAGACATAATTTCAACAGGCAAAACCCAAAGATTGGATCAGATAGAATGTTACTGAGCTACACATTGCTTGGTTCTTGCATGTTCATTGGTACATAAAAATTTAAACTTCACACTACAGAAGACCCCCCCCCCCCCTCATAACACGGAAGATATTTTGTTATGTGAATCCATGTTTTACGGGTCCTGAGCTATACTCTCACCTGGAGTGCGGACTCCGCTTATAATCGCTGGAAAAATTATTTGCACTCCTCAGAAACACAATGATATTTAATTTTGCCATTCAAAAGTTATATTGATTAGGAGCTAAAGCGTAATAAAATCAGAACATCTGCTTCAGCTGTATTTTTAATAATGTAAAACCTATTGGACACCTTGCGAATTGGCCACCCATGGCAATTTTTCATTATTGGGCGACTTGCGTACATGTAAAGTTAATAAAAGCTAGGGAACAGATAGGATAGCTTGCCACCCATGGCAACTTTTCATTATTTGACGATTTACACATGCTCACAACCTATAATTACTGTTCATTTAAGGTTACCGGAAAACCGTTATCCATATTTTCATTTACATAATCGTTTGCAGATTGGTGTACTTAGCACCACGAATTATACCATCTCGTGGTGCTAGCAAATATCCAAAGTGTACTATAACTGCCAAATATTTCTACTGGTAGCAAATAATCCAGCTGGACCGAACCGGCTTTAAAATAATCTGCATTTTAATTATTTTTCATTTTCAAAATATTAGTTATTCTGTTTTGGAAAAATGAATAATCGCTCATTCTAAACTCCTGTTGTCTAAGCGAACTTACTATTTGAAAATTGTCAACTTTGTGTAACACATTTTGAGTTACTTATTTCATATAGTTTTTATTTTGGCATAAAATAGGCATAATTCTAACTCATGTTTGTAAATTTCACGCGATTCTAGATACTTGGAAACGCTTTGTTGCAAAGGAATGAATGATTTTATGCCAAATCTGGTAACCATTATGTTTATTTTTTCAGTTTTTTATTAATATCTTCTAAAATAATTAAATTTTGGAAATTTAAGTCAGCTTAGCAGGTTCCTTGGAATTTTGAGAATCTGTGGGCACCTTAGTCGAAACTCAAATCCCCACGGTTTAGGAGGAGATAGGTCAACAAGCTTTGACAGCGCCAGCGGCCTTTACTTTTTTTTAGAATAGAGAGAAACAATTTAATAGAAGATATGTCAGAATGCTCTAATCTTTTGATACCAGCCGGTATCTATAGCAGAAAAAAATCAGAACTACATCACTGAGATTTGTACTACATGTGTAACAAAATGTGCTTTTTTCTTTTCTCAATGTCTTTTATTCTATCCTTTTGTCACCTTACCAGGTTAGAAGAAGCTTATTGTTAAAACATAGTTTGGAATCATTCAACATGTCTCCTGTCATATTTTCAGCTATTGGCCAAAAAAAAAAAAAAAAGCTCTTTTTTCAGCAAAAAAAACAAAGCTTAGGAAGTATCCAAAATCTGATAAAAAGGTATTCCAATTTTAATTTCCTTAGCCTACATGAGGAATAAACAAGATATTTTTGGCAGTACAAATTATTTCTAAAATGACTGACAGTGTTTGATGTCTAAAATAAGTAAATTACTAAAGTCTTATTGAAAAATTTTGTTTTCTCAGGTTTGAGTGCTGTAAATTTCGGAATTTTACATCAAAGAGAGAAATGAGTGGGCTTGATCACATTATTTGCTCTGTATTCATTTAATCATTTAAACTTTTAATTAAAAAAAATATTTTTGTCTTGTGTATAAAAACATACTCAAAGTGCATACTCGCATGCTGGTTAACTAACTCACATTGAGGTCATGATGCACTAGTGTTGCATCACATTTTTCGAGTCTAAATGTTGCAGCACTATCATGCTGTGTAGCATTCAAAAGGTTAAGAAAGTCAGTGAGTTATGCATTAGTTCAAATTAACTTTAACATATTAACTATTTGTTCTTAAATATAGTAATATATATGTTCTTTGATGAATTATAACTGCATTAGTTCAAATTGGCACAATCTGTACTATGGATTAAAAACACATGTAGAGATATTTTAAATAACTTATTCATATGGTGCAATATTACTGTCTAAAATTAATGATTGCTCATGTGGGGGTTGGGGGGAGCGAATAAAAATATATTTAAGAAATTTAAAAATTGTTAATTTATATGTATATTTTTTAATATAATAAAAAAGCAACATAAATTATTGTGATATTTCCTCTTATAATGATAATAAGCAATTGCATAATTAATGATTTTTGGGATTTTTATTTGAAAAATTAATTTATCAATATCTGGTTTAATTGAAGTGAGTATTGATTACATTTTGTATTATATTTTGCATTATACATCACTAAACACAAAAGTTTAAAAGGAAACTTTTTCTGATAACCATAGCTTCTTCGCCTGTAAATTCTCATATTATTTGAATTTAAGCTTTACTTACCTTTTTACTAGTTATACTGATCCTAATTTTGTTTTACTAAACAGTACATGCATTTGGCCAGTATTTTAACGTTCTTATGGTGATAAAGAATTAATACCCGAGGAGGAAAATCAAATGGTTATGGCTATATATATGTATTTCTCAATAGTCTGTACGATGCTACAAAAAGTTACTTTTTCATTTTATTTATCTAAAAAAAAGTAGAAATTGTAATTTTTCCTGATTTTCCCATGTGCTTTTTTTTTTTTTTTTTTTTTTTTTTAAGTTAGTGTTTCTCTAAGATTAAAAATGTTTATTATATCAAAATGCCTTTCTTGAAATGGAAAGTAATTCATTTAAAACTTTTTGTTGATATAAAATTTATTTATATCCTATTGGGAAATTGACTAAAACACTAAGCATATGCAGGGATTTGACAAGTTCTTATCTAATTTCATCAAATATTAGAAGAATATTAAGAACGCGTATATGCTAATGTACATTATAAAGCTTTTTAAAATTAACACATAAGAATAATTGTATCAAAGGTTCCCAAAAATTTATTAAATGTGTTTTTATGAAATATTTCTTGTTTGTTTTGACTCTTAAATGTAATTTACATTTCAAACTTAACCAATAAAATATTTTAGATGACTATTTATATATTAATACAAGAGTTTAATAACTATACAAAGTATATAAATATGGAATTTTTCTTTTGACCCGATTATTATTTTTTCTTTGAATGAACACTTTGATTTTCTTTGTAGTACTATTTGTTTGCTCCAGTTTTACAACTTAAAAAAATGGATCAGTGTAGGAACTATTTTGTTGCACATAATTCTCACATTTTGAGAATTGTACAATTATTGTGATTGCTTTTGTATAATCATTCCATTAAAATCAATGCAGTTGATTGTTTGAGAAAGGGTTCACAGTAACTGAAACAATAGTGACACTGTATTTTTTTGGTATTTCTCACTTTTTAATGTATCAGTATTACTGTACACACAGTTTTAGAAAAGTAAAAAAGATAAAATAGTATTTTGAAATGCTCTTTAAAATTGATTTTTTTAACTCGGCAGGATGCATGCTTTGAAACATTACACGAGAACACACATTCCCCAAACGTATTAAATTGCATAAATACGAAATAAATCTTTATATTAATCCAATTCATGATAGTTAAATGCTTTTTTACGAAAAAGGATATCTTAAATGTTAAAAATTTTTAGTTTGATTGCAAGCTCCATTTTCTGAAGAATCTCATTCTTCCTCTGACAGACTGGTGATCACTAAACATGACTTCATTATTCGAATCTTCTAATTCTTCATCTATTGTCTCCTCATCTGTAGAAACCTCCTCTAACAACTTTTGAAGTCTTTTCATCTCTTGATCACTTGTCAAATGAGGGAAAGGCCAGACAGAACGACTGGAACAAGCTATGGTTTCTCACTAAAAATCAATTCTAACACGAGATCGCTCGCTTGTTGTTCACAAATCCCAAAAATCATTCTAAAATCTGAAAAGTGTCCCAAACTGGTCATTTTCGATCTGTAACTAAGAATGGTGACCTTGGGGACAGGTACTCATGGACCCATATATACAGGGTTTCTACAGACCTGGAAAGTTGGGGATTTGAGAAAAAAGTCAGGGAAATTAGCAGAAATTCGAGAAAGGTCAGGGAAATGCAAGAAAAATTGAATTTTGTGGTAAAATCAAGAAAATATTTGCTGTTTCAACCTAAGTATAGAAATTGTTTTATTTTCATTTTCTCATTTAATCTTATAAATAATTTTAAAATGTGTTCTTTATGAGCATATATTGTGCAGTTGAAATATGCTTAACTTTATCCTAAATTATTATCAAACATGGTTTTTGTTAGAATCCGGTGATGTCAAATAAGATTCTTATATATATTAATTTTATTATTATTATTTGTAAAAAAAGGGGCAAAATATATAAAAAGTTATTAAGTAAAGGATGTAATGTTAAAAATAGAAGCACAAAATTCGGGGAAGCAAAAGCTGTGAAATCTGTAGAAACCCTGATATATACATAATATTTTTAAAAAAAGAATGCATAATAGATTTTCTGGAAGGCAGCAGCGGCTTGTGATCTGCTTTTATGGTGGAAAATTACATGCTGTATTAGAGTAGAAAGAATATTTTCAGGGGAAAAGGTATTGATTGATACAATGTGGTTTAATGAAAGGTTCTTCACAACAACTTACTCTTTTTGTGTTAACTAATTTTGTCATGTGTAAATAAACATGCAAGTTTACATTGAAGAGTTATAAAATAAGATTGAGCTTGAAACACATGCTTTTAAGCACTTTCTGAATAAATATTACAGGAATAATTCCTTCTGTCCACCCCCTTCGATCAAAAAAGCAACTTTTATTTCTTACAATACTCCCCTACCCCATTTTGTGTGTTGTTAATAAGTAAAAAAATAAAAAAGAGCCAATCTATAACCTGCACTTAATTCCTTTATATTTACACAGCTGTCACTTAAGACATTACTTTCAGTTCTGCATTTTCCCCTTCCTGCTTATCCCATAAACAAAATAGACCTCCTAGGCATATGATGCCACTACTGGAAAATCGAGGTGGATTAGATTCTATACTGATTACCCTAGATTTTCTGTACTGTTATATTAAAGTGTGGAAGTTTGGGAAATAGTATTTAGCAATTTTGGTTTGGAATATGCCTTTATTTCTACAAGATTGTGCTGTTTTTAATTTAGTTACGTATGCATCTAGTTCTACACTAAAACTTTTATCTGTTACTCTTTTTTAAACCTATAATATAAAGAAGTTTGTTTAAAATTGTGCTTCAAATTTGTGTTTGAAGCAGCATGCAACTGTCCTGTATGATTAGGACACTGAGCATTGTTGAAAGAAAGCATACTGCTGAAATGCAGTTACTATCTTGATGGAAATGCACTTTGGCATCTGAAGGCTTCTATGGAAATGCACTTTGGCATCTGAAGGCTTCTAAACAGTTTCATTAGAAATAGTGTTTACTCTGGTAAGAGAATTTTCTATGTCCATCTGCAGCTCCAGGATCACAAACTAAAATTTATCTGTGATGTTAATGTAAATTTGTTAAATTAGTCTAAAAACTGTAAAATAATTTGCAGCATAATTTCTACTACTGGTATATATACTAATGTTTTTATCCATAAACATTAATTTTTAATGAATCAAGTTATGTGTAGAATCTTTTAATTAAAAATGCTAACAAACGAATTTTAAAGAAAAACAAAATTTGTTTATAGTAGTAATGAGTAAAGCTCTAAAAATAAAAATCTTCATAAGCATCATTTTTACTTAAATTAAACTTTTTTTCCTATCTTATTTTGAACATTTTTTTTTCAATTTACATGGGATATTTGCCTCTAATTAGTAAAGAATTGAATCATGTTACCACCATTTTGGGACACCCTGTAAATAAACTTAATGTAACATTATCACTCAAGTTATTGAACAAAAGCTGTTTATATCTATTAAAAAATCAATAGTGTTTTATTAAGTTATTTTCTTTTATTAAAACTAATATTTAAGATTCTAGACTTTCTCATGTAAGCTAACTGAAGGCAAACAGTAAACTGGAAATTAAATTTTTAGTTCAAAAAGGTCATTTAAACAGCAACAAAAATGTATCATTTCATAATTTTAAATATTATTAATGTCCAATTATCTTTACTAAACAGACTTGTGCTTATTCTATTTGTTTATCAGTATCAATATACAATTGTACATTTTTTGAAAAATTGATTTTTAAAATTTTTTTATGCTGGATTTTATTTTTTTTAATTAAAGATATTGAAATTAAATATATACAAATTATATGTACGGGGTTACTGATATCTCGACGTATTCGTAGTAAGACGTGATAGGGGAGCCAAAATGCTACAATTTTAAACCCTGTATGTATGACAGAAAATCAATAATTTTCGCAAAAATTGAATTTTAAACTTTTTTTCTTGAATAACCCAAAATTTAACATTTAAGTGCAAAATTTAAAACATCTACTTATTAAATGGGTTTTATTTTATTTTCATAGCTGAAACTCTTAATTAAGCTAAACTAAACCATATTATCTGTTCTTTAAAATTATAATAATCCGTGCTGTTTCTATACTTTCATAATTTTGTATTTGTGTAATAGCGTATGTGTAAATAGAAATGACACTGATGTATATGGTAGATATACTTTTTCCAATCATGAAGTGTAATGCGACAGACTAAATCACTTATGTAAGATTCAGGCTAATGCAACATGCTCACATAAAAAACTATATAATCAATTAATGATTGGTAACAGCATCTTTAATTACATACTAATTTAAAATAGTTTTTTTGTGTTTTAATTCCTTAAATCAAAATTTGTAGAATTTATATTATTCACAGTTTTTTATCTGAAGCAGTATTTTGTATATCAAATAATTTAAAACTAGCTACATAAAAATACTTACGAAACACATTTTTAAAATTGTATACACACACACACAAAAAAAAAAGTGCTGTTTTCATAAAACGGGCAAGGGGTAATTCTCTAGTGACAACAATATGGGTTAAAACATCATCTGTCCACTACTGAAATATGCATATTTAGAATGTTTGTAAACAAGATATAATACTGCTGACTAACAAAAAATGCTTAAATTTATAGGGGAAAAGAGGGCAACTTAATTTTATTGTATATATGATTTTAATTTTGGATATGTTTTTGTTCTATGAAATCAGTTTTTGTATTCATCACTATTTCATAATCATTGCATTAGGAATGCATTTAGTATGGTTGACTTCTTGTAAAACTGTGTTTTACTATTTTTATACTTTTAATCCTACATATACTGCCTATAATAGCTTCAAAGTCATGGAATTTTCAATAAATGCTTAAAAATGTGCAACTATTTAAAAACAACTGTGTTAAACCACAAGCATGAATGTTGCTTGGATAAATTTCACAAAAAATTATGTATTGTTTTTAGACTATCATATATTTATTTTTTTTGTCTGTATATGCAAAGTGAAAACTTGAAAGTATTAATTAAAGTGTATCATAGTATTGTTATAGATCAATAATAAAATATTTTCATTTATTATTGATTATATATTCTTTCAAAACATACATATTCCACTATAATCAGGGTGACCACTATGGCACAGCTACAGTAATAATCGCTTTAGTAAGCTTTCAGGGTAAAAAATAGGAACCTTTATGGTAAAAGTAGTAGCATCTTTTAACAATTTAAACAGACTAAAATCTTAGAACGATGATGGCCAACTTCATTTATTATTAATATAAGTTTTTATACTTTTGTTTTCTGAAAAAAGTTTATATAACATTTGCTAAGTATCAGTATATGTTACCCTGTAGCAGATGGTGACTACCTTTAATCCCTTGGGTGCATTTGATGACTACATAGAGTTATGAACTTGCTTTGCCTTAGTAACAGATGACTAATACATTGAATCATGCTCTTGCTTTGTCTAAGTAACAAATGACAAATATGTTTAGTCATTCAAACTGGGACAAAATTAAACATGCAGTTCTTGTTTATGACAAGAATTTGTAACAGTGTAGGAGGATGTTTCTTCCAGTTACGAATTTAGCCACTTTGTAGCTAGATTTGAACATGGACATGAGATCTGGACATTCCAAATGCAAGAATTTCTTCAAATAAATCTGTACCCACCGGGTTAATTCTGATTCTGTTCTCACATGCAGAAGTTCATAGAACATAACATTATAAAATAGACAAGTTTTAATGTCTTTCTAGATACTTTAAGTGAAACATAAAATGCTAAACACAGCAGACTCTCAAAACTGCTCATACCAAGATGAAGAAATATGCAGATTATAGAATAGATTATGGTATTGTTAACATTACACTTTGTAGATTTAATCTGTACATTGAAAAATAAATGAATAGCAAAGTAAAAATGTATGACATTTAAAAAAAAAAAATTAATCAGTAGTGTAGCAAAGACTGAGCCACCTTCAGTAACAAGCTAAAGACAAAGATGAAGGTCCAGAATGTCGTAACTTAGAAAGAATATGTTGATAAACAAAAGTACTGCACCAATAGCCTTTGCTTACAGTTCTAAATTTGGTAGGAAAAAATACAGCAGTTTAAAGCAAGCAGGTGTATTAATTTTTATGAAGCATATGTTACCACTAATTAATGCTGATATGAGTAATGTGTGACTGTGGCATTCAGAAAGTTGGCTGCTTTATGTTTTCGGAATTTTGCAACAATGAAAGGACAATATTTTGCAGTAGTGAGCTACTATAGATTGGTACAGCTAGTATGAATCCTGCTTATCTGTTCTTGAGATATATTCTTAAAGATCTTCTTGCAAATACTGCTATGCTTATCTTGTCAGGTCTTAGTATGCCATGTTAGTTTGGTGGCACGTTTACACAAACTTACCATGAACTGAAAAGTTGTTGGTGAGAAACAGAAATTGCATTGATATTCCAAGAAAAATAGTCACTGTTTTCCTCAAACTAGTTTTTACATCAAAATAGTTGCCTATTTGTGATTATAGTAAAATTTCAAAGTGTATTTGGAACTTTTTGATCTTAAATGTACAATGAAAATTACTATCAAACTGCACTTTTTAACATTCTTGTACACATTTTTGGATGATTTGTGTACTCTAATATTTTTGCAGTCCTTTAAGCTTAACACTTTTTTCTCTTGTGCTCGATGACAAGATTTGTCTTTCTTCCATATATCTACTTTTCTGTAAATATCTTCTTCTATTTTTATTTATTTATTTTTTTTTTTTTTAAGGTTGACTACAAAGACTAAAATTAATAACCACAATTTTTGAACATGTTGTCATTTTAGAAATATACCTACTACTATTTCCTGATGAACTTATCTTTGTTTAAATGAAGCTAATCGCTTCTCTTTTTCTCATCATTGTAAATAGCAATACAAACTGTACAAATGTGCAGAAAATTTTTTTCACCCTTTCCAGTTCAAGATTTTTGTAAAAATTAATCAGTTTTTTCTCTAGACAGCTTTAATTTTTTACAGTTGGACTAAAATTTTCAAATAGGCATACTTTGGAAAATAGTTTAATATTAAATTATTTAAAAATTAATTTTTATTCATATTTTCTTTCAGATTATGACTATTATATCTTTACTAACACTAAAATCATTAATAGCACACACAGCTATCATGCTTGGAGTACAGGTAATTCCAAGTGCACACACCTCAGAACTTTTTTTTTTATATTTAATGTTTTGAACCCCCCCCCCCCCCAAAAAAAAAAAAAAAAAAAAATCCCCCCCTTCCTATTTTCACACAAATAATCTCTTATCAACCTAACTATTGCTTGGACATTTTTGATATTTGTGTCACTGGAAAAGGCTTTTGATTCTGCAATGGATGAAACCAATCTTGATTCTGTATCTTTAAATTTGAATTTTTGGAAAAAGTTATTTTTCACATCATTACATCTAAAAGGCTATTTGTTTTACAGTTTTGGAAATTGCACTGAATACAGAGTCGCCTTTTATCCCACTTTTTAGAACTGCAGTGAAAAAATAATTTTATAAAATATGAAATGAATATACAAATTTTCAGCTTTGACTGAAGAAACACACACTTTCTCCATTGGCCAATGGATACATTAATGCATGCAGTGCTAGTTTTATCTTAGTGATATTTTTTTCTTATCTCCATAATATGAAGATGCAGGTCATGAATTTTGAAATAAAACAAGGATTAAAAATACTGAAGTAATTTAATTTTGAATTAATGCAAATACAACTTATTTTGGAACGTCATTTCACAATTATGTACATTTTCCTTACATTGTGATCATTTCCTCCTGTGATGCATCGATATTACGTCATAGGCACTTTAATGTGTTTTCTATTTATTGAAAGTGTGTATTCAACCATATAATTTGCTAAAGGAAGTGGCTATGTCTAACCTCTTTTGGCGATTTATAATTGTTAAAGGGTGTAGCCGGATAACTATTATGATTCGGCCCCCGATAGCAACCTGAAGCAAAACTTATATATTAATATTGACTTGATGTACCAATGCATTTCATATGTGTTTCGCCTCCGCATTCCGCTTTATTCTCGAGATATGGAAAATAATAAGCGGACGCATGATTATCTTTCAAAGTGATATATCTAGTAAACTAATTGAGCTAGAGATATGAAACCAATGAGAAGTTTGAGGAAACTTTAAAGAGTACATTTTATATTTTGGGGGAATTTTTTGAATAACTACAAATATTATTAAATAGTAAATAAAACTATTATGTTCTCGGTGACTTACAATCACCAAAATAATATATGTTGTATTACTCAACATGCCCTATTACTCATAAAAATTGCGTTTACAAAAAGTTGGTGCAACATTTTGAACACACAAAAAATTCGATATGGAGAATATCACTAAAAGACATATGACATATGATTTACATTATTTGATGAATAAGAATTACTATAAAAGATTGAAGAAAAAAGAAAATCAATTTTTTAATTATATTTCTTTTAACTTTTCTGTGTTAAACTATAAAAAAACTTTATCATCATCACTGTTGTAAATAATTATTGTTGGAATATTTTGTGTCTCAAATATCTTTGCCTCATCAGAGCACAAAATTTTAGATAAATACCATCTATATGATATACAAGGTGGTCAAAAAGAAAGTTTCCCGAACATAATGGCCTCTAGTGGCCGTTCTATTCAACCTATCGACATGAATTTTCAGCTATAGCTTTTTAAAGGTTAACTTTCACTCCAGAAAAGAAATAAAAATGCTAGAACTAATGAAATTTTCCATAATGTTTACCCAGAGGAACTATACTGTGTACTAATGCAAATTTGAAATATGAAGAACTAGCCTTCATTAAGAGAAAAAACTTTTTTTTTTTTTTTTTAAACTCAAATTGAAAGTTGGCAGACTAAACTATTTTCTATCAAACATAACTGAAATATAAATTTGGATCACTTCATAATACATTTAAGAATCAAAAATGTACTACATTTTGCTTTCGCAAAATTTATATTTTTGAAACTCATAATCTCTTAGAATCACAATGTATACGAATTCTTATCAAGATTAAAAAAAAAATGATAATAATAATAAAAATAAAATTATAGAAGAGGTATTGAAAATTTTGTTTCTTCTAAAACTACGTTAAGATGTTTTATGAACATTAAGTTTACATGAGCAATTTACAGTAGAAGACCCAAAATCTGCCGATCTGAAATCCGCAAGGCTCTAAAATCCGTACTGTCTGTTCAATGTAAACAATGAAATCTGCCCTGCCAGCTGCAAGTTCAGAAAACTATACTATAACCACAAAGTAAAACTAAATAAGCTATTCCCACTTGAAAAAATTTTTTAGGAGTCTGCGAGCTCTAATCGTAACATTGATAACTTTCAAATGACTGACAGTGACATAATTGACACTGAATTATGATCACATGACGCAGACTCTGACACAGTAACAAGTGAGGATGATCAAAAAGTTCATAAATTAACGTTTAATGAAGGTTAGGCTGTGAGAAAGAAATATCTCAGATTTGTAGAGCAACAAAGCTGTGTTACAAACAGGAAATAATGAAAAAAAAAAACTATAATTAGAACATCCCAAAGTCCTAAACTGTTGAATATACATGTTTGAATAAGTTGTACTATAATCTCATAATTTTGTATATTGCATTAATCCTCTGTATTTTTATATCATGATTCTAATTATAAGTAACATGATTTGTTTCCCTTGATCTCTACTGTATATTTTTTTCTATTATTTTCTGAGGGGGGTTGAAATAGAATAAATTTCCTATTATGACCCAAAATCTGCAAAATTATAAAATCTGCACAAGGTCTGGAACCAAGCTGTGCGTATTTTGGGTCTTCTACTGTAATTTAAAAAATAATTAAAAAAAAACATGGTATTTCTGACAGAAATTCAGAAGAATTTTAGCAGTTTTATAATGTTTTAACAGACATTCATTTTAAGGAATCAACTTTCGCTCCTCTGAATATTTTACACAAAGAAAAGTTCATTTTACAGTTTCAATTAAATGAATAAGGATGGCATTCTATATATACTTAAACCTCTAAACCACCCGATTTTTAAAGCTTTGCCCTCCGATTCCTGAGACACAGATGGCTTTGCAGGTGAAACACTTTTAAAGAAAGACATTTTCCCCAAAAAATCTAATAATCAGGATTTTATATTTTATTTTTAGTTACAAATTTAATATCTACCACCAAAAGAAAAATTACTTGATTCAAAATTATTCAATCAAGTTTTAAAGAGTTAATATTATAGAAGAAGAGTAGGGTTAATAGGATCTAAGTTGAGTCGCAGGCAGTCTGGGTTATGAAAGGTTTCAAAAATAATAGAGGGAAAAGAAAATTTGAAACGCTTTCATATTTTAAATATGCACTGAAATGCTATATATTGAGAGTATTGTAATCCATGCATCGACCCTATTTGTCTTTCGTGTTCCATTATGTTAGAAATTGCATCACAATCCCTGAGTGTACTGATTTGTCTTTCTTGTTCCATAAAAATAACAAGGGAAAATTAAAAGAACATGTAAATAAGTCTTACTAGCTGGAACCAGTCGACATCGACGGTCACTTTATTGACTGTAATATTCAAAAATAAATGGGAACGATCAAGAATGTCACCAAGGTCTTGCACAAAGCTAACAGGAAAAATCAGAGCGACGCGGACAGAACATGACTTATGACAGAAAGTAAACAAAAGGTTTCACTCCAGTTCTTACTCTAGCAACTGTACAATGACGATGAAATGATTGAAATCTTTAAAATTTCTTTTTAACTATCTTTATTGAGTAAAAAAAAAAAGAGTACATATTAAATGATGAATGAGCAAATACAGTTACAAATTCTAATAGATGTATTTCATTGACGACAATATTTTGGGTAAAGTCATCGACCACGAAACGTCCAGGTGAATTCTCTTTAAAGAATGCTGTGGCAGTCAAGATCATTTATCTAACCATTGAAAGAGTGACATACAACATTCCATGAGAAGAAAATATGGGCACAGAAAGGTAAACGCCAAAAGTATGAAGCGAAAATAGTGAAAAATTTCAGAATTCTGTAAGAGACAAAAAAATCTAATCCGCCAAATGGCGATCGCATACTCCCTGCGTTATTTGCCTTTTGTCAAGCTACCCTCGATGGTAAAGATCCAGTATCAGACAGAAAACTGAAAAATTAAAGAAATAAAAGATAAATCGCTAACTAAAGAAGGAGTTCATAACTGACGTCAATTTCGTTAACAAACCACAATATATTTCTATGGAGAAAAGTTTGAAAAAAATCTGAAACACTTTCATATTTTAAATACTCACTAAAGTGCTGTAGATTAAAAGCGTATCATAATCCATGCACCGCCCCTATTTTTTTTCCTTGTTTCATTAAATTGAAAAGTGTATCATTATTCATGGCCGTGCCGTATTTTTTTTCCTTGTTCCAGAAAACACTTCTTTGGAATCGAAATCTATAGCTGCTAAAACTGTTTTACAATCTTCGCCAAGCATATTCCAACTATACTTCACCATTTTAAATACTGTTCGGAATGAGCATCATAATCCATGAGTGTGCTGTATTTGTCTTTCTCGTTGCATAAAACACATCTTTGGAATTAAAATCTATATTAAATTTGCCTACTAAAGCTATTTTACAACCATCGACAGGCATGGTTCGGTTTTTAAGTTTTTTTTTTTTTTTTTCCAGCAAACTTGGCGATCAATTATCAAAAATCGCAAACCTTGTCAGACTTTTTCTCCCTCCCCTTCCGCATTATGTGGCAAACACATTTAAACAGATTTTCACCGTGACAGTTCATCTCTACAAAAACCTGTCTACAAATCATATCGACAGAACTCGAGTAGACAAAGTCTGGGTGTGAACGAAATAGCACCCTAATGCTAATAAGCGATAAAGCACTAAAATAAAGAAGGCTTTTTATGACAGCAAAATGTATTTAATAAACCACAATGTTATTTCTATGGCGAAAAATTACACATTTGAAGTTCCGCTATGCCTGATCCTTTCGACTTTAAAAATTTTTCTCTTTAGATGACACATCTTCGGACCAAGACATTTTTAGACCTCTCAACCAAATTTTTACCCATAGCTGTTCTTTCAATTTAGTGGATACCGGAAAAACATGTTTCAAATTAATATATAGAAAAAATTAAGGAAATAAGTGATAAAGTGCCAAAATAAGGAAAGCTTTTATAACTGTCAAATGTATTTAATAAACCACAATGTTATTTCTATGGCGAAAAATTGCACATTTGCCGTTCCACCATGTTTGATCTGTTAGACTTTTCCTATTTTTCTCTTTTGATCACACATCTACAGGCTAAGGCCTTTTTTAGACACTTTAAAAATTCTCTTACACCTAGCCGTTCTCTAAATTATTGGATACAGTAAAAACACGTTCCAAATTAACAGATAAGCGATAAAGCGCCAAAATAAAGAAGGCGTTTTTATTTGCCAACAATGAGTTTTAATGAACCACAATGTTATTTCTATGGCGAAAAATTGCCAGTTTTGGTGAGATATCGCCAAGTTTTCGTCAAAAAATGTCTCCAAGACTGAACTCAATTTGGCAATATCTGCTATATTTCGCAAGAATTTGTCCAAAGCCTTTTAATTTAGAATGGGAATAATTTTTCTTTATGGATGTACATTGAAGTCTGTTTTAATTTCTTTTTTTAAAATCATACTTGCGCTTATTTTAATCCGAATATACCTGGTACATTTATTAATATAAATGCAAAATATGGAATCACAAAATGGTTTATTTATCAAAGAAAGTAGTAAAAAATCAGCAGAATTCGAAAAAAGGAGTGACTTGACCTGTATTCTTCGAGGGACAAATAATTAATCTGCCAAAGGGATTGAGTACTTCCCGATTTATTTGCATTTTCAAGCGTTGCTGATAAATATCCAATATCAAATAGACAATTGAAAAGTTAAAGAAATAAGCGATAAGGTGCCAAAATAAAGAAGACGTTTAAAACTGCCAACAATGGGGTTAATAAACCATAATGTTATTTCTATGGCAAAAATTTGCACCTTTGCCATTCTGCCGCCTTTAAACCGTTTGACTTTTCCTAATTTTCTCTTTTGATAGCACATGTACAGGCCGAGACTTTTCTTTAGACACCTCAACCAAGTTTTTACACACAGGGATTCTCTCAATTTAGTGGATACAGGAAAAAACGTATTTCAAATTAATAGATAGATTCTAAGTGCATTTGTTATACTTTTAAACGTAGTATGCTGCGAAACAGGGCTCCAAATAAGATTTGAAAGCTGGCAGGAAAAAATGCTGCGAGCTCTTATAAGCCGGCAGAAAAAACTATTCAGGTTATGCCAAAATCTTAAATTTTTGTATTTTGATAATAATGGTAAATAGCAGTTGAAAATTTTCCCCTAACTTTCACAAAATTAAATAAATAATGCAATAAGGAAAAAAAAAAAAACCTTCATTTTTCTTGTAACCATTCTTCAATTTCATATGTAACCTTAAAATACATCTGAGGTCAGAAGAAAAGCTCAAAGTAATAGTTTTAAATACTTGCAGCTAAACGTGCTGCAAGAGCTGTTGAACATCGAGGCTATTTGGGCTAGTCTCACAGCATTTGTAGTAATCGCAGAGTTCGAGACCTGCTGTGAATTAAATTTGCTTGTTGAAAGAGTAGGCTATTAACTTCATTATTTGGTTAGACTATTTATTTGTCTTTAGTATCTAACAAATAATTACATTTTTTATTTTTATGATCAAGCAATATTAAAGTTCAAAAGTGGAGGGGAGAGAAAGTTAGATGGGCAGGTAAGGTTTTAAATCCTGAGAGGCACTTCATTTGTTTTGTACACGGGCGCTGGTCATGGTCGGCATGCCATTGCTGGATACATCCCTGTTTGCTACCCATAGCAAGATGAAATATTCTGCAGTGCTAAATACACCAATCTGCTAAGGATTATGCATAAGAGTATATGAAGGAAAGTTTTAATGACAGGCAACCTTAATGTGAATTGATTATTGACTATGCGTAAATAGCCAAAGAATTAAAGTCGCCATGAGTGTCAATTATTTAACCTATTACAGACCACATTGAGATCCAGGCATATTTTAAATTAGTTTTTTGCATATTTAGTGTTCTAAAGCATTAGTTAAAGGATATTGGTCATTTAAATTGTAAAAAAAAAAATTTAATACAATTTTTACCGTGTTTCCAATTGGATGCATGGGTCATTTAAATAATAAGTGAAATATTAAGACTTAAATTTCAGTAAAGATATGAATTAAGCTTAAAGGGGGGAGGAGTGTATCAAGATAGCTCTGTAAAAATTTATGAAAATGGTGAGGTGTACAGATGGCAATGGCTGCTTTCCGGAACTTTAAAAAACCTGGGCTTTTTTTGAAAAATAAACCCGGGTGGGTTTTATTGGTTTTTATTAAGATTGAACTAGCTGGTCACTGAAGAGGCTAGTGGCAGGGATCGCACTATCGATCGCCAATGTCACAAATTGCGGTAATAAAATTAGTTTGGCGAAAGAAAATACGATTTGGCAAAAATATTGGCAATTGCATTTTTTAATGATCTCCAGCAAAATCTAATTTGGCGAAACTTTAAAAAAAGTCAGTGCGACCCCTGGCTAGTAGTATATAAAAATTGCAACTTTAATTGAATTATTCATGTCAATTCAAAATTTTTATTTTTGAATACCATTAAAAAGCTTTACATGCACTGTATATTCTTTTTATATTAAAAAAAGCATAATTAACATTTTTATTAAAAATGTCAAAAAGGTACAAAACTAAAAGAAGTAGCATACAAAAAAGGAACAAATTAATAAATGTTCAGTTTACTGTAATTAGATGTTAACCTATTGATGTATTTAGAGCCCTGTGTATTTTTTTTTTTTTTTTTATGAATTCAGCCCTCATACATTTCATTTGTGATTGATAAATTAAAAAAAAAAAAACTTGCATAGAATATAGATTTAGATTTTATTGAGTATAAACACTTACACTTTACATTTATTATAAAATGCAATATTCTATACACCCCAAGAATTTCTATGTATTTAAAAATTCTCATGTGCTGAAATTATTTCATTTAAAATTCTACAACTGTCAAAATCTATATTAAAATTGATGTAGTTTAGGTACAAAAAAAAAAAAAAAAAAAATCAAGCCGAAAGGTTTTGATATCAAAGTGCCACACACATAAGAATACTAAAATTAAGAACTTTATAATAATACACATAACCAAAATAGTAATTAAAAAAATTAATGTACAAAGCACTAAAAAATGATCTTTCAAATCCTAGAGAAATTTAAAAATTTCAAGTCATGACTTCTTTAAT
Source organism: Cheiracanthium punctorium (assembly GCA_038373885.1). Classification (NCBI taxonomy): domain Eukaryota; kingdom Metazoa; phylum Arthropoda; class Arachnida; order Araneae; family Cheiracanthiidae; genus Cheiracanthium; species Cheiracanthium punctorium. The sequence continues at coordinate 291,962 of JAWZYV010014318.1, forward strand.
ACAGTAAATGTATTTCATTTTACTTTAAAATATAATTTACTAAATTGCATAGCCTGAGTGCAGATGTTAAAGCAAAACCTTCTGAAAAAAAAATTGGAAATTGGTGTCTGCTAATCTGGTCAGTTAATTAGCCAGGTTGTTTCTTCACACAAGAATGCAGCTCATTTTTGCAACTACCAACGCAAAAATCTGTTATATTTATAATTTGATTCTGTATATTGGAGGGTATCAAAGATTTGAAAGGGGCACACCACATATTAAACATAATTAAATAATACTCTATTGAAAAAAAGTGCAAGAAAATCACTTATTAAAAATATTTTACATAATATTAAAGAAATAGTTCCAGTAATTTAACTGTACTAATTTAAGTAAGTGTAAACTAACAGCCGGAATTTCAGAACTAGCCACACATGTTACAATTGCTTTTTTGAATTTCCCCCCCCAAAACCAAATGTATTTAAAGATAGACAAAAATATAACACAAACCATTATACAATATTGTATGTAACTATTTAAAAAAAAAAAAAAAAAAAAAAGCAGTTTGCTTGCTTCACAATTCAGAGAAGAATAATAATTGTTTAATTTCATAACAATTTTCAAGTTGTATCACACAAGTTTTTATAAAATTAATAATTTAATTATAAAATGTTTAGAATAATTATATTGTGCATGTAACTGTTTCATATAAGGATGTAAAATAGGTAATATTAACTGATACTTGATTGTTTAATGCTGAACTAATGAGAAAGAACTTTGAAATGGAAAAACAGTGTATAAATATCACACACACATATTATGGTAGAATTGCCCAGATGTAAATTATTTACTAGAATTTTTTTTCTGTGATAAGCAGATGAATAAATATTTTCATTTGTATTAACAATCCCCATTTCCATGCAAAGAGCGTGTACTTCATCTAGTAGTTTCATAATTTTAAAATACGATAAAACTTACTGTTCTACTTGATAGTGAAATTTGAATTAACAGCATAATGGAGCCATAGGTTTAACACTTTAAATCAGTGTTATACCTTGCTTGTATCTCTGATACACAGACAAAATCATACAATGTAAAGCCTGTCTCTGAATGAATGAAAAGTGTTCTAAAAATTTCCTCATGAGTCTGCAGCAGCGGTGGCTTGTAAGCTTTTTCAATAGTGGGGCCCCGAAAAGAAAGTGCCAGTTCAAATTAGGGTGCTGTCTCTTTATTTTTTTTCTTCTTCCTATCTCCCATGCAGACAGTGTAAGTATATAAATTTTTATAAACTGCTAATGATTATCAAAATTACTATACAACTTCTGCTGTTTTTTACCTAATTATGCTAGTATTAAAAATCTAGGTTAATATTAAAAACTGCTCTACTACTAATCGAAAAGGTGCGTTTAATTTTTCATTAGTAATTATGTTCTTTATAGCTGCCCATTCATAAATTTTAAATGATCTGTTCAATTAAAATCAATATTAACATATAAAATACATTTCTACATAGCATTTTGAAAATCAGGAAAAGAAAACAGTAAAAGACAATAAGATTGTGCAAAAAAAAAAAAAATTATTTCTAAGGTGAAGCAGAAAATTTCACCAATAGCTACAGACTGGCAAAATTTCCCATTTCAGTAAGAAAGAATACCATGCTAGGGCCAGACAAATCATTGCCCCAAAAGCAGTGCCAAATGAACCAACCGTTTTGAAGTCAAGTTAATGGCGTGTCAATACGGCTTTTGTACTAATTGCCAAATATGCCAATCGAGTAAACAGAGAAAGGTGCCAAGTTGAGGGCAATCATGCCCATGGCCTGTGCATACTTTAGATAGGGGGAAAAAACAAATGGAATTTGAAAATGAATAGCATTAAAATATAGAGTAAAAAGTGTGTATCTTTCAATAGAGATAAATAATTAAAAGAGCAGTGTTACATAATGGGAAGAGATTACATTCTGATTCAGGTTAGAGGGTGAGGATAGGCCCTAATGACGAGCCACCACTGAAAAGCAGTGACATAATACCAGCTCACCTGGTTAAAAAAAATATTGAATGCATTTATTTCATAAACACATTTGGCGCACCTTCGATATACCCCATGCCTTCATTTTTGGCAATTTTTTTGGGCGCGAAGGCCGTTTTCGATGGCACGAAAAATTAAAAAATGGCCGTGAAACCACGTTTCCGAAAGCGGAAAAACTATAAGAATTAGAAGAATTCCACAAAAAATTTAGGGTTAAAAATGTAAAATGGCCGTGAAGCATCGTTTTTAAAACCGGAAAAAACTATGAGAATTAGAAGAATTCTACAAAAAATTTAGGGTTAAGAATGTAAACAAGAAAATCAAGAAAATTTAACATTTCATGAACAGAGAATTCATGTTTTCGAACAAGAATTTAGGGCCATAAAAATGCGTTTCCGAAAGTGCAAAAACTATTAGAAATAGAAAAATTGTAGAAATAATTTAGGGTTAGGAATCTAAACATGAGTAAATTCAAGGAAATTAAGAATTGATGGACACAGAAATTGCGTTTTCTAACAAGAATTTAGGGTTAAAATTTTGAAAACATAAATTTCACAAATAATGGGATTTTTATCAGATTATGGGATTGAAATCCCATTATTTTCACAAATAATGGGATTTTTCTGAGGGGGAACTCTGCCCCCCCCATTTATTTTTGACAAAAAATGTAATCGGAAAACTGGAAAAATAAGAAATCGAGTAGAGCATTTCAAGAAAAAAAGCCAAAAATTATGAAGCCATTCGCCTGCAGACTTGCCAACTTGAGAAAATCAAAATGTGTAAAACAGCGCGCGAACAGAAATTTCGACACTTTTTGCTATATAACGCATGAGCGTTATTTTTTACCTTTCACCATATAATGCACGAGTATTATTTTTTAATGCATTTTATATCACAATTATTTGTTTGAAGTATTAAATAAAGCTAAGAACAATAAAAGAAAATGAAGTTGTTGAATAAAAGGCAAATCAATTAATACACCATTTTCCAGATTTCTTGTGACTAACAATTTATTAATTATAATCACTTAACTGGCTTGAAAAAACTCTGACTGTGCTGACTTCAAAGAAGCAGCAGTAGCTTTTTCTGCTTTATTCAGAAAATCTGAAGTAAAAATCTTTCATAATAAGAAGGCTTTCCAAAATCTTATTAGACAAGTTGCACCTGAATTCATTTCTGTTTTTCCGAATAATACTGAAAACACTCTCACATTCAGCATAGTCAGCTGCTGAAATAGGAACATTGTATTCGATCAAGAAAGATGTAAATAACAGTTCTGCATGAATAACGTCTGACTGTCCCAAGGGTGGATTAAAGGGGGGGGGGGCGGAGGGGGCGACCGGCCCCCGAGAAAAAAGAAATTAATGTAAAAGATCCTAAATTGCTTCCATAAAATGGGTGTATATGTCAATCTTCTAACTGCCCACCTCCGAGAAACTTGCATTCATCTGCCACTGGACTGTCCGTCCTCTTTGAAAAATGTTTGTAGACTTTTACTGCTGTTAGCACGTTTCACATTTTCACTGTGTTTTGACGAACTCGAGTGGCGAGAAATGTCATACTTTCCTCCGTGAGAAATGCTGAAATCACTCCGGCACATGTTACAATAAGCAAATTTCGCTCCTTTGACATATGATACTATATATACCCCAGGGGTTGTTGCACTGGCTTTTTAACATTTCGCCAAATTAGATTTTTTTGGACATCATTAAGAAAAGCAATTGTCAATATTTTCGCCCAAACTTATTTTCTTTCGCCAAACTAATTTTATTTTCGCAATTTGCGACGTTGGCGATCGGCAGCGCGACCCCTGTATACCCATTCTTTGCTATAACTTTGTTTATAAGTTATGCTGTGCCAGTAATCATTTATCGAAAATAATCCTCAGAAAAGCAATCGAAATATGCTCATACTACCCAGGGTTGCCAGATCAAAATTTGTGAAAATAGCCAAATGGCTTCTGAAAATTAGCCAAAAATAGCCAAACGGGCGATTGCAGCGCCATCTTTTGGATTTTCAATTAACACTAGAAGCGCCGCACTTTCTTTCTACCTAGAAACGCCAGCAGCAGTCAAATTGACTGCTCAAAGAATTTCATACATTTATTTAAATACAAAAAGTTTATGGTATTTTTAAAAGCTTTTTTAAAGAATAAAATGTTAATTTTTGTTAAAATACATGCTACAAAAAATATTTTTACTGACTTTTTAATAAAACTCATTTTAATGCTATTCGCAATTTTTACATATTAGAATTTTTTCAATGCTGGAAGTGGATTTACCACATATGAAATGTGAACATTTCTGGCACATATCACTTGTTTCGTTGTTCTTACAAAATCCAATTTGGCACTGCGGTCTCTTTTTTGAGAGTTTGTTAGTAGTGTTCAAAATTTCTGAGGCCAGTTGTGCACTTGTCTTTTTCTTCAAATGACTCGTTCTCAATTCTTCTGCCAATTGAAAAAGAAAGTTATGTCTTATTACAGATTTACCACTCATTTCTCAGTAGATAATGCAGGTATTAGTTCCTGCCAAATCCAGCATATTATGGAAAATATGCATGGGTCATCTACAGGAAACAGCCCGCACAGAATATTTACGTGTCATTAGGTCAATAATGTCGACTCCACATTTGGTTTTGTTGTAGAATTCTACTGTTTCTGGAAGTTTTTTCACAGTTTTGTGACTCTACATTTACATCTGTATGCAAGGTACTTAGAAGCAGGACATTTTTATTCTTTTTAACCTGATACACTGTCAATGTAGTGTCTCCATTTTTCAGTAAAACTGCTTCGTGAAGCTGAGTTTTTGATTTCCTGATATCATGCGGAATTTCTTTTCGATGTCTTCTTACTGTCCCCACAAAACTTGTATTCTTCATTTTAAGTTTTTTTAGCTAATGAAAGCGAAGAAAAATAGTTGTCCACTGTCATATTTCTATCTGTATTCAGATAAGGGCTCAGAAGGCACTTTACTATATTTTCAGGAAGGCTTTCATTTTCATTTCTTGCGTTATCCTTTCCAAGGTATGGAAAAGCATTGCACATAAACTTTGAGTCAACATCAACTAGCCTCCAAAATTTTATACCAAATTTATCTGGTTTATTCGGCATACATTGAATAAACTTGCACCTAACTTTTGATGGAAATACTTGTTCATCCAACACCAGATTTTCTCCTGACTTATAAGAAAGAGCACAGTTTTCTATAAATTTGTTCCAGATGTCTGAAAACATATCAAACTTATCAGTTTCTAACATTGACTCCTGTTTGGCTTCAAATCAAATCTTAAATTTTCCATGATATCTCGAAAACGATTACGGGACATTGTTTTTTTTTAAATGGAGGGGGCCTGGGGAAGGGGGCGGAAAATGACAAGTATTTCATGGATTAGAGAAATAGTGAATGAAAGGAATATGCAGAGGAAATGTTTCTTCATGATAAGATTTTTTTCTGTGTGATAGAGTACGATGAATAAACTCAATTTCACTAGCAGTCAATTTGACTGCTCGTGGCACTTCTAGGTATACATAAAAATATTTCCATTAATTTTATTTTCATTCAGTGCATATTTGGCGCCAATAGTATTCAAGGTTTTTTAGGAGAATTCAAAAAATTATGATTTCCTAAAGTAAAGGGTCTTTTAGGAATCCAAACTAAAATGGCAAAAACAGTCAAAATGACTGCTCCGGCGCTTCTAGTGTTAAACTTTGCAGAATTTGAAATTGGGGACATGTTTCCTTACACAGGGGCGGGAGGCAACATTCTCTCAAAATCTTTTCAAACATTTGTTTAAAAAATCAAAGAGAAACTTCTATTTTCTGATCTTGAATTCCGTACATGTTCAGCCGTCAAAGAAAAACAAAATCGGTCATAGGGCTAATGAAAAAAAAACAAACAAAAAAAAAAAACAAACAAAAAAAAAAAAAACCAGGGTTGCTACCGGTCAGGGAGAACAGGGAATACCTGGAAAAGTCAGGTATTTTCATTTTTGCAAAAAAAGTCAGGGAAAATCGTAAAATTTAGCCCGATACCTGGAAAATTATCAGAAATCTGTGTTTGTAAAGAATATCAACGTTTAACCTTACTTTGGGGAAGCTGGAAATATTTGAGAAGGTATCCAAAGTTGACGTCCTAAGCGTAAAAAATAGTACGGATTTTTACTGCAAAAAAGTCTGGAAAACCTAGAAAAGTCTGAGAATTTTTTTTCTGAAATTGAGTAGCAACCCTGAAATAGGTGCCTGATAATTTAATGAATAATCCCTCATACTTTACATTAAATACGAATGGACTGAGGAATTTTGTTTATGTTAGTAACATAGACAGGATTTTATTTTGAAGGTGGGGATCTGCAGCCCCTCCCTGTGGCGTAGCCAAAGGGAATCCGGGGGAGTCAGCTCCCACCCCACCCGAAACTAGAGAGAACAGGGGTCGATGCAAACAAAAATTGGCTCCGTTTTGCAACCCCAGCATATCGATGCAGTCGATTAAAACGCTCCTTCACAAAAATATAAAGGATTGAAGCAACCCTTTCACAAAAATATAATGGATTAAAATGCCGCTTCATTGGCATTTTACCCTACATTTTAATGTGTTTAATCAATTATTTTAACAAACAAAGAAAACCTGACTTTCATTTAAAAATTGGTATGAAATTCACAAAAATAAATGTTGAAATTCACAAAAATAAGCAATTTTCAATGGACCCTAGAAAAAATTCCTGGATTGACCCTTGGAGACAGACAAGGATAAAGGCATTTTTTCACTTATTTTATTCTAATTGATATATATATATATGAGAAAATTTGGACCCCCTCGCCCGAAAAGAAATCTTGGCTACACCACTGTCCCCTCCCCAAAATTTGACCCCTCTCTTTTTTCATGAAGTAAATTAACTTATTGTTCTTGAATACTCTTACTTAGCTTAAAATTTTATACTCATCCTTCCATGAAATAAAATCCTGGCTAGGCTACTGGCTCCCCATTTAAAAACAAAGAATTTGAACGCGTATGGTTCCCAGTCTACTTACGTTCATCACTTCCTTGCATCCAGCTACAGTATTATCACCAAAGCTATCTCTATAGTGTTCCTATCCTAAGTTCTGACCCCACGTCCCTCTCTCAATTTCAGTGCTAGAATTGGTTGAGGTAACTGAATTTTCCTTCCTGCTAAGACTAAAAATGTTAGACAATTTCTCCAAAAAACTTAGTCTAATGTGCTTTAAAAAAAAAAACACCAATTAGTTAATATTGGCTAGTGTCTAGCAACCACAATAAAAATAACCAAAAATTAGCCAAAATCAGGTTGGCTATTTTCTTTATAAATTTTCTAGCCAAGTGTGATCAAAAATAGCCAAATTGGCTAATATTAGCCAAATCTGGCAACCGTGATACTACCGTCTGCGTCTACCACTTAACCGCAAAGCGGGCGCGCACTGATGGCTGATAACGAAGAACACCACGTGAGACGCACAAGTCACAGGAGAAAGACCTACTCCCTAGTAAACGATTCTCCCATTCGCTCTACTCTATGACGTCATGACTGGGTAAACCAATTAAGAAATACTCGGCGTCGCATGTGGGAAAAAGATTTTTTTTCTTTGCTTCAGTGGCAACAATATTTTGATGCGCATTGTGTCAACATGGATGTGCGATGTGGATCATGGTGCCGATGCTACCACTTAGATCCATATTGAAAAGGCAAGAAGGCCCTAACATAGAACATCATTTCAATTTAAAACCTAATACATATCTTTTTAATATCAATTTCACTTTTAAAGAAATATACACAAGTTAGGAAGAAAATATCTGGAAATGCGTAAAAAAAAGCGCTGTATGCGTAAAAGCGTAAACAACAGTCGAAATGCATAAATTTTACGCATAAAGCGTAAAAGTTGGCAAGTCTGCGCCTGTACAAATAGTGCAGAGTTACTGGAGTGAGGCAGGAGGAGCCTGCTTCACGTGTCACCCCACACGATGTATAACGCGAAACAATATTATACGTTAGCTAAAATATCTCTGAAAGGTTAAGCTCCCACTCCGAAAGGATGCCTCCTTCATAAAATCCAAAAACCTCTCCTGGTCCACAAGCAAATAGCTCATAACGAAAATTATATTAGCTACACCTTCCTTCCCACACGTGGGATTTTTATCCGACAACTTTAACGTTAAATTTTGTTCAAAAATACTCTGATATTTCTCAACTACATTAGCTACGTAAGTACTTAAAAAATCATAAAATCCTAACCCCCCCAAAAAAAAAGTACAGTAGAATATCAAAAGATCACAGTACCTTTGCAGAAGCGCTTTCGGTCAACTTACTACCTCTAAGAATGTGAAAAAAAGTTCTCTCAAGCTTCCACATGCAGGAGTGATGGCATCACTGGCGCTCTCTCATTTTTCCGGCAGCTGGGGTTGCCATAAATAGCCATCCCTCAATGTCGCCAACGCAATTCGTTAGGGTTACCAAAAAATCCCTTTTATTGCCAAATTTGGCACCAAAAAAAAGTAGGGGGTATATCGAAGCTTAGCCGCCTGTTTTTCCAAGAATCCTTTTGTTTTAAATGTAAGATGGCTGTTCACAGAAAAAAGCATTTTTATAAATTTTGGATTGATACACTGAAAATTTAAGCAGGATTACCACTCAACTTCTCAAACAAAATTCTACTTCCAGAACTTTTTTTGTTAAATTCCAGATCTATGTTTTTAATTACAGTGGAGTCTTGACTTAGGGAAGGGATGGGTTCAAAAAGCCCTCCCGTAAGTGAAAATTTAACAATGTGAAATAAAGTATATATGCCTTTTTGATACACCACAATTATTTTAGACACATAAACACCCCTCAAACTGTTTCAAACCTTCCCCTAACTATATATTACCATTTTCCGGATAAAATAATGAGTAAATACTAAAAAATAAATAAATAAAAAAGCAGTTTTATTTAACATAATAATGTACAGTATTGTAAATGCACAAAATTAATGATGCATGGAAGAGAGAGACAGTACAGTACTGTACATACAGTATGCAGTAATAATTATAAAGTGCAACACATTTATAATACTGTACTGCACAGTAATAATAATCACAATAGTATGACACAGTACTGTATCATGCACTTTTGTTGGGTCTTTTAGTTGAGGGCAAAAAATTTTGTGTTGAGAGTGAGGAGTTAACATTGATTCTGAGATACATTACTTGTGTAAAACATTCATACTATTCATTCGCAAGTTTTAAGATAGATCACATAACACGAGTCTACTGTATATATAATTTACAACTGTAATATCAATAAAGATTGCCATTCATTCTTAGCACACTTATATTTAAGGCAGTGCTTGCTATTTAGGTTTGTAAAATTTAGGTAAGGGATACGTTACCTTTATTATAAAAACTTGGTGATTTTTATTACATATTAAAAAAGTATAATATAACAAGCTATGAAAAAATTGCACATAAAATTTCGTACATTTCTGGATTAGTTTATTCCATATGGACATTTCCAATTTCCCGTTGCTAATCTGGAAACAAAAAGTGTCTCTGATACACTTACTAGGCAATTTGTTTTTCAAAAAGATTTTTATATAACTATTATGCATTCAAGTATTGATAATGCAAGGTGCTTCATATCATACCATTCACCCAATCACTTCGACGGTCAAAATACTTAACAGCTGGTGAGATTTTATTAAAATGATTCATCCAATAAACTTATCTAAATGAAATAAGGTTATTAATACTAATGGAAAATAGTATAATTGTTTAATTCCTTATTGATGAGATTGGGAGGGAAAGAACTGTGAAAAGGGTCGACAATACAACACATTAGAACCTAATGTACTGTTAGAAATAAAACTGTAAAATTAGTTAAGTCATTTTGAATAAATATCTCCCTCTCCCAACATACAAAAATGAATAACACATACAACAGCTAGGATTAAAGAAAGGCCTTTTTCTTATAGTCTTGTAGGCGACTGCTTAAATAGGGAAGAAAAACCAGACAATGTTTCTGTCAACAGAAAAAAAGGAGCTGATTTTAGTGTGGCATTTTAGAAACTATGATTATACGAAGCTACAAATACACCCCTCCCAAATGACATAAAATATTAAATACCAGTCAAAGCATTCATGAACACTGCACACTAAGAAAATCATAACTAATAAAATGCCTCTGATGATAGCATATAAAAAGGCCTCCTGCGAGAATCTCGCAAGCTATCCGAACGACGACAGGGTGCCGATCTTTCATTTTCAGACAGAATTCTCTCGGGCATGGAAGAGCGACGCTGGACGCCCCGAGAACTGTTACTAGGTACATTAGTAAACATATTCCGCTTCCTCGCTCGTGAGTGATTCATATCATTCTGTGGAACATACAGAGACCCCGACTGTCTTGCAATATCTCGTCTGGGGTGGAAACTCGTGCTTCTAGTAGGATAGTGAGAACGTAAAAATTTTCTTTCACTTTGCTCATTCATTGACTTAGAGCGTGAAACATTATATTTGGAACCCCAGCCCTCATTATGTGAAGGGGGATAATAGTCAGGAAAGATAGTGCTGTTAGAGTGTTTTTGGGGTGAAACACTGCTTTGTCTAACATGTGGGTCCATAGATGCACCCGCCATGAAGTAGGATAAGCTTTCAGATAACAACCTATTCTCTTCTTTTAGGCGTCTATTGGATTGTTTGACTTTCACCATTTCTTCCCTAACCCACGAGTCATCTGTCTGTACTGCTTGATTTATTGTGCTGTATTTTGTGGGGACATCGGATGGGGAATGACCAGGAGATTTTTTGGTCCGATTTGTGTCTTTCATATGCCTTTGTTCTTTTCGATGTTTAAATATTGAAAACAGGGATCTAGGGGAACTCCTAGTCGTTTGATTTGAAGTTGTTGACGCCTCGCTGGATTTGTTGCGACCGTAGAAAACTCTTTCGATGCCGCTTCTGAAAGATCTTGTCTTCATTGAGCTTTTCACCTGTTTACGCATTTCTTTTGCTTTGAACACAATTTTAGGAGTCTTAACCTCTTTCTTAAGCTTTACGAAGTTCGTAAATTTAAACAGTGGAGTATATTCACTGCGATTGTCTTCTGAAGCAATTGCATCAGAAACAGGATTCTGATCCTCTGTACTAACACCAACAGAATCAACAGGTAATTGATCAGAATTGTTATTATTATTATCGTCTGCTAAGCTAGAATTACTCTGTATATTTTCAGAGTACGAGGAAGATACATCTTCGTTTAATACTGTAAGATTTAATTCAACAGAATCCGAAGCTACTTCTGAAATACCAGTGCTACTTTGAGAGGTTGGTTCTATTCTAGTTTCTGAAATATGGGTCATTTGCTCCCGCAAAAAGTTTTTCAGCAGCACCTTACGCCTTAAATCATAGGGTCGAGGTCGCGATCTCCTGTTAATGCGATTGTTGTCCTCCATTATGAAGACAAGACTCAAAAATAATCTACAGCTTCTTGTGAATGAATAATAACAATCGAAAATCAAGATCAATCATTCAATAATACCTATAACTATATAACTAAGAACTTAATCCACTATATATAAACAAAATACATTAATTTTAAACATGCAGTATACGAAGCAAACTCTCCTTTCAATCCACGAATACGACCACAAGGCATAACACACCACCACACGCACACACACACAAAAAAAAAAACCGCACTACACTCGTTTACTGTTCCCGAGTCTGTGTACTTATGCGCAACTGTATCGAACATTTGCGCAGAAAATCCAAAATCCATAAAAACAATTCGGAAATGTATTTACAAACATACTACATTCAGATTGATTGAAGCATTGTTCGAATTATCCAATCATGAAAAGGTGAGCTCTAGGCTGCATTCGTAAACGACAAACTGGTTGCACGAGTTTTCATAAGAATACTGGAATGCGTGTGCTTAGTGTAAACGAACTAACGTAAAGGAACGAACATTCATTCAACTTCCATTTAATATATCTAATATAGATTACATAAAGTAGAAATGTATAATATTTCAAGATTCAAATTATGAAGGTTTTATTTGAGTTATTAATGTATGATATATCGCAAAATATCACCAGGGCCTTTGCACAACAGCGTTCCCATCTTAATGTTGGATTTAAGATGCATCTCAACTCGAAAATCTTCTGCTCTGCTGCAAAGAAAAATGAAGAAAAAGAAACTCTTAAATGTCATAAGTTAAAGAGTTTTGCGGCAGATGTCTTTCATGTTTATTAAATTATTACATTTATTCCGCTAAATTTATTCTGTGAATTAATTTTAAACATGTAGCATTTCGTATAAATTATCAATCATATATGCTAATATTAAGTTAACTTTCGAAATGTTAGAGGACATTTAACTTCACACTCGCAGAAAGGCGCTCTTACCTCCTAACCTTCTCAAGAGAGAATCTGACTGAAAGAAAAATTGAATTACTTCAATTTAGTTTTTTCACATAAAGTAAGGGAATGAATGATTTATATTTATATTTAAGTACTTTGTGATTAATACTTTTGATCATGTATATCTACAGGTTTCGGTTTGGCTAAAATATTTTGTAATTGCCTAATTTATGAAATGATTATTAGTCTGTGTTAATCGCAACTATATAAATTTCATAATTTTATTTCAGAAAAATTAATCAAAACATAAGAATGAAAACTTAAGATATACTTATATTTTTATTACACGTACATGCATGTTAATAACTTGCCGGTATACAATTCATTTTTCAGCTATGCATTTCTAAATTATTATAGCGATTGTTTTAAAAGGTGAAAATCCTACTTATTGAAAAGTACAGTAACAGTCAAGTAATATGTTTTTACTACCATATACAAAATATTAAAAAAGTGCCGCTCCATTTTTGTAACCTGATGTCAGAATGATCTACAAATTAATATGCAGTGATTTGATTCTGTTTTTCTTAAGTAAACTTTCAAATATAAAGAAATCGTTTAAGTTTCATGGAAATTTTAGATCATAAATCTAGAAAAATGACTGTACATTATAGAAATCGGTACTTGCGTATTATACCGGCGGTCCGCCAAGACGAGCGATTTTTCGCCAAGGTAAATACCAGACGCATGAAATTATAAATGGTTTGGAATACGATTGGCAACAGTTTGCCAGCACATTTGACGAAAAAATAGTTTGGCGGAAATGACCGCCGGGATAATACGTAAGTACCTAAAAATCTTTATCATTATTGGTACTTGTGTATTATGCCGTCGACATTTTCGCCAACAATTTTTTTCACCTAGTTGGCGTCGTTAAGGTCGGGTTACCCCAAAATACTCCCGGTCAAATATTTACGTACCACCTGAGTTGCCATAAGAACCAAAACCAATAGATACTGCCTTTTTTATTTGCGCGTGTACATAGATTTAAAGCAATAAATATATAAAAGGGGTTCATACATTCATATTAAGATAGATAATCAGTTCAACATTTTTGTGGCAACGAATGCGTAGTTTTCTCTGGAAACCAGAAAATAATACTTTCTTACATTGAAAGACTGTAGAAATCTGCCAAATGGAGAAACATAAAGCACCGAGGAACAGCCGGACATCTCGGAACACATAATAGTTCCGCTTAATGCAAAATCCACAGTTATTAACACACACTTTTCATAGGATTCCCTTTACAATGCTTTGTTAAACGCTTAAATTTCCAAACCATCATAGATCAATTAAAAGTCATAGATCAATTAAAAAAAAATCCACCGCACACATAAAAATGGTGCTTACGTATTATCCCGGCGTATTAGCCAAGACGAGCAACCTTTCACCGAGATAAATGCCGGATATATGAAATTATTGATGGTTTGGAATACGATTGACAAGAGTTTGGCAGCACATTTGATGAAAAAATAGTTTGGTGGGAATGACCGCCGGGATAACACGTAAGTACCATGAAAATTAATAAATTTTAAAAGAAACACGATTTAATTTATCGATAGCAGAAGATGTGTATTTTGATGCGCATTGTGGCATACGCAATAGTAACAGAACTGCAGAGTACAAACCCTTGGCGAGTAATCTCTTCGCTTAGCATGTCGACGGTATAATACACAAGTACCTCATTATTTTGAATGTGATGGATTGCTACACCTTTCCTTTTCCCTATTTAAAAAGGAAGTACTTTTCTGTTAAAGGGACCCCACCCAAATTTGGCTATTTTTTTTTTCTGCCAAATAGCTACACTGTTGTCTTTTTTTTTTTTTTTTTTTTTTGTCTTCATCTAATGCCTGAAAAATTTTCTTTTTTGTCTTCATCTAATGTCTGGAAAACATAAAGTAAACAATTCCACAAAAAAAAAAGGGGGGGGGGGGAAGACACACAATCTCATACATTAACAGCAATTCAGTTCAGGAGTTTAATCCTCACACCAACAATAAATGAAACATAATGCTCTTTTAAAACTTAAATTAGAATTTTCAAACCAAGTACCAATTAATACTGACTTTACATTATCTACAGGACCTTAAATTACATTTCCATTTAAAATGACCATTAAAATTATGGGTCATTCTATGGAATTCATATGTTATGCCCGAAAGCAGAAAGTGGGTAAAAGTGCGACGTACGTCGCAGAACAATCACAGTCTTTGCAGAACATTTTATCTTTTAAAAGAAAGAAGATATAAAATGATATGTTCTGCAGAGCAATTAAAGCGATGCGCCCTTTATGCCATGCCTTCTTTCTTCACTTTTTGCACAACTTTTATACCTATTTTGCATTTTATCATGGTCTGTTAGACTTGGACAAAATGCCTGCAGAACATTTGCAACTGTTTGAAGTTATGTTGCAGAACACTGGATATAATTCTGCTTCTGGGATGTTACGTACGGGACATTTCACAGGAAAATTTTAACATACTTGTATCAAAATACAAATTAGGAAGTTTGCAACTATTTTTAATGTTTTATATACCACCTCAACTAGATTCCTATGAAGTTTTTTTTTTTTTTTTTTTTTTTTTTTTTTTTTTTTTGTTTGGACCAAATAGGTTTTTTTTTTTTTTTTTTTTTTTATGATTAATAAATTTTGTTACGTACGGGGCATCACAAAGAGTTGTTTTTAAAGTACCTTCAGTAGTTTGGATTTTGCTCTGAATTTAAGAGCTATTTCCACAAATAAATTTAATGGGTAAATGGAGAAATATGTACATTTATTATTCAACTTAAATTTTTTTTAAGAACTGTATCATTAATTGATGAAAGCTAATTACTTGTGTTATGTGTGGGACATGTGATTTTAAGTAGCACTACTATCAGAAATAGGGATGCACCGAATATTTGGTTGGTATTCGGTATACTGCCTATTTGGCAGACAAACTGAATGTTCGGTTTGGCCGAATATTTAAATATTCGGCAACCGAATAGTAAACAAATTTAAGTATTCACCTATCGGTAAAGAAATACATATTTTTTATATCATGAATGAAAGATATAGCCATGAAGCTCGGGAGGAGAAACATCGGCTTGTTATCCAACTTGGACCAACTACACAACAATATGAGAATTGCCGACGAAACTGTGGCTACCATTGATGGCGCCATCTATTGACGGCAGAGAAAAACAACATCGCGCGCTCGCTTTCCGATTTAAAGCTTCTCTAATTGGGATTTATTCATTTATGCTGAAATTTCATGAAGTATACACTAACATTTGAATAAATAAATACGATAATTAATATGCATATATAATAATTTTGTTTCTGTATTACTTAGTTACAACGATGTAACATCAGTTTGATAATTTAATAAATTAATTAATAATTTAAATAAATTCTTTTTAAAACTGCATACGAATGATATAATAGATCAGTTTTTGACAAATATTTTTGGTAGCAATTAGCTAAAAATTAAAAAATATTTCCTGCCTTCTTTCAGGCTATAAATTCCTCTTATATACCCACTCTTATATTCCACATTATATTTTATTTATTTATTTTTTTTTTTTTTTTGTCTTTAGTCTTAAAGTTGGTTAGTTAAACCAAAAAACAAATATGGAAAGAGAAAAACTTTTAACGCCGTTTTTCAGCACCACCAGAGCCTGATTATAACCAACAAGGGCCCCTGGAATTGATGAATTTGGGGGGGGGCATCTATGAAATTTGTTTTATTTTGATATAAAGAAGGATGTTTCAGAACAATATTTGAAATTGGGGGCCCCTGGGCAAAGTCCCGATTTGCCCGTGCGATAATAAGGACCTGAGTACCACAAAAAATTACATAAAAATCAATGTCTTTTCAGTATCAGTATCATTTTTCAGTACTACAAAAAATTTCATAAAAAAGCATAAAGGAAAAAATTATTAATTCAATAAATACACGCATATTCAGTGATTGACCCTTTTGCACCAGTTTTGCAAGCTTTCACATATCAGAAAAAATCTATTATTTCATTAATTTTGAAAAATTTTGTATTTAAAAAAAAAAAAAAACAGACTTTGAATTGAAAATATTTGTTTTGTATAAGTTTTGCAGACTTAAGCCAAAAATATCTATTCTGTATTGGTTTTGAAAATTTTTGTGTTTAAAAAGAAAATTCTATATATTTATCAATTTCGCTGCCATTTGTGTATTTCTTATATAATATAAAATCCCCTCCCCCATCCTAATTAAATTAATAAACAGAAAAATATTATTCATAAAACTGTTATTATTTTTTTTAAATGGACAATTTCAAAGCGTTATACTGCTGTTTCAATTCGATTATTGGGCCGTATTTTAAAGTGTTCACATTAGCATTATACTACTACTAACATGTACAAAAGGTTTTCTATTTACATAGTGTTACTTTTTATGTTATACATTTATAAGGGGCCATATTAAAGAAATATGGTGATGCTGTTCGGAGCTTTAAATAACGTTGGATTTTTCTTCCCGAGCGATACATTTCTTTTCCTGGCTTCTGGATATCCACTGTTACATCCAGGTGCAAAGCAGTGACTCACTCGATCCATATTCTATCAAAAGAATTTATTTTATAAAAAAAATATAGCTCATTCACAATCAAAACAACGCTAAATCCATATTCAAGCGGTGCGCTGCGCCCCCTGCTGGTGAAAATGCATCCTGGTCCGTTTTCCCGCCTGATCGCCCATTCCCGATGATTCTCCTTAGAGCTTCATGGATATAGCATAGTACCACAGAACTAAATTGATTCAAGTTGTTACTTACTAATATCACATTTGAATAAGCGTTAAAAACCAGGGTTTTGGACCCGCCCATAAACCCCCAAAACCCGTTTTTTTTTTTTTTTTTTTTTTAAACCCAATAAAACCCATACAGAAGTGGGTTTTATTAAAAATTATCAAAATGTTTCCTTTCTTTCATTTAAATCATTTGTTATTTGACATTAAAGCATATAATATTACCTACATAACTTAGTGCATTATATTAGATAAATATAAATATGCCAGTTTATTTTTTTTATAATTATTTTTCCAACTTCAACATAAAGAATAATAATCTTTTTCAAAATAATACCTTCAGCCAATTCTATCTGCAATATTTGTTTTGAAATGAACAGGTGTAGAATGCAGGCAGGGATAACTTAGTAATTTATCTCTTTAATGAATAAGTTTTTAAATACGAATAAAATATGTAATTATCAGTATAGTTACGAAAAAAAAAAAAAAAAATCCTTTCCCAGATAAGAGAAAAATGGGACATGTCTGTCTCTTACAGCTTACAAGCATGCATCTCAAGAATGAATCCAGGTTCAGGAAACCATCTTGTATTCTATTAGTTGCTGCATTACTTTAGTACTGAGAAATATAAATCTGATTCATTACACATTGTTTATGTGGAATTTAATATCAGACATATTAATTCTAGATTTTTTAAAGTAAAAAGGAATATATATTCAAAGCAAAAATGAATAACTATAAAGAAAATTATTAAATAAATAGTAGTTCTGCAGTAAGTTGGCCTGCAAAGGCTTTACTGACTTATATTCTAACTAGAAAATATAAATGACTTAAAAAACATAAAGGTAAAAAAAAATTAAAAAGTTCATAAACTTAAAAGTAATAGAAAACAGAAAAATATGTTGCTTTTAATTGGCTATGTGAACAATAAAATACTTTTATTTTGAGTTATTTATTTATTTTTTAATTCACATAACAATTCAACAAAAATTTGTTACCAATTCTTGATTTAAAATTCTGTCATCTGCATGCTTATTGATTCTGGTGTATGTGGTTTTGAGAGAGTCTACTGAGTTCTACATTTTATGTTTAACGTAAAATACTTGGAAAGACACTGAAAACTGTCTAATTTATAATGTTATATGTTCTATGAACTTCTGCATCTAAGGAAACAGAATTAAAGTGCTAGCATCATCTGCTGTGGAGTAGTACATAATGAATATAATCTTTAATTATATAAACTTCTTTCAGAAAACAAAAATCTATTTAAATTTTTAAAAATTTTGTTTAGAAGATTTCAGTCTGTTTATATTGTTAAAAAGGGTACTATTTTTACCATAAAGGCTACTATTTTGTAACCTGAAAGCTACTATCAGGCTACTATTTTCTACCCTGAAGAATAGCAACTATTTCTGTGGCTGTGCTGTGGTGGGCACCTTGTACACAGTTTACACTGTCTATATATTGAATTATTGGTATGTTTATTATAGATGACATTCATATCGGCCATGTCATTTAAAAGTAAATTTATTTCAGATTTATAAAGATGCCTGGAGTTGTAATGTTTAATCGCCGCTGGCGAATTGGAAGTGATGACTTTGTCTTCCCAGCATTTGCAGACATTATTCTAAGGGTGTTTTGGTAAATGTATTTTAAATTTATTCAAGTGTTTGTATAATACTAGACTTATTTTTTAATCTCCCAATAATAGAGTAATAGTTTAAATATTTAAATTAAGTTGTTAAGACATTTGTAAATTGTAACAGATCTCAGTGTTTTCACTAGAGCTTGAGAAAGTGATAAAAACATATAAAACATATAGAACATATAAAGTTCATACATCGAAAATTCCAGAAGAAGAGGGAAGAGATAGAAGAGAAAGCCGCCATTAGTGTGAGATCCAGAAACGACTGATGATGGTTATGTGTGTAACCGAAATATATATCGTTTACGGGGGAATAAGGTATTCCCAAATAAAAAACTTTAACTTGAGAAAGTGGTTATCTCGTGTTTTTCTTTTTCTCGCATTAAAAAAAATATTACTGCAAAAAATTCGTGCACCCTACAAGAAGAAAAATTACTGACATACCTTCTATACACAATAACTATTCAATACCAAAATTATAGAATTAGATATTGAAAACATGTCAGAAATGCATTCTTTGATATTCAAAATTTTAATGTGTTTTAAGTAATTTATATTAGGATATTTATCACGCAAAACTCATCATATAGTTTTTTTTTATGTGTGAATGATACATATATATATATATTATTATTATTATTATTATTATTATTATTATCTAGTTCTAGTTTGATGTGATTCTGTGTTTTTATATAATACACAGAATGTTAACAGTTTACTTTGGCTGATCTATTTTTTAAATGAATTTCAATATTATTATCAATAATTAATATAAAAAAAATCTGAGTTACTCCCTCTAGTCGCCACTAAAGAAGTTTTACTTCAAAAATAGCACTGCATGCTTGTATAACTTAACAAGTGTGCAAAAATTAGCATATCAATAGAACAATTTTATTTTAACTTTTAAAGTTTAAATATCTCTTCATGGGTTGCACTAGCTTTTTCAATTTGTGGGTCCTATAAAATTAATTATAAGGGGTACCTTGCTGATCTCCATGCTGACCAATATTACCCTGCTTACCCATCACCACCTTTTTGGAATATCTTGTATAATGCCTAGAGTTTTTAATTTATCATTTCATTCATTACTTCTTAAATAAAGCTAAATGATATACGTTTATGTCCTTGGGGTTACCCCATGCTGGTTCAAAATTATGGCATCAAGTAATAAAGAATTTACAGAGTATTTAATGGAAGAATTTATGCGTTAAGCAATCAAATTACATTGAGGATGACCAGCCGAAGAATGATTAATTTTTATACGAAGTTTGTCATGAAAATGATTATAAATTGAGACAACAAACTGTGGCCCTAAATCTGACAAAATCACTGCGGTAAGACCAAAAGTTGTAAAATATTTAAAAAGAGCCTCGACTATTACATTAGCAGACGTAGAAGTAAGAAGCACAAGCTCCATATGGCGAGAGAAATGATCAGTGATTGTTAGAACAGTACGACCATTACTGAAGGGACCAACAAGGTCAATAGCAATAGTATGTCCTGGATAAGTTGGTGTGTATGTTTGTTGTAAAGGAGCAGGTCGAGTAGGATTATGTTTCACCTGTAAGCATACAGTACAAGAGGCAACAAAATTGACAGTATCAGTATAAATACCTTTCCAAAAATATTTTCTTGTTAAAAATTCGTAAGTCTGGCCCTTGGTAAGTTCGTTACCCTTTGAACCAATATTACCCTGCTTACCCATCACCACCTTTTTGGAATATCTTGTATAATGCCTAGAGTTTTTAATTTATCATTTCATTCATTACTTCTTAAGCTAAATAACATACGTTTATTTTTTAACTACAAAATCAAGCAAAAATGCTACTATTTTGGCAACTAAAACTAAGAAAATGGCTACTAAATTGACGACTTTAAGTCGAAGAAGCTACTTTTATTTTATTTTACTAATGATATCTAGTATTTACTAACGATATCTAGTATTTACTAATGATACTAGTACTTACTAATGATTACTAATGACTGAATCTATTTTTGCCTCCTGACATTGATGGACACCCTGCATTGAACATTTTACATAGGTCTATAAATTGTTCAAAATGCAAACTGAACATGTGAAATCATAAAGTATGCGAATCTAAAGTTGTAAAACAAAATTTTGGAGGGTGCATGGCCCCCATACGGGAGTTGCCCTTGGGAACACAGATGAAAAAATAACGTGCTTCTTTTCCATCTGTTTTTTTTTTTCTTACTTTAAATTCTGGTGTTCAAATGGTCATTGCGCATTTACCAGATAAAGTGAGATTTGCAGTTACATACGCTAGTCCTCTAATTTCTTATGAAGATAAACTAGATGCTATATCCGAAACGTTGCTGAAGGAGGATGATTGTAAGACTGTTTTAGTAGGAGATTTTAACATAGAATTCAATTCCGATCAAGGTTCCGATTTCATAACTGAAATGGATATTTTAAATTTTACAATACGCACTAATCCAAAACATTTCACCTGAAGTTCAAAACAACTGATGCAATTTTCAGCAACAAAATTATGTGAACAGGAATCTATATGAGCACTTACAGTTATCATTTTCCTCTATATGGCAAAATTAATTGAATAGATTAAAAGAAACTGAAATTCTTCCAGCTGAGTGCGTAAATAAAATCTGGAAGAATTTCAGATTTAAAAAAAAAAATTATTTTAAATTATTTAACACCAGTTAGTTTAGAACACTGTTTAAAAAATTTCTATTTTCAGTATAAAAAGTTCTATTTTCAGTATAAGCTTATTTTTTTGTTAATTTATTGGATACACATAGTTAAGAATTAATCTTCTTTATTGCAATCTACAATCATAAAATAGTTAATGAAATTTATAATAAATATTACAAGGCTCAAAACCATGTACATTAATTTTTTCTAATTCATTTTATATACAACCCATATTTCGCAGTTCGAAAAGTGCTCAAACTTTAAGCAGCTGTAACTTTGTGAATTTTGGTCGTAGAAGCAGAAGGAGGAATTTTTTTTGTTGTACATGAAACTGTAGAAAGAAAAGTTTTCTAATTATAACTGGTAGGACCAGGGCACCGTATAAAAATGTAAATTTCGTAATTTTTATAGGAATTAGTTAATTGGCTTCGCTTGTATCTGATATAATAGATTGTATAATTCAAAGCATTTTTGCAACTGGAACTATGTGTCTCTGACTAACGGTTTAGGAATTAGCCATTGGGCACCATTAGCAGTGGACACCCTGTATATAGGTTTGACAAAAAAGTAATTTTGTTTTCTTACATAAAATTCAAGCAAATAAATTTTCAACAAGTTTTTAATTATAAACAAGCTGTGCCTAAATAGAGGATTCATATTTGTTACATTTTAAACTAAGAATTTTGCTGGTAATATTTTTTTCGTCAATGAAGATGACCACTAGGGCGGAGCGTAAAAAAAAAAAAAAATTGATTTTATTTTTGCCCTAGTGCTAAAATGTTGTGTACTGGTGGGTGGGTCACATGTGCAAAATTTTAAGGAAAACAAAAAATATCTTCCAGTTTCAAAATGACCATGTATTTTAACCGATTTTTATTATAAATGCTTTTTTCTATTGTTTTGTACGCAGCTCGTCATTTTGTTTATAAATAAAATGTCAGAACTAGTACTCAGAATGAAAAACAAAAGAAAGTTACCACAAATAGATTGTAGTTAGTGTAATGCGTGCGCTGTTCTGCTGTTTTCACTGTCTAGTCACAATCAAGGTCTCCTTCATTTAGAGGGGGGAATTCCATTTCATATTTTTATTCAAGAGTGTTTCTCTTTGCTTTTGTTCTCGAGCTAGTGATTATTTTTTATAATCGTGCATTCTAAATTAGTTAAAACTAGTTAAATATTAATAATACTGTATGATTTAGCAATTATTTGAAAGAAAACAATAATGCAGAATAGAAGCAGTGTATTTTTCCAGTGTTTGGCGCTCCAACAGAGTTAAGTTGTCATATTTTGCCAACATATAGGGATGTAATGAAATATTATTTGTTGGTGCGAATTGATTTTAAAGAAAAGTTGAACAAAGTCAATCCAAGTACTTCAGAAATCGCAGATAAAGTTGTAGAGAGAATGGAAGAAATTTGGCGCACAGCATCTCTGCCATTTATTTAACGCTAACGTATAGTACAGATGATTCGATCATACAATGAAAAATACAAGAACATAAAGAAATATTTTGGTGTGAAAAAACTGACAACCTCAACTTTAGAAACGAAGCTTATAACCTCCCAGAAAGACCCTGAGAAGCTGTTCGACATTTCTTCCTGGTTTCGCCAAGTTTCATTTGATAAATGTTCTTGGCCAAATTCTAAAAGAGTTCATGAAATTGAAAAACCTCGTCTTATAGACCAAAGAATACTTAGGCAAATGTTCATAGGTGCAGTTGATTTAACAGAAACTTTAAAAATGAGAAAGCGAGCCGATAGAAAGTAGAAAGAGACAGAACGAATGATTCTTAAAAGAAACGTTTCTTCATCTTCTACTCAGTCTAGGATCGCTACTCCTGATCAAGATTCTGATGAAGATTATCGCAATTCTGATTCAAGCCTTTTCTCATACAGCCAGTTTGATACAATCTGAAAGGAAAAAGACACCACGATCAAACCGATACGCAGCACTTATAATAATACCCCCAGCCTCATCTCAAACTCCAGTTCTATCACAAGCTATAGCTACTGCTGCATATCAGTTTGATCATTTTTCATAAATCGTTTTTCGTTTCGATAATCTTCATCAGAATCTTGATCAGGAGTAGCGATCCTAGACTGAGTAGAAGATGAAGAAACGTTTCTTTTAAGAATCATTCGTTCTGTCTCTTTCTGCTTTCTATCGGCCCGCTTTATCATTTTTAAAGTTTCTTTTAAATCAACTGCACCTATGAACATTTGCCTAAGTATTCTTTGGTCTATAAGACGAGGTTTTTCAATTTCATGAACTCTTTTAGAATTTGGCCAAGAACATTTATCAAATGAAACTTGGCGAAACCAGGAAGAAATGTCGAACAGCTTCTCAGGGTCTTTCTGGGAGGTTATAAGCTTCGTTTCTAAAGTTGAGGTTGTCAGTTTTTTCACACCAAAATATTTCTTTATGTTCTTGTATTTTTCATTGTATGATCGAATCATCTGTACTATACGTTGGCGTTAAATAAATGGCAGAGATGCTGTGCGCCAAATTTCTTTCATTCTCTCTACAACTTTATCTGTGATTTCTGAAGTACTTGGATTGGCTTTGTTCAACTTTTCTTTAAAATCAATTCGCACCAACAAATAATATTTCATTACATCACTATATGTTGGCAAAATATGACAAATTAACTCTGTTGGAGTGCCAAACACTGGAAAAATACACTGCTTCTATTCTGCATTATTGTTTTCTTTCAAATAATTGCTAAATCATACAGTATTATTAATATTTAACTAGTTTTAACTAATTTAGAATGCACAATTATAAAAAATAATCACTAGCTCGAGAACAAAAGCAAAGAGAAACACTCTTGAATAAAAATACGAAATGGAATTCCCCCCTCTAAATGAAGGAGACCTTGATTGTGACTGGACAGCGAAAACAGCAGAACATCTACGTTTGCGCACGCATTACACTAACTACAATCTATTTGTGGTAACTTTACTTTGTTTTTCATTCTGAGTACTAGTTCTGACATTTTATTTATAATTCTGAGTTTAATTTATAAACAAAATGACGAGCTGCGTACAAAACAATAGAAAAAAGCATTTATAATAAAAATCTGTTAAAAAACATGGTCATTTTGGAACCGGAAGATATTTTTTGTTTTCCTTAAAATTTTGCACATGTGACCTACCCACCAGTACACAACTTTTTAGCACTAGGGCAAAAACAAAATCAAAATTTTTTTTTTACGCTCCGCCCTAATGACCACCCTACCCATACCCCTTCCCGCCTGTTCTCCCCAGGTTTCCCGTCTGTCCTCCGAGGAGGACAGACAGGAAATATATTCAGAATGTCCTGAAATTGATTTTTAAGTATTTGTGAGTGTTCTATTTTACAGCACAAACTTTACGGATATCTCTTTTTTTCTTTAAGATCATGCGGGATATGTGAAAGGAACATTTTGGCCCTCTACCTCCCTAGGGTTTTGAAATTTGGAAAATGCTCTCTAATCCAGCACCTATGTTAAAGAACATTTGTATGTGCCAAATTTCGTATTATTGGCTTCAGTAATTTTGGTTAGGCAAAATATGGACATACAGAAAAATGAAATTACTTGTAAACCTATATATATATATGTGTGTGTGTGTGTGTGTGTGTATGTGTATAAGTTAATATTTATTTTAAATAATTATTTAATATTTACATGCTTTTCTCAAAGAACATTGACTATTTCTTAATATATTTTTCCTCCAATCCTCATTCTCAGGGGCGTAGCCAGAAATTTTTCATGGGGGGGGGTTACGACTACTACAACTCATATATATGTATACGTGTGTGTCATAATGTAGTGAAGAATATACATTTTGTATGGCAAAAAATTCCTCATGGGGGGGGGGGTTATGACCCCCATAACCCCCCCCTTGGCTACGCCCCTGCTCATTCTATGTGTTAACATTTTAATTTGTTATTATTATACTTCTTTAATTGTTGCAGGTTTTGCATAGTTTTGGTTGAATTTCTAAAACATAAGGACCACTCAGAGTGTGATGGAGGAAAATGGCTTCAAATTTATGTCAAATACTCTTTGGCAAGTCTGTCATCTGTTCTATTTTTAGATGTGTTAATTGCTTGGATTAGTTCGAGGGGCACCATTGTGCAGGTTTGTAAATTTGACCGTTCATTTTGTTAAAAAAATAACTTAATGTTTACTGATAAAAGGCTAATAATACTTAAAATTGCCATTTTGTGTATTTTCAGATTTGTTTTGTTAAATTGAGCTTGTAAAAAGTTATTGTTCTTAATATTTTTTTAATACTATGCTTTTAGTTCATTGGTAAAAACAATCTTGAATATACTTAGCACTGTGGCAATAATGACAATTTGTCAAATTGAGCTGCTTAATAGATATTTTCTGGTCTTTTTATCACATAATAAACAAATTAACTAATGTGAGGGCAATGAATGGCAGATTTTGCGAGGCATTTTATTTTTTCCACACACTGTCATACCAGTGGAGATTCCAAGAGGGAAGGGGTCGCTCTAGACATATCAATTGGTAACGAGTTTCAAAACTTAAAATGAAGAGCTTTACTGTGAATTTTTGTAGGAACTGAATTTATTAAAAAGTAATAGTTAATTTAGAAAAATCTGATGTGGACAACACATTACTTCTGTACGTGGTTCCGAGTGTTTGGGTATGAGGGAGCGAGAAAAAGATGCAATTATATTACGAATCACACATCTTTATATATACATAAATACACACAGTTTTCATTCTAGTTACATATTACCGCACATCGCGGTTAGCTCACAAAACAGCGCGCGTTACAAGTGCTCTTCTTTGCCTCGCGGTTTACCATTAAGTCCACGGACATGGAGTTTGGGTTTTAGAGTGTAGGTGCAGACACCACAACTTCCTTGCACGTCTATTAAATCAAAATTATTTTCGGCGCACTACATTTAAATTTATTTTGTTTCAAAGAGGTAAAATATCAGTAATAGTAAGGTTTAGCGATTTTTAGCCAAATATTTCGATATTGCCAAGCTGAATTCAATTTGAAAGATTTTCTTCTGACACTTTATTTGGCGATATTTCACCAAAAGCCAACAAGCTTGAGATAGTATGCGAGATTTTTGGGATAGCCAAAGTAGTAATTAACCGCAGACTTTCAATGAATTGAATGCGTCCATACACCTTAATGTATTTTGTCCTTACATTATTACATGTCCTTACATGTATTTTGTCCCTGTATATACACCTTAAGTCATTTGGCTGACCCTGTAAATAAATTACCTAGTCGATTGCACTCAAAAATGGTATTGAAAACAGTTAAATATTACAATAGTTCTAAGTTCAAAATTCTACAGGTTAAAGTTTTTGAGTTATACAAAATACGAAAAAATTTTTGGTGCAAAATTTGGTGATATTTGGGCAAAACTCGCCAAGGTCGACGACAAATGGGGAGATTTTGGCCATGGACCAAACAATGACTGTCAACAGTTGTATAATATTGAAGATGCCCATAGACATTAAAGTATTGAAATTCTTTTCGGTGGTCCTGTAAATAAACTCTCCAGTAAATTGGAACCAAAAATAGAGATGCACAACTAGATGTTACAAAAATTTTATATATGAAATTTCATAATAGTTTTTGAGATTAGAGAGTTAAATATGCACACATGTACACCAAAAGTTGCCAAGCTTGGCAACTTTTGGTGTATTTTGAATCTTTTGGGCGGTTTTGTTGATAAAACTATCCAGTTGAATGGAATTGAAAGGGGAGATGCACAACTAGATGTTACAACTATCCAAAGTATGAAGTTTCGACATTCTACGTCTAATAGCTTTTGAGATATGAGAGTTAAATGAATTTTGGCCCATAGAGCATAATGTATTTCGAATGTTTTGGGCAGTTCTGTAGATAAACTATCCAGTCGAATGGAATTGAAAGGGGAGCTGCACAACTAGATGTTACAACTATCCAAAGTATGAAGTTTCGACATTCTATGCCTAATAGTTTTTGAGATATGCGAGTTTAATGAATTTCGGCCCATAATGTATTTCGAATCTTTTGGGCGGTCGTGGATGTAAACTATCCAGTTGATTGAGACCAAAAGGGGAGGTGCACAACAATCCTAAATGTAAAATTTCAACATTCTACGACCAATAGTTTTTAAGATATGCAAGTTACATACATACATACCGTATTTACCCACGTATATGTTGATCCTGCGTATAAGTCGACCCCCCCCCCCCCCGCTTTCTTGATAAAAAAATTTAAATTTTTTAAAAACCCGCATATAAGTCGATCCACCCCTTTCCCGATCAAGAAACTTTAATTTTTTTAAATACATTTATTCAAAATCATATGTAAAAAAAGAAAGTACTAAATATACAATAATAAAGATAATAACAGTACAAAAGTAGTATGCAAAATTAAACTGATAATAATAAAAAATAATATGACACTACTGATAGTATGATATGGGAAAATACTAATATACAAAGTGAAACTGATTCAATATCGCACTCATCAAACAATTTAAAAAATTCCTTCGTCCTCATCTGCTCATCATATACATATATTGGGTTAGGATCCCTTAGAAATACCTCCACGGGTGGCGGGGGGCACCCTACCCTTCGGCCTAGAGTTCACGCGTAGCTAATTGGCCGTAATCCAACAAGAACAACAACATGATACACGTTTTCAATCTTTGTATCGCTACATTCTTCCTGGTATGAAAATCAACCTGAAAAGACGTCATTGTGTTATGGAATGCGGGAAGAGAACATTTGTCTTATAAAAGGACATTTTTGACTTCTGATTTAAAAAAATAATTAAAAATTAAGGACCCTCGTCTAAGTCGACCCCCCCCCCAACTTTACTCTTTTTTGCCCAAAATTACTTGACTTATACGCGGGTAAATACAGTACATACATATGTTTGTACAGACGGCATGGAAAAACTGGCCAAAATAGACTTGCTGCTGGTCAAAATGAGTTGCAGACGCGTTTATAGGATCGTGCATGCTAGCTTACGATGAGATGCATCGAAAACATTCTTAAAAGTAAATTTAGAGGTAGTCAAAATCTGTTTTTTCGTCGAAATTTGGCCTCCGCAATTTTTCGGGATCACATTACTTCCTTATACTCCATACAAGGAAATAAAAAAATGACTAACTGAATCTTAGTTGTGTCACATCCAAAATTGATATTGATATGATTTTTCCTTTTCTCCAAGAGTGTGAAGCTCCAGCAGGTATTCGGTCATGAATTTCCGGATGCTTTTTAAAATTAGAAACATGTGGAGGGTTTAACCTACATTTGCTGCAAATCATAGAAAAAGTCAGCACTTGACAGCTGAACTAATATGCTACAAAATGCTTTTGACTTCTCCCTCTTTAGAAGTTAAGTGTAATTCACGACCTCAAATAAAGATGTGGATATTATCTCTCTGTATTTTTAATGATAGAGTAATTATATGTTATTAATGTATATACAATACATATATGTATGCATGTATGTTGAAAAATTAATTTAGTTAAAGTTTCTGCTCTTTAAAAGCAGTCATATTTTACATCCTATCTACACTGCACATTTTACAAGTTAGAGTGCAGCTTATTTAATTTATAAAATTTTCTGTAAACTATCTTCCAGGATAAGCCAAGACGCCACCTGCCAAAAATTTTGTATCTTCGTTTACTGGTTATGATAATTGAAGCTGTTTGGAATGGCTTTGGAACTAAATGGGCTTTTACATTAAAAGATCATATCTGCGAGCCTCATGAAGTGGTTATTTTTGTTCAGGTGTGTAATTAAAAGTCAGGTATGTCATTAAATAGTAATTTAAAATTTACCTGTTTGATTCATCACTTCAGAATCATTCCACGAACAATAACTGTCTCTGTAAACTGTTTAAACAAAAATTCAAGTATAAGGCCATATATAAAACATATTTTTAATGTACTGTTTTATTTTATTGGTCTGCTTCGATCCACTACTCCTATGCAAAAAAGCTGGATAATTGTATAGATGTGATGTCAGTAAAAAGAATATCTGGCACAAGATGATCAGCAAGGGTAGATGCTGTAAGGGCTATAAAAATAAATTATTCCCATATATAAGAAGCATTAGAGAAATCTGCAATTCAAAAGTTCAGATACTTCACTTAAAAAAAGGCAAGTACGAAACCAGTCTGATGATATTAATTTGAAATATAATTCTGAAAGTGAACTATTAAATTGCCCTGTCTTACTATTGTGACTCACAACTTTTATTAAAAATTTACAGCGAAAATTAGTTAGAAATGTAGTATTTTTTCACTATCTAGACCCCAAACAATTACCTTCAATGATTAATAGATTAAAACTGCATCTGAAATTTATGTGACTACACAAGAAATTTAGTCAGATTTTCCTAATGTAAAAATAATTTTTGAAATATTTTTAACTACTGATATCAAATACTTCAGGTGAAGGATCTTTTTCTCTTCTAATATGCATGGAAACTATTTAAGGACTACGATCAGAGAATAACCATTAAATAATTTGTCTTTATTATATACTTAGAACACTGCAATGTGTTTTTCCATAGAGGAAACTGCCTTCACAAATTCTAGATTTTATAATGAACTATTGAATATTTTAAACCATTTTTTCTTTGCTTATTCTGAAATCATTCATCTAATGTTATTATGATACAAAATTTCTCTAATGCTATTGGGAGAACATCAGTTACACTGGAATTAATGTTCTTTTGACTGCATTGGAGAATCTTCGTATTGTAATGGAATTAATGCTTTTCCAATAGCATTAGAGAAATTTTGTACTGTTACAGTAGATGAAAGTTTTCAGAATAACAGAAAAAAGAATATCCAATAGATATTAAATTTATTGCTCGTTAAAGCAATTAAATAAAGGAGAGATAGAAAATAGTTCAGAGCCCCCCCTCCCATGAGCCTCCTAAGGGATTAATCTGCCTCTGGTTCAGAAACTTTTCCTACGTGGGGGGAGGGGGTATCTTGATCATTAACTACCAATTGTTTGTGTTTATAAATTAACCAGTTAAATCTCTAAGCTGTGTTGAAAATTATTGCATTGACTAAGCTTCTTTTAATTATTGTTGATAATTATGATGAGTGTTGTAAATTCTCATAAATTCAATGTGAAATGCTTATATGTTTATCCTTATACTATGAAATGCGGAATGTCAGTTTGTATGTATGTTTGTCCGAGCGTTCTCGAAAACGGTTGTGAGGATTTTCTTAAAATTTTGTACCCGAGGGGTTTTTGGGTCCAGGAAACGACTGTGCTAGGTCATGTGACTGAAAAGACTAAACCGCTCAAAATTGTAAAATATTCATTTTGGACAGTAGTGCCATCTATTGATAATTCAGGAAACACAGTTGTTGTGATCTTCGTAAAAGAAACACTTAAATAACTTTAGAGTACATTAAAAAATAGGGTCATTGATATATAACGGTAAAAATTAATTTCACAAAGAAACAAAATAAA
This sequence comes from Cheiracanthium punctorium, assembly GCA_038373885.1. NCBI lineage: Eukaryota > Metazoa > Arthropoda > Arachnida > Araneae > Cheiracanthiidae > Cheiracanthium > Cheiracanthium punctorium. The sequence continues at coordinate 322,929 of JAWZYV010014318.1, forward strand.
TGGGATTTGATATCCAGTACACAGACAAATAAATGTTTTAATAACTATATATATTACACCTTTCAGCTACACAAGTTTTTTTAGAATAAAAAAGTTATTTTTATTTAAAACTGTCGTCCTGGCAATGAGCGAAAGAAAAAGAGAAAACCAATCTTGGTTGCCATTCCGCAAGCACCTTGATGGAATACGTTGGCTGCTATTTATATTTCTGGCCTTGGCAACAGAAAGTGTGGCTAGATGATCGCAGACGATTTAAATCAGAAATTTGATATTTGTAAACATAAATTCTTCCAAACAATCTGCCATTTCAGCTTGATTTGTGTTGTTTACAGGAAATTTAAAAATTCATCTCGTTAAAAAAATGGAGTTGACTCGTGAACACTTTCATACAATTATTTTTTATAACTTTTGACGTGGATTGTCAAGACGAGTGCTTTGATGAACTTAACTCTTTATGCAGCAATGAAGATAGAACTTTAGTAGTATATAGCCGGATATCCGGCAGAGAAGTCTGATATCCGGTAGTTATGATTCGGATGATATGATATCCGACAGTATTTCGGATATTGAAAAATCTACCGGATATTCGTTAAATCCCTAATTTTGGGTAAACAGTCTATGTATCTACAAAGCTGTCACAAATGCGAATACGTACTATCATAGTTTACAATGTTTTAAAATGGATTGCATTCACTGTGGAGCTTTGCATTTTCCTGAGGAAAGAGTAAAAACTCAAATTAATAGAAATTATTTTGGGTACTGTTGTTTACATGGTAAGATTGATGTAGGACATCCCAAATTTCCTAATGAATTGGTGCAGTAGTTCCTTCGATGCCATCCACATGCCAAAGAATTTCATAGAAGAATGCATACTTTGCAATGTCTTTGTTGTTGTTGTTGTGTCCAGGGATAGACGACACTATCCATGGAAAGAAGGGTGCCAGTGCCCACGAGGGAGTTGGACTTCTACTTGTTGGTCCCTAATTTTGAACCAATTCCAGATGAGGGACCAACCACCACCTGAAATCGGCACCCCCAGAGTGCAATGTCTTTATTCACAGTAATATGAAGAGTGAAACTATAACATTTGCGGTGTGCACAGCTATGTTAAGTCTATCACAGACTTGATGAATTTTTTCATAAACTCATTCATTTGACAGTTCATCCAACTCAAATTCCTGATGCTGAATTTGAATGCCCTTAATATGGAATGATATATTTCTGAGATAATGAAAAAACGCTGTAAGTGAATGCATGAACAATCTCCATTGTAACAGCGAAGATCTTTACTGACACCCTCGTTGATGCACTCTCTGCTACAGAAGGAAAGGCACCTTACATTAAACTACATAAAACCTGATGGCACCGACCATCGAATATGTGGCTTCCCTCTTCAAAACAAATTCTATACCATTGTATCGTTGAATGCCGATCAAAGCTTCCCTGATAATGAACGAGGGATCCGACTGAGATGTAAATCTTTGGTAATCATGAAGATTATTGTTACGTGTCAAGGCATTTAGGTATCCATTATTTTACACTTGGGGAATTTTTAGATTCTGATCATGGCTCCGTAGCCAGGTACTTATTAATAATAACCTGTTAATCATATATAATATGTATAATAAAATGCATGATAGTACTACAGTTTTATGAAAATCTTTACACTATAATATAGAAATATTAATGGATTTTATGTTGTAGCATAGCACTAGCATATTATGAGGGTGAGTCGGAAAATACGTTTTCCCTGACAACTGTGGACAGAGGTGTGTATGAAAGTCAAACAATATAATGAGACACGAAAGATACGACGCAACTTTCTTTGTCAACATAAGTACAAAGCATGTTGTGACATTTATCACACCGCTTGATAAGCTGCAAACGCCTTCTAGGAAAACATCAGGGCTTAGCATAGCGTTGAGTGGTTGTGGGCAAAAGATGACACAGCGGGTGAACGTGTAAGACACAGATACACCATTGAGTAAAGGTCGACTGCAATCAAACAGATGGCGCTGTTGCAGTGTCTCCACAAAGCGTAGACCAGCCTCTCAGTCTGGTTCTAGTAGGTACGAAGGGAAGGTGCATTTTGAATTCATGTTCAAAGGAGGAAGTGAGAGTGGTTATCCGCTATGAATGGGCTCATGAAGTATCAGGAGCAGAAATTCATAACTGTGCCTCGTGGATGTGTATGGGCTGGGTGTGATGTCGAAGGAAATGGGTGCTGCAAATTCGGTGATGGATGGCAGCAAGTGCAGGACATACCAAGACCTGGACGGACATGCATGGCCACTACAGATGCAAATGACACAAAGGTTGATTCTTGATTAAAGCAAACCAACGTATCACCATCGGTGGAGTAGCGGAAGAACTTGGAACTGGACATTAGTGAGCTTTCAAGATCATCAATGACATTCTTGGATACAGGAAATTGTCAGCGCAATGGGTATCCCGACGCACATTGGAAAATGCGTGGCGGTCAGCCTGGAACATCTCATGCATTACCATGAAGACGGCAATGGCTTTCTGTTTTGTATTGTGACAGAGAATGAAACGTGGGTCCACCATTTCTCTCCCAAAACAAAGGCTGCATCTATGGAGTGGAAACATCCATCATCACTTGGCCGGAAGAAGCTCAAAACAACTTCCTGTGCAGGTAAAGTGCTTCTCGCAGTTTCCTGGGATGCCCAAAGAGTTTTGTTGCCAGGGTTTCGGACCCGCCCACAAAAAAAATCCTGGGTGGGTTTAAAAAAAAAAAACCACTTAAAAAAACCCAAAAAAACCCACACAGAAGTGGGTTTGACATTAAATACATATAACATTACCTACATAACTTAGTGCATTATATTAGATAAATATAAATATGCCAGTTTAATTTTTTTATAATTATTTTTACAACTTCAACATAAAGAATAATAACCTTTTTAACAATAATACCTTGAGCCAATTCTATCTGCAATATTTGTTTTGAAATGAATAGTTGTAGAATGCAGGCAGGGATAACTTAGTAATTTATCTCTTTAATGAATAAGTTTTTAAATACGAATAAAATATGTAATTATCAGTATAGTGACCAAAAAAAAATCCTTTCCCAGATAAGAGAAAAATGGGACATGTCTCTCTCTTACAGCTAACAAACATGCATCTCAAGAATGAATTCAGGTTCAGGAAACCATCCTGTATTCTATTAGTTGCTGCATTACTTTAGTACTGAGAAATATAAATCTGATTCATTACACATTGTTTATGTGGGATTTAATATCAGACATATTAATTCTAGATTTTTTAAAGTAAAAAGGAATATATATTCAAAGCAAAAATGAATAACTATAAAGACAATTATTAAATAAATAGTAGTTCTGCAGTAAGTTGGCCTGCAAAGGCTTTACTGACTTATATTCTAACTAGAAAATATAACTATGATTTAAAAAACATAAAGGTAAAAAAATTAAAAAGTTAAATTTAAAAGTAATAAAAAACAGCCAATCAAAAACAACATATTGTTCTATGTGAACAATAATATACTTTTATCTATGGTCATAAAACAAATTAAGAGCCCTTTATAAACATCAGCAGAAAAAGATAGAAACTGCATTAAAGTTGAAGTTATTTTTACATTTTAATTAATTAATTAATTAATTATTATTTTGTAATGAAAGTTTTCTTTTACACTAAAACTATTCTGTTTTGAAATAAAGCCATAAAATTTAAATCCAAAAAGTGTTATACCATAAAAAAATCTTAATAAAACCCAAAAAGCCCAATAAAACCCCAATAAAACCCACCCGGGTTGGGTTTAAAAAAAAAAAAACCGTTTTTTTAAAAACCCTGTTTGTTGCTGGACTTTTTGGAGGTTGGAACCATCAATGGTGCACAGTATTGTGACACCCTGTCGAAATTGAAAGAGGTTCAGAAATAGTGGCCTGACCTTCACAGATCTGGCATTCTGATGTTGGATGACAATGCGAGACCACACTTGGCGACGGCAACTCAAAAATGTATTGCAACTCTTAGTTGGGAGTGCCTCCACCTTCCGCCATACAGTCCTGATCTCGTACCAAGTGACTTCCATCTATTTCCGGCTTTAAAGAAGAATCTCGGCGGAAGGTGCTTTGGAAGCAATGCCTAAGTCAAACAAGCTGGTAAACGCTTCTTCCATATACAAAGCCCCGAGTTTTACCTGGAGGGCTTTTTGAAGCTTATTAAGTGGTATGTCAAATGTCTCAATGTACTTTGTACTTATGTGGAAAAATAAAGTTATGTCTTATCTTTAATGTCTCATTCTATTTTTTGAAGTTCATACACAACTCTAACCACAGTCGACAGGGAAACTTATTTTTCAACTTCCCCTCATCTAAAAGTATAGTTTTGGACTCTTTTGATAGTGAAATCAACATTTTTCTAAACCTGTTTTGCATTTTGAAGCCTGGTCCTGAAAAACATTTTCATGTGAAGTGCCTAGAAATAATATTCATCCTAAAAACATACTGTCAAGAATTTCATGTAATGTTATTAACTACATCATCCATTTAAAAAATTACAATTAAATTGTGAAAAGCATAATAACATTAGCATAGCATTAATTGATGTAATCAAATCACTATTGTGAAAATATTATTTAGCGTCTAGTTTTAACTATGAACACCCTGCTATTGCTAATAAATATGTGATTTAATTTGAAATTTTTATTTCAGGTTGTTTGCATATGTAGTTGGTTGCTTCTTGGGTTAACACTTCTGGGATTATTATTTATATTTGATCCTAATGGAAGTCTCAGAAGTAATGGTTCAGGGCACAGAGTTGCCGATGTGGAGCGTGGTGAACCCCAACCCATGTACATAAATTTGAATTCAAGCAATATTGAGAAAGCAAAGAAGGTTTGGGAATGGCAGTATGTATCATATAAAAGAAGAAATCATTCTTATATTTCATTACATATTAATGTTGGCATTTATTAATGATTTATTAGTATGCTTTTAGATGTTTTTATAATCTATAGCTTTAAAAGAAGTGATTCCTTAAAAAAAAAAAAAAAAATACATATAATAATCCTTCAGTGAGTATGTGAAACCTTGTATAATTTAAATCTATTTTAACATATATTTTTTAAGATTGAAGGAGTGCTCCAGTTGTAAATGTTGAGCACAGTCAAAGTGGTAAAGAATCCAAGATTCCTTTGTAGAATATTCCTAAAGCTTTATTCTTACCTGTTACCACCATTCCATATTCACTTTTCATTGCAAGTTTTGTGAAAATACTGCTTATAACACTAGAGTGGCCATTATTAAACCAGTTTTTCTAAGTAAATAAATTAAAAAGAAATACAGTTAGATCTTTCCCCAGACCTTATCCCCACACTCTTGCGATCACAAAACAGTGTCAAAATAACCACAGTTTGCACAAAATTTGGATTTTCAAGTAAATAACTGTCATGATAACTGAGGTAATATGAAAATCAGGTTCAGGATAATAAGGTTTGACTGTATCTGTGCACAGATTATTAAAAAAAAATTCTGTGAGAAAAAAGGTCATTCAATTAAAAAAATTATTATAATTACACCACCCCTTGTAGTGTAGCTTTTTAATAGTAATCATTATTTTTGTTTAATTTTCATTTCTTTCACTGTAACTTTTCTTGCACCAAAACCCTTTATTTTCATATAGCATTTTGGGACTAGAAATGATGAGCATCGATGAATTTGAGTGAGGAACATTTCTTAATTACTTCTATCACTAAATGATGTATTTAAAGTTATCTAAAAGATCAAATTTTTAAACATACTTAAAATAACAAATTGATTATTGAAATATGTACAAAGTAGTGCCCACTTTGCAGTGCATTTACGAAAAACCAGTTTTATGTTGTGTTTAATGCCAGAAATGTTTCATGGGGGGGGTTACGACTACTACAACTCATATATATGTATACGTGTGTTTGATAATGTAGTGAAGAATATACATTTTGTATGGCAAAATATTCCTCATGGGGGGGTTATGACCCCCCTAACCCCCCCTTGGCTATGCCTCTGGTTGAACTGCATAGTTAAGAGGGGGGGCATCCCTGACAATGTCACATTCTACTAGTGTAAAAAAGTTCTCATAAAGCAAAATTAATCTGTAAAAAATTTCATCTTGATTAATTGATATTGTTTGCTTCTTCAAGGGATTAAAAAAATGAAAATGTTTAGTTATGTTCTAATAATGTACAACAGTAGCGACAGCGGCGGCTGTCGCTGCCGCTGTCAAGAGCTTGTTTGGCTATCTTCTCCTAAACCATGGGGAATTAAATTTCGAGAAACATGTCCACGGATTCTGAAAATTCAGAGAAACCTGATAAGCTGACTTAAATTTTGAAAATCGAATTATTTTAGAAGATATTAATAAAAAAGTGAAAAATAAAATAATGGTTGCCAGATTTGTATAAAATCATTCATTCCATTGCAACAAAGCAATTCCAAGTATATAGAATCGCATGAAATTGACAAAAATGAAGTAGAATGACACCCATTTTATGCCAAATTAAAAAGTATATGAAATAAATGACTCAAAGTGTGCTACACAAAGTTGACAATTTTCAAATAGTGAGTTCTCTTAGACAACAGGAGTTTAGAATTAGCGATTATTCATTTTTCCAAAACAGAATAACTAATTGTAACTGATTTTAAAAGCGCCATCTTGGCATTAGGTACGATCTTGCAAAATGGTATCTTTCCAAGCAGGATGAATCTAAACTGCGAGTTCAAAAATATTAGAACTCAATCTTGAAAATGAAAATAATTAATATGCAGATTATTTTACATTAACTATGCCATTATAGCAGTTATAGTACACTTTTAATATGTACCAGCGCGGCGTGATGATATAATTCGTGGTGCTAAATACTCCAATCTGCAAAGGATTATGTATATGAAAATATGGATAACTGTTTTCCGGGAACCTTAAATGAGCAGTCATTATAGGTTGCAAGCATGTGTAAATTGCTAAATAATGAAAAGTCACCATTGGTGGCAGGCTATCCTAGCTGTTCCGTAGTTTTTATCAATGAAAATATATGAAGTACTGTTTTTTTTTAGAGCTGATTATTAACTATACATATATGCAAGTCGCCAAATTATGAAAATTTGCCATAATTGGCTAATACGCAAGGTGGTCCATGGGTTTCACATAATTAAAAATAGTGCAAAGTTTAAATTTTTATGTTCCAAGCAACATGCAAGAACCAAGCAATGTGTAGCTCGGTAATATTCTATCTGATCCAACCTTTGGGTTCTGTTTGTTGAAATTATGCCTTTTACAAAAGTCTTTTTAGGGGCCTCATGCAAAAAAAACGAGCGTAGTGAGTCTAGGGCCTTGGCCCCTAGTTATAGTAAAAAAAAATATTCAGTTCAGTACATATCATCTGCTTCTGCTAAAGGGGCTAAATATCAGAAAAGAGCAAAAGACACATTTGCAAAATACTGACTTATGAAATTATTGTGTAAACTTATGGCTGAAATTTCATATCTATTAGAAAGGCAGAAGATATATACTGATCTAAATATTTTTAACCATTAATAATGTATATTTGAGATTATTTATGCACATTTTAAAAACACAATCAGTAGATATTGACCGATACCAAATTTTAACTGACAGCTGGTACCAATAGTTTACCTATAAGTTCATTTTCAAAAATAGCCGATACCAATAGTTTAAAGTTGTATCGGCCAACACCGATACTTAACCGATACCAATACTTTACATGTTTAAATGTCATTAAAGCTACATCTCTATTATTCTGGGCTCTTTTTGCAAGGACAGTGCCCTTATCCTCCTTTTGTTAAAATGAATGAAATCCTTTGAGCTCATAGATAAAAACGTGTGCCCAGTGGGAAAACTGTTACTTTTTTAAAAGTAAGGATTACAGTGAAATGATTTTACAGTTATATATTTTTAGAAAGTGATTCCATCAACCTTTCAAGTTATTAGGCAAGTTGGAGTGTATAGGCTGATTAATTTTATTTTTCACCAACTATGCGAAAAATCCCAGCTCTGGAATTTTTCGCATAGTTGGTGAAAAATAAAATTAATCAGCCTATACACTTCAACTTGCCTAATAGATTTTACAGTTTTTCTTTATTTTATGTTGAAATTGTACCGACCAATGGCCAAGTGGATGAGATGCTGAACAATGAGAAACATCTGAAATGTGCAAGACTGGAGTTCTGGTTAAAGTAATTAAAAAACTTTGTAAAAAACACACATAAGAAGTAAAAGGAAAGAGGATACGCGTTTCGTTCAAAAATAGTTTTGAACTTCTTCAGTCCAAGCCCTTCGACGTAAAGAACACAGGGAACTGAAAAGAGAAAAACAAGCAAGATGTTGCCACAAGGGGCAAAGAAAAGTCAAACAAAACCACGGAGAGGGGAGAAAAAAAATTAAAAAGGGGGATAAAAAGGAAAGGAAAGAAGCACAAAAAATACAGAAATAAAAAAGGAATAAAGAAAAATAATAAAAAAGGGAACACACAAGTACAAACACACACACAAAAAAGAGAAAACAGAACAAACAAACAAAAAACAATAGCACACGTTTTTTTTTTTTTTTTTTTTTTTTTTTTTTTTTTTTTTTTTTAAATAAAAACGAAAAAGAAAGACAGTAACACACGTACATACACATTAAAGAAACAGGGGGGGGAAAAAGGGGGGGGTAGACGAAGAAAGTGAAAAGAACCTTACAACAGCAACTTCCAAGCAGAATGAACGAAAGGAACGGAATAACCATCGTTCACAAGACGATCTAAGTGCTGGGTAATGGAAAAACCTTCCAAAAAATCCAGATGGGACAAAGACTGAGGAGTGCACAAAATCTTAGCCTTAGAAAACTGAAATCGATGATTGGAATTCCAACAATGTGAGGCAATAGAAGATTTGGAAAGTTCGTGCTTAGAGACATATCTCTCATGCTCTTTGAGCCTAAATTTGAGAGCTCTTCTGGTCTGACCAATATAGCCCAAATCACAAGATTCACAAGGAATATAATAAACACCCCAACGGTTCTCAGTAGGAATAGGATCTTTAAGGGAAGAAAATTTAAGTTTATTAACAGGTTTAAAAATGACTTTGAAACCGAAATTTTTGAGAAGTTTAGAAATTTTGTAGCATGAAGGTGAAAAGAAAGGTAGTACAATTAATTCGTTGTGAAAATTAATAGTATTAGTAGAAGTATTAGGCTTATTAAATTTAGAAACAGCTTTATCAATAATAGAGGGGCTAAAACCACGAGAAACAGCTAAGGATTTTAAGTAACTAATTTCATTATTAAGAGAAGAAGAATCAGAGCAAATTTTGATAGCACGAAACACATAAGTGTAAAAAGCAGAAAGTTTTTGCTGGTAAGGATGATTAGATAGGGCATGAGGAGGTAAAGATATAGAAAAGGGCTTGCGGAAAACAGAAGTAGAGAAACCGTCAGGATTCCTAGAAACAAGAACATCCAAAAAAGGTAAAGAATTGTTGCACTCCTCTTCTAGAGTAAATTGGATACACGGATCAACAGAATTAACGATCAAAAGTAAATTAGAAATATCACAATTGGAATCCACTAGAACGAAAGTATCGTCAACATATCTGACCCAGCATGGAAAATTAAAGACCTTGAAGAGCTTCTCTTCAAAATAATGCATATAAATATCACATAAGAGAGGTGAGAGAGAATTACCCATAGCAAGACCCTCGGTTTGTTTATAGAAAGAGCCATTAAAAATGAAAGCAGTTTGTTTAATACAAACGCTTACTGAAGCTATAAACTCTTTAATCTCAATAGAAGAATAATGAAACTCGCGTAAACGCTTACCAGCAAAACTTTCTGCTTTTTACACTTATGTGTTTCGTGCTATCAAAATTTGCTCTGATTCTTCTTCTCTTAATAATGAAATTAGTTACTTAAAATCCTTAGCTGTTTCTCGTGGTTTTAGCCCCTCTATTATTGATAAAGCTGTTTCTAAATTTAATAAGCCTAATACTTCTACTAATACTATTAATTTTCACAACGAATTAATTGTACTACCTTTCTTTTCACCTTTATGCTACAAAATTTCTAAACTTCTCAAAAATTTCGGTTTCAAAGTCATTTTTAAACCTGTTAATAAACTTAAATTTTCTTCCCTTAAAGATCCTATTCCTACTGAGAACCGTTGGGGTGTTTATTATATTCCTTGTGAATCTTGTGATTTGGGCTATATTGGTCAGACCAGAAGAGCTCTCAAATTTAGGCTCAAAGAGCATGAGAGATATGTCTCTAAGCACGAACTTTCCAAATCTTCTATTGCCTCACATTGTTGGAATTCCAATCATCGATTTCAGTTTTCTAAGGCTAAGATTTTGTGCACTCCTCAGTCTTTGTCCCATCTGGATTTTTTGGAAGGTTTTTCCATTACCCAGCACTTAGATCGTCTTGTGAACGATGGTTCTTCCGTTCCTTTCGTTCATTCTGCTTGGAAGTTGCTGTTGTAAGGTTCTTTTCACTTTCTTCGTCTACCCCCCCCCCTTTTTTCTTCCCCCTGTTTCTTTAATGTGTATGTACGTGTGTTACTGTCTTTCTTTTTCGTTTTTATTTAAAAAAAAAAAAAAAAAATTATTTATATATATATTTATTGTGCTGTCCTGTTCGTGGTTTTTATTAAAAAAAAAAAAAACGTGTGCTATTGTTTTTTGTTTGTTTGTTCTGTTTTCTCTTTTTTGTGTGTGTGTTTGTACTTGTGTGTTCCCTTTTTTATTATTTTTCTTTATTCCTTTTTTATTTCTGTATTTTTTGTGCTTCTTTCCTTTCCTTTTTATCCCCCTTTTTAATTTTTTTTCTCCCCTCTCCGTGGTTTTGTTTGACTTTTCTTTGCCCCTTGTGGCAACATCTTGCTTGTTTTTCTCTTTTCAGTTCCCTGTGTTCTTTACGTCAAAGGGCTTGGACTGAAGAAGTTCAAATCTATTTTTGAACGAAACGCGTATCCTCTTTCCTTTTACTTCTTATGTGTGTTTTTTACAAAGTTTTTTAATTACTTTATCGTTTAACACCAGTATTTTGAGTGTTTTTTCAGTTGGAGTTCTGGTTGTCGATCTAATGGTCTACAGCTGATACTATCAGTTACCGATCCCTAATAATCATTTTTAAAAATTTTTATTGGAAGAATGCCAAAATCTGGACTTTAATATTTTTGGAGGGGTTTGAACTTTTTGGAGAGGCAAAAAATATTCATCAATCAGGGAGAAATTTTTTACATATTAGTTTCACCTCATGAGACAACTTTTTTGTGCTATTAAAATACCATTGCAAAAAAAAAAAAAAAAAAGTTTTTGGCGCATGCTACTGCACAGCTATAATATCTGTCTTTTGACATTTTCAGTTTAACAAAATGAACACACATACATGTATCCAGAGTGATTTGTTTATTACAGAATTCAGATTTTTAGACAATCTGGGTGTCATCTGAGAAGATTACTGATACCTGCATTTTTTTATTCAAAATTAACTGGACAATCCTGCAAAACACATTTTACAAAAGCTCTAAATTTTAATGCAAGGTAATTTTTTTTTTTTTTTTTTTTTTTAAGCACTCGAGTGCTATTTCGCTCGATCACGCTTTTTGGTGTAGACACGATTTGTCTACGTGCTGTATCACTTTTCAATTTTTATAAATAAATTTTGAGTATAGTTAGAAAATGCCTGGTGAATATTTTAAAGTAGTTTTAGTAGGCGATTTAAATATAGATTTTAATACCACAGATGTGTTTTATGGAACAGAGAAGACAAATATGGTACACTCATAGATTATGATACACTTTCCAAATGATATTTATAAAGGTCAAGTATAGTTTGACTATGCCTGGCGAAAATTTGTAAAGAGTTTTGGTAGGAGATTTTAATATAGATTTCTATTCCGAAGAAGTGTTTTATGGAACAAAGAAGGAAAACACGGTACACTCATGGATAATGATGCCAATTCCAAACAGTATTTAAAATATGTCTACGCAAAATAGTTGGAATGTGCCTATAATAGTTTGAATATGCCGAGTGAAGATTGTAAAACAGTTTCAGTAAGCGATTTTAAGATAGATTTCGATTCCAAATATGTGTTTTATGGTTCAAGAAAGAGCTTTATTTATTTTAACACCCCTACTCTAGCAAACCTAAAAATTCCCTGCACTTTCGTGAGCTTTGCAGTCATGGGTCTCTAGGAGTTATGCACAAGTTTCAATGCTTGCAAAGGAGCTAAATGAAAACTAAAGTGATAAAATCAGCGATAAACACACTAGTTAAGGAATTTGAAGATGCTTAATTAATAAAACTACATTAATTGGCAACCCAAAATAAATAAAAATGTAACGGAATGCTGTACTTACAGGTTGATGCAAATTGCTATTTTAATTCTAAATTACGATTGCCTCATAAATACACAAAATCGTCATAGTTACTGCATATGTTTAATGAACGCCACCTTGGCGAGAGTCAGAGCGTTAAAGTAGGAATCAACCCAAGAAAGACAAACATGGCACACTCATGGATTATGATGCACATTCGAACCAATATTTAAAATGGTGAAGTATAGTTGTAATGTACTTGGCGAAGATTGTAAAATAGTTTAAGTAGGCAATTTTAAGATAGATCTCGATTCCAAAGATGGCATTTATGAAACAAGGAAGCAAAATACGGCACATTCATGAATAATGATACACTTTCCAACTTAATGGAATAAAGAAGAAAAATAGGAATGACGCATAAATTATGATATGCTTTTAATATATAGCACTATAGTGCATATTTAAAATCTGAAAGTGTTTCAGATTTTCTTCCTTTATTTATTTTTTTTTAACATGGCTTGAGAAAATTGCAAGGTTCTTGCTGAAGCACATGAAAAATAATGTTCACAAGAACAACAACAACAAAATAGAATTAATGAGGAATTTTAATTGTTTTAATGCATTATTTTTTAATTAACATGTTTTTCAGAATGGAACAATCTTGAATAGATTCATGTATTGCATATTTTCTTTTTGCTCTTAATCAACAATTCTCATAAAAATTGTGAGACTTTTCATTTATTTATAATTGTTATAATGAAAATTTTACTAGTAGTCTCTCTATTCTCAAAAAAAGCAACATCTGCTGTCAAGAGCTTGTTCGGCTATCTCTTCCGACAATCTCTTCCGGCTATCAAAACTAAACCGTGGGGATTTGAGTTTTGAATAAGTTGTCCATGGATTCTAAAAATTCTGAGGAACCTGATAAGCTGACTTAAATTTCAAAAATCGAATTATCTTAGAAGATATTAATAAAAAATTGAAAAATAAACTTAATGGTTGCCAGATTTGGCATAAAATTATTCATTCCCTTGCAACAAAGCAATTCCAAGTATATAGAATCACGTGAAATTAACAAAGGGTCATTCCATGTCAAATCAACACATTGATTCAGACTTGAGGTCTCAGATTTTCATAATTTTCAATATTCAGTAATATATATTTGTATTTTAGAATTTTTTAAATTGCCACTTTTTGAGAAATTTAATTTTAAAATTTTCAATTTTTTAAAATTGTAGCCCCTATCTTTTGGCCTATCATATTAAAGCCCCATTCAACAGCTTTAAAGTGAGACAACTCTCAGCTTTATACCATCACTGGTTGCCAGCCTATAAGCATCTAAAGGTGCCAGAATATGAATTTTTTTCATAAAATTTTAAATCTTTAAAAATTATAACTTCAAAAATAATTGTGCTACATAACTGAAATTTGGTATTTTTTCGTAAGTCTGTGATATATTGCTGCATACCAAAAATCATGAAAATCTGAGACATCCATTCGGAAAATCTCCCAAAATTGTGTTGATTTGACATGGAATGCTTCCAAACATGAAGTAGAATTACACCCATTTTATGCCAAATTAACAAGTATACGAAATAAATAACTCAAAGTGTGTTACACAAAGTTGACAATTTTCAAATAGTAAGTTCGCTTAAACAACAGGAGTTTAGAATTAGCGATGATTCTTTTTTCCAAAACAGATTAATTAATTGTAACTGATTTTAAAAACGTCATCAGCAACATAAATCTTATTATAAAATTGTATAAAATGAGTTATTTTATATTGCTTTAACTTTCTCTTTGATCTATACCGACTTAAAAAGGGTAATTGAGACATTTTTTGTAATTGTTTCATTTCCTGGATTAAGATTAATTTTACAACTAGCATAGAATATTATTATACATGTGATAGCGCAATCAGCATAGGCGTAGAGTTATATGGGCCCGTGGGGCTCGAGCCCCCCCAATAAATTATGAATAGGGGCTGAGCCCACCCAATAATTTACCACTCAATACAGAAAACTAATTTATACTAACATAAAAAGAAAGTATTTCACGCCCTTTACAAACGTTTAAAAAAAACCTTTACTTGTACTTTTAAAAAATTTCTTCTTTTGATTTCAATCATGATTTAGTATTCATTGTGATGCCACGTAACACACAATGTTACTAATAAGCTGCCCTCGCCAGGCTCTGGTTCATTAAAATCAGATTATGCAATGTAAAGTATGAAATGAAGAAAAGTTCAGATGTGTCTAAAATGCACTATCTCATCGAAAATGTTTTTTTCCCCTCCTTTGGATTTTTTACTTTGCTTTTTTTTAAACTTATAACATGGTAGGAAGATACTAACATGGATACTTACCTTACACAGGTGTAGAATTCTATGGATCCATAGAGCTCGAGCGCCTCCAATAATTTACACTTAAGTCATAGCTGCCAACTACTACGGAAAATAATAATTAACCACTTTTTGTAAACAGTATATATTTTAAGCCGAAAAATCATGTAGAAAAAGTGGTTAATTATATTCTGTAGTAGTTGGCAGCTATGATTAAGTTATATGTACGTGAATCCGTGGCGTAGCCTGAAATTTTTCATGGAAGGGGGGGGGTTACGACTTCTGCAACTCACATATATGTATACGTGTGTATGATAAGGGAGTGAAGAATATACATTTTGTATGGCAAAAAACTCCTCATGGGCAGTTATGACCCCCCTTACACCCCCAGTAGCGGATCCAGGGGAGGGGCTAGGGGGCTTCAGCCCCCCCAAAAGAGATTGCTCTAAAGGGTATTATTCTGCTTCATTGTACACTTTAAGTATATAAAAGGATCTTTTTTTATAACTTAGCCCTTCCTAAAAAGTTTTACATTACTTTAGACTAAAATTTTACTTTATTGTACATTTTGTTTGGGTGAAATAAGCTTTTTTCAAAATTTAGCCCCTCCCAAAAAAAGATTTCTGGATCCGCTACTGAACACCCCCCCCCCCTTGGCTACGCCACTGACGTGAATATATGTGGTTGTGGGACCAGGCCCCCCCAATAATTTTGAAAACTTTACGCTTATGGCAATCAGCAGTCAATTTGTGTACTTCATGATTTGTGCATGGAGGAAAAAAAAACTTATTTTACGATAGCGATCTTTTGATGCCGAATTTGCTCTGATTCATCACAATATGTGTAATTGTTACTCGTGTTCATGAAAGAATTTGGAGTTTTAGCTCATAAATTTTGTGTGTTTTTTTATTTTTTATTTTGTTTTGCTTGATGTTCAAAATAAATTTTACTTATTAAAAAGTCTGGTTCTCAGTGTAAAATTAGAATTAAATTATACCCAGTAGGCTCAAAAACATGACATACTGCAAAGTTTTGCAACCTAGAACAGGTAAGTTTTCTAAAAACACTGGTAGGAGAACTTTTTGTGGGATTTAACACATATTCAAAATACATCTAAAAAAAAACACCCAAAAGTCTAGACCGTTTGATCGATAGCCATGCAAGGAGAAAGAATCCCGAACCTGTACACTTCAGACATTTTCCAATGTTCAGTGTTTTATAAACTCGGCCATCGGTGGGCATGTTTTAATAGAAAAGAGGGAACACTATAAATACTTTACACCCTCCAAAAAAAGTATTCGAGTAAGAGATAAATTTCCTGCGTTGGTTTCATATATTAAAAATTATTTATCATAGAATATGAAATTAGGCTATGTATAAATATGACTTTGCATATTTCTGTTAAGTTGTGTGTTTTTCAAAAACTTAATTATTATTTGCAAATCTAAAATAGGAAATTTATCTCTTACTCGAATACTTTTTTTGGAGGGTGTACACTCACTTCAATGTATTCACTGCTTTTTCTTTTTATATAATGCTTCCTATTGGGTTCAAATTTTCATCTATGGGCTCATCATGGTGCTATTCATTTTAACGAGAGCTGCACTCTTGTTACAATAACGGCCCATAGATGTAGATTTAAATGGCATTAAATCATGTAAAGTATCGGTATCGGTTAAGTATTGGTATCAGCCGATACAATAACTGTAAAGTATCAGTATCGGTGAAAATGTGGTATCAAAGGATCCCTAATTAATAGTAATGTGATAATTTTCATACCCACTGTAACTTCTGCAAAATTTAGCTGCCATCTGTCAAGGGATAATAAATAAGCATCTAGAAACAATGTATAATAGCACCAATACAAAAATGAAAATAGCAGACTGGTTTGGCATGTATTACATGCTGTCGTCAGTGCTAGAATTTACATCAAGATACGTTTATGCACTTATTTATTAAGGCTATCCTTCCACCGAAGACATCTGGTTATGGATACGTTACATGATTCCCCGATTTTTGATTTGCCACCAGCACTCACTAATTAATACTAATAAATTAAATTTACACCAAACCCTGGTATATACGTATGTACTCGAAGAAAGTAGTCTGGGTGTCAAGGGTTAAACCATCTACACTTAAAGTATTGATTCCATTTAGTAAAAGTAGGTATGTTGTTGAAAGTTAACATAAAGTGGAATAAATTTATCATTAAAATATTATACATCTACTTTTTTTCCTTTCTTATTTTCAGGCTGCGAATGTTTTGTTGCTGTTGTAAAAATTCAGATGAACAAAGTAAGAGTGCCTACTCAGCAATTTCAAAGTTGTTTGCTTATCATTTTGAAGTAAGTTCATTTACTAAGCTCATTTGTAGCATGTCTCTACTAAGAAAATAAACGGAATAGAATAAATTTAAGAAAACTAGATGATTTGAAAAATAACTATTCTTGAAATAATTTTGGAACATATTAAATTAATAATTCATTAGACATGCTGAATAATAGTAAATGATGAAAAAAATTACATGTGTTCAAATCATAGTAATTTCAAAAGTATATTCTAGAGCATAGGTTCCCAACGTGGGTGATAATGCCCCCTTGTGGGCGTTTGAGGCTTTCAGGGGGCAGTAAAAGACCCAGAGGAAATTAGGGAGCATTGATATGGTACAGAGGGGCGTGGGAAGATTAACCAAATATAGTCTAAAAAATACTTTGTCTATAAAATTATAAAATTATATTTATTGTCTATAAAATATAGTCTATAAAATTATGCCGATAATATTTTAATAAAAATACTTTTTAATATAATTAAGTACGCGTTTAGATTGCTCTCTGAAACTGTCAATTTATTTATTTAGAAAGCAATAGTTTATTATCTATTACTTCGTATCATCAAAACCACTGCCTGTCCTTATAACAGGTAAGCTAAAACTTTTATTCCTCTTTTTTAAATGAAGAAGAAATTCGGTAGCGTTTCAATTTCAACAATATTCTATCTATTAGTAATTTTTTTAAAAATTTAATTCTTGTTTTCACCATGCGTTATGTACGCTCTTGTTTCTCTGGAGTGGGAGGGGGGCGGTATTGAAATATTCACTAGAAAAGTGGGCACCAGTTCAAAAAAGGTTGGGAACCTATGTTCTAGAGCATAAATTTAAAATCTTTTGTATGAAATTTCTATATGTGCTATATGATTAATCACAAACCTACCTTTGATTACCTATCATTTACGATTAATCACAGCACTACAGGGGCTCTTGGGCTGTAAAATTTCTCAGGATCCTTTTTACAAAAATTGTGTAAGTTTTAGGGTGGTAAATAATCTTTTCCCAGTGCTTTTTATGTTCCTAACAGGTTTCTTGTCCTACAAGGGACTAGACATAATGGTTATGCGTTTGAATCTTTAGACATATTATGCTGTGAAATAGAAATCTTTCCTGTTTTGATAAAATGCATTTAACTGAATGTCATAGTACAAATATTGTTCTTGTGTTCATTATTTCTGCTGCACCATTGAACTTGTAATGTTATTTTTGATTAAAATAACTCTTAAAGTTTATGATGAGTTGCGGTACATTTTTTTTTTCCTTTGAGCAGTCTACTTTGGAACCCCTGAAATATGCAGGGCCCGTAGGCAAGGGTGCTACAGCTGTGACAATTGCACCAAATGGAATCTCTTGATACATCCTGATATAAAAAGCATTTTTTTAAGGTCTCTGTGCCGAACGAATCTCTTGGTATTTCCTGATACAAAGAGTATAATTTTAAACAAATTCTGCTCCAAATCTGGGCTGTCTCAGGATCCAAAAAAATAAATACAGTCAACTCGCGATTTTGCGACCCTTGATTTAGCTACCCTTCCCAATTTAACGACCCTCTAATAAAGTCCTGACAATTTTCTTATACCTTTTATAAACTTTCAGTTTAATGACCATTTGATTTAATGCAGGTCTTTTTCAAACTTCCGGTTTCCAAACTTTTTTCACCGCAGCACCCTTGTAAGATTAAAAACATTTCGTGGCACCCTTACCTTTACAGCCGTATAAATATGAAGTTTAGAATGAAACAGTTTGGAAGCATTTTTCATTATTTCTTTTGTTCGTATAGGGCTAACTATCAAGAAAGTATTCTCTTGGGAAAGCGATATTGAAATTTGCCCCCCCCCCCACCCCCCATCTCTTGTAAAAGAGAGCCAACTGGACACTGAACTCGACTGAAATATTTTTGTTTGATTTGACTGAAATATTTTTGACTGAAATATTTTTGTTTTCACCCACCGGTCATCGACTTTGCTAACTTTTTTGTGGGATATTGGTTCAGAGAAAACTTTTTGATTATACTCCACCAAATGTTAGACTTTTCTTGATGTTCTCCATGGCACCCTTAGCATGTGCTCATGGCATCCCAGAGTGCCGCGGCACACAGTTTGGGAACCTCTGATTTAATGTCCCACTTGTCGAGGTTCTGTGAAGGCCGTTAAATCATGAGTTGACTGTAAAACCAAAAATTACATATTAATGTATCACTTTCCCATTTTCATCAGAACACTGTTCTCTTTTTCATACCAGAAAGAACGTACAGTCCGAAACTGATCTTCCCTCCAAATTAACAAATCCAAACAATATACTTGATTGCTTTAAAAGTGAGCGCAGAGTTATAATAGTAAAATAAAAACAATTAACAAAAAAAGACGATGGTATTAGAAAATTTTTCCTCTACAAAGCTCTTAATTTAATAGTTTCATGTAAATAAGGTACCAAAGGCCCTGAAAAAGGTGGTCAAAACATCCTGCTTTTTTACCCTGTTTGGTAAATGATATGCATTCAGAATGAGGCAGATGTTTCCCCAAAAGAATAAACAGAGGAAACTTATCCCATATGTTAAAGTAAGCATAGTTTTGAGCTCATATAAATCAAACAACAGTAATAAAATAGCTAATGTACCTAAACACTCCTGTATTTCTGAATAGCTCTAAACTTTATATATGCTTTAAAACATGATTTTTTTTCTTATTAAGAATTTTTTGTGAAGCAATAAGTGTAGTGTGAAAAAGAAATTTGGGGGGGGGGTTAGGATATATTTAACAGTTAAATTAGCAATTTTGTTTCAAAGTTTAAAAGAAAATTTTAAATGAATGGGTTTCAAAATAAATGTATCCTCCTTTTTAAAACCAAGAAAGAAGTAATTTTTTTCTCTCTCGTATTTTAAATAACTTAAAAAAATTAATCTATTATATGCAAAACGGAAACTAAATGAACGCTCTAACAAGAACAAGTAATCATTATATGAACTATTTTAAACCAATAAAATCACTCAAAATAACGTGTTTCAGTCGATTTTTTCTGATATGAAAGGCCTAAACTGCTGTAGCACCACTGCCCATATGCCATGGCCTAATGAGTAATCTGACCCTCTTTTTTATCAACTGATTACTAGTATAATTTAAATTACTGATTTTTTAAAAAATCTGATTGGTATCTTGTAAATAAGAATTGTAATATTGAAGTTTTAACATTTTCAACAATCTAGTTCTATATAAATTTTTAGTTTAAATCCTTGTACAACAGTTTTCCTTACTTAAAAATTTTAAACTGTTATTACATGGTTGCCACGAACCTTGAAAGTCAGTGAAAGTCAGGGAAAATGAAATTCGTCAGGGAATATTAGGGAAAATTTAAATTTACAGAGGAGTCGGGGAAAACTTCAGTTCGTACAGGGAAAATATATTGAAACTTAACCATTTGAGTCGAAAGCTGGGCATCAAATTGTAAGCTAAAGTTGAATTGTAAACTAAGTATCAAACTGTAAGCTAAGTAAAGGGTCCCATTTTGGGGTGGTGGTGGGCATCAGCCCCCCCCCCTCTGGCTACACCCCCACGTCTATGATTTTATTTTTTCAAAATTGGAGCCGTGTAACTCTGAACTTAGAATTTCTTTCTGTTGAATTTATAGAGTTCAGAGTTGAGTTGTTGAAACGCGACTCCAATTTTGAAAAAATAAAATCATAGACTTTTTTTTTTTCATTGCTCTCCGGAGTGTTTTTAAAAGTTAACTTCGTGACATTTGTGAAATCATATTTTAAAAGTGTTTGAGTGTTTTAAATTGTTTATTTTGTCTTTGTTGTAAGCGTTTGGACTGGGCATCAAATTGTAAGCTAAAATTGAATCTAAATAATAAAAGTCCTTAATATAACGGTGCCGGGATCGACTCATCCCTCCTGGTGCATTTGGCGGCCATGTTGAAATTTTGATAAAAATGACATTTTTATCTCTAATTAAAAGGAAAAACTTTTTGTACAGTTCAAAAGATCTCTAAAAAATGAACCTTTTTCAAAGTTGCAGGTAATTTCAACTTTAAATATCTAGTGAGGTATCGTGCCTTGTAAAAGTAAACACAAGCGAAGCAAAGATCAATGAATGAGATTGACGAGAGGTGGCGACATCTATGAATTATATTGTTAACTCCGTTACGATGCGGCACGTGTGGAATCATTCCTTGAATCTTTGAAAAAAATCACGGAACATAATCCCTGGCATAGATCGATTAGATGACGTCCAAACGACTGCAAATATTGATGTGTGTGTGTGATTTAAACTCACAGACTGCAGAACTGAAGTCAGTGCCCTGACCATTCTGCACTAGCTGGCCTTCAAAGAGGGAAGGGAAATACTGAAAAAAATAGAGTAATGAAAGATCAAGCGACTGTTTTGCTTTTTTTTATAAGAAAAATGTTCTGCAACTTAACTTTTCCTAGAAAAATCCAACATTATGTATGTGTGTCTATGCGTGTATCTGTGTTGTCTTCATGTCTCTAAATAAATGTTTGCATTGTTCTTCTAGAAGATTTGTCATTTTTCCTCCCCTTACAACTATGTAAAAAGAAAGGTTTAGCAAGAATAAATTAGTACATTGGTACATTAGTACCCTTACAACTGCTTTGTAAAAAGAAAGGTTTAGCAAAAATAAATTAGTACATTAATAAATAGTTACCTGAATTTTAATTTTAACATGTCATTGCATACAAGTTGCCTTTTTACTAAAGTATGAAGTTAGATTTTGTTTGTTGTGGTTCCAGTTGTCATTGTTTGTAGCTCATTTAAAATTCCTTTAACACTATTAGTGTAGTTAACAGAAAGTTTTTGAATAAAAAAAAAGGAAAAAAAAAAACTAAATCATTGTTCAGCAGTTTTTAGAGAATACTTTTTTATATGTGCTATTATGGAACAACATAGCTCAATTAGTTTTTTAAAAAAAGTTTTTACAAATTGCAAAAATAATAGCCCTTTTCAGCATGTTTTGACTTTATAAGTCTGCAGAGAAATTATTTATGAAAATATCCTTTTAAAAACTTTATTAATTTAGAGTCAAGAATTTCCTAGCTATTACAAAAAATTGAAGATCAAAAACTTAATATTGAATTTTAAGTCTGGAAAATGCCAGGAAAATGGGAAATGAGTTAGGTAAGTCTAGGAAAATCCAGGAAAATAGAAAATGGGTTAGGAAATTCTCCGAAATTATAAATATTCCTTCATCTAAAAATTTCTCTTGGCACATTTTTTAAAAAATCTCTTTTGAGTCCAGAGAGTGAAAAATGCTGATAAAGATGATTTATGTTTAAATTGAATGAATGAATCGGAATGTTTGTGATGCTCACACCTGTTTCACATTCTGTGATGTGGTGTTTCTTGCGACATAAGAGCCAAACATCTATCTGTCTATGACCAGTGATAAAATATAGAAATTTTCCCTGGTATTGCTCTTTATTCTTGCAGATTTGAAGTGTATTAGACCAAATGATAAAAGTTTGTTTGAAATTTGGCGTCTGCATTTAATATTGACATTTACATACAGTGGCACAACCAAGATTTTAGTTTAGGGGGAGGCTGGGCTACAAATACTGCTGAACTCGGTCGTAGTGACCTCAATCAGTTACACTGTATTATAACGTCAAAATATTCTGTACCACTTGACTGTCCCACAGAACACAAGCACTGTAACTCATTATAGAGTCATAAATAATTATCTGATCTTTTCTTAAGTGTCGTAACAAAGTTTAACAATGTTTCATAAACTAACTGTAGGCATTTATTTAAAAACTGTCTTTTTGGTAAAAAAATACTTTAGAAATAATTTGAAGACAATTAAAAAAAGAGAGAAAGAAAAAAAATTAATTCATTAGTGAAAATTTTCATTTTTTAAAGTGAAAAAAACTTCTAACTCTCTACCTTTAGGGTGGTTCGAGCACCCATAACCCCCTCCATGGGTGCACATACGTTTAGATATATCATATAAGTACCACCTGTAACACAAGTAGTATTGGTCACTTTCGGGGAAATCTGAACTAACTAGTATCTTACTCAGTGGCGGGCCAAGGGGACGGTCCTGGGTACCAAGGAAAAGGGGGTGTCGTTTTCGTACATTTGTAGAAAAAAAAAAAAAGAAGAAAGAATTGAGTAAATTTGAGTAAAGTACAGGGTTGGCAAAAACCCGGGTTTTTGTACAAAAACCCATCCCACCCGGGCTTTTGTGGGTTTTTCTGGGTTTTTGTGGGCTTTTCTGGGTTTTTGTTATTTTTTTCATGTTTGTATATTTATACAATGTATCTGTTTACATATGCATGAACATTAATTAATTGAATTTTTTCATATGAAAATACTATAATTTCCAAGTACTAAGAGCACTACTAAGATTACTAAGAACAATACTAAGACACTAAGAACAATACTAACTACTAAGAACAGTAATGCAAATATGTGACAAACAAAACTGCAAATCTAAAAATTATACTTTTATGTTATTTATTTTTGGTCATACATTTACTTAATGCCATTCAAATATACGAATCCATTCCACAATGAATTTTTCTTATTACTATGGCATCAGTCTACTCAAAAATGTTTTATTTTGGGTTTGAGTTTGTTTATATCTTTCATTATTAATAAAATTGCTTTGATATTTGATAAACAAATATTTTTTGCTTCTAGCCAATCATTACTACCATAAAAATATTTTTTTCATGTGGTTATATTTATTGGCACCATCATTTTGTAGTTTGTTTTGCTTTGAAATTTTCTTGAATCATCCAATTACTGAGGCTGACCAATGAAAAGAATTTTTATCCACTTTTTGTTCTTGAGTGAATGTTCATAGTAGTGCATGGTTTTAGTGTTAAAACTGCTGTTATTCTTACACTTTTTTTAGTATATATTTTATACTTTTTCCATTAAATAATTCCCATTTTGTAATTACTTTTTCCATTCAAATCATGGTGGAGGAAGGAAAATAGCAATTGAATGGTCTGAAGTTGTTAATTTGGAGAATGACACAAGAGTAATGTGTAAATATTGCAAAGAGATGACATCAAGAAAAGTTGAAAGAGTTAGAAATCACTTGAAAAGGTGCAACGCCAGAGAAAGGCAGAATGGAGTTCAAAATACAGATAACAGCTCTGTTGCTGATCAAAATAGATCTGCCACTGAAAATGATTCTGCTGATGCTGATAATATTACTGGTTGTGTGAATCCAGATCAGAAAAAACAAAAACGAAGTATTCAAGGTTCCATGTCCCATTTTGTAGTGAAAACTACTAAAGAAGAACAAGGAATTATTGACAGGAAAATTGCAGCATTTTTCTACTCTGCAAATATTCCATTTAGTGGTGTAGAAAGCCCCCAGTTTATTGATATGATTGCTTCATTGAGACCAGGGTACTCTTTGCCTAATCGCAAACAATTAGGAGGGACTCTATTAAACGAAGCATCTGAAAAAATAGAGCAAAAAATGAAAAATGAAATGGTTGGAGCTACCATCACTTTAATTCAAGATGGATGGTCTAGTATAAGAAATGACCCGATCATCGGTTCCAGCTTGCATACAGGTAAGGATACATACCTGTTAAATATTACAGATGCGGGGTCTAAAAAAAAAAAGCGCTGAATACTGTGCGGAAATCACATTAAAATCAATAGAAGAATGCAAATCAAAGTTTAGGAAAGATATTTTTACTGTGTGTACGGATAATAAGTACAAACTGGAAAAAATGAGAGATCTTGTTAAGGAACACCATCCTAATGTACTGATGTTTGGATGTTCTGCACATTTTTTAAATATAGTGGCAAAAGAAATTTCGCCTACTAGCATTTTGAACCAAGTTGTTGACGTTCAAAAATATTTCAGGAATCATCATCAACCTCATGGATGGCTCAAAGATTATGATTGCTTGATGCCACAAATACCTAACAATACACGTTGGAATTCACACAAAATGTGCATTTCAAGCTTTTTGGACAATTATCATAAATATGTAACAATCACATCTCAGCACCAAAATGAATCTGAGACACGAATTGCAAAAATATTGAATAATGTGTCAATTTACAAGGAGTGTTTGAATTTAAACAAGCAGCTCATAATTTTATCTTCAGCTCTTGATGAACTGCAAAAAGATACAACCACACTATCACGTACTGTAGAAATACAGAAAAATTTAATGGAATCAGAAGATTTGAAACAGCACTAGGAAGTTATAGTGAAGAGGTATAAACAGATTATCAGGCCTGAGCATTTTTTAGCTAATATAATGGATGCAAAGTATGGAGGGGAAAAGCTTAATTCAGAGGAAGAGGAAAAAGCTGAAGCATGGATAATACAGTATCATCCAGAGTGGTTACCTGCAATAATGGCTTTTAAAATTAAAGACATAAGACTATTTTCCTAAATCACTTTTCTCAGAAAATATTGTGCCACAATTTTCAGCTTCAAAATGGTGGGAAATTCTTAAAGAAAAAGCACAGAAGAACAACAAGTTAGATTCTGATTTTTGTAGTTTTTCTCAGTCTCTGCATTCTGTTCCATCTAGCTCTGCTTCCATTGAGAGAATTTTCTCTACATTTGGATTCATATGGTCTAAGTTGCGGAACAGACTAGGCTCAGAGCAGTATGAAAAATTGGTAAAGATTTACAAATATTACCACAAAAATCAAAGTGAATGTGATTTTCATTGGTAAACTGTAAAAAAGATTAATTATAATTAATTTGAAATATATTTTTCATTCTACATTTTTAGTTTGTCATTTAACTTTAATTGGGATTATCAACAGTTTATTTTCATTATTTCTTTTACAGTTTCTAAAAGTGGATATATGAAAATTTTCATTATAATGTGGTATCAAAACTTATTTATAATAATCACTGCATATTTGCTATAAAAAAAAAATTAATAAGTAAAAGAATAATAAAAACAGTATAATAGCAACAAATAGTCTGTGTGATGTTTTCAAACTGAAAATTTCAGTTTTTTTCTTTATATTTCTTAAAGTGAAAATATTATTAATTATATATATATAATTACATATTTCTTAATCAATAATGAATACAAGTAATTGAAATATGATTAATAATATTTTTTAATTCTTTCGAAGTAGAAAGAAAGCTTGTTTTCTGTGAAGGATCATGACTCTACCTCTGTCAAAAACACTGTTGTTATACTGTCTAGAAGTTCCAAAATTTTCAGTTAATGAAATTAATTTTAGAAAATAAATATTTTGAGGTAAACTTCATCTGATTACCATAAATATGACTTATTTTTATGTTATTTTGTGGGCTTAAAAGGTAAAGTGTAATTCTAAATACTATAGGTGGGATTTGCAAACTCAGAAATGATTTTAAGGAAAAACCCAGGCGGGTTTTTGTTGGTGGACCCACCCGGAAAAACCCAGATGGGTTTTTCTGGGCTGGGTCCACTTTGCCAACCCTGGTAAAATACCATTTATTTTTCCTTTCTCCTTTTCAGTTTTCTTTTCATTTTTAAGTTTCTACTAAAACATGGATAGCTTCACTGCTAGGAGAGATTGCAAGGAGCAGGTGCACTTACATAAATCTAAGGTAAATATGCATTGGTACGATATTACGATATGAACAACTATTCAAGATTCATATAAGCATCTATTCAAGATTTCTTAAGAGATGAAGTGTTCTCGGAATTTTTTTTTTATGGGGGGATACTTATTCGTGAAGTGTCAGAAGTCCGTTTGGATCGTCGAAGAACTAATCAGTCCATGTTTAATACAAATATATTTACTATAACAAACACATCACATCACAATATCATGCTTACATAAAGAACAACAACACTCGGAATGAATCTCGATGCTTCGAGTGAAGCGCGTCACATGACTTTCTTCCGGGAGCTTTAGCAGGTAGTCATAGAAACGAAAAAGAAAAACAATGCGTATGAACGCACAGTCCTTCAATCTCCCCCTGCGGATTTACGCATTTTCTTACTCTTTTTCTCTCAGACACAAATTATCAAAAATATTACATAGAACTTATATAACACACACATATAAAGATACAATCAAATTAAATTTATCTTTTCCATAGACCATAACATTTTATCAGATGATACTGCTTTCGTTAGAAAATCCGCAATCATTTTGTCAGTAGATATGTATTTTAACTGGATAATACTGTTTTCAATCATGTCTCTTACAAAATAAAATTTTAAATTTACATGTCTCGTTTTGTTCGATGGTTTAGATCCATTTAACCAATCAATTGCTGACTAGTTATCAGAAAATATTACTACGGGTTCATTTACAAAATTATTACAATTAAGTTCTTTCAATAAATTTAACGTCCAGGTAACATGTTTTGCTGTTTCAGAAATAGCAAACAACTCCACTTCACAGGTAGAAGTTCCTACACATCTTTGTTTATTACATTTCCAAGATACTAATGACGAACCTATCATAATTACTCCACCAGAAAAAGATTTCCCTTCAGTTGCATTTCCCCAGCTGGAATCAGCACTAGCATTCACATAACCCATTTCATTGTCATAAATTAGCATTTTGTTTTTAGAACCTTGTAAATATCTTAGAACACGTTTTAGTAGCAAAAAATGACGTTTCTTGGGACGCTCATTAAATTGAGAAAGATAACACATAACAAATGATAAATCTGGTCTTGTTCTGTTTGATAAGTACAATAGTTCACCTAATAATGCTCTATATTGTGTTTGATCAACTAGATCATCATTAGTTTCAATATTTTTATCCTCACCTTTACATATAGGAATTTTAACACTTTTGCATTGTTCCATCCCATGTTTTTGTAAAAGGGATTCAATATATTTTCTCTGAGATAACCCAATACCGTTCTCTAAGTGATGTATCTTAATTCCGAGAAATTTACCATTTTGTGTAGTATCCTTTAGCTCAAATATTTTCTCAAGTTTTAGAATTATTTCTTTACGCAAATTTTCGTTATTACTGAAAATTGCTAAATCATCTACGTAAGCGCAAATAATTACAAAATTATTTTTATGATTCAATAGAAAAACACAATTATCTGAAGCAGTCTCTTTAAAACCAATTTTTTGAAGTTCGGATTTAAATTTAAGGTACCAATTTCGGCCTGATTGTGGTAATCCGTAAATGCTTTTATTGAGTTTGCACACTTTATTATTACCAAACTCATTTTCAAATCCAGGGGGTACTGAAACAAAAACAGTTTCATCGATATGTCCGTATAAGTATGCAGTTTTAACATCATAAAATCTAACATCCCAATTCATTTTAGCTGACATTGCCATTAACATTCTCCATGATTCTATGTTAACTACTGGAGAGTATGATTCTGAATAGTCTTTGTTTTTAGTCTGATTATATGCAGCTGCAACAAGTCTAGCTTTAAATTGTTTTTTACCATTGTTCTCTTTTACAGTAAAAACCCATTTACTATTAATAATTTTCTCTCCTTTTGGTTTTTCTACAATATCAAAAACATTGTGTTTCCCTAACGAGTTTAGTTCCTTCTTCATCGCATTTTCCCAACTTTCCCAATCCTCTGATTTTCTCGCCTCTTGAACGCTTTTAGGAGTTTCTACACAAGCTAAATTAGCACTGTATTTAACTTTAAGTCTTTCTGATCTCCGTAGTGGTTGTTTTAAACTATTATTTTGCTCTCCTACACTATTTTCATCCCTTTCAAGCACCTCTGATGGTCTTTCGCAGTCACGAGATTCAACGTTATCGAAATGGCTGTTTTCCCCATCTACATTAATCTGTATGGAATTTAAGTTAGGATCTCTGTTAGACTTTTCACTATTAGTGTCGAAAAATAGCGTTTCTATATCCCAAATAGAGTCTTTTGAGTAATAAGATCTGTTTACTAAAAATTTACTTCCCATTACATGTTCGATGAATTTAATTGATCTTTCTTCAAGAACCCTTCTGCTTTCTATATCATAAATTCGATACGCTCGTCTTTCATTTGAATAATCCAGCATAATACCACGCTTTCCTGGCACTTGTAATTTACTATGAGATTGTTTGGGAATGTGAAAATAAACAAGGCAACTGAAAACTCGTAAATAATTTATATTTGGCTTTTCACCATGCCAAAGTTCATAAGGTGTTTTACCTTTCCCTTTCCTATAAGTCAAATTTGTAACACGAGTACTGCAAGCAACTGCTTCCTCCCAAAAATTTAAGGGAAGGCCACTGTCATAAATTAAAGTTCTAGCACGTTCTAGAATAACCCTATTAGCCCTTTCTGCTTTGCCATTACTCTCAGGATTATAAGAGACTGTTTTCTCGTGTATTATACCGGACTGAGACAAATATTGATCAAATTCCTCATTTACAAATTCCCCGCCATTATCTGATCTAATACGTTTAATTTTAGCATTTGTAAGATTTTCGAATCTCTCTTTGAAACTAATGATTTTACTTAAAACGTCATTTTTATGCTTTACAAAATAAGTAAAATACATACCAGAAAAATCGTCAACAATTACAAGAAAATAATTTGATCCATTCAAGGAAGGAACATGTATAGGACCACATAAATCCACATGTATTAATTCAAGAATAGAATTGCTTTGATTCACATCTATAATTTTATGCGGTTTACGAATAATTTTACTGACATTACAAGCGTCACATTCTAAATTTAAATTAACAACCATATCACCATTTTTAGTCATGTTCTCATTTATCATTTTCGACAAGTAGTTAGCATTTATATGACATAATCTCTTATGCCACAAAACAGATGGAATCAATTTTTCACATTCAGTTTGATTAATTTCCTGCAATACATGTGAATTTATATCAGGTTGCATAACAATTTCCAGACGTTTACCTTTTTTAAATGCTGTTAACAATATTTCACCAGAACTATTTGTGATAAACACTCTATCATCATCAGAAATAAGTTTATATCCCCTTTCCATTAGTGTAGTTACAGACAACAAATTATTTCTTAATTTAGGTATAAACATTACATTTTCCGTAGAAACTGGAACACATTCAGAAAAATTATTATCTTTGGCTTTAACAAAACCAGTACTTTCACTAATTAAACAATCATTTATACCTGCTTGCATAATTTTACTACAATTAAAATCAATTTTATGAAACCATTTTAAACTATTACACATATGACAAGAAGCCCCACTATCAAGTAACCAAATATCAGAATCTTTACCTGTTTCATCTTCATCTGTAGCATTAAAAGCACAACTGTCATCTGATTTACTTACTTCGGAAGTAGAGTTCACATTTTTTCTTTCTGGGGTTTTGAGTTCTTTGATTTCACTGTAGCGTTCTGAAAGTTATTAGTTTTTCTGAAAAAACAGTTTCTAGCTAAATGTCCCCTTTTTGAACAGACGTAGCATAATTTTTCAATTTTTTGATCTCGGTTTCGCATTAAGAAGGCTCCGTCAACTTGCGTATGATTCTTGTTCCGGAACAGCTCTCGTTCTTCCTCTCTCAGAATCTCCAAGATGTCGTCCATAGTTTTGTCTCTTTGGGTTTTTAGAACTTCTCTAATACGGGAAAATTTTCCTCTTAATCCTCGGACGGTGTAGTATACCAGCTCTATAGGTGATATATCAAATCCAAGAGAAGAACATTTCGTTGCTAAGCCACGAGCTCGAGCTATGTAGTCATTTATATTTTCTTTATCATGAAGCTCTAAGTTTTTCAATTCTTGACCGGCGTCTATTTTTCGATCTTCGAGCGTTCCAGTAAGTTATTCTTAATTTTATTCCACAAATTCTTCGCATTCTTTTCAGTAGCGTACTGTAGTGCTTGTTGATCTGCTAACGAAAGTTTGATATAAGCAACCGCTTCGTTGTTTCGTTTTTTCCATTCACTTAATTTCTCGGGTTCCTTGGGCTCATCTTCCTGTATGACTTCACTTAAGCTTTTTATGCATAACATAGCTTCTATTTTCATGGCCCATGTGTGATAATTCACACCCGTAAGAACAGGAACTGGAAGCCGATCCATTCTTTGGTTGTTTCGTTTTATGCTATTTCAGCTACTTAAGAATATTTCTTTCCGAAACTAACCACGGAATGCTACCACTTGAAGTGTCAGAAGTCCGTTTGGATCGTCGAAGAACAAATCAGTCCATGTTTAATACAAATATATTTATTATAACAAACGCATCACATCACAATATCATGCTTACATAAAGAACAACAACACTCAGAATGAATCTCGACGCTTCGAGTGAAGTGCGTCACGTGACTTTCTTCCGGGAGCTTTAGCAGGTAGTCATAGAAAAAAAAACAATGCGTATGAACGCACAGTCCTTCAATTCGTATGTACTCTCCCTCTACATACGGATATAGGCTATTGGCCAATACTGGTACCTGATACTATATGAATAGAAATCATAAAGAGAGATAGCAAACCCATACAAAATAAGGATGGCCCATTTATTTCGGTAGTAAGACTTGGAGAGAGCCAAAAATGAAATTGTCACTAGTTAACAACTGCTTGGTTCTATAAAGATTTACCGAATGCCGAAAACATTCTTAGAACGTGGATGGTATACTCTCTTAAAAGTTAGCTTTATTTCTGCTGCAGGCTGTTTGTTACTGATGAAAATGAACATGGAATATTGAAATTTGTTGCATGGTTTCACAGGGGCGACCCTAGGGCACGTGGTACCCTGCTGCAAACTTAAAAAAGATGTCCCCTTTTATGCTCTTGATAAAGTTTTTCTCAGTTTTTAAGTTCGAAATGGTGTCCCTGTGAAGATGGCGAACCGATATGATGCTTACCATGTTGTGCCGCCCCTGGGGTTTCAGACTTGGTGAAAATCAAATCCCAAAGTAAGTCATCATGAGAACTTGGAGAGACACCTTGCTTGTCTTGAGAAATGAAAAATATTGAGAGCAAGACTTAATAAATCCATTGATAATCTACACCAAGAAGCAGTGGAGAGTGAGGAAAAAAAAAGGAAGGGAAATTTTGCATAGACTTCTGGATTGAGCTTATTATTGGCCAAACAGAATCTACCTTTTCGGGGCCACCAAGGAGATATGACATTGAAAAACAAAGTAAACTTCTTAGAATTAATAGATGTACTCTAATTATGATCCTGTAATAAAAGAGCATTTAGTTACAATACAACAAAACTAATCATCAAGAAAGATCGTAAGTACATATTTGCCTTCGAAAATCAAAATGAATTTTTATCTATTTTAGGCAATAGTATAAAAGAAAATATTTTGTTGGACACAAAGAAGGCAAAATATTTTGGGATGATAATTTTTGACAGTACTCCAAATATATCACACATTGACAAAATGTTTGAAATAATCCAATATGTCCACATTGAATTTGGCAAAGTAGAAGTCGGAGAGTCTTTTTTAGGATTTTTTTCTTTTGTTGGAAAAAAAGCTGATGCCCTTACAGGTGACATTTTAAAAGTATAGAAAAAGATGGACTTGACATTAATCTGTACCGAAGTCAAGGCTATGATAACGCTTCAACTATGGCTGGGATTCATAGTGATGTTCAAGCCAGAATACGAGAGATTAATCCCAAAGCTTTATTCGTACTGTGTGCAAACCACTCCCTGAATCTGTATGGACTGCATAGATTTGGAAGAGTTCCTTCGTGTGTGACATTTTTTGGGACACTGGAGATTGTATTCACTTTCTTTTCCACCTCCACACATCGTTGGGATGTACTAAAGAAAAATATAGATGTTATGGCCAAAATACTGTCTGAAACGAGATGTAGTGCTCAACATGATGCTGTGGAACCTGTAAAAAAACACTTTGCAAAGTTTTTGAAGTGATCAAAGAACTTTGTGATTTGAAAGAAAACGTTGATACAATGGGTTCAGCTCAGATTTTGATATCTGCTGTTTGTGATTTTTTCTTTCTTAGTTTATCTGTCACTATGGGATAAAGTTTGAAGGAAATAAATGCTACTTTAAAAGTATATTTACAAATATCAAGGTTGAGATTAGATAAGTACGTCAAGAAATTCCAATGCCTAAAACTTTACCTACAAGAGAATCGCAGTAAAATTGTGGCAGACTCAATCCAGTACGCTATTGAGCTATGCGAGGAAATGAACATGCCTATCGAGAGAAAGGGGAAAAAAAATTTCAAGAAAATTATGCCAGGAGAGAAGGCTAAATATGTAGGCTTGACTCTGGAGCAAGAACTAAAAAGAGTTATGTTTGAGTGCATGTATCATTTCCAGGAAGAAATAAGAACCCATTTTAAATCAATAGAAAATATTTTATTAACATTGGGAGTGGTTCAAGCAAGTAATTTGATTAGTGCATCAGATGCAGAACTGGAAGAACTTGTCACAAACTTTCGACGAAATTTCCAAAGATAACATAATTTCAGAAATTGTGCGACTTAGGAGACTCCTAAAAGCAGCAAATATTAACAAAGAAGTTTGTCAAGAATGGTCAGTGCTGAAATTTTTATAATTCATTATATAGAATTTTTGCGATTCAGTGTCAAACTTATCTTAGGCTCTAAGAGGTTTTTTTTTTTTTGACACTATGCATATCTGTCTCATTTTGTTAGCGAAGTTTTTCTAAACTTAGACTGACAAAAAACTACCTCTGTTCCACCATAAGTCAACAACTGTCAAATATAGCTCTGCTTTCAATAGAGCATAAAATAGCATGTTTATTCGCATTAATAATCACACTTTTTTTGCCTATTTTTCATGTTGAAAGTCAAAGTGCGACTATTATGTGGGGAAATCTATTACACAATATTTTACACCCTAATACAAAACATTACTTGTATTATAATACACTGCTGGCCATCGTAAATGCAACACCCTGAAGGAAGCATGCAAATAATATGAAATTTACAACATGCATTAGCTGAGGTGAGATATGCAAATGATTAGAATTTCAGCGCAGACGCACATCAAGCGCGCCTGTGGCGCCACCTCAAAGCGCTATTTAAGGCTTGGAGATTTCGACGGTTTCAAGTACAGCAATTGTGTTTTTCTTGCTTTTTTTTCAAAAAAACGATAAATTATGCCTCGTAGGAAACAACGATCATCTTTTGATCAAGTATCCGAGTTTGACAGAGGAAGGATAGTGGCATACCGAGATTGTGGGTTATCTTTCAGGGAAATCGGTCGTCGTATTGGACGAAACCAAACAACTGTGATGCGGATATGTGATCGTTGGGTGCAGGAGGGTACGACGGACAGACGTGATCGACCGCATCGACCTCAGTGCACCACGTCACGTGATGACAGGCAGATTGTACGCATGGCAGTGACGGACCGCTCAGTCACATCACGAACCATATCACAGCAGATTCAGTCTGTAACGCATCATCCAGTGTCTGCGCGTACCATTCGACGTCGTTTACAGCAGAATGGTCTGTCCGCAAGACGTCCGTTGCTTTGTCTACCTCTGACGCGGAACCACAGACGTCTCCGCCGCCAATGGTGCGATGAAAGAAGGATGTGGACGACAGAATGGAATGAAATTCTCTTTACTGACGAGTCACGCTTCTGTATGCAACACCACGACGGTCGGATTCGAGTCTGGAGACACCGTGGAGAGAGGATGCTGAACAGCTGCATTATGCACCGTCACACTGGTCCTGCACCGGGTATTATGGTATGGGGCGGTATCGGATATCTCTCTCGCACTCCTCTAGTACGCATTGCCGGTACTTTAACCAGCCAGCGCTACATCTCCGAGGTGTTGGAGTCAGTTGTCCTTTCTTACCTTCAGGGCTTGCCAACAGCCATATTTCAGCAGGATAATGCACGGCCACACGTGGCACGCATTGTCCAAGGGTTCTTCGTCAATCACCAGATTGAATTGCTTCCCTGGCCGGCGCGCTCTCCGGATCTTTCGCCGATAGAAAACATGTGGTCCATGGTTTGCTCAACGACTGACCCAGAGTTCATCCCCAGCTGTCACACCAGATCAACTTTGGCAACGTGTGGAAGCTGCTTGGTCTGCTGTACCCCAAGAACACATTCAAAGTCTCTTTGAATCAATGCCGAGGCGTGTGGCAGCTGTGATCTCCAACAACGGCGGCTACTCTGGGTACTGATTTTGGCAGGAACCACGCTTCATAGAATGCTGTAAATTTAATCATTTGTTACTTGGTCAACATGTTATCTACACAATAAATTTTGTTGTGATATCTCTTGTTTTTCTTGGTGTTGCAATTTGGGTGGCCAGCAGTGTATGATAACTAAGATACCAAATGTTTCCAGTGTATTTGTTGTAAATTAAATAATCTTTTCTTCAATTGCACACACACAAAAAAAGCCTTTTTATCCTTATAGTAATATTTTTACAGGCATAAATTAAGGTCTAATACGAGACTGCAACTTATAAGGGGAAAATATTTTGATGATTTTTCTGCTTTAAAACGGGGTTGACTATTATGTGAGGGTGACAATTACGTGAGTAAACATGGTACTTAAAAACATGGATATGAATTATGTTAAAGCAAGAAAAATATATTTTTGATTTATTTTATCTTTAATACTTTTTATTTTTACTGTTAAAAATAAAGTATATATTAATTACTAAACTGAACTATAAACATCAGTTTTTTGGGTGTTTTTTAATAAACTAATTTCATAAAAACTGCATTTAAACTATTGCATAGTTCTAAAATTTGTTTTAAACGATGCAGTTTACCTTTGGAGCGGGGGTGGGGTGGGGGGAGTGACAAGTCCTTTGGCACGCCACTGATTTTACTTGAAACTCATAGTAATTTTTTTCTATCTAAATTAAGTGTATCAATAATTATATTACAGTTGAAAATTTATTTCAAGTAAGTTGTAGAAAAATATCACAGTATATTAAGGGGGTTATACTGTTGAGGGATTTCCCAAAGTAAACTGCCCCTATGGTCAAGAATTTTCCCCTGAAAGCTCCCAAAAGTCTGAAAAAAGTCAGGAAATTTACTTTTAGGAATTTAGTAGACACCCTGTTAAATGACTAGGAAGTTAAAAGAAATTTTTTTGTATTGAAATACATATTTTTCACATTTCTTATGACTATTATTATAATTTATAGCATTTGTCTTTTACAGGAAGACTTAGTTCCATCTGATATAGCAGTTGGATTAATACTTCTGCAGGAGAAGCAAGCTTCTGAAAACTTAAATAGAGCTTCTACATCTCAGCATTCTGAGAATATTTCAGTTCAGTCTCCCGATTCTTTAACTAGCACTGGTAAGAATCAAAAGTAATTCACATATTTTCATGATACTGATGTTACATTGCATGCCAGTCTTACAGGGTGCCCAATTGTGCCTAAAAGATGACTGTTTGCTGTTTACATATAAAAACCTCTATAAAGTGACAATTTTGAGGAACAAAATATAAAACTTAATCATTTGACGCATAGAATATGAATTTCAAACTTCATATAAGCAGATCACCTTGAAAATTCATAACAATATTGACATTTATTAGAGAAGTTATTTTTGAAAATATTAATTATAAATTTATTAAATGTTATGAGCATTGTCATTTTTTATTTTGAGTTTTTATTTATTTTTTAATTCACATAATTCAATAAAAAGTTATGTTAGCAATTCCATGATCTAAAATTCTATAATCTGCATATTTATTGATTCTGGTGTATGTAGTTTTGAGAGAGTCTACTGTGTTTTGCATTTTATGTTTAGCTAAATATACTTTGAAAGACATTAAAAATTGTCTATTTTATAAAGTTATATAACCATGTTATATAAACATGAACTTCTGCATATAAGGGATAGAAACTAAAGGTAAGCATCATCTGCTATTAGGGTAATATATAATCTTCACAAATGTTATGCTGTTAAGACCCAAAATTCGTCAATCAAAAATCTGCAAGGCTCTAAAATCCATACTGTGTTTCTTTAAACAATGAAATTTACCCTGGGTTGCAAGTTTATGAAAACACACTATAACAACTGAGTAAAACTAACTTAGACTCCCTAACCTGTAGACTCCCTCTTAACAAGCCTGCTATTAACCAGACTCCACTAATATAACCACCTCCTCCAGATTCCACTAAATATGACTCCACTACAGACTCCACCTAATATATCCACCACCTCCAGACTCCACTGGCCGTAATTGATTTAAATGCAATAATAATATAATAAAAATAAACAATAAGTTAAAAAAATTACAGCCACAGTAGGAAAGACAGACTATTAACAACTCTTATTTGTGACCTATTTTAAATATGGGTAGAATATGAGGTAGGTAAGAAATTTAAAATTTTGTAACTGAAGGATCAAAAGATTTATCAAAGGTTTTTTAAACTATGAGAAAACTTCATATTATATTTGTTAATATTCTGCCTTTTTAATTGTTTTCCCCAAACTTTGTTGTAAAAGTAAATAATACATGATGTACCATAAAATCCTGATTGTTCAAAGTAGTTGGGACTAAGCATACCTTGGATAACTGAAATCTCAAATAACACAGGTAATCATTAGTTACAGTGCTAATAACTTGTTATAATCTATATATGTTTTGACTGATTCAAATTTGTATCCAAGTTCTGCAATTATTGAGGTGGTACCTTGGCTAAATCAGACATCTTAGTTTAGTACTTCAGTTAGCATGGATAATTCTATGAGCGGAGCTTGGAAAATCGAGGTCCTAGTGTAATAATCAATTCTATAGTATTCTAATTCTATAATGTTTTATAGAACTTTGTAACTGTGATAAAAATTCTATAAATATATATGTGTGCGTATATATATATATATATATATATATATATATAGTTTTTTAAGAAAAGAAATGAATATTTGTTTTATTGTGCATGTGTTTATTTGGTAAAAATTTAGTTTGAAAAATTGTTGTTTTTCAACATTTCTTCATTCTCCCTATCTAGGAGCTGTTCAGGGTAGTATTATATCTAGTCCTGGGGTGTTCACACCACCTGCAAATCAGTTCTGGATGACCCCAGAAATGGCTTCCCATTTCATGAAATTTGCACTTGGAAGTTATGGTTGGCCAATGTTCCTCTATTCAAATTGTTTCACTGGCATGTGCCAAATATGGCGAGATATTAGGTTTGAACACTTAGTATATTTTCATTATAAAATATATACCATAAAATACAAAAAAGCATCCTTCTCAATTAAATGCCTCCCATCCTTGCTTTTCACAGTAATTTAATTTTTTCTTAAAATATGAAATAAATACCCCGTCTCATCTTGCTCTTTCGCATTTCTTGAATGCACTTCTGTTTTCATTGCACTTTAAAACAAATAATCCTCTGATCCACTCTTGCAATCAGCTTCAGCCAGAAGAAAGACCATAGACAGGCCTCTGCAACCTGGCAGCATATAGGCTCAGTGTTAAGATTATCCCAAAGGTTTTACATTATCTGTTTCTTTTAAAAGATGAACTTTTGTAAATGTAATATATATTAAATTGAACACTGTGATTGCTTAATCTATAAGCTTCCTAATTAGAAGCAAATGTTTAAAACAATTTATAGGAAGAGGGAGGTGGGGTAAATTTTTCTGATTAGTTCAATGCTGGTTAACTAATAGTTTACTGTACTTTTATTTTTTTTTATCATTGCAACTTAAAAATATATAGTACACATTTGTTTTAAAATAATTTCATTGTTTATCCGTCCCCTGCCAAATACATCCCGATTTTCCTTTAAGGGGGTGCCTAGTAGTTTTTGTTGCTCCATGGAAGGAGAATGGCTAGATCTGTTCATCTTCAGCATACCTGTACTAATTTATAAAATAAAACAGAGCCAAAGTAGGCTAACTAAAATGTATTAATTTAATTTCGTTGTTTGATAAAAATGGATTACACTCAATATACTTAACATTTATAAAGTTTATAGTGTCATGAGTTCAGGATTCAAAATTATTAAAGTTTGATATTCATTAGCTTTTAAGTTCGAGTTAAATTCATTTTTTAAGTCAATTTAGAAAGAGATTTTTAAATTCGCATGTTGATCATAAGATGAAAAATATCTCTTCCTTAATAGTAGTGCTATATGCTAATGAGATGTATGTATGTGCGTTCGCTATACGCGGCTAGATTGTTCTTTGGATCTCGACCAAATTTGGCATACTGGTTAAATAAAACAAGGAAAAGCTATTGCCATAAAAAAGAAATTCAATCCGATTTAGTTTTTTAGTTATTTTTTGACAGAAAATAAACCTATTGTAACCCTGATAAGCGAGCAAGCTGCTATTTTATATGAAAAGGTAATAAGAAATAGGGATATTTACTGGACACATTATAAACTCCAACCCAGAAATTTAAAGACCCAACATGGATTTATTCAGAAATTCCTGGAACAGTTTCCTACCTTCAACCTAGATGACGAGATTCAGGATTTAGTAGGGCCTACAAACACTTATAATTTTATAACATTAAATGTTTGTCTGGAACCTTATTGCCCAGCCTACAAACAGAATATCCTCCTAAAAGTTTGTGCTCTTTGATGCTGGAGGTTCTAGAATTTCGATATCCGATACCTGACTGGCTCAGAGTTTATACTGATGGATCTTTCTCAGATGAATCACCAAATATTGGAGCAGGAGTACTTTGCGAGCTTTTCTCATTTTATATTCCTATCGGATATTCTGGAACTGCTTTTGATGGTGAGACAGCAGCTATTAAGGTAGCTCTACATCAGCTTCTTATTAAGAGATTTGGCCTTTTTCAGGGGTTGTGATATTATCGGACTTGAAGGCAGCTGTACAGGCCTCTGATGCTCCTGCTACATCTGTGGAAGTGTTACAATGCTGAACTTTCCTGCAACAGCTCAAGAGGAAAGAAATTCATGTTACCCTCCATGCTCATTGGGGTGTGGATGGAAATGAAGAAGTAGACCTCTTAGCTAAAAAGGGTCTGTAGTTTTACAGAGGATTAAAAGTGAGATTTCTTTTTCAACTGCCAAACATATTGTTAAAAACGCTTCAACCCTCAACATCCACCAAGATTTAATGAATAGAAATTCCACAAAGAGCTGGTTGGGGACTATCCTGGGCACTCCTGGTTGGCCCTGCCCCACAGCTGTTGCGAGTTTTTGCCTGAATGTTGGTCACGACTGCTTGGCACCTCACTTATTTCGTATAAGTGTCCTGCCAAGCCCAACTTGCCCACTCTGCAACAATGGAACCATGGACAGACACCACCTGGGGTGTTGTCAAGCAATTCATGGCATCTCAGAAACATGAAATGTTTAAAGTCGTTGAAGTTTGCAATTTTTGATGATTTATCGCCAAGTTTGGCACCAAAAAAAATGACTTCAAAACTGAACCAAGCTTAGCAATATCTTCCAAATCTGGCTAGAAACTGGTTAACGCTATGGTTTATTACAAAGGAAGATTGGAAACAGTGTGAGTAGGCAATTTTAGTATAGATTTCATTTCCAAAGAAGTGTTTTATGGAACAGGAAAGAGAAATACGGCTCATTTATGGATTATGATGCTCATTCAATGCTAACAGTATTTATAAAGGTGAAGTATCGTTAGAAAATGCTCGGAAAAAATTGTAAAATAGTTTTAGTAGGTGAATTTAATGTAGATTTTGATTCCAAAGACGTGCTTTATGGAGCAAGGAAGAAAAATACAGTGCATTGATGAATGATCACACACTTTCCAACCATTTGCAAATAAAAAAATGAAATAAAGAAGAAAAATAGAAATGACACATGCCTAATGTTATCACTTTATAAAAAAAAAAAAAAAAAAAACCTTAATGGTTTGTATTATTATTAGCGGGCTGTTAGCCCACTTTGAGGATAAGTACAATGGGTGCTAGTAGCTGTAACCAAACCAACCATATTCATTTAATCCTAATCTATGACTGCAAATTGAATATTTTGAAAGCTCAGTACTATTCTTTATCTGTGATGCAATAATAATAATTGGTATTGTATTTGATAGAGAGTTATAATATGACAAAAAAAAAATTCAAAATTGTGCCTTTATAATTTACTAGCTGAAGTACCCGTTCTTCACACGGGAATGAATGGACTTTTTGATATTACGATTTGTGGTGATTACTATTCATTGTAATAAACAGATATAGCAAAATGGATATCGCGTTATATTGTGTCCAATAATCATGCATACCGAATTGAAAGGCAATCGTTTGTACGGTGCAGAAGGCCGTGCGGTGTAGCGCAATCTAGTGGCGAGTTTTAGCAAAACGGATACGGCGAAAATATTTTTCGCATTCAGATATCGATGTATACGAATTTTCATGACTATCGGCTGGACAGTCCTGAAGTTCATGTGTTGACGTGACATCTAGTGGTAAGTTATAGGAAAATGGATAGCGCCAAACTCTTCCCCGTGTTCAAATATCTATGTATACCAATTTTCATAACGATCATTTGCACAGTCAAGAAGTGATACACTGCAGGGCCATCTAGTGGTTAATTAAAGTAATGATTTGCTACAGCGCCGTCAAGTGGCGAGTTATAGCAAAATGGATAACGCCAAAATATTCTCATTGTTCAAATAGCTATGTATACTGATTTACATAGCGACCGTTTGAATGGTCAAGAATTTGGCCTGCTGCAGCATCATCTAGTGGCGAGTTAAAATAATAATGCATTGCAGTGTCATCTAGTGGTGAGTAACATCAAAAAGAACGCAGTTAGAATATATTCTTCGTGCTCAAATGGATAATGGCGTTGCAGCGCCATTTAGCAGCAAGTTACAGCAAAATAGAGAGTGAAAAATATTCTCCGTGTTCTAATATCCGCGTGTACCAAATTTCATCGAAATCGGTTGGACGATATTCGCATAGTAAACGGCTAAACGGAATAGAATTCGACGTTCTGCTGCACCACCTGGTGGCAAGTTAGAGGAAAACGGATAGCATAAAAAGCTTCTCCATGATAAAAGACTTAGGTGAACCAAATTTCATGGTGCAACGGTGCTCAACGGTGCTGGAGTTTTTCAACCTCATACACACATACCAACATTCATTTTTATCTATAACCAGTGGCATTATATATCCCAGTCTCAAATAAAATCCAGTTTGAAATCTAAGCCTCGCCAAAGTGCCAACATACGCCATTTTGCAAGCGTTTTTTCAGGAAATCATTCGAAGCATTGACTTAGCAGCCATCAATATGGGAAATGGTTCGACCGTGAAAAAGTAAAGTAAGCCTTTATTTGAAAAGTGGAATACCTTAATACAGCCGAATTTTTTAAAATTATCAACTATAATGTGTTTTATTCATCGTTACTCCGATGTACTAAATGAGAAGATTTCAATTTTCTGAAATTTGGCGGAATTCCCCCAACTTAAATCAATGTACTCATTTGGCGAGAATTCCGGAGATAGATCGCTTGAAATCCCTTAATAACTGCATTATTTCTTCACGGATCATTAAAATTTAATGCCGTATTCTAATAAAACCTTTGCACTTGTTTTCAAAAATCTATTTCCTTAAGCTCTCAATAAATTGCGCCAAGCCGAAATCTGTGCAAACCGCTAGAACTCACTTTCTCAAAATCGGCATTTGAGCCATTTTATTTTTTTCACCAAACTAAAAAAATTTACCTATTAGCCTCGGAAATCTTCAATTCTTATTGTTTTGCGTATAAAACATTTCATTCCTGCTCTGATTTCCCATGCACATGATATTATAATTAAAAAAAAAATAACCTTACGAATATAAACTAACAAAAAAAATCATTATTATTCTTTTATTTTTACTTTGAGAATTTAAAACATTTTATTCGGCAAAATCGCCACACATGGCAACCACGATCCTTATTTCACACTTTTTTAACTACAGGGGTTACAATTACGGAAAGCTTTTTGCGTGGAGAGCATAAAAAAATCTCTTAAATTCCGGGAACGGGTGGACTTTCAAAGTTTTAAAGTGGACTACGATTTATTCTATATTATTTTACATATCTGTGCTAAATTTCAGGCCGATAGGTCCATTTTTGTGGATTTGTATACGAATCAAATCCACAAACAAACAAACAGAATTTCATTTTTATTTATAAGATTGTAATCTCAGTAATTTAAAATCATGCTTGTCTTGAAATAATATAGAATAATAGGTTTCTTGTATTATCTGTATAATTAAAAGAAATATAAATATATCTAGTATACAATTCACCTGTATCGAGCAAACACTGAGAGCAAGATTTTCTCTTTTAAGGTTTAGCAGTCTAAAACTAATATTTCACATGCTAAAAAAAAATTCAAAGTTTACATTTTGTTGCGCTTAGGATTTTTAAAATTAGATCGCGTAACGGATGTTTTAAATTCCCATTGAAAATGCAAACATTAGTATTATCACATTAAGGTTTTTCAATTTATTGTCAAATATTGAAAATATCACCAATCAGCTTCAGTTTTGAAGACATTCTTAGAGACTATTTTAATAAAACTAATGTGAAAACTGAGTAATGCATGAAATTATATATAGCTAGATACACTATCATGA
This sequence comes from Cheiracanthium punctorium, assembly GCA_038373885.1. Classification (NCBI taxonomy): domain Eukaryota; kingdom Metazoa; phylum Arthropoda; class Arachnida; order Araneae; family Cheiracanthiidae; genus Cheiracanthium; species Cheiracanthium punctorium. The sequence continues at coordinate 366,337 of JAWZYV010014318.1, forward strand.
TAACATGAAATATTTTATGGAGTAATTTAAGTTTTTCTGTGTTTCTTTTTACTTCTTTGCTATGTGATTTCATTCTTGATTTAAAATTTTTTTAAAGCTACATGAAATTAACTTATAGTGTGTGTTTATACACGCTAAAATAAAAACTTGTCTAAAATACACAAGAATGAGAATATGCAAATAAAAATAAAGAAAAACTATTAAAAATTTAACTTTTTTTTTTTAACCAGATAAACCTGCTTAATACAGAATACTGTGATATATCCACAATTTTTTAAGAATATCATTTTTAGAAAAGTTTACTGATAGTAGTTTTTTTTAATAAAGATTTCTCTCTATTATTTTTTTGCTGTCATATTAATGCCATTTAAAATTTATATAAAATACATCAACATTAATGGTAGTCTTTTTTTAAATGTTTTACTTTGAAATTATAAAGAATATCGGAGCAATTTTCTAGCAGTATTTAGCTATAGCCTTTTGTTGATGTAGCCTTTTTTTATGTAGTCATTTTTGTAATGTATAGTGCAAAATTTATTTATAATATAATTTATTACAGATGTTGTGCTTGTTGTTGCAAACCTCCCAGTTACATTGTTGATGACAACTGTTGCCAGTGTCACACTGCAGCTTTAAAGTATGTCACCAGTCTTGCCGATGAAGATCTTATATTTGTTTCGTTTCATAACAGAGTGTATGAAATTCCATTTTATGTAGCGGTTGATCACCAGACATGCTCAGTAGTGATTTCCATCAGGGGCACACTGTCCCTTTCTGATGCACTGACTGATTTGACTGCTGAATGCGACCGCTTGTTCACTGATGGCTGTCCGCAGGGAATATTCTGTCATCGAGGTATGCTGCAGGCTGCTTACTTTGTCAAAAAGAAGTTGGAAGAAAGCCACGCCCTCAGTGATGCATTTGCACTCCACCAGAGCTATTCATTGGCCATCACAGGACACAGTTTAGGAGCTGGAAGTGCTGCATTACTGGCATTTTTACTTCGACCAATTTATCCCAACCTTCGATGTTTTGCATTTAGTCCTCCTGGTGGACTGTTAAGCTTAGAGGCAGTGAAATATTCTGAAGACTTTATTATGTCTGTTACACTCGGGGATGATATAGTGCCAAGACTAAGTGTGCCAACTGTGGAAGATATGAAGAGGAAGTTATTTAAATGCATTGAAAACTGTGAAAGGCCAAAGGTATTATTTGTTTATCTTTTTTAAATATTAACTCTCACCTTGGTAAATTGTGAATAGTTCTTAATTGTAGTTATTCCCCTTTAGCTAAACAATATTGCAGAAGATAAATTAATTAAAAAACTTTGTAAAAAACATACATAAGAAGTAATAGGTAAGAGGATATGCACATTTCGTTCAAAAATTGTTTTGAACTTCATCAGTCCAAGCCCTTCGTCGTAAAGAACACAGGGAACTGAAAAGAGATAAACAAGCAAGATGCTTGTTTATCTCTTTTCAGTTCATCTTGCTTGTATCTTGCTTGTTTATCTCTTTTCAGTTCCCTGTGTTCTTTACGACGAAGGGCTTGGACTGATGAAGTTCAAAACAATTTTTGAACGAAACGTGCGTATCCTCTTACCTATTACTTCTTATGTGTGTTTTTTACAAAGTTTTTTAATTACTTTATCGTTTAACCCCAGTATTTTGAGTGATTTTTCAATATTGCAGAAGGTTAATTTTGATAGCAGTATTTTCAAAACTGTAAAGTAGCTTGGGGTGAAAAGAAGACACATATTTTTAATATACCCTGAAAAGTACTTATAGAAGTGTAAATAGTAAAGTAAAATTAATGAAAAAATTACCTGTGACTTAATTTTTTTTAAATAGATGAGTGTGACAGATGTGATTTGACTATAATTTATTTCTAATTACCAGTTATATTGAAGTTGTGTATATGTTGACTTAAGGCAGATTAAAAAATTTGTGGTTCGTATTTGTTTTTAAAGATACTGTTCAGCAATTATTTTACTGTTGCATTGTTTCTACAGCATGTCCTGAAAGCTCCTATACTGACAACAAGTGGCTATCATTTGGATATTTATTTTGCATAACATCTTTGCATCTTTCATGTGATTTACATTCAAAATAAGACTCAAGGAGCTCAGTTCTTTGAATATTTGAAAAACTCATTTCATTATGAAAAATAAAATAACACACACTTTATTCTTACATGACTTGACTGCAAAAACAACCAAATGATAAAAACTAAAGAACTGATGTAATGATAAGCAGATGATGAATTGTTAATTAGGGACTCCTTACTGCTTTTGCGATCACGCCTTTTCAATTTTGCTCAGGCTGTAATTCTCTGTGACTTTCAGACTGACATTCTGGCAGTTGTAAATTTGTATAAACACCTACTTCCAGGGCCGGAGTGTCGACTCATTCTTTGGGAAATTGCTTAGGTCCAAGAAGATAGTTCTTCAATGGATTTCATCCCACTGTGGGATTTATGATAACGAGGTGACGGATGAGTTTGCAAAGAAAGCCACTAATGTCACCCAAGCCTTGTGCAATTCAGTTGATCGCAGATCAGCGGCACATTTCATAAATTTGAAAATGAAACTTCTTCAGTGGCTTGAGCCAGAAGAACTGGCCAAGAACAAACCGTGGCACCTAACCATTCTCCTGTTACCTGAGCACCTAAGAGATCTGGAATGTAGCAGTTTTTAGACTGGTGATGGGACACGATTGCCTCACCACTTATCTCCAGAATAAATGTGTTGAGTAGTCCCTTGTGCCCCTCTGCAGTGGTGCCAAGCTGATTGTTGTTGACCACCTGCTTAAGTGTCTGGCACTTCATTGTTCCTCTGTTTTTTTGCTGCTATTGGGAAGCTAGGTCTGTTTCGGAACTTATGTCTGTTTCTGGATAATTCTGTGATTTGTATTTTGTTTTGTGTTTTTCGGTCAAGGTGTTTCTTATTCCTGCTGCATTGGAAATAAAAAAAAATATTACCAGTATATTTTATTTTTATTGCATTTGTAATAAAAATATAAAAAAAATTGTAGGTAATAACAAAAACTAACTGGTGAAGGTAATAATAAAAAGCCCCCCCCCTTTAAGGTACGTGTGTGCGTGTGTGGGTGTGGGGGGGGGTTGCATCAATTTGCCCTATAAAAATATTTTGATGTTTTTTTAAATGAATGTAAAATTGGTTTCTAATGATAATAAATTATATCTCTGAAATTCTCCTGTATTTTTTTTAATAACATCTCAATTATTGAAGTTTTTATGCAGAGTTATAGATAATTTTATAATTTACAAAATGAGTTCTAAAATATTTTTTGTTACACTAGGTTATAAAGATATAATGAAAAAAAAATATTTCTTTTTAAATGGAAACATGCCCTGTCCTAAAAGCTCAGTTTTAAACTTACATTAACCTGATTGAATGATGATTTCACTTAAGATGTTTTGATTAAGAAAAACTATTTGAAACAGAAAAGCTAAGTTTTAATAGAAAAGCTTATATATACTGTTATATATCTTTTCATGTGGGGTATGCTAAATTTGCAGTATATACTTTGTGTTTTACTTATTAGTTATAGATATATATTAAATATTTATTTTCTAAAAAAGTATAACTGCGAAGAAAAAATTTACTTATAAAAATCTATTTTTCCAGAAAAAACTGCAAATAATCTGGTTTTTCCTACCAGTTCAAAATTTCTGGAAATTTTACACCTCTTAATTTAGAGCACAGGAATTTCAAGGACACATTATATCACTCTTTGCAGGTATCATGAGCATTCAGATGTATTCATCTGTATATATTTATTGCTTTACTCATCTCTCCAAAGTCAATTAAAATAACTCTCCAGAATTTTGTTAGCTTCATTTAGATTTAATATAAATGTGATCTATAAACCCCTTTCAGAATATGTGGCCAAGATTTTTTATTTTTAGCCCTTGTGTTTGTTAAATCATAATAGCCAATTTTTTAAAATTGATTTTCCCTCTTTTTTATATTTTTAATTTAAAAAAATGTTATGCTTTTAATTCTTTATCTATATAAATATATATATACATATTTACCTTCAGTTTCCCCTGTAAAATTCTTGTGTTTTTTCATAAAAAAAAGAAAGAGAAGTGTAACTGATACAGAGTGTCTATTGAGCCATCACTGTCCGAAAGATATTCCATATTAACATCTATTCCCTAGAATTCTCACAAATAGAGCACTCTAATGATTCATTCAGTATTAAATGTGTTACATGTTCATTAAAGTTTCATCAATAAATTATAAAAGCTTTGGAGGGACTTTGAACTGCAAAAATTCCTCTCCTTGATTAGCTGCAGGACCTACCTTTCAAATCAGTTTTACTACTTTGAACTGAGGTGGTTTATTTTTTAAATATGTATATACATCTTAATGACATGTCTTGCAATAAAATTTTTTCATCTTTGTGATTTTTTAAAAAATTTTCAGTACAAAATATTCCTTCATAAGCTACTGAATTGTTTTGGCAAACCTTCAAATCCAGAAACAGATTCTAGCTCTGCTCCTTTGTCACGACCTTTACTAGAGCATTTAGGTCCAACTGGCTCGAGTAGCAATTACACTACCAATGGTTCACAGGTAAGTAGTTGGAAATTGTAGTTTTGAGTTTTTTGATAGTTTACTCCAGACATTCTTATAATATAAGGACTTATACAGTGGGTGAATTTTTATGAAACTGTTTAAAAATGCTATCGTTTTTAGTACAGTAAAGCACCATTTATATGTCTTTCAAAGGACTGGCGTAAATTGACATATAAATGAAAAGATGTATCAGTGAAACATTAATAAACCGTTTTGATTATTACAGGTTTAATGCTGCTAATGCAAATATATATAAATATAATAATTTGAAGTTTTTTTAGGCACTAGTAAATTACTTCGTATTAGTAACACTGAAAACAATAACTGAATTCTAAAATGAAACATTTATCTTAAAGTGAAAAAAATCATACATTTATTGTACTATATTTTATATACTGCATATTTACTATTAATGTAATTATGCTGCAATTTATGTTCTTGCAGACATTGGATTAAAAATTTTTTTTTTCTTAGTTGTCTGATGTGCTGATTGTCTTTGAGTATTTATTACAGTATCATAGTTTGAATTAAATTGATGAAATGTGCTTTTTATTCAAGTTCTTAATAAATAAGTTTTAAGGTTTTCAATTTAGTTGATTGCATCTTTAATGGCGGGGGGAGTAACTTCTTTATGTTCTTCTCCATTATAGCTTAAATTAGCACCAGATAATTAAGCAAGGTCCCCCTAAATAGGACTTAGGCAGAAAATTTTCAAATTTTAGGAAGGTGAAAATAGACATATAACCAATATTGTGCATCTTAGTTTTTGTTAGTCTTAGTTAAAACCAAGTTTTTTGAATTAATGTGATTAGGAATGAATCGGGACTTCATAAAAAGATATCTATCACTATTAAAATCTGTGCGCGTCTGTCTGTCTGTGTGTAGCATCATCTCCTCCAAAACAGGCTGGGAGTTGAGTTTCAATGAAGGTATCCACGGATTCAGAAAATTCCGAAGAAGGTCTTCCGCTAATTTAAAGAGATGGGGTTTCGAAATTCGAATTAGTTTAGGAGATATTGATAAAAAAAAACATCAAAAACACTAATTTTTCCTCTCCGTAATTCCGCAATTGTAACCCCTGTAGTGAAAAAGAGAGAAATAAGCATCGCGGTTGCCATGTTTGGCAAATTTATTAAACGATTTAGACTCTTGAAGTAAAAATAAAAAAGAATTATGATTTTTTTTTCTGTTTAGAACATTTGCTAGGTTATTTTTTGATTAAAATATCGTGTGCATGGGAAATTAGAGCAGGAATGTAATGTTTTTCATACATAAAAGAATAAGGACTTGGAGATATCTGAGACTAATGTATCATTTATTAGTCTCAGATTATTCTGTAGATTGGCGTCATTTTTTAGATTGGCGAAAAATAAAATGGCTGATATGGCATATTTTGAGAAAGTAGTAGGTTCTACCGATTTGCACACTTTTGGGCTTCGCGCAACTTATTGAGAACGTAACAAAATAGTATTTTTAATAACAAGTATAGGTTTTATTAGAATACAGCACTATACTTCAAAATTGTACCTTATTCTGCTTACTTCTAATGAGGCAGCAATGTTTTTTGCTCTAGCAAGTTTTTCCATTTGCATTCCATTCACTAGCAAGAACACAAAAATCTCCTTTTTATTTTATTCTTTAATTTTTTATTCTTAACCTTCTAATTGTCATAATTTACCTGTGGAGTCAGAGGGTTTGAAGTTCTCCTTTAAGAAGGGCAAGATTGTGTTCTAGAATAGTACAGATGTGTATTTTATACTTTAATTTTTAGTATGAATTGCTTTGTTGGTGTTTTCACTGGTGAACAGTGTCATAAACAAGACTATCAAAATGTGCCTAAGGAAGTGGGTATGATTAGTGATTTGTCAAATGAAGATCAGACTGCTTAAACTTAGAGTGATGATGAAATGCCTGAAGAGATTTGTTTTAAACAGTGGGTTAATACAGACCGAGCAGAACTCATAACGCAAATACAGCCAATTGATGAATTTTTACAATCACTTATTGAAAATTTAATGGCATTAAATTTTCAAGGAAAATATAGCTTCAAAAGAATGTATTGTCCTTTCAGATTTTACTGAAAATTATACATTTGTAATTCAGGATGAAAATCAAAGTTACCACTGGAACAATAAGCAAGCTACTATATATCCATTTGTTTATTACTACAAGAATAATGATGAAATTTGTTCCAGAAGTCTCTGTATAATAAGCGATTCTTTAGTTCATGATACAGCTGCAGTTCACTCTTTCCACAAACACCTGATTCATGATATTAAAAATACGGTACCCACAGTAGAAAAAGTTATTTATTTTTCAGGTGGTTCTGGCAGCCAATATAAAAATAAAAAGAATTTTGTGAATGTCTGCTCTTATATCAATGACTTTGGAATGAAAGCAGAATGCAATTTCTTTGCCTCTGCACACGGAAAAAATGCTTGCGATGGAATAGGGAGAACCACGAAAAGGGAACTCACAAGAATATCCTTACAGAGACCATACAATAGCCAAAATTTAACTCCAAAAGACTTGTTTGACAACTGCTCAGAAAAATATTGGGAATTACTTATTGCTATGTTTCAACAGAGGAAGTACAAGAAAATGAGAAAACACTGAACAAAAGATTTCAGTTCTGCAGCAGAATTTCTGGTACCTGGGGATATCACAGATTTGTGTCAATGAAAGTACAATCAGATGCTTTGTAACATCTATATGCCAACAATATGATAATCATAGTATTTCAAAAATATGTGAAAGTTCCTTATCATTTCAAAAGAATGACTATGTTGCATGTATATATGAAAAGGAATGGTGGCTTGGAAAAGTTTTGGACACAAATGAAGAAAACAATGACCTCTTAATCCATTTTTTCACCCATGTGGACCCAGAACAGCATATAAACTGTTAAAAAATGATACAGTTCGGGTTAGTAAGCAAAGGGCTTCGAAAGCAGGGGTTGATCCAGGAATTTTTCTTGAGGTCCCATTTTTGTGAAAACTGTGTATTTTTGTAAATTTCAATACAGAATTTAGTGAATTTCAACACTCATTTTCATACCAAACAATTTTCATACCAATTTTTAATAAATCACTGTTTTTGTTTAGATAACTTGGGGCCAAGGCATCTAGACTTGCTACGCTTGCTCTTCGTATGAGGCATTCGGCCCCTAATAAGGCTTAATCGTAAAAAAGGCATAATTTCAACAAACAAAACCCAAAGGTTTGTTCAGATAGAACGTTACCGAGCTACACATTACTTGGTTCTTGCATGTTCCTTGGAACATAAAAATTTAAACTTTACACTATTTTTAATTATGTGAAGCCCATGGAACACCTTGCGTATTAGCCAATTATGACAATTTTTCAAAATTTGGTGACTTGCATATATGTATAGTTAATAATTAGCTCTAAGAAAACAGTACTTCATATGTTTTCTTTGATTAAAACTATGTAACAGCTTGGATAGCTAGCCACCAATGGTGACTTTTCATTATTTGGCGATTTACACATACTCACAACCTATAATTACTGCTCATGTAAGGTTCCTGGAAAACCGTTATCCATATTTTCATATACATAATCCTTTGCAGATTTTTTTTTTTTTTTTTTTTTTTTAAGCACCATGAATTATATCATCTTGCCGCACTGGCAAATATCGAAAGTGTACTATAACTGCTATAATGGCATAGTTAATGCCACCCAATATTTCTACTGGTAGCAAATACTCCAGCTGGACCGAACCGGCTTTAAAATAATCTCCATTTTAATTATTTTTCATTGTCAAGATACTGGGTTCTAACATTTTGGAACTCGCGGTTTAGATTCACCCTGCTTGGAAAAGATACCATTTGGCCAGATCGTACCTAATGCCAAGATGGCGCTTTTAAAATCAGTTACAATTAGTTATTCTGTTTTGGAAAAATGAATAATCGCCAATTCTAAACTCCTGCTGTTTAAACGAACTTAATATTTGAAAATTGTCAACTTTGCGTAACAGACTTTGAGTTATTTATTTCGTATACTTGTTAATTTGGCATAAAATGGGTGTAATTCTACTTCATGTTTGTCCATTTCACGCGATTCTACATACTTGGAATTGCTTTGTTGCAAAGGGATGAATGATTTTATGCAAAACCTGGCAATCATTATGTTTATTTTTTCAGTGTTTTATTAATATCTTCTAAAATAATTCAATTTTTGAAATTTAAGTCAGCTTATCAGATTCCTCGAAATTTTCTGAATCCGTGGACACCTTAGTCGAAACTCGTATCCCCACAGTTCAGGAGGAGATAGACGAACAAGCTCTTGAGAGTGGTGTCAGCGGCCATTACTTTTTTTAACAATAGAGAGAAAACATTAATGTATAGCGTAAAATACCAATGAAGATCCATTTTAATTGATTGTATTTTTGTGAAGAGGCTGTTTTAATCGATTGTAATTTTGTGAAGGGGCCATTTTAATCGATTGTATTTTTGTGAAGGGGTTATGTTAATGGATTGTATTTTTGTGAAGGGGGCATTTTAATCGATTATAATTTTGTGAAGGGGTAGCAAAACAGACCCAATTTTTGTCTGCATCGATCCCCTGAATACACTGTTAAACAAAGTTTATTGTGCATGGCTTTGCTTTGGCCACCACCTTCTGTAAAGTGAAGTTATCAGTATCCCAAAGAATTTTTTGTTGCACAATTATTTTGTCATTGCTGAGGTTGAATTATTATAATTACATGGATTTTCACAGAGAAACAAATTAGTTGTACTAAAGCATTTTTTGAACCATGGCAGTAACTGAACAAAACTAAATCATGTAAAAATGTGCACCAGAACTAGAAATTTTAATCAGCCATGTTATAGAAGAAAAAAAGTAATACAGGAATGCCTAGAATGCAGAATTTCTCTATAGAAGACTTGATTATTATCATTTTATTTAACACTTAAAAAATTTCAAAATGACAATCCCCCTTTATTGATATCCTAGATTTTAATTTTATGCAAAATAATTTGTCATAAAATTTAATACTTACGATTAAGAGAAAGGAGTAATTAAATTTTTGGCAAGAGTGTGAATTTTTTTTTTTTTGTTTTTTTTTTTTTTTTGTGTGTGTGTGTGTGTGTGAGAAGCATAAGGAGCCGGGATGTGCATGAAGTTTGCTTTCCATGATTGTAACTGTGAAGATAATGCTTAGATTATTTATAAATTGCAGAATAGAAAGTAACACAACAATGTGAATTTTTATTTTCTTTTGCAGTCATCTGAAGGAAGTGTGAGCAGCTGCCAGACTGCCTCTCATCCCAAACCTCCTACCCATGTTCCACTGTATATTCCTGGTCGTACTTTGCATCTGACTCCGTTGGATTCTGGGTAAATTGATTTCCATAATTACATGCTTAGCTTAAATTGTTTCATATTACTGTTTGCAGTATGTCCCCTCAGTTTTGTTTCAAACATCTTTTAATTTGATACTTTAGTCTCATAAACTTAAAAAAGTCTTTTGTAGCAATACAAATAATATAGTTTGGTGTTGTTAAAAAATAAGTAAATTTGTTATTTCTATTTCTTTGGAAGGTTATATAAAACGAGAAATTCTTAAACCTTTTATAATTTTTACAATGAAAAATGATTTTAAAAAACATGTTGATCGCATCTCCAAAAAGTTTTATTTGTACTAAGAAGTAGACTTTAGGCACAGCTTCTCCCTTTAGAATTTCATCGGAAATGCTGTTCTAAATGACTTGTAAGTGAGACTGTAAGCAGTTGTGAAAACAACCAGAACACGAATAGTTCTGGTTATTTACTTTGAGCATTCTCGTGCACAACATATTGCAACATTTCAATTACCACCTCTGTATCCAGCAGCACCTCAGTGTACTTATTGAATGTTGTGATAATCTCTTCTATCTAGATGCCATTTAATTTGATTGGGGAGTTTGTGCAACCTTGAAAGCCCTTTTTACTTTTTAAATCATATACATTCTAAAAAATATTAATACTATTAATAACTGTTAGTAATTTCTGAGGTGTTCAAAACTAAAATTGATTTTCAGTGTTTATTAATTTATTTTAATTTAGGATTATGTTCCTCCATAACTGTCGTAAGTAAAGAAAATGGGTATTTACTTATTATCCCGCTGGTCTGTCATGTAGAGTGATTTTTCGCCAAGATATATGCCAAATACATCAAATTATTGATCCAAGTTAAATTAATCTGGATTTTTAAGGATGATTTGATTTTAAACAATTCGAAGCACTTACGATGATCTGGATAAAAAGGTTCTTTCATTGCAGAATATGGCATGGCTGCCAATTTAGCAATTTTCTTTTGCCGCCATATTTCATGCATGATGTCAACATCATCATCAACTCGCTTAAAATCACTACTATTATTACTTAATAACAAAGTATATGTTATACTATTGTTAGTGGAACTGCTATTAATATTACTTAAAATGATAAATTTCATAATTACCGCGGCATAAATGGAGTTGTCGCAAATTAATTGGTTCATCTGTTCCAATGCAGACGAAGATGATGTTGCCAACGGTTCTAATGCAAGAAATTTCATCTGAGAATCGTCCCAGAGTAGCTCAGTGGTAGAGCATCCGCACGTTAAATGGCAATCCTGGGTTCGATCCCTAGCTCTGGAATTTTTCGCATAGTTGGTAGAAAATGAAAATTAATCAGCCTAAACACTCCAACTTGCCTAAGATAAATTTCATTTTGCTTGGTAGCTATCTTGACACTTTATTGCTCTTTCATTTGACCGTACTGCAATAGAGCCAATATTTTATTCAGAGAATAACTACTTTGATGATGATCTTTCCAATTTTTAGTATTTTCAATTTCTTTTTCAGTTAAAGTATAATTTAAGTAATGTTTCATTTGAAGATTAAGAGTAAAGTATGAAAAAACACTCAAAATACTGGTGTTAAATGCTGAAATTAATAAAAACTTTGTGAAAAAATACACATAAAATGTTACTTATAACACGATATGATCATTTTGACCAGAAATTCTTTTGGTCTTAATCAGTCAAAGCCCTTCAACTCACTGTAACACTTCACGTTTGTTTTTTCACAAAGTTTTTATTTGTTTTAAGAGTAAAGTATGCTTAATTGCATTGGTGGGTTAGTCTTAAAGTGAACACGTGTTTATTTTAAAGAAGGAAAAAATGTTTCATTTTAATTAGTTTTAATACCTAAATTAAATATTTTCTGCTATTCATAAATGCAATTAAGAATTGTGAAAAATTTATCTTTATGATACAGACATCTTCACATAAATTCCAAAAGGTAGGAATCAGGGTGCTGTCATGCTGTTTCCCTATGCTTTTTGTTATGCCATTATGCAAGTTCCCGTAGATGTTCTATGTCTTACATGAGCATACCAGAAATAGCATCAACAAAATTATACCTGTGATTAACTTTCAAATAATTAAAATTAGTAGCTTCTATTTCTGTTGTTGGGTACCCTTTCCAAGAATCAGAATATGTATTTGTACCTTCATGAATATTGTTTTTTATTTCTTCTAAGAGAGTTGCAGCTTTTCTATCTGGAACTTGAATGATGAAGCACTTAATACTTTTACAAAATCTGACAAACAGCCATTTTTTAAGGGGTTCTTATGTGTATTCTTAGATCTGGAAAAAAAAACGCCCAAAACTCCAGGCCATTAAATATTCAGCCAGCTACCATGTCCTGTGAATTATTCACTTGGCCATGGTAGGGCCCTCTATTGATGATATTTTTAATAATATGATTGGGATAGTTAGCTGATTTACAGTGATTACTAATAAAATTTATTTCTTCTTTTAATAATATAAAATTGGAACAGGTACAGTAGAAGACCCGAAATCTGCAAGGCTTTTAAAATCTGCACTCTCTGTTCAATGTAAACAATGAAATCTGCCCTGCCAGCTGCAAGTTCAGAAAACTACAGTATAACCACAAAGTAAAACTAAATAAGCTATTCCCACTTCAAAAAAGTATTTTAGGAGTATGTGAGCTCTAATCGTAACATTGATAACTTTCAAATGACTGACAGTGACATAATTGACACTGAATTATGGTTGCATAACACAGACTCTGACACAGTAACAAGTGAGGATGATCAAAAAGTTGATAAATTAACATTTAATGAAGGTTAGGCTGTGAGAAAGAAATATCTCAGATTTGTAGAGCAGCAAAGCTGTGTCACGGAACAAAAAATAATGGGGAAAAAAAAAAAAAAAACTATAATTAGAACATCCCAAAGTCCTAAACTACTATTGAATATATATGTTTAAATAAGTTGTACTATAATCTCATAATTTTGTATATTGTATTCATCCTCTGTATTTCCATATCATGATTCTGATTATAAGTAACATGATTTGTTTCCCTTGATCTTTATTGTATTTTTTTCTACTATTTTCTGAGCGGGGTGGAAATAGAATAAATTTCCTATTATGACCCAAAATCTGCAAAATTCTAAAATATGCACAAGGTCTGAAACCAAGCTGTGTGAATTTTGGGTCTTCTACTCTTTCTTGGGTCCAGCAATAAAGAAATAGTCAACTTTAAATCTAACACTCTTTAAAATTATAAAATTGCTGCTATCAGATCATATATCGATCGTACCTTAAATACCTGTTCTAATTCCATAGTATTATTAAAAGAAGAAATAAATTTTATTAGTCATGTAAAGCAGCTAACTATGCGAATAATATTGTCAAGAAAATTCGCAGGCCCAGACTGGGAGGGTAGGGACCTGCCCGTCTCAAGAGAAGGGGGTGGGGGTGGTTATCATGTAATTGATAAATAATAGGATGCGTTAAACTTCCCGGGCATGGGGGAGTTATATACAAAAATTATATTAATTAATTATGATTTATAAATGATCGGTGCATTAATAAAATGTTGATCTATTAATTATTATAATTCCCATTATGAACTTAAAAAATTGTAATTTTAATCATTATTTGCCATGTAACGTTACGACATTCACTGCAAAAACAAAACATGTCCATGATTCACCCCTTTCTGTAACTAGATTTTTTTATAGTACCCTGCCATAGCCTTAATATTAACTCTACAAGTTTTATTTCTGTTGTAATGAGTGTGTCTATCTGGTAAAATGTTTTTCTATAAGAGTAAATATTTTTAAATTTTGAACAGTTTGTCTTTCTTGTATATATTCACTTGTGCCATTGATTTTTCTTATCATGTATTTAGATTGTGAATCATACAAAATAAAAATAAAAATATGTATGCTGATTTTTTTTTTCTTCCAGTTTTCAAGGACGTTGGGTATCAGCAGATTATTTTAACCAGATTATAATTAGTCCAAGAATGGTGTCTGATCACATGCCTCATTCAGTATATGATGCACTGAAGCAGCTAACTAATAGCCCTCGGAGCTTTATTCCATAACCTATGTGTGAAAATAGGTTACAAGAGGTTAATTATCTGAAAAAGAAAGTAAAATACGTACATTTTGCTATTTCAAAGTGTATTAGAGAACTTTATATAGTTTCATACTACACTGTTACAAAGACCTTAACATACATTTTTTTAAGGTTAGTTGAGGCAAGTGTTATTTATTTATTCATAACATTCTTTTTAAATTGTTTTTGTTTTGTTAAATTATTTATTTATTTTTGACAAATCTTTGTATATATAAGTATATATTTTTGTTTGTATATATGTATATGTGTATGTAAATAGACACAGATAGTTTTATATGGACATGAGTAGAAGACATGAAGATGTGGGATGGTATATACGAGGCTTATTTGGTAAGTAAGTTCCATTTTGAAAAAGACTTAGTAAATTTTTTTTTCAAGCCAATGTTATTTTTACTTGAAAGAGCAAGCCTTTAACTATTTTCTTACATAGTTACTGCCAATGTTCAAGCACTTATCATTGAAGGTTACCAGCTTTTCTATACCTTCTTCATAGAAACTTTCTGCCCATAACGATAAAAATGACTAGGGTATGCAATTCAAAACAAACTTAGAGGAATGCTCAGTAAAGGAATTGTGTTGCTCCATGACAATGCTCGGCCTCATACTGCTGGTGACACTCCATAGATGATTCGACAGTTTCATTGGAAGCAGTTCAATCACCTGCCGTACAGCCTAGATTCGTGCTGTCCGACTAACACGAGCTCCTGGACATGAAATGTGAGCTAGATGGCAAGCTCTTTGATTTCGACAATGAAATGAAAAATGCCCAGGAGTTGTGGTTATCATCATTGGCGGAAAGTTTCAATGAAGACGGTGTAGAAAAGCTGGTAACCCGCTATAACAAGGGTTTGAATATTGGCGGAAACTATGTAGGAAAGAAGTTTAAGCTGTGTTCTTTCATGTAAAATTAATTTGGCTTGAAAAAAAAAAATTTTTTTTCTAATATTTTTCAAAACGGAACTTACTTTCCGAATATGCTTTATATATATATCAGACAAAACAGTTGGTTAAATACAAACTATTGATGAAGGCATTCTTTCATTAAGTTTTTTAGAAGTGGGTATACTTGACTTCTACAAGGGAGCAGAAGACATAAAAACAAAGTTAAACTGGACTTGTTAGACTGAAGTGCAAGTGCAGTACATCTACATATTTCCTCTAGCATAAAGTATGAAAATTCCTCATGTGCGGCCATCAGCTTTCATTTTGACTGTTATAAAATTTAAATAATCGACATTTTTTTGATTTTCTTACGAATTATATTTATCTTCCTTGACTTTTTCTAATCATGCATGTGTACATGAACAAATTTTTTGCACGTTTAATTTAATTTAATTAATTTTTTAAATATGTTTTTTAATTAATTATTTATTTATTTTGGGAGGGGCATCTAAAATTATCGATAATGGTCATTTTGATCTCTCAAAAAATACTGCTTTTACCAATATATGTTGGTTGTTTTTAGCTGTTAGCACTAAATAATGCTCACGTTAGGTGTTAAGATTTTAATGTGATCAAGATTGATAAATTTATTGAAAATTTTGTGTAATACCATGAATAGGGTTAAAATATGATAATTCAGAAACAAAAGTGGATTTAACAGCATATACTAAAAACATATTTAAAAAGTTTATTTTTAAAGAATTATTTATTTATTTATTTTTTAATGATGGTCTTGCTTGGCATTGCATGGTTCCATAAATATATGTAGAATGCATTTTGTTGTGTAAAATATTATTCTTTGTGTGATTGTGCATTTCGATAAAGATATACCTTTTTAAAGGTTAGTTATAATTGGAAAATTTAATTCAATATAAATGTTATTTAAATGGATATTAACCCTTTTTTGGTTACTCCACTATTGCTATTTTATTCTGTTTTCAGATTAATCTAGCTTAGTGTGATAATAAATTTGAAAGAATAATTAATTTTATTTTGGTCATTAGTTGACTGCTGAAAAATTTAATCTGTATAACTTAGACTCTATAAATTACTAGCTCAATGGAATCACTGCGAACTGAAGAGTGTAACTGATTATTTAAAACTAATTTTTACGACTTTGTATTTTATTTATTTTTATTTTTAAAAAGTCTATTGAAAATTTCACAGTTTACTCTTCACACTTGCCTTGATTTACCTTCTGATAAGATTTAGATTTAAAAAAAAATATTTTGTTAGAAGTGTGCCAAAAGTATGTATTTATAAGGGTTAGGGTGAAGAATTGTGTTTTAATTGCAATAGTACTCAAACGATACATTTGTAACAAATTTAAATTATTAAGTAATTTGAAATGCATTTTAGCCCGACTGTTAATAAAACAACTAGTGATTTTTCACTGTATAGTTTGTTGTAAAATGAAATTCACATTAAGTATATGTTCCATGAAAATTTTTGCAAATTAGTTTGATACAAAAGATCACAGTTAATATAATTGATTGATCTAATAGAGTATTTATTGGGTGAAGCCACAATTGTAATATTGCTATTATGCATTAAAAAATCAAGCCTGATTCTTGACAAAAATAACTCACATTTAATAATAATTATAGCAATAAATTCATAAAATCTTACTAGTAATGTTGATGAGACAAAAGTATCTATTTAAGTTTAAATGCATTAGATATGCATAGTACAATTGTAAGTTTCAGCTCATGTTCTTCCGTGCATAACAAAAACGAAAAGATTTCTGCTGAATGATTATCTGTTGTTAAGGAATCTGGTTTTAAGACCATATTATTTTAGCAAAATGAAAAGGCACTTGATAACTATTGCTATTAAGTATTTAAAAAGTGCTATCTAGTTATAAATTAATTTATTAATGTATTATGTATAATAGAATAGTGTGCATTAATAAAACAAAATGGAAATAAAATACAGAAATGCATACAATGAATTTTGTAAAACACTTTGACCGCGTTATCCTAACACTGTTGAGTCTTCAAAAAAGTGTTGCCATTGTGTCAAGGTAACCTAAGTTACATATGCACGGAATTGGGACTTTGAAAAACTGTCCTGATAAGTGGGTGTATTGAAAACTGGGTATCAGAATAACAAAGTCAAACTATATTATTTATAATTATTACTTTCTGATATTAGTTATATTGATTTGTGAATGTTCTAAGCAGGCCCGTAGCTACGGGTGGGCCTACGAGGGCCATGGCCACCCTGCTAAATTCTGTGCCCACCCTGCTTCTGGGCTGTACAAGCGGTCGTATCATGGTCTCTATCTGAATCCGAACATAAATTGAATACCGCTTTGGTTGTTCAAAATCAGGTTTGTCTCGAAATACATTACGATAACTTCCTCATGTTTATTTAGGCAGTTTTTTGAATATACACTTAGAAAGGACAACAAACTAGCTGATATTATAACCAGAATACCGAAGAATGCTACATACAAATCTCCGGGAATGCAGAATGAAATTATTTCTGTATTGACGAAAATGGTTCAAGAAGAAATTGCGAGGAGAGTTCGGGGAGCAGATGTTCCATTCTTCACTATCAAAGTGGATAGAACGAAGTAAATGGGACTGAAAATGTATCTATCGTCATCCGTGCAGTAAAAGAAGGAATTCCATTTGAACATTTAGTTAGCATTGCTACTACAGTTTATCTGGATGCAAATGCGGTTTGTACAACAATTCTAGATGAGCTTAATAAATTGGGACTGGATCCAAAGAACATCATCTCTCAATGCTACGATGGTGCTGCCGTCATGGCTGGGGTGGTGGCATGCAGGCTAAACTCAAGTGTCAACTCAAGAAAGAAATTCTTTACATTTATTGCTACAACCATAAATTGCACTTAGTGGTTATAAGTGCTATTTCAGGGGACAAAGATTTGTGCAGTTTCCTCGATATCTTTTCTGAACTTTATAAATTCACTAGAAAGCATCATGTTGCAAATGTGTATGAGGGGCAAGCACTGAATCGTCTATTGCCTCATAGATAATCTGGGCATTACCGCTGTACAGTAGCGATACTAAATAATTACTCAGAACTTATCAAGGTTTTTCAGATGTGTGCTGACTCAAACTAGTGATATTTCAATGGAAGCAACTGGGCTGCTTTCCCAAATTAAAACTCATCGGTTTGTATTTCTTGGAGCTCTTTATCATTCCCTTCTACCCCTGTTAGATCCAGCCAGTAATGCACTGCAGTCTAAAGCTATGGACCTGCTACAAGCGAGCGAAATTGTTGCCAGAGTTGTAGAAGAAATTAATAAGCATCGAAATGTTGAACATTTTGACACCTTATACAAATCGGCTATGACAATGCTATCTTCTGGACAGGGCAGTAGAGATTCCAGCTCCCAAACGTAGATGTGTGGTTCCAATCCATTTCATAGATTTTATCATGACTGAATCTGTAGGAAGACGCTTATGTTCCCAGCATTGAAAGGAAATGTTGCAACAAGAACTACTATGAATGCACCATGATGCCTTTGATCAAACAATAGCAGAGCTGAATTTACGCTTCAGCCCAGAGAGCATATAATTGTAAGAGAGTATGAAGGCTCTCGCGTTCATGACCAGCAATTCGTCCGACATGCAGCACCAGGTATCTGGCAAATTCATGCAATATTGATTTGGATGGCACGAACTTTCTTGCAAAAGAAAATATCCGAGTCGAAACTCTCAGCCACATTGCATGAAATGACAGCATTTATGTTCAATTACAGAGATGCATTTCCTTCTATTTATTGCTTTCTTGCTTCTGCCTTGTCAATAGGAGCATCCACAGCAACCTGTGAGGCGTCATTTAGCACTCTTCAAGAATCAACTCCATTTCCTTCATCCATGCTGCACGAGAGGAAAGCTAATCTAATTCTTCTTGCATTTGAACAAAAACTCATGAACAGCATTGCAGTGGAGCTTGTTGTAAAGTGGTTCCGTGGTGCAAAGAATCAACGTCTACAGCTTTATTGAGACGTCGATTGAGTGTATTGAAGAAAAAACTATCAAAAATGCTAGGATAAAATCTATAAATAAACTTTTTTATTACTCTCAGGACCTTTAAAAAAGGTATACGCGTTTCGAAAGCAGCAAAAGAGTGCTTTCTTCATTAGTACCTAAATGTGTACCATCCAACGGACAGCAAAGCATAAAAATGCAAAATATATTAAAAGTTAAAAAAATATTTTGTTTTTTTATGCTTTACTGTTTGCTGGATGGTGTGTATTAGGTACTGATGAAGAAAGACCCCTTTTGTTGCTCCCGAAACGCTTATACATTTTTAAAAGGTCCTGTAAGTAATTACAAAGTTTATTCCTTATTTTCAAGACATTATTCTTAATTCCCGCATTTAATCTGTTCCGTTTTTTTTTTTTTTTTTTTTTAAATAAATATTTGCTCTTTATTTTCCTTACAGCGTATTTCCTTAGACTGCCTTGATAATTAAATATAAAAATTTTTGGTGAGGAAGTATTGTTTTAGCCGTTAAATAGTTTTGCTTTGTTTTAGTTAGCAGATTCAAAAATCGTGCCCACCCTGGGTATTTTCGGGCCCACCGATTGAACTAACCCTAGCTACGGGCCTGGTTCTAAGTTTTAGTAATGGGCTAAACTGCATTTCAAAAATGTTGGTTGATTATTCATCATTGTTTTATAATATATAATCTTCTCAGTCTTAAGTTTTGTAATTATTAAGAAATTCATGTTATCACTCAAGTTTTTGTTAGGAATATGAAAAATAAAGACATGTATATTTTGAATAAATGAAATGAAAGCCCTTCATTTAAAATTACTAAAGAAAAATATCTATTTTTACAATGCAATTGTTGCTTTTTGTGTCATTTTACATGGGTAGAATGTTTTAAAAATATTAAAACTGATATACAAAAGTATTTATAAGTGTTCTAGTGTGTGTTATAGCTAGTCCAAGTTCCATGTTTTAGTCTTTAATAATTAGTAACGTTTTCTTGTGTAAAACTACGATAATTTTATATATTTTAAGTTAATAAATTATATCTGAACAAATGTGCAAATCAAGTGATTTTAATTAAAGATTCTGTAGTGGTGTACTGATTTTAATGATTCATGGAAAAATATACTATGTATAAATTCGAGAAATGCTAGAAATATTAGGGCATTATATGGCATTTAGCCAAACTACTGAATATTTGGTTGGCTAAATAATAAAATATTTTTGTTAACTTATTGTCCAAAAAATGTGTAACATTATATATATTTAAAGTATTTATTTTTTCCTTTTATTTCTCTTACGCTTCTTGAGATTTTAACAATAAAAATTATTTTAATCAGTTGTTTTTAAATGCTTGAAGTAAAAATAAAACCAATTCATGAATATTGTAAAATTAATGAAATTTTGTATTTATTTCAAAGAATTCAGAAATTTTCATCAAAAATAATAGGTTGCAAAGGTTTTAAGAAAATATGTTGTACCTTTGAATCCACCTTCGAGTTCTGGGGTTGTGAAGCTTAACAGTGATTATAATTACTTACTTTATTTTAACGACTAAACTGAATTCAACATCACAAAATTGACTTTAAAAATTAATTTGCAGCATTGCTCTTAGTAGTACATGCTGATAAATCACTTAGTCATATCTCCATGATCTTGGGAACACCATGTGCAACACTTCTATTTCTCTGCCAAAGGCCAGTTTACCACACGCAATGCAGTAGACTTCAAGAACAAGCATAGTGAACCCGCTTCAAGTTATATCGACTGGATCACAGTGGAAATCACCATGATTTAATAAAATAGAGGCTTTTACAATGCGTTACCTTTAGTGTGCATACATTTTACAATGAATTAGCATTTCCTATGTGAATTAGCATGTTGTGGATATCTGGTATTTGCATAATACCAGTTTATTTGACATATTAAGTGTGCAGTGGCACCCCCAGGATTTTAGTTTAGAGGAGGTTACAGATATTGCTGAACTCACTTATAGTGATCTTGCTGGTAAGGGAAGATTTTTAAAACATCAAAATATTTTGTTTCACTTGCACATGGAATGCTAGTCTATTATTAAAGTAACTCAGTTTGTAACATCTCAGTTTGTTGAATCATAAATTATTATTTGGTATTTTCATTGATTTTATAACATATATTATATATAATTTGTAATTCCTTAATTTACCAACTAATTTAGAAAAATACTTTCTAAAAGATTTTAAGACAACTTTTAAAAATAATATACAGTGGTCGCTAATTATTCCAGTCACATCAGGACGAATTGAGATTGACTGGAATAACCAAAATCCGAAATAAATGTGGGACTAAAATTAAAAAAATTAAGAAAAAAAAATCAGTCAAATCAATATGTATGTCACTTAAATCAATTGTATTAATCAATAGTTTAACGTATGTGCACATTTATTTAAGAAAAAAGATAATAAAAAAGTGAAAAAAATACTTAGGTACATTTATAAAAAAAATTACAACTTCTTGAGGGGGGGGAGAGGAATCGGAAATTAAAGGCTATTTTAGGCACACCGTGTCATGCACTGCACATTGAATTTCACTTACTGTTGAAAAGAGGGGATCATTTATGTTGTTCTCCTCAAGTATTCTATGTAAAGTATCCATTACATTCATTAAATCTACCTTGTGACACGTATCCGGTTCAGGTGCACATCGTTGCCATCATCATCAAGTGTCTCATTGGTTCTGGGTGTGTAATTGATCATTATTGAAATTCTGTTAAGTGTATTAACAATTGTTTTGATGGAATTACCTTAACACCCTCACACAAATATGAGTCATCTTTGACTGGCTTTCATTTCGCTCTATAACTAATCACTTTGAAATTTTACCTAATCTCCAAAGATTACCTGATCGGATAAAGCGGTACTGACTACCGAAGTAACCAGTGGAAAACCAGTGCAATTTGGCCTTTTCGTTCTGTTCATACCGATTTTCACTGAAATAAGTGGCTTACTGATAAACCACTGACTAAAATAAGTGGTGACCTTTGTATTTTAATTCATTAAGGAACAAAGCTCTATTTTAAAGAGATTTTTCACTTTGATTTCATAACCTTTAAGGGGTGGTATAGCCCTATCCATGGGTGTGCCTATGTAAGCCCCGATACTTACTTTGGCAATTCCAAATTTTGTTGACATCAAACAGACAATGCTTGTTTTTGTTACCATCATTTGATGGACTGTGAATTTTTTTCTATGTGCACATACATGAAAAGTGGGCTAGCTACTACATTTGAAAAAGTAGTTTTGCATTTTTAGTTCTAAAAACTGTGTATTAAAAATGTTACATAAAACTTAATGCATTGATTAATAAAATCAGTACTAATCATGTTAAACTCTTATTTATGAGACATATATTTAATATATTTAATATATTTTTAAATATTTAAAAGTTACAATTTATTAATTTTTGCGAAAATGAAGATATCAGTGATTTCGTGAACTGAATTCGCGAATTCTATATGAATAGAGCCAAAAGTTGAAAAATCCCCAAATTACCTAAATGTAGAACCCCTTTAAGGCATTTTAAGAAACTTCCTTTTGTTCAAAAAGTTCGTCCCGTCCACTTACCCATTTTGAATGGCTTCAAATAAGCTGGTATAAGTATTGTAAGTAAATAAGTTGCATTCTATTAGTTGTATTATTGTCTTTTATTCAAGAAGTAATTGTATAGTATTCAAGAAAGTTGTCATGAAAGAGTTTGTAACTGTGCAGTAAATTATTAAATTTTAATAAGTGAAAAACTGCTGATTTTTTATTATCATTTGAAGTGACAAAAAAAAAAAGTATTTTGTGAGGCTTTAATTTTCGCAATTATAATGGGCTCACGAAAATTAAAGCCTTGTGAAAATAAGTGATTTTACAGTAGTAATGAAAACTTTAAATATTTGATGATTTAATTTGAATCAAACTTTAATTGCTATAGAATTATGCTGTTTATTATTATTATTATTGCTATTGATATTTCTTAATTACGGCCAACATTCGATTTTTTGACAATAAGAAGTCTTGCAGTCCAATATACACTTCCTTCACACAAAACAGTAAGGAAGTCCCAAACAACCAGACATTAGTCATGTCCAGTTAGCAAGATGACTCTCCATAACTCTACGGAAGCTTTTTGGATGGAAGACAAAGTAGTTGGAAGTCCTCCCAAGATCTGTCAAAGTTCATTCTCTGTTGATTGATGATTTAGATTTTTTTTTTTTAAAGATAACATTTCTTAGATTAATAGGTGTTGCAGGGAAATCTAAGAGAGATGCTTTTCTGTGACACTATCTGCATTTTTATTTCCCCATAAGCCAAAATGGCTGGGAATCCATTGTGAAATAACCTCCTTTCCAGTAGATAAAAGAATATACATAGTATTTATAGAATTAAATTCGATTTCAATAGGCAGTACTGCTTATTTTGAGATGGTATGTATTGCAGCTTTGGAATCAATCAAGACAATAAATTTGGCATCAAGTCTATCTAAAATCTTTTGGAGAATCAGGTAGATTGCAAAAATTATTCTTATGACTGCACATCATTTTGAATAAAAAAAAATTGCAATTTTTATCCGTTTCAAGCACCTGGGAACCCAGTACGACCGTTAAAAAAATGTTTGTCTCTCATTCTGTCTGTTACTCAATTTTTGTTTACGTAACACGTAAAAATGACTGAAGTAAATAAAATGAGTAGTCACTCAACTTAAACTATAGGCGTCGGGTTGAAAAAAAATTGATTAGATTTTATGAAAACTGTTTCAAAATGCGTAAACATTTGTTAGCTCATCATGTAATAATGACTGAAGCGAATGAATAAAATTTGGTGGCTTAATAGTTGAACTTGAAACTTAAACCATTGGTATCATTTAAAAAAAAATAAAAATTTGATTAGATTTTGAAAAAAGTTTTTCAAAATACGCAAACATTTGTTGACGCATCATGTAATAACGACTAAAACAAATAAAACGAAATTAAAGGGACATGATATATCTCCATACAAAATGAACTATAGCTGTCGAATTTTTTGAAAAATTGGATTAGATTTTGGGATTTTGTGAAAATTTATTCAAAAGGCTTAAATATTTGTTTGCCCATGATGTATAAACGACTGAAGTGAGTGAAATAAAATTTAGCGTCATCAAGGTGGTCACTTAAATAAATGTTTGTTCCAGTCCATTCTTGAAAAATGGCAATGGAATAAAAAGAAATTTGGAATTATGTTAGATGGCAAATTAATTTAAACTAGATGCCAAAATTGTTTTAAATATTTAATACATTTTGAGATTTTGCAAAAAATCGTGCGAATGTTTTTCTTGCATCCCTAAAAAACGGTGTAAGAGAATAAAATTAAATTTAGTAACGTGATCAGCAACGACTAAAACAAAAATGTCAGATTTTTATTTATATATTTATTTTTTAATATGAACAAATTTCAAGACTTTGCAAAAGTTTATTTTATTTAAAAAATAATAATAATAAAAAATGTCTATTTGCTTTAGATATTGTGAAAATTTTACAAAAAAATTTCTGAAGGGATAGTATTAAAATATTTAGAGTGAATTAAACAAAATTTAGTTACAGGCAGTGAATGACCTCCTGACTGTCAATGACGGATACTTCAGCTAGTCTCCTATATTTGGCGAGGAATCGCTAAGTATCAAGACTCAATTTCAAATGAAATAAGGAAACTAAGTTAATCAAAAATGTGCAGGACCGTACCCAGAAAAAAATTTCGGAGGGGTTCAAATCGTGGAAAAGGAAGAATTTTTCACAAGAAGACTTTATTATTTTGTTGACAAAAATCGAAATTTCGGGAGGAGGGGGGGGGGCGAACGGACTTCCTGGATACAGTCTTGAAAATGTTCATAATGTAATAGGCGCACAAAGAAGTGATACAGTATCCACATCATTAGCACCAGAGTGCTATTAATTTCAACCTTGCTTTTTGTGTAGACACGATTTTGGTTCAATTTTTGCATCGAGTCACTTTTCGAATAGGTTTGCCAGATAATGTGGAGGGGGGGGGAGGCATTAATAAAATGTTGAAAGTCGCACAAGGTTTGCAATTTCTGATAATGGATCGCTAAACTGGGTGCCAAAACGCGACAATTTATTATAAATATATTTTGAGTATAGTTACAAAACGCCTGGCGAATATTGTAAAATAGTTTTAGTAGGCGATTTAAATATAGATTTTAATTCCGAAGAAGTGTTTTATTGAACAGTGAAGACAAATACGGTGCACATCATAGATTATGAGACACTTTCCAAATGGTATTTATAAAGGTGAAGTGTAGTTTGACTATGCCTGGCGAAAATTGTTAAACAGCTTTGGTAGGCGATTTCTATTCCGAAGAAGTGTTTTATGGAACCAAGAAGGAAAACACGATACACTCATGGATTATGATGCTCATTCCAAACAGTATTTAAAATGTCTAAGAGATATAGTTGGAATATGCCTATAGTTCGAATATGCCTGGTGAAGATTTTAAAACAGTATCAGTAGGCGATTTTAAGATAGATTTGGATTCCTAAGATTTGCTTTATGGTTCAAGAAAGAGTTGATATCCATTTTAACGCCCCTACTTTCGCCAACCTAAAAATTCCCCGCACTTTGGCGAGCTTTGAAGTCACGGGTCTCTAGGAGTTATGCACAAGTTTCAACGCTCCCTGAACAACTACATGAAAACTAAAGTGATCAAATTAGTGATAAACGCAAAAGATAAGGATTTTGAAGACACTTAATTATTAAAACTACATTAATTGGCAACCCAAAATAAATAAAAATGTTTCGGAATGCTGTACTTACAGGTTGTTCCAAATCGCCATTTTAATTCTAAATTACGATTGCTACATAAATGGTTACTGTATATGTTTAAGGATCGCCACCTTGGCGAGAGTTGGGGCGTTAAAGTAGAAATCAACCCAAGAAAGACAAACACGGCACACTCATGGATTATGATGGACATTCGAAACAATATTTAAAACGGTGAAGTACAAATGTAAAATACTTGGCGAAGATTGTAAAATAGTTTTAGTAGGCGATTTTAAGATATATTTCGATTCCATAGATGGGTTTTATAAAACAAGGAAGAAAAATACTGCTCACTCATGAATAATGATACACTTTCCAACCTTATGAAATAAGGAAGAAAATGGGGACGACGCATAAACTATGATACTCTTTTAATATATAGCAGTTTGGTGCGTATTTAAAATCTGAAACGGTTTCAGATTTTCTTCATTTTTTTTATTTTATTTTGATATGAATTTTACAATATTTGCTAATAATCATAATCAACAGCAGATTGCTTGTAGTCTAGTACTTTTGTAATGCCATTTTGACAAATGCTCTAGTACATCATCCGTCCCTTTTTGAAATTACCCTCTTCGTCTGTTCTCATTATGAGAAATCTAAGTTCTTGAGGTGGGGCTAAATCTTTACTATCTGTCTTTGGATCACAATGATTTCAAGGCAATAAGTACATTAATCATCTTCTTTGTACTCCAAGGCTAATGAGTCATTCCACATTTTACAGGAATGAGAATCTTTTGCGGATTCGCGTAATTCCGTGGTTTTGTTATTTTTATGTCCTTTTGTGTTATTTTCATGTTATGTTTTGTTTATGTTCTTTTTTAAAATCATCATAAGTCAAATCATAAATTATGTAATATGCCTATGTGTTTTACAAATATTCTTGAATGCGTCACTACTAACCCATTATTCTTGAGTTCGGCATTCTTTTTCTTTCGTTACAATGATTTTCTCGGTCTTCTCGTTCTTTGGTTTTCTAGAAATAGAAGAAAAATAGTTATATGTAAAGCAGAATAGGGTATTCCAATTGCTTGATATTGATATTCATGTAGAATTATAATTATGTTCTGCCAACTTAGTTGGCATCAGAAGAGAATAATGCTGTAAAAGTAACGAAAATATTAATACCCGTATGTATTCGTTACTCAACTCACTACCGGTTACTAAGTATTCGTTACTCGTTACTTGTTCGAACGTGAGAAACAAGTCTTATAGAGCATTTCGACGTGACGTATCCCTGACGTCAGCTGAGTGACAGCTTCGCGCATCGTTCTGCGCATGCTATTTCTTTACCTAACTGTATTATTCAGCAATCTCAGTAATCCGTATAAACTACGTGTAATCTGAGGAGGTTCATTGGGTTTTCGGATTACGAAAGCAGTCCCACTGTGAAGAATGTAAACAAACTGCAGAATAGCAAGCAACAGGCGTTTCAGTTTAGACAGCAATCCACGACTGTGCACGAAATAATGTACTTTATTTATTTAGAAATATGGAAGAAATTTTAAAGCTATCAGCAACTAATTAAACTCTAATTGCAAAATTAGATATTGTTTCTAGTTTAGGATTCTGATATTTTTTCATGATTTTTAAATATATGGATAATTTGTCTCCAATGTAATTTGAAGCTATAACTATGACTAGATAGGTTTATCCTTAGATTGACATGAATTTTAGTGCATGCTTTCTATGGATAACACTTTCTGGTGTGGATTCTGTTATTAAATGTGCATATAAAATGCATTAGAATAAATCAATAGAAAACATGAAAGAATTGGTTTGTTAATTATTTTTTAAAAATATATTTTGATTAAAAGTCAATTTATACATTGTTTACAGAACTAGTTTTGTATCAGTGGTTGGTTTATTAAAATAATAATAATAAATAAATAAAACAGGAAGTTTCTTATGTTGAAACTGGCATGTGATGTGTTAATGTATGATTACTTATTGTTGCTTATGGTAAAAAACTATAGAATCTACTTTTTTAAAATCACTAAACTTGGCTACCAGCCTTTTTATTCTTTTGCAGTATTCTAAATTAGGTATGGAGTGGAACTTAAATATCTTGAATAAATGTGTTTTTTCTATTAAACTGACACCCTCTTTCATTTCACCTTCTTATCTCAATTCTTTCTGTTGTTTCTTTGACTTCGTGAAATCAAGGTTATACTGTTGTTGTTCTCGTGTCCATGGACAGATGATTAAATGGTTAAACTGTACTTCGTTAAAATAAATCCTTATTCTTTTACCTAAAACTTTTTCCACTCTGTTCTGCGTGGAGCTGATACTAGGATTAGAAATTATTCTGAAGATTTTTAGATTTTTTGATACTTACGTATTATTGCAGTGGTCATTTCCAACAAAGTATTTTTTCATCAAATGTGCTGGAAACTGCCAATCGTATTTGAAACCATTAATAATTTCATGTGATTGGCATTTATCTTGGCGAGAAATCGCCTGTCTTGTTTGAGTGCCGGGATAATACGCCAGTAGCAATTTTTCTATGAATACTGTTCTTACCTGCTGTTTAGATTCAAGAACCTACATCATTTTATGCAGTCAAATATGATGCTTTTTTTTTTTCTTTCAATTTTTTTGTAAATAACTTCTAAAGTAATTTAAATTGGCTGACTGACATCTGATTTTTTTAATATCTATCGCTTGCATGTAGTCTGGTTCCTGTGTAAATTATGTGAAAACATATTTTCAAGTAACACTGTAATTTACGATGTTGAAAAAAAAATCTCTTACATACAATCATCATGGAAGAATATAACTGTAAAACTCTATATACTACTCCTTTTATTATGATTGTTTTTTTTTAATCAAATCATTGAACTAATAAATCTGATATGGACACCACATGACTTCCTTGTACCTCTATTAAACCAGAAATATTTTCGGGGCACTTCATCTAAACTTATTTCATTTGAAAGAGACAAAATACTGCAATTCTAAAGTTTACCGCCAAGCTGAGTTCAATTTTAAAGATTTGTTTCACTTAATTGGGCAATATTTTGACAAAAGTCAATAAGCTTGTGATAGCGAGATTTCAGTCACAGCTGAAACAGTTATTCATCACAGATTTTTAATGAAATTAAGGTATCTATAGACCCTTAATATATTTTAAGTCTTTTGGGTGACCCTGTAAATAAATTACTCAGTCCACAGCAATCAAAAGCACAGTTAGATGTTACAATAGTTCTAAATACAAAATTTCAACATTCTACGGCTAAAAGTTTTAGAGTCATGCAAAATGCATAGTTATTTTTGGTGTTAAATTAGCGATATTTTGGCAAAACTCAACACGGTGGATGACAAATAACGAGATTCTGTGCATGGACCAAACAATGAACGACTACAGACATAATATATTGAAGACAGTGGCGTAGCCAGGGGAGGGGGGGGGGAATAAGGGATCATAACACACACACCCTGAAATTTTTGCAATACAAAATGTATATTCTTCACTCCCTCACCACACACATGTATACATATATGTGAGTTACAATAGTAACCCCTCCCATGAAAAATTTCTGGCTACGTCACTATTTGAAGATGTCTATAGACATTAATGTATTGGAATTCTGGTAGTTGCATATTATCCTGATAGACATTCGTGCTAAATTATATTTTCGGAAAATGTGCTGGCAAACTGTAGCCAATTGCAGGGGCGTAGCCAGAAATTTTTGATTGGGGGGGGGTTACGACTACTAAAACTCATATATATGTATATGCGTGTGTGATAATGTAGTGAAGAATATACATTTTGTATGGCAAAAAATTCCCCATGGAGGGGGGGGGGTTATGACCCCCATAACCCCCCCCCTTTGGCTACGCCCCTGGCCAATTGTATTCGGAAAGATCATGATTTCCTGCAACCTGGATTTATCAAAGCGAAAAATCGCTCATCTTGGCAGACTGCAAGGATACATGCAAGTACCAAAATTCTTTTGGGTGGTCCTGTAAATAAACTCTCCAGTAGATTGGAAGAAAAAATCTAGGTGTACAACTAGATGTTAAAACAATCTTATATATAAAATCTCAGCAATCTATGACTAATAGTTCTTGAGATATGCAAATTAAATATATACATATATACACCAAAAGTTGCCAAGTTTGGTGACTTTTAATGCAGTTTTTGAGGGAGGTGGCTGAACGTCACCAGACCATTATCCAACCATATGGTAAGATGTCATTCTGCTTGAAATGAATGAATGTTTCTAAAACTGCCATTGGCTGTAATTTGTTGGAATTTTTCTGAGTGCTCCTGTAGAACTGTAAATGATAAAGATACCATTTTTGATGGCAAGATTCATTTTGTAATCCTTAACAACATATATAACTTTTGATTCATTTGAAATAACTTAATATCTCTAAATTACACTTTAATGAATTTCTGCCCATAAAATATAATGTATGGATGTAGATGTTACAACAATCCTAAATATAAAATTTCAACATTGTACGATTCATACTTTTTAAGATATGTGAGTTACCTACATACACACGTACGTACAGGCAGTGGCGGATCCAGAAATTCTCTTTTGGGAGGGGCTAAATTTTGATAAAAGCTTATTTCACCCAAAGAAAATATACAATAAAGCAAAATTTTAGTCTAAACTAATGTAAAAAGGATTTTTACATTTGTTTGGGAGGGGCTAAGTGATTAAAAAAGATCACTTTACATATTCAAAGTGCATAATGAAGCAGAATGTTACTCTCTAGCAATCTCTTATGGGGGGGGCTGAAGCCCCCAAGCCCCTCCCCTGAATCCGCTACTGCGTACAGGCGCCAGGAAACACTGATCAAAATGGTCTAGCTGTCAGTCAGAATGCTTGTACATGAATTTATATGAACATACATACATGTGTACAATGAGATGTCAAGCTAAAACTCAGTAAATTTAGAGGTAGTCAAAATCTGGATACTGAATTCTTTTTGCGATCACATTATTTCTTTGTACGTCATACAAGGAAGTAAAAATATTAGTGTTTATAAATTGTATAGGCACACACACACGTACAGTGCCCCTAGAAAGTGATAACATGCTTTAATTCTTTATCTATTAAAGATAATTAGGCAGTGTGAATTGAATAAATGTTTAAAATAAGGTTTAAAAAAAGACTATGTTAAGAGAAAATGCCTCTTGTTAATTTTCACAGAGTTACACTTTTTAAAATTTCTTAGAATTACCTTACAAAAAAATTCCTAGAAAATAAAATGTACCCCATGCACAAATGAGGTGATGTACAAAATTTCAGCCTTTCATCATATAACGTCTTAAGGGATATCTATAAACAAAGGTGACTGGGGTCTATACTTGAATTTGAATGTAAAATATTCTTTCATAATATCTGTATGACATAATATCTGTATGACCCTTAAAATGTGATTTTTTTCCTTTCAAGAGCTACTTAAAATTAGTTTAAGTCGGTACTCATTATCTTCATACCTTTGACACTTTTCAGGCTATAATTCTCAAATTTTGTACATCACCTCATCAGAATATGGAGCACATTTTACCGATTGGGGATATTTTTGTATGCGGGTTATATACAAAAAGTGTATCTTTTTGGAAATTAATGAAAGAAGTTTTTCAATGAGAAAACATTTAATTGCTCCAGGGCTAGCGGCAATTTCTGGCAAAAAAAGGTGCCGGAGCCTTAATATTCTTATGTTAATACTCAGTAGCGAACTGCAAACCCCTGTAATATGGGGTTGGTAGCACATTTAATTAAAATAACAATAATTTAAAGATTTTCCCATATAATAATTATTTCACAGAACAGTGATATAAAATTAAATAGTCGGAAATTAGCAGGAAGAAATATAAACATTATACAGAAAACACCCAAATTCTGGTGGTCTCAGGACTCTCAAATCTGGTCGAGGTGAAGCAAATATGATTTGTCTTGTGTGCTAAAATCAGTTTGTGCTTGAAAAGGGGAAAATTTATGAATTAATGTATATTAGTGTTGGGCTTCGCAGCAAAGTATTCATGAGCTTTGCTGGGTTTTGCCTAATATGTAAAAATTCACCCAGAAAAAAGAAATACAGGGTCAGAGTTCCAGCTTTTGATTTCTGTTCTGATTCTAACTTGAAACAAAATTCAAAAATGTAATTGTAGAATTGTTTAGTACAGTTTTATGAGCTACAATTGCGAAACAGAAATGTTTTCCATCTTATAATAAAAAGGCAGAAGCTTTATGGAATTATAAATTTACATTTTACACTCATGTTTACTGTCAATTTAAATAATTATGCAACTAAGTACAGATTACATTAATTGGTCTACGTCTTTAATTTAGTTGATTTATTGGATTATTTTTTTAATTCATATTCATACGTATTAGATTAATTACATGTACAAATATGTTATGCGATGCAAATGTTACACTTTTTTATTAATGGGATAACTGGCCTTATTTTACAGGCATTTACATATTTACAAGAACACTATGATAAATAATAACAAGTAGTACATTTATTTTTTATAAAAGAAAAAAAAAAACAATCTGAATACATCGTAATAGGAATTTAAATAAACACTTCTTTAATATAAATATTAATGGAATTTGATGTTTTCTAGGGCATACAGAATATCCGATGAATTATAATTCAAAAACAAAACTTTATTCTTGCATAAATCTCACAACGTAAGAAAATTTCGCATGCACAACGATATTTGTAAACAAACAGTAATCCGAATAACCTGCAGAATC
The DNA here is from genome assembly GCA_038373885.1 of Cheiracanthium punctorium. Taxonomy (NCBI): domain Eukaryota; kingdom Metazoa; phylum Arthropoda; class Arachnida; order Araneae; family Cheiracanthiidae; genus Cheiracanthium; species Cheiracanthium punctorium. The sequence continues at coordinate 398,870 of JAWZYV010014318.1, forward strand.
TTAAAACAAACATTGTGTTCATTCCCGTACATAATGTTGTCTTTCCGAACGCACTACCAGCGGAAAAAGTCGCTTGAAATATCATTAAAATATTATATGTTAAGCTTTTTAAAATATTAAACGCCACCTGGGACACAAAAGTCGAAGGTCCGATTAACAAATTACATCCATTACAATCATCCAAAAAATTAAATTTAATACTTTTTTTGAATGTTGAAAATCGGGTTTTTCCCATTGAAATACATTACGAGAACCCCAAGCTGTCACGCAAGACGGCGACCGATCGCAGAGAGGAGGGTTCCGTCGAAATGCTCTATAGCGCGTATCTAGAGGAGGAGGGGGACTGCAGCCAGGGCCGGCGGAAGCGGGCCTGCAAGGCCTTCTTTGCAGGCAGGCGCCAAACACAGAGGGGCGCCAAATTGTCCCCAAAGCAAAAACTTTTAAAAAATAGACAGATTTTAGGAAGATATGTTTTATATTAATAAGCATTGCAGTGTATATTTAATTTGTTTATTTGTCTGATAAAATGTGTTGCAAGGCCGTAGATAGAGGGGGGGGGGGTCAGGAACATATATTACCAGGGCCGTACCCAGAAAAAATTTTGGAGGGGGTCCGACATTTTTTAGGGGGGGGTGGGGCGAGGGGGGGAGGAATGATTGATTGAATATCATCATTTTATATATATATACTCTCTCTCTCCCACACACACGCACATATCGGACAAATATATAATGTGATAATTTCGGGGAGGGGCAGGGTCTGGATCCATAGGACCAACCCTCTGGGTATGGTTTTGTATATTACTATATGTAAAAGGGAAGTAAAGACTTTTAGAAACATATATTACTATATGTAAAAGCAGGGGCGGCCATAGGGTACGTGCCCCCCCCCCCCCCCCGCTGCATTTCTTAAAATGGAAAGTTCTTGAGGAGAAAAATTTGAAAAATAAAACAACAATTGATTCCGAAATACAAGAGATCTATGAAAATGAAAAAAAGCATTGGTCAAACGTATCAGGAAGACTGATTGAGATCACAAAATTTCTTGGCAGCCAGAATTTAGCCTTTCGAGGCTCATCTGATGGGCTGTACCAAAAAGACAACGGAAACTTCTTAAAATTAGTGGAATTGTTTGCAAAGTTCGACCCAGTTATGGAATTTCACGTAGAAAGAGCATTACGACCTAAAGGTAGCAACAGTAAAGTTCATTCTATCATCAAGCAAATATAGTCAAAATGAAATGTTGCAAATTATTGGCAGTAGTATAAGAGAGAAAACCTTACTATCTCTTCAAAAAGCCAAATACTAGTCTATAATTTTGGTCTATTTACCTGATGTTAGCAAAACTGAACAGATAAGTGTTGTCATACGTTTTGTCGTCTGCAGTGATGGAGGGGCTGAATTCAAGGAGCATTTTTTAGGCTTTATTAAAGTTGATGATTCTACAGGTAGCGGCCTATGTGAGACAGTAATGGAAATGTTGAAAATGTGGAACATTCCTCTAGATGATACGAGAGGCCAGGGATATGATAACGGAGCAAAATATGAAAGGGAAGAAAAATGGTCTTCAAAATAATATCCTAAAAATAAATCCTCGTGCTTTTTATGTTCCTTGTTCCGCTCATAGCTTAAATTTAATGATTAGCGATGCAGCAAAAATGAATGCAGATACTGTTAGTTTTTTTTCGACAATTCAAGAATTACATAATTTATTTGCTTCTTTTCCTAAACTATGGGCAGTTCTTTTGAAAAACATTTCCTGTTTAACATTGAAACCTTCTCAAACACTATATGGGAAAATAAAATTGAAGCCATTCGACCTTTCAGATATCAACTAGGAGAAAGCTATGACGCTCTTTTTGAAATATCCGAAGGTGAATGCTTTTCAAAAGAAGTGCAAGACGAAACACGAAGTCTGTGCGCCAAAATCAAGGATTATAAATTTATTTGTTCCTTGATACTTTGGCACGATTTGCTTAACAGAATTAATCCTGTCAGCAAACAATTGCAAGAAAAGGGTTTGAATATCATGACATTCTAGTGTGCACACAGGCTACTGTGCACACTAAACTTACAGGCAATAAGTAACTTAAAATGATTCATTCAAGAACATAGAAGTGACGTCAATTACAAAAATATTCTTGAGAAAGCCAAAGAACTTAGTGAAGAAGTGGATGGTGAGCCCCATTTTAAAACTGTTGAAGAAATCCTACGAAGGAAAAAGAAATGCCACTTCGATTCAGTAGCGTAGCCAGGATTTTATTTCAGGATGGGGGGGTGGGTGTATCAAATTGCTAACTAAGTATCAGTTGTAAATAAATATAACATTGTAACCCTAGTAGCAATAACTCATCGGTCGATGAGAGGCGGGTGAGTTAAATCCGAGAAGAAGGAGCAATGGCCGATCACGGCTTTTCATCCAAAAAAGGGGAAATTTCATCGGCAACTGGTACAAAATGTCCGCTCGGGGGACCATAAAGCCGATCATCGTTTCCCGATGACACCGATGAAATAACGAAAAGAAACCGATAAACTGTTTAAAATATATTTGTTAATAAAAAATAAACGACTGGCAGCAAAATTTTCAAAAAATGTCCGTTCTGTTTATTATATTTTCGTTTTTTGTATGCTAAATTTCCGTTTTCCTGAAAAAAAAAAAAAAAAAAAAATTCTTCCACCACCGGGCCCGAACACTGAGCGTACTGATTACGAGATAAGCGCGCTACCCCTAGACCATCAAATCTTGTCATGTACAAGGCAAAGTGTGAAGTACCGGTTATTTTAGTCTCAGATTGGGACTTAGGGTGAAATTTTGACAAAGTGTTGTTCAGCTATTATTAATAATAGTCAAATTATTCGATTGGTAAGAAATTAATTTCACTTTTTACCAATGTATGTAAGTAGCAACAACATTCATAATTAATAATTAAAAAACAATATTGCCAATTGTATAGGAATTTTAGTGTGATTTTAACTTTCATATTTCTTGGATAACTTTTAAAAATTAACTAATTTCTCTTCTTGCTGTTTACATTAAAGAGGTTTCAAAAGAGTTGCTCATTGTAATGAAGTTTCCGTTTTTCTTATAATGCAGCTGACGCTCAAATAGATTTTCTTTTCTTTTTTTAAACACTTTTTTAAAAAATTATTTAAATATTACAAACGATTTTTATATAATAAATACTTACATTTTTTTTGTAAATATTGCTTTTCAAATTTAATTTTTGTGGGAGGGGGCAAGGGGGGGGGATCCCCCCCCCGCCCCCTCTCAACCCCAATACAAGAAATTTGAAGTGAATTATGCGATTAATTCAAGAATTGTTCAAAATTTCCCTTAGATTATGCAAAGGCACATCTAAAATACGCAAATATTTATAGGAATTTGGGTAAAGTGTAAACTACTGGGGACACTTGCAAGGCCCGTTGACTATAGAGCTGCAGTTTCGGATAAGATATTGTTTTTCGGTTTCCCATCGGCGAAACTGCTCGTCTAGATCACTTCTATCCATGAATAAAAATTCATCTATTGCAGATTAACAAAAGTGCACTTGCCGATGACTGAAGTCGACGAGCGATGAGTTAACGATGAGTCGATGAACGACCGAGCAGAAAACAAGCAGTCATTGCTACTAGGGAAGCTAAGTAAAGGGTCAGATTTAGGAAAGGAGGGCTGCAGTCAGCGCCGGCGCAAGGTTATCCGGCGCCAGCCTGCAAAAAAAAGCTAAAATTGCCCCCCCCCCTTCTTTTTTTTTTTTTTTTTTTTTTACAGGAGAAATAAGTTTTGGAGAAAGCATTTGCCAAAATAATAATAATAATAAATTTATTTATCGGGAAAAATTAATTTTTCTGCATTTCATATTTACAAGCTTTTCTATAATTTCTTTAGTATATATATCTCTTGACAGATTTCATTTTCAATAGCAATCAAAGATAGATTTATGAGTCTTTCCTGAGATACACTTGACTGTAAATACGTCTTGATCAATTTTAATTTTGAAAATGATCTTTCGCTACTAGCAACACTAACAGGAATGCTGAGTAGTATTCTCAATATTATATTCAAGTTCGGGAAGCACAATTTATTTGACACAATTAAGTTCAGAATATCCAATGGGTCATTCATACCGGCTATAAAAATGTCTTTGGAAGCTACTATTTCGTTAAAAATTTCTTCTCCGTTAATATTTTTACTATCACGATATAGTAACAATTTTTTCTAAATTACTGCATTTTATTTTCAAATCTGCATTATCGATTTCCGATAAGTTACACAAGAAACTAAAATTATCGCAGTGATTTTTCATTGCGTCAAACCTTTCATTTAATGATGCCCAAACTATATCCAAAATTCTAAAAAAGACATTTGTCCTAAATTTTTCTTCTGGAGATTGAGGGGATTCGTCAGCATGTTCGTAATCGAAGCAGAGGCGTACCCAGGGGTGGGCATCGAAATCCCGGTTCCCTCTCGAAATTTTTGTTTAAAACGAAACGATAACTTAAAAAAAAAATGTGTTATAAGTTTACATACCTATTTTTTTTTCAAATAATATTTTAAATAATAAAAATGCGTGAATTCGTTTATTTTATAAAAATATTTTTTAAGGCTTATTTAAATAACTTAATATTTATTACTCATATTTCGGTTCTAGCTCAAGCATTTAAAAAAATAAGTTCTCAATCCTTCGGGACCACACTGAAAAATGATCCTGATTACACCATTATTTAGCACTAAAATGTCAGAAAACTAGAGCACCCCATTACTAATATTGTTCTACAATTGCAAGAACGCCCCCTTTCTCCCCCCCCCTAAAAAATCTGATATTGGCACCCACGCATAACATACTATATACCGTACATCCCGCATTATATAAAACAGACGCGATGTCTAATCCCATATCATAATAGAGCAGCAGATTCACTGCCTACCAATAAGTATTTGGACACCTGTGATAGAAAAGAAAAACTATATTCAAAATCAATAGTTGGTAGAGCCTCCACGAGAGGCAATTACAGCGTGAACCCTCCGGGGCATACTTTCCACAAGTCTTTGTATTACAGCTAGTGGTATTGTCTTCCACTCGGCTTGGAGTAGACATAGAAGTTCCTTCACCGACTTTGGACGGGTAGTGCACCCCTTCCGTAGTAGCAATAACCCATCGGTCGATGAGAGGCGGGTGAGTTAAATCCGAGGAGAAGGAGCAATGGCCGATCACGGCTTTTCATCCAAAAAAGGGGAAATTTCATCGGCAACTGGTACAAAATGTCCGCTCGGGGGGCCATAAAGCCGATCATCGTTTCCCGATGACTCCGATGAAATAACGAAAAGAAACCGATAAACTGTTTAAAATATATTTGTTAATAAAAAATAAACGACTGGCAGCAAAATTTTCAAAAAATGTCCATTCTGTTTATTATGTTTTCGTCTTTTGTATGTTAAATTTTCGTTTTTCTGAGAAAAAAAAAAAAATCATCCTACCCCAGGCCCGAACTTGAGCATACTGATTACGAGATGAGCGCGCTACCGCTAGACCATCGAATCTTGTCATGTATAAAGCAAAGTGTGAAGTAGCGGTTATTTTAGTCTCAGATTGGGACTTTGAGTGAAATTTTGACAAAGTGTTGTTCAGCTGTTATTAATAATAGTCAAAATATTCGATTGGTAAGAAATTAATTTCATTTTTTTCACAATGTATTAAGTAGTAATAACATTCATAATTAATAATTAAGAAACAATATTGCCAATTGTATAGGAATTTTAGTGTGATTTTAACTTTCATATTTCTTGGATAACTTTTAAAAATTAACTGATTTCTCTTCTTGCTGTTTACATTAAAGAGGTTTCAAAAGAGTAGCTCATTGTAATGAAGTTTCCGTTTTTCTTATAATGCAGCTGACGCTCAAATAGATTTTCTTTTCTTTTTTTTAAACACATTTTTAAAAAATTATTTAAATATTACAAACCATTTTTATATAATAAACACTTACATTTTTTTGTAAATATTTCTTTTCAAATTTAATTTTTTTGGGGGGGGAGGATACCACCCCCTGCCCCCTCCCAACCCTAATACAAGAAGTAATTGAAGTAAATTATGCGATTAATTCAAGAATTTTTCAAAATTTCCCTTAGATTATGCAAAGGCACATCTAAATTACGCAAATATTTATAGGAATTTGGGTAAAGTGTAAACCACTGGGGACACCTGCGAGGCCCGATGACTATAGAACTGCAGTTTCGGATAAGATATTGTTTTTCGGTTTCCCATCGGCGAAACTGCTCGTCTAGATCACTTCTATCCATGAATAAAAATTCATCTATTGCAGATAAACAAAAGTGCACTTGCCGATGACTGAATTCGACGAGTCGATGAGTTAACGAAGAGTCGATGAACGACCGAGCAGAAAACAAGCAGTCATTGCTACTAGGGTTAATTCGGCGATCCAACTCGTCCCAGAGGTTCTCGATAGGGTTCAGGTCTGGTCTCTGGGCAGGCCAGTCCATTCGATGATCTCCATTGGCACCATACCAAGCCTTAGTTAACCCCGAAACATGGCAACCGGCATTGTCGTTCTGAAAGTAACAGGGGTCCAACCCGTAAAACTGACACGACGTAGGAAGCACATTGTCATCCAAAATAGTGCAGTAGGCATCGGCGTTGAGCTTACCATGAATGGGGACCCAGGGTCCCAGTCCATACCAGGAGAAACACCCCCAGACCATAATTCCACCTCCGCCGAACTTGACTGTTGGCACAATGCATTCTGGCAGGAGACGTTCTCCAGGCAGATGCCAGACCCAGACCCTGCCTTCCGAACGGTAAAGGGTGAACCTTGATTCGTCGCTCCAAAGAACCCGTTTCCACTGATCTACGGTCCAATTTCGACGTGCTTTGCACCCCATTAACTGAGCAGCGCGGTTGGATTTTGTGATTAAAGGCTTATGGGCAGCAGCACGACCCTGAAAATCAAGCAGATGTGCTTCCTTACGGATGGTATTCATTGAAACAATACTCCCGGATGCCTGTTGAAACTCCTCGCGGATGAGGGCCATCGGTTGGGTGCGGTTCTTCCGAATTTCTCTGGACTGCACTCGTCGGTCTCTGTCTCCCAGTTTCGTTGGTCTGTCGACTCGGGGCACATTTCGACAATCACCGCTCACCTTTCACTTCTTAATCACATAGGCCACTGCCGATTTTGGTTACTTCAGATCGATCTCTATATGTCCCTTAAGGATCGGCCCCATTTGTGATACCCGATCATTATACCTTTCTCGAAATCAGAGAGCTCCGAACTGCGCGGCATCTTGCATGCGACTCATGCCGATGCCGTTTCTTACACCATATATACCGGCGGAGGCCGTGACGTACCTCAGGACCGCAGATATCGTGCTTTGCATAGGTGTCCAAATCAGGGGCGTAGCCAGGGGGGGGATATCGGGATATATACCACCCCCGAAATTTTTGGATTAGTGATGAAATTCCGTCTATTTACACAATATAAGTTCATAACCCCCCCCCCCCCCCCGAAAAATTTTCCAGGCGCATATCTCCCCCCGAAAAATTTTCCTGGCTACGCGCCTGGTCCAAATATTATTGGTAGACAGTGTATATTGTATCTATCCGATATTGCGTCATCAGTAATGAAAACAAAACTTACGGATCTTTCAAACCTCATCCAAACGAGACCATTCGGCACATGCGCAATGCAACCCCCTCAGTAGTCAGTAACGCAAGCGGAACATATTGCTACTGCTACTCAAATACCAAGACAGATTTTCCCCTTCAAACCGCGATCCGATATCCAGTAACAAATAACAGAAGATATTAGTACTCGATTACCGGAGCTCATTTCCCCCCTTGTATTCGAAGTTCTTTCGAGTCTGAGTGATTATCCGCATCTCAGTAACGAATACATACAGTTTGCTACAGTTCTAGAAGAGAACTATTGTTAACATAATTCTGTTCCATTCAGTACGAGGAAAAAAGCAGCTAGAGATCTGCCTGTGCCGGGCTTTTACACCAAGATGAATTTTAGTAACAATTCACACCAGTATTTGTTTTTTTTTTTTTTTAACGTAGGATTACGTTCCTTCACAAAGAAATATGTACAGAGAGCAATTCCGGGACTTATACCGCATATATATAAATTTTTTAATTTGGTAAAAAGTCCCAGAGTCCACATACAGTAAAATAAATCATGATCTGCTATTTAATGTAGTATATAGAACATATGTGTACTACCCCACAAAAATATGAAAAAATAAATAATATTTTTTAACATTTTTTTTTCTAAAACATTGCACTGCGTTTAACTCTTTAGCCCCGTGATCCCAGCCCCGTGAAAATCTCTTAGCTTTTCTTTCCCAAGGAAACAGCCGAAAAATGTCTTCCCCCATCGGAGGAAAGCGGTTCCTTTATCACTGAGTTTTGACAGTTCAGAACCTCCCTTTCTTGACCAGCAAGCAGTTAGGGCGAAAGACCTCCTATTGTGCTAATCCGTAGTGATCTATTGTAAGTGCTTTCGACAAGGTATTTGCACACTGAATAGTTACTTTCAGTGTGCTTGCTACCGACTTCAACACCTGTACAAAGGTGCCATGATGATTGATTAGAGGTCGGATACGCGGATTACCCGTTTCCCCTCTTCCTTAAGTTCCCAAACCTCAAGGGGTGTAACCTAATCAATAACTCCCGAGTCGGGAGGGAAAGCACTGGTTCCAATACGGCTGGGCCGTTTCGGGGACACATATGGGCAAGCCGACACGGCGGATACGGTCCCTAAAGAGTTAAGACGCGAGTTTGCTGCGTCTGTCATTAGAACTTAATGGAGTATATAAAAAATATAAAAATATATAAATTCATATCTGGACTATAATTACCTACGTAATAACAAAAAGAAACTCAATGAGTACAAAGAGGGGTATTAGTAGGTTTCAATCAATATTAGTCTGCCAACTTTGTTCACTACTAAAGTTAAATATTTATTTTTTAAATTGAATTTTAATTGTTATTTCATCAGAAACGTAACACCAGTGTCAGTGTATTTGAGAGGGGTAAAAAAGAGTAAATTAACGTTTATTTCATTTTAACATTGTTTCATTCTTTTGTTTTTACATTGTTTTATTCTTTTATAAAATGCGGGCGTTTCTAATAAAATCTGTAAAGACATTTAAAATTAATCTGGTTTTTAAGATCAATATTTCATTTAAAACAGAGCGTTAAAATGCAAAATTATTACAATAACAATTAACGATTAATAACATGCCCAACTTGGCTAGTCTGTGCAGAATGACAGAGAAAAAAAATTAACCGTTTGACTGCTATCCATCAAAATCCTCATATACCCTCCAATAAAAGTATTCGAGCAAGAGAGAAATTTCCTATTTTAGATTTGTGAAAAATAATTGAGTTTTTGAAAAACGCACAGCTTAATAGAAATGTGGAATGTCCTATTTATGCATAGCCTAACTCATATTCTATGATAAATAATTTTTAATATACGAAACCAACGTAGGAAATTTATCTCTTGCTCGAATGCTTCTTTTGGAGTGTGTACATTCCAAAAGCGCAATAGCTCTGCATAGCAGTCAAACGGTTAATAACACTTAGTTAAATCTAGCCAATATACTCCATTAACACAAATTCAGAAATATAAAAAATAAGAGACGGGGAGATAAATTAAAATTTTACTTAGCGTGGTTCCCCGTGCAAAAGAAACTGCGGCATGTATACCGGAATAGCAGTGCCGCATGCATCCCATTTTGTGAGGTACAGACGTAGCATATCACAGTTGCCTGTCTTCGCAACGGAAAGTGGCGTAACCATACACACAACACTCTATACTATACAGGTGCTACACTCATGGGCGCCGGCAGACTATTTCCCAGGGGGGGCAAAGGTGGTTACCATGTTGGAAAGAGCAAAAAAGCAAGAAAAAACACTGCATACAAAATCCATTGGGGGCATTGCCCCCCCCCCTGGTAAATATTCTGCCGGCGCCCATGGCTGCACTTAGTTTGGACTTCGAAATCATGCATGGATTCAGTGATTAGCGTAATAAACACACTTGAGCGTAACATATTTAAAAGTATGGTTAGTGAAATCATGCGCTTATCTCAAAATAAGGATTGTATTGTAGTTAAAGCATTGAAAAGGATTCCTGCTATGCACCAGTTAAGGAAATCTCACTGCACACCTATACTGCGCGTGTGATTGCTATCTATTGACAGTTACCAGAAATACGGGGGTGCGGCATGTGTCCCGGGGACTTTCCTGAAATTACCCTATATATATATATAAAATATAGAATAGCTAACTTACGTAATGTGGAATCCAAGAGGGTTATCCTCAAAAGTTGCTTTCGCGGACTCGGTAACAAAAAAAAAAAAAAAAAAAGAGATAGCCGTAAGATTTCTGCTAATATAATTAACACAAATATCCAGAAGTCATTTTCATGTTTTTTTTTGGCCGAAACGTTCCCAGACAGCACAGCAAACTTGCAGCAAGCTTGATTTATCAAGTCAATAAGCTTGAATTAAGCTTGAAAATTTCAAGCGTGTAAGCTTAAGGGTATTTGTCGAAGAAAAAAAAACTATGTTTTTAGCCTTGGTATACAAATCGAAATAAACTAATAGCACCATGCTCTCCAAAAAATTCCAGATGGTTCTTCATAAGCTGCTTTACACATTGCAATAAGCGGAAAAGCTGTGGCGTTTGTGAAATTTTCAGAAAAAATTCTTAAACATGGATCTGCTGCAAGATTTTTCGAAGAGTGACACGTTTTACGAAAATTTCCGATTTTTAAGAATTTTTTCTAAAAGTTTTGAAACTGATACAGATTTATCGTTTGTTTCAATATGTAGTACAGCTTGTAAAGAGACCGTTTCAAAATTTTGAAGTGTCTGGCATAATTAGTTTATTTGTACTTGTGTACCAAAATCACATGATTTTTTCGAACTACACCGTTAATGCAAGCTTGAATCAAGTGTTCTAGTTTACACTTGCCCAGCTTGCATTAAGCTTGACATTTCAAGCTTGAATCAAGCTTGACATTTTAAGCTTAAAAATTTTTCCTAAAAAAAAAAAATTCCTAAATACAGCGCCGGTCGGCGAACACATATTTTACTTTGCCACGCATTTCCCCCCTCTACGCTGAAATATCAATTTAATTTAATCTGTTTCCATCGAGTGTTCGTGGCTGGAATAGAACCCGGGACCTTTCGGTTGGGAGTCCAGCTCGCTTTCCGTTCAGCTACTAAGCTTCACTCAGATATGACTAAAGTTTGAAGTGACTTATCAAGCCGTTTTCTTGCCAGATTGATAAGTGGGCGATGTGTTATTTGTTTCTTTTATTTTTCCATGGGATGCATCAAAATTAAAATAATATTATGTGTCATTTAGAGACTCTACTAATAGGGAAATAAACATAATATAAACTTAAGAGCAGCACACGTTTTAAAACTTTCAGTACCGCAACACTCATGAGCAATACTGCTGGCCAAAATCGAGACAAACGACTGATTTTGAAATCAATTTCGTAGTATAATTGTATTTTATTTTGAAGAATTTCCATATTTGGAAATGTAGAATGGATTTACTTACTTAACACAAATATTGTGTTAAGTAATCTGAAATCAAAGAAACAGATAGTTAAACGTTACTTCGAAATGCTATAATCACAGTTGCTAACATGTATGGAATACAAATACTTTAGTCATTTTTGTAAATATTTCTTAAAATAACAAATAATTGAAAAATTTTGCTATTTTTTAACGCTAAAAATTCTCTTTACAAATGTGGTTAGTTATTTTCCTACATATTGGTATGCTATATCGATATAGAGCATTTCGAAGAATTAAAAATAAGCTTAAATTAATTTATACAAATGTAAATTTGAATTATTTTCTTTGTTCATACTTTATAATTAAAAAAAATATTTAACTTCTGAATTTTTTTTAATCCTTTGTAATTTTATTTTAAAACTACAAAAGTGTAAGATTTTTGGGCCCTAAAATCTGTAGGCCCTGGGCAGTTGCCCCGTTTGCCCTGCCGGTAATATGGCACTGGTAATAAAATAAAACACATCTTTTACGAACTTTCAGCAAATTTGAGGACGCTAGACAATTAATGTCCATTCTCTTTCACAGATGGCGCCATCACTGCGCACTTTGAAAGCTAAAATCAAGCTAGTATCACTTGTCAAGCTTAAATCAAGCTGTATTTAAGCTTGACAATTCAACTTGACTCCTGCAAGCTTGCTGCCAGCTTAAAATGAGTTGAACTGTCAAGCTTGCATTAATACGTCAAATTCAAGGAAATGTCAAGCTTGATTTAAGCTTATGTGCTGTCTGGGTTATTTCCATACTTATCATATATCGAAGGAATGAAGATAGCCAAAAAAATATTGCATTAAAAGGTATCGAACACAAATTCATAACAATCTTTTCAAAATGGACCTCAATACAGTGTAGTTTACAAAAACTGTTTTCACGTAATTTTTAGTTCTAGAGTGCTGTTAATTTCAGACAAAGACTTTTGCCTACCTGGAAGGGGCGTAGCCAGAAATTTTTCATGAGGGGGGGTTACGACTACTACAACTTATATGTATACGTGTGTGTGATAATGTAGTGAAGAATATACATTTTGTATGGCAAAAAATTCCTCATGGGGGGTTATGACCCCCCTAACCCCCCCTTTGGCTACGCCCCTGCTACCTGGTAAAAGGGCGAATCACTTTTCAAGGATTGCCAGGTGAAATCTGCAAAGTCTCCAAGGTTTGCCGTTTTTGGTGTTTTCTTGCCAAATTTGGCATAAAATAATTAGTCCCCAAAACTGGACCCAGCTTATCGATATATTCCGCATTTGTCGCGAAATTGCATAACCCTACTGTCTATTTAATTGGAATATTGGTGTCTATATTCGTGTAAGTAAAAGTGAAGTATCCTGGCGGGGATTTTAAAACAGTTTTAGTAGACGATTTTAATATAGATTTCAAATCTGAAGAATTATTTTATGGAATAAGTAAACCAAATTCGGCACGCTCGCGGATTATGATGCACATTTCAAAAAATCAAGTATAGATAGAATATGCCTAACGAATATTGTAAAACAGTTTTTGTAGGCGATTAAATCGATAACCAAAAGTATATTCAATATTTATTTACTTATTTTCCATTTGTATTAGTTGGCTTAAGAATATCCATTCTGTGCGAAGAACGGGTACTTCAGCTAGTCGAGTATAAATAGAAATTTGAAAAGAACAATAAAGAACGTTTTGGCCCTTTACTCAAGTTCGGATGCCGAAAAAAAAAAAAAAAAAAACCCTTGAAAATGATTTTGAGGTATTTGTAGTTAGTTGTTACATATTAAAGACAGAATTTTACGGCTAACTCTTTCTTCCTCTGAGATATGAAGGGAGATGTGAAAACAAGGTTTTTGCCCCTTACTCCCGTTTGGGTGCGAATTCTAAAAAACCCTGAAAATGACTTTTAGGTATTTTTGTTAGTTATATTTTAAAGCAGGAATATTACAGCGATCTCTTCTTTTCCTCAGATATATGAAGATAAGTGTGAAAAGAACTTTAAAGAACGTTTTGGGCCCCTTATCCCTGTTTGGGAGCGAATTTTAAAATCCTGAAATTGATTTTTAGGTATTTCTGTTAGTCATATTTTAAAGCAATAATTTTATCGCTATCTCTTTCCCCCCCCCCCCCCCTACCCCTTCTCCCAGATATATAGAGAAACGTGAAAAGGAAATTTTGGGCTGCCATGCCATCCCCGTCTGGGTTCGAATTTTTAAAAATCCCTCCATAAATGACGCAAGTCTCATGTCTGTATCTCCGGTAGATTTGGCTGTGCGATGATCGTCAGTCAGTTAGTCAGTCAGGACATCTTCCTTTATATAATGACCATGTCATTTTATCTCTCAACACCCTTTATTGAAAAATGTGTCCCAAAAATGCGACATAATTTTACATGCATTTAAATACTATTAGTTCACAACAGCTTTAATCTATTGTTACACTCTTTCGTAAGCTGTAGAATAGGCATCCCATGTATTTTTCATATAAATAGGTGACAATCCTAAAAATTTCAACAGAGGGTTACCAGGCGAAATACGCGAAAGAGGAGCGATAAAATGTCATAGTCAGTGAATATCGTTTTAATAGGGCCGTCATGAAACTAAAAAATGAGGGGGGGTTCAGCCCTTGACGAGGCTCGAACAGCCGAGATTTTAATATTTCTGTTTTTATTTTCATGAATCCGGGGTGGGGGAACATTGTTTCAGTGGAATATTAATATTTTGTTCGATTACCTTCCGATGTTTTCCGCTTGTAGCAGGGTGTCTGTGAAAGGCTTGTTGTTGGTTTCTGGCAGGAAGAAGATGAGAAACCCGCTCGATATGGAGAACGCAGCATACAGGAGATCGGGCAGGCTTGTGAACGACCCCGCACCCTGAAAAACGTTTCAAATTTAAAACACCCACACATATAAAACAAGTATTGTGCACAATACTTACACAAAATACCAAAATACATATTTTTAAAAATATTATTGGAATAATAAGCAAATGCTCATGTGTACAAAGATGAGCTTTTCTTTTCCCGAATGACAGAATTTATGGACCATAAGGATAATAAAATAAGAAAGATGAAAAATTTAATTACTACTTATTAAAACAATTTTAAAGGACTCAAATAACTAATTCACCCATGTACACTAATTATCAAATGAAACATTTAGTAATAAACAATAATTATGCAGTTTCTAATATAGTTACTTCTAAAAAAAAAAATGGATGCATGTATATTTTTATCCTTTTTTCATTTCAAAGATATTTCATACTGACTTCATAAACTGTCATTTTTGCAAAATATACTTTTTCAAACAAAAAAATTATTGCTACAATCAAAAAGATACATTATAAATTAATGTTATTTTGAGGGGAAATTATTTTACACAAGCTCTCTCTCTCTCTCTCTCTCAATTTTTTATATAAATTAAAATAGGCTTCTTACTGAAACACAAATTTATGCAACATTTGATAAAAAGCATTACATGTATTTTTAGATAATTCCATTCTAACTGATTGAATATGATTTGTGCGAGAATTCTGTAGAGATCACCACTGCCAAAACTCTTATCAGACACATAGCCTCCCTCCACCAATCAACAACAACAACAACAACAAAACGAGGGTTGGTTGGTTGTGTGTGATTATGGCAACGCTACACTAGGATGATCTGCCCTAGGGGGATGCCTTGGTAGGAGGACTTTCTAAGGGGTACTAACGAAAAAAACCGAGGGAGAGAGGACAGAATTTCTCACAAAAAAAGACTTGTTTGTTTGATTTTTGGTTAAAGCAAGGGCTTTCAACCTAAGGGAGGAATGACTTGGCGGAGCACTTACTAAGGGGTTCTAACGCGTATTTATGTTACATCTGGAGAAAAACACCCAAAATTACAGCCACCTACCATGGTTGAGTGTCTTATCCACTCGGCCATTTTAGAAAAAAAAAAAAAAAAAGCTTGATTAATATGATTTTGGACACAAAAATTCAAATTCGAAGAGGGAGAAGGTTCCTGTCGGTAATGTTCCAGTTTCATTATACCTCCTTCAGTCATTAAGCACTTTTTTCTTGAGAGAGAGTGTACTTTTTCAATTATATAAAACTTTAGGATAAATAATAATATTAATAAAGGCCAGGATTACGATAAAACTAGTTGTTATTTGGTAAGATATTTAAAAAGTGATTTAAGTTAGAACAATGCCTATAGAAGAGTCAGTACATCAGTTCTTCTTTGCTTGCTAATGATGTAGTGCATCTGTATTTTTATAAACAATTGTTTTTCACAAATCGCCTCTAAACTTCCCTTTAACGGATTATTTATGGGAAACAAATTTTATCTATCTATCTTCTATACTATTAAAATCTGTCCGCGTCTGTCTGTCTGTGTATAACATCATCTCCTCCGAAACGGCTGGGAGTTGAGTTTCGATCGAGGTGTCCACAGATTCGGAAAATTCCGAGGAAGGTCTTCCGCTAATTTAAATTTCGAAATTCGAATTATTTTAGAAGATATTGATAAAAGACCCGTCAAAAACGCTAATTTTTGATCTCCGTAATTCCGCAATTGCAACCCCTGCAGTCAAAAAAGCGAGAAATAAGCATCGAGGTTGCCATGTTTGGCTATTTTATTAAATTATTTAGAGTCCGGCAGTAAAAATAAAAGAATAATGATTTTTTTCTGTTTAGATTATTTACAAAGTTATATTTTAATTAAAATATTGCGTTCATGTGAAATCAGAGCAGGAATTCATTGTTTTTTATGTGTAAAAGAATAAGGGATTGGGAGATTTCCGAGACTAATATGTATATTTTTTAGTTTGGAGGAAAAAAATGGCTGATTTGGCGATTTTGAGAAAGTAGTAGGATCTACCGATTTGCACAGTTTTAAGCTTGGCGCAATTTACTGAGAGCGTACCGAAATAGTATTTTTAAAAACAAGTGTAGGTTTTATTAGAGTTTAGCTTTAATTTTTTTAATTCAGCAGTGATTAGTGCAGAAATAATGCAGTTATTAAGTTCAGTGGCCTCTATAAAGCGCATGTCCAGCAAGAACTGATCGACAGATTTAAAAAAGTGTTTTGCCTTATTTGAAGAAATGAAAATAGCCGAAATTCAACACTGCATTGTTAAATTTGTTACTTATGACAGCGTGATGGTGCGAGAATACGACTATAATACGATTTTTTTTTTTTTTTTTTTTTAAATACGAATATCACTTTTTTTAAATACTGCACCGAAAAAGAGGAAAAATAGGCATTTGTTTACATATTTATTCATAACATTTGCAAAACATCATTTTTTAAACATTATTTCAGTATTGTTACTTAATAATAGAGAAAAAAAGAACGTAACAATCAAACTGCATGTTTCAAATTCTGGCATTGTTCACATAACAATGTAAAGTTATGGAACTTCAACAAATGACTTCAGTCTATATCAGACCTTGTTCGAAGTATGGCGTCTTTTTTGCTGTTCTTTGGAGCTTTTATTATACTGCATTTATTCGTACGGAAACTTTTGTTTCGTTTTGTTTTTGTTCGGCCCCCTGCTGTCGTCTCGGGTGTGCCAGTGGTGAAGGAGGAGGAGTCCCCGGTAGTAAGTACAACACCCACCACAGACAATAGTGACACAGATTCCACCTCATCCTATTCAACAGCTAGTGACACGCATTCCGTCTCATCTTACACAACATGTAATAGTGACACGCATTCCATCTCATCCTACACAACAGCCAATACTTCTTTCAGTAGACCCACACCCGAGGCAATGCTATATATTAGAGGATTAAAACCCATGCCCGACTTTTCTAGATACACCAGACATATCAGAATCACACGCATGCCTTATCATCTCATACCACAGCCATACTACTCAGACAATCCACCAGATCCATTCCCATCTACCACACCGTCACCTCCTACTCCACGATTCCCACCACCTGTTCCACCACACACACACACACTTAACGACTTTACCAATATTACATACCGTAAAAAGAAATTCAGACGTATCCGTAAATTTTTCTCTCGCCTCTCCTGCATCCGAAAAAACCCATAATCACACCTCCAATTTAAAACCATTCAATATTTAGCAAACACATTTTAATGCTCAATAGTCCCAGCACCACCCAACAGCATGCCTCACAGTACAAACTAAATCTACTCGGTAGACTTCCTCCTCAATAGTCGTAATAGTTCACCACTAAAATATAATAGCAGCTGTATGTACTATGTTTCAATCAATCAAAAATGAACGACTTTAAGACCTATCCAAGTCTGAGGAAGCTCTAAAAGTCCTCAGAAAGAGTCTTCAGTGTCTATACGCTGCAGTCTCAACGAATGATTTTTCTTCAGTGATAGACCAGGAGCTTTATTCATGAACATTTCTCCGGTTACTGTACTTTAATGTGACTACGTTACTACAAATATCTCCATCTTCCGTGACGTCAAGATTATAAAGTGTCGGGGATCATCGTTTTCCAACTGTGTGCCATAGCGAGTCCATTGTGAGCAGCGTCAAGTTGCACATTGCACATTTCTTCACTAACAAGGGGCGTCTGCAGAAAGAGCCATCTCTTACCATCTCATTGTAGATATTCAATCACTGGATAACGATATTTTTTGTCATAAACTAGTCAAGTCGTTGAAGCCTTTCCCCGAACAATCCCACGGGCGTCTGAAGGAAGAGCCAGCTCCTACCATCGCATCGTTCTCTAAATCCAGGGAGGAAATATTTTCAATTTTCAACCTTTTGTTTTTTCAAGAACGATATCATCTGCCGTATGATCTGCTTGGAAGGAATTGAACATTCAGCTTAGTCCCTGGAGCATTTCTCTGGCCATCACGGCTCGAATTCAAGTATGTTCTAAGCAACTATTCAAAGCTCTTCAAAACTTTAGAATCATAGTTTTCCGAATAAGTGATACGAACTTATCACAAGAAGACGCAGGACATTTCTTCACTCACAATTCACAGGCGTCTGCAGAAAGAGCCATCTCTTACCATCTCAACGTAGATATTCAATCACTGGATAACGATACTTTTTGTCATAAACTATTCAAACTAGAAAGCTTCTTGTCTTCTGCCTTTTGAGTTATCTTCAGTAACTGAATTTTTTTTTTTTTTATCTGGATTCAGTTTTCCATGACCACATAATTCAAATATTCATTATCAACCCTGTACAGCAGCTGCGAATTTGTAAATATAGAAACCAATAAACAGTCAATATTTATCCCAGTTACGTGTCCAAGTTTATTTCTTTCTACGTCTGTCTTTCTATTTTAGAGTTTACACCGCAGAACACGGAACGGAATTTCGCGACTTTTTAATTTTTTTAAAGCCGTGTTTTACGCATGACAAGAAATTATAATGTAATTTATTACTTTGTTAAGTATATACTCGAACTTTTTTTGTTAAGTCCTACTAACAAAGGGACTATTTGAACTTTTTTTTTTTTAGATTTTGTTTTTGCACAGGTACGATTATACTTTAGGAAAATATTCGTTTCCTACCGTGCGAAGAACGGGCACGCGGCTAGTCTACTATACTATTAAAATCTGTGCGCGTCTGTCTGTCTGTCTGTGTGTAGCATCATCTCCTCCGAAACCGCTGGGAGTTGAGTTTCAATCGAGGTGTCCACTTATTCGAAAAATTCCGAGGAAGGTCTTCCGCTAATTTAAATTTCGAAATTCGAATTAGTTTAGGAGATATTGATAAAAAAACCCCGTCAAAAACACTAATTTTTGCTCTTGGCAACTCCGCGATTGTAACCCCTGTAGTGAAAATGTGAGAAATAAGCATCGAGGTTGCCATGTTTGGCGAATTTATTAAATGATTTACACTCCTGCATTAAAAATAAAGGAATAATGCTTTTTTTCTATTTCGAATATTTGCTAGGTTATTTTTTAATTAAAATATCGTCTGCGTGGGAAAACAGAGCAGGAATTCAACATTTTTTATACGCAAAAGAAAAAGGATTTGTAAATTTCAGAGACTAAAGTGTATAACCTGATAATTTGGCAAAAAAAAAAAAAAAAAAAAAAAAAAAAATGGCGTATATGGCGATTTTGAGAAAGTGGATTCTAGTGGTTTGCACAATTTTAGGCTTGGCGCAATTTACTGAGAGCGTAAAGAAAGAGTATTTTTAAAAACGAGTGTAGGTTTTACTAGAATTTAGCATGAAATTTTAATTTTCTGTTCAGAAATAATGCAGTTATTAAGGCGATTTTAAATGATTTTCATCAAGTTAAATAAATTGATTTAAGTTAGGGAAACCCCGCCAAATTTCAGAAAATTAAACTTTTTCATTTGTATTGCTAATTCTATGCCCCGATTGATATGAGTTGGTGTTACGAGCGTATGAATAGATAATGTTTTTTAATCCTGCCAAACAAGGTGTAATAAAATAGGAAGTCTTTATAAATACGAATGCTGTTTGAGATGAATGAGAATATTTTTTAAACCCAGTCAGACTAGCTGGTAATGCCTTTAAATTATTGCATTTATTGTCAAGTTTAATGCGTGATTCATTTTGGCTATTTACCAACGACTGCCGACGTTATATACGCCAAAATGGCAGTTCTAGCAAAGTAACATAAATAAATCATTTCATATTCTATTTTTAACACTGCTACAGTTTCCGTAGCAACGGAATCAATTGTTGCCAACGGAATCAATTAAGTTGATCAATTTAATAATTAAGTGAAACCACTCATTTCTACATCTCTTAAGACCCAAAAAAGTGAAAACGCATTAAATATGAAACAAATAGAATTTTAACATATTTGCGCATTAAAAATAATCGAAGTTTTTTCAGGCAATTCTGCATATTTTTCATTTTATTTCCTTCGCGTGTGACGTCATTTTCACGTCATTGTCTTCTGTTTTGCTGTCAGATTATCCGGAGAAGCACATTACACGCTAACGTATGTGCTGCTTCGGCGGACATAATGAAGCAGTTTGTCGGGTGCGTATTTGCCTAACCCCTCTGTGTCTAAATTGAAGCAATGAAACTTTGTAGGCGTGTTTTTTTTTAAACTAGAAAAAGGCAGATTAACGTCGTTAACGTGGAATAAGCGATATGGAAAACTATTTAATTGGTAGCCGTAATGCGAAATGATAATCGATTATTCACATGCGCAAAGCAACAAAATTTCGAAAGTATGGAAAGTCAGGAATATGAAATGAAAATACAAAATAAATCACCAGAGACTATAGGATAAGCATCTTGTACGAGAATGATATTGCAATCATGTACATAACAAAGGCGCTTGCAAGGAATACAAAATAAAATATGAAATTAATTGCTCTTTCTTCCCATGGCGTTTGCGGAATCTTTCCGAATAACGGGATCCGATGTGATTAGAGTATTTCACATAAATTACTTATATGTTAAAGATCTATTTATTTTTTCATGTATATTCCAGTTACTCCAGTTACAAGACCAAGAGCTCTAGAAACGATTTCAGATTTTGTTTAATATTGAATTTGACACTATGCAATTAATCTATGTTAAAAATAAAATATGAAATTAGTTATTTATTTAGTGTGAATTGGCAGTGAGATCAACGTTAGTTTTATGTAACAAGTGTGCTACTGTATTAAGAGTTCAGTAAGGGTAATAAGCTTTTCCGCTTAAGTTACGCCACAAATGTTTTCATTTACGAAAGCGACAAGATCTTCACGGAAACAGGATGCATTTTTGCTTTCTAAAAGTACAATGTGCATCGATTGTTTCGTGTAGGTATTTTAAATTTGGGTAAAATTTAATAAAGTCATCTGCAACATAACTGTGCTAATGCATTGTCCACGCTTTACGAAATGCAAGATAAGATAAAATAGTATTCAACATCATGTAATGTTATTCATATGGTATGTATGAATGCTATAAATTAAACCTAAAAAAGAGAATTATATGATGTAGAAATAAGGCATTTTTCAAAAGAGAAAAGTTTCGTCTGCATACCGTGTAAAGTTCTTACTTTTCTGATCGCCAGTGAAAATGACGTAGTTTTTGTGTCATCATGTTGCAATCGTCTCAAATTTCCACTCATGGAGTCAGCTTTTCGTCAGAATACCAGCAATTTTTCACTATTAGAGATTCCTAGCACTGGGTTTAATTCGAATTATATGTATAAGGAAAATATTCGTCTCCTACCGTGCAGAGAACGGGTAAGCAGCTAGTCTATACTATTAAAATCTGTGCGCGTCTGTCTGTGTGTAACATCATCTCCTCCTAAACGGCTGGGAGTTGAGTTTCGACCGAGGTATCCACGAATTCAGAAAATTTCGAGAAAGAACCTCCGCTAATTTAAATTTCGAAATTCAAATTATTTTAAGAGATATTGATAAAAAACTCCGTCAAAAACGCTAATTTTTGCTCGTCGCAATTCCGCGATTGTAACCCCTGTAGTGAAAATGTGAGAAAAAAGCATCGAGGTTGCCATGTTTGGCTATTTTATTAAATTATTTAGACTCGCAGTAAAAATAAAAGAATAATGATTTTTTTCTGTTTAGATTATTTACAAAGTTATTTTTTAATTAAGTATTGCGTGCATGTGAAATCAGAGCAGGAATTCAATGCTTTTTATGTGTAAAAGAATAAGGGATTGGGAGATTTCCGAGACTAATATGTATATTTTTTAGTTTGGCGAAAAAAAATGGCTGATTTGGTGATTTTGAGAAAGTAGTACATTCTACCGCTTTGCACAGTTTTAGTCTTGGCGCAATTTACTGCGAGCAGACCGAAATAGGTTTAGGTTTGTGTGTGTAGATTTTATTAAAATACGGCGTTAAACTTTAATTTTCCATGCAGAAATAGTGTAATTATTAAGGCGATTTTAAGCGATCGATCTTCGGAATTTTCCCCAAATTAAGTAAATTGATTTACCTTGGGGGAATGCCGCCAAATTTCAAAAGAAAGGAAATTCTCGCATTCTGTACATTGGAATAAATAAAACACGTTATAGTTGATAATTTAAAATACTGCTATGCTACTTTTCAAATAGATGTCTGCATTAATTTTTGGCGATGGAACCATACACAAATAACTATTTCCCATTTTGAATGCTGTTAAATCAGTGCTTAAAATCATTTTCTGAAAAAAAAAAAAAAAAAAAAAAAAACTCTCAAAATGGCGTATGCAGATTCCTTCTTTAGTATCTTTCTTAGAAAAGTTGGCGATAAATATTCAAATGTAGTGTAACTCCGTGTTTAATAGCGTGTGTTTTTTGCGTTTGTATTGCTAATTCTATGGCACGATTGAGATGAGCCAATGTTACGAGCGGAAGGATAGATCATTTTTTAAATCCGCCAAGCAGTGTATAACAATACAGGAATTCTGTATAAATACGATTTTTTTTAATGAACGAGAATGTTTTTAAGCCTGGTAAATATAGCTGGTATTGCCTATAAATAATTGCATTTACTCTGAAGTTAAATTTAGGATTCATTTTGGCTATTTGCCATCGACGATCGGCGTTAATTACGCCAATATGGCAGTTCTAGCTAGCATAAATAAATTTCATTTCATGTTCTATTTTTATATTGCTACAGATTCCGTTGTTACGGAATCCGTTGCTGCCACTTAAGCTATTAAATTTAACAATTAAGTAAAACCACTCATTTTTACAGCTCTTAATTCAAAAAAGGAAAACGTATTGGATATGAAACAATTAGAACATTACCACAATCACCATGTCAATAACGCGAACCTGTAACTTTGGTTATTTTTAACTAAATTCATTTTCCAGATCTTTAAGAAATCCAATATACTATATCAAAGCCTCATATCTTAATGCCGATTAGTTTGCAAGAAAATTGATTAATCAGTATAAACTGAAGCAATGAACCTTTGTAAGCGTTTTTCTTGAAACTTGGAAAATGCAGATTGACGTTTTTGGTCTAGAACTGGCGATAGGGAGAACTACTTAATTCAGCAACGTTAATGGGGAATGATAATTGAATATGCGCTTTCAAAAAGACCCAAAAATCAAGAGAGTGTGAAAAGTCAGGAATATATGAAATGAAAATAAAAATAAATCAAATAATACGAGATATAAATAATAATAATAATAATACGAGAATGACATTGCAATCATGTGTACAACAAAGCTCCCAATTGCTTATAATATTCCCCTAGCAATGACTTAGTCCGACCAGTGGCCGAGCGCATAGCGCTCTGAACTGGGAGGCGGAAGGTTTCTGGTTCAAAACAAGCCGCGTCCGCCGACCTAACCGTTCAGAGTTTTCCTGTATTCCATTCGGGAAATAAAACTGCACTCGCAACATGCATATGTTAGGAAACTTATATGGTTGGTTTCCTCCAAAGCGTAGCGTAAATACGGGTTAGGACCCCTTAGAAAGACCCCCATGGAGGACACCCCCACCCCTTGACCTAGATCCCATGTGTGGAGACTAAATAGAGAGTTCAATTTAACGCCTAGCGGCGTGTGCAACTTATAGAAGCAGTTCCACGATACCGAATCCGCCGACAAAAAGCCTGGGCAAGGTCATCCAAGAGAAGTTGCTTCTTTTTTGATCGCCAGTGACACTGACATAGATTTTGTGCCATCAGTTGCAGTTATCTCAGATTTACACTCATGACGTCAACGTTTCATCACGATTTAAATAATTTTTCACTTTTTTAGATTCCGCATCACTGGGTTTAATTCGAATTATATGTGTAACGAAAGTATTCGTTTCCTACCGTGCGGAGAACGGGTACTCAGCTAGTTTATGATTATATTTTGAAAAAACTAAAGTAATGGCTTGGTTATTTTCCACCAATGACGACTTT
This sequence comes from Cheiracanthium punctorium, assembly GCA_038373885.1. Lineage (NCBI taxonomy): Eukaryota > Metazoa > Arthropoda > Arachnida > Araneae > Cheiracanthiidae > Cheiracanthium > Cheiracanthium punctorium. The sequence goes on from JAWZYV010014318.1 coordinate 423,227, forward strand.
TAATTCTTGGCGTTTTGCGCATGTGCGTAATCAATAATTATTTACCATTGAGGGTGCCGTAAACAGATCTCCATATTTTATTATTCACAATCCTTGGCAGATTAGCGTATTTAGCACCGTGAAATATTTCATCTCGAAGTGCTCGAAAATATCAAAGCTTTGCCAAAATAAAGGCTTGGCATTTTTTTTCTGCGAGATGCTAATATATTTGTGTGGCAATGTTCATCGCGATTGATTGAACGGGATAGAATTTGATGTTGCGCACTGCCACTTAGTGGCGAGAAAGTAAAACGGATAGCATATAGAAACCTTCTCCATGAAAAGAGACTAATGGCCTTATCACACTAAAGGGAAAATCCGAGCAACTTCGCGCTGGACCCACTTTTCCGACGAACTCGAAGGCGTGGTTATCTTTAAGGGTTGCAAAAGTAAACAAACTCTCTCCGACGCCAAATAGTCATCCCATCGCTGATTGGGCGTGCAGGTTCTTATTTTACTGATCGTGCGTTGGTATATTTACATCGAATCGGCAGCAATTTCTAATTCCAAAGTCCACTTGAACGCGGCCATAATTTTATTTACACGTGATTCTGACATGGAGCCAGGCTGCCAAGCTTCGAATATAGTCGCCATTGCTCGAAATTGCTTATGACGTAGCAGGAAGAAGTACTCTGATTGCTCGAAATTTCGTCCGACTCGGATTTTTTCCTTCGGAAAGGAAAAAGTTGGAGTTCGCGGTCGTCAAGGTAACGGCTGAGAAAATCGGCCAGAAACTTGATTTGCAAGAAAAGTTGGTCGGATTTTTCTCAGTGTGATAGCCCTATAAGGGGTACCACATTTCATAGTGATAGGTCAAACAGGTCTGGAATTTATCAACTTGATACATACGTATCAACATTCATATTCAGAAGCGTGGCCAAGGGGGGGGGGGGTTAGAGGGGTCATAACCCCCCCATGAGGAATTTTTCGCCATACAAAATGTATATTCTTCTCTACATTATCACACACACGTATACATATATATGAGTTGCAGTAGTCGTAACCCCCCCCATGAAAAATTTCTGGCTACGCCCCTGTTCATATATATAGGGTGTCCAGTTCTAACGGTGCTCAAAGGCTATTTCCTAAACCGTTAGTCAGAGACACATAGTTCCCATTGCAAAAATGCTCTAAATGGTATAATCTATTATATGAGAAACAATCGAAGTCAGTAAATCAATTCCTTTAAAAAACCACGTTTCTCCTATAAAAACTTCTTATCGGTCCCCGGTCCTATCAGTTATAATTAGAAAAATTTTCCATGTACAATTTCAAGCACACACACACACACACAAAATAAAAAAATTCGTCCTTCTACGACCAAAACTCGCAGAGTTACAGCTGCATAAAGTTAGAGCACTTTTCAAGATGCGAAATAGGGGTTGTATAAAAGTGAATTTGAGAAAAATTTATCTACATGGTTTTGAGCTTTGTAATATTTATTAGCAATTTAATCAACTATTTTACGATTGTAGATTGCAATAAAGAAGATTAACGTTTAACTAGAATGTATGTATATCCAATAACTGTGTATCCAATAAATTCACATAAAAATATAGCTTATACTGAAAACAGAATTTTCTAAAGAGTTTTTTAAATGAACTGGTGCTAAATAACTCAAAATACAAAAACAAAAGAATAAACCCCTTCATTAAACATTAAATTAGAAAATGAAACATTTTAAAGTACGAACAGATGCATTTTAGAAACCCAAAATAAATAATATTACAAATTCTGTTAGAGTAACATTTGCTCATTAGAGTAACATTTGCTCAAACATTTGCTTCCTTCAGCTGCATTGCTAATATGCACTAGAGATGAGTTCGGGCTCATTTTTTGAAGCCCGAGCCCGTGGACTTTTAATCCGAGCCCGAGGAATATTATTTAAGCCGGAGCCCGAGCCCGAAATTTCAGCTAAAGATAAAAAAAAAATTCAATTACTTCATTGATAGAATACAATAAATTTTGCCGTTTATGGAAATTAAAGACAAATATAGTTGCAAACTCTTAATGCACTTTCTAATTCTTTATATCCATGTTTATCAAATAATGTCGGATCTGATTAGTAACTAAGTAATATAAGCCGCCGTTCTGAAATACCCAAAGAACTTCACGCACCTTCTAGGCGCCTGTGCCTATATATATATATATATTTTTTATAAGTACTTTTATTTTCCTCATGAATCACTTTTTAAAATCTGTTTCAAGCAGTATGTTCAATAAAGAAGAAATTTTTCCCGAGCCCGAACGCAGTTGTGAATTACAGAGCCCGAGCCCGGTTCGGGCCCGTGCTCGGGCTTTGGCTGAGCCCGTCTCATCTCTAATATGCACCCGCGTAGAAAACTCTTCCTGCATTTTGCTTAACATACTAGGAGCTGTATGCTACACATATATGCGATTTAGTAAGTCTGATACCGGATATATTTTTATAGAGCCTGACTGTAACCCTTTGCTTAAAGATTAGTATTTTAAAATTAGTTTTTCTTCTTTCTCTCCATAATGCTAGAAAATGAATTTATAACCTATAATTTAAATTTTCAATATTTATGGGGTGCCTTAACGGTTCACCGTAACGGGGCATTTTTAAATGCGGAAAAGGGAATTAAGTCAAAATGTTTGCTTCTCAATAACTCTGTGAATTTTGGTCGTAGAAGGGCGAATTTTTTTTTTTTTATTGTGCATGAAATTGAATAAAGAAAATGTTTCTAAATATAGCTGATAGGACCGGGGATCGTATAAAAATTTAAGTTTCGTAATTTTTATAGGAATTGACTGACTTCGATTGTTTCTGATATAATAGATTATACAATTTAGAGCATTTTTGCAACTGGAACTCTGTGTCTCTGACTAACGGTTTAGGAAATAGCCATTGGGCACCGTTAGCACTGGACACCCTGTATATAGATAACCAATATTAGTAGAATTCATATCCAACAAAAGAAAAAGAAATTACCATTTCTCGCACGAAAGGTGCTATTGTCGATCCGATGCGGGCAACTGTAGATCCCGTACCCAATCCAACATTCCTGACGACCGTCGGAAATATCTCAGCGGAATAGACGTAGGCTGTGGCGAAAGTAGCGGTTATGCAGAATTTACCCACCAGGGGGAAGAAGGCTTTCAGAAGCACGATATCTGAAAAAAAAAAACACAGTAAAAGAAACGCCATAGAAACTTATTCTGTTTATGTAAGAATAGTGCTCCAAACTTTTAAAGTTATCTTAAATATAGCCAGGGCCGTACCCAGAAAAAAATTTCAGGGGGGGGGGTGTAAAGAAGTTAATTAGTTAGGCTGTTTTAAATTATTAAGACTGCGTTGTGACACATGAAAATCCAGGTTCGATACACTTAGTTGCAATATAATAAAAAGACTTAAATACTTAAAAAACTATTTTATTAAAAATATATTATTGAAACATAAACTTAGGTGGTGGCTGGTAGTGATGGTGGTGGCTCAGCGAAAATAAAATGACGTCCTATATGGACAGTGAAATTAAGGTGGAATGAATTAAAAATGACGCCAGCAGAGAATGACACATTACCGAGAACAATAACTTGGCTGAGATCAATAACGCCAACTCCAGAGCAACCCTAACAGTGAATCCAATAAAATTAAAAATGACGTCATCGCGAGCCAATAATTTTAAAGACGAGGTATGGCAACAAAAATAACTTACGCCAGCAGGATGCCAAGAGGAGAAGCAGAAAGTACGTTGATTTTGCAAACGGACGCAATAAAATCTATTTTTAGCACAACGACGCTAGAATGAAGAGACAAAAACAAAAAGAATAGTGCATACGGGAAAAGCGAAAATACAGATTTAAAAGCCGAAATGGCAGAAAAATGAAAACAGAAGTGATTTAGAATTCTTGAATTTGGATAGATTACATTAAAGAAAGCCAAATTAAATGATTAATAAAATTAAATATGTGATCTGCATCACAGGGGGGCGGGAACCAAAAGGTGAAAAAGGCCAAATATTTCACAAAAAGGCTTCATAATTATTGTTTTGTTAACAAAATTTTAAATTTCGGGGATTGGACCGGACCCCCTGTGTACGGCCTTGAATGTAGCCTTGTTATAAAAGGATTTAGGCCCGTATTTGTTTGAAACAGACCAAGCATTAATGATTGCCGTGCCTTTTCCATGGGCGTACCGAGGCGTCAAAACAATGAACTTGGTATCCGTACACCCCAGAAATGTAATTTTCGGTTTAAAAAAATCGATTTTTCAATTTTGATGAAATAATAAAATTGGATCTTTTATCTTTCAAAAACCACCTGAATTTTTATTGGGTCTCAAGTAGAAGCAGAGATATAGCAGTTTGAATATGAGTAGCTCTAAGCTAAATAAAGTGTATATGAAAGTTGTTTTGAGCGTTTTCTCAAAATGAAGTTTTTTGACGATTTATTGATCGCAAAACATCATAACCTAAAAACCAATGCATTGAATGGGATAAATTTTTGGTCGCATGTCGTTTATATATTATTCTAGGAAATAGACTATGCTCATTAACATAAACTAATAATATTTCAATTTATGGCTGTTTGTATTTGGCTGTTTTCGCATTTCTCACCCTATTCATACAGATTGACTGTTCCAGCTTCTCATGTAGCAGGAAAAACTTCTTGATAATAGTCTATTCCCCAGATAATATTATCATTCATCTTATGCATTTTACAGATTTTGAATATGTAAGTAATTTTTCGAGTTATGGTGTTTTGCGGAAATGCAAAAATTTTGATATTTTTTTGTCTTTTCCTGCCCCAATTTTTTTTTTCAGATATTTGATAACTTTGTTTTAAATCATTATCTCATTTTCTTCTTATATTTAATGATAAAATATAGTTTTAAGTGCAAAATAATAAAAAAAAAAGTCTCCGCAGGTGTACGGATACCTTAAACTTTCGGTTGCGTTTTATTAATACTTAATTTTACTATCCAATCTTAAAATATAATTTAAAAAATTATATTTCAAGTTGATAGGACTTAAAAATTTTAATATGAAAACTAAATTCAACTATGTTAAATTTAGACCACACTTGAATTTTCGTGTACAAGTGCACAACATTTCCATTCTAGAAAATCATCTGCTCTTCTCTTCCAAGACCATTTTCTGTGCCCGAATCATTTTCTTTGTAGTGTCCCCCCTACTCTGCCCTTTTAACCCTTTGAGGCGCAACCCTTTCCCAATGCTGAAAAAAGGGCAGCCGTTGCCATCGCCCGACTTAACTACAAAATATAAATTTGAGAATAGCAACACCTGTTTACCATTAGAGTATAGTCGAAAAAAAAATATAAACAGACATCTTGTGTTTTTGGCATTTGACTGAAAAAGCAAAATAATTTTTGTGATAAGTATTTTTATTACATGTCATGTCTGTTACCTTCATTTGTTGTACAAAATACGTTTACTTATTTATTAATTCAATTAAGATAATTAGATTTTTAGTCTAAATCAATGTATCTTTTTCGTTCTTGTGGGATTATTTAGACTCATGAATTTTTATTCTTTGAAATGTCATGTCTGTTAGTATAAGTAACAAACATAATAAAGAAAAATATATTACAAAAATATTTTTAAATGAAAAAGTCTATATAATATGGACAAAAGGCAGGGCCTGATTTACGGGAGGACATTCGAGGCAAGCACACGGGCTCCCAACAAAAAGGGAGCCCCCAAATTGTTCTTTAAGTCTAAAAATTTATAAATTTTAAAAAAGTTTTCGAAAGCGGGTGCTCCAATAAAGCTTTAGCCCAGGGCCCCGAACTCGATAAATCGACCTTTGAAAAAGAACTCTATATTTGTGTAATATATCACTCAGTATTATTTTGTGCGCATAACGCCAAGTAGCCAAATCCGAAGAAAAGGTCCAGTAACACAGGCCTCTCAATTGGTCCTATTTTTTTTTTTTTTAAATTCCTACCTTCATCAAAGTTCTATTTATATAGCCTAGTATTTTAATGGTTTGATAGACGAAACCTTAACATCTAAAAGAACATTTAATAACTGTTGAAGAAGCAGAACATTTTACTCTATTATTTATAGAGGTAGGAATTTAAAAAAAAAATAGGACCAATTGAGAGGCCTGGGTAACAGACATGAGAGTTTTCACCAAGCCTCATAATTAAAAAATCTAAAAAAAAATAAATAAAAATGCATGAATAATACTTAAATAATGTGCAGAAACAAGATATATATTTTATATTATGGAAAAAAACCACTTATCCTTTAAATTTCTATTTTTGCTTCTTAAATTCAAAATGACCCATATACTATTTAAAAAAAATTATTGAACTACTTTATTATACGTCGAGTCTATGCAGCTTTATAGAAAAAATTTCCACCACCTAGACAAATGACAATCTTTCTTAACCCTTTGAGGCGCAACCCTTTCCCAATGCTGAAAAAAGGGCAGCCGTTCCCATCGCTCGACTTAACTACCAGCAAGGTGGCGGACGATCGAAATGTTCATCGCTTGCCACAGATCGAGAGACCCTTTTTTGACGACAGCTGGCTGTGCCGGCACGTAGGACGGCTCAGATCTAGGGACCAGCCGTAAAGACGTGCCGGTCTCTAGATCTGTGGTACGCGATGAACGTTTCGATCGTCCTCCCTCTTGCTGGTCGTTCAGTCGAGCGATGGCAACGGCTGCCCTTTTTTTCAGCATTGGGCCATCTATCCGGCTGTTCTCGCATTCTTCCATTATTCAGCGGATGTCAGTGCTGTTAAAAATAATCGTGACCATTTTTTCACGGGAAAGGACGTGCTCAAAAGTAAAGGATTCTCATGGAGCTCTGTCACCCGCCACTATTTTTATAGAAATCCAATCTATTCTTCGTGACTAGCAACAGTCAAAACGTCAGAGTTGGGTGTTCCCAGAGCGGGAACACTGCGCCTCAAAGGGTTAAAGAAAAGGTTCAAATTTGAGACAAAACTGGAATCTAAACATTTCCTTTTCTTCTCATATGCAAAAAGCATTTTGCAATGACAACTCCAGGGAAAGGAGCAACAATCCTTTTAGCGCCCGCTATTTTTTTCAGACACAGAACAGACAATTTCCACCAGCGGAGTAATCTCATTCTTCCTTGAAAAACCATTTTCAAATGAAAAATATTCAGTTGAAAATGGTTTTTTCAAGGAGGCATTGGGTAAATAGTGGTTCTTTAATGAAGGTAAAATTAACGTACAGACAGCGTACTTTAGTTTAGGTGCGTATGTTATTTTGATCTCCATACAGTAGTACAGTCAGAAATTACGAACCAGAAATATTTCAGAGAGGTTTTACTGTACATACAAAAAACAACTGTGGGAACAATGAAAAAAAAAGGGGGGGGGGGAAAGAAAATCAGACTTTTAAAATTTTGCGCTTTAGGCAAATATCTAGCGTGTGCCTACAGGGCCGGCCCGAGGGGCGTGCGGGGCCTCTTTTCTATCATGTCTTATAAGTTATTACTAGCACTGCTAGTACATATCAGCTTTATTTCTCGGCTTTTTTCGGGATATATCGCAACCATCTACCAAGCTCTGTCTAATGTGATAGCAAAAGAGTGGCCCAGGAGCGGGGCCTTAGGCGATCGCCTACATTCGTAACCTCCTTGGGCCGGTTCTGGTGTCTAAAAGTAAATCCAGATTTGCCTACTGTCTACTGCACATTACTTGTAAAGCACTCGCGTGTAATGGAGAGGGGCGCCCCTACGGCCTGTGGCGCCCCCCTGCAAACTAAAAAAAGAACCCCTTTTTATGGTCCAAATCAAGTTTTTCTCAGTGTTATGGCGCCCCGATGCGATGCTGTGTCGGGCCGCCCCAGGTAATGGATTGAAAAGATGGGCTATCTCACTGCAGTAACGAAACAGAAGAGAATTTTCCCCAGGTTTCTCTTCGTATATCTTGTTTTGTCAATTCTTGAATGTTAGGGCTAATACCTTTTTTGGAAACTGATATTTTTCGGGCATCGCAACTAGCCCAGAGGAGATGCCACAGCTGTAGAGCATTTCGGCATTACGTTGCCCATTAGTCACTTGTGTGACAACCGATTGCGTAACTGTTGTTAAAAATATCAACAAAAATTATCTTAAACCATTTCGAAATATAGTGTTCTACTGGAAGATCAAAGTTGAAGAGATTTGCTTAGTAAGTTCAGTCCATTCCAGTCATGAAAAAAAAAAAAAAAAAAAAAAAAAATTCTGATGTGTCCAACACATGACTTCCTTGCACGTCCATTAGATCAAAAATATTTTCGACGCACTTCCTCTAAACTTATTTGTTTGAAAGAGATAAAATATCAATAATAGTAAGGTTTAGCGATTTCTAGCCAAATATTTCGATATCGCCAAGCTGAGTTCAATTTGAAAGATTTCCTTCTGGCACTTTATTTGGCGATATTTCACCAAAAGCCGACAAACTTGAGATAGTCTGCGAGATTTTGGGGATAGCCAAAGTAGTCATGGACCACAGACTTTCAATGAATTGAATGCATCCATACACCTCAATGTATTTAAAGTCATTTGGCTCACCCTGTAAATAAATTCTCAGTCGATTGCTGTCAAAAAAGATATGGAAAACAGTTAGATATTACAATAGTTCTAAATACAAAAGTTAAAAAATCTACGGGTTAAAGTTTTAGAGTTATACAAAATACGAAATAATTTTTGGCGCCAAATTTGGCGATATTTCGTCGAAACTCGTCAATGTCGACGACATTTGGCAAGATTTTAAGCATGAACCAAACAATGACAGATTATCGCCAAATTTGGCTATATTTTCCCAAAACTCGCCAAGAACGATGACAAATGGCGATACTTTGGGCATGGACCCAATGACTGACTATCGCCAAATTTGGCGATATTTCGCCAAAACTCGCCAAGGTCGAGGACAGACGGCGAGATTTTGGGCATGTACCAAACAATGACTGTCTACAGTTGTATTATATTGAAGATGTCCATAGACATTAAAGTACTAAAATTCTTTTCGGTGGTCCTGTAAATAAACTCTCCAGTAGATTGGAACCAAAAATCGAGATGCACAACTAGATGTTACTACATTCTTATATATGAAATTTCATAATAGTTTTTGAGATTTGAGAGTTAAATATGCACACACGTACACCAAAAGTCGCCAAGCTTGGCGACTTTTGGCATAGTTCTTGAGGGAGGCACGTGACCGTTGACGGACCATTATCTAACTTATGTGGTAGGACGGTATTGTGCTTGAAATGGATGAATGCCCCTAAAATTGCCATTGACCATAATGTATTGGAAATTTTTTGAGTGTTCCTGTAGCAGAACTATAAATGATAAAGACACTTTTTTTAATGGAGAAATTCATTTTGTAACTCTTTACAGCATACATCACTTCTGTGTCTTTTGAAATAGCCCAATACCTCTAAAAAACGCTTTAATGAGTTTCGGCCCATTGAGCGTAATGTATTTCGAATGTTTTGGGCAGTCCTGTAGATAAACTATCCAGTCGAATGGAACCAAATGGGGAGGTGCACAACAAGATGTTACAACTATCCAAAATATGAAGTTTCGACATTCTACGCCTAATAGCTTTTGAGTTAGGCGAGTTTAATGAATTTCGGCCCATAGAGCGTAATGTATTTCGAATCTTTTGGGCGGTCCTGTACATAAACTATCCATTCGAATGCCACCAAAAGGGGAGGTGCACAACTAGATCATAGAACAATCCTAAATATCAAATCTCAACATTCTACGACCCATAGATTTTGAGATATGCGAGTTACATACATACGTACGTACGTACAGACGGCATGGAAAAACTGGCCACAGTAGACTCGCCGCTGGTCAAAATGAGTTGCAGACGCGTTAATAGGATCGTGCATGCTAGCCTACGATGAGATGCATCGAAAAAAATTTTAAAATAAAATTTAGAGGTAGTCAAAATCGGTTTTTTTTTTTGTTGAAATTTGGCCCCCAAAATTTTTCTGGATCACATTACTTCCTTATACTACGTACAAGGAAGTAAAAACTGATTTTATTAGGATTTTTTTTTTTTTTTTATGTACAAAATTAGGTTCCTCAAAGTTAGAGGTTAGTTTATATCACGTAAGCGTAGTTTATACTCGGTTTTACTCTGTTCGTCTAAATGCTCTAAATACATTGTTCATCCGAGATATAGCGGCGGGAGGTATGTTCAGACCTCGCCCGTAATCGGTACTCACCTTTCGGTACTGGTATAGCAACAGCGCATGCTAGTCCGGCCACGATCATGGCGATGGCCAGCGGTTTTCTGCGACCGGCCGATCCGATGACTTTCATGGTGACCAAGTAAGCGGGAAACTCCACGGCTCCGGACAAGAAGAAGCTCAGGTAAGGGTCCGGGGACAGCTCTCCGGTGTTGTACGACAGCCCGAAGTAAATGAACGAATTGACCAACCTGAGAATACGGCAAAAGCAGATCAGCTCGCAGGCGAGCGCTATCAGATTCTTAACCCTTCAACGCGCAAAACATTTTCACATCTATAATGGCCTTATCGCACTAAAGGGAAAATCCGAGCAACTTCGCGCTGGACCAACTTTTCCGACAGACTTGAAGGCGTGGTTATCTTTAAGGGTTGCAAAAGTAAACAAACTCTCTCCGACGCCAAATAGTCATCGCATCGCTTATTGGGCGTGCAGGTTCTTATTTTACTGATCGTGCGTTGGTATATTTACATCGGATCGGCAGCAATCTCTAATTCCAAAGTCCACTTGAATGCGGCCATAATTTTATTGACACGTGATTCTGACATCGAGCCAAGCTTCGAACATAGTAGTAGTCGCCATTGTTCGAAATTTCTTATGACGTAGCAGGAAGAAGTACTCTGATTGGCCGAAATTTCGTCCGGCTCGGATTTTTTCCTTCGGAAAGGAAATAGTTGGAGTTCGCGGTCGTCAAGGTAACGGCGGAGAAAATCGGCCGGAAACTTGATTTGCAAGGAAAGTTGGTCGGATTTTTCTCAGTGTGATAGCCCTATAAAGGGAGATTAACTTTGCATAGTGCTCAACGCTGAAAAAGTACACCCCTTGCCATTTCTCGCCGCACAGCCAGCTGTGTCAAAAAAAGATTTTAGCTGTGCAGCACGCGATGCGATTGACCGGCATGTTGCTGTTTATTAGCTCGAGAGGTGACAACGGGTGTACTTCATCGGCTTTTGGACCATTTAAACCCTATTTTTTTGCGGCTAGCAGTTGAGAGTGCTGGAAACAGGTGGTTTCACGGGCCAACCACGGCACTTTATAGGGCTGAAAGGGTCCGCTCCGGGCAGCTCATAAGGTGGGAGGGTCATAGAAACTTCCTCGCTTCCAATCCAAAGGCGAGAAGAAAAGAAAGATTACTTTTCCTGTAAAATAAATACAGTACCAGATCTTTTTAATGTTTTTATCGCTTTTCGTTTAGTTAGTTGACAAACATGCTCTTTCCTGTGGTGGGTGATACCTAATGTGACCATTTACATTATTTTCCCTTAAAATGGGTCAGTCCATAATTTCTTTAATTTTTAAGTAGGATATTTTTTCTCAAAATAGGACATCTATTAATTTTTAGATAACAATATGTGTATTAAAAAAGAAAGAAAAAACGCTAGTCGATTCGCCGCATTCTTATTTAAAATAAGAATGCGGTCCTTTGCACGATTTCTGAAAATTTAATCTCATAAATTGGCTCTTTAAGAACTGCAACTTCCAACAGAGTTTTTTTACTCGTCCATAATTTATTCATTAGAGAAAAGATCTTTTTTACGTACACAAGGCTCTGCAAAATTTATAATTAAAAGCTAACAGGAGCCACCATCGGATGATTTTCAGATCGTTTGCACCCCCCCTCCCCTCTCTTTTTTGATTTGGTTGTTCTCTTTCCAAAAACGGGACATTTTAGAAGTGCATGGGGGCAACGGGAAAGGCTACCTAAGAGCGGGACGATCTCGTTTACCCTTTGAAGCGAGGTGGTTGCGCCGTGAAACCACCTTATTTCAGCACTTTCACTGCTAGTCGCAAAAAAGTAATGGTTAAAAAGGTCCCAACGCCTCACCATAGCACAGTTGTTATGTCACTGAAAATGGTAGACGGGCGAAGTGTGAAGGTCCCTGGTTCGGGTCCCATCGCGCGACTCTAGATCTAACGGTCTGGAGTTTTGGTAGATTTTCTCCAGATGTAACGTGAATACGCGTTAGAACCCCTTAGAAAGTCCTACTACCAAGGCATCCGCCATCCTTGCAGGTCGCCCTAGCGTAGCGTTGCAATAACAACACAAGAAAACAAAATGGTCCTAAAGCTGCAAAACTTCAGCCGTTGCCATCGATCCATTTATCTACCAACAACATGGCGGTCGATTGAAAAGCCTGTCTGGCGCCACACAGCTAAAGAAGTTTTCTGTGACAGCTGACTGCGCGGCCGCACAGCCAGCTGTGTCAGAAAAACGTCTTTACCTCTTGTGGCGCCAGAAGGGGCTATTCATTCGATCGACCACCCTGTTGTTGGTAGATAAATGGATCGATGGCAACGGCTGCACTTTTTTCAGAGTCTGTCCAGTTGGAATTCTGTATTGATGTGAAAATGTTTGCGCCTCAAAGGGGACATAGGATCCAATTAGTGATGCTACCTCAAACTCATACTTTTACTTTCAGAAACGCCGCACACCTCAGTTTTATAAGACCAAACTGTTACTCACCAGTTGTAAAACAGGATGAGTGTGTGTTTCCTGAGCCTGGGCGTTTTGAAGAGATCTACTACTGTGGCGGCGGTGGAACTCTTCAGTTCTTCGCTGCTGAGCAAGAGCTTATCCACTTCGGAATGCGCGTAGTCTTCCGACATTCCGTTCTTCTTGCAGGCTTTCAGCACAACGCGTCTGAGCGCCTCGCGGTCATGGCGGATGAGCAGCCATCGTGGTGATTCAGGAACCAGCCTGTTAATGAAAGAAAATATGCGACATTCTTACAGCAACAGTGAATAGGAGATTTTGGATTTTCAGACGCCATGGATATAACTACTATATCCACAAAAGTATGCTGCACTCCTGTGCCTGACTTTGTTGTCACTAGAGCTACTCCGAACACCATGAAAACTTGAAAAAGGTATTCCAGACTTTACACAGAACCAGGTGGCTCGTCGTGACTCATTTCAGAGGTGGGGGGTGTGACGAAGTTCACATATTTTTCGCGTCTTAAAATAATGTTCCTATGTGTCGTCTTTCAAATCAAAATTTCGTATTCCGTATTAATTTCTCTCTCCACTTTTCTTTTCTGCTTGATAGGTGCGCGTTTGTTTTTTGTTCGCGTTTGCCGTTTTTATTCTAAATTAATTTCGCTTTAGCATTTGCTACGTAACTTCTTGGTGCCTGTCGGTCGTCTGTCTTGGCTTTCTCACGGGGGCGGTAGGCTTTTGTTTTGGCGTCGCCAAATTCTGGCACTTCTGCCTTGGCGATATTCATTTAATCCGTTCGTTTCAATTTTTTATATTTATTACGCCTACCGGACAGTTGTTGTCACGTGGGGCTGTCGCTTATGAGTGCTCAGATTTTACTCGCCAACCTGCAAAGAGCTGGCAGTTTTCTAAGAAGTTTTCGGTACACTTCTCGATAGCTCTCCGTCAGAGGAGGTTGTGTTCTTTTCTTTATGGAACTCCGGCACGCCGTGTGGCCGGAACGATTAGATATGTTCCTGGTGTTATTTTCTACAAAAGCAATGTACTGTACGTAATTGAAGTTGTTTCCTTTAAGACTGTTTTGCTGATACATCCAATAAACGTAGCTTTTCAGAATTCGAGTCGTCTGCCTGTTTTCTGTGTCTTCAGCGTAATTAAAGGATTTTTTTTAATACACTATACGTCATGTAAACGGCCAAGGGAATGTTTCGTGATCGACCTTCAACAACTCCCTCATAGGGGGCAAGACAAATATTTTTTATTTCGAAATGGTAAAACGTAAGCTTTTATAAGCTAGCATACGTGTATTTCATGCAAAATTGCAGTTTTAAAAATTTATAAAAACTGTTAAAATATTATTATTATTTTTCGTAATTTTTAGGGAGTTTGCGCGATTGGAAAATATTTTTTAAAATATACTATAGAAGCCCGGACGATCTTTGTGGAGGTCATTACAACGGGTGGTAGAAAAAACATTAGACAAAAATATGTCGGCATTCAATACATTTAATCGTCATCCACTTAATCGGAAGATTTCGTTTCGCTGGGAACATCCCCTCATATATCAATGTCTCATGTAAAGGAAATCATTTTATTTGTGGAAAAAAATTAAACTGGATAATCTGAAAAAACTATTTTAAACGAATTTGAATAGCAATTTTCCCTTCAAAGCACGTTACCCGTGTCTTTATCATTTGCGACACCTAACAAATTTTGTATTCTACTGGTCCGTTATGTATTTTAGTGGTCTGGGACCAGCGCTAATTTCAATCCCTATATTGTACAAGATTTATGTCCTAATTTGTGAGCATAAAGAAAAACCATTTTCCCTCGACTATTTAATCGTCAGGATTATTTATTATTTTTTCTTAATTACAAAATTTAATCTCTGTTATAAAAAAAAAAAATATTTTTCATTCAAAGAAAATATTTTAATCGGTTTTGAAAGGGTTAAGAGATCAAATACGTCTTCTCAATCCGTCACAATTTGCTTACCAGAATACAGACACGAAGAGAAGCTTGGGTAGTGTGAGGGCCAGCTGCATCCAAAACCAGTCTCTGATGATCCACGCGACCGCTGGAAGACTAATGAAGGCTAAACACCATCCAAAATTGATGGCAACACCAACAGTTGACCGGTAGCTTGGGCTGACCATCTCCAGGACTATCAAGGTAAAGCAGAAAAATCACGTAAAAATTTGAGATCTTTTTCAGTTTTTGACTGCAAAATAAAACACCCATTTGGAACACATGGTGCCTTAATTGTAACCCCCTGCCTATCGTTTTTAACCCTTTGAGGCGCAACCCTTTCCCAATGCTGAAAAAAGGGCAGCCGTTGCCATCGCTCGACTTAACTACCAGCAAGATGGCGGCACAGCCAGCTGTCGTCGAAAAAGGGTCTCTAGATCTGTGGCACGCGATGAACGTTTCGATCGTCTGCCCTCTTGCTGGTAGTTAAGTCGAGCGATGACAACGGCTGCCCTTTTTTCAGCACTAGGCAATCTCTCCAGCTGTTCTCGCATTCTTCGATTTTCTAGCAGATGTCGGTGCTGTTAAAAATAATCGTGACAATTTTTTTACGGGAAATGACGTGCTAAAAAATGAAGGATTCTCGCGGAGCTCTGTCACTCGCAACTATTTTTATAGAAATCCAATCTATTCTTCGTGACTGGCAACAGTCAAAACGTCAGAGTTGGGTGTTCCCAGAGCGGGACCACCGAGCGTTAAAGGGTTAAACTATCGAGAGAAGGCTACTATAATTTAAAATGAATGGATCACTCCCGACATATATTTTTACAAGACAAAATTAAAGAATTATATAGCCATTATTTTAAAATGGATTATTTTCAAATTATAAAGTGGTTCACTGGTAGACAAAAGGGAAATAAGTTATTCAGGGATGTGCCAGCTGAAATTAAAATTGAGCAATTTGTAGAGCAAGAAAAACAGATTTCTGGAGCAATTTGGAGCAAGAAAAAGTCCCTTTTGGAGCACAAGAATGCCAATTTTGAAATACAAAATTTATTTTTGTATATAAAGGTAAAAGTCATTAAAGAATGCCAATCTAAAAAATGAAAACTAAGGAGGCTCTTAAAAGCTCTTAGCTAATAACAGAAACCAGCTTTTCTTTCTGGTGGGGGGGGGGGAGTCAGAAGCTTATGAAATAAATAAAAAAGTTCGTTATTTTATACATTGCTATACAAAATATCTATTTTAAATCAAAAACACAATATTTACTAAACTATATTAACCCATTTATGCCTAGTGTCCCTTTTTTGGGACGGCAATTTTACTATCAGTCGAAAACGTTATTTGTTTTTCTATCCTTTATTCACAAGTATTGAACCTCAACACCACAAAATATATTAACGTGATGCAGGAGGATGTTGACATTTCAATTTTTATACAGAATGATTTTAAAAGCAATCATCCCTTGCTCAAGAAGTTGACATCGGAAATTTATCTAATATTGCTGGTATTAGGAAAAATCGAAGAAAGTCGCAAAAATATCTGGACACAAATGGGTTAACTACTACTAGCGACTTAGGCAAAAAATTACAAATTTATATAAAATTAAATTTCAAACAGAGGTCCATTTTTACTCTTAAGGCATTGGAGGTTTAAACAAAGGGATGCCAAAGAAAAAATATTCGTTTTTAAGATCAATAGAGGAAGATTGGAATTAGAATGCTTAGAACGTGTGATGATTTTTGAAAGGAATTCGGGAGATTTACAAGCATTTTCAACGTATATGGAAAAATTAAAAATGCAGCAGTTTTCCTGAATTTGGAACAAAAATGTCAAAAAGCGATCTTTTTGTAACAGATTGGCCCATCAGGATTGATTTGGCACAATTTGGAGCAGCTGGCACATCCCTGGTTACTTTGTCGGCCTTGCGTATATATAAATTTTTCGTTCAGAGCAGAGAAAAGCGTTTTTTGGAATGGCTCGAATTTTCGCCATGTCCGAAATTTCCACAAAACAAAAATCAGTCATGAGAAATGTCAGGAACCGCTTTTAACTAAAGTGAAAATGTTTGGATGAGCGATAGTCGATTTTCATTTAACCCTTTAACGCGCCGTGATCCCGCTCTGGGAACACCCAATTCTGACGTTCTGACTGTTGCCAGTCACGAAGAATAGATTGGGTTTCTATAAAAATAGTTGCGGGTGACAGAGCTCCACGAGAATCCTTTACTTTTTAGCACCTCATTTGCCGTCAAAAAAGGGTCACGATTATTTTTAAACAGCACTGACATCTGCTGAAAAATGGAAGAATGCGAGAACAGCCGGATAGATTGCCCCATGCTGAAAAAAGGGCAGCCGTTGCCATCGCTCGACTTAACGACCAGCAAGAGGGCGGACGATCGAAACGTTCATCGCGTGCCACAGATCTAGACCCTTTTGACGACAGTTGGCTGTGCCGGGCCCAGCCAGCTGTCGTAAAAAACGGGGCTCTACACGGTAGCGTATACTTACGGATGACGAAAGACACAGTGTAAAATCCTGCAGCGCCAACTGCCGTGAAGAACCTCAGTATAGCGAACATGGCAAAGGACGGCGAAAAGGCACACAAGAAGCCAGCAGTGATGTTTAGCACGTACGAGAAGAGGAGAGTTGGCCGCCGGCCCACGCTGTTAAAAGAACACGTTGGAATGAGCATCAGCACGAAGTCACAAAGAGAAAAATTTTTACAAATGTTAACAGTCTGTTATTTTTCTTACAAGTAAGTTTAACCCTTTAACCTCATGCGGTGTCCACGCCGTGAGGATACAAAACTCTAACATTTCGACTGTTCTAATTCACGTAAGAATACATTTCATTTCACTAAAATACTTAAGGAGGACATGGTTACACGAGATTCCTTTTCTGTTGAGCACACAATTTCCCTCTTAACCCTTTGAGGCGCAACCCTTTCCCAATGCTGAAAAAAGGGCAGCCGTTGCCATCGCTCGACTGAACGACCCGCGAGATGGCGGTCGATCGAAACGTTCATCGAGAGACCCCTTTTTTGACGACAGCTGGCGCACAGAAACCACCGAAACCTGCGTATCTCCGGATCTAAGTTGGCCGGTTTTGATGCAACAAAAAGCAAAATTTAACTATTTGAAGCTTAGAATACGAATTTTGAACTATTTTTAGCCCCAGAACAGCGGGCTGCCCCGAAAATTCGTAACAACATCTTTATTGCACACCGAGCTCTCGCCTGGAAAAAGTTCAAGATGTGCCGTATCCCCTCTCGTCTGTACCTTGGCTTGACCGATAGGATAGCCTGGGATGCCCAAAAGGCAGGCCAATGTTTTCTCCTACGTGTGGTCTTCCAAACAATTCCAGATGAGAGATCTAGCATCTGGATTGTCACCCCAAGAGGTATCGTTTGAACGTGGATGAAACTGGAATCACGACAGATTTTGCTTGCACCAGCTTCCTTTAGGTACACGGTCCCACAGCAGTCCAGTCGAGAGAGGTTTACACCTTCCCAACCCCTGACCAAGGATTGCGCTGCTTCACTTGCACTGTTCTTATGGGATGCGGTTTATCAGACGTTCCCGCTGGCGGACTCATTGTTAAAATAATGATTCAGAGAAACGCAAAATTATTTGAATTATCATCCAATTTTGGAGATTAATATTCAAAATCTTACCACATTGCTGCCAAGATCGGCGAATATTAACAAAAAACGCCAGATTTTTGAGTCTGAAAGTCTCCAAATAAGTCGGAATATTAATTTAGGCATACATTGAATTTCGTAACAGCAAACCTACCGGAAAACGAGTGGAAATAGAATACGCTCTAATGAAATAAACATCTATTAGTAAGTTTCTTTTTCGAAATATCTTTATGCAGCTATATCTATAAATAAAACATAATAATTCTCGAAAATGTTTCATAATCAATGCGTTTGGCGCAGTTTGCCTTTCTTGTCTTTTCTCATAGTATTCCTTCTCGCCGTCGCCCCTTTAACTCTTTGAGACGCTACCCTTTCCCAGATCTGGAGGCCCTTTTTTGACGACGCGTCAAAAATCTGTGGCACGCGATGAACGTTTCGGTCGTCCTCCCTCTTGCTGGTCGTTCAGTCGAGCGATGGCAACGGCTGCTCTTTTTCTCAGCATTCGGCAAACTCAGCAGATGTGAGTGCTGTTAAAAATAATCGTGACATTTTTTTTTTTTAATGGGAAAGGACGTCCAAAAAAGTAAAGGATTCTCGTGGAGCCACGTCAACCGCCACTCTTTTTATAGAAATCCAATCTATTCTTCGTGACTGGCAACAGTCAAAACGTCCGAGTTGGGTGTTCCCAGAGCGGGATCACTGCGCGTTAAAGGATTAAAAATGATCGATTATTTGTAAAATGGATATCAGAATTATTTTTTATCAGTACCGACATCTGCTGAGAGCTGGGCGATATCATGAAACTATACATCGATATAGAAGAAAAACTAGACAAACTGTCTAATGTCGGAAAAGTGCGGCCGTTGCCATCGCTCGACTTAACTACCAGCAACATGGCGGTCGATCGAATGGTTGCGCTTTAAAGGGTTAGATAACTGAAACTTCACTTCACGTCAAACATCTGAATAATGATTGTCGAGAGAAGAGACGAGACACAAATTTTCAGTTCCTACGCAAGACGGGAGGACAGCCCTATTCCTCGTCTCGGGGCTGTCCCTACAACTGGAAATACAGCATTTTGATGAGACATTACTTAGAAGAGACATTCTGCACATTTTCTTGTATGGTAATGATACCTTTACTGCAGTTTTTATTCTAATTTTGATGATGAACTCAGAACTGGGCGTCGTCAGCATAAAGCCATGGGTGGCACCCCCCCAAGAGTTTTCGATGCCGACTTTTGCTTTTTTTTGTTTGTTATTCCCAATAGGGTAACTACATATTGAATTAACCTTTCACCCCCCCCCACCCCTCCTGCCTTTGGAAAATATCCTGCCGACGCCAATTTGCATTAAAATGATCAACACAAAAATTATCTTTAATTCACAACAAAACATAAAACACATACACACTGCTAGTGGATAAAAATTTTAACGAATTCAATCAGCAAAAATTACTGAACAGATTTAATTCAACATCATTTTTCAAGGTTTGTATACGTACTCGTGTTACGAAAAGTTAGCATATCAATATCGTTGCTAGGTTTGTCGAGGGAAAAAAAAAAAAAAAAGAAAATGTTTGAGAACTTTCAAGGTAAAAATACAAATGCTAAATGAAATGGACGAAACTGTTGAGTTTCTAGTATCGCAACTAGTTCAAAAGAAAAAAAACAAAAACGTTCTTAGAACGTTCAACTAGTTGCGCTACTAGGGTAATTACTTAAACAAAATTTTTGCATGATGTTGAAATCAGATAGATGATAAAGGGAAGGTAATTTAGAAAAACTCACCTGTCTGAGAGCTGACCAAATACTAATACGGCGACTAGATACCCGATGTTGTAGATGGATTTGGAAAATGATATCAACCATTCTCGATCACAGACAAGATCCCACTGAAAGTATGAAGACACTTTTAAAAATTGAGTATCTAAATAATAAAAGTACTGTCGATAATGGTTCAATGATCGACTCGTATCTCCCGGTGCATCTGCCATCTGCGGCCATGTTGAAATTTTGATAGAAACGACATTTTTATCTCTAACTAAAAGCAAAAAAATTTTTTTTTACCGTTCGAAAGATCGCTAAAAAATTAACCTTTGTTTAACTTGCTACTACTTTCAACTCTAAATATCTAGCGAGATATTACGCCTTGAAAAAGTAAATACAGAAGTGAAGCAAGCGATTCATTACTTGATTCTTTGAAAAAAGATCACGGAACTCTCTCGCGTAGATCGATGAGAGAAAAAGCACAACAGATTGTTTGGTGGCGACATTTATGAATTATATTGTTAACTAAATCATTAAAAATGTCCGTTTTAGGTTTCAAGAGAATTAAATAATTTTACAATTGCGCAAAATGATTTCGAGGCCATTTTTTTAACAAACCAACTTTATTAATTTACTGTAGTGAAAAAAACGATATAGAACCATTCATTATAATTTATATTTTACCAATTTTCCCTAATTTTATTTAAATACAAATGCATTTTCGTGCGAAAGTTTTATTGTTACAAAGAAAAATAATTTTAAAGAAACATACATTGCAGTATGAATAATTGAATATAGTGATAAATATCTCGATAGGTTATTTTTCTCTTCAACGGTATTTTCCATAGTCACCCCCTCAAATAGATTTTGCTAATATTAATTGTATTTATTAAAGTATCGATTTTAAACGAAATAGTTAGTTATGGAATTATTTTTCGCATGTTACAAATTTCAGTCGCGAAGAGAACCGTGTGCCGTAGGTTGCACAAGCCAGTCGCGAAGCGGTGCGTGTCCTCTAGGTTGCACATTTTGGCCGCGAAGCGGACATCGACGGCCAAAACTGGTGCCGAAGGCGGCTAGTCGTAAAGATAGATCCATTTCAGAGCCTCGGGCCACTCTACGGATCGAGCGAAATCGGTGGCAACTGAATCCGGAAAGTTAACTTTTTAAAGAAATTGCAAGTGCCATTCATTTCATTGATTACAACTACTTAGTTGGTGCAGTTTAAGCTAAGAGTAATTATACTATACAAGCTACAAACGTATTTTCCACAATCATTCAAGACAGCTTACCACTAGCATGTTAAAAATTGTGATAAGTTTAGAAAATGATAAATATAATGCGAGCATTTAGAATAGATTAGGCGCCCGTTGAAGATTTAAAAAGCAACGGTTTTTAAGATAAGGTGAAACTGACTTATGCGTTTTTTTATTCGCTAATTTCGTTCTATGGAAATGTGTCTATTGAAGATGAAGAAATGAATAATAATGAATGATTTTATCAATGATAAAATGAGTATCAACATCACTTATACGATAAACCTTAGATTTAGCAAGTCTCAAACGGACGTCGCTTAATAATTAGGAATATTTTGAATGGTCGATTCATATGAAGGGGGTCC
Organism: Cheiracanthium punctorium; assembly: GCA_038373885.1. Lineage (NCBI taxonomy): Eukaryota > Metazoa > Arthropoda > Arachnida > Araneae > Cheiracanthiidae > Cheiracanthium > Cheiracanthium punctorium. The sequence continues at coordinate 444,908 of JAWZYV010014318.1, forward strand.
AAGAGCTACTACACTTGGATAAATCGGGGTTTGGTGCATGAAATGCACGACGCCGTAGAAAGGTAACACCCGAAGGGATCTCTGCAGATTTCGTTGCTGCGTCTGAAACAAACATTCCTGGGTTTAGAAGGTGTACTTGTCTAACTTTTTTTTTTGAGGGGGGTAGAGTCAAGAACAGCATTCTTGGATAGACACAAATTGGGATTTGAGCCATCTTCTCTCTTTCTTTTTTTTATTAATGTGGTGATGATGTATTGATAGCGTAGTAAAAAAGGGATACGTGAATCACAAGAAACATTTACAAACTACAATTATAGCTTTGTTGGCAACGAAGCACAGTAAGGATTTTCGAAGAACGACAGCAAGCGCATTTCACAAAACAGGAACTGCACAAATGTTCAAAAAAATAAAAGAAATTCTCTTTGTTACCTCATCGATGATAGTGGACGGATAGAAGGTGGAATCGTATTCCCAAGACGTACACTTAAGCAGGTCACTTTCGTGAACACTCTCGTTTCCGGACAACCTCCAATAAGGGCTTACATGGCACCGACTGTCTACATTCAAATGCGCTGGAGGCAAGCTGAAATTCCTCCAGTCTTCTACGCTGACGTTGAGGTGTTCCGGCCTGGAGCACCAAAACTCAACTCCCGTGGGAGCCATGAAAGTCATTTGGAGGTTGTGCCATGCGGATGGTATGGAAGCAAGGAACAGCAAGACGAAAATGTCTCTTTGCCATGGTCCATAGCCACCTATGATGTCGCTGATTTCAATGGAAGGAACCGGATGCGGAATGGGAGAGTCGGATGAATCAGAGTCACAGACGGTAGGTACGGATGATGATGCTTCTTCATATGGATCTTTGGATCGCCACATTGTGGAAGATGGCAGTGGCGGATTCTATAAAAGGGATTCGCTTTCGCTGCCCGCCATTAATACCTGGAAGTGAGAGACATTGGAAATTATAGCAAACATATTCAAGATTTGTAAAATACTGAAGTGCTTTGGGGCAGCGAAAGTCTTTTGAGGTCGACGGTAGGTCTTTTACAAAAGCATGAAAACTGAAAAGTAATGGATGCCGTTTATCCACATTATTTTTTAAAAAATTAAGCATTTTTAAATAATATTCAAGTAAAATAGATATTATCCAAGACATAAGCTTCAAATGTAGCAGATGCACATTGCTGGTTGGCATCTGCAAGCAACATCAAGATCATGTAGTCTTTTAATGCTAGACTAATAAAGCCCAAGAGTTATAAGCAAAGTCTATTAGAGTAACTGGCCATGAGATGAAAAAATTTGTAGGAGGACTTCAGTAATTCCGACCGACATGCAAATGTATAACACATTCCTCTTTTCATTAAAATGTACTTCTATATAATTTATAGATCAAACATAATATCCGATCTTATGATTTTTGAGAAATTTGATTTTTTGTACTCAAGTTATGAGGAAAGAAAATTCGTTTGGATCGCATTTTAAAAATAATTTAGGAGTCAAACTTCTTACGGAATAAACTCGTTATAATCCGCAGGATAACTGATCTAAAATACTATATAATTTAAGAGAAGCATCAAAACAACTAAATAAAGTTAAATATTTGATAGGTTACGAGTTATTATTTTAAATCATATGATAGTTTATTAAGCGAAGACAAACCATAACTGAACTGCCTTGAAATAGTGAAAACTTTGTAAAATACCACACATATAAGGTATTTATCGATCTGGACACGTGTTTCGCAGGGAAAATGTTCTTCCTTCATCAGCAGAAATCTGCCCAGTAACCCGTGTACTGAACTGTCTTGTTTTGACTTACAATATACCGCTTTCTACCAATAATAAATAAATAAAATTAACCCCCCCCCCCACCTCAGAAATAAAAGTTTGTAATACCCAGGCAAAATACTTAAGATGCCAACCTACCTTTGGCATGCAAATTTTGATCAAAAATCTAACTTTCTATTTCTGGCTTAGTATTAAATCTGAATGTCTGCTTTCTAAACCAGTTTGAGTTTCGCTGCAGTCTTTACTTAGGACTTGAGTTACAGGAATTCTAATATATGTCTTACAGGAACAGCGTGAATAGTTTCTACTTTTCTCAAAACTCATTTTTTCAGATTATGCTTTCTCGCAAAACATCTTAACTCAAAATGTTACGATTGTAATGTTATGAAACATTAATAAAATAATCTAAAAGAGTTGATTTCAGGGTTGGAAAAAAAACACCCTTTCTTGTTAAAAAAAAAAAAAGAAAAGAAAAGAAAAAAAAGTAAATAAACAATTGTTGCTACTTGTGGTCACTGAAATCATCAATTTTTATATTTTATTTCGATATACTATTTTTTAAATTTAGTATGTAATATAATGCAATAATTAGTATTTACTAAATACTACATACAATATGGCTGTTAGATTCATCAGTAATAATGGTAATAAGTTGTTCAAAATGATATTTTTAAGGTTTAGAAATAAGTTGTTAAAACACTAAACCTCTCTTTTAGAAACAAATTTAAAATGCAGCCTATAATTCAAGTTTAATTAATAATTTTTAATAATTATAAAACATTAAGGTATGTATTAGATTAATATAGAAACTTATTGTTGATATTTATAAGGATCATTTAAAAATATATGAGAACTTATTCTATCTGCAGTATTTGTAATTTTAAATTATTCTTTGGAAAAGAACACCAATTATTAAAAAAAAAAAATTGGTTTAAACCATGCCAACCCTTTTTGATTTAGGGAACGAACTCTTAAAAGAATGTAGTGAAATTATTTTTTAGTTTTTAGTTTTTGGAAGTAATCAATTGTAAATAGTATATTTTCATGGTTTCTCTGCACTTGAAATCGTTAACTTCTCTAACTCTTAAAATAAGTTAATCTAGTGCTATCCATTCTCGAAAAGAGGTTTCAAACGTCAAAGTAAACTCTTATAATAACTCTTATAATTCTGTGTTAATAGATTAAGTAAGAGACCGTCATAAGAGGTTTTACATCATAAAAATATCTTCTTTTAAATTTGAGTTTTGATATTTAGTAAAAGTACCTTTTCAAAAGCAATTTTTAATGCTTGTATTTAGCTAGAAAAATAAAAATATAATAAAAAAATTACAGATATTTTCACACGTTAGTCACAGATTTTAACTAAATTCTATAATATAAAGCACATAATTAGGGTATTTTTCGAATGTTAAGGACAATCCACACCGAAGGTAAGCTGGCACTTCAATTTTTCCGAAAGACTTTTTACAGCAATAATACAAAGAAACTTCTATGAGCGACCAACCCTATTAAGCGACCCCCATTCCTCCAACGACCAAATTTTTAAGGAATCGATTTTTTATCCTATCTACTTAATGTTAAAATATCCTCTAGAAGAGACCACACGACCCTCTATAAGCGACCGGACCCGGTTAGCTGTACGAAAATTTTCTAGCCTTTTTTCTGGATGTAAAGCAAACAAAAACCACATTCCAAAACAGTGTCGCTCCATTATAAGTCGACAGCAGGTGCACAGGTATACGAACAGGATTACAAATCTTATATAGGTTACAGGAGAGACATGTCTAGGAAACGAGTGATTTGACCGTTGGAGAAGCGCACTGGGAAACTCGGAGCTAGGAAGTTGGCGGTTACTTTTGGCGTTGGGAAACAATATTTTTTACCATAATTTGGGGTGGGGGGCAAAAAAAATTAAAGCAAATAGATTTTATGGTAGAAAATTCAGAGTGCTTGAACAATATTGTGATAAAGGTTTTTTTTTTTTTTTTTTGGTCAGATGTAAAAATAAAGAAATGCTCCTAATATGAAATGAGAAAAAAGAATGAAAAAATCCGAAATTTCTTAACATTTTATTGAAATTTAAATTTTAAAAATTTGTTTGTACTATAATTACTGATGTGTTAATATGCTATTTCATAAACAACAACAACAACAAAAAAAAACAATATTTTTTACCATTTTTTCCCCCTTGACGATTATGGCCGAGCGGACAAGACACTCAAAATGATAGACTGCGGAAATGTGAAGGTCCCGGATTTCGGACCCTATCGCGCGGCTGTCGATCTTACGGTCAGTAGTTTTGGTCAGTTTTCTGCAGATGTAACGGGCAGAGTCGTGAGTACGTGTTAGAAAGTCCTCCGACCAAGGTACTCCCCCCTCCTAGGCAGATCGCCCATGTGTAACGTTGCCATAACGACACAAACAAACCCTTGACTATCCAATGTTTACACTTCTTTGAGCGACCACCTCACTTAACGACCTATTTTTCGCCGAACGGAGAGTGATCGCTCCCGACAAGTGCACATTACATCTTCAATATCGCACAAGTTCACATTACTACGATTTAACGCGCAGTGTGTCCGCTCCGGGAACGCCCAACTCCGACGTTTTGACTGCTGCCAGTCACGAGGAATAGATTGGATTTCTATAAAAATAGTTGCGGGTGACATAGCTACACGAGAATCCTCTACTTTTTAGCACCTCATTTCCCGTAAAAAAAAAGGTCGCGATCATTTTTAACAGCACTGACATCTGCTGAAAAATGGACGAATGAGAGAACAGCTGAATAGATTGCGCAATGCTGAAGAAAGGGCAGCCGTTGCCATCGCTCGACTGAACGACCCGCAAGAGGGCGGACGATCGAAACGTTCATCGCGTGCCACAGATCAAGAGACTCTTTTTTTAAAGGGGTCTCTCGACCTGTGGCACGCGATGAACATTTCGATCGTCCGCCCCTCTTGCGGGTTGTTCAGTCGAGCGATGGCAACGGCTGCCCCCTTTTTCAGCATTGGGAAAGGGTTGCGCCTCAAAGGGTTAATCACAGCACGGTAGTAGATTTCGTAGCTAGTCAAGCATGACGCCGCTCGATCACGCAACAATCGCCGGCCAGTAAATTAAATGCGAGAGACTCGTTTCGTCTTCCTCGAAGCTTTTAGGGCGCATAAATCGTGCCTCTTTATCAAAACAATAAATCTGACAAAAGAGAAACGCTGGAAATGATCGCTTGCGTGCTTGAAGATGGACAACAATGAGCGGCCTAGAAAAAAAAAAAAAAAGTGACAGCAGATGATCTACTTAGACTGTGTTATCGACCTTGTTCGGAAAGAAGTTCTCTCCGTATTTCGAATTTCAAAACATCAATCAGTGTTTTTGCATGCTATAAGACAAGTTCACTAACACTATAAAGGTATCACAGGGACCGATTTGTAAAAAACGGGGACCAGGAAAAAAGCTTCATTGCCCCCCCCCCCTAAAAAACTTTCTTATACCCTCCCTACAAATAGGGTTGCCAGGTCGTCAAACCAAATAGCCGGACATTTGGGTAAGAAGGCCGGACAGCCTACAATATTGAGAATTTTGTCTCAGTATTAATAGGTACGACAAAAAAAAAAAAAAAAAAAAAAATTGTATGTAAAATCAAGCTTACCATGAATCTTGTTCAATTCTAATAAAATATAAATAACACCGAATGCCAAATCAGTTCAAGTACTTTATGACGCATCAGCCAAAGTCACCAGTCAAAAGCCGGACACCGTTCAGTCTGGCCGGACACGCAATTAAAAAGCCTAACTATGTCCGGCTTTATCCGGACGCCTGGCAACGCTACCTACAAAGCAACTTTTACAGCACACCATTCAAAGAAAGATGTTATAAGAACAGCATAAAAATGATTATTTAATGAATGCAAAGTGTTTTTATAAAGTTTGTTATTTACTTTATCGTATAACACCAGTATTTTGAGTGTTTTTTCCGTGAAATGCAATAGTTGATAATAATAATATTAATAATGAATTTAATGAGACCCCGAAATTTTTCATTAAGATAATTACAAAAATTCCATATTTCGGTCTCGAATTGAGCGCGAGTCAGATTTTTTACGGGCAATGATCAGTCAAAAAACGCCGCTTTATATTCGAACCAATACGGTATAGTTAATTTTCAATCGTTATTTTATTCTGTATTTTTCAAGTAACATGTTGCACAATATTTTTGTGTTTATTTTCCTAATCCAACTACACAGTTACGCTGATCCCTGACTCTCTAACTATTCCGGTTAACCACTCCAAGATAAAACTTTCACCGTCTTTACTCCAAAACGATTTTAAAAAGCACAAAAAGCGTAATAACATGTACACTGTTTGTACTATTCACTTCAAAATTTTCATAATTATTATGTATAAAAATATATCAAACAATATGTGCTACTTTAAAAATCTGAAAATCCACTCGTTCCCCAAGTTTAAAGCGATTTTCCGCTATTTTCGGCACCATTTTTTTTTTTTTTTTTGAGTTCAAAAAGTTAATCCTTTGCGCAACAAAATTAGCTGTCGCAATTGATATGACGTCATATTGAAGTCACGGTCATCGGGCTTTGAAGACAAAGTTGCGATTCCAATTTGTCTAAAATAGTTTTTCCTGAGATAGCATCGTTTAGTTTTTTTTTTAATTAAAATGATGTCGTCTGAATGAAGCATTGATATAAGAGGGGCTGTTTACACAAAATGAAATCGTTCGAATTCGAAACGTTTCCGCCCGCTTCCAGAAGAGCATGAAATTCGATTTAGGTATATCATAAAAATTGAATAAGAAGTTATTTGTTTTAGGTGGACGAAAATTAAATATATTGAGTATAGACACATTTTTGCCAAATGTTTCTCCTCCCGTTTGCGTCCGTTGTAATTGCCTCCACAACGGGCTTTGACTTACCTTGTTTATATAAGAGCTTTTATTTGTAGTGGCACAGATCTTCATTTCACTCCAAAGGAACCGTTTCCTTTTGTCTGTCACGACTGAAAATCAACTCTATAGTTTCCTCACGATCAGAATACATCAATACCACGTCTAAATGATAATTTTACGCTGGGTAATTGCCTGAGACTAGGGGCGTAGCCAAGGGGGGGGGGTTAGGGGGTCATAACCCCCCCCCCCATGAGGAATTTTTTGCTATACAAAATTTATATTCTTAACTACATTATCTCACACACATATACATTTATATGAGTTGTAGTAGTCGTAACACCCCCCCCCCCAATGAAAAATTCGCTACGCCCCTGCCTGAGACTGTACTGTTTAGGAAAAAAGGTGTGGGTTTAATGCTAGCGAAATGAAATGGTAACTATTATTACTATTATTTTTAATAACATTAGTTTCTCTGTCCCTTGTTTTAAATTAAAATCAAAATTCGCAAATTTGAATTCAAAAGGGTAATTTGGGGAGGCTTTTTTTGCTGGTGTTTATTATTTTAAACTTAGCGCTTTGTTCCCGAATTGCGAATCCTGTATTACACTGCATTTAAATACGATTTTTGCAGTAAGATTTAACGATCATGGATTATCCCATTTAGGTGCATTGACCTTATACAATAAAACTGAAGAGATAATCGTTAACTTGGGGTTTTTCTAAATTGTTTTTCTACAACAGTAATGCAAAGCAATACAGCCATTTAATATAGATTTTGCTGAGTTTAAATTTCATGAGTCCCTCGGGGCCCACGAAAATAGTCAGTGCACAATAGTATGCGTACAGTTTAAAATGTAAAGACTATTTTTTTTAATGTTCGATCTGATAGCCTTTTTCCTGCACTATAAGTCTGTATCGTGATTTCCATGATAAAAGAGCTTTTCGTAAAATTTCCAGGGGTATTGCTCTCCATTCCTCTTCCACTACTTTCCAGAGTCCATCTATCGTGGTGGGTTTGCGTTTAGAAAGAGCTCTTTTTAACAGACCAAAGGCACAATAGTCCATAGGTGAAACGTCAGGGGACTTCGCAGGAATATGTTGAAAAGGTATATATGCAATACCTGTATCAGTCTTCATTTTTTCAAGGAATGCAGTGGTAGTTTTCGAAGTATGACTTGTGTTGAGCCACATGTCTCGGCAAAAGCTGGTGAACATTATGTTTTTTAGCTTTTTTTAAGTTGTAAATCTTGGTTTATTATTTTATTTATTGTTGCTACAGATGAATCTAAAGACTTTGCAATGGATCTCTGTGTTAGCGGATTTTTTTTTTGTTACCAGCGATTTCACTTTAGAAACGTTTGAAACATGTACCTTTTTCGGATATTCGTTTGGAGTCTTCTTTCCATGTCGAAACGATGTTTGACGGTTTTTACCTTGCCGATTAATAATGTTGCTTATTTTGCACTTAGAAATTTTAATACCATGCATTTCACAACGTTTTTGAATTATGGAATAAGAATATTTCTCTTCGGAAAGCGCAAAAACATATCCTTCAATCCACAGCTTGTTTACATATGACATTTTGAAAGAAGAATAAATTTAAAAGTAGCAGACGATATTTCTCATTTCAAATAATAAGCTGCTGCCAAAAATTTTTATTCTGAAACATTTACTTTTTTAAAATTCTTTATCGAAATCGTTCTAAAAATGTGTAAACACCCTCTGTATATACTAGGAATTGGAAGGTCTGTTTAGAAAATAAGAAATACTAGCCGCCAAGGCGCGGCCAGCTTCTCTGCCCCATACCTTACTGTTCTATACACTCAGTGCAGTGTTGGCCAAATGATCGGAGTCATTTCAACAAAAATCACGTTTCTTTGTTTTAACAATACTTATCATTAAATTTATTTAAGTTAGAGGTTGCTATAAATTAAGGGTGTCATGATAAAAGCTGACGGTGGCCGTGAGGGCAAAGCCAAGTACTATCAGTGCAAGATGTGTGAAAAAATATAATGGGTGACATTTCCATTCATAAAATTATTGTTAAAATATTGCATTGGGTAATAACGTGTTGAGCAAATTCCTACAGAAATTCTTCTTAATTGCAGAAGCTGCTAGGTCAATGTGTCAAAGTTAGCACTCTGATGTTTAATAGTACTACGGTTGCATAATTTAATATGTATCTTTGGTTACAAAAATATAAAAGAAGCAGGAAATCGCTAAAACATGCTACAGCCCACTTCAAGGCGATTTTTTTTAAATGTGCGATAAACGCGATGCGAAAAGATCCGAAATATTTTTGCATTTTCGCGTATGCATTGTTATTTTGTAATCTAGCTACTGCGTGACATACGTAACCAGTAACGAATATGCTTGATTCATTTGACGTCATTGAACTGTTACCCAGACAGCACAGCAAATTTGCATCAAACTTGCAGTAAGCTTGATTTATCAAGTCAATAAACTTGAATTAAGCTTGAAAATTTCAAGCCTGTAAGCTTAATGCAAGCTTGAATCAAGTGTTCAAGTTTACACTTGCACAACTTGCAATAAGCTTGACATAGCAAGCTTAATTAAAACTTACTGCACTCTAAAAAATTTTCCAAAAAAAAAAAAATTCCTATATACATGGGGCGCCGGTCGGCGAACTCGTCCCCCTATATTTTATTTTTCCACGCATTTTCCCCTCTACGCTGAAACCTCAAGTTATTTTAATCTGTTTTCGTCTAGCGTCAGTGAATGGGATCGATCTCGGGACCTAAGGAGTGAGAAGTCAAGCGTCCTAACCACCATGCCAATCTGACTCGAGATGGCATGACTAAAGTTTGAAGTGACTGTTATGGTTGTCACGCCGTTTTTTGGTGAGATTGATCAATATTGTCCGATGCCGATCTGTTTCTTTTATTTTTCCATGGGATGAATCAAAATTAAAATAATGTTATGTGTGATTTATAGACTCTACTAATATTGAAATAAGCATAATATAAACTTAAAAGCAGCACACGTTTTAAAACTTTCAATATCGCATCACTCATGCTGGGCAATATTGGCCAAAATCGAGACAAACGACTGATTTTGAAATCCCTTTTGTAGTATACTTGTATTTTATTTTGAAGAATTTCAATATTTGGAAATATAGAATACTTTTTTTTTAATTCTATGGTCAAGTACATTTATGACTGATGATAAATTATTTGTTATGTGGATGTGGCTTTCTAAATCAAGTTGTATTCAAGCTTGACAGGTCAAATGACTTAAATTTGGCGGGGAAATATTTGATGACTCATTTTTTTCTAATCTCCAAGCTTGCTACAAGCTTAAAATGAATTGAACTGTCAAGCTTGTATTAATACGTCCAATTCAAAGAAATGTCAAGCTTGATTTAAGCTTATGTGCTGTCTGGGTAATAGGATTTTTAAGCATGCGTTTTTCCGATTACGCTAGTGTTTACATCTAGTTGTTTCCCAGCATAGAAATATCGTCTTCTTTGTACCGCATACAGCAAATAAGTAAATTTTATGGTGTCTTACATTTGCGTTGAGTCAGCGTAAACTAAAACTCAGTTAGCGATATAACATTGATAAAATATATATACATAGCAATAATTTACTTACTTCTCCAGCTTTATTCCTAAATTTACGTCTTTTATCGACCCTGGTCGACTGGAGACGGAATTCTGTCCGTATCTCTTGCCGGAATTTTTATATATGAAGTCTGTTGCCATCACGTTAAGTTCATTTTAACCCTACGCTTTCTATTAAGGAAAATTGTTCCCGAAATCAATTTTCATGTTTTCGACCTTGCGAATAAATGTTGCATCTCGAAGCTAATTACATATGAATAAGACATGAAGGGGAAAAAAATAAAAACAAAATGCTGCTTTAATTACAACACCAAAAGATTCTAGCTGAGTATTTATAGTAGAGTTCCCCGTAATACATTTGCGTCCTATTATTGCGCTCCAAGACAAATTAATCTTTTTCAGATTACATAATTTTGTTCTCAGAAACAGTTTATAAATAACCAGTGCTTCCGAGAAGAGTAATAGGATAAAATGAGTAACGGCTTACAATATTTGGCTAAGCGTTTAGAATATGTTGGGATTAATGCGAAATTTTTTGAAAAATAACGGTTCGTCGTAAATAATTCTGGAAAAAAATCTAGATCTGTAAAAAAGATCTTGTGAAAGGAATTTAGATTTGAATAAAGAAACTTTTAAAATGCAATAATAAGCGAAGTGCCAAGTTTTCACTGAATGATTGCCTGAGACTAACCGTTTAGCTAAAAAAAGTTGCAGATATAATGCTAGTGCTATGAAATAGTAACAAACTCATTATTATTACTATTGTTTTTCATGAAATTAAGTTTCTCTTATTTTAAACTAAAATAAAAATTTGAAATAATTTTTAAATTAAAGGGTAATTTGGTCCTCCCCTTTTTTTGCGCTTTGTCCCGAATGCCCTGCCGGAAATCAGTCCTTGCTTACAATTATCAGATAAAAACTGGGCTGTTCGAGCCTCGTTAGGGGGAGATCCCCCTGAACCCCCCTAATTTTTTAGTTTCATTATTGCCATATTAAAACGATATTCATTGTCTATGTCATTTTATATTTCATCTTTCGCGTCAGGGCCGGCCCAAGGGGGGTGCGAATGTAGGCGATCGCCTAAGGCCCCGCGCTTATAGAGGCCCCGCTCCTGGGCCATTTTATTGCTATCTCATAAGACATGATAGAGAAGAGGCCCCGCTCTTGCACTTCGCCTGGGGCCCCGCACGCCCCTCGGGCCGTCTCTGTTCGCGTATTTCGCCTGGTCACCCTATGTTGAAATTTTTATGATTGTAATCTATTTATAGAAAAATACATGTGATGCATATTAGAGATGAGATGGGCTCGGGAAAAATTTCTCCTTTATTGAACATACTCCTGGAAACAGATTTTAAAAAGTGGTTCATGGGGAAAAATAAACGTACTTATAAAAGAAAAATAAGAAATAGCGGCACTGCCGCCTTGAAGGTGCGTGAAGATCTTTAGGTATTCCAGAACGGCGGCTTATATTGCTTAGTTAGTCGTGAGATCGGACATTATTTGTTAAATATGGATATAAAGAATTTGAAAGTGCATTGGGAGTTTACAACTATATTTGTCTTTAATTTGCACAAACGGCAAAATTCATTGTATTCCGTCAATGAAGTTGTTGAATTTTATTTATCTTTAGCTGAAATTTTGGGCTCTGGCTCCGACTTAAATAATATTGCTCGGGCTCGGGCGGACTCGAATTAAAAGTCCTCGGGCTCGGGCTTCAAAAAATGCGCCCGAACTCATCTCTAATGCATATTCTACAGCTTACGAAATAGTGTAACAATAGATTAAAGCTGTTGTGAACTAATAGTATTTAAATATATGTAAAACATACATGTGATGCATATTCTACAGCTTACGAAATAGTGTAACAATCTGGGCCCGATTTACATCCCTGGGGGCCCCGGGCCAAAACTTCATATGGGGACCCCCATACATATTACCTTCCTCGAAAACAAGAGTGATTTTATTTTATAGGCTACTATGAGTTTACATGCATTTGACAGATATACATAAGCAAAGCATTTTGTGAATCTAATGAAAGAATTTTTTTTTTTAATTTTAGAATTTTACTAAACTAACTCCAAATATAAAACAATGAAAACTTTGTAAATAAACACTCATAAAATGATACCTTTTTTGCAGAAAACGCGTTTTCGTACTGAAAATTTCAGTATATCCTCACTCTTGTTTCCTGCAAAAAAAGGTCTCATTTTATGAGTGTTTATTTACAAAGTTTTCATTGTTTTATCTTTTTAATGTTAGATGTACAAAAAATAAAAATTACTGCGTATTGTTTAATTTTGGGGGCCCTCCCTAGAGTGGGGGCCCCGGGCCAGTGCCCCGAATGCCCCGCCGTAAATCAGGCCCTGGTAACAATAGATTAAAGCTGTTGTGAACTAATAGTATTTAAATATATCTAAAATTATGTCGCTTTCTTGGGACACATTTTTCGGACAATTTTCAATGAAGGGGGGGGGTGAGAGATAAAATGACATAGTCATTAAGGGGAAAATGATGTTATTTACACTCATGTCCATAAATTAAGGATAATTCAGAATCACACAGTAATTGATCTCTAAAATAAAAATTTCACCTGTGGAATGATCACACACATCTTGAAGAAGAATATGCAAATTACAGGAAACCACCAGATGGCGTGGATGGTACGTCACAATGACGAGAGTGTAAGAGAGGGGTATATAAGGAATGGTGGCAAAGAAGTAAAATTGTTCACAAGCGCTGTGAAAGCCTTTCAGTGCAAAAACCGCATAGTTATGGCACAAAGGAGGCATTTGGATGATGTTTTACGTGGCAGAATTATCGGACGACTGGAATGTGGACGTACCCAGCTGGAAGTATCCGAGGAACTTGGAATCGCCCAGAGTGTCATCTCCAGGCTTTGGCAACGATTCCAAGATGATGGTAATGTGAGTAGACGTTACAGCACAGGTCGCCCCCGAGTTACAACGCCGAATGAGGACCGCTATTTGGCAGTTACTGCCAAAAGAAACAGACGGAGTACAGCATCAGACCTGTCTCGTCAGCTCTCTTCAGCTACCGGTACGACAGTTTCAAGGCAGACCGTGTACAGACGCTTAGGGCACATTGGTCTATATGCTCGTAGGCCTGTCAGATGTGTTCCACTTACCGCAACTCACTGTCGCCTGCGATTAACCTGGAGAAGAGAGCATGCATTGTGGACACCGCAACAGTGGTCTTGTGTGATGTTTTCCAGGTTTAGTTTGGAGTCTGATTCTCGCCGGACATTCATCTGGAGAGCGCCAGGTACCCGTTACCACCAAGAGAACACCATTGAAAGACACCGTTACGGTGGTGCAGGATGGGTCGTTTGGGGAGGAATTATTCTTGGTTCCAGAACTGACCAGCATGCTCAGAGTGTAACGATGACAGGCCACATCTATCGGGATGTCATTCTGGAACAACATGTACGTTTGTTTCGGGGCGCCATGGGTGCTGAATTTGTGTTTATGGATGACAACGCCCGTCCTCACCGTGCAAACATTGTAGACGAATGCCTTCAATCGGAGGATATCACCCGTATGCATTGGCCAGCATACTCACCGGACTTGAATCCAACAGAGCATGTGTGGGATATGCTTGGCCGGCGAATTGCAGCCCGTCAACCCCCTCCCACCTGTCTACCGGAACTTCGGAGTGCATTGCTTGATGACGGGTGTAATATTCCCCAAGATCAGATTGATCATTTGATACTCAGCATGCCTAGGCGTTGTCAGGTCTGTATTGCATCGTCCGGGAGACATACTCCGTATTAACCATCCTACTAACCATGTTATACTGTTTTTTGTAAATAGGTTCTTTTTTGAAATTGGGTCAAGGGAGTAAAACTTGCAATTTTTATTAATTATGTCAAACATATAGCATCTTTTTTGCTCTTTACTTTTTGTTTAATAAATAGACTTTACAAATAAGTCAAATTTGTTTTGCTTCTTTCTCTTTCTTTGCCTGAACTTCATTATCCTTAATTTATGGACATGAGTGTAGAAGATATCAAGCACGCAAGGACCTAAGTAAATGAGTAGTTTGAGATGTAATATTATCCTTACTCGATATAGCGTTGTTAAAAGCTGTGTTATGTTACCACTTAAAATCTTTTACAGTTAGTTAAAGGTTGATAATATTTATTCAACACAAGCGGAATCAATAGGAAACATCCATGATCTCTCTCACTCATCAATCAGTTACACAGCTACCTATAATTGATAATAAAAATTGTTGTCGATTAGGATTATTGTTTGTTTTTTAGGAAAGATTATGGACTTAATATTAAATTTGTAAAGGCGCAGTAATCTTAACCCTTTAACGCGCAGTGTTCCCGCTCTGGGAACACCCAACTCTGACGTTTTGGCTGTTGCCAGTCACGAAGAATAGATTTCGATTTCTATAAAAATAGTTGCGGGTGACAGAGCTCCACGAGAATCCTTTACTTTTTAGGACGCCATTTCCCGTAAAAAAATAGTCACGATGATTTTTAACAGCTCTGACATCTGCTGAAAAATGGAAGCATGCGAGAACAGCTGGATAGATTGCCCAATGCTGAAAAAAGGGCAGCCGTTGCCATCGCTTGACTTAACGACCAGCAAGAGGGCGGACGATCGAAACGTCCATCGCGTGCCACAGATCGAGAGACCCTTTTTCGACGCAGCTGGCTGTGCCCGGCACAGCCAGCTGTCGTAAAGACAAAATAACGTAAGTAAAATCGTAAGTAAGTAACGTAAGTAAAGACAAAATAACGTAAGTAACGTCGTAAAGAATGAATAAAAGACAAAATAACAGTAATATGCAGATGTAGTACTCTCTAGTTTATTATGAAGAAATAAAAACAAATTCATCTAATTTAAAAAGCTTAAGCAGCTCATTTTTCACAAAATTTCACACTGAGAGACTGACAGTGACTGTAGGAAGCTTAATATTTCTTTTATTGATAATTTGTTTCCCAAGACAGACAATAGATTGTGTCATCCACGTAGTAAGTGGACATCAAGACAGCTGTCACGAAGATTTATTTTTTTTTGCCGCATATCGCCCGTTCTTTTAAAAAGTCAAGTACCGTGATGAATTCTCATACATTGGGGTTTGCGCATGTGCCCTATAAAATAAATAACTAGGGATGCACTGAATACCATATTCTGATGAATCCCGAATTCCGAATATTCGGTTAAAATTCTAACCGAATACCGAACATTTGTTTAAATTTATTAAACAGTTATTAAACTTTGATTGCAATGATTAATTTAATTAGTTTGTTTTTAAACAATATTTAACATTTCATGTAGTGTAAAATTTCAGAAATTAAATACTGCAAAATTTAATATTCAAGTGTTTCCTTTATAGATTATTAATCACCTTTAAAGATATTTGTGAAATGATATATTTATATATTTTATCTGTATATTTCATTAAAAAATTATCTGTTGATTGACTTTTGATTGTTAATTATGTTGATCCGTGTATCCAGTTTACTCTACAAGAGGAGTGCAACAATTCTTTACCTTTTTTGGATGTTCTTGTTTCTAGGAATTCTGACGGTTTTTCTGCTTCTGTTTTCCGCAAACCCTTTTCTATCTCTTTACCTCCTCATGCCCTATCTAATCCTTACCAACAAAAACTTTCTGCTTTTTACACTTACGTGTTTCGTGCTATCAAAATTTTCTCTGACTCTTCATCTCTTAATAATGAGATTAATTACTTAAAATCCTTAGCTGTCTCTCGTGGTTTTAGCCCCTTTATTATTGATAAAGCTCTTTCTAAATTTAATAAGCCTAATACTTCTACTATTTTTATTAATTTTCATAGTGAATTAATCGTACTACCTTTCTTTTCATCTTTATGCTACAAAATTTCTAAACTTCTCAAAAATTTCGGTTTCAAAGTCATTTTTAAACCTGTTAATAAACTTAAATTTTCTTCCCTTAAAGATCCTATTCCTACTGAGAACCGTTGGGGGTGTTTATTATATTCCTTGTGGATCTTGTGATTTGGGCTACATTGGTCAGACCAGAAGAGCTCTCAAATTTAGGCTCAAAGAGCACGAGAGATATGTTTCTAAGCATGAGCTTTCCAAATTTTCTATTGCCTCCCATTGTTGGAATTCTAACCATCGGTTTCAATTTTCTAAGGCTAAGATATTATGCACTCCTCAATCTTTGTACCATCCTGATTTTTTGGAAGGTTTTCCATTACCCATCACTTGGAACGTTTTGTGAACGATGGTTCTTCCGTTCCTTCCGCTTGGAAGCTGTTGTAAAGTTCTATTCACTTTCACCTTTCTCTTCTGCTACCATTTTCCTCCCCCCCCTTCCTTTTCTATTATTTTGTTTGTCCTTTTTTGTGCTGTCCTCTGTTGTTTATATATAAACAAAAGTATATATATATTTAAAAAAAAATTAATATTATTTAATTAATTTGTTTTCCTTTATTTTTCCTTTTTTTTTGTGTGTTATTTATTGCATTTTATTATTGTTATTATTTATTTATCCTCATTTTCTTTTCTTTGTATCCCTTCCCCCCTCTCTTTTTTTCCCGTTTTGGAAGCTGTTGTAAAGTTCTATTCACTTTCACCTTTCTCTTCTGCTACCATTTTCCTCCCCCCCCCCTTCCTTTTCTATTATTTTGTTTGTCCTTTTTTGTGCTGTCCTCTGTTGTTTATATATAAACAAAAGTATATATATATTTAAAAAAAAATTAATATTATTTAATTAATTTTTGCGTTTTTATGTTTTATGTTCTTTTGTTTGTTCTGTTTTCCTTTATTTTTCCTTTTTTTTTGTGTGTTATTTATTGCATTTTATTATTGTTATTATTTATTTATCCTCATTTTCTTTTCTTTGTATCCCTTCCCCCCTCTCTTTTTTTCCCGTTTTGGAAGCTGTTGTAAAGTTCTATTCACTTTCACCTTTCTCTTCTGCTACCATTTTCCTCCCCCCCCCCTTCCTTTTCTATTATTTTGTTTGTCCTTTTTTGTGCTGTCCTCTGTTGTTTATATATAAACAAAAGTATATATATATTAAAAAAAAAAATTAATATTATTTAATTAATTTTTGCGTTTTTATGTTTTATGTTCTTTTGTTTGTTCTGTTTTCCTTTATTTTTCCTTTTTTTTTTGTGTGTTATTTATTGCATTTTTATTATTGTTATTATTTATTTATCCTCATTTTCTTTTCTTTGTATCCCTTCCCCCCTCTCTTTTTTTTCCCGTCTCCTTGGGTTTTTTTCTGCCTTTTCTTGTTTCCTTGTGGCAACATGCTTGATTGTTTATCTTTTTCAGTTCACTCTGCTCTGTATGACGAAAGGGTTTGTCTGACGAAGACCGAACGAATTTTCGGTCGTAACGATCGTTACGCCTTGAAGTAACCTTTTATGTGTGTTTTTCTCACAAAGGTTTTATTTATTTTATCTTTTAACACCAGTTTTTTGAGTGTTTATTTTCACAGTTTATTTTATCCTCTTCGCTCCAGTGGTGCACTTATGTGGACCTTCGCATTCCCATTGTTAAAACGATCCTTTAAGAATTTTTGCAGTTTAAGTTTAAATAAACTGATTTTAATTCATTTGAATGTTTAAATTCTGCATACTGAAGTACATATTTTATTGTTGTTTGTCGTTACACAAAAGAATATATAAATTTATTGAAATTCTTTAAGTTTAATTAGCGAATAATTTTTGTTTTCAAAAAAAAATTATGCAGCTGAAAAGAACTCGTAAGACATAATTTATCTTTTAAAAGTTTCTGGACAATTTTTGTTTATGGGTCACGACAAATTTTTACTACTGAAACAGAGATTGGAAACTATACTTTTATTCGAAAAATTCCTTGAATACAATTTTTACTTGTCGTTCATAAGTGTTATAGGTTTTTAAAACAAAATTATGAAATTGATCTTTTTGAAACCATTGAGATTTATATCGGGTCTGAAGAGGTTAATAGACGTGAGCGTATGCGTATAACAGCCATACATAACTTCTTTTTCTAAGTAGTCGGATTTGAGATTGCAGGATTAGAATTCCAGAACCAGGGACATACAGAGAGACAGACAATTTTTAGGGAAAGAAATATATATATTAAATATTATCAGCGCATAAATAACGAAATATCTGCATATTGTAAACATCTCAGATAATTTTAGCGTAAACCCAGACAGCACAGCAAACTTGCAGCAAGTTTGATTTATCAAGTCAATAAGCTTGAAAATTTCAAGCGTGTAAGCTTAATGCAAGCTTGAATCAAGTGTTCTAGTTTACACTTGCCCAGCTTGCATTAAGCTTGACATTTCAAGCTTAAAAAATTTCCTAAATACACGGGGCGCCGAACTCGCCCCACATATTTTACTTTGCCACGCATTTCCCCCCCTCTACCCTGAAATTTCAACTTAATTTAATCTGTTTCCATCAAGTGTTCGTGGCTGGAATAGAACCCGGGACCTTTCGGTTATGAGTCGATATCCGCTCAGCTACTAAGCTTCATGCAGCTATGACTAAAGTTTGAAGTGACTTATCACGAGCAGCACACGTTTTAAAACTTTCAGTACCGCAACACTCATGAGCAATACTGCTGGCCAAAATCGAGACAAACGACTGATTTTGAAATCAATTTCGTTGTATAATTGTATTTTATTTTGAAGAATTTCCATATTTGGAAATATAGAATGGGTTTACTTACTAACACAAATTTTGTGTTAAGTAATCTGAAATCCAAGAAACAGATAGTTAAACGTTACTTCAAAATGCTATATCACAGTTGCTAACATGTTGGATATTTTTAACATGTTGGATATTTTTAACATGTCGAAAAGTCTTTAGAGTTAAGTGTTTTGAACTTTTGCAGTCATGACTGGTATTTATTTTATCTCTGTATTTTATCTTTTTTAATTTTGTCTTATGTAATTTGTCCTTTTATGCATCACTGTAAATGGATTTTAATTTGTAGTGTGCATATCTTTTATGAAATAAATAAATAAAAATTAAAAAAAATACAAACATTTTAGTCATTTTTGTAAATATTTTTTAAAATAACAAATAATTGAAAAATTTTGCTATTTTTTAACGCTAAAAATTCTCTTTACAAATGAGGTTAGTTATTTTCCTACATATTGGTATGTTATATCGGTATAGAGCATTTCGAAGAATTAAAAATAAGTTTAAATTAATTTATACAAATGTAAATTTGAATTATTTTCATTGTTCATACTTTATAATTAAAAAATTATTTAACTTCTGAATTTTTTTTTTATCCTTCGTAATTTTATTTTAAAACTAAAAAAGTGTAAGATGTAAGACTTTTGGACCCTAAAATCTGTAGGCTCTGGGCAGTTGCCCCGTTTGCCCTGCAGGTAATATGGCACTGGTAATAAAATAAAACACATCTTTTACGAACTTTCAGCAAATTTGAGGACGCTAGACAATTAATGTCCATTCTCTTTCACAGATGGCGCCATCACTGCGCACTTTGAAAGCTAAAATTAAGCTAAAGCCAAGCTTGCATTAATACGTCAAATTCAAGGAAATGTCAAGCTTGATTTAAGATTATGTGCTGTCTGGGAGAGTTGGATTCCAGTAACATTTTCCTTCTCGTGATAATAAAGAAGCTGAACATTTCCAGTCTAACAAATTACCACGACGAGCTAGACTCACTTTCCGTTTACTCAGTCCAATTTGACCGGTACTTAGGATAATGAGGTTAAAGTGTGATATTCTCTACTTATTATAAAAGAAGTCTCTCTGTGTGTGTGTGTGTGTGTGTCTGTCTGTCGGCAGCGTTACGGACAAACCGCTATACCTAGAAACACCAAATTTGGTACTCGGGAAGATCTATACATGTAGTTGTGCACCTCGAAGCGATTTTTTCAAAATTCGACCTAGAATTTTTTTATTTTATGTTTTATGCGATTTTTCGCGTTTTTTCTCACCTAATTCGTAATAACGGCGGAAATTAAACTCGCAGCAAAACGTCATTTGTATCATCGGATAGAGGAGAAAATTTTCTTTTAAAAACAGTTTGTTCTGAATACGTAACATGATTTACCGATTTTTAGGAATTTTTTTACTAAGCATCTGTTTTGGTGAATTTTTCATAAAATAATTTTAAAACTGTCGCATCTTGAATTCTATCCGCCATAACTTTTTGACATTTTGACAAATAGTGAAATATACTTTTCTCCCTCTTTTAAAATAAAAACGAAAAAATTATGTAAATTAGATGATTTTTTACGAATTTTAATGCAGCCTAATGTTTAGAATTTAAAACCATCAACGCGATCTTACGCCATTCATTACATTGCGATCACGGCACGAGAATTTATGTTCGGTTGTTGCCACAGAAAGGATTAGAAAAAAGGGTTTTTTCAACCAATCGAGTTTTTAAATGGGATATCGGAATTTCAATTCGCAAGTGAGGATCTATGACGTCCAATGCTTTAAGATACGTAAAAATTACGCCATAATTTTAACTCATTTATTCCAGCTCTATTTTCAACACAGGGAGACGATATTTTGATTAAAATTTACTGTAGAAATAAACTAAGAAATTCACGATTATTATTATTAGAAGTGGTATTTTAATCCGGTGCTTATTTAAAAATTGAAATGTCTTTACGGTGCTGAAAATGTTCATTTTAAAAGTTACAAAGTTCGTTTCAAAGCGCGATATATTAAAATCTTTCTATTTACTATTTTTATTTTTGGCATTTAATTATGGCGCAGGCGTTGCCTAACATATGCATGCAGGTTGCGAGTATAGTTTTATTTGAACGTTGAATTACGTTCCTCCATAAAGGTCCTACATAACGCAAAGTTTTAATGATACCGTTTGAAAACTACTATGCGAAATATCGAAATTAATTCCCTCAACCAACTGGGGTATCCTTTACGGCAGTCAAACAGTGACGTCATAAATTTAAAAAATGCGTGAAATTTGTAAACTCTGCAACTCTGCGCCCTAATCTTCCTCTGCGCGGAATAAGTAGCTCCTCGAGATTACACAGTTTGATGTTTTTCAGGTTTCATGACTATGGAGGATATAAAAGATATCGCTATATTAGATACATGGATAGTTAAAATGGCACCCCTTGGATATTTTCTCCCCACAGTAAGATGAAATGGTTTGCGGCGCTAAATACGCCCATCTTATAAAACTATGTATAAATTAAATATATATGGAGAGTTTCCTTAATGGCAACCATTATGTGAAATGATTATTATTTATGCTAATACGTAAATTGCAAAGAATCGCCATAGAATCAAAAGATCCCATTGGGGCCAAATAATCTAAGCTGTTTCTTTTAAGTGAGCCTTGAAGAGGGAGAAGCGAAGATAGGTAGTATTAATGTACGTAATAGGTAGCATTATTAGATTTGTAAGGATAATATGAATGAATCACAATATACCACGTTAATAAATATTTCATGAAATTAAAAGTGTTTATCCTTTTTCAACGGTTGTCTTACAACCAACTAAGCGAAAAGTAATTCTAATTTGCGTCAATATATCCCGCCGTAATTTCAACAGAGGAGATTACTTGAACTTTTTAAAAAATGAAATTCTGTTTTGTCACATGCAGATATGATTTTAGTAGTAAAATATACGCTTCTTACCGTATGAAGAGCGCGTGCGCACCTATTTTAAAAACATCTCTTGAAAATAGCATAAATGAATTCAGAAGACCCCAAAACGTGTAAATACACCAAAATCTCGAAGTCGAATTTTTTCATGATTACAATACTTTCCTTATATGGTACATGTTCGGAAAGAAATAATTGGTTGTCTATATTTCATGTAGTGTCTTAGGTTTTTAATGCTACAACTTGAGCCTAAAAAACAGTATGATGTAGAAATAAGACATTTTGAAAGCCAGGAATTCTCTGCAAACCATTAAGCTTTCCACTTTTTTGATAGTGAATGACACTGACGTAGTTTTTTGAGTCATTATACTGCAATGATGCCAGGTTAATACTCATGACGCAAACTTTACATCAAGAGTCAAATAATTTTGCTCTTTTTTTTAAATTCCACATCACGAATAAATTCGAATTACACACGTAAGGAAAATTTTCGTTTCCTGCCGTGCGAAGAACGGGCACGCAGCTAGTTTTATTAAAAGGGGAGCGGGACTTTATATGGTTCGATGTAGGATGCACCGAATACCATATTTTGCCGAATACCGAATATTCGGTTGAATTTCTAACCGAATATTCGGCCGAATATTTGGTTAAAATTTATTAAACTGCTATTAAACTTTGATTGTGCTCCAATTAATTTAATTTTCTTGTTTTTAAACAATATTTAATATTTCATATAGTTTGATACTCTTCAGAAATTAAAGTACTGCAAAGTTTAATGGCCAAAGTGTTTCTTTTATAATATACAGGGTGTGTCACAATGCCCTCCTGGGTTTGGAAGGGCTTACTTATAAAAAATATATTACCGATACAGCGACAAAGTTGAATTTACTGGAGAAAGAAACATTACAAGTTTTGTTTCACAAATAACAAGCTTCCTCGTTATTCAATCGATCGAGGTTCTGATGCTGACAATCGCCTTCTTCCGTGGTCACCTTGCTCTCCGGACCTAACTCCATTCGATTTTTTTTTATGGGGTTACATAAAGATTGTGTGTAAGTGCTCCCTTATGCCTCATGATACATACATGAAAGTTCATGAAACATTTATGCGAAAGGATCACAGCCGATATTCACTTCTGTTGATCGCGACATGTTTAAGCGAGTGCGGGGAGGGAAGAATTTGACTTTAGACTTGATATCTGCCGCATCACGAAAGGTTCACATATTGAACATTTATTAAACAAAACTTGTAACATTTCTTTATCCAATAAAGTCAAATTTGTTGCTGTATTGGTAATGTATTTTTTAAAAGCCTTCCAGACCGGGGAGGGAATTATGACACACCCTGTATTATTTAGCTACCTTTTTAAATATTTGTGAAATTATGATCATTCTTTTAAACCTGCATATATTTCATTTAAAAAATTAGCAGTTAATGGAATATCCATATTCATGAACACTTAATGAGTTTCTTTTTTTTTCTGGTTACTATTTCATATTTAAATTAGTAATAGTAAGGTTAGTGTTATGTGTCATAAAATTTAAGAAAATTGCAAAACAGCAATATTTAAATTTAACATCTGAGTGTTTTTTCTTAACATTAAAATTACTTTCAATGTGATATTAGTAAGTACAATTTGAATTAATTTTGTATTATGGTACTATACTATAACTTAACATTGGTATATAAAAAAAATGTGTTTGTTTACCAATTGTTGAATATTAAAATTTGTTTACTATTCGGTTGCCGAATATTAAAGTATTCGGCCGAACCGAATATTTGGTTTGTCTGCCGAATAGGCAGTATATCGAATACCAAACGAATATTCGGTGCATCCCTAGTTCTATATGTAACAGTAAATCTCAATCGTTAATAAAATAGTTATTAAATCTTAAATTAAAACTGGAATAGTTAATATAGTCTTTATTTTACGCATGGTTAAAACAATCTAAACAATTTGGCGCATTTTCTGAATAAAAGAATGAGATTTTCACCTAATAAAACTGTAATTGTATTGTGATTTTTGAAATTAAGAGTTTACAAAGGTGTCATGTGCAATCTATTTAAAATAAATTAATCAAAACATTTTTTAAAGATGATCATGTCTCTTCTTATTGTGATTTAAATTGTGTAGATAACTCCAGAAAGGAAGCAAGTAGTCCTAAGTCACAAATTCTAGGGCCTGACTTGCCCTTTTCTGACAAACAAATAAACATGTTTTAAACAAACTGAATAGTAATTTTGACATATTTATTTTTAAATTTCAATGAAAAATACTTATAGGACTGATTACTTATAGGACTTTGAATAATTTTATGTAAATAACTAATATAAATATTTATACATGTATTCTTTCATTAATTCATTAACGTGAGATACTTTTATTTTTTTATGATTTATGCGATACAAGTTATTTATAAATTAGATGCATTGTTCTAATCAAATATTTGAGACGATACTAATAATGTTTGTTCCTGTAGTCTTGTAATACGCTTATAATTAACACCTTAATTATTATAAATGTAAAATCGTCATTTATATTTCAATAACTCATATATGATTTACTTTGTGTTGTATATTAAACTATTTTAATAATTACACGCATCCAAGCAATTAGGTAAGTAAATTATAAAAGTTTCAGCACCAGTATTATAATTTTTTCCGAATTTTGTTTTTCATTTTCCATTCAACAATGCATTGCTATTTTTCAATTATTAATTTTTCAATTATTAAGTTATTTAACGCTGATCTAAAAAAAAAAAAAAATGATACTGCATCACAGAATTTCTGAACAGCTTTAGAAGCAAACCAATGGTTTTAAACCATTAAAGAAAAAACATTAATAATGCTTCTTCACCAAATGTTACATGCTCTTATATTAACAGAGAATCTACATGTCTGGTGCAACTTTCAGAAGATATTCCACAGAAAAATTGCCTTCAAAAATGAGTTATTTCAAGCGTTATTAATTTAAAGAGATATTGCAAAATTCCGTAAGTTTATTTTTCCCTGAATGCTTTGTGAATTTTATAGTTTCATTGTTAACAATTCTGTATAGTATACCTTAAAAAGAGTCAATCTAAATATTTTGGACCATAGACCCTTTAAAAAAAAAAATTTGTTTCAGATTTAGACTCTTTAAAAATTATCACGATTTCTTAAAAAACAACCTTCATAGATCCTTGAAAATTAGAAGGTAATACGATTGACCAGTAATAAAATATGACAAAAAGAACTTACCTAAACATGTGCGGTTTCAGAATCACACAATACATCCAGTTCACAACCATCGATGTAATGTAAACAAACGAGCAGAATACAGGTACACTCCGAGCCAAAACAAGATTCTCACTTTTGACCAGAACTCTTTACGCCAGCGAAGGGAGACCGAGTAAGACGGTTTTTGTGCCACTCCGCTGAATATCGATCTACTAAAGAGGGGGTGTCACCGCTGCTTTTGCGTGCCCCCAGGGGCGTTCGCTGGTGTTTAGTCTCTTGGAAGAAAATGCTTTGAATTTGTATTCTAATTAGGATTAAAAATTCATTTGACACTCAGTCCGCAGCGAACGCTGTCGGCGTATTGGGTCCGGGAAGGGGAAATTATCGCTTGGCGCGTGCTGATTAATTATTTATAATTTCACTTCTTTCAAGGAAGTAATGCCAAATCAAACAGGTTTTCATAATTTTTACTTACCGAGTACCCATTCTTCACAGAATGAGTGTTTTACTAACATACATACAGTCGCTCGAAAATGCTGTTTGTAAATTGTAAGTAGGATCAGGGGCGATCCTGCCCGCCCAGCAAACGTAAAAAAGGTGCCCGTTTCATACTTTTTTCCAAGCTTTTGAGTTCGAAATGGCGCCCTTTCGAAGACGGCGCTCCGATGCGTTCTTACCTTACCGTGTCGGGCCGCTTGTGGTCAAGCAGGGCCGGCCCAAGAGGTATGCCAATGTAGGCAGTCGGCTAAGGCCCCGCGCTTAAACAGGTCCCGCTCCTGGGCCATATTTTAGCAATCACTTAGACCGAGCTTCGTAGATGGCTGCGATATATACCGAAAAAAACCCGAGAAATAAAACTAATATGTACTAGCAGTGCTAGTTGTAACTTACATAAGACATGATAGAAAAGAGGCAACGATCTTGCGCTTTGCCCGGGGCCCCGCACGCCCCTTGGGCCAGCCCTGGGTCAAAGCCATTCAAAAATTGCTATAAATCTTTTATTCAGATTTGATCCAGCTAATCCCGGACAATCCTGTTATTTAACTTACCCAGGTTCTAAATAAAATGTTTTGAATACTATCTTTTCTTAAAAATAAATAAGTAAGAGATAATAATTTACTATATTTAATTTGAAAATAAATTTTTTGATTTTAAAAATATTCACTTATATTTATTATTTTTTAAAACTTTTTTTAAAAAATGTTCATTTTGCATACCACTGAAATTGCTTAGCTCTGCGTGTACAAAACTTTCCTAGGAGCTAAGCCAACCATCCTTGTTTTATTTTTCATTTTACTATTTTCCATCAAAGTTCAAAAAAATCCAAATGATTTCGGCTTGTCTATCTGTCCGTGCTCTAACAGCCGTAAATGTGCATCCATTGCCACGAAATTTATATTTGTCATTGCCATCCACGTACCTTACTGAAAATTATGCATATAGCATGGATAGTTCCTTTACAGGAGCTTTTTTTTTCTCTTAAAAAAAAAAAATCCAATAAATTACTCTGAGAAGTCACTGTTAAAAGTTTTCTTTTTCTTTTCAATGGCCGGGTCAGCTGATGACTATATGCTTGACTAGGAATGCATGTGAGACGAGAACTGCCCCAAGTCTCGTTTCGTATGGCACTTTCACATCGAAGTCTCGTCGCGCGGTCTCATCTCTAAGATCCTGGCTCGAGTCGAACTGTCTTAATTTTTAATTTTTAGTACGAAGTACAAGAATTACAGCCGTCTGTCGTTCATCGCGGTCGTGTTAATTGTCTGACGCCAACATTTTTTTAACAGGACGAAGTACAGTACTGACGTCCCTGATTTATGACCGTCTCTGACTGTCCCCTATTATCGCACGGGTATTTCATGCAAATATAGGCAGGAAAAAGTATGTGAGCCAGGGGCGTAGCCAAGGGGGGCGTGCTAGGGGGCGTCATAACCCCCCAACGAGGAATTTTTTTCCATACAAAATGTATATTCTTCACTCCCTTATCACACACATGTATGCATATATGTGAGTTGCAGTAGTCGTACCCCCCCCCCCCATGAAAAATTTCTGGCTACGTCCCTGATGGGAGCATATTGGAAAAGTACTCTGGGCGCCAAGATCTTATACTCAGCCTCTGGTTTGGCATATTTTCTGATGCAAAAACGTTTTCATTTTTACTTCAAGAAAGGCTGTAAGTGCGAATTCACTACGGTACAGGGTCCTTCGCTACGCAAGGCCGCACATTTGGAGAGTTCAGTTGGTATTTTATTACTACATTTCTATGACTTTCAAAATTAAAACTAATAAAGGGCTGTTTGTGGCTCCTTGTCTCGAAAACGTGCGGCAACGCTGGCTATGGTTGCTATTTATATTCCTGGCCTAGTAATGAAACAACAAATGTTTATGATTGAAATTGGTCTTATTGTATTTCAAAATATTCTCCATGAAGATCAATGCACTTTTGCATGCGTTTGAACCAATTTTCGGAGCACTTTTTTCCACTCCGATTGAGGTAACTGCAAAACATGCGTTTTGAATGCATCGACTGCTTCTTCGGGTGCCGAAAATCGTTGTCCACGTAATTTATTTTTGATGAACGGGAATAAAAAAATTTATTGGGTGCCAAATCAGGGCTGTACGGCGGATGACCCATCCATTCGATGTTTTGGTATTTCAGAAAATCCTTTAATTGATCCGATGTGTTAGAGCTCGCATTGTCATG
The DNA here is from genome assembly GCA_038373885.1 of Cheiracanthium punctorium. Taxonomy (NCBI): domain Eukaryota; kingdom Metazoa; phylum Arthropoda; class Arachnida; order Araneae; family Cheiracanthiidae; genus Cheiracanthium; species Cheiracanthium punctorium. The sequence continues at coordinate 472,691 of JAWZYV010014318.1, forward strand.
ATGAAGAATTATGCGTCTCTTCTTCTGCTTTTTTCGAATTTCTCCGACGACTTCTGGCAAACAAATCAAGTCGTGTACCCTTCAGAATGGACCCTCCCGCGTTGCTCTAACGCCACTGTCACCACGTGACCGAAGAAACATTCAACCATTTGTTTCGATGTGCTTCTTGCTCGAACAACTTTTGTTGGATTTCGCTCGTCTTGGAAGACCCATACAGCCGATTGCTGTTTTGTTTCCGGCTCATATGCATAGATCCATGATTCGTCACCTGTGTAGATGTTATACACAGCCTTTGATGCACCTTGATTGTATTTTGTCGGCATTTCCTTGCACCAATCGATACGAGCCTTTTTTTTTTTTTTTTTTGAGCGTTTTTCAGATTATGCGGGATCCAACGCGAAAAAATCTTTTTTTACAGCCAAATTTTCATGTAATATCTTATTGATGTTTGTCATACTAATGTGCCTCAATCTCACGGTATGCCACATTACAATCTTGCTTAATCTGTTCTCGCACTGCATCGATATTCTTTAGTACAACAGCCGATTTTGGACGACCTGCACGGAATTCATCCTGGATCGAACACCGACCACGATTAAATTTGTTATACCAGCTTTTCAAAGGATGACAGTATTTTCAAAGAGCCAATTGTTTACCCTATCCACTTAATGGTACAAGGTCTTCTAAAAAGAGACCACGCAACCCTCCATAAGCGACTGGTCCCCGTTCCCTATCCAAAATTTTTCTTGCCTTTTCATAGAAATAATGTAAACGAAAAACCGCATTCCAAACCAGTCGCTCTGTTGCAAATCGACAGCAGGTGCACAGGTACACGTGCACATCACGTACAAATCCTGTAGGCATGTGAGAAGAGACATGTCTAAGAAAACGGGTCGATTTTACACCGTTAGAGAAGCACTTTGATATGCTCCAGTCACCCGAAGAAAGAAATTCAGAGAGGAAGTCAGCGGTTATTTTGGAAAAACCCAAAAACAAATCTTAAAGCAAATAGATTTTACTATGGCAAATTCAGAATGCATTAAGAATATCAGGATAAATGCTCTTTTATTCGATGTAAAAAAAAAAAAAAAAAAAAAAATAGAGAGAGAGAGAAGTAATATCGGAATGAGAAAAAATAATGAGACAATCCGAAATTTCTAAATATTTTATTAAAAAATTTAAATTTTAAAAGTGTGTTCGAAAAAATTCGCATGTTTCTTTTAAAAATTATCATTGCTACCTTCCTCATTGTGGAAGTGTGGGTGTCACGGCCTTTCATGCAGGGTGGAAAAGATGAGCTTATCTCTTAAGCACTGGGGGTATCGGGCAAAAGGAGTACGGGGGGAGCATACACCACAAGACTTGGCTATTTTGCGAGAGAATCGAAGAGCTAAAGATAAGTATGCATCACTGCAATGAATAAATTCCTGGTTTCACAGCGCTCAAGAGTCTAAAAGCCCCTTTTCTAGTGCACTATTGTTACCCTCTCCCCTTTGCCATGTTATTATTCACTAAAAATTCCCCTGTATTTCGGAACAGATGCTTGATCATCTCTTTGTGTATTTATCGAATGCAATACAGACAACCTTTTAAAATGTAGACATCGAAAAACTTCATCGCCACCATTTCGTGAATTTTCGCAGTTTCTAGGTTCAAGTATAACCGAACCCCCCTTTTCAACCTAAGTTTTTTTATTTCTGATCCCTCGCGGAAAAGAACAGTCAGAAAAACATAAAAGTGTGAGATAGTTATCGCATTATTTCGGAAAGGGGAAGGGGTGCCCCGTCGTGCTGAAAACATGTGGTACTTTTCATTTCCTTTGGTCACTTTACATGTGGACGTTTCGCCCCGCATTGCTCTTTCTTCCTCTTAATTCTTTCAACTCATTAAAGTTGAATTAAAATACAGTTTGATAATTTTTTCCCGCGTATTTTTCAATGTAAAATACCCACGTTGTGTGATATCCAAGTGTAAGTGTACTGTTTTGTTTGGCAGAAACAGGATTAGAGTAGCTACCTAGATTAAAACGAATAAAATCTCAGTACGCAGTCACAAACCGAAATACACTGCTGGCCATCGTAAATGCAACACCCTGAAGGAAGCATGCAAATAATATGAAATTTACAACATGCATTAGCTGAGGTGAGATATGCAAATGATTAGAATTTCAGCGCAGACGCACATCAAGCGCGCCTGTGGCGCCACCTCAAAGCGCTATTTAAGGCTTGGAGATTTCGACGGTTTCAAGTACAGCAATTGTGTTTTTCTTGCTTTTTTTTCAAAAAAAAACGATAAATTATGCCTCGTAGGAAACAACGATCATCTTTTGATCAAGTATCCGAGTTTGACAGAGGAAGGATAGTGGCATACCGAGATTGTGGGTTATCTTTCAGGGAAATCGGTCGTCGTATTGGACGAAACCAAACAACTGTGATGCGGATATGTGATCGTTGGGTGCAGGAGGGTACGACGGACAGACGTGATCGACCGCATCGACCTCAGTGCACCACGTCACGTGATGACAGGCAGATTGTACGCATGGCAGTGACGGACCGCTCAGTCACATCACGAACCATATCACAGCAGATTCAGTCTGTAACGCATCATCCAGTGTCTGCGCGTACCATTCGACGTCGTTTACAGCAGAATGGTCTGTCCGCAAGACGTCCGTTGCTTTGTCTACCTCTGACGCGGAACCACAGACGTCTCCGCCGCCAATGGTGCGATGAAAGAAGGATGTGGACGACAGAATGGAATGAAATTCTCTTTACTGACGAGTCACGCTTCTGTATGCAACACCACGACGGTCGGATTCGAGTCTGGAGACACCGTGGAGAGAGGATGCTGAACAGCTGCATTATGCACCGTCACACTGGTCCTGCACCGGGTATTATGGTATGGGGCGGTATCGGATATCTCTCTCGCACTCCTCTAGTACGCATTGCTGGTACTTTAACCAGCCAGCGCTACATCTCCGAGGTGTTGGAGCCAGTTGTCCTTTCTTACCTTCAGGGCTTGCCAACAGCCATATTTCAGCAGGATAATGCACGGCCACACGTGGCACGCATTGTCCAAGGGTTCTTCGTCAATCACCAGATTGAATTGCTTCCCTGGCCGGCGCGCTCTCCGGATCTTTCGCCGATAGAAAACATGTGGTCCATGGTTGCTCAACGACTGACCCAGAGTTCATCCCCAGCTGTCACACCAGATCAACTTTGGCAACGTGTGGAAGCTGCTTGGTCTGCTGTACCCCAAGAACACATTCAAAGTCTCTTTGAATCAATGCCGAGGCGTGTGGCAGCTGTGATCTCCAACAACGGCGGCTACTCTGGGTACTGATTTTGGCAGGAACCACGCTTCATAGAATGCTGTAAATTTAATCATTTGTTACTTGGTCAACATGTTATCTACACAATAAATTTTGTTGTGATATCTCTTGTTTTTCTTGGTGTTGCAATTTGGGTGGCCAGCAGTGTATGAGGTACATGAATCTTTTTTAAACTCCGTCTGTTATGCACACTCGCTGCCGAAAGTTACGCACGAAGCAGTAAAATGCCAAAAAATCGACAAGTATAGTTTTGGTTTGACATGAAATTCAACAAGAAAGTATAAAATATCCTTATGCATCTTATTGCTTCCTTCCCGTTCCTTGAAAGTGTAAAGCAATTATATTTTAAAACAGCTCTTTTGAAACGTTTATATTAACTCTATTAACCCTTTAACGCGCAGTGTTCCCGCTCTGGGAACACGAAACTCTGACGTTTTGACTGTTGCCAGTCACGAAGAATAGATTTGATTTCTATAAAAAATAGTTGCGGATGACATAGCTCCACGAGAATCCTTTACTTTATAGCACGTCATTTCCCGTAAAAAAATGTCACGATTATTTTTAACAGCACTGACATCTGCTGAAGAATGGAAGATTGCGAGAACAGCTCGATAGATTGCCCAATGCTGAAAAAAGGGCGGCCGTTGCCATCGCTCGACTGAACGACCCGCAAGAGGGCGGACGATCAAGAGGGCGGACGATCTGGCTGTGCGCTGGCACAGCCAGCTGCGTCAAAAAAGGTTTCTCTCGATCTGTGGCACGCGATGAACGTTTCGATCGTCCGCCCTCTTGCGGGTCGTTCAGTCGAGCGATGGCAACGGCTGCCCTTTTTTCAGCATTGGGAAAGGGTTGTGCCTCAAAGGGTTAACAATAAAGGCTTAAAATACCAGATCGCCCTCCGCCGCCTGAAACGGAAACCTATGTACGCTACTAATGCCAAAATATAATTCTGTTAATAAGTGTTTTGAATTCGTTTTGTTCGTCAATATTTATCCTTCTTGCTTGAATTTAATGAATCTCTGCGTTCTTCATGAAGGTATAGGCAAAAGAGAACATTATTAGGCCAAAAGTGATATAGTCCATTTTTGAAAGCAATGAATTAGGGATGGACGTGAGACCATGCGAGACGAGAAATAGCTCAGGTCTCCTCTCGTACCGTAAGGTATAGTCTCGCGGTCTCGTCTCGCACCTAGTGGTATCATCTCGCTTTGGTGGTATCATCTCGCGGTCTTGTCTCGCATCCGTAGGTATGGTCTCACGGTCTCGTCTCGCACCCGGTGGTATCGTTTCGTGGTCTCGTCTCGTCTCGCGGTCTTGCGTCCACCTCTACAATGAATTCAATCTGTTATGTGCTTTTTATCTACAAACAATCACCCCACCCCACCCCCCGCAAGAGAAAAAAAAGCCTTCAAAATTATTATTAGTTTGCTAGTATAAATTTACTTAAGTCAATAAAATTACAAATCCTTCAAATTTAAGGAAAAAGACTCCATATTTTGTTTTCTGCCATTTTTCCAAGTTAGCAGATGCCTAATAGAGCAAGAGCCAGCGACCGCCAGACCTTCGTCATAGAATAAAAGCTGAAACTTTCTCTGCGCATACCCCCCAACAGAGGTAGGAACCATCGGCCCCTATAAAGTTTGGAGGACCGTGGCTTTGGTAGGTAACAGGTAGCAAAGGTGTATAAAATCGCAGAAAATTTCGTCCTTTCATAAAGCTTATTTTTTTATATGTTCTTCTTCGCAGTACTAGAAATCACTGAATCCCTTGCCAGACACTTTTCCATCGTGGCAAACCCCCGCCAGACAATCTCAAAGTCTTGAAAAACGTAATTCTGTTACGAGCGCGCTGCAGCATCGTCAGAAAGTTCAGAAGTAGCAGTATAAAATGTGCTCGGCACTTTGTGACAGCTTGACGTACTTCGTCGCGGGAGTTTACGAACACAACAGTTTTCCATGACTTTGTGATTGTCTGGCGGGGGTTTGCCACGATGGAAAAGTGTCTAGCAAGGGATAGAGTGATTTCTAGTACTGCGAAGAAGAACTTTAAAAAAAATGAAGCTTTATGAAATGACGAAAATTTTCTGCAATTTTATACACCTTTGTGTTAAACTGTTACCTGCCAAAGCCACGATCCTCTAAACTTTAGAGTGGCCGATGGTTTCTACCTCTATTGGGGGGTATGCGTAGAGAAAGTTTCAGCTTTTATACTATGACGAAGGTCTGGCGGTCGCTGGCTCTTAGACTATAAACTTATCGACACAACAGAAGTTATCACTTCTAGTAAAATTCAACTTGCTCTGCTGCATTTATGTTGAGGAAATTAAAGGAGTGATAGAAACGGACTTGAAGATACGGAACATCAGCGAGCAAAATTTCATTTGCGTTTCATGAATTTTTTGGTCACACTCTAGATAAAACTTAATTTTCGTTTACTAAATAAAATTTCCTTCAGGCAAAATTTAAGAATTTTCTTGTTGAGAATGATTTAAAAACATTCACAGTTAATTATTCTCTATTTAATAATCAGCTTGTGCCTCGGGGTCGGTACTTATTCTAGATGTGAGATTATTCTGTAATTTTGTAGCATAAAATAAAATGAATTCGCATAAAGAATGAGTGCTAAATCTGGAACTCTCTTTATTTAGCTCTTTTTCCGCTAATTGCACATTATTGTTGCTTTCACCCTTTGATGTGTAGTGGTGGCACAGTGAAACCACTTTATTTCACCTCGTTCACTGCTAGTCGAAAAAAAAAAATACAAATTGTTACATGACCCCGGCGTTGAAAAAGGCAGCCGTTGCCATCAGTCCATTAACCCTTTAACGCGCAGTGTCCCCGTTCTGGGAACACCAAACTCTGACGTTTTAACTGTTGCCAGTCACGAAGGATAGATTCGATTTCTATAAAAATAGTTGCAGGTGACATAGCTCCGCGAGAATCCTTTACTTTTTTAGCACGTCATTTCCCGTAAAAATATGGTCACGATTCTTTTTAACAGCACTGACATCTGCTGAAAAATGGAAGAATGCGAGAGCGGCTGGATAGATTGCCCCATGCTGAAAAAAGGGCAGCCGTTGCCATCGCTCGACTTAGCTACCAGCAAGATGGCGGACGATCGAAACGTTGATCGCGTGCCACAGATCGAGAGACCCCTTTTTTGACGACAGCTGGCTGTGCCGGCACGTTTCTATCGTCCGCCATCTTGCTGGTCGTAAAGTCGTGCGATGGCAACGGCTGCCCCTTTTTTCAGCATTGGGAAAGGGTTGCGCCTCAAAGGGTTAACTACAAACTACCAACTACTTGGCAGTCGATCGAATCGCCCATCTGGTGCCACAAAGCTCCAGAAATTTTCTAGCACTTCCGGCTGTGCGGCCAGATGTGCCACAATTTTTTTAGTCTTTTGTCACACAAATAAACTGTTTGAATCTGCGTTTCATTTGCCTTTTCTTACCAGACCGAGGCCTGTTACGAAATTGCATCCAAACCAGATTACCCATTTACAGTGGTCGCGCTGGCTTTTTTTAAAGTTTCGCCAATCCATTTGCCAAATTACATTTTTCCGGACATCATTAAGAAATGCAATTGCCAATATTTTCGCCAAATAGTATTTGCTTTCGCCAAACTAATTTTATTATCGCAATTTGCGACGTTGGTGATCGACAGCGCGACTCCTGCATTTATCAACAGAACAAATTGAGCACATGCTCAGTGCCCGAAAATTGTTGATGTGAAACTGCTTTCGCTTCAGATTTCCTTAGAATGACCATTTATATTGGTTCTGTCATGAAGGCTCGTATTACACAAATGGAAATGCTCTCATAGACGTGCGGGCGGAGATTCTTTCTTTTGTAGCCAAGGTTGCTTCCCGGCTTGAGTCTTTGAATGCATACCTGTTGAGGGCTAAAATTTAAGTCCGAGCGCTTGAGCCCGGCTGCAGCAGAGCCATCAGAAAACCTATTCAGGGAACCAACGATGGTCATGGAAGGGAGACTCGCTATCGTCGCGTCATTGCAACGTTCGGAAGGAACATGTTATATGGTTCTTCCATGGCGTCAGTCTAGCAACGGAAATCTGCTACTCCAAGCGATTGCGTACGCGCAACGCTGGGTCGCAGCGGAGCGTTCAAAAATCTGGAAAGCAACATCCGTGAAGTCGTCAACAAACAGTCTTAATTATCTGAAATGTTCTTTCTTTATATGGAATGGAAATTGTTAAACCAATAAATACAAATGCCCCATTCGATTTAAGACTTCTGCTGCCGTACTGACATAGTCAGGACAGATTCCGAAAATTACGTAAACACAAAACTGTTATGATAATGCAGGAATTCCCGCTTTCTAACGCAGATGTTAATTAGCAGACGATTTTATTCTCCCTCCTCCCCCCCCCCCCATTCAGGTGAGTGGCGACAGGCTTGTATTCGTAAACTCCTGTACTCCTTTCCACACGTGCATTTAGTTAAGACACAAACACTTATTTAAGTGAATGAACGCACAAATGTGATGTTTCATGCTGTAATATAATTTTCACCTTCAAAAATTACGTATTCGCATGTTTATTCACATTCAGTGAAAACAAAATTTCGATTACAATTTGTTTAATCGCAAAATCTTTATACATTCTTTAAAATTAGCAGCGTCATAAGAATTGATATCAGAGGTAATCTAACAAATCTAAACAAATTTAATATTTGAGCTTTATAAGGTTACTTTTATAAAGCTAAAATTAAATATTTAGTATGAACACACCAATTTTAATCCATGTATTAAAGGTTTTCTACACGATTTAAACCAATAAACCAAGGCAGTTTTATACTCATGACATTAAAATGACGTCTTCCACAGTTGCGATATGCAATTTAAAATATTGAAGCAAACAGAAAAGGATTTTCAGATTGTTTTATTTTTTTAAACTCGAATTTTTTATTTTTCGGATACCGCGGAAGCTTATTATTTCGCTCTGGGCACAATTTTCATCTAAAAGATTCATAAGCGAATTGTGTTTCTGATGCAGTTTTAAATTCGTGACATCGAAATGACGTAAGATCTCACTTACTATAGGTAACTTTCATATGTAGATGGTTCGTCACATGACTCACTATCATACTGATAAGGATATCAGGAGAGCTTTACAGAGGTGAGAATTACAAAATTTGCTTAAAAATTGGGGACGAGTGGATTTTAAAGTTGAACAAAATTTCCCTTTTATTGTTTTACATATTTGAGTAAAATTTCAAGCCGATTGGTAAAACGCTGTGGATTTGTATGCGATACAGACAAACAGATTTTCGTTTTTATTTATAAGGATGAGAGCTAACTGGTAAAACATACGGTTTTATATATACTATTAAAAAATGGAAAGGTAAAAAAAGAGTAACCCATCTCCGATAATATGTTTCGTCATACTTATCGCCCCTTCCTTGAAACTTTCAGGGATGCGCCACTGTCCAGATATTAGGTTATTTTGTCATTTCATAACACCAAAAAAGGAAAGTGTATTCGCATAAAAAAAAGAGCGTCTTAACCTGGAACTTTCTTTATTTAGCTCTTTTCACGCTAATCGCAGAATATTGCTGCCTTAACATTCATTCTGATCTAGTTTTCGCCGGAGAAAGTTCAAGTTGCCCCAGTCAAGGAAATGGTATTTCAAATCCATCCAATTATACAGTCAAATCAAACTAAACTGCGTAACAAAATCACGGATATTAAGAGCATGGATTAAAATGTTATTAAGATCATGGAATATCCCACAAAAACATGTGTCGTATATGACTCAAACGAAACTGATCCGAATCGGACGATCGGCGAAACACAGCTTCTCTTTTTATTGGCTGGGAGGGGACGGGTAAATATTGCAGATTGTGCTGGTTAATTTCCTCGAACTGAAAAATTGTGAGTCTTAGACGAAGGGATATTTTTAGAAGACGTCTGCGTATTAACGTAACGCTCTTTGCATTGAAAAGCTTGGTAAAAGTCAGTGACGTAACCATATCGTTGAGGACGTGGCAAATTCATTGGATGGGGCCCTCCTTCAGTAGATCAGATGGGGGAACCTTTATTGCTACACGTTCCAAAACTGGGCAGTATTTTTTTTTTTTCTCACAAGTACTTTCAACTCTTGATATAAATAATTTTGTTTAATTTGTATATCTGTATATTTGTATCTCTAAAATATTTGTATATTTGTATCGCTAAATAATTTATCTTTGTCAAGATAAATTATTTGGAGGCGTTAATTACGCATTTATAGAAGTTTAAGCACGTTAAAATAAAAAACAGTGCTTATTCGCAACCTTAATGTGAAATAATGATCAATTATGTGTAAGTCGCCAAATTATGAAAAATCGACGTAGATGGCAAAGCTGTTCCAAAAAAAAAAAAAAAAAAATCGCCCCACGTTGGCTAATTTCCCAGGCATGGGTCTCTAGGGAGTTATATAGCTCCAATACAAAATCCGGGGTGACGCGTGCACATCTTTATTTTGGCACTTTATCTCTGATATGTAGGGTACTTAAATTAATTGAATACAAAGCTAAAAAAATTTCTAAATTTTTTAATAATAAATACTATTATCTGCTTGCGGTCGTCTCGTTTTGGGGGCCACCTCTATTCGGGGGCCTGAGGCATCTTGCTGGTCCTGCGATCCTGTTGTTACGCCACTATTAAAAGTTCTTCTTCTAAATTTATTTCCTAATCTAAAAAAAGAAAAGTCGTGGATATTGTTGAACGATTTGTAATTTGTAGAGATTCTTGAATTATTTATTCAGTTCCAATTGTTCCTACACTTTATGGACCTAAAAGAATTTTATTTAATTAAAGTAAGAAATTTTCATCCTAACTCTCTACCAAAGAATTATCGGTTCTTTATCGCAAAATGGGCCGGCCTATTACACTTTAAACAGTGTCACATATCGTTAACTTTGTTGGGCATGTTATAAACACGTGACCGCTGTAGGCACGTCGTCGTATCGGGACTGTACTACGGCATATGTACTTTTCAGATACTGGGTACACAGCACCTTATGGGTATTGGCAGTGTACTTTGCTTCAGGCACTTTGCCAGCATAACATCAGGGTCCAATTATTTAATGACTTATTTACTTATAAATTTTTAAACAGTGGAACTTAAAGATTTTTATTATTGGTTTGATTTTATGATAACGGGACTTGGCGGTTTTCTTTATTATTATTTTATTTTTCTTTTTAGTTAAATATATACCAAATTACTAACTTTTAATCAGTGAAACTTGAAGATTTTTATTTTAATTTTTTTTAATTTTACGATAACGAGACAAACATTTTTTTTAGAAATTAATTTAAGAATTTAGCATTTTTTAAAAATTATTATTAGAGGATTAAGCGATTTTTTATTATCTGCGTCACATACAATGTTTCAAAGAATTGCAGACATATTCAGACTAATGTTTTAAAATTTATACTCACATTATGCATTAACCCTTTGAGGCGCAACCCTTTCCCAATGCTGAAATAAGGGCAGCCGTTGCCACCGCTCGACTTAACTACCAGCAAGATGGCGGACGACAGCTGGCTGCGCGCGGGCACAGCCAGCTGTCGTCAAAAAACGGTCTCTAGATCTGTGGCACGCGATGAACGTTTCGATCGTCCGCCCTCTTGCTGGTCGTTAAGTCGAGCGATGGCAACGGCTGCCCTTTTTTCAACATTGGGCAATCTAACCGGCTGTTCTCGCATTCTTCCATTTTTCAGCAGATGTCAGTGCTGTTAAAAATAATCGTGACCCTTTTTTTACGGGAAATGGCGTGCTCAAAAGTAAAGGATTCTCGTGGAGCTCTGTCACCCGCCACTATTTTTATAGAAATCCAATCTATTCTTCGTGACTGGCAACAGTCAAAAAGTCAGAGTTTGGTGTTCCCAGAGCGGAAACACTGCGCGTTAAAGGGTTAATGGTTGTGAAAATAAGCCATGGGTTGCCGACCGAGATGGCTATACAATACCAATAATAGCAACAGTAATATGTATTTATGCAATCATTGTTTCCTTCGTAATTTGTGTACGATCTCTAAGATACGATCATCCGACGTCATTTCACATCTCCTACCCCCACCCCACCTCGATTGACATAGAAAAATGGTTTAAGTCAGCATATATTTATTTTCATATTTCCGACGCTTTTACACACAGGATAAAGTGCTCAGATTTTGTGCTCATTAATGTATGGGACACATTTTACTCATTTGCAATTTTTTGTACGGGAAATGTATAAAAATTTAAATTTTGTATTAATTTGGATTTAATCTCCGAAAAATTTTAATCAATGCCATACAATTTTCTACCTTTACTTGGCGTAGCTTTATAGCTTATTTTATATCCTTATTATCTATATTTAAGGAATAAAAGCCTAGCCAGTGTTTTGGGAACACCCTGCATATAAATATCACATTTCTGTCTATTGTGAAAATTCCACGTTCTCTTAGAAAAATACATACTTCAGTTACTCAATTTTAAATTACAACTGAAAACATTTTTAGACGAATTTAAATTACTGGCACTGAAGTTATTAATTTACTTTAAAAATATCCCTGCCATTACGTACATATTTATGTAACAAGCATGCAGATGAATTTATGACATTAACAAATGACCGTAAAATATGTCATACGTGTCACAGTTTTGCACTTCAGTCGCGTAATTTTCGAGTGTTCAGAATTTAATAAATGCACATATCCAATTACTCGTATAAGCTCCCGAAGTAAACATTAATATCCGGAGTTTAGCGCTTTTTTCCCCTCTCCGTTCTTTTGAAAGAGAGATCGGATTTTCTCCTGGGAATTTCCAGCTGTATTTTCTCATCGCTAATTTGGTAAGTCAAGCATGTGGCTTTGCACACGTTAGACTAAAGACTATTTAATTTCCTGTCCCGAAAATTAAAAGCTATGTTTTTGTTTATTTATGCAAAGTTTTTTCCCCTATTTTCCGTGATCTGAATGTTAATGCTGACCGGCAAACGAATGTTGTCGCTGGAATCCAGTGGAACACCGATTATCTGCGAGTGCCTCCGCTAAAGAAAAAACTTAATTACGAACCTTAAAAATAAAATAAATTAAATGAAATAAAATAAAATTCCAAGCCTTCGACAGAGAAAATAAAATAGGCCTGCAGTTTAAAGGTCCAAAATTATTGACCTTAACCCTTTAAAGCGTTGGATTTCCATAAAAATAGTTGCGGGTGACATAGCTCCACGAGAATCCTTTACTTTTCAACACGTCCTTTCCCGTAAAAAAATGGTCACGATTCTTTTTAACAGCACTGACATCTGCTGAAAAATGGAAAGAATGCGAGAACAGCTGGATAGATTGCCCCATGCTGAAAAAAGGGCAGCCGTTGCCATCGCTCGACTGAACGACCAGCAAGATGGCGGACGATCGAAACGTTCATCGCGTGCCGCACAACCAGCTGCGTCAAAAAAGGGTCTCTCGATCTGTGTCACGCGATGAACGTTTCGATCGTCCGCCCTCTTGCTGGTCGTTCAGTCGAGCGATGGCAACGGCTGCCCTTTTTTCAACATTTTCCCGTCCTCATTATTTATTAGTTGTTATTTGAAAACTACAACTAAATTATTAACTGTTAGTTGAAAGTCCAACTAGCATTTATTAATCTTAGTTGAAGGGTCAACTAACTCCGCTTAACTAAATTAGTTTTAGTTGAACAGAGAAAATTAAAACTAATTTATTCAGCCGAGTTAGTTGTACTTTCAGCTAGCAACTGCTTTACTTGAACATTTAGTGGCGCTCAATCAATAACTATTATGTTTTGGATGAATGTTTAATTCAACTTATATTTTGATTAATGATGCCTAATTCCGGATTCAACATTCAGGGGAAGAAGACGACAATGCACATCTGGTAGAAAAACTCATGTTAACCCTTTAAAGCGCAGTGTTCCCTCTCTGGGAACACCGAACTCTGACGTTTTGACTGTAGCCAGTCACGAAGAATAGATTGGATTTCTATAAAAATAGTTGCGGGTAATATAGCTCCACGAGAATCCTTTACTTTTTAGCATGACCTTTCCCGTAAAAAAATGGTCACGATTCTTTTTAACGGCACTGACATCTGCTGAAAAATGGAAAGAAGGCGAGAACAGCTCGATAGATTGCCCAATGCTGGAACAAGGGCAGCCGTTGCCATCGCTCGACTGAACGACCAGCAAGATGGCGGACGATCGAAACGTTCAACGCCTGCCGCAGATATAGAGACACTTTTGTTTTGATGTACCAAGCTGTGTCACTGCCAGCTGTTGTCAAAAAAGGGTTTCTAGATCTGTGGCACGCGATGAACGTTTCGATCGTCCGCCATCTTGCTGGTAGTTCAGTGGAGCGATGGCAACGGCTGCCCTTTTTTCAGCATTGGGAAAGGGTTGCGCCTCAAAGGGTTAAGTATATCGAATCGCTTCACTGGCAATGAAAAGTGCTTCCAGTGAGCTTGCAGAGTACAGGAACGAAAAGTTAATAAGCAGACGGCCCCCGAAATCCCGCTTAGGCTACTGAATTAGAAAATGACATATCGAACACTCCGATCTGTGTGTGTAGGAGATCAAACAGCTGGATAGGGTTGAGTGGTCTCCGGCGGCGAGATTATCGAATGTTTAATTCGATAAGAAAAACGTCTGTAACACGAAGGACAGGCCTAGCCTCGACATTCCCCTGGCCCAATTTAAAAAAAAGTAGAACCATCTGAAGTCAGCCCAGTATAATCCTTGGGCTGAAAACTTTGAACGAAAGTTTAGATGCAATTTTAAACATCATTCAAATAAGCTGACGTAAGAGGAATGCTTTTTTAACCTGTTGAATGACCGCGCACGCTTTGCATTCTTCATCGGAAAAGAATTATAAGACTCAAATAAATAAGTCAATAAAAGTGTTTCCGCCTATTTATGTTTATTTACATGCTAAATAAATAATATTGATTCGTTATCTTTACTGCTTGTTGTTGTTGTTGTGAACATGTATATCGGATTTGTGTGCTTGGCTCGAAGACCGCTTATAAATCCTCGTCAGAAGGACAGCACAAGGGGGGGGGTGCTCTACGTGGAGGCCTTTCTTAGGGGGTCCTAACACATATTTACTTTAAGTTTCGAAGAAAACCACGGAAAACTCCGAACGGTTAGGTCGACGGATGCGCGATGGGACCCGAACCAGGGACCTCCACACTTCGCCCTTCTACCATTTCCAGTGACATAACCACTGTGCCATAGTGTGGCCTATTTACTGCTTTGATTCTTATTAAGGATATTTTTCAGTTTTATAAAAGGCAATATTCAAAATTAAATAATTCTCTTCGAACTTCATTTTAGAAATACAGTGAAAACCCGATTTAACGTTACCCGCATTTAACGTCATCCCACCTATAACGCCATTTTCTGTTGGTTCCGAATATTTTCCTATGCATATAATGTTAACCCATTTGTGCCTGGATATTTTTGCGACTTTCTTCGATTTTTACTGATAACAGAAATAATAGATAAATTTCTGATATCAACTTCTTGAACAAGGGATGCTTTCTTTTAAAATCATTATGTATAAAAATCCAAATATCAACGTCTTACTGGGTCATGTTAAAACATTTTGTAGAGTTGAGGCTCAGTACTCATGAATAAAGGCTAGGAAAAATAAATAACGCTTTCGACTAATAGCGAAAATGCCGTCCCAAAAAAAGGACACTAGGCATAAATGGGTTAAAATACTGCACCGGTAATCACGTTACATTTCCCGCATTTAACATTTTTTTTTTTTTTAAATCACAAAGCTCGTATGATGATCAAAATGGCAAGGAAGGAGGGACATGCAATTCCTTCATCGATTTAAGCCAGAAATGGGCAAACTACGGCCCGCGGGCCAAACCCGGCCGGACGGAAGGTTTTTTCCGGCCCGCGGATAGAATTTGAATTTGCCGGTCCGACGGAAATTAAAAGAAAATATATATTTATATATTATACTAGCTGAAGTACCCGTCGTTGACGGGTTAGTACTGAATTCAAATTTCTAAAAGCAAGAACTTTCGTTAGCATTGTTGGAGTACACAGAATGGATGGAGTATGTAGCCAAAGTAAAGAAAGCGCAATTATAATTTTTATGTATTGTTAAAATATTACAGGTTAGAGAGTAACTAAGTAATATCATTTCATTCGCTTTAGTCGTAATTATGGGATGCGCGAACGAATATTTACACATATTCAAATAATTTTCGCAAAATCTCAAAATCTAATCAACATTTTTGAAAAATTGGAAGCCTAGAATTTAAGTTGAGTGACAACCTATCATGTCACCCAATTTTGTTTAATTCCCTGCTGTCTTTATTTCGTGATGCTGGAACAAACATTTTAGCATTTTTAATCGATTTTCACAAAATCTCAAAATGTAATCAAAATATTTTAAAAATTCAACACCTATAAATTAAGATTACCAACTACCTATCATATCACCAAATTTCGTATTAGTCGTTATTACGCGGTGCTTGAAAAAATATAACCGCATTTTGGGAGAATTTTCACAAAATCTCAAAATCTAATAAAAAGTTTAAAAAATTGGACTCCTATACTTTATGTTGAACAACAACCTATCATGTGACCAAATTTCATATCATTCGCTTTAGTCGTTATTACGTAATATGTGAACAAAAATTTACTCAGTTTGAAACGATTTTCGCAAAATCCCAAAATCTGATCAGTTTTTTTTAGATGCTTATAGTTTAAGGTGACCACCTATCATTTCACCAAATACCATTTTTTCACCTTTGCAGTTATTACGTGATGTGCGAACACAATACGTAGTGTGAAACAATTTTCGCAAAATCTCAAAATCTAATAAAGATTTTTTTTTAATTCGACACCTATGTTTTAAGTTGAGTGACTACCTATCATGACACCCAATTTCATATCATTCGCTTCAGTCGTTTTTACGTGATGCTTGAACACAAATTAACGCAGTTTGAAACGATTTTCACAAAATCTGAAAATCTAATCAATATTTTTTAAAAATTCGACGCCTATGTTTTAAATTGAGTGACCACCTATCATGACACCCAATTTCATATCATTCGCTTCAGCCGTTTTTACGTGATGCTTAAACAAAAAAAGCGTCACGGACAGAATGACAGAATGACAGAAGGACAGAATGACAGACAGACAAACTTTTTTTTGAGGGTCGCATCGGATTCCCGGGTGCTTGAAACGGATAGGAATCGCAAAATTTTTGAATTCCAAGAAATGTACAGACAAAAGTCTAATTTTATTTATATAGAAGATATCCCTATTATGAATGATGAAGATGGCTTGAAAAAAACTGCATTTTGTGTTCGAACGCAGATTTCAAGATTTCAGTGCCAATCCAACAGAATTGGATATTTTGACCATGCCTTTCAACGTCAATTGTGAAGCAGTGAGGTCCGATTTGCAGCTTGAATGAATTGAGTTGCAATCTAACAGTCATCTCAAGCAGTTGTTTCTAAATACGCCAAAGCTAGAGCAGAGCCTTATTATCGCATGGGCAAATCGGTACTTTGCCCAGGGCTCCCGGCTCGAAAGGGCACCCAATTTCAAATATTGTTCTGAAATATTTTTTTTTATAAAAATTTTATGAAAAATTAAACAAATTTCGTAGATGGGGGCCCCCAAATTTATCAATGCCCGGGGCCCCCGTTGGTCATAATCAGGCTCTGAGCTAGAGTTTTACAAATCATTATCGAAAGTTTCTCGCCCAGAAAATCAGTGCCATGTTTGCTTCATCTTATATATGTGAACAAGTGTTTTCAACTATGAACCTTAGAAAGAATTCTTTCAGATGTAGACTGGCAGATGAGCATTTATAGCCTCGTTCCTTAGAATCGGTGCATCTCACTTCGAACCTCAATATAAGAAACTTTTAAAAATGAAATCGCAATTTCATTCATCGCATTAACATATTTAACCCATTTATGCCTAGTGTCCTTTTTTTGGGACGGCATTTTCGCTATGAGTCGAAAGCGTTATTTATTTTTCCTAGCCTTTATTCATGAGTACTGAGCCTCAACTCTACAAAATGTTTTAACATGACCCAGTAAGACGTTGATATTTGGATTTTTATACATAATGATTTTAAAAGAAAGCATCCCTTGTTCAAGAAGTTGATATCAGAAATTGATCTATTATTTCTGTTATCAGTAAAAATCGAAGAAAGTCGCAAAAATATCCAGGCACAAATGGGTTAAATTGTAATGCTTGTATATAGATTTTTTAAATTTTAGAAAAATTTATTTTGGCCCGCCAAATTATTTTTTTTCGATTTTCGGCCCGCGACCGAAAAAGTTTGCCCATCCCTGGTTTAAGCTTTCTAGTTCTGAAAATACGACGAAAGTATGCATACGACTGCCTACGTCGGTTGATTAACAAATAATATAATTGTAGCATTCCTTAACTTTTCGCCTTCTATTGCGACACTCTTAAATTTTCTTCGGGAAATAAATCTCGGTTTCTACAGTTTAACTTATATATTCTAACACACACACACACACACACACACACAAAAAAAAAAAAAACCACGCACTAAAAAGGAGTTATTTTGAATGGGACGAAAATCGATAGATGTGAAGTTACACAAGTAGCTATTCGATTTTTAAATACGAGATATAAATGCTTCGCAGTAAAACAATATTAAAATATTTTTGATGCATGAATGGAATGTTTTTTTCATAACTTATAAAAATTTCCTCACAAGTATAAAAAAACTTGTTACAATTGCATGATGAAAAGAATTTTTTATGCGTATATTGATTATATAAAATTAAAAGTTTTTTTTTTGTCTTTTGAGTTTTTTTCAAGAAACTTTAATTTTTTTTAGAAATTTCTTAGTGCTCAGTTTTTGGGCTTTGGTCATGCACCCGATCTTCCGGATGATAAACAAGTAATCTCGTTTGGAGACAATTTCGTAACTAGTCTGGGGACTCGTAAGAAAAGACACATGAAACGCCAATTCAATTAGTTTATTGGCGTGACAAGGCGATATCGGATTTGTTTTTCTTCTTCTCCTCATCGCAATATACCTGTGATGCTATTTACGTCTTTTGGAACTGTCTGCGTCATTTTGACAATCCAAAATACCTACAGTTGAATTCTTTGATGCATAGTTTCTTTAACCCCCTTCAGATCCGACATGAATCTCCTAACTCAAAGAATAATCTAATAATTGTTTTTATAAAACCTATTTTTACTTAACCGTTTGAGGCTCAACCCTTTCCCTATGCTGAAAAAAGGGCAGCCGTTGCCATCGCTCGGCTGTGCCGGCACAGCCAGCTGTCGTCAAAAAAGGGTCTCTAGATCTGTGGCACGCGATGAACGTTTCGATCGTCCGCCATCTTGCGGGTCGTTCAGTCGAGCGATGGCAACGGCTGCCCTTTTTTCAGCATTGGGCAATCTCTCCAGCTGTTCTCCTATTCTTCAAATTTTCAGCAGATGTCAGTGCTATTAAAAATCACCGTGACCATTTTTTTTTACGGGAAAGCTCGTGCTAAAATGTAAAGGATTCTCGTGGAGCCATGTCACCCGCAACTATTTTTATAGAAATCCAATCTATTCTTCGTGACTGGCAACAGTCAAAACATCAGAGTTGGGTGTTCCCAGAGCGGGAACACTGCACGTTAAAGGGTCAAAAACGACAAATAGAAATCGTATTTTCCAGTAATTTTCGAATACAAGTGTAATTCACTATCTCTGTTTCAGTCGTAAAAAGCTGTTTTCACCCATAAACGAAGATTGTCAAGAAACTTTGAAGATAAATGATGCCCTGTGAGTTCTTTTCAGCTGCGTGAATTTTGAAAAAAAAAAAAAAAAAAAAAAAATCAATTTAGAAAATATCAAGAACATTCAGATATTCTTTTGTGTAACGGCAAACAAAAAACAAAATGTGTATACGCCAGTTGCAGAATTTACACATTCACATGAGTAAAAATGTTTTTTTGAAAATTAAAGCATCCAAGTATGTGCACGTCACTTTAGAACTACAAAAAATTTGAAAGGATCGTTTTAACAGGGGAAACGCGAAGGTCCACATATATGTGGATTGCGGACCTCTGGAGCGAAGATGATATAGATATTTTATGTATCCCTTACTCTCATGAGTTGTATGATGGAAAGATCTGTTTATTTCGCATGATGGTACGGAGAATCCTGTGAATTATTTCGCATGCTGGCACGGAGAATACTGTGAATTTTTGTATTTTTCATCTAAAATCGATCGTATCTCTTACTCTTAAATTATAGTCTTGGAAGTGTTTTTATGCAAATAAAAAATATATGCAGTGGAATTTCCTTGTAATGAACTTGTTTGGTTCCGAATGAAAAATTCGCAATAGGGAAAATTTTGTTGTATAGAGATTGCCGACCGGATTGTATAGAGGGTAAAACACCGTTCGGTTTTGTGTTCAACTCTCGACTGTCGGGGTTCGATCCCCGACTGGGTGTGGCTGTCATTTGTCCGTCCCTTCATAGGGGTCGACGTTGGCCCACCTACTAGATACCCCCATAATACAGTGGCCAACAATTCCTGCCAGTTGTGGCCAAAGCCCTTCCAAGGCAGTGGCCGGCCATAAAAAAAAGATTAGAGATTTTTGCAGTTATTTAAGCAAATCTTAAAACTTTTTGGAAAATTCGAAATGCCCAAAAGTATTTAATTATGATAATCCATTAAGAAGGAAAAAAGAGCGTGTGTACAGAGTACACGTGTCAGAAGTGAAACTTCTTTGGCGAGATTGATTAAAATCTGTTCGATTGTCAAATAAGTAGTCAGAGATAAAAATTAAAGACTAAAATTAAAGATAACATTTGAAAACAGATCAAAATTGAGATGTTGTAGGTAATCAAAGGATTGAGGCATAGTATTAAAAAATTTTAAAAATAGTACAGTTTGCTTCAGGTGAAATTGAATGCACCTGATCAATAGGGCATGGATTATTTGATGAAACAATTTTTATAGTTGGAGTATTCAATGTAGGTTGTTCAAGGTCCATCAAAGCTCTTTTCTTAGCTCTATAATCACGGCTACGTTGTGCTGGCACTTTTGGTAAAAATGATGGAGAATTTTCTTGATGTACCTCTGCTTGAACAATGATCGACGTAGAGCCCAGTGAGTTATGATCAGTAGCATTTTTGAGAGCCTTTCTTCGAACTCTGTAATCACGACTACATTGTGCTGGTGTTTTTGGGTTTTTTGGTAAATGTGATGGAGAATTTGCTTGATCAACCTCTGCCTGAACAAGAATGGACATAGAGCTTATTGAACCTTGATCAGTAGCATTTTTGAGAGTCTTTTTTCGAGCTCTATATTCACGACTACGTTCTGTTGAAGTTTTAGCCGGAATTTTTTGTTTCAGTGTAGCGCTTTCTAGTATTCTCATTTTTGGCATCTTGAAATCTAAAAGGAAAATATAATTAGAATTTTTTTTTTAAACAGACAATTTTAAAATTAAAAATTACGATAAATTTTGCATAATGCAGTAATTAATAAATAAATATTAATAAAAAAATTTCACTCTCAACGCGCCTAAAGAAGTTTCTTTTCGACCTCTACCCACACACTCTCCCGAGAAAAGAATTATTCCCTCCCTGGTTCTTCATTCTGATGTCACGTGAAGATACTCGAAAAATCACTTCTTCTGTCTTCGGAAGTCTCAAATTATTTTCGTACGGGTTTGACTAATTATTTTTTTTAGCTGATCAAAAAATTATTCTAGACGCTTGATTATTTATTAAACGAAGACTGAGCAGTTTGTCCGTAACAGTATATTTTTTTTTAAATCGAAATAGTACATAGCTTTTTAGATGCAAGCTGAGTTCTGAAATTCACCCGAATTTGCTGGAGAAAAGGGTTGTCGATTTTTATTTATCAAAAATGGGGAAATGCAGCTAATTCAAAAATGAAGATCTCTTTAGGAAGAAAACTCTTTCCTCTTTCCGATCGTGTAATTATTTTTTCTTTCGGACGATCCGAAGCCTTCTTTTTCGGAGGGCAAAGACAGAAAACGGTCCAAAATAATGTAAAACATAAAATAATTCAAAAAGTAAAGAACTGCGCCCGAGGTGCAAACGCCGGGATGCTTGGGAACCCCCCCCCCTGCAGAGTTTCGTGCGAAATTCCACGCTTGATGATAGATGTTCCAAACAACTGATTCGTTTTTTTTTTTTTAAATCCTTCTCTTCTAACATGTAAATAAGTTGTCTAACTTGTATTGTGTTTAACCTAGACTTTCATTAAATATTAATTGTTCTATGCTGGAGTATCATTTTCCACATATATTTGTTAAAATTAGTTGTTACTATTTTTGATGTATTACTGTATCCTAAATGAAGTGCTCAAAAGTCTCAACAATTTAGAATGCACTACGACCATATCTAGTGCTTACCTTCAGTTATTTTACTTGGAAAGTCCGTTACTGAATATTGCTTTGCATTCCGTAATGTTAAATTTTATTTTCAAAATCTTTGCATTTTAAAATCGCGCTGAAAATTGCGTCGGGCCTATTTTCTTTCACTTGTAAAGCTCTCTTAATCGTTCAGAATGTTTGTAGCATTTCTAAATGTTGAGGTTTTGATTGTGACGCTGATTACTTCCCTGGCATTCGTTTTAATCTGTTACACCCCTCAAAATTTCTTCATCTGTTGAATATGTAGTAATTAACAGTTTTGCATCCATTTCTGAAAAGTCGAAGAACTTTACATTATCTGTTATCCTTCCATTAACTTTGACCTTCATTATAGTATCATCATCTCAGAATCAGTGTTTTGATCTGCCTGATCAATAAAAAATCTAAAAGGATGAAAAAGTGAACAATTTCGTTATGGTCAAACGGATACTTTGTTATGTAGAGAATATTTCTAACTAGAAGATAAACAAAAGCCCATTGTTTGGAGGAAATTACAAAAGGCAATAGAAAAAAATATCCGGCAAAAATATGTCTACACTCAATATATTTAACTTTTGTCCACTTCACATTCAGTTTTTATTGTCTACTGAAATCGGAATTACCTTTTCTTTTAACCCTTTAACGCGTAGTGTTCCCGTTCTGGGATCACCCAACTCGGACGTTTTGACTGTTGCCCGTCACGAAGAATAGATTGGATTTCTATAAAAAGAGTTGCGGGTGACAGAGCTCCACGAGAATCCTTTACTTTTTAGCACGCCCTTTCCCGTCAAAATAGGGTCACGATTATTTAACAGCACTGACATCTGCTGAAAAAGGGAAGAATGCGAGAACATCTGGATAGATGGCCCAATCCTGAAAAAAAGGGCAGCCGTTGCCATCGCTCGACTGAACGACCCGCAAGAGGGCGGACGATCGAAACGTTCATCGCGTGCCACAGATCGAGAGACCCTTTTTTGACGACGTCCCCTTTTTTGCTGTCATCAAAAAAAGGGTCTCTCGAACTGTGGCACGCGATGAACGTTTCGATCGTCCGCCCTCTTGCGGGTCGTTCAGTCGAGCGATGGCAACGGCTGCCCTTTTTTCAGCATTGGGAAAGGGTTGCGCCTCAAAGGGTTAAAAACATCCCCGTTTATGTTTCAGTCAGAAGTAAATCTATTTATACTTATGAAAAATGGTTAAACTGGGTAATCTAGAAAACCTATTTTAAACGAATTTGAATCGCAATCTTCTCTTCAGAGCCTGATAACCGCGACTTTAGTATGGCGTCATTATCACTGGCGACACTCATTCTGTCATGCAAATGATTCATTTTTTTGACTCTCGGAAATGAAATAGGGCTGAAAATAGCGAAAAAACGCTTGAAGATTAGGGAGCGGGGTGGATTTTCAGATTTTTTAAAGTAGCGCAGATTGTTTTCTTTCTTTTTACAGATAATCATGAAAAATTTCAAGCGGATCGTACGGACGGTGTAGATTTTATCACGCTTTTTGTTCCTAACTTTTTAATCGCTTTTGGAGTAATGTTGGAAAAATTTTTCTCTTTGACATGTGAAACCGGAATTGTTCCAGCGTCAGTGAGTCAGGGATCAGCGTAACTATATACTAGGATGTCATTAGTCTTACGACTGCGCTCCGATTAAAAATTTCGTTATTGGAGACATTGCCATAGAGAGACTTTACTATATATACGTATAAGAGTTTATTAGAAACAATACTTAAGCTTCTGCGTTAAACTGACAGTTATTAGACGTGTTATTGCTTATTGTTTGCACAGTAGTTTGCACAGTAGATTGTTCGAGGAAGTTTCTAGAAGCAATAAAATTCGTGTTCCATCCTGACAAGGGGCTTGTTCACGAGAACTTTCCAGGTACACTGGACTTTCAAACGACGAAGCCGAAAAGTAACCAGAGTTTTCTCAAACAATAATTTCGTAACAACAGTGTTATAATAAAGCTGGTAAAATGTTAAGTGTACACTGTTCAGCATTACCACCCAGCCCAGTATAACTGAAGAAACATTTAACCCTTTGAAGCGCAGTGTTCCCGCTCTGGGAACACTCTGACGTTTTGACTGTTTCCAGTCACGAAGAATAGATTGAATTTCTATAAAAATAGTGGCGGGTGACAGAGCTCCACGAGAATCCTTTACTTTTGAGCACGTCATTTCCCGTACAAAAAGGGTCACGATTATTTTTAAATAGCACTGACATCTGCTGAAAAATGAAAGAATGCGAGAACATCTGGATAGATGGCCCAATCCTGAAAAAAAGGGCAGCCGTTGCCATCGCTCGACTGAACGACCCGCAAGAGGGCGGAAGATCGAAACGTTCATCGCGTGCCACAGATCTAGAGACTGACTTTCTTTCCTTAACCCTTTGAGGCGCAGTCCTTTCCCAATGTTGGAAAAAGGGCAGCCGTGGCCATCGCTGGACTGAACGACCCGCAAGAGGGCGGAAGATCGAAACGTTCATCGCGTGCCACAGATCTAGAGACTGACTTTCTTTCCTTAACCCTTTGAGGCGCAGTCCTTTCCCAATGCTGGAAAAAGGGCAGCCGTGGCCATCGCTCGACTGAACGACCCGCAAGAGGGCGGACGATCGAAACGTTCATCGCGTGCCACAGATCTAGAGACTGACTTTCTTTCCTTAACCCTTTGAGGCGCAGTCCTTTCCCAATGCTGAAAAAAGGGCAGACGTTGCCATCGCTCGACTTAACGACCCGCAAGATGGCTGAAGATCGAAACGTTCAGGGTTAAAGAAAGAAAGTCAACTTGCGATAAAATTTGAAATAGTATAAATGTATGTATATATGATATAAAACAACATTAAAAAAATCACGTTAATTATACATACGAATCACAAAGTATAATAACATATGGAAAAAAATTATATTTATATATTGTGCTGTCCTGTTCGTGGTTTTTATAATAAAAAAATTAAATAAATAAATAAATAAAAAATATAAAAAAAAGAAAAACATGTGTTTTTTTATGTTATATTTGTTTTTTGTTCTGTTTTCTATTATTTCTCTTTTTTTGTGCGTGTGTTTGTATTCGTGTGTTCTTTTTTTTTAAATTATTAATTATTTTTATTCTTATTTATTTTTTATTTTTGTGATTCTTTCCTTTCCTTTTTATCCCTCCCCCCACCTTTTCTGGGGTTTTGTTCGACTTTTCTTTGTGCCTTGTGGCAACATGCTTGCTTGTTTATCAGATTTTCAGTTCCCTGTGTTCCTTGTGACGAAGGGCTTGGACTGACGAAGGCCAAAACAATTTTTGGTCGAAACGTACGTATCTTCTTACCTATAACATCTTATCTGTGTTTTTTTACGAAGTTTTTTATTTACTTTATAATAATACTAGCTGAAGTGCCCGTCCTCGACGGGTTAGTGAATGCAAATTTCCAAAAAGCAAGAACTTTCGTCAGCATTGTAGGAGTACACAGAATGGATGTAGTATGTTGCCAAAGTAAAGAAAGCGAAGTTATAATTTTCATGTATTGTTAAAATATTACAGGTTAGAGAGTAACTAAGTAATATCATTTCATTCGCTTTAGTCGTAATTATCGGATGCGCGAACGAATATTGACGCATATTGAAATAATTTTCGCAAAATCTCAAAATTTAATCAACATTTTTGAAAAATTGGAAGCCTAGAATTTAAGTTGAGTGACAACCTATCATGCCACCCAAATTCGTTTCATTCCCTGCAGTCTTTATTTCGTGATGCTCGAACAAATTTTCCGCATTTTAAAACGATTTTCGCAAAATCTCAAAATGTAATCAAAATATTTTAAAAATTCAACGCCTATAAATTAAGATTAGCAACTACCTATCCTATCACTCAATTTCGTATCCTTCGTATTAGTCGTTATTACGTGATGTTTGAAGAAATATAAACGTATTTTGAGAGAATTTTCACAAATTCTCAAAATCTAATAAAAATGTTTAAAAAATTGGACTCTTATAGTTTATGTTGAGCAACCATCTATCGTGTGACCCAATTTCATATCATTCGCTTTAGTCGTTATTACGTAATGCGGGAACAAAGATTCACTCAGTTTTAAACGATTTTCACAAAATCTCGAAATCGGATCGATTTTTTAAAAATTAGATGCTTATAGTTTAAGGTGAGTGACCACCTATCATTTCACCCAATATCATTTTTTCACCTTTGCAGTTATTACGTGATGTGCGAACACAAATTTACGCAGTTTGAAAGGATTTTCGCAGAATCTCAAAATCCAATCAAGATTTTTTAAAAATTCGACGCCTATGTTTTAAGTTGAGTGATCACCTATCATGACACCCAATTTCGTATCATTCGCTTCAGTCGTTTTTACGTGATGCTTGAACACAAATTTACGCAGTTTAAAAGGATTTTCGCAAAATCTCAAAATCCAATCAAGATTTTTTTAAAAATTGGACGCCTATGTTTTAAGTTGAGTGACCACCTATCATGACACCCAATTTTATATCATTCGCTTCAGTCGTTTTTGCGTGATGCTTGAACACAAATTTACGCAGTTTGAAACGATTTTCGCAAAATCTGAAAAATCTAATCAAGATTTTTTAAAAATTGGACGCCTATGTTTTAAGTTGAGTGACCACCTATCATGACACCCAATTTCATATCATTCGCTTCAGTCGTTTTTACGTGATGCTTGAACAAAAAAAGCGTCACGGACAGAATGACAGAATGACAGACAGACAAACTTTTTTTTGAGGGTCGCATCGGATTCCCGGGTGCTTGAAACGGATAGAAATCGCAAAATTTTTTGAACTCCAAGAAATGTACAGACAAAAGTCTAGTTTTATTTATATAGATAGATATCTATGTTTTACTTATTGCTTTAAAAACTTTTTTTTTATTGCTCCGTTCGTCTTGGCTTTCCATTGTCCTCTTAAACTGCTTGCTACCATTTACCGTAACTTCACGGATCCCCCGGTAATAGCTGCGAGTACATCCAGGAGTCCGCAGACCACAGTTTAACCCTCTAATGCCCATGGTAGCATATGCACCATTCTTTAAACGCTATTTTTTTTTACGGAAAAAAATGTTTCAAAAAATAAGTCACCAAATTATTAATTGTACCTTTAATTAATTGTAGTCGTACTTTGGGTCCACAGATGACTGGATTTTGAAACATTTTTTGAATGCCATTATGAGCCATGCCATGCCATATATGAATGGATAAAAAATACTTTAGAAGTAATATGGATGAAGTCAACAAAGAAAACATGTTTTCAATGATAAGACAGAAAACTTGGCTTACTGTTTTAACAATATTTGATATGAAAAAGAAATTAATAATTGCCATTTTATATGTTAGAAAATATATGCTTTTCACTAGATAGAATATATAATTTCTTTAAAACGTTCATTTGCAGTGTTTAGAAGAAGAGTTTTAAAATCATGTAGTGCCACCATGGAAAAAAACATATAAAACCTCATTTTTTAACATTTTTACTTTTTGAGCATGTACCTAGTAAGAAAAGTATTCATGAAAAAATTCGACTTTGAGATTTTGGTATACGTACACGTTTTGAGGTCTTCTGAATTCCTTTATGCTACATTTACGAGATTTGGTATATATATCTTGAAAACCACCGTCGCAAGACCGGTATTGATTTTGGCGTGTTTAGGGCTTATAGTTTTTTTACAGGGCTACGAAAGAGATTTCTTTTACATTATGGCCAATGGACGGAAATTATTGAAAGTGAGCTAGCGTCTAAACGGTGCATTCGATTGAGCATAAATTGGGCATGTATATAAAAGGTCACGGTCACATCATCTGCCTAGATTTTGGTTTGTGTAGAGTTGATAGCTTGTTCACGGGATTGCAAAAAACAATTCTTAAACATTACGGCTTACGGACGCAAATCATTTAAGCTCATCAATGAGCTAGCGTCTAAATGGTGCATTCGAAGAGGTTCAAATTTGGTATGTATATTATAGGTCACCGTCACACAATATGCATAGATTTTGCTGTGTATAGGACTTATAGTTTTTTGACAGAGCAAAAAATGAGTGTTCTTTACATTATGATCTATGGACAGAAATTCCTGAAAGTGCGCTAGTGTCTATAAGTTCAACGAAAGGAAGTTGTGAACATAGTAGATGGCTGAATTTGGATGTACCTACATAAGTTACTGAAGCAACGGAACCTTTTTTCGGTATTAGGAATATAAAATGCAAATTCCCGTTTTTGCCGTTGTGGTAGCGAAATGTAACACAAACATTTTGGGTTAAGTGAAATTTATATTAGTATTTCTTCAAAAGTCTAGATGGCAGCACCAAACATGATAATAAAAGTGTCTATTGCACAAATGTATGTAAAACGCCACTCTCCACAACAGTGTTTATATTAGAAAGAGGTTTTTAAAGTTGAGGTTAGGTGGGATATACTGTTAGTTATCCGCATGTTTTAGAACAAAAGCATAAGACTGTCAGAGTCTGATTAACGATCCTTGGTACCAGGGACGTACCTAGAAAAAAATTTCGGGGAGGGTCCAAAAATTTCGGAGGGGGTCCGAACGATGGAAAAGGTAGAATTTTTCGCAAAAAGACCTCATCATTATTATTTTGTTAGCAAAAACTGAAATTTCGGAGGGGGTCCAGACCCCCTGGACCACCCCCCTGGGTACGTCCTTGCTTGGTACCTCTAGCGCCCCAGCCAGTGGCGTTGTTAAACAAATGTGTCACTCAGTGCGGACACACCAGGGGCCCTCCCCCCCTCCAATTTTGGTAACATCCCTTGTTCACCTTTATCTAAGATCCACTCAGTGGCGTACACAAAAGGGTTCTGGGTCACCACCCTTCCTTGTCGGAAAAATTGTAACATTGAATTCATCTATTTAAAATTCTTTGAGTGCGCCACTGGATGATTCCCCCAACATAAAAAAAGTTCTTTTAGTTACACATAATGATTAAAAGTAGAACAAAGTAATGATGAATTATAAAAAATAAGTTGAGAACTCTAAACTAATTGTCTATAGTTCCATATTTTGTGGAAGAAAGAAAAAAATAGAAATTTGTGAAATGAAAAAACACGAATCGAAATAATGCTTTTAAATCGCGTGCTTAGATTTTTCTAAATCTCTGAAGTTTTCTATACTATGAAATTTGAATCTTTTGTTTTTTTCTGCAAATTAGTCGAATGTTTTAGAGTGAGTAGTAATATTTCCTTGTCACCCTCTCTGATGGTGTCACACGGTGCGGTTCGTAACCCCCCTCATGACGCCCCTGCCTCCCCCACCGCATTTGCTTTGAAGAAAGTTTACTAAATTCTACCCACATTAGAAGGAATCTCACAAATGCTGCAAGTATTATTTACAAAGTAACTCAGCAGAATTCAGATTACGGCTTATTTCTCAAAAGTCTCTCCATTCGTTTCAACATGTAAGTATTTAACAAAAAATTTCTTAAAAATTTTCACTGTAAGAAATGGCAATAGGTACACAATATATTATTTATGCTAGTCAGATTGCGAGTGCAGTAAACCAAATCTTACCCTTTAGCGTGCATCGTTCGCACCGCGTTAACTTTTATAAGTTTTTCTCGTTAATTTTAAATTTAGTCATTTGAAGCAGTTCGAGGCTTAAAATTTCATATAAGTCAAGGATTCAAAAATAAATATTTTAAAAGATTAATGTCAGACAAACATTTTCTTGATTTCGACTTCAATTGAATTTTAAAATTGAAGATGAAAAAAATAAATAAATAAGCATACGCATTTTTCTTTTAGATCAATTTGACAAACGGTAAAGTAGTAAACATAATAGACATGTTCGAGGTCATTTAGAAAGAGATACAGTATCTTGTTTTCAGGTGAGAGGTCTTTTTATTTATTTGCTTTCTGAGGAAATTACTGTTAAGTGCAGTTTTGCATAATCATATATATTATTTCTGAAAGGTATTTTTTTCTGGCGCGGCTAGATCTCATTAAATACTTCACCCCCTCCCCCCCCCCAAAAAAAAAAAAAAAAAACCAGTTAAAGCTTATAATTTCTACTTTTGACGAAAAATATCCAAAAATTCGGAAAAAAACCTTTTTGTTAATAAAAAACAAAACAAATCATATATATTATTTATCAGTGTTTTTTTCTGGGGCGGTTAGATCTCATTAAATACATGACCAAAAAAAAATGTAACAGTCTCCATGGTTCCAGGTTGCCATGGAGTCAGATGAGTTGAATACACTTTCTTTAAAAATGAGTGGCAACGACAGAAAAAAATGTAAGAAAAATAGAACAGCTCGGTAACGTTCATCGCGCTCGGAATATAGTAAAAACTATCCTAAAGATTTTCAAGAGAAGATCCAATTTAAATCTTAATGGCTACCCTATGTATAGACGACGCAATAACGGCGTTACAATAACAATTCGATATTCATTTTCACACTATAATATTGACAGTTGTAGTATTAAATACGATATTGTGCGAAATTTTCGCACGGGTCAGCTAGTAATAATGATAATAATAATGAAAAATATTATTCTCTAAACAGCATGTAACTTTCCCTGTTCTACTAGAGTTTGATATAAAATTTCTGAACTTCCTGGAATAACGATAAGACTTTTCAATATTTCAGAAATATATAATACAAATGTTGGGCGCCCATCCGAATTATTCGTAAGGGTGGGGGCCAAGTCAAGAATCCTGCCCCAGAAGGATACTATATTTTAGTGTTGAGCCACTTCTACGTTATACCAGTATGTAAATCGTTAATATGGGCGCTGAAAGGGGGGTTGGGGGCGGGGTAGAGCCTCCCCTAACACTCACAAATTCTGCTAAACTTGTCAGAATTAGATACCTAGTTGCCAAACTTGGTTAAAAATAAAATACGTAAACTATAATCTGTTTCTCGTGCACTTCGCGAAATTATACAAACCCAGTTGTTAAAAGTAAGAAGTTGATAAAAAATAATATTTGATCTGGTAGTTTATCGACAACTTCCCCCCCCCTAAAAAACGGTCTTAGCAATAGTTCAGGGAAGGACATGGCCCCTTCCATAGGTATTGGTGCCCACGATCCAAATACAATAATGAATGAAATATACAGCACATAAAATGAAATTTATTATTTTTAGTCAGAGATTGACAAAAGTTGTAAAATCTTAAGAACCAGCAAGAAATTTTAGGAGCCACATCTACTTATATAATACGCTAACGTATGCGGTACCAAAATCGACGATCTTTCTATGCTGGGAACGGCAGCTAGATGTAAAGATTATCGTAATAACAATAACACACGTTCAAAAATTCAAATTAACAGTTCAATGGCGTCAATTGAAGCAAGCCTATTCGTTACTGGTTACCTATGTCACGCAGTAGTTACTTGATTACAAAATAACAATGCATACGCGAAAGAGCAAAATCTTTCGGATCTTTTCACAGCGCGTTCATCGCATATTAAGAAAAAAAAATCGCCTAGCAGCCTGTTTTAGAGATTTCCCGTTTCTTTTATATTTTTGTAACCAAAGATACGTATTAAATAATGCAACCGTACTATAAAACACCAGGTTGCTAACTTTGGCACATTAACCAGCGCAGCTGCTGCAATTAAGAAGTATGTCTGTAGGAATTTGTACAACATGTTTCACAACGTATCACCCATACAGTATTTTTACAATAATTTTTTGAGTGAGAATGTAACCCATTACATCTTTTCATCCATCTTGCATTGCTAGTACTTCGCTTTGGCCCCCATGGCACCATCAGCTTGTATCACGACACTCAAAATTTTCAGCAACCCTAACCTAAATAAATTGAATGAAAAATACTGATAAAACAATGAAACATGGTTTTCGTTGAAATGACTCCGATCACTGAGTGTATAGAACAGTAAGGTATGCGGCACAGTGGCGGCTCGTGGAATACAGCAAGTACAGCCGGGCTGCACTTGAAATTATCAACACATACTTTAAAATAATTTATTCTACTAACTTTCTTAAATTCAGATTAGAATTATGGAATTTCTATGATACATTTAAAAAAAATCTAAAACAAAAAACAACGTGTTGTAGTAACTGCCGGATCGCTCATTCAGAAAAAAACCATTTAATCTTCCCGCAATTCAACTATGAGTCTTGGTACAGCCGAGGCCTCCGAGAGAGGAGAAAGAATCTTTCTCCTCTCTCGGGATTCTCTCTTCATCTTCCTCGGTACAACCCTCATAGCCGATCAAGAAATTGGCAGCACCGTTGCCATGGCAACGAGTTTGTAAGCAGTCTCTCCGGCATAGGGAGTTAGTAGCTAAGTACAGCTGATGAAAGATTTTCAAACGACGGCTGCAGTGAATTCGACTGACTGATTGGCTCGAGAAGTGAGGGAGGGGTACGGAGAATATAGGTTCGGAAAACTCTCGACTTTATATTGCTGAATTTATCAAGAAGGTAAGCCTGGATAGACGCTTATGAATGGACAATGACCCATCCAAGCAGTATTGTTTTTAAGTAAGCAAGAACTGGCATTGAGAGGACATGGCGAGCGAGAAAATTCTTTAAACATGGGAAATTTTAAAGAGCTTTTAAAATTATTGATATCTGAATGAAAACGACGCCTTTTTATGAGGACATCACTGACCGATTTGCAAGTTTAAAAGAAAGGAGGATTGATTTGACTTATAAAAAATAATAAACTTATTAAAAACTTATACTTAAAACTTATAATAACTTAAGTTAAAACTTAATATAACTAAAAATAAGTTTTCTTCTGAAGTTATCGTTACAAAAGAAAATTCTAAGGAAACTTCGAATCAGACACGGATGAATGCAATTTTGAGGATAAGAGCGGCTGGTTGAAATTTATGTAAATTTTATGGAAGTAAAATAGGATCTCTTGCATCTTTTACGTAATTTCTTTTTCCTCGGTGAGGGCTTAATCCGCCAGTTTTCGAATTCAGTAACAAAGATTTTCCATTCCTGTCAGGGTGAGAAATTGGGAGCAAAAATCTAGGCGTCAATGGCACCTAACTATTTTTTTCCGGTTGCCAAACTGACTCGTTGAGGTGCAGTTTCGAAAACCTTTGTTCCGTTTATAGGCATAAACTATAAACAGGTAGGCTTAATGATTATGTACAGTAATATTAAAGAAGATCAGGGCTATTAAAATTAAGATAGTAATAAATAGTAAGTAAATATAAAATCAATTTTTATATCTTTCCACCTATGCATCCAGAATAAAATATTATCATACATTTTACAAGAACATGGTCTTTAGTTATAGTTTAGAAGTGTTTTATAAATTGTTGCTATATAGCTACAATGCCTATAGTAGATAAACTTATGCAGTAAATGTGTACTAACTTCAAAATGCTACCTGATCAAGCACCATTGTAAGGAAACACGTAGTACATGTTAAAATTGTGGAAATATGTATTTGTATTCTCAGTGGGTTGAACTGAAGTTGGGAGAGGATCTATGAAAGTTTTCAATGTGATCAAGAAGGATTTATTATTTTACATAGCTATTTTATCTCATTAAAAATTATTTTTATTTAAATTACTTATATTTAAATAAAAAGTTTTATTTTATATTTTCAAATAACTAATTCAATTTAAGTTTTTAAATTTACATTATCTCATAAAGGTGCTTTATTTAAAAAAGATAAATTTTATTAAGCTTAAACCATCAAATAACATTTTTATTCATATAATATTTTTATTTGAATTATCGTAATTTAGGCCCAGAAGACCAAAATTTATAATTTCCTGTAAACCTGTACTCTCCCGCGGTAAATAATTATATTTAATTAATGAATATTAACTAATCCAAATAACTTCTACACTGCCTTAATTAAAAGGATCTCGCGCGTTCATCAATATTGATATCAAGTATTATCATCGCATCTTCCCACACCGCCGTGCCATACGAGCCGGCAAAACACATTTGCAGAAAGAATCCAATATGGCGAGCGCGAGCTCGTAGTTTCCTCCGATCAACTTCATTAATATGCAAGGAGTTAAAAAATGATTGCTAAATTTCTTTACGTTTCTCTATTTGTTTACATTACAAAAAGTGCGATTTAAATGATTACACATCCGCGGAAGACAAGAAAGTGGTCTTCTGCACGTTTTTCAACCACAGAAGACTGCTGCAGAGGATCGTTCGCTTTCTGCTGCCACTGGGCGGTTTATGCATTAAAAACTTACGAAAGCAAAATTTTTTTTCATGGAAATTTACATTTATATTTTTTCAGCACATTCTGAAAACTAGTCGTCTACACAATAAAAAAGTCCCCAGAATTTGCAAAATAGTCGTTTTTCGCGGTATTTTTGTTTAAAAAGTCGCCGTAGTAGGCCGATGCCAAAATAGTCTCTTTTTAGTTGCCTGTGGCAGCCCTGTATCGGGCAAAATGTTAGGCGTCAAAAATGACGACTGGTTCTTTAATCTTGGTCGTCAAAACAAAAATTACAGTTGCAAAATACGACTAACGACCGCTAATTTCGCGCCCTGATTCCTGTGGGGAGGAAGGGGGGGGGAGCTCATATGCTTCCGGCTTCACCAACAGTTTTGACCACGGGCCGCCACTGATACGGCCGCGAAGCTGGCCGCCGTGGTGGCTAGTATTGAATAACTTATTCGCAAAACTTCTAGCTAAATTATACCATATCTTCACCATGTTTCATATTATGCCGTATATGATGTTAAATAGCTTCAGATATAATAATTAGTAGTAGTAGTATTAAGAAACCATTTAATGATAAAAAAAATATTGTTTTGTGAATCACCAATGAAGCATCCCCATAATCTCTAGTACATACATATTAAATTAATTTATGGGGGGGAGGGAGAGCTGGTTCGCTGGTTGCCAAGGGATTTTTGTCGAACCTTGGTTTTAGTCATATGAATTTGGTGCTGCCATCTATGGGAGTTATTAATAAAGAAAATACTCATGAAAGAGTGGTTTAAATACATACATCATAGGAGTAGGTTTTTTATGGGCAGGCTCTGATTACCGCTCAGGCCAACTAGGCCGGGGCCTAGGACGTCAAGTTTTTGGGGGCTCCAAAATGAATAAAATAGTTTAAGTTCTATTCTTTAAAAAATTACGTTATGCAAAATTTTTAACAGTACTGAAAATAGATAAAGGAATGTACTTTGACAACACAGACCACTGAGCAAAAGGGTTTGTTTACACTCTGTTCAAGGATAAAACAAATGCCATGCTAAGATACCAAGTCTTTCACCATGTAGCATTCATCGATGTGATGGAAGTTGATCTTGAAAGGTAACTTCTACATTAAAAATTAAAAATATGTGAACTTTAAGTTAAAAATTTTTGGGTAAGAGAGAATTTGAAGCTAAATCCCCTGTCCCCCCTTATGTACGCCTCTGCGAAGAAATACTTGTACTCTTTGACTGTAAGTGGTATGACTGTATAGGGGCCTCCAAAAGGTGATAGGCCTAGGGCCCCCAAATGTCTTAGTCGGGCTCTGTTTATGGGTCTGTGAAGCTCAAACCCTCCAAAATTTTTTTATCCCCTACAATAAGTCATATTTTATCATTTATGGGCCCAAGTCTCCCAAAATGTTTTTTAACTTTACGTTTATTATATACGCCAGAGTAACGAAACACTGGCTATCTGATTTTTTTGGTATTTTTAATCAGTTTTCATTACTGTTATGCATGTAAACAAAGTTAATTATTTAAATTAACAATTAGTAAATTTCGTGTATTATATGTCATCCTATTTGAATTAAATTTTCACAGTATTTTATATTATGTGTTTGTATCTTCCTATGATAGATGTAAAGTATTTTCGTAATTTTTTGGAAAGCATTTGAGGCTTCAAAAATACTACGTTTTTCTTTTCAGACTTAAAATTTTCGTACAATTACGTATAAGTTTTAAGTAATAAAAATTACTTAAATATTAATACAATTCTTGTCATATTTATCAACTTGTTGTATTTGTGAAGGTTGAGGTTTTTCAATGCGCTAATGGGCTAATGAACTTTCGCAGAAACAAAAAACTGTATGTTGACTTTGAAGAATTTAATTTTTTAACTGTAACTTAACCAAGAGCAGGGCCGTAACCAGAGGGGGTAATGGGAGCTGAACCCCACCTTGTCTCACAGATCGCCCCCCCCCAGGATTTTGAAAGATTTTTGTAAGTTTACTGATGAATATGAAAGTTTAAGTGAATTAAAAAGTGGGGGCAAAAGTGCCAAACTGCCGTTTTCCCTTTGATTTCCTTATAGTGTAATTTGCTACCCTTGGGCAGGTATTCCGAGGGAGGAGGCGAATACTTAAATCTTCCTCAACGGTTATTCCTCGTTCCTTGCGCTTGAATTTACCAATGTATCTCAATAAGAAATTATTAGTGGAATGAATGGTAAATGTTTTTTTAACCCTTTGAGGCGCAACCCTTTCCCAATGCTGAAAAAAGGGCAGCCGTTGCCATCGCTCGAATGAACGACCCGCAAGAGGGCGGACCATCGAAATGTTCATCGTGTGCCACAGATCGAGAGACCCTTTTTTTACGGCAGCCCTTTTTTTTACGCAGCTGGCTGTGCCCGCGCGCAGCCAGCTGCGTCAAAAAAGGGTCTCTCGATCTGTGGCACGCGATGAACGTTTCGATCGTCCGCCCTCTTGCGGGTCGTTCAGTCGAGCGATGGCAACGGCTGCCCTTTTTTCAGTATTGGGCAATCTATCGAGCTGTTCTCGCATGCTTCCATTTTTCAGCAGATGTCAGTGCTGTTAAAAAGAATCGTGACAATTTTCTTTTACGGGAAAGGACGTGCTAAAAAGTAGAGGATTCTCGTGGAGCTAGGTCACACGCAACTATTTTTATAGAAATCCAATCTATTCTTCGTGACCGGCAACAGTCAAAGCGTCAGAGTTTGGTGTCCCCAGAGCGGGATCACTGAGCGTTAAAGGGTTAAAGTGGCATTTTGTGAAACAAATACTCAGGAAAAGATGTACAAATAGAAACTAAACGCTTCACCCCTTCCCGACTACTAATACTTACATTTAGTCACCTCCCCCCCGAATTAAACTCAAATCCCAACCGAGCCGAGAGAGCCGCTTTAATTCCTATCTATTAAGATAAATGAGTAATGAAAATTGAAAAAATATGTTTAAAATAAATTAGGAAAACAGCTACGTTAAGAAAAAAAATCCTTTCGCTAATTTACAAAAAGTTACACATTTGAAATTCGTATGCAGCTCCCGTACAAAAAAAAAAAAAAAAAAAAAAAAAAAAAAATCCCAAATTGTAAAATGGACCCCGTACACTAATGACATGATTTACAAAATTTCATCCTTTCATCTTAAAACGTCTCAGAGTTATCTTAAAAAAAAAAAAAAAAAGATGATCAGGACCTACACATGAATTTGACTGTGAACTAATTTGTGTTTAATGCTAGAGTGCAAGAAATGATTTTCTTTCGTAATTCCTGCACTACCCTTGAAACGCGACCCCCAGACCTGATTTTTTTTTTCTATTCGAGAGCCATTGAGAAGTGGTTTAAGTCAGCATACGATTGTCTTCATATCGTTGACACTTTTTAGGATATAATTTTCAAATTTTGTCCATCACCATGTCACATTAGTGTATGGGGCACATTTTACTAATTAGGAATTTTTTTGTACGGCGGTTGTATACGAATTCGAAAAGCGTAGCTTTTTGAAAATTTAGAAGAGACACTTTTTTCTTAATGTAGTTTTTTTCCCTACCCTATTTTGAGCACTTTTCAATTTACATTGCCCACCCATCTCAAACAGATAAAGAATTAAAGCATGCTTCCACCTTTTTGGGACATCCTGTAGATAACATATGTCTTAAAATCAAAGCAAAGCATCATTAATATTGATTTTTACATCCAGAAAGTACTAAGAAGTTTCCAGAAGTTTTGTCAGTAATCAATTATCTCTCTCAAGTTTAATACAAAAACAAAATCAGCAGAAAATGGCAATTTTTCAAACGCATTAAAGTGTATCTGCCTATTTTTTCTTTCTTTTACAGTGAAATGAAAACAAATTCGACACTTTTCCTTTCCTAGATCCCTGCCTTCCACAGGAAGAAGTGATAGTCGTATCTGTTATACTGTTTCACTGTGTCTTTAACTGCAGAAATAATAAAGTGTTTGCCGTTCAATTAACTATAATGGATTGCAAGAGCTTTCACTAAATCAGATATACTACAAATGGTCAGTACAAGTATCTTTTAATAATTTGATCTGGAGGGTTTATTATTATTTTTCAACACTTTCAAACCAAGCTGAAAAGTGTTTTTTTTTTTTTTTTTAGTCTGTCTTTGATGCAACTGTCACAAATAAGCATCGATTGCCACGGAATTTATGTAATGTACAAGCTGAGTGCCCGTTCTTCGAACGGAAAAAAAAAAAGGCGAAAGAATGTAAAAAGCGTTTTACGAACAAATTTATTAACTTTCAAAATGCTTTCTAAACTGGGGAAAATGTAGATGGCGCTTTTTGGTCCTATAAGAACTCATCGTTGCCTTGTTACTCCATGAGAGCTACCTTTATATTCCTCGTATTTTTAGATTGGTACTTACGTAGTATCCCGCGGACCGCCAAGACGATCGATTTTTCGCCAAGATAAACGCTGGAGCATATTTGACGAAAAAAATAGTTTGGCGGGAATGACCGCAGGGATAATATTACGAAAGTACCTTTAGATTTATTTATATTAACTTATAATTTTAAATCCGCATCGGTTTACGACGCAAACCGATATGGATGTCAAAGTATGTATCGTATGCATTCAATTTCATGTTATTTCATGTTATCTATCTATATAAAATATGTCCTCACTGATTGACTTATTCAAACACATGAACGACCAGTCAAAACTATTGGAGATACAAATATGAAATTTTAAGAGCTTATTCATTTTGTCCTTATTTCCTTGACGAGAAATAGCCCGCCACTTATCTTTTAAAATGGGATCTTTTGGAAAACGGTGAAATCCGGTATTTTCTTTTAAAGAGCAATCAGAATAATTGCAATAGGGTACACAGCAGTACACCATTTTCGCCTAATTATTTTTGCGTACAATGTAATTATGTATAGGTACGATATGAAATAATAGCAAATATAATAAGGTAAATGTTTAAACGTCTCGAAAACTCATTGTTTACATTCAAACAGCCAGAAAACACAAACGTTGAAGGGTCATAAGAGCGCCCCCAACGGTCATTTTAGTGAACTAAGTTTTCGCCCATTTTATTGCTGAAAAACACGACCTTTTCCCGGCCTTGTGTAAGTATTACGTAGGCAACGGCTGAGGGTGCAAATTTTAAATTTGCTTAAAGCATCATGGTGCTAAATGCGACCCTGAGTCTAACCCTTATCCCTTCTGGTTACGGAAATGTAACTATCTATAAAGCCCCGAAAACTGTAAAATTCTAAATTGTAACTAAAGTGTAAATCGTTTTTTTTTTTTTTTTTTTTTCAAAATTATTCAATCCTAATTCTATATAGATCACTTACTTAAAAAAATGAATGTTTTTGAAAAATAATAGCGATTAAATAAATTGGTGTCTTTCTTTGGATTTATAAAATAGGACGAGAAAACAACATGTGTTTGAAATACCTGAGTGACAAAAGAATACGAAATGCGACTTCGGGAACAGCTTACCACTATAAAGTTTTAAGAATTATTCCCCAAGAATTCACATGCAAGAATGAGGATTTGATTCATTCTATTGTGCAAGCTGATCCCGCTGGAGGACGCAATTAGACCCGTCTTATTGTTAAGAAGATTTGAAAAAAAAAAGAGAGAGAGAATTCATTAAGAAAAATCTTTTATTGTCTAATTGTGATCTCGATGTAAAATTGAATAGAAACGTTTTGTTCATATTTTGATAATACTAGATTAAAATCATGGTTCTGAAATAAGACTTTTTATGAATGAATTTAAGAACTGAACAAATGGAACATATTGTATTCAATATTAAACTTCTTTTATCTTAACAATAAAATTTTTCGTGTGTCTCTAAGCAGGACATATTTAATAAAGATTCTAGATGCGAGATGCTATTTTAAAACGACTTTTCCTATTTCAATTAAAACATCTTCAATAATTTTATCAGTTAAAATTTATGCAGTTTGATGTACAAAGGGCATTCCATAAAAACTGAGAGTTATTTTTTTACGTAGTGGCAACACCGCGAAACTAAAAAATAGAACTGCAGGCGATTTTTTCAAACTGTTAACTGTACGTTTATACAAAATTCTAAACGAAGCAGACGATTTTATTTTCCTAGTTCCGGGCTTGTTTAAAGAACTGTTTTATTTGCCCTACAGAAATGGAGATGAACTGGTAGGGAATGGGACATTACATCACGATAATGCTCGTCCGCATACGGCTACTTCTGTTCAGCAATATCTTAGTCAATGCAATATTAAAATCATGCCACATCCCCCTTACAGTCCAGATCTGGCACCCTGCGATTTCTGGCTGTTTCCGACGTTGAAGGAAAAGCTCCGTGGCAGAAAATGGAACACAGAGTCTGAAGTTATTTCAGCAGCGGAGTGTTCTTTGAAGCAGCTTCCAGAAAAGGGCTTCTCTACTTGTTTTGAAAAGTGGGTTGAACGATGGGACCGTTGCATATCATCTGACGGTAGGTATTTTGAAAAAGTAGGATGTATTTTTTGCTGTCAATATATTTCTTGATGTTTTATGATTTTACTCTCAGTTTTTATGGAAATGCCCTTTGTATAAACGTAACTGTTAGGGAGATTCGTATTGATTTGGTCAAATTCTGATAATGTTATTCAGAAAATTGGAAAAGCCATGTTTTTTGAATCATTGCCAAAAGGGCTTCCGTAGTAGAGTTGGTTCTTGTATGCCATAAAGTCGCCAAAGTTGCGCGTTTTTGTGGATTTATCGGCAAATTCGGCGCCAAAAATAAATTTTCAAAATTAAATTCGGCTTGACGATATGCTTTACATTTGGAAAGAAATAGCCAAACCTACTGTATTAAAAAAAAATATTATGATTTTTAATCGATTTTTCTGTGCGTGTTCAGCGATAATTTTTTACCACGTGAAACCGAATTCGACGAATCTTTATTTATTTCGAAGAGGGTACTTCATATGCACTCCTACATTCATTTGGACATGTTCTGATGATATTGTTGCAGAAAACTCTGCTTGTTTCCTGGGTGCGTCGTTCTAATGTCCAGTAGGTGTAGAAAGTTCTAGTAAAGAGTCCACTGGTCAGGATGGAAAACGAACTTTATTGCTTCTAGAACTTCGTGGAACAATCAGCTGTACAAATTCACAAGCACAATCAGACAGTAATGTGCATTTAACGGTCCGCTTAGATCAGAAGCTTTCACAAATGCTGTATTTCTCACACAAAATGAAACACTTCCAGAGGCAAAAATTCAGTGGAAATGTACGAGGGATATCGCAAGCAGTCCCTCAAGACTCGGCAATAAAGAATTTACACACAGCACTTTAAAACAACGCTTCAAGATACAAGCCACCTATAGCCCCATTCGCAGAGCAAAGCGGCGTACTCATCGGTAGCTCGATAACACACTGAACTGGAGGTCTGTCATGCCTGTATTTATAGGTGACGCAGTAGCCACAAGGTGTTTCTAGAAGAATGTATCTCTCGAAGATTCCACATAAAGCGGGACTTTTGATGACGTCATAGAAGAGAAATATCAGGCTATTATGCATGTTGATACAGAAAAAACTAACTTTACAAGTCCCAGTGGGAAAATCGCGCAGATTGACCAAAATGTCACGAAGCTTGGCGACTTTTGGCGAAACATCGCCAAATTTGGCTCAAAAAATAAGTCCCCTAAAGTGAGGTTAGCGAAGGTCTACGGCCCCTATTTCTCGAGTTTTCTAGAAACGCTATAGTAATCGACGGGAAAACCCAAAACTGCGTATCTCCGGTTCTAGTCGACCTATTTTGATGCAACCAAAAGCAAAATTCAACTATTTGACATGTAGGATAGGAATTCTAAACTACTTTTAACAGCTAGGAGGCAAGACAGACCTTAATTTCCTAACAATAGGATCAATGACAAAACGATGGAACTCTTCATTTCTTTTGACCACATAAACAATACTCGATCCAATCTCTTAAGAGTGCCGTGATATATGAGCTACCGTGATGCCATTATAGTGAAGTAATTTGAAGTCGGTTTTCTTTTTTAAGAAAATCAACCCTGCTATTGCGAGTTCACTTTACGATCACGGGTGTTATTAAGGAATGTATAAGGGCTTTGAAATATTTATTTTAATCTTGCATTTTCGCAGGATAAAAAAACACGCATAAACATGCCGAAACAATGGTCTCAGCTGATTTTAAATTGTCTATCCATTCTTTTAAATTGAATTTCCCACTTTTGTATGTGTTAGGAAATTTTCTGCTGATGAAGAGACTTTACACCTCTTGAAACGTATGCAGTGTTTTATTTTGCACACTCTAATGCGTACTTTATACAAAGTAATTTCTTCCTACTCCTGCGTGGAATATATATTGTTGCAGAATAGGTACTCTGCTTTGTTTCCTGGGTTCGTCGTTTAAAGTCCAGTGGGTGAAGAAAGTTCCAGAAAAGAGTCCACTTGTCAGAATGGAACACAAACTTTATTGCTTCTAGAGCTTCGTAGAACCATCAGCTATACAAAATTCACAGGAACTAACGGCCAGTAAGTCGTTTATAATAGTCCACTCAGAACCCAAGCTTTCAGAAATGCTGTCATTCTCACACAAAATAAAACACTTCCACAGGCAAAATTCAGCGGAAAATCTCAAGGGATATCGTATACAATCCCTCAAGACACAGCAATGAAAACTTTACACACAGCACTTAAAAATCAACTTCGTAAATAAGCACGAAAACACCGCTTCTATCACAGAGCAAAGCGCCGCTCACATCGGCCGTTGGATCCACACTGAACGGGAGCTCACTCTACACTAAACGGGGCCTCTGAAACGCTTGTATTTATAGGTAGGCGCAGAAGCTACAAGAAGCTTCCAGAAAAGTCTATTTCTCGAAGATTCAACATAAAGCGGGAATTTGGATGACGTCCTAGAAGAGAAATGTTGGGTTATTATGTGATTTTAATGACGCAAAAGCCACTTTAAAAGCCCCATAGGGAAAATCGCGCCCAATGACCAAAATGTCTCCAAAAATAAGTCCCCCCAAAAGTGAAGTGACCGAAGGCCTAGGACCCCTATTTCTCGAGATTTCAAGAACCGCCATAGAAAAACAATGGGGAAACCAAAACCTCTTTATCCCCGGTTCCAGTTGACCGATTTGAATGCAACAAAAAGCAAAATTTATCTATTGGAAGCGTAGAATACGAATGTTGAACTATTTTAAGCCCCAGAACAGCGGGTTGCCCCGAAAATTCGTAACAATATAGTACTGCAGTACGGACTAAAAATGTCAAAGTGTTTCATCTTTTCTCTATTTTTTAAAAAAATGTTTTAGCTGATAGAGCCGTTTATTAGCAGAAAGGAGAGATATGGCACCCATTTCTAGTTTACATATGACTCATTTTATTGTTTTATTCTTTCCTTTCCTTAAGTATTCTCATTGATGCAATCGTTCGTTATAGCCTTTTTTTAACAGTGCATCTTTCCATTCTCATTTTCTTCATCGCTGTTTATGAATACTTTTTATCCCACTTTATGAATTTCCATACTTTACAGGGCGTTTAATGGCGGTGTTGTCTGAAATCTGCACCTGCTATTGAAGACTGTGCCCCGTATAAGGTAACACCAACCCATTCGTAACAGATACAAAGGTTTGCTGTTAAATCCTATGATTAAAAGTGAGTGCTATCATTTAAAGGGAAAATGAATATAATAATAATATGTAATAAAATGTATTTTCCTAAAATTGTTGTCATCTTTTTTTAGGATGGTATTTATATAGAAATGGCTGTAAATAGCACTAAAGCAATCAGAAATTTAAGTAAAAGACGGCTCTGAAAAATGTAATTCTTCTGTAAAGCTAGATAAATTGGAGGAATTTAATGCATATCATAAATTGTTACTTTCTTCTTTGGGAGGAGGGGCATGTTTCCCCTCCTCCCAATTTTAATATACGCATACACTAATCCCCCCTATAACACGATAGATTCGTTCCGCGTTATAGGAAAACGCGTTGTAGGAGTATTCTCATATAACGCGCTCTGTGACCCCGTATAACGCGTTTTGTACAAATGATTCAAGTAAATCGAATTTTAAGGAAAAACTAAATACGTGCGAAATAGGTGCATCTTATTAAAATCAAACTAAGAACATTTTAAATAAAACACTCACACATA
Source organism: Cheiracanthium punctorium (assembly GCA_038373885.1). Lineage (NCBI taxonomy): Eukaryota > Metazoa > Arthropoda > Arachnida > Araneae > Cheiracanthiidae > Cheiracanthium > Cheiracanthium punctorium. The sequence continues at coordinate 516,715 of JAWZYV010014318.1, forward strand.
TGTAACTAAAATACAGTTAATTTAAAAAAAAATTACATAATTCCAAAAATAGTTATGTTACATGTTTATTCGTTATCGGAGCTATCTGAAATGACGTCCCACCGACATCTTTTTTTTAATAAAATGTTGAAATATTTCACAATTTGAAGCTACAGAAATAGAACGTGAGAAATCCCCGCGTTATATGGGGGGGAAACACGTGTTCCCCCATTTAACATTATTTACAGCTTCCCCCTACAGAAATATAACGTGAGAAATCCACGCGTTATATGAGGGAAAACACGTGTTATCCGAGGGACATGAAAACACGTTATAAGAGTAACGCGTTATAAGGGCGATTACTGTATTTCAATTCCAAAAAAGTGTTTTATGAAACAAGGAAGACAAATACGACACACGTATGGATTATGCTACGCTTTCTAACGTGATGGAAAAATGAGGACAAATAAGGCCAACATACAGATTATGATAAACTTTCCAACATCAAGTAACATTAAATGTTATAAAGTAACATTACTTACATTCGTGGTTTATATAAATGTAAGTAATGCTACATTAAGTAAACTTATGCAAAGACGATAGCCACCAGTCAGTGGCGCAGCTAGAGGGGGGGGAGGTGGGCAAAGAGGGGCATCTGTCGACGGGCGCAGCACTCAAGGTTCGCAAATTGTACATAAATTCTTCCCCATTGAATCTTGGTAAATAGGACGGGGCGCAAAATCTTCAGATGTCCCCGGGTACTGAAACCCTAGATTACCTCTGCTACCAGTTTTATTTTTAAAAAATGAGCTTTTATACGGGAGTGGGAGAAAATTTGGAAAAGTCAAACTTATTTAAAATGCCTTTCGAATGTCCAAACTGCATTTGTTTGGCGCTAACTCGCCCATTTCGGAAGATGTTCACTTTTTCCCGCTTCGACCAGACTATAGTTCGAAAAAATACCGCGAGTTTTGTACATAAATACAAGTAAACTGATTATGCCTGGGGATTAAAAATTCTTAATTTTCAATTTTTATTATATGCCGAAATCGGAATTGCATTTTCTTCTAAAAACGTGCGAAAACTCTTCGCATTCGAAAGATTTCGTATCGCCGGGAACATCCCCTCTTATATCAATGTTTCATCTAAAGGAAATCATTTTATTTGTGAAAAGAATTAAACTGGATAGTAAAAAAAAACACTGTTTTAAATTAACTGGAATCGCAATTTTCCTTTCAGAGTCTGATAACCGTGATTTTAGTATGACGTCATTATCACTTGTGACACCCATTTTTGTTACGCAAATGATTAGCATTTTTTATACTCGGAAATAAAATGGAGCTGAAAATAGTAAAAAATGTCTTGAAAATGAGGGACGGGTGGATTTTCAGATTTTTAAAGTAGCGCAGATTATTTTCTTAATTTTTATACCTAATTATGAAAACTTTCAAGCGGATCGTACAAACTGTGTCGATTTGATTACGTTTTAATCTTTTTGGTGTAACGGTGAAAAAAGTTTTATCTCGAAGTGTTTGAACCGGAATTGTTCCGGAGTCAGTGAGTCAAGGATCAGTATAACTCTATAGTAGGATATTCAGTTCTAAGCATATGGGTGATCAGTTTGAAAGAGTACCCGTTGGATTTTCTTATTGTCCTTAAGTCTGGAGGATGTGGCAACTATTCTAACATTGAAGTATAGTTGCTTGAGCCTTATTTAAGTGTGGGAGACAATTTCCACCACTGTGGGACTGGTACAGTTTTATTTGTGAGCTAACCCTTTAACGAGCAGTGATCCCGCTCTGGGAACACCCAACTCGGACGTTTTGACTGTTGCCAGTCACGAAGAATAGAGCGGATTTCTATAAAAATAGTGGCGGGTGACATCCTTTACTTTTTGGCACGTCCTTTCCCGTACAAAAAAGGGTCACGATTATTTTTAGCAGCGCCGACATCTGCTGAAAAATGGAAGATTGCGAGAACAGCTGGATAGATGGCCCAATGCAGAAAAAAGGGAAGCCGTTGCCATCGCTCGACTTAACTACCTGTGCGCCGCACAGCCAGCTGTTGTCAAAAAAGGGTCTCTCGATCTGTGGCGCGCGATGAACGTTTCGATCGTCCGCCCTCTTGCGGGTCGTTCAGTCGAGCGATGGCAACGGCTGCACCTTTTTTCAGCATCGGGAAAGGGTTGCCCCTCAAAGGGTTAAAATAGAAATGGAGATGCACAATCTTACTTAATGCTGTGATAATTTATTTAAAAAATATTTTAAATTTTTTACTTTATTATTCCTTACCGCGAATGTTGAAAATGTCCGCCACTATTTTGAAAGCATGAACACGTCGAATTAAGTTTTTTGGAACACTTCGCAACATTGTTCGTGTTACTGACGAGATTTGGTTTGTTTTAATGCATCGATGTTTGCTGGAATTCTCTAAGAAACACTCTCTTTAATATAACCAACCCCACACAAAAAATCTAACTGCGTGAGGATTCGATAATGTAAAAAATTTGAATTAAATTATTCTTTCCAAAAATAAAATTATCACAGGATTTAGTAACCTTGTGCGCAACTCCATTTCTCTTCTATTGCGCAAATAAAGTTGTATGTCCAATAGTACTATTGGAAATTGCCCCCCCCCCACACACACACACTTAACCCTTTAACGCGCAGTGATCCCACTCTGGGAACACCAAACTCTGACGTTTTGACTGTTGCCAGTCACGAAGAATAGATTTGATTTTTATAAAAATAGTTGCAGGTGACACAGCTTCACGAGAATCCTTTACTTTTTAGCACGTCCTTTCCCGTAAAAAAATGGTCGCGATTATTTTTAACAATACTGGCATTTGCTGGGAAATGGAAGAATGCGAAAATAGCTGGATCGATTGCCCAATGCTGAAAAAAGGGAGCCGTTGCCATCGCTCGACTTAACTACCAGCAAGATGGCGGAAGATCGAAACGTTCATCGCGTGCCACAGATCGAGAGACCCTTTTTTTGAGGCAGCTGGCTGTGCGGGAGCACAGCCGGCTGTCGTCAAATAAGGGTCTCTAGCTCTGTGGCAGGCGATGAACGTTTCGATCGTCCGCCATCTTGCTAGTAGTTAAGTCGAGCGATGGCAACGACTGCCCTTTTTTCAGCATTGGGAAAGGGTTGCATCTCAAAGGGTTAAACAAAGTTCAAAAAATTATATTTTAGTGTTACAAACAATTATATTTCAGTAGTTGTCGCATCTGTAAGGTTTGAGAGTAATAAAAAAAGCAACGGGTACTCTTTTAAATGGATCACCCTGTATATAAATGCCAGATTTATTCATATTTAAGTAAGAGAGATCATCTTAGATATGCATTCATTCCTTTCAATTCCTTTCACTGCTTTAAAAAAATCCCAACATCTCATTTTCAAGCCTGAATTTTATTTTCAGACCTATTTATCTTTTATAAATTTTAAAATTGGTTTAAAAATGTTAGACTTACATAAATGCTCAGATTGAGAGCTATTGTAAACTAACTGTTTTCATACTGTAATTATTTAATGTACATTATCATTTGTAATTCAAGAAATTATAATGTAACTTTTATATATTAAAAAAAAAATAATAGAAGCCACTGTTCTGCTGGTCCAGGCCAGGCGCGAGGTTTAATAAAGAATAATAAACAGGCTTTAAACTAAATAGTTAAAGCCTGTTTATGGCCGTCCTTGAAGGTGGTATCCTGTAGTACCCTACGAAATTTATGTTATGTCGTTGCTAAGTAATGTGGAAGCTGTCAAGTTAGCCATTCGTAACGTAGTATTACGAGCACAAATTTATCACTAATTGCAGAACGAAAACATGTCCTAAAATGCAAAATTTACCGGAGAGACAAAATGTTCGACTACTACAACTATTATTGCTATTTTACAAAAATCATTTATCTAAGACCGATTGCAATATAAAGCCACAATTTTCTTGTCCTATTTTTAAAATTAAAGCCTATAAGATATTTACTTCTCTTAAAATGAAGTGTAAGTTCAAAGGATCCAATCTTTTGCCAGACATATTTAATTTCTATAACAAAGATGTTCAAAATTTATTTGCATTATTTCTCCACTTCATTTAGTGTATTCTTCCGTCGTGGTCTGATCGATTTGCTTTGATGTTTCAATTTTTAGGAGAGGGTTTTGATTGAAATTTAAGAAAGGATGAAGATATAAAATATTCACATTTCTTAAATAAATGTTGAATATATATTTAATTGGAAAAGCTTTTCTAATAAGTTTATTTAAAGAATAATAAACATAGCGAGTCGACTACTTTCTAACGAATATTTAAAATATACATAATTTTCTAAATGCATTGATATGCTGAAACGCGCATATGCTACGACGGTTAAAAAACGGCCAGGACAGTAGTGGAACTTCAGAAGTTTCAAGGAAGGGGCGGTAAGTATGGAGAAGCATATTATCAGAGATGGACAATTCTTCCCAACCCCGATAGAATTTTAATCTTGAACCTATGTTTAACCTGTTCATTCTCGTCATTAAAAAACGTAAAGGAAAATATTATCTTGTTTTGACCGATGTTGCACGCACGCAATCGCCGGGTTCCTCTGGAGTGTTTAAAGAACTATTCTGGAAAGTAACATCGGTCACAGAAGGAAAATATTCTCCGTTGCGTCTTTTTAATGATGGAAGAGAACAGGTTAAAAATGGTTCAACAGTGGGTTTAAGTGAGCTCAGGGCAACTATCCCCTCCCTTTGGATCCTCCACTGAAACAGAAAAATCGAAATCATAAGTACTTTCAACCCTGCAGTGCGTACTGTAGCAACACCCCCTAGATATAGAAGGGCCGAGAACAGAAACTTTTACGTCGTCACTAGGTCCACTAAAATAATGTCATCAAACATTTATTTTCACAAAGAAAAACTCTTCAAAGTTTGTAGTGAATTGACTCCCGCAAAAAACATTTTAATGATTTAAGAAAGAAAATTTCTTTTTACGACAAATAAGAAATTTTAACTGTCACTCATTATATAATATGATATAGAAAGAGATCATAATAAATAATTTTGTATCAGAAAGGTATTTTAATTTTTATCTTTAACTTATATTTTCCAAAGTTTGCATCATTGACCAGAAATTTTATATACTTTTACTTTGTGAATGGAAAACTGTGATGACGTCATCTCAGAAGATCTTGTGATGACGTAAAAGCTTTTGTTCTCAGACCTTCTATATCTAGGAGGTAGTGACTGTAGCCAATTGGCTAAACTCTAATTTTTCCGTTAATTTTTTTTTGTAGTTTTTTGTCCTAAACATGCATTTAAAATAAATATAAGAACATTATGAAAATAATTTTTAGATTTTAACAATGTATGGCAACATTATTTTTTGAGGAAACAGGCATGGATTCATTGTGCAAGCAGTTCGTTGAACAAATTTTTGCCCGAATTTTTGTTAGCTTCTAAATGAAAATAAATACAAAACTATTAAAAAGTAGTAGTATTAAGACTAAATGAAGTAGAATTTGGGACCCTGTTACTTTTTTTTTGTTTTATGAGAGCTGTAGAGTGGACATTCTAATTTTTCGAATTTGAAATTTTTTCGTGATTTTACTGGGAAAGTACGTGCAAACATTTAAAAAAATATATATATATATATTTCTTAGCATAAAAGTAAGCCTAAATAAAGTTACAATTTAATTTCAAGCTCATTTTAAAAATGATGCATTTCAGGGTTAAACGAAATTGGAAAGTGCTAAAAAGTGTTACTACAAGTGTCGATCAAATCAAAAGTGATTCTTTTTCATTAAAAATTAATATTAACTCTCCGTGCACGTTATTCCGCACCGGTACTGTTTAGTAATCTATAATTTACCGTTTCACAGAAATGCTCGCCTGAATTCAAATGTATTTTAGAAAACGGGGGAATATATATATCCTACCACAGTTACGCTGATCCCTGACACGTTGATTCTATAACAATTCCGGGGAGACACTTCAAGATAAAACTTTTACCACCATCATCCCCCCCCCAAAAAAAAAATAAATAAAAAAGTTAAGCACAAAAAGCGCAGCAACATCTACACCGTTTGTATGATCTACTTGAACTTTCGTATAAAAATATAGAAAATAATCTGCGCTATTTTAAAAATCTGAAAATCCACCCGTTCCCTAAATTTTTAGCGAGTTTTGGCTACTTTCATCTCTTTTATTTCCGAGAGTAAAAAAACGTTAATCATTTGCGCTACAAAATAAGCTTTCGCAATTGATATGACGGCACACTGAAGTCACTCCTCAGGCTTTGAAAAGAAATTTTCGGTTCCAGTTCGTTTAAAATAATTTTTTCAGATTACATAGTTTAATTTTTTTTCACAAATAAAATATGTCGTCTGCAAGGATCATCGATATATGAAGGACTACTTGCACAAAGCGAAATAGTTTGAATGCAAAAAGTTTTCTCACGTTTCTACAAGAAAATGCAATTCCGATTTCGGTATGTAATAAAAATTGAATATGAATTTATTTATTTGAAGTGGGACGGAAATTAAATATTGAGTGCAGAAAACACACGCATATTTTGTTAAATGTTTTTCTAGCACCCGTTGTAATTGCCTCCACAACAGACTTTACAAGAGCGGCTCCAGGAAGGGGCCGGAATTTTCTTTTCAAACTTTAGATTCACATTCTTCACACGTTCATGTTTACATTTTGAACAATTTGCAGATGGCAACGGCTGCATTTTTTCGGCATCAGGCAGCCTATCTAGTTTTTTTCTTTTATATCGGTGTTTTTTTTTTCATCACATTCTCCAGTTCTCAGCAGATGCCGGAAGTGATAAAAATAATTCTGATATCAATATTACAACCCTACTAGCAATTTTGCTCGTGCTACCACCGGCCACGCAGCCAGCCGATGACGGCCCGAGCAAAATTGCTAGTAGGGAAATAATCGATTATTTTTAAGGGAAATTATGTGCTAAATCGAAAAGATTCTCGTGTAACTATGTCCTCTTTAAGTATTTTATCGAAACCAAATTTATTCTGCGCGAATCAAAACAGTCGAAATACCAGAGTTGTGTCCTCAAGACGAGGACACAGCGCGTTTAAGTGTTAAAATGTTTAGTATAAGTGTACCTTTAGTGCACTTTGCACGATAAAACAGGAAATATAGCAATAGAAACGACCAATTCGAAAAGCACAATTTTGACATTTATTCGATAGTTTCTGAACAATTTTCAGCTAATCTGGGTCATTTCTTGAGCTGAATTTACCTATTTCTTCTTAGATTATTGTCTTCTTGCTTCTGGAATTTCTTTTCGACTTTAGTAGTGTGTAGCTTTTTACTAAGCAGTGCAAATGGTAGAAAACCCCCGCGATTCCAGCGTCCTGTCGTATTTAAACAGATACCCACGTGGGCTTCAGGGGCCCCACCTCTCTCTCGTCTCTTATTCAATCAAATACAGTTAATATGAAGACGACGGGAGAGGAAGCTCGCACATAGCGTCAGTGACTCGGAAATCAAACAACATATCCCAGCAAACAGTTTCCCAGAGGAACATGGAGGACATAGGAGCCAGAACAGGTTTACATGCACCAGTTCTCTAGGAATACAGAAAAATAGAACAGCTAGGAGTTGTTAATATGTTTTTTTTTGTAAAGATTAGATGAATTATTGAAGCTAACTAGAAATACAGTTTTTTTTTGTAAGTTGTTTGTAAAATGAATATTTAAATGAGGATAAAAGAACTTCTTATTTTGTCTTTTCAATCGAGCCGTCTCATTTTGATAATTCAGTGAGTTGTATTCATCAGCAGAATATTTTGTTCTATGCCATTTTCTCGAAGGTTTGGCGACATTTTTCTGGCGTTCCCGGGTGGGCGGCTAGATCTCATTAAATACGTGACCAAAACAATATAAAAAATACCCAGTTAAAGCTTATAATTTCTAATTTTGACGAAAACAGCGCCACCTGTTGGTGACACATGTTTTTTTTTTATTGTCTATGAAATGCAAAAATGTACAGAAGATGGCGTTTGAAGAGCCCTAATACTACCGATATATTCAACTTTAAATATAAGAGGCGCCATCTTCGATATAGAGATGAGTGGTTCAAACTGTAAATATATATACCAATATATATATTGATATACAATTAACATTAAGTAAATTTTCTGTATGCTTATAATTATTAACTGCCAATATTGTTTTTAAAGAGGTTTTATAAAATAAAACAGTTAAAATAAATTTATTTCTGTTAAAATAAATGTCTACTTTTTGAATGATTTCCAATCAAACATCTAACTGCACCGTGAAAATATTTAACAGAATATTATGTACTTATAGACACATTTATTCATTTTCACACTGTAATATTTACAGTTGTAGTATTAAATACAATATTGTGCGAAATTTTCGCACGGGTCAGCTAGTTCACATATATTTTTCATTGAGTAAAGCTTCTGACTCTTGCATTGTCAATCTTTTAAAGAGTTTGCTTCTCCTGCAAGTGCTGGAAAGTCCTGAAATATTCTCTGTGTGTACTGTTTTACTTGCATTTTTAACCGACGAAAAACGGAGGAGGTTCTCAAGTCGACGCGTATATATTTTTTTTTATGTATGACCACGCATAACTTTTTACAGAGTCATCCGATTTTGATAATTCTTTTTTTATTGGAAAGGGTATACCCCGAATTGGGTCCCATATAGATTTGGAAAAAAAATTCCAACCCTAAGGGTAGGAAAACAGGGGATGATTGATTTTTCACTCACTGATTGTAATGTATGAACACGCATAAAATATGACTTTTAAATAGCTATTTTAAATGCCAGCTCGTTTAGTGATCTTTTTCCTTTTCCTCGTGAAAATTCAATATTCCTTAAATTTTATAGTTTTCATAAAATAAAATAGGAGCTCTAACGAGGCATATAAGCTCTTGAATCGATATTTGTTAGATGCTATTACCAGAAGAGTTGATTTTTTTTTTAATGGACGGTGTCCGTGTGACGTCATTTTTCAGCCAGCACGTAACCTCCAACCAATCAACTTAAAATGTAGTTTCAGTTGACACTCAATGTTTCGATCCGATTAGTTCAAATTGTATTTTCCACCGACACGTGATTGAAATAGCATCGTATCGATATCGTCCATTGCAAGGGATAGGGATATTGGCGACGGTTTTTACGTCACCGTTTAAAACTGCACATCAAACCACCTATACATCTTCGTTCACAGTACACAGCACATATGTGTACATTTTGTTTTCGCTTGTTAAAACGATTCTTTTAAGATTTTTTGTAGTTCTGAATTTACGTACATATGCGTCGATGCTTTAATTTTGAATAAATTGTTAACGCATGCGAATGTGTAAATCCCACGTACACATTTAGTTTTTGTTTGCCGTTTCGCAAAAGAGTATTTGAATGTTATGAAAATTTCCGAAGTTCAATTTGTTAATTTTTTTCGAAATTCATACAGCTAAAAAGAACTGGTCTATGTTCCGTATCCGGTGCTGTTTACATTTTGATGTTCATTTAGTGTTGGTTCTGGCGCCATCGTGGGCGATGTTCAGCGGGAGTGAAGTACCCTGCCGGTGGTAGTTTTGACTGGCAACCATAAAGAAATGTGTACCGCTTGGCGACGTTTTTTTTTTTTTTTTTTGGAAGTATGATAATGCGTTAAATATTGCAAATTGGAAATTTCAGAACTGTTGAAAGATCCGAAATTTCTTGAATTTTCGAGCCTACGTAATAGTTATTTTTTAATTCTAGGTACTATGTGACGTACACAGATGAATGTATAGAATTCGCTTGCTCAATTTGACGTCACTAAGCTGTTAATTTGCGTTTATAGCCACAAAAAAATTATAAAATAAAAACTTTTTAACAAAAAAATTAAACCGCCGAAAAACTCAAAAGCAAAAAATAATAAACCTTTTCTTAATTAACCTTAATAACTAAGTTCTTAAACTAATGTAAGTATACCTAAGTCATTTTGAGTCGGTGCCAAACAACCAATGAACAAAGATCACTAAATTACCTTAAATTTAAAGGAATAACCAAATCAAACTAACAATGCAACGTGAAATCTCCGGCAATAAACATTAACATTCCAAAATATGCGCTCTCCTCACGTCTCTCACGATCAACGAGCTTTCGCAGAAATGCAGAGAGGTCTACTTTGTAATACACAACTCAGCATTAAAATCTGTGTGTGAACAATAAATTACTCCTATTAATAATGAAGATTTAGGCAATTTAGTGATCTTTGTTCATTGGTTGTTTGGCACCGACTCAAAATTACTTAGGTATACTTACATTAGTTTAAGAACATGGTTATTAAGGTTAATTAAGAAAAGGTTTATTATTTTTTGCTTTTGAGTTTTTCAGCGGTTTAATTTTTTTGTTAAAAAGTTTTTATTGTTATTTCAAACCATTCATGTGACTACAGGTAGTGCCGAGTGCTCATTTACAAAATTAAAATTGATAAAAGCTTATTTAACCCCCTACAAAAGTTTTATATTTTTTCAAGAAAACGGTCATAAAAGTGCCACTTCTTTTTTTTTTTTTTTTTTCAAGAAAATTGCATGAAAATAAGTGTATGTACAATATATGTATTCATTTTAAGGTTTTGGACATATTTTTAGCATAAAATAAACAATAAATTTTTAAGAAAAGCCAATATTTAGGGTTATCATGACTGGATGTGTGTTTTTTCAGTAAGCAGGGAAAAGTTAAAAATATATGTTTGAAACATTAAACGAGAATTTTATTGAACTTACTTCATTACATAAATACCTGTAAATTTTTCTTTGAACATAAGTAAAAAAAGTGAGCTAAGATTGCAAAACGCATATCCCAAATACACACATTTGAGTACTGCTACCATCTATTTTAAGATAAACTATCTCCAATTAGGTTAAAAGTAGTCTGATACTGTTGTCTGTTGTGTGAAATGAGATGTAAAAAAATGTCCATGCATAAGAATTAAAATGCTCTTTTTGGCGTACAACTTCTGGCGCAGCCCGGAAATCTCACGGGCACGAGAAGTAGGGCGAGAAAGCTGAGCCCGTGATACTGACGGGAGCGAGAAGGAAAGGGTTAAGAAAGTCTGTGGGACAAGAAAGGTTGCGCAACTTTGTCATTCTATCCACGGAATTTTATTCCTTGGCCCGAAATTCAAACTTTTAAGTTGTCATTGATAATTATGCTGAACAGAAAGCCCGAAAATGGGGAATTTTAATAAAGAAAACTTTGAATAAAAGTAAACTTTATTACTTCAATCGCATACGCTCTTTAAGTTTAAAGTTACTAGAAAATCAACGAAAATCCTCACATTAATTATATTGGCATTTTCACACTTTCACGTAGTGATTTATTTATTAAAAAGAAACTACAACATTAGTTAAGCTTTTAAAATATAATTTTTTAATATGCCACTGCTGGTAAGATAGAAGTTTGATGGTAGCCAATGTACCCGGCATTTGATTAAAAAAAAAATATTTTGCTAACTGGCAACTTATAAACTAGTTGGGCAGTTTTAGTTAACAATAATATAGGCGACTGGATTCTGCCACGCCAATAAAGGGAAGGATGATATGGCTATGCCTCTTAGTAAAATTCAAAAGAATTTTACATTATGAAGATTAATAATTTTAATTTCATTTACATTAGTTATAATTATTAACTATTTTACACTTTATTTTATGTTTTGTTATGTCATCAGGGGGAGTGGGCGTGTTAGCTAGAGTTTCAAAGATTTTAATTACTACATCGTAACAACATTACACATACACAAAACATAGCTACACTTAAATGACACCAGGTAAGATAGCTAGTTTTAAAGATTTTAATGACTACATAGTAAGAACATATGGCTACATAAGGACACAATTACAACATTATGTATGCACAAAACACAATTAATTAACTTTTAACCAACAGATATTTTAACCCACTTATGCTAGCCTGATATCGCACAGCCTTTGGTGGGAAAAAAACAACAAAAATTCGTACACACAGAACAAAATAAATTTTAAAAGTATATGAACATTTTTAAAGTCTGCATATTATATCACCACACACATTCTATTTTTCAAAATACACTTTAACTCAGAGTATGCTGGATAATTTTTAATTCAAAATCTGATTCCTCTAAAGGAAACTTTTTCTTTGTAAACATGCTTAACAAATTATGTTTTTACATTATGTATTAGATGTACCTGAAAGCAATTCCTTTTTTAATAAAATTCAACAAAAATAAATTCTCAACAATTACTGAATTACAAACAAGCTGTGCCTAATCATAGGACTTGTGTTCGTTAAATATTAAGCGTGAATTTAATCGGCAATTCTTTATTTCCCTTTCAAGAAAAATGGCCACCTTCCCCCATTTTTCAAGTCTATCCTCCTAGGAGGATTAAATTTGAAATGTTCTTAAGCGATTTTTAGATATTCGTGAGTGTTGCAATTTACAGCAAGAATTGCATGAATATCTCTTTCCTTCTTTGAGATCCTACAAGATGTATGAAAATGACGCTTTGGGACCCTATCTCCCCCCCATAAGTTACGCATATTGGTAAATGCCCGTCAATCTAGCACCTTCGCTAAAAAACTCACTTTCGTGCCAAATTAGTGGATGAAAAATAAGAGTTCTGCAGCACTCCGCAGCGCACATAACCACAGCCTGCAACTCTCAGCCGCAGCTCATTCCTTATCTGCACCACTCCTTGCATCCGCAGCCAGTCTCTTTCGCGATAGTTCCACAGAGAATGTTTTCGCTGTCTTTCGCAATCGCTAGATAAGTTAACTTTTTAGGGTGATTACTGGATTCGAACTAGGAATATGCAAAAGAATATATGTATTTATAAAATAACAAAAACTTTATAAATGAATTATACTATATATAAAAATTGTTAACTAAAATTCTACTGGTTTTTTTTTATACAGAAACAGAATTTTTATAAAAACAAACTCAAAAATAATTTTACTTAGAATTTTTTAAAAAGAAATGTACTTTTAAAGCTTAATAAAAATCGTTTTATAACTAATGTTTAAATAAATCTATATACAAAACAAAATTTAAATTCTACATAATCTTTTTAATAAACAAACAGAATTTTTATGAAAACAAACTCATATCTTAAAAATAATTTTACTTAGAATTTTTTAAATAGAAATGTACTTTTAAAGCTTAATCAAAATCGTTTTATAACTAATTTTTAAATAAATCTATACAAAACACAAATTAAAATTCTACTTACTTTTATTAAAATAAATAAACAGAGTTTTTATAAAAAAAACCTCACTCATATCTTAAAAATAATGTTACTTAGAATTTTTTAAAAAGAAATGTACTTTTAAAATTTAACCAAAATCGTTTTATAAAAACGTAACTAATGTTTAAATAAATCTATACAAAACATAAATTTAAATTCGATATACTTTTTTATAAACAAACAGAAATTTTTATAAAACAAACTCATATCTTACAAATAATTTTACTTAAAAATTTTTAAAAGTAAGTTCATAAAATTGTATAATAACTTAACTCATCGTCTGTAAAAGAGTAGCTAGCTTGAGTATTGAAAGACATCTTCAATGAGAGGCAGAGAGAACACACAACTTAGCTGACCAAGAGACACTGTTGGAATGGCAAATGTTTCTGCTGCCGTAAGTTATATCTTTACACAGATGCATTATGGGATTGATGGTAAGACATACATAGTCATACATAGTCATGTTGCGAAACAGAAGTTTCTGGAAAGAGTGATGCAATCGCTACTCACAAAACATGCACTGCACAGACATGTTGTGCAAACAAAAGTTTCTCGAACGAGTGATGAAATCGCTACTGATGAGATATGCTTTGTTTTGCCAAACAGAAGTTTCTGGAAAGAGCGATGCAATCGATACTCACAAGACGCACATTAATATTGTGTAAACAAAAGAATGATGCAATCGCTACTGATGATATATGCTTTGTTTTAATTTACCGTTTTGCGAAACAGAAGTTTCTGGAAAGAGCGATGCAATCGATACTCACAAGACATGCACATTCATATTGTGTAAACAAAAGGATGATGTTGTTGTTGTTGTTGTTGGAACATGTATTCGGATTTGTGTGCTTGTTCACGAGGAACCGCTTATAAATCCACGTCAAAGAAAGGACAAACACAAGGGGGGGTCAAATGCCTTGGGGGAGGACTTTTCTGGGTATCTAGCGCGTATTCACGTTACATCTGGAGAAAACCGCCCAAAACTCCAGACCGCTAGACCGACGGCCCCGCGAGAGGACAGAACCCTGTTCCTCCACTTGAGCCATCTCCCAATGTCAGTGGCTTTAACCACTGTGCTACACATTGGTAAAAGGATGATGCAATCGCTACTGATGATATAAGCTTTGTTTTATCTTTACCATATTGCGAAATAGAAGTTTCTAGAAAGAGTGATATTTAACAAAACTTATTGAAACTTAAGTACGTTAGGTAAGTCTGTTTCATGCGAATTCGCAACATTACTAATTTTTGATAAAATGTACTTTTGTAAAAAGTTGGTTTTTTTCTTTTTAAAAAGTAAACAAAGAACTTGGTATTCTTAAACAAAAATTGTTTAAGTGTTCTTTAATGTAAATATCTAACTAAATTTTACGTGAGGTAATAGAATATTTTAAATCAGACACTATAATTTTTGTGTTTTTAAAACATAAGTGTACTAACTTAGGTTATTTTTGTAGCTTATCTAAAGTAATGTATTTGCATATTTTTTTGGAAGTATAAACTAAGTACACTTGTTACATATTTTACAGATTGGGCTGCAAATTTTAAATTAAAGTGGTCTTACTTTTTATACATACAACTCCGATTCAAAAAATTAGAATAATAAAAGAAAATATGTACTTGGAAATCGCAAATCTAATTTATCAAACAAATAATCAATAATATCAAAAATTAATTACATACTGTAAATCTGCATAATTTGCAGATTATATAAATGCAAACATATCACAATGAAATAGAAAATATATTTAAAACGGGAAGTGAAAAAAAATTCAAATTATTAGAATACTTCAAAACATGGTTCAAAAAATTAGAATAATGTAAGTAGTATAACTCGAATTTAAACTCGAGGGGTTTTACATCCTAATCAGTACTTGTTGCATCACCCTTAGCTTTAATGACAGCTCTTAAACGGTTTGGAATATTACTGACTAAAGGTTCACAAATATTTTCATCAATATTTGCCCATACGTTCTTCAAACAAGAAAAGTTCTTTTTTGTCTCTTGGTGCAACTTCTTGAAGTCGTTTTTTCATGATTCCCCACAAATTCTCGATGGGGTTTAGATCGGGTGAGTTTGAGGGCCAAGAGAGTACATTTATTTCCTTCTCTTGGAGCTATTTAGTTGTCGATTTGGAAGTGTGGGAAGAGGCTGAATCTTGCTGAAACACGAAATCGTCACCACATAAATCCTCAGATGAAGGTATCATGAATGCTCGAGAATGTCTTGATACACTTCTGAATTGATTTTTCTGTTAACGAAACGTAATCTGCCTGGGCCTTGTGCAGTCATGCAGCCCCATACCATGACAGAGGTCGCAAATTTAACTGAACGTTTTAAACTCTTTTTTTCATAAAGTTGAGGTTTAAGTCTCCAAACACGTATGCCTTGATTTCCATGAGATACACAAAACATACTTTCATCGCTGAAGAGTACCTTTTCCCAGTCATCTTGACTCCAAAATAGCCTTTGTTTACCCCATTAACTCTTGCAACCTTTTGCTTAGCTGATAAGAGTGGCTTTGAATTATGCACAAGCGATCTAAAACCTAATTTGTGAAGTCGTCGTAATGTTGTAGATTTAGAGGTATTTATACCCACTTCTTTCCATTTTCTCTGCAAAAATCTCACACTTCGAAAGCGATGTTTCTTCACAATCTTTTTTAATTTCCTTTCATCTCTTGCTGAAGTTATTGCCTTTCGACCACTTTTAAAGTGCTTATTTTGAAAACACTTATTATTAGAATATTCTCTCAAAACTCTACTCACACTTGCTTGAGAACATTTCACTTCCTTTGCTATAAACAAAAGTGTTTTTCCTTCTTTGTAAAAGAACACAATTCGAAATTTTACAGATTCAGATAAGTCGCTCTTTCGTCCCATATTGAGCAAATACTGAACTAAAATCAAACGCCAAAAGATTTTTCATTTACAGTGGATCACATTTTATAGTCCCGAACATGTTAGTCTCGCAGCTGTTCTCTAAACCAATAGGAAAATAGTTGCATACTCCAATTTTTTGAACCATGGTATCCAGATATTTTAACTTTTTAAATAGTTCTAATAGTTTTAAATAGCTAATTATTAGTGTGACAAATCAAAATAAACATTTATGTTGTATTTACAACTGTACTGGAAATATTTAGACACTTTAAATATATTTTTCTGAACAGAGTGTGTAAATTAACACTCTAGAAACAATAAAAACGCATTCTTTTTTACATTATTCTAACTTTTTTGAATCGGAGCTGTAATACTTGTTCAAACTTAGTACTCTTCTGATTTGTGCATAATTAAGTGTTCTCATAAGTAATGAAATTACTTCCAGAAACATACCTGCCAACCTCCTTAATCCAAAAACAGGAAGATTCGGGTTGAAAAAACAGAAGATTTCACAAAAAATCAGAAGATAAAAATAAAATTCAAAAAATATTTTAAGAACAGAAACTGTTTCCCCCAGTGTAGATCACCATTTCTTATTATTTTTTATATTAGTATTGTACAGAAATAAAAACAAAATTAAATAACTATAGAAAAGAGCTTACCTGAATTTTTTTTATATAAAATGAAAAAAGATTGAGTATTTTCAGAAAAATAAAAAACAATTAAATAAATGTTTGACTGAATTAAAATTTGACTGTATTTTTAACCAAAGTATCTTGAAAAATAAACAGATTAAGATTTTTTTATCTCGTTCAAAGTAGCTTTTTAGCTTTTACTAATAGTTCACCAGAAAAATTATTTTCAAGCTTTAGTTTTCAATACTAACAAATTTTCTAATGATGAATCACTTGAGGGAAGAACGAAATGAAGTTCTGTTAACTATCAATGAAAGATTTGCTTACAAATGCTTCGACCTCACTCATACTACGGCATTGTGCTGTTAGGTGTTGAAATTTTTACCTTAATAAATTTTTTTGAAAAAGAATTATTAATTTACAATTTTTTCGCACAGTTTGTAATGCAATTTAATATATCGACTAAAAATTTAAAAAAGACGGAAGATTTCATCTTCTGGCAGAAGACCAGAAGATAGCTTAAACAGAAGTCTTCTGTCAAAACCAGAAGAGTTGGCAGATATGCAGAAATAAGCTCAGGGATGGATTCGAACTCTGTAAATTTCATTGAAGTAGTACGTTGAATGTTTTTGATATAAACGAACTTAAAGTTTTGTTATGAAGTAACCAATAATTTTAACGCAGTTATATAAGCTTGCCTTTTTAAAATCATAACTAATCAAAATTACTACAATTTATGACTAAACGAAATTAGGGACTTGCAATATTTTTCAGAAACATCCAGTAAAAGTTCTTAGAAAATATTTTACCCACCACATCTGCTGATGTTGTGATTTTTTCATTTTACAAGTTGCAGACTTAGGGAAGAAAAATATTTGAGAATAAATATTACTTTTTTAGAAAAGAAAAAAAGGGTACTTACGTATTATCCCGGCGGTCAATTCCGCCAAACGGTTTTTGCGTCAAATGTGCTGGCAAACTGTTGCCAAACGTTTTTCTAACCAAGAACTATTTCATTTGCCCGGCATTTATCTTAGTGAAAATTTGGTCGTCTTGGCGGACCGTCGGGATAATACGTAAGTACCGAAAAAAGAAATGCAATTTTACACTGATGTTAGTACACTGATGTTTTAAAAACATAAAAATTATAGTGTATGATTAAAAATATTGTATTAATTCACGTAAAATTTAGCAAGATCTTTACATTAAAGAATACTTAAAAATTTTAATAAAAAGTTCTTTGTTTACTTTTTGAAAAAGAAAAAAATCAATTAACCGAAAAAATTATTATAAGTCAATATTCTAGATAAATTTTTTTCAAACTGTGAAACATATAATGTATATTTAAATAATGTGATTTCACTAGTTATTTCGGAAAAATCATCTTTTTACAAAAGTATATTGTATCAAAAATTAGTAATGTTGTGAATTCTCAAGCAACACACAAACAACACCTAACGTACGTAAGTTTATGACTTTGATCAGAAGACCATTTTATTTCTATATAGTAGTTTAAATTTTTCATAGCACTAATTTCAATAAGTTTTGTTAAAAATCACTCTTTCCAGAAACTTCTATTTCGCAATATGGTGAAGATAAAACATAGCATATACAGCTCCGATTAAAAAAAGTTAGAATAATGTAAAAAAGAATGCGTTTTTATTGTTTCTAGAGTGTTAATTTACATACTCTGTTCAGAAAAATATATTTAAAGTGTCTAAATATTTCCAGTACAGATGTAAATATAACATAAATGTTTATTTTGATTTGTCACACTAATAATTAGCTATTTAAAACTATTAGAACTATTTAAAAAGTTAAAATATCTGGATACCATGGTTCAAAAAATTGGAGTATGCAACTATTTTCCTATTGGTTTAGAGAACAGCTGCGAGACTAACATGTTCGGGACTATAAAATGTGATCCACTGTAAATGAAAAATCCTTTGGCGTTTGATTTTAGTTCAGTATTTGCTCAATATGGGACGAAAGAGCGACTTATCTGAAACTGTAAAATTTCGAATTGTGTACTTGCACAAAGAAGGAAAAACACTTTTGTTTATAGCAAAGGAAGTGAAATGTTCTCAAGCAAGTGTGAGTAGAGTTTTGAGAGAATATTCTAATAATAAGTGTTTTCAAAATAAACACTTTAAAAGTGGTCGAAAGGCAATAACTTCAGCAAGAGATGAAAGGAAATTAAAAAAGATTGTGAAGAAACATCGCTTTCGAAGTGTGAGATTTTTGCAGAGAAAATGGAAAGAAGTGGGTATAAATGCCTCTAAATCTACAACATTACGACGACTTCACAAATTAGGTTTTAGATCGCTTGTGCATAATTCAAAGCCACTCTTATCAGCTAAGCAAAAGGTTGCAAGAGTTAATGGGGTAAACAAAGGCTATTTTGGAGTCAAGATGACTGGGAAAAGGTACTCTTCAGCGATGAAAGTATGTTTTGTGTATCTCATGGAAATCAAGGCATACGTGTTTGGAGACTTAAACCTGAACTGTATGAAAAAAAGAGTTTAAAACGTTCAGTTAAATTTGCGACCTCTGTCATGGTATGGGGCTGCATGACTGCACAAGGCCCAGGCAGATTACGTTTCGTTAACAGAAAAATCAATTCAGAAGTGTATCAAGACATTCTCGAGCATTCATGATACCTTCATCTGAGGATTTATGTGGTGACGATTTCGTGTTTCAGCAAGATTCAGCCTCTTCCCACACTTCCAAATCGACAACTAAATAGCTCCAAGAGAAGGAAATAAATGTACTCTCTTGGCCTTCAAACTCACCCGATCTAAACCCCATCGAGAATTTGTGGGGAATCATGAAAAAACGACTTCAAGAAGTTGCACCAAGAGACAAAAAAGAACTTTTCTTGTTTGAAGAACGTATGGGCAAATATTGATGAAAATATTTGTGAACCTTTAGTCAGTAATATTCCAAACCGTTTAAGAGCTGTCATTAAAGCTAAGGGTGACGCAACAAGTACTGATTAGGATGTAAAAACCCCTCGAGTTTAAATTCGAGTTATACTACTTACATTATTCTAATTTTTTGAACCATGTTTTGAAGTATTCTAATAATTTGAATTTTTTTTCACTTCCCGTTTTAAATATATTTTCTATTTCACTGTGATATGTTTGCATTTATATAATCTGCAAATTATGTAGATTTACTGTATCTAATTTATTTTTGATATTATCGATTATTTATATGATAAATTAGATTTGCGATTTCCTTGTACATATTTTCTTTCATTATTCTAAATTTTTGAATCGGAGCTGTATCATCAGTAGCGATTCCATCACCTTTTTGTTTACAGAATATGAATGTGATTGTCTTGTGTGTTGCGATTGCATCGCTTTTTCCAAAAACTTCTGTTTGCAACATGACTATATATGTCTTATCAGCATTCCCATAATGCATCTGTGTAAGGTATATAAGTTACGGCAGAAGAAACATTTGGTATTTCAACTGTGTCTCTTGGTCAGCTAAGTTGTGTGTTCTCTCTGCCTCTCATTGAAGATGTCTTTCAATACTAAATATAGCTAGTCTTTTACAGACGATGAGTTAAGTTATTATACAATTTTATGCACTTACTTTTAAAAATTTTAAGTAAAATTATTTTTAAGACATGAGTTTTATTGAGTAAACATGAGTAAAATTATTTTTGAGTTTGTTTTTATAAAAATTCTGTTTCTATATAAAAAACAATAGAATTTTAGTTAACAACTTTTTATATATAGTATAATTCATTTATACTGGTTTTTTTATAGTTCATTGATTCCGACATAACCTTAAATGTATTGAAGCAGATTGCTGAAATTTCAGAAGTTGCTGACGAATTCTTTGATGATATCAAGTGCGATACTCCTCAGTCTGATACATCTACAGATCCTTTAGTACCACAACCTGGTTTATCTAGTGGTCATGTAAGTCTAAGAAATGTAGGTTTAGTGATTAGTTTTATGCATGATTAAGAGGAATTTAAAAAATTCTTATGAGCGTAAAGCTTTTAATAGTTTAAAATAGTTCACTCTAGTAGTGTATGTATATAGATGTTACAGGAAATATTCTTAAATTCATTTTTTTAATCTTTAACAGATCTGACCTACTTGTAAGAAGGTTTTTGTCCTTAAGAAGAATCTAAATCAACATTTAAAATTACATTCTGGTGAAAAACAATTCGCATGTGAAATATACTAAAAGAAATTCTCTAGGAAGAATCATTTAAATAAACATCAAATTATACATACTAGAGAAAAAATCCATAAATTGGATGTTTGCGAGCATGCTTTTACATATAAAAATGAATTGAATGAACATCGCAAAAACACATAATGCTCCCTCTAAAGTATATTCCTGTGAACAATGTCCTAAGACATATATTCGTATATCCGATCTTATGAGTCATATCATACTTAATCATCCCATTACAAAACGCAAAATGCCACGCTTTACATCCTCTGGTAAAATAAAAAGATGTGAAAATCAGCAAGATTCCCTAAGTGTTTTCACAACATTGTACTTATATTCACCTGAAGACAATCAAATAGATATGCTATCTTTTATAAAAGACATTTGTTCATATATTCACTAAAAGTTATAAGAGCTATTAACCGAAAAAATAGCATCAAAATGATATACTGTGTTTAAAATTACGCTCAATCGTACAACGCAAGAGGGCGATTTAGATTTCGTCACTTCCTATTTTCGATAAAAATCTTTAATAGAATTAACTCCTCACACGATAGAAGGTCATGCTGATGAAGCCATTCTAAAAATTGTTAAATCTTTTGAAGAATTTACTGAGAGAGGATCAGGGCGGACCCTGTAAAATATTATAAAGTTACAACTTTGTGTGGCAGAACATTATCCTCTAGCTCCTAGCAGCTATGCCTTTACCTTAAAAATACTCGATAAAAAGACCGTGTTAAATATAAAGAATAATGATCATAAATATTTAGTGTGATGCCTTCTTGCACATAAATTGAGTATTGATCGGAATAATCCTCAGTGAGTCAGTCATTACATACCTCATTGACAAGAGATTAACTTGGGTAATATATCTTGGACAGTAGGCATACATAAATTGTCAAAAATTGAAGGGCTAAATAACTTAAGAATAAACGTATATGGTTTCGAAGAAAACGAAATTTTTCCATTATATATTTCAGAGCGAGAGGATGAGGATTGTATTAATCTTTTATATATATCCAATGATAGCACTGAACACTATTGCTTGATAAGAAAATTTTGTAGATTGCTTGGGGATGTTACAAAATGCTACTTATTATTGCTACAGGTGCTTACATCGATTTTCAGAGGAAATGACCTTAAAAATGCACCTCCCGCACTGCAAAGAGCATTCAACTCAACATATTAAAATTCCCGGAGTTAATGTCATAAATTTTAAAAATATCCATTATCAACAACCGATACCGTACGTAATATTCGCAGATTTTGAATGTTTAATTGAATCTATAGGACATGTTATTCAAGATATACTTCCTATACAAAAAAATTGCCCATCAGAAAGCTTGCGCTTTTGTTTACCTCGAAGGACCTGACGGAAAAAGTGATTAGCCCATTCGTGTCTACAGAGAACCCTACGCAACTGAACAGTTTCCAATTCGTTATTAGAAGAAAAAGAAGAGTTGGCTGAAATTCTAACTAAAGTAACATCCATTTGTATGACACCAGAAGATGAGTATGATTTTAAGAAGGCCATGAACTGCTATCTTTGTAAACAACGGTTGTCCAAAAATCGAGTACGCAACCACGATTACACTTCTGGGCACTACCGAGGAGATTTGCATAATATATGTAATTTACCATTGCGATTGAAGAAGAAAATACCAGTCGTGTTTCGTAGCCTTAAGCATTATGATGGCCACTTGCTCATGCAACAGATTAGGGAAATTCAAGACCACAAAATTTCAGTTATTCCCAATAATATGGAGAAATATATAGCGTTTTCTTTAACCGAAAAGCCTAATAAAATGCTAATTACTTTACAATTTATGGATAGCTTCCAATTCATGTCTTCCTTTCTACAAAAACTAGTCTCTAATTGAGATAACGATCAATTTATTACATTAAAAGAAAACATCACCCAACATGTGGATCTATTATTGAAAAAATATATCGCTTTCGACGATAAGCGATATATTTTAGAAGATGTTATCAACACATTAGCTCATGGCCACTACAGCATTAAATAAATTAAAAAAACAAAAACACCGAGGCGCTAGAAGTTCTACCGGGTGGTGCTGGGACCTCATTTTATAAATACATATATACTTTTGCATATTTCTAGTTCGAATCCTGCAACCACTCTAAAAAGTTCCCTTATCTAGCGATTGCGAAAGAGTGAAAATATTCTCTATCGAACTAATCCGAAAAAGACTGGCTGAGGATGCAAGGAGTGATGCAGATAAGGAATGAGCTGCGGCTGAGAGTTGAGGGCTGCGGTTGATGTGAGCTTTCACTCCGCAGCTCACGTCAACCGTTCTGCAATGCTAGAGTATATTAATACTCTTGCGTTGCAGAACTCTTATTTTTCCTCTACTCAAATTTCGTATTAATTTCAGTAGTTTTCGCTAGTCAAAATATGATATACGAAAAATATGACATTGATTTCCGGTAAACCTAATATTACATTATAATAAAAAATGAAATGAGTTGTCAGTATTGATATTGCAGTATTTTTTTACTCTCTAGCGTTACACAGAAATCTTGATCACTAGGGCACGGTAATCATACCAAACAAAAATACTGCACAGCCAGCATTATCCATTAATATTAAAAAGTTTGTAAATTGTCATAAGATTATAACATATGGAATTAAAATGTTTGATAGCTGTAAAAACATTAAACACATAATATTAAAATATGTAATATATAGTATCAAATCATACAACATAAATATATATAGCATTGAAATTGCATAAACATTAAAGTATGGGAATTACAGAAAACACCATAAATTATCGCCACATTTTGAAGCATCAAGAATGTTAAAATACATGCACCAAAATATGCAATTATAGCAGACTGTACTACAATACATGAAATTATGGTGTATAGTAGGTGCAACACAGACATTCATCCATTTCAAGTACAACACAATGGACGTCGATGACAACTTAATCTTCATTTAAAAAATACGAACAAGATTTAATGTTTGCTGAAGGGATTCGCAATTGAAAAAACGAATTCATCTAAGTTCATTTATATCAATATATTATTATTCTCTCTATGTGGTTTTCATTAAAACTCTATAATTTTAGATTGACTGAGCAGCTCAATAAAAGAATTAAAAGACTTTTAATGTTATATTATTAATACTTTTTGAGAAATAATAATAATCTAACATATATATATATAAAGTAATTGAATCAGTACGAATAAAGCATTTCAATACATTAATTCCATTCACAAATTTCCCCATCGCTCTGCACGATCGCTCTTCGAAATCATGAGCTCCTTTGTTCCATTTGTTTTGTGTCGCGTGTTAAAAACTATACAAAATACAAGTTGCAAAAAATAAAATATTTTTAACTCCACCCCCTGTAAAAAGTACTTGAATGTAAGCGAAATATTCTATTTTACTTCTGTAAATAACAAATTAGTTTCTCGAACGAAATATAAGAAAGCATTATAACATATACTGCATCATTTACTTTAAAAGAATGATTGTCTGAAACTAGCACAAGAAATATGAATTACAGAGGAACCTCGCAGAACGAAAAAAATCAAACTTACAAATTATAGTAAAAATGAAATTTACCATTGTTTACTAAGTTTGAATCTTGAGCAGTTTCATTAAGGCAGGTTTTATTTGTCAGGCCGTTGAATTTAGGTCGTTCAATCACCTCCAAACACAATACCCCCCCTCCCCCCACACTTGATACACAGTCAGTTCTCAAAGGGCCATCGGTAATCAACGGACGATTCCGGCTCTCCCAGAATGAAATCTTCGAGAGTTCGGGGAACGTCCAAAGTTTTCACCAGTTCAGGCAGCAAGCAGTACTTGCTGGATTTGTGTGCCAAGAGGCGATTTCTTACCGTGCATCGGCTCAAGTGCGCCAGACTCCTCGGCCTGTACTGCTGTGGACCGAAGATTTCGACCCACTTATCGACCATGCGGTCGATGACTTGCTTACATCTGTTTCTTTTCAGCATGCGATTTAGAAATTCTCTCACTTCGTCTACGGACACCAGAGGTTGGGGCAGTAAGGCGAAGTAAAATTTCAGGCAGTGGAAGTACTGTTCGGCCAAGGGGTTCCCTTCGATGTACAGCGCAGTTGCTTTGAGAGTACGGATAATCGGCAGTAATTGCTGAAATCCTCTTCGATTCTTTGTCTGATTGATCGTTCCGAGGTCCTCGGGAAAAACTTCCCAAGGAGGAAAAGTCCTGTTGACATACTCCTTGGAATCGCCGGTCCGTAGTTGTCGCAGTTGTCGTAGTTGACCCAGGATGTACAAACTGAAAAGAAACGAAAGAAAAAATAAGTTGAAATAGATACAGGGCGTTTCAGGAAGGACTCCCATATTTTGAAATGACATAACTGCAGAGCAGCGAGAGACTGCAAGGTGAAACAAGGGTTATGTTGCACCAACAGGTTTAGAATTTGTTATCTCCAGTTTGCAGAAATAGTTCCAATACAGGTTACTAGAGGGCACTGCAATCACAGAGAAGTGTCTTAACCCTTTCCGGAGAAAGAACTTTCATTGTATTTTCTCGTTTATGCAGATGCCTGGAGTAATAGTTCAATTTCTGATGTCAATTTAATGAAGCATGGATAATTTTTGTGTAAAATATCTATAACATTTTTATAAATATGCATGACACTTTACCTCCTAATATCATTTTGTGCAAATTTCATTATTATCTGGTAAATAGACATAGGAAAATTAACTGCAATCACAGAGGAGTGTCTTAACCCTTTCCGGCGCAAGAACTTTTATTGTATTTTCTCGTTTATGCAGATGCCTGGAGTAATAGTTCAATTTCTGATGTCAATTTAATGAAGCATGGATAATTTTTGTGTAAAATATCTATAACATTTTTATAAATATGCATGACACTTTACCTCCTAATATCATTTTGTGCAAATTTCATTATTATCTGGTAAATAGACATAGGAAAATTAACGAATGCTTCTGAAATTTGTCATGAACATCATAAGTAAGTGGCTAGAACGTCTAGCCACCGCCCGCGAAAGGGTTAAATAGTGCATGAAAGTGTGTTTTGTAAAAAGACGGGAAATCCCGTAGTAATATTTTTCAAGTAGCCCACAAAAAGAAGCCGCATGGATTGAGATCGGGGAAATAGGAAGGTCAAGCCATACCAAGACCTTGAGTATATTTCAGTGGAATGACTTGGATACTGAACAGGAACGTACCCAGAAAAAAAATTTCGGGGGGGGGGGGTCCAAACCGTGAAAAAGGCGGAATTTTTCACAAAAAGATTTCATCATTATTATTTTGTTAACAAAAACTGAAATTTCGGCGGGGGGGGGGGTCCGGACCCCCTGGACCAACCCTCTGGGTACGTCCTTGTTACTGAAGTAATCCTCAAGGAACTCTAATACTGCAGTAGTACGGTAGACAGGGTCCTCGCATTCGATTATGGGAACTGGACTCAGAATCAGAGACGCCCCCCCCCTTTTTTTTTACAGCCGCGTGCTACATGAAAATTACGCTGTTATATGTGGTAACTATTTAATAAATCTAAATTATTTAAAATTATTTTACTTAAAAATGACAAGAATTAAGCCCCATATGAATGTATTAAGTTTCTCTCTATTCTAAAAAAAAAAAAAGTAACGGCCGCTCCAGTCAGAAGTTTGTTATATTATCTCCTCCGAAATCGTCGGGATTTGAGTTTCGACGAAAGTGTCCACGAATTCGGAAAATTTCGGGGAAGCCGATAAGCTGACTTAAATTTCGAAATTCGAATAATTTTAGAAAAAATAAGAATACAAACTACGGAATTATTATGGCGCAAATTCTTGAAAGTGCATTCTGTGGTGTATTTGATTCAACTCAAATTAGGCACGCACACTATAGATCACACTGCAGAGATTTTGTTGTGTGTAGGGCTTACAGTTTTTTACAGGGCTACAAAAAATTATTGTCATACTTTGCGGATTATACATTCAAATTATTTAAAGTGCACTAGCGTTTGAACTCTAAATCCGATTGAATGAAATTTATTTAAATGCTGGGTATAAAGTTATTAAGTGTTCATAAAGTTGAGTGGAGTCACTTCAGATTTTTTTTTTTTCTTTTATACACCGGACATTAATTGAGAAACGTAATGGCCTTATCACACTAAAGGGAAAATCCGAGCAACTTCGCGCTGGATCAACCTTTCCGACGGACTTGAAGGCGTGGTTATCTTTAAGGGTTGTAAAAGTAAACAAACTCTCTCCGACGCCCAATAGTCGTCGCATCGCTGATTGGGCGTGCAGGTTCTTATTTTACTTATCGTGCGTTGGTATATTTACATCGGATGGGCAGCAATCTCTCATTCCAAAGTCCACTTGAACGCGGCCATCAATTTATTGACACGTGATTCTGACATCGAGCCAAGCTGCCAAGCATCGAACATAGTCGCCATTGTTCGAAATTGCTTATGACGTAGCAGGAAGAAGTACTCTGATAGGCCGAAATTTCGTCCTACTCGGATTTTTTCCTTCGGAAAGGAAATAGTTGGAGTT
The DNA here is from genome assembly GCA_038373885.1 of Cheiracanthium punctorium. NCBI lineage: Eukaryota > Metazoa > Arthropoda > Arachnida > Araneae > Cheiracanthiidae > Cheiracanthium > Cheiracanthium punctorium. The sequence goes on from JAWZYV010014318.1 coordinate 544,196, forward strand.
CTCGGTCGTCAAGGTAACGGCGGAGAAAATCGGCCGGACACTTGATTTGCAAGGAAAAGTGGGTCGGATTTTTCTCAGTGTGATAGCCCTATTAAGGAAGCATCTCAGCTATACTTACGAGAGCTCGAATAACTCAAGATGAAAGACTCTATATCTGTCCTCTCTCTGGTCTCTGTCGTCTTGCCTGTACCCGTACCTTGCCATGGCACTGAGAAATTTCCAGTCGGCACAGTTCGTGGCCAAGAACTCTTCGGCTCTTCTGTCAAAGCACTCCATCTCGCACGTGAAGGTGCCTCGCAGGGCTCTCGGGGTGATGGGTGACATGATGTGTCTGATGCGCCCTTCTGGCACCCTCCTCCGTCTCCAGAGCATGCCGCGATTGCTCCTGAAGACTTCCGGAGACAGGAGCTGATAGCGCGACTCCGCCAGGTAATGGAGGTAAAATTCAAAAAACCTGAAAAAAAAAATGGTGGACTTAAAATGTCTGAGAGTCTTACTGGTATTAACTCTTTAACGCGCAGTGTACTTGCTGCGAGGACACAGCTCAGATGTTTTGACTGTGATTCACGAAGAATAAATTTTATTTCAATAAAATACTTAACCCTTTAGCGCGCAGTGTTCCCGCTCTGGGAGCACCAAACTCTGACGTTTTGGCCGTTGCGAGTCACGAAGAATAGATTGGATTTCTATAAAAATATAGTTGCGGGTGACATACTAGCTCCACGAGAATTCTTTACTTTTTAGCACGTCATTTCACGTAAAAAAAATGGTCACGATTATTTTTAAACAGCACTGACATCTGCTGAAAAATGGAAGAATGCGAGAACAGCTGAACAGATTGCCCCATGCTGAAAAAAGAGCAGCCGTTGCCACCACTCGACTGAACGACCCGCAAGAGGTCGGACGACCGAAACGCTCATCGCGTGCCACAGATATAGAGACCCTTTTTTTTGACGACGGCTGGCTGTGCCGGCGCAGCCTTTATGTAACATATATCACTTGTGAGTCGTTTGAAAAAGCCTAATACCTCTAAAATATACTGTGGCGAATTTCTGCCCATAGAGCGTAATGTATTTCAAATCTTTTCGGCGGCCCTGTAGATAAACTATTCAGTCGATCCGTACCAGAAGGTTCCGATCGGGGGAGGTTCACAACTAGTTGTTAGAAAAATCCTAAATATTAAGTTTCAATATTCCACGCCTAATAGTTTTTGAGATATGCGAGTTTAATGAATTTCTGTCCATAAAGCGTAATGTATTTAGAATCTTTTGGGCCGCTCTGTAGATAAACTATCCAGTCGATTGGAACCAAAAAAGAGGCACACAACTAGATGTTACAGCAATCCTAAGTATAAATTTCAAGATTCTACGACCAATAGTTGTTCAGATATGCGAGTTACGTACATACGTACATTCATGCGCACAGACGGCATGGAAAAACTGGTCAAATTAGACTCACAGTCGGTCAAAATGGGTTGTACATGAATTTAAATGAGCGTGCATGCGCGCGCGTACGATGAGATGAACCGAAAAATTCTTAAAAGTAAATTTAGAGGTAGTCAAAATCTGGCTCCCGAAATTTTTCGGGATCACATTACTTCCTTATACTCCGTACACGGAACTAGAGAGAGAGAGAGAGAGAGCTATAATTTTATCACACAGTTGTACGTTTGGGAAATTTTAAGATAAATGAGATGTGATCAATCAGGCACCGTTAATCAGAAAGCAAAGCAACATTATCAAATAACAACAACAACAACAACAAAATCCATTGCATAAGACACTTTAAACAATTTAGAATGTTTCTGCGCATAATGCAGATAGTACTCTTAAGGTTCGTTCAGACTAGCGTTTTTACCGTTCTTCTTGTAGCTAATGTCGCAAAAATCGTAAGCATAAAAAATCAGACCGTTCACACTCTGGACTTGAAGTTTTGCATCGGTTGGGGGGGGGGGGTTCTAGGTGAAACGAAAAAGGGTTGAGTACGGTGCATGCGGGAAGAATGATTGATGTTGACATCCTTTCCCCACCTTGAAAACGTATCAACAAAATAAGACGGGGAATCATAGAGACATTAAGCACGGATTTGGAAAGAACTTAAATCCCAGAAAACTGGTTTTATCGTCGCTAACTGATGTCATAACTTAGACAAATAGCTACAATAAGAACTCGAACGACAATAAGAACGTAGTCTGAACGCACCTTTACAAACAGTAAACATAAAAGTCATTAAAATAATCAAGAGAAAATTTTAAACATGAAGTATTTTACAAGGTGAAGTGTTCCTCAACCCATTTCTTCATGCGATTTTTGTGGCTACGATTTTTTCTGAAACTCGATTAAGGCGCATAAAGAGTTGGCGTTTGTTTACAGGGCTACAGCAATTGGGGGAGTTTCATTCTTACAGTAAAATAGGGCTGACAGTAAATTTTACTACAAAGGGCATTCCATAAAAACAGAGAGTTATTTTTTTACGTAGTGGCAACATCGCGAAACTAAAAAAATAGAAGTGCAGGCGATTTTTGTTCAAACTGTTAACTGTACGTTTATTCAAAATTCTAAACGAAGCAGGTGATTTTATTTTCCTAGTTCCGTGCTTGTTTAAAGAACTGTTTTATTTGCCCCACAGAAATGGAGATGAGTGATTCAGAGAAAAAAAAAAACGAAATGCGTTGTGCCATAAAATTTTGCTATCGTTTGGGCAAAACAGCTCCCAGAAACAGTTAAGTTAATGAAAGAATCTTACAAAGACAAATTCAGTTTTGAAAATTTTGCGACAACACATATCGACAAAGCGTCAAGAACTGGTAGGGAATTAATTGGACATTACATCACGATAATGCTCGCCCGCATGTCGCTACTTCTGTTCGGCAATATCTTAGTCAATGCAATATTAAAATCATGCCACATCCCCCTTACAGTCCAGGTCTCGCACCCTGCGATTTCTGGCTGTTTCCGACATTGACGGAGGAGCTCCGTGGCTGAAAATGGAACACAGATTCCGAAGTTATTTGTGCAGTGGAGGGTTCTTGGAAGCAGCTTCCAGAAAAGGGCTTCTCTACTTGTTTTGAAAAGTGGGTTGAACGATGGGACCGTTGCATATCATCTGACGGAAGGTATTTTGAAAAGGAATGATGCATTTTTTGTTGTCAATGTATTTCTTGATTTTTTTATGATTTTAGACTCAGATATTAAGGAATGCCCTTTGTATAAATGAACTAAAAAAATGTCAATTCCATTAAAAATTTTTTAATATTTAATTTTTTTATTTCCTATTAAGATATAGAGTTTACTGGTAGGTATTCGGTCAAAATTAGCATATTCGCATAGACTAAGGGGAGGGGGGTCCAGACCGCCGTAACCCCCCTCCTATATACGTCCATGCTAGAGAACACAAGTTAGTTTGTGAAGAAACATTCTGACACGAACTGTTTGATTTTAAAACTGTTAAAGCTACGTGATGAGTGCGATTTTCTTTTTCTTTCAAGAAAAAAGTCTTTATGTGAGAAAACAGTATGACTTTTTTTTGTTTTTGTAAAAGTGATAAATGCAGAATGCCCCATGAAATAGAAACGAATTTTATTCAACGAAAAAACATAATTACTCCAGTCATAATAATGGCCTTATCACACGAAAGGGAAAATCCGAGCAACTTTGCACTGGACCAACTTTTCCGACGGACTTGGCGTGGACGGAATGGCGTGGTTATCTTTAAGGGTTGCAAAAGTAAACAAACTCTCTCCGACGCCAAATAGTCATCGCATGCGTGCAGGTTCTTATTTTACTTATCGTGCGTTGGTATATTTACATCGGATCGGCAGCCATTTCGGTAGCATCGGATGGGCCTCAATCTCTAATTCCAAAGTCCACGTGAAAGCGGCCCTAATTTTATTTACACGTGATTCTGACATCGAGCCAAGCTTCGAACATAGTCGCCATTGCTCGAAATTGCTTATGACGTAGCAGGAAGAAGTACTCTGATTGGCCGAAATTTCGTCCGACTCGGATTTTTTCCTTCGGAAAGGAAAAAGTTAGAGTTCGCGGTCGTCAAGGTAACGGCAGAGAAAATCGGCCGGAAACTTGATTTGCAAGGAAAGTTGGTCGGATTTTTCTCAGTGTGATATGGCCCTATAACAAACCTGCGAACGACAATTTCATTATCGCAACCGTCGATCAGCAAAGTGTGCAAGAGAATTTCTGCAACTCGTTCGATGTCGTTAGCATCGTGACGCTGTTCGAAGAACTCTCTTTCGGTAATGATTTCCAGTACCTGTAAAGAAGAAAATTACGTAATTAATTAAGGCATTAATTAAGGTATTTTTTAAAATTCAGAACTTATTAGCGGTTGCATAAGTATGACGCAAAGACGCAGCAAGAGGGGGAGAAAGGAGGCACATGTCAAAGCGCAAGATGAGTTATGGTTCAATGGAAGGAGGCGGCAAAATTAACCCTTTAACGAGCAGTGTTCCCTCTCTGGGAACACCAAACTCTGACGTTTTGACTGTTGCCAGTCACGAAGAATGGATTTGATTTCTATAAAAATAGTTGCGGGTGCCATAGCTCCACGAGAATCTTTTACTTTTCAGCACGTCATTTCCCGTGAAAAAATGGTCGCGATTATTTTTAACAGCACTGACATCTGCTGGAAAATGGAAGAATGCGAGAACAGCTGGATGGATTGCCCAATGCTGAAAAAAGGGCAGCCGTTGCCATTGCTCGACTTAACTACCAGCAAGATGGCGGACGATCGAAACGTTCATCGCGTGCCACAGATCTAGAGACCCTTTTTTGACGCAGCTGGCTGTGCAGCACAGCCAGCTGCGTCGATAAAAGCTCCATTAATACAAGCTGAATAATTCCCGCTTTATTTGTTTCCTAACCACGTGATTTCGAACGAAACGGAACCATGAAGCTGTAAATACTTGGCAAAGTTATCGTCTGAAAGCATTTGCAGCCTTATGTTTCCGTTTCGCTGAAATGTGCAGTTGGGAAACAAATAAAGCGGAAAAGAGTCAGCTCGATTTATAGTAGCCTTAGGTACGGTCGTGTCGTAGCTTTTACCTAAAAGTATATTACCCTTATTAAGCTCTTAATGTAATTTCAAACTCGTTACATAAAAATGTCGTCTAACTCACATGCAATTTGCAATTTAAATAACTAACTAAAATAAATATATTTTTAACACAATTGGTACCATAGTAACAGAATCTATTGTTGCCACTTAAGTTATCCAATTCAATATTTAAACTTAAGTCATTTCTAGAGTTCTTAGAATCGGAAAAGGAAAATGCATAAATACGAAACAAATATAACTTTCTAGGTGTTTAATTTCAGTTCAGCGGAATGCATTTTCCGGTAAGGTTTAGCAAATACCGTGTTATGTGCAATTAATTTCACTTTGTATGTATCATTCTTGGCACGTGCACTTGTTTCGTACAAAATCTCAAGATCGACAGAATTCCACAAATTCCTGTATTCCGATTTGCTAGGAATACTAATTTCTTAGTTTCGGACACAGAAAATATACCAGTATTAAACAAATAGAACATTAACGGAGTGGCACTTTGAAAATTCTCAGATTTTTAATGCTACTGTAACTGTAGTATCGGTAGTTTTAGCCCCAACCATGATACGGATGATTGGAAAGACAAAGCAAACTATACATTCATACTCAACTAAAGATTAGAAATCGCGCCAAGCTAGAAAATGTGAATCTTGTTATATTAAAAAAATATATTAAAAAAATAATTGTGAATCTTGTTATATTAAAAAAATAATATACAGGGTTTTTATTATAACGTGAGGTGTTCAGAGCCCTCTAGCGAGTAAAGTATTGGACGAAACATAACCCAATTGGATGAGCATGCATAGTAGACCATGGGATTTTGATTAAAAAAAAAAAAAAAAATTTCCAAAATTTGCCACTGGGGCAATTTTGACGCTGCAAAAGTGTATTAGCGCAAATATTGAATGGTTAATTGACAAACAATACAGCAAACATCCATTTTACTTACAAATTGGGTTCAATATGCACACCATTGGTCAATTCCAAGAACTGCGTACGATGCACGACATTTTCTACTGCCGCTCGCAGCCTATCAGAGATGATTTGCCTCCCGTGTAACTTTATTCGATCCTTTAACGTTGGGATATCGGAGACATGTCCTTGATAAACAACACCTTTAAGAAATCCCCGCAACCCAAAATCGCAAGGATTGAGATCGGGGGACCTCTGGGGCACTTTTACAGCGCCAAAATTGCCCCAGTGGCAAATTTTGGAACTATTTTTTTTTTTTTTTATGAAATCCAAATCCCATGGTCTACTATGCAGGCTCATCCAATTGGGTTAGGTTTCGTCCAATACTTTACTCGCTAGAGGGCTCTGAACACCTCACGTTAATTAATAACCACCCTGTATTATTAAAAATTGTTGATTCATTTAATATGATGCATTTATTTTAAGTATCCCCTTGCTTTTTATTAAAGATTCGATACATCTTGTCATAATTTGCATCAGTTTTTGGCAATTAGATTGCGTTTCGTCGTTGTGGTGCCAAATTTGTCGGACCATTCTTTTTTGTGATGTTGCATTTCTTTCACGTTTTTTTTTTTTATACTAGCCCAAAGATTACCCATTAGATTCATATATGGATTGTTTCCAGGCCATGTAAGATTTTTTTTTTTTGGTTGTTTTCATCCAAAACTTTAGTCGCAGATTTTGCTTTATTTCACAAAGCTCCATCAGCCACGAATATGAAGCCTCCATTTGAAAACCAGTCTTTTAACCTCTTAACAGTTTCTTTTCCTTGTCATATTGTGTCCAAATATAAGCATATTTTTCATAAATAATTTTGCATTCTAATTGATTACATAAATTGATATCAGCAATCATAACTTGTACAGGTATCGAATTTAATTATTTATAATTATTTTTTAGCATTACAAAAAATATGGAGTGACTCCACTCGACTTTCCGAACACTTACGATTAAGATCATTAGCAAGTACTTAAATCAATTTTAATCGATGAATCATTCAAACATATATACCAAATTGAAACTCAATCGAATGCACCGTTTAAACGCTTGCGCACTTTCAAGAATTTCTCCCCATATGCCATTATGCCATAACATAAAAGAAAGTTTTGTCGTAGCCCTTTAGGAGAACTATAAGTCCTATACACACCAAAATCAATACCGGTCTTAGGATGGTGGTTTATAACATGTATACCGAATTTGAGCTCCATCGAATGTATCGTTTAAACGCTAGCGCACTTTCAAGAAATTCCCCCCATAGGCCATAATGTAAAAGAATTCTTTGTCGTAGCCCTGTAGAAAAACTATAAGTCCTATACACACCAAAATCAACACCGGTCTTGCGACGGTGGTTTATAACATGTATACCCAATTTGAGCTCAATCGAATCTACCGTTTAAACGCCAGCGCACTTTCAAGAAATTCCCCCCATAGGCCATAATGTAAAAGAAATCTTGGTCGTAGCCCTGTAGAAAAACAATAAGTCCTATACACACCCAAATCAATACCGGTCTTGCGACGGTGGTTTATGAGATATATATCCAATTTGAGCTCAATCGAATGCTCCGTTCAGGAGCTATCGTGTTCACTCACATACACACAAACACATACACACACACACACACACACACATACACACATACATCTCGTAAAAATAGCATCAATGGATTCAGAAGCCCTCAAAACGTGTCAAAACACCAAAATCTCGAATTCGAATTTTTTCATGATTACAATACTTTCCTTACATGGTACATGTTCGGAAAGTAAAAATACACTATTTTTACTTTAAAGTTGGCTTTCCCCCGAAAAGCTAACTGAACTGTAAGAACGCTTTACAGGAATGGAGGAGATGGATTATTAGCACCCATTTCACAAAATTTCCAAACAGTAGTTAGATCCAAACTTTCCGCTTCCTGGTCGCTGGAGAATTCCGACAAACACACTTTCAGAACCTTCCAGATTCGTTTAGTGAAATTTCCGATTCACCATCGGATTCGAAATCAGGAGTTACATTCGGTTATAAGCTGCGCACTGTCGCTCATCATTATTTTATTTTATCACCAAATTGGAAAGAAATATTACTCGTGAAGCAAGACAGACTGAATGTGCGGGAACAAATTATCCATTTTCCCCGCGCAGTCAGAAAACAATAAACCTGTTCGGAGACAGCTGCTCACGTGTTTTTCTCTCAGATCTTTATAGGACTACTGGAGCAATCTGTTTAGAAACATTACAAACTGCGGAAAAGTGAAAAAGTCGGGGAAATCAGCAGCTAAGCGTGAAAAATGAACTGACCGACCGGCACACGGGCAAATCAGGGAAGTCAACTTTCCTGTGACCCGACCGGCAGTCGGGTAAAACTGTTAAGTGGTTAATGTGGAATTAGTCTTTCTTCAAGCAATTTTCTATGCTGATAACTGGTTCACCATGCCTTCTACAATGTATGAACGCCCTGTACCCTGAGCAGGCATTACGCTCCAAACCACTATTTTAGTAAGATTATTTTAGTAAGTTTAACCGTTTGCGCCTTGCAGTTTTGGGAAAATTCTGCTCTGGTATCTCTCCTTACATATTTACAGCTTTCTTCTGATATCGCAAACGTTGATTCGCCAGAAAAACATACTTAACAGATAAAAAATACTTAAAGGTATGTAATTTGTAGAGAAATATTCTTAATCAAATCAGAAAAAATTCTTAAGAAATTCAGAAGAAATTCTCAGAAGAAATTCTTAATCAAATTCATAAGCAGTTTTGTATCTTTAATCAGTATGCAAAAAACATGATTTCAGGAAAAGAAATGAACAACATGAATATAACTGATTAACCCTTTAACACGCAGTGTTCCCACTCTGGGAACACCCAACTCTGACGTTTTGACGGTTACCAGTCACGAAGAATAGATTGGATTTCTATAAAAATAGTTGCGAGTGACATAGCTCCACGAGAATCCTTTACCTTTTAGCACGTCATTTCCTGTAAAAAAATGGCCACGATTCTTTTTAACAGCACTGACATCTGCTGAAAAATGGAAGAATGCGAGAACAGCTGGATAGATTGCCCCATGCAGAAAAAAGGGCAGCCGTTGCCATCGCTCGACTGAACGACCCGCAAGAGGGCGGACGATCGAAACGTTCATCGCTCGACACAGATCTAGAGACCCTTTTTTGACGACAGCTGGCTGTGCGCCACACAGCGATTCAGAATCACATAGCAATGTCGGGTCGGAAACGTCGTCTTCATGTACCTGTTAATAATCACTTTAGAAGAAGTGTTCAAGAAATAGTAAACTTTCCGACCATGTTTTTTTCAAAAACTAATCCATCTTTCACCAATTGCACTTGATATTTTTTTTTTTTTCTAAAGGGCGGGATTTTGCTCATCCAGCATTTAGCCACGCCTAAGGCCCGAATTACTGGCCATTTTATTATGGGAGCACCCAGTGGGCGGTCAGCGTTAGCCTCTATGAAGGGATGGACAAGTTAATATCATGCTCAAGCCGGGACCCGGGCCTTTATAGAATGGTTCCTACTGCATTACCTGAGCGGCAATAAAAATTGTTAATTTAGAATTTTTTCTTTCATTACATTGATGAAACTGTCGGAGGAAATCCCATTGTTTAAGAAACTTGGTTAAGAAATTAGACGCACAGCCTCGCATTGCTGTGTATCCTACCACTCCTAAAAATTTGTAAAACTAATTTCGATCACCCTATATAATATTAGAAGGGTTTTAAAATTCATTAACTTTAAGAAACACATTTGGACTAAATTCTTTCTTCAGCTTTTTAATTTGGCGTAAATACCATGCCATTACATGTTTTTCAAATGCACGGAATTCGGCAAATAGCATTTCTGCTTCATTTCAAAAGCATAAATCATTTTATGCGGGCTAAACCCAACAAGCAAGGCAACCTAGTAACAGTTTTTAATTAATAATTGAAAAAATAATTAAAAAATTTTAATTTCTGTCTCTCCGATGCACATTACCGAACTCGTGGACTTATATGTTCAAATTTTTATAGCTTTGCGTGCTCTAGCTTTGTCTGGCAACTGCATATGATACAGATTTACTAACATTTACTAACAGCTTAAGGCTGTTCTTCGAAAAAAAAGAACTCTGTTTTTAGTCTTGTTACACAAATTGAAAGAAACTAATAGCACCATGGTCTCCAAAAAATACCAGATGGTTCTTCATAAGATGTTTTACACACTACGATAAGCGAAAACGCTGTGGCTTTTGTGGAATTTTCAGAAAAATTCTTAAACATGGATCTGAGCTGCAAGATTTTTCGAAGAGTGACGCGCTTTGCGAAAATTTCCGATTTTTAAGAATTTTTTCTAAAAGTTTTGAAACTGATACAGATTGGCCTGTCTTCGCAGTATGTAATACAGCTTGTAAAGAGACAGTTTCAAAATTTTGAAGTGCCTGGCATAATTAGTTTATTTGTAATTATGTACCAAAATCACATGATTTTTTCGAATAACACCGTTAAGATAACTAACTTCTTTGTTGTGGACGCTCACTCGCTCAATCTCGTAGTGAGGTTGCAGTTAGTGCGGTGTTACAATTGTATCAACATGAAACGTTTGTAACAAACTGGTGGTACAATAAAGATAGAAAAGAAGAAAACGTTAAAAAATTTCCAAGTATTTAAACATTTGATTTTCCATTTCTTACTTGCAGTCAGCCTTTCAGGGACAATGATGATGCATTAAGTACAGGTAAGTTGAATTAGTTTATCAGCTCATGAGCAGTCATTGAACGATTATTCTCTAAAAGTAACACAGTTACAGCTATTAAAAGGTAACTATGTTACAGTTAGGGTCATGTGGGAGAATTACGGGTCACACGTTAGTAGTAGAGAAAGGAGAGTTCACCTTCAGGGGGTACCATGTTAATTGTGGGGAACCGTGGGGCAACATGTAACTTTATGTGCAACACTTAATTTCAGTTTTACTATGAAAGCATCGTTTTATGCATGCATCAATATATTTAGTGGTATTTTATTTATGCACTTAACATATATCATGGAAAGGCGAGTATAGGTTTAACTAGCACAAGCCTTTAGACTGGATAATACTATCGATAGAAACTTGCACTGTGGAAGATAAAAATTCAAGATCAGTTTTGACATATTTAGATAGTCATGTGTACATCGGTATACTCTTCATACCATGTTTACATAAATAAATTCTTTCTACACATGAATTTTACATAGAACATTAAATACACAATACCAATAAAATAACAAATTTTAAGATATTAAACGCTTTAAAAGTAATTTTTTCTTATAACAATGAATAAATTTAACGGATGCAGATTACATTTATACCATTTTATGTATGATAAAAATATTCAATAATTAGCAAGCGAAAATATAATTTATTATTTAGACATTTGCTGAAATACAGATTATATACAGGCTTTATTTTCTATTCGGAGAAATCCCTTTAACCATATATCCCGTAAATTCAAGTTCTAGCATACAAATAAATGCATGAGTACTCAAAGTCCATTAGAATATCTTAACCCATTTCAATGTTCAGAAAACATATTGAAAACCTCCCCTAAAGTAAACTTATATCTGATAGACATTTTACATAAAAATAGAATTAAAATATCAAAGTTAAGCTACAACGATTAATGTATTTTACATAGTTTAGGAAAATAATGAATCATTAAATTAATTACTGCGAAACAATTAGCGAAGATCATTATACTATAGAACGATAAGCATTAAAGCAAATTATTTTTGTTAAGTTTTGATGAACAGTGCAGTAATAAATTATATGCATAGTACTATACTAAGATTAATGAGTATTCATTTATAAAATAGGTGCTACTGAAAAACATGATCTAATTTTGACAAAAGCATTGGAGTATTGCGTAGGATATCTATTGTACAAACGCTATACTTGTACTATATATATTATGATTATTCTAATATTAAAAATAGGGATAAGTTTCTTCCCTCGCATAGTAAGGCACTCAATTTTTTTTATATACTTAATTTTTACAAAGATGTAGACATCCTTTTAATAAATTCATAAACTATAATTTTTATTTAATAAAGTCATAAACAGAAATTATTAATTAAAACCTCTTTTCTGTAGTTTCTGTAGTTAACTACAGAAAAATTTTCATTTCATTTAAAGCATTAAAAAATTCTCTTTTGAGTTATAATTTCAAACCAAAAAAATGTCTACATGTGAAATATTAATTAGTCAAGTCCCCCCCCTCCCCAATTTCTTTTACAATCAATATTTTCCCTCACAAGTAGGAGCCCAAACATACAATATTGAAATGATGCTTTAATAAGTTAGCGGAAACATGTTTTTTTTTTTTGTGACTGGGAAAATTTTTTTTTGTACGAGTTTGCATTTGATGGTGCTAAAAGATCATTCTTCACACAGATTCTGACTCCCCTTTTGGAGAATGTAAAGGCCTTTAATACTCAAATTTTGCAGCAATTTATATTGTAGAGTACAATTAAAAGCTTGAACAAATATAGTTGAAACTTTTACTATAGGAAGCTACAGTCTGTCAATTAAATAACCAAATGTCGGAACCGTATACGAAAAATACAGTTGTTGGGACATTTTTTTTGGACCCCCAATTCTATTTAAAAAAAAAAAAAAAAAAAATAGTTGCGGGTGACATAGCTCAACGAGAATCCTTTACTTTTTTTTTAGCACGTCATTTCTCGTCAACAACAACAACAAAAAAATGGTCAACATAAAATTATAGCAAATGCATTTTAATCCTTTCCAGCAATGCTGAAAAAAGGGCAGCCGTTTGTCATTGCTCGACATAACTACCAGCAAGATGGCGTATGATCAAAACGTTTATCGCATGCCATTTATATATTTGTTGAATGTATGTAGTGAATCGAAAAAAGTCTGTCAAAAAAATGCACAAAGAATAATAGATTTGATTTCTATTAAAAAAAAAAAAAAAAAAAAAAAAATTAGTTGCGGGTGACATAGCTCCACGAGAATCCTTTACTTTTTTTTTACTGGAAAGGACGTGCTAAAAAGTAAAGAATTCTCGTGGAACTATATCACCCGCAACTATTATTATTATTATTATTATTATTTTTTTTAATAGAAATCCAATCTATTCTTTGTGACTGGTAACAGTCAAAAACGTCAGAGTTGGGTGATTCCAGAGCGGGATCACTGTACGTTAACACTTTCTAAGGGGGTGGGGTTGTGTGTGTGTGTGTGTCAATTTCATATAAAGATAATTGAGATATACTTCTTTTCTTACAATGGGTGGAATGCCTTCTAAGACTTTCTAAGGAGGAGGGAAAAAAATGTCAATTTCATATATTTATGCTAAGTTTCGAAAAAAAAAAAACTGTTGTCGGGACATTTTTTTTTGGACCCCTACCTCCCCGCAAATCAATTAAAAACTTATTTTAAAGCAAGATTTTTTTAAGACTATATATGTAATAAAAATCACATATCTAATTTAATAATCATTTACTTTGGCTTTGTAATCTATCCAAAAAATTCAAGAATTCTAAATCATTTCTGTGGCGTTTTTTTTTCTTTTTATTTCTTGTTACCATGCTTTATGTTTAAAATTATTTGCTTCCGATTATGTCATTTTTTTATTTTATTGGATTAAGTTTTAGGGTTGTTCTGTAATTAACGTTATTAATATCAACCAAGTGTGTTTTTTTTTATATATAAAGTTGATAGTTTTAAATATGGATATATATGTTATAATTTATATTTCAACACCCCGACCATAGAACTATATGTTCTTAAACATTTTTAATTATTAAATTTTATGTTTTTTTAATCATTGGAATGTCTTTTATATAAATCAATTATAAAACAAATAACAAAAGAAAAACAAAAAATATATATTTTTTAAGATTTTTTATTATATATATATTTAATTGTAACAAAATTTAATTTTAATCATGTTATTTATAGTGACATTAAATACATTATTTAATGTCACGTCCATATGGTGTGGCTGTTGATTTTGATCCTTCGGGTTGTTTATTTCCTTCTTTTGCTCTTGCGGTTCTTGTTGCTGGTAATTATAATTATTTTACTGCTGCTGTTGTTGGGTTGATTGATAATTATACGGGTGATAAAAATAATTGTTAGCATCGATATTTCTAAGTAGTACTTTTCCGGTACCACCACGAGACCCCCTACCCCGCCGTGGCCTGCCTCGTTGTCGCCTTACTGCTACTACTGCAGTTTCATTTTCATCAGGTGGTAATGAAGGGGGTGGGTCCATAGATATAGGATATATCTATGGACCCACCCCTATAGATATCTATGGGTGGGTCTGTTGGTAATGGCGGGTTCGTTGGTAGTGGCGGGTTTATCAATAGCGGAGGGGGCTGTTGTGATTCATCTTCATCATCATGTTGGTGCTCGTCATCAAGTTGTATCTGTTCCTGCTCGTCATTTTGCTGTCTCTCTTGCTGCCCGTCATTCATCATTCGTCAAAAAAATATATATATTTTTGTTATTTGTTTTATAATTGATTTATATAAAAGACATTCCAATGATTAAAAAAACATAAAATTTAATAATTAAAAATGTTTAAGAACATATAGTTCTATGGTCGGGGTGTTGAAATATAAATTATAACATATATATCCATATTTAAAACTATCAACTTTATATATAAAAAAAAACACACTTGGTTGATATTAATAACGTTAATTACAGAACAACCCTAAAACTTAATCCAATAAAATAAAAAAATGACATAATCGGGAGCAAATAATTTTAAACATAAAGCATGGTAACAAGAAATAAAAAGAAAAAAAAAAAACGCCACAGAAATGATTTAGAATTCTCGAATTTTTTGGATAGATTACAAAGCCAAAGTAAATGATTATTAAATTAGATATGTGATTTTTATTACATATATAGTCTTAAAAAAATCTTGCTTTAAAATAAGTTTTTAATTGATTTGCGGGGAGGTAGGGGACCAAAAAAAAATGTCCCGACAACAGTTTTTTTTTTTTTTTTTTTCGAAACTTAGCATAGATATATGAAATTGACATTTTTTTCCCTCCTCCTTAGAAAGTCTTCCAACCAACACACAGAAGGCATTCCACCCATTGTAAGAAAAGAAGTATATCTCAATTATCTTTATATGAAATTGACACAACCCCACCCCCTTAGAAAGTCTTAACGTACAGTGATCCCGCTCTGGAATCACCCAACTCTGACGTTTTTGACTGTTACCAGTCACAAAGAATAGATTGGATTTCTATTAAATAATAATAATAATAATAATAGTTGCGGGTGATATAGTTCCACTGAATTCTTTACTTTTTAGCACGTCCTTTCCAGTTAAAAAAAGTAAAGGATTCTCGTGGAGCTATGTCACCCGCAACTAATATTTTTTGACAGACTTTTTTCGATTTACTACATACATTCAACAAATATATAAGTGTCATGCGATGAACGTTTCGATCGTACGCCATCTTGCTGGTAGTTATGTCGAGCAATGATAAACGGCTGCCCTTTTTTCAGCATTGGGGGGGGAGGGAAGGGTTGTGCCTCAAAGGGTTAAAATGCATTTGTTATAATTTTATGTTGACTATTTTTTTGTTGTTGTTGTTGACAAGAAATGACGTGTTAAAAAAAAGTAAAGGATTCTCGTGGAGCTATGTCACCCACAACTAATTTTGTTTTTTTTGTTTTTTTAATAGAATTGGGTTTGATTTACTACATACATTCAACAAATATATAAGTGGCACGCGATGAACGTTTCGACGTGCTAAAAAAAAGTAAAGGATTCTCGTGGAGCTATGTCACCCGCAACTAATTTTTTTTTGTTTTTTTTTTTTAATAGAAATCAAATCTATTATTCTTTGTGCATTTTTTTGACAGACTTTTTTCGATTCACTACATACATTCAACAAATATATAAATGGCATGCGCTAAACGTTTTGGTCATACGCCATCTTGCTGGTAGTTATGTCGAGCAATGACAAACGGCTGCCCTTTTTTCAGCATTGCTGGAAAGGATTAAAATGCATTTGTTATAATTTTATGTTGACCATTTTTTGTTGTTGTTGTTGTTGACGAGAAATGACGTGCTAAAAAAGTAAAGGATTCTCGTGGAGCTATGTCACCCGCAACTATTTTTTTTTTTTTTAAATAGAATTGGGGATCCAAAAAAAATGTCCCAACAACTGTATTTTTCGTATACGGTTCCGACATTTGGTTATTTAATTGACAGACTGTATTTTATAATCACCTATAGAATATAAAATTTACATTGGATTTTATAGTAGCCACTACTCATAAAATCCACAAAGACAATATACTTTTAATTACTACAGCTCTGCTGTAACAGCCTCAGTGTTAAATCAAACTGCATACTCTTTTCTTTGGTCAACACAGTTTATCTTGAATTTTTCAGAAAGACTGTGGGAGTTATGACCAATTTCAAAGTATACAATACATGTTTGCCATATGTGTAAAGGGAAAGGGCAGGAAGTATAAATAGAGCTTTTCTTCGAGTAAAATAATAGCTATTAAAGAAAAAAAAATTCCAGTAATATGCTCATATTTCTTTTTTTTTTTACTCTGTATTTACCTTGAGACGTTTCCCACAAAATGTAATTTGCCATTGGAGGTTATTTCCCCCCCCCCCCTAAATTTATATAATTTCCATGAAGCACTAATGCATCTCAGATACAATGAATTCATTTTCAATATATTTGTATTAAAAGTTAATCTCTTAAGCCTTTGGATTTCATTAAAAATTACAAGAGGGGTGAATGAAAATTTCAGTTACGAGTGATTAAATACATTTCTTTATAATGTTTCAAAGTACAGTAGAACCTTGGTTATGCAATGCTCCATGATATTCAAGGTGACACCTTGGTTAATGTAAAAGATTCATGATCAGACTTCGCATGATTACACATCCATCTGCAATTGATTACAAGAATTGATAAGGATTACGACTATGGCCAATTCCTAAAAGGATTGTGACCAGTTACTGTTAAATTTGCAAAAAGGTAGTTTTCTTGATCTTAGTGAAATCAAATATTCCGAAAATTCTGAAGTAATGCAATTTTATTACATTATTTCTGTAGAATTTATAAAACAGCATTCTTATAGGGAATTACATTTGACTGTAATCGTTTCGAAGTCTGGAGATGATCTGCAGTATGTTTAAAATTGTAATTGTGATTATGATTGTCAGTGTTATCCGAGGCATGTTTGATTCTGACCACCTTGGATAATCAGGGTTCTACTGTAACTTGATCGAAAAGCAAATATTATTGGTTGTAAATAACAGAAGAAGAAAATATTAAAATAAATAAATTTTGATTTGGAATAAATAGATTAAAATCTTTTTTGGGCTATATTTTAAGATTTTCATTAAATTGGAAATGCTATTAAAATTGAGTAATGCTTAAAATTGCACAATTGTGAATTTTAAAAACTAATTTAAGTTTTAATTCATGCAAAACAAAATGTGCTTTAAACAGCTTACTGGAAAAGGATTAACTCTGGTAAAAAATTAGTACTGTACATTTTTAATATTATAAATATCCCTAATTATAAACAGATTTCAAATTAAGTTTTCTTTCCAAAAAATTACATGAAACAGATTTTCATATTTTATTTTTAAAAACAAAATTATCTTTATAAGTTTTCAGTATAATTGTCCACAATATCAAATGTTAAGGAACAATCTGAAACACGAATCTTTTTTTTATTCTAATCAGATGCTTCAGCTAAACTTCGACCAAACATATTTGCCAAAACCTCCTTGTCCTTGTCCTTAAACTTCAAAGCAGCAGCAGCTTCAAAAGAAAGAAAAAAGAAAGCTTTTCAGACATGTAATTGCTACACGATAAAATTAGCTAAAATATTTTAACCACATGGTTGGCTGAAAGGTTTAAATTATCAGAATGAAATTAGTAAGTTTCCCCATGAAACCCGGGAAATTTTGCATTTTTAAATTAATAATTAGCGGAAGAATCAGATTTGACTTTTTGTTACTCTCTTTTACTCTTAAAAAATATACTCTGACAGTTAAAAAAAAAAAAAAAAAAAAAAAAAAAAAAAAAAAAATTGATGAATATTTTAAACATTGATATTGGAAAAACTATTAATTAAAAAATACATTGCTCATTTCAAAACATATCAAAATGGTATGGTATGCTGTTTTATACTAGTTTTTTAATTAATTAATGAAACAATACTAACTAGCAAGTTTGATCCCAAGATCCAATAATTCTTAATTAGATTGGTTTTAGTTTAAGTATTATTAGTGGCACCAGGGGCGTAGCCAGAAATTTTTCATGGGGGGGTTACGACTACTACAACTCATATATATGTATACATGTGTGTGATAATGTAGTGAAGAATATACATTTTGTATAGCAAAAAAATTCTCATGGGGAGGGGGTTATGACCCCCCTAACCCCCCCCCCTTGGCTACGCCCTGTGTGGCACCCAAAATTTGCTTAGACTTGGTAAAGAAAAAAAAAGTAAAAATAGATAACAGACTGTTAGTGATAAATTTTAGGGTACTTACGTATTATCCCGGCAGTCCGCCAAGACGAGCAATTTTTTTGCCAAGAGAAATGCCAGACATACGAAATTATAAATGGTTTTGAATACGATTGGGGCAACAGTTTGGCAACTCATTTGACGGAAAAATAGTTTGGTTGGAATGACCACCGGGATAATACGTAAGTACCAATTTTAGGTTAGCTATGGAAGGTAAATTTCCATAAAATTGTTTTTCTAGGGAAATCTAGAATTTAAATATAAACAAATGACACTTTTATGGCATAACAGTGACTATTCACCACAAATGAATTCTCATCCCTAAAGAATAAGCATATTGATTACTTTAGGAGTTAATTACCTTAATGTTAAGTTAATTAACTCCTGTTGAGATTTTTTTTTTCCTGGTTACTGTTTCAAATTTAAATCAGTTAGTAATAGCAAGGTTAATGCAATGTGTCATGATTTAAGAAAAACTGAAAAGCAACAAAATTCAAATTTAACATCTGAGTGTTTTCTCTTACATTAAAACTAATTTCATTGGGATATTGTTTTTTTGTGTGATTGTGGAATGCTACGTTAGGACTATCTGCCAAGGATGGGGCTGCCTTGGTAGGAGGACTTTATACGGGTTTCTAACGCTTATTCACATGTGATATTAGTAACAACTTGAATCAATTTAGTACTATGGTACTATACTATATCTTTCATTCCTGATATAAAAAATATGTATTTGCTTATTAATCGGGGAATACTTAAATTTGTTTACTATTCGGTTGTCGAATATTTAAGTATTTGGCCGAACCGTCACGGTATACTGCCAGTATACCGAATATTCGGTGCATCCCTACATTGTACATTACCATACATAAAGAATTTGTTGATAGCTTCATTACAAAATGAGTAACACATGGTATACTCTTACTAAAATTAACACTTACATTATTGGGTCTTTCGGAAACCTATGATATTAGCGTTCAGGTTCTTTCACTCTAGCTGTGTCACAAAGGACACACTTAACATGGGAGGACTTCTTTTTTCTGTAGAAAGAAAAACTAATTAAAAAGGGGGAAAAGTCAAAACAAAAAGTTTTAGAAATGACAATATTGAAGCAAAATAGCTCGTACATTAACATGAAATATTTTTACAAATAACTTTTATCCGCAATGTCTGTAACCAAGGGTAGAATCTTGTGTTTTGTTTTCTTTTTGTGCTGCCCCTCGGGCAATCTCTGAAATTATTTTGGTCACCCCCAAGTACAGTTTGTTGCCCATGCAACTTTTGCTATACAAATTTTTTTTTTTTAATTGCGGCCATTACTATGAAAAATGGATTTTTGACTACGTCTGATTTGACTATGATGGCAGAATTCTCTTGACGGTGATCGGCTGCTTGTAAACAAATAGGAAACGAGCACACTGAAGATAAAACAATAGTAGTTTCTTTCTTTCTACTCTTTTTGATAATTACCATGAAAGAAAATTCTTTTCTTTTTGGTTGCCCTAAGGGCAACTGAATTCTTTGTTTTACTTGCCCGTTTAAAAATCTGACTGCCCTGGGTAAGCAGACAACCGCAACTTTCGAGCGCTGTCTGTAACTGAGTTCGAATAATTTTAGATTATGCAATTCTCTGTTAATAGTGTCCAGAAGGCTGCTTTTAATTACAGCAAAACTACAAAGGTTATCTGCGTAATGGGGGGGATCAAGGGTGGCAAATAGGGGGTGCAGTTGCACAACCAAATGAAAAATTGAAATGAAACCCCTGGGGGAAGGGGGGGGGAGAATGCCTTTGGGTCGAGAACTTTAAGGGGACAGCCTACTTTTAAAATGCCCCAAAAATTGATTTTGAGATTTTTATCTAATTAAATAGTTTACTTTATTCTAAAAAGATTGATACCAACCATTTTTCTGTATGACAATTATTTATTGAGATAGAAAGGAAAATGTAAACGCAAGTTGGGCAGCATGCTGTAGAAGCTGCAACTAATGTTGACACTAAAAGCATAAAAGAGGCAGAAAAGAAATGTTCAGAATTTAATTTAGAAACTCGAAGAGCCAGAAAAATGCTCAACAGTTCTCAGTTTGATGCAATAAAAGAAAACGAAGGCAATGTGCATGAAAGCGGAAAATTTTAAATCGAAAAGTTCATAAAGTGAAATAAAATCAAATTTTTATGTTGCGTAGTAAAAAAAATATATACATGGATATAATTATTAAAATAATTTCAAATAATGTACTTTACCAATATTCGTGCCTTTATATCCTAAAAATGTATCTTTTGTTAAGGTATGTACATATTTTTTCATATTTACAATTGTCGAGCTTTTCTTTAGATTGATGTTTCTTAAGCCATATTAAAACATATTTTGGGTTAATAATTTTAAATACTCAGAAAATTATTTTTAAATAGTAAATGTTTCAATAGAAAATGTTTTTAATTTTTAAAAATTAAATTTATGTTCCAAAACTACAATTTGAACTTTAATTGGCGTTTTCTCAAAACACTGTTTTTCAAGTTTGCGCGCATGATATTTCAAAAACTATTTAAAATATCATCTTGAAATTTTTCTCAGGCATTTATTTTAATATAATGAACAAAATGAACTAAAATGAAATGGTTGTGTTTCATAGAAAAAAAGTTATGATTGTAAAACTATCAAAATTTTTATGATAATTTAAACTTTTAGATTAAATATTTTTTTAAATTTAAATTATGAAAATAATTAAACCATTTTAGTTTAGATTGTTAATTATAATGTTTTGTTAATTTAGAAAAAAATTATGAGGATCAAAGGAATTCTAATTGAGATATCTTGCGCGCAGTGGGAAAGTACCCTTGAATTGTTTTTACAATATTGTGTGGTAAAATAATATTTTTTAAATTATCACATTTATAATAAACTACAATAATATTTTTAATCAATAGAGTAATGTCATAGTAGTTAACTGAAAAAAAATTGTGTTTCTGCATGCATTCATTATTTTTTTTTTTTAATTATGAAAGTTGAACTAAAATTTCTACATTTTCCCATTCTTAAAAGTAGGCTGTCCCCTTAAAGGAATATTTACATTACAACAACTGGAGAAAACCACGGGAAAAATAGCCATATTTCATTATATGATAGATCATCATTTCTCATCTTTCCTATACAGTCGAACTCTTATAGCAAACCCAGTATATAACTAACAGGCACGTATCCAGGCTGGTGGTTAAGGCAACTGTAAGCCAGCCCCCTCCCCCCGAATATCTGACTGTCTACTTAGCTTACAGACGAAACTTAGGTTACAATTTGATACACAGTCCTCAACAAAATAAAATCTTAGGTATGGCACTCCATATCAAAATATCTCGTGGCCAACCTTTCTAAAATTATAAATTGATAATCAAGATACAAGATATGTGTTACAAATTTCATTAACTAAAATTTGCTGTAGGTCATGATTGGGCTCCAGCATAAAAAAAATTGAGATTTTTAAAGTAGTAAAAGTTATGTGATGGAAACAAATGATGCAGGGTTGGCTAGTTTTTGACGCATGACAGTTTTTGACAGTTTTAACCATGGTTTAAACCATCATGTCAAAAACTGTCACAAACCTCACATATTGAGTGGAAAAAATAAACAATACTTTTAAGTGTTTTACTTTATTGCAAAATAGCTTGTACTTTAATATCTGCAATGAATTAATCAATTAATATTTAGAAAAATAAAGCACTACAATCAGTAAAAAATGCTTACTTTGTTTACATCTATCAGGTTCATTTATTTTTAAGAAGTAAGACCATTATGTACTTTGTAAGGATGTGCTTACTCATAGCATTCAAGTCCCAAAATTTTTTACTAATTCTATTTTGAATGGAAAACTTTAGTATACTAATAGTTAAAACGATCTGATCTTTATCTCTTTAGTCTAAATGAGTGAAATTGCTATGCTATTGGCTATTCCTTAAAGCCTTTTCAATTTAGATATTTAGATTAAACCAAAAATAAACTTGATGTTTCTTCTAGGAAATGTTTACCCATACTTTTGTTTGAAATTTTTGAAAAACTGCAGAATATTATTCATTAATTACATATATCAGTGGTGTAGCCGAGGGGGAGTCACAACCCCCTCCAATGAGGAATATTTTTTGTCATACAAGAAGTATATTCTTCGTCATACAAAAAGTATATTCACTCCAGTATCACACACACACGTATACATATATGTGAGTTGCAGTAGTCGTAACCACACACACACACACGATAAATTTCTGGCTGTGCCACTGATATAAACAATTTTTATATATAATATTGTATACATTAAATTTATAAATTTGTATTATATAAATAGTATTAAACTAATTATTCTTAGTGAGCACAGCTTATGTGCTAGTATAATGGTTATATTTTAATATGATTAATTTTAATTAGGCATTTAGTTTAATGCAAAATGTAAATATACTGCATAATTAGTTTGCATATTGTTCTCTTTCTTTTATGGATTAGGTTTTGACGGTTTAAACCAGTTTTTGATGCTTGTCATGTCGAAAACCAGTTTTTGAAGTCAAAAACCCAACCCTGAAATGATGGTATATCACATGCAAAATGAAACTCAAAGTACGCTGCGAACTACTAGACTAACCACTAAACAATAAAAAAAAATAACAATTTGTATTTCCTCCAATTTTCTTAGCTACTTAATATTGAATATAATTCTTGTGTTTCTTCACATTAATTTTAAACACATGAAGTTGAGCTTTAAACGTTTCAAAAGCTCTACACTCGCCCCCCCCCGCAAAAAAATTAGAAATATGTTCCGAGACTAAATTAAAACTTCTGATATAAACTGCGATGAAGATAAACTTCTTTTCTTCTAAGAAGCTGAAATCATCCCCCCCCCCAAGATTCGATATTATATTTTTAGTGTGCACTATATCAAAAATAACTCAGTATTTTTTGTGCACTATAGCAATCACAATAAAAAAGTACAAGAATATTTCACATAATGGCCGCAACGGCAAATAGATTTACGTTCTCTTTCAAAATATCGCAAACATAGAAAGTGCAGACAAAAACACCTTTCACGAAATATTTACACAATTGTAGAAAAAAAATACTGATTTGATGTGCAGCATATTCTTTGTTGCATCGTCATTTAAACAAACAATACATAAATCAACATATAAAAAAAACAATGTAAATGACAGTTAAATAACATAAAAGATGTACTTACATTTTAGAATATAATTCTATATCCTTTGCCATGACGATCAGCAATGTATCCTGAAATAAGTTCAATGGCGACTCCGACCCTCCGACTTCCCACGTTGTTGATGTTTGGGAATTCCTCCCGACCGCCAAGAATAACGATTAGTACGCATTCGCGAGTTGAATGTTGTAAACATAATATCATTTCTGTATTCCTTGATATTCGCCAATGTTGTAAACAGAATATCTCAGCGATATTCCCTGATATTCACCAATGTTTAAAATAGTATATTGAATACTGTATTAGGATATACTGTATACTGTATTAGGATAGGATCAACTTCAACTTACCCTTCTCCAGTTTAACTTGCCTTCGCTGGTCTTCAGGCTGCGTATCGCCAAATTGAGATAAAATTGCGTTCCGAGGGGAACATTCATGTTCGGAACGCAGTTCTGAGATAACTGAGTCACCAGAGCTAGCTGCCGCCAGACGCTGACTCGACGGACCGACTGGAACACACCAAATGGAAAGGACTCCTGGGGGGGGGGTAAGGGTTGTCAGACGGGTTAGGGGCGTTGTTTCTACCGAGAATATCCAGCATTTCTTCCCTTTCGAGGTCAAGTGAGAGTTGCCCAGAAACCGGTGGGGGGAAAACGAAGGGAGAACGGTGCATCTCAGTACACATAGATATAATACACCATAGATACGTGGAACCTGTACTAGAGAGTGTGCGGAACATAGGGACGAGGAATCGGGACCCGTGTCTAGCTATTGGGTGAAATCACTGGCCCTCTCGTTTCCCTTCTAAGAGAGGAGGAGTTTTGAAAGTGATGGATGATCCGGACGGAACGAGATGGGGGGAGATGGTCTATGGTTTTAATTGATCTGTTTCCTTAGGATAAATTCGTATGGGAAAAAAAAGATTGGATTTTCGTTGTATTTGTTAAACAAATAAGAGCTACACTTTTTTATTCCTTCTCAAGACTCAATTTTTGTTCTATCTTTTTATTTATTTATTTTTTAATTCTCATGATTTTTAAAATTATTGCTCATTTTATTTATAAGTTTGCCCAGAGAGTTGCCCAGAAACCGGTGGGGGGAAAACGAAGGGAGAACGGTGCATCTCAGTACAAGGGGGGAAAAAAAGGGCTTACAGCGAGTCAGCGTTTAAATAACAGGTATGGTTGGGCCGTTGTTGTTCCCGAGCAAGCAAGACCGCCTGTCAGAGAGAGTAGACTTCAAATGGAAATCCCCCCACCCTCACCCAAGGGCGTATCCAGAAACTTTTTTCGAAAGGGCGCAAATCGTGAATACTCATTTTGTCTAGTGGTGTAAATCCCACTTAATATTAGTGAATTTAGCCCAATTTATCTATAGTAAATATATTTTTCTCGGTAGGGGAGTGCGTCCCCTGTACCCTCCCCCTGGATCCGCTTTTGCCCTTACCCTTCTGTAGGATTGGCGGTGTCAGGTCCGTTGCTAAGAGGGTGGTCACAGGAGGGAGGGAATGCAATGCACCCAGGTTTCAGCGGGGCACCCAAATCAAAGTACTTTTATATTTTTTATTGTGTCTAAGACCCCCATACCCACACGCACATGAAGTGGAAAATTTCAAAGATTTCTCTATAAGTTGACTGATAGTGTTTTTACTACTCTGCATTTGAGGACTAAAATATCATTTAAAAAAAGAGTCTTTTTACATACATTATTCTTTTTCCAGTATACCCCAATTCTGTTCAAATGTCACTCATCTCGCATCTGCTTTTTAACCTTGAGAGGAGAGAAAACATTGGAGATATGTGTGATGCAGATCATCACATATCTATTTTTAATTATCGATTACTTATTTGTTAATTATTTCTAAATTTAATCTGAGTTCAAAATTTATTCTTTGCACTTT
The DNA here is from genome assembly GCA_038373885.1 of Cheiracanthium punctorium. NCBI lineage: Eukaryota > Metazoa > Arthropoda > Arachnida > Araneae > Cheiracanthiidae > Cheiracanthium > Cheiracanthium punctorium. The sequence goes on from JAWZYV010014318.1 coordinate 569,843, forward strand.
CGATTCGGATTCTCTTCTAACATTAATTTCAGATAATCTTCTCTCTTCGGATTCTCGTCTAACATTAATTTCAGATAAAGGTGCACACAGAACAAACACGTATGATAAAAAAAAAAACCTCTTTCAAATTATTTCACTGTAACGAAAAAATTATTCGCATTCTAAATTTGTCGGATGTGGGTGGACACATCCGACTAAGGGGCCATGGATCCAGGATCAGAGATTGGCCCTCCTCTTCCTTTTCTTTTACAGTCGAGTGCTACATTATTATTGCATGGTTATATCTTACCCATACTCTTATTTGAACGTAATTTAACCTGAAAATGTAGGGTATAATTCAAGGGTTGAATGGATGAATTTGTCGCAGTTTACGAGGGTTGCTATTTATATTTCTGGCCTAATAATGAAACAATAAATATTTGTGATCGAAATTGGTTTTATTGTTTTCCAAAATATTCTCCATGAAGATCAATGCACTTTTGTATGCGTTTGAACCAATTTTCGAAGCACTTTCTCCGACCGCTTCTTCGGGTGCCGAAAATGAAAATCATTGTCCACGTAATTTATTTTTGATGTACGGGAATAAAAACAGTCATTGGGTGCCAAATCAGGGCTGTACGGTGGATGACCCATCCATGCGATGTTTTGGTATTTCAGAAAATCCTTTGTTTGAGCCGATGTGTTAGAGCTCGCATTGTCGTGATGAAGAATTATGCGTCTCTTCTTCTGCTTTTTTCGAATTTCTCCGACGACTTCTGGCAAACAAATTGTCGTGTACCATTCAGAATGGACCGTCCCGCGTTGCTCTAACGCCACTGTCGCCACGTGACCGGTAATGCCACTTCGGTAATGCCGAAGGAACAGGCAACCATTTGTTTCGATGTGCTTCTTGCTCGAACAATGTTTGTTGGATTTCGCTCATCTTGGAAGACCGATACAGTCGATTGCTGTTTTGTTTCCGGCTCATATGCCTAGATGCATGATTCGTCACCTGTGTAGATGTTATACACAGCCTTTGATGCACCTTGATTGTATTTTGTCAGATTTTCCTTGCACCAATCGATACGAGCCCTCTTTTGGGCCTTTTTTTCGATTATGCTGGATCCAACGCGAACGATTCATTTTTACGGCCAAGTGTTCATGCAATATCTTATCGATGCTTGTCATACTAATGTCCAAAGACACCTCAATCTCACGGTATGTCACATGACGATCTTGCTTAATCAGTTCTCGCACAGCATCGATATTTTCTGGCACAACAACTGATTTTGGACTACCTGCACGGAATTCGTCCTGGATCGAACACCGACCACGATTAAATTCGTTATACCCGCTTTTTACAGTGCTGTAAGGATGGTGCTTCATTGCTGTATAAAGATTTAAGTTCATCGAAGCACTCTTGTCTTGACAATCCACGTCGAAAGTTATGAAAAATAATTGCACGAAAATGTTCATGAGTCAACTCCATTTTTTTAACGAGATGAATTTTTAAATTTCCTGTAAACAACACAAATCAAGCTGAAATGGCAAATCGTTCTGAAGAATTTATGTTTACAAATATCAAATTTTCGATTTAAATCTCTGCGATCGCCTAGCAGCGCTTTCTGTTTCCAAGGCCAGAAATATAAATAGCAACCTACGTATCACTCATTCATGGAGGGCAAGTACCAGGATCGTCCAAGATACAACTGTTACTATCATCAATATTCATACTTAGATTAGTACACTTTCATTATTTTGTTGACTTATAGCAAGAGAAACTTTGTCGTTTTTTCAGCTTCGATTCGTTGTTCAGAAGCCAAAGTTTCCTGTATGATTTCCTTAGCATCTTTTTGGTCTAAAACCGACTGAACAGCAGAGCACGAAGGTTGGCCATCTGGAACTGTTGTAGGTTCTGATATATCATGAGGCTGAATCGCTTGTAACTCTTCATTTTCCTGACACTTCAAAAATTTAGTAATAGGTGGCGATCTTCAGCTGCTTTTTCTAATTTCTCTTTTTGTAAGCTCCAGATTTATGTTTATAGTTTGACATCTTAAGTTATCGATGTGTTATGTAATCCAAAAAATATGAAGTGAATGAATATAGTATATGAATACAATTTCGTTAAATGGGCTAGTGTTTTATGAAAATATGCATATGTATATATATATATATATATATATATATACATATGCAATATAGGTGTTATATATATATATATATATATATAACACCTATATTGCATTATTTTATGTACCTGTATTATATATTGCACATTTCTCAACTCTTTTGAAATAAATGAAATTTTTGAGGGGAGAGGAAGCTATAATTTAGCGCAAATTATCAAGTCAATTTTCCAATTTCAGTTACGCGGAGCACCATGCTCGATGCGAAAATTCTAATACTATTTCTGAACTAAAGCAAAAAGAAAATTTCCTAAATTTCCGGATTCGTAGTGGAATGTCCTATTATTAATTCATGATATCTATTAAAAAATTGTCAGAGGCTCATAATCAAAAACCACATTTTCACATTTAGAGCATATATCATTACACGCTGACAAAAAACTATGCTTCTCTAATAAAGCTACATGAACATCGCACTGAGAAACGAGTATATCTGTAATAAATAATAATGAGAAAAAAAAAAGCATTTGTCTGAGTAGAGACTCAATTTCTGTCTCGAAAAAGGTGGATTGGAAAGTAGGGAATGCAATTCCGATCCCACGGGAACGGGATCCTACGAGATCCCGCACCCATATTTGCGGGACTAGTCCCGCGGGATTACGATCCTAATCCCGCGGGATTGATACCGAGAAATAAATTATATTTTATTAAAATTCACGCCGCTTTCCCAACCACTAGACCGAAAATTTTTGAATATTCATGTCTTTCATCTAACAATAAACGAATCCATACTTACAAATTTTAATTTAAAGTTTTGTTGTTTAAAATTATCTTTCAATGGGAGCCTGGATCCAACATCTAAATCAAAACACCGTAATCTAAATTTCTCGAAAACGTCCCAATCCCAAGTGAACTGAAATATTTCATACTCATTTATCTCTTAGCGAACAATCATGAATTCATAATAAAAAGTTTTCATTTTAGTTATTAATTATTTTTAATTCACACTTTTAATTATTTTACTAAAGTTAAATCTAGACAAGGAAAGGATTCATTGGATGGGTTCGATTTTGTACGTTCTTTTTTCAGCAACGAAGAAAATAACGTAAGTATGTGAATGTATTTTTCTGTAAATTCCTCAATTTTAGAAACTAACATAACTCATACTAATATATTAAGACACTAGCTGAAGTACCCGTCCTCGACGGGTTAGTGAATGCAAATTTCCAAAAAGCAAGAACTTTCGTCAGCATTGTAGGAGTACACAGAATGGATGTAGTAGGTTGCCAAAGTAAGGTTATAATTTTTATGTATAGTTAAAATATTACAGGTTAGAGAGTCACTAAGTAATACCATTTGATTCGCTTTAGTCGTAATTATGGGATGCGCGAATGAATATTTACACATACTGAAATAATTTTTGCAAAATCTCAAAATTTAATCAACATTTTGAAAAATTGGAAGCCTAGAATTTAAGTTGAGTGACAACCTATCATGTCACCCAAATTCGTTTCATTCCCTGCAGTCTTTATTTCGTGATGCTGGAACAATTTTCAGCATTTTAAAACGATTTTCGCAAAATCTCAAAATGTAATCAAAATATTTTTAAAATTCAACGCCTATAAATTAAGATTAGCAACTACCTATTATATCACTAAATTTCGTATCATTCGTATTAGTCGTTATTACGTGAAGTTTGAAGAAATCATCATTGAACGTATTTTGAGAGAATTTTCACAAATTCTCAAAATCTAATAAAAATGTTTAAAAAATTGGACTCCTATAGTTTATGTTGAGCAACGACCATCTATCATGTGACCAAATTTCATATCATTCGCTTTAGTCATTATTACTTAATGCGGGAACAAAGATTCACTCAGTTTTTAACGATTTTCGCAAAATCTCGAAATCTGATCAATTTTTTTTTAATTAGATGCTTATAGTTTAAGGTGAGTGACCACCTATCATTTCACCAAATATCATTTTTTCACCTTTGCAGTTATTATGTGATGTGCGAACACAAATTTACGCAGTTTGAAATGATTTTCGCAAAATCTTAAAATCTAGTCAAGATTTTTTTTTTAATTCGACGCCTATGTTTTACGTTGAGTGAGCACCTATCATGACACCCAATTTCATATCATTCGCTTCAGCCGTTTTTACGTGATGCTCGAACACAAATTTACGCAGTTTGAAAGGATTTTCGCAAAATTTCAAAATCCAATCAAGATTTTTTAAAAATTCGACGCGTACGTTTTAAGTTGAGTGACTACCTATCATGACACCCAATTTCATATCATTCGCTTCAGTCGTTTTTACGTGATGCTTGAACACAAATTTACGCAGTTTGAAATTATTTTCGTAAAATCTCAAAATCCAATCAAGATTTTTTAAAAATTGGACGCCTATGTTTTAAGTTGAGTAACCACCTATCATGACACCCAATTTCATATCATTCGCTTCTGTTGTTTTTGCGTGATGCTTGAACACACATTTACGCAGTTTGAAACGATTTTCGCAAAATCTGAATATCTAATCAAGATTTTTTTAAAATTCGACGCCTATGCTTTAAGTTGAGTGACCACCTATCATGACACCCAATTTCATATCATTCTCTTCAGTCGTTTTTACGTGATGCTTAAACAAAAAAAGCGTCACGGACAGAATGACAGAATGACAGAATGACAGACAGACAAACTTTTTTTTGAGGGTCGCATCGGATTCCCGGGTGCTTGAAACGGATAGAAATCGCAAAATTTTTGAATTCCAAGAAATGTACAGACAAAAGTCTAATTTTATTTATATAGATAACTTACTGTATTATTCTGAAAATCATGATTATAATTTTCATATTTCTGTAAGTTATTGTACAAATTATCTCATAAGATTAATTATTATTATTAAAGTTAAGCTTCATAGTGCTTGAAAGCTCACTTTTTTTTTTTTTTACTTTTCTCTGTTGAAATGAAGCCCTGGCTAAATGAAATGTCAATCCCGCAAGACGAAAAACAGCGCGGGGTTGCATTCGATATTGGAAAGATGGGGCAATCCTTTTCGTTTTGCACGCCCGTGACGGGAGAGGGATTTGTGTGGGCGTCTTCCCAGCATCCGCGGCAACCACAGAGTGGGGTTAGAAGGACAATAGAGATGGGAAGAGAGATTAGTGTTTTTTTTTTCTCCTTATTACGTTGGTAACGAAATAAAGGAATTCCAGAACTCAGCCTTACATGCCCACTTTTGCACCGTAGCTTTCTTATCAGTTCTGTGCTTTCCTGTGTTCAAAATAAAATTATGGGATGCAAGAAGCTCTTATTCCAACAGGGAACGGACCTCATTGAGTACGCATTCAAAGCGATCTATATTAATGACTAGGTCATTTCATCTCTCACCCCCTTGTTGAAAATAGTCCGAAAAATGTGTCCCCAAAAATGCGACATAATTATGCATCTATTTAAATACTATTATTTCACAACAGCTTTAATCTATTGTTGCACTACCTCGTAAGCTGTAGAATATGCGTCACTTGTATTTTTTACTTGTATTTAAATACTATTCGTTCAGAACAGCTTTCATCTATTGTTGCACTATTTCGTAAGCTGTAGAATAGGCATCTCGTGTATTTTTCTATAAATAGGTTACAATCCTAAAAATTTCAACACAGGGTTAATAGGCGAAAGACACGAAAGATGAGAGATAAAATGACAGAGTCAATGAATATCGTTTTAATATGGCAATAATGACACTAAAAAATGAGGGGGGTCCAGGGGGATCTCCCCCTGACGAGGCTCGAACAGCAGAGTTATATATATATATTTGAAACGAGTGAAATTAATTATTTTACTCTTTGGATTATGCATACAATGCATTGAGTTGAAATTTACTTTTTTTTTTTTTTTTTAAAGACTGAATACATCGATTAGATCAAGAATTATTAATTATTATAAGGGTTAAGATTCAGATTTCATTTTAACCCTTTAACGCGCAGTGTTCCAGCTCTGGGCACACCCAACTCTGCCGTTTTGACTGTTGCCAGTCACGAAGAATAGATTGGATTTCTATAAAAATAGTGGCGGGTGACATCGCTCCACGAGAATCCTTTACTTTTTAGCACATCCTTTCCCGTCTAAAAAGGGTCACGATTCTTTTTAACAGCACTGACATCAGCTGAAAAGTGGAAGAATGCGAGAACAGCTCCATAGATTGCCCAATGCCGAAAAAAGGGCAGCCGTTGCCATCGCTCGACTGAACGACCCGCAAGAGGGCGGACGATCGAAATGTTCATCGCGTGCCACAGATCTAGAGACCCCTTTTTTGACGACAGCTGGCTGTGCCGCCGCACAGCCGTACAAACATTCAACAAACATAACATACATACAAACATAACATACAAACATACAAACAGCCAACAAATTCATTCAGAACCAAATTCAACGACGAAACATTTTGTTATGATATTTTGCTAGCTATTTTTAGTTTATTTTTGCTGTTACAAATTTCGTGAGTGTTGAAATGTTGAAAATATACACTATTATGTACGATTTAAAGATGCATTTATACAAACACGGTCTAAAAATGTAACACATTAAAATAATCGATTAAATGTTTATTTTTGCACACAAGGAAAAAGAAAACTTTATCTGAACAAAGATGTATGATGCATCTAAGAAATAAAGCAGGGATAAATATCAGGAATAATGCATTATTTTATGCTGGAATTCAAGCGAGATAATTCTCCAACCAGTTGAAGCCGCACTAAAATATTTTTAAAAATCTTGTTAACTCTCAATTTAATAACAGTACATGTTCGAAGAAGGCTTACTATGTATAGCACATTTTTAGGTATTCTACCTGACAAAATACTTTTAAAAAAATCAAAGCTAAAAACTAAAATAGTAAAGCAACATTAACAAATTCCAATGTCAAAACACTGAATGAAAGATTGAGAGGGATGGCAAAATTATGGATGGCAGCAGAAATCCATTTATTTGTCAATTCTTTATTAGATAGTGGAAACCCAAACCAGAAAGTTACACTATAATATGAAAGTTATTTAGAAAAATTAAGTAAAATGACAGTTTGCAGCATCGGAGCATTGCACAAAGCTTGTGCACTTTTTGTGCACAACATTGCACAAAAAGCATCGGAAATAATCCTCCCATGATAACTTTGCTTGGGATAACTTAACTTTTTATGGCTTTTCATACATTTTATAATCTACTATTGTTTGTTCAGACAGGGATGTGTAAACTTATACGTACATTCCATTAAAGCACTGATTTAATAGAATTTCAGTTAATATTTAAAATTGTGTCAACAGTCAGGTTTTTTTTTTTTTTTTTTTACTTAAACTGTGGAATGGTACAATATTACAAAGCTGATATGCTTATTTCAAAAACATAAGTTAAAATACTAACCATAAAACACTAACTTAATAAAGCTTACTTAAACAAAAGTATAAACAAACATAAATAAAAACTTAAACAATCACGTTGAACTAAAAAGAAAATGAATTTAATATTAAAACTAGTAATTTTAAAAGTCGTTAAAAAATGCTCAAATGTGGAAAATCTAGTTAGAATAAATAAGATAAATTCAATATCCTCAGTTCAAGAGTTATTTTTGAAAAATGATAGAAAAATTAATCATTTCCTGTAAAATATGATTAATAATTATTCGTAAAAAGTAAATTACGATGCTTTATTTATCTCATTTTTTATAGTTTAAGTGCCAAGTATACAATTTAAATTTAAAAATAAATAAATAAATAAATAAATATATATATATATGTCGTACGGTCAAATGTTTTAGGATTATATTTATATAGAAACATGAATTAAGCAATGTCTACTTTAATTCAAGAAGGATGTGCAATATCTTCTTCAATTACTTCACAAAGTGAACGAAAAGTATCAGTAAATAGGAAATTTAAAAATACTATCGTTATCGAACATCAATTGGTATTTGATTTTTAATAACACCAAGTTCAAGCAGTTATTACCTGTGAAAGGATATTCCACCTGTTGGTAAATTATATGCACCATAAAGAAAAAACCCTGAAATTTTCAGTTTGAAAACACAGACTACTTTTTGCTACTATACTGTTTTTATTATTCTTTTGCTTATTTAATTTTTTTTATAGCAAATATGCAGCGATTATTATAAATAAGTTTTGATACCACATTATAATGAAAATAAACTGTTGATAATATTCTAGTAGAAAACTATGCAAAATATGACATGTGTGTTTAATGTCTAATAATAATCCAAATTAAAGTTAAATGAAAGCAAACTAAAAATGTAGAATGAAAAATATATTTCAAATTAATTATAAATGATCTTTTTTACAGTTTACCAATGAAAATCACATTCACTTTGATTTTTGTGGTAATATTTGTAAATCTTTACTAATTTTTCACACTGCTCTGAGCCTAGCCTGTTCCGCAGCTTAGACCATATGAATCCAAATCTAGAGAAAATTCTCTCAATGGAAGCAGAGCTAGATAGAACAGAATTCAGAGACTGAAAAAGGAGTGTCTGAGATTCTTTCCATTAGTTATATATATATATATATATATATATATATATATATATATATATATATATATATATATATATATAACTAATAATATTTTCCCTTAAGAAATATAAATAAAAAACCCTGAAATTTTCAGTTTGAAAACACAGACTACTTTTTGCTACTATACTGTTTTTATTATTCTTTTGCTTATTTAATTTTTTTTTATAGCAAATATGCAGCGATTATTATAAATAAGTTTTGATACCACATTATAATGAAAATAAACTATTGATAACAGGGGCGTAGCCAGAAATTTTTCATGGGGGGGGGGTTACGACTACTATAACTCATGTATATGTATACGTGTGTGTGATAATAGAGTGAATAATATACATTTTGTATGGCAAAAAATTTCTCACGGGGGGGGGGGGTTATGACCCCCCTAACGCCCCCCGTGGCTACGCCCCTGATTGATAATATTCTAGTAAAAAACTATGCAAAATATGACATGTGTGTTTAATGTCTAATAATAATCCAAATGAAAGCAAACTAAAAATGTAGAATGAAAAATATATTTCAAATTAATTATAAATGATGTTTTTTACAGTTTACCAATGAAAATCACATTCACTTTGATTTTTGTGGTAATATTTGTAAATCTTTACTAATTTTTCACACTGCTCTGAGCCTAGTCTGTTCCGCAGCTTAGACCATATGAATCCAAATCTAGAGAAAATTCTCTCAATGGAAGCAGAGCTAGATGGAACAGAATGCAGAGACTGAAAAAGAAGTGTCTGAGATTCTTTCCATTGGTCAGCCTCAGTAATTGTCTGTGATTGGATGATTCAAGAAAATTTCAAAACGAAGCAAACTACAAAATGATGTTGTCAATAAATATAACCACATTAAAAAAATATTTTTATGGTAGTAGTGACTGGCTAGAAGCAAAAAATATTGTTTATCAAATATCAAAGCAAAGTAATTTTATTAATAATGAAAGATGTAAACATAAACTCAAACCCAAAATAAAACATTTTTGAGTAGACTGATGCCATAGTAATAAGAAAAATTCATTATGGAATGGATTCATCTATTTGAATGGCATTAAGTAAATGTATGACCAAAAATAAATAACATAAAAGAATAATTTTTAGATTTGCAGTTTTGCTTGTAACATATTTGCATTATTGTTCTTAGCAATGATTTTTATATGAAAAAATTCAATTAATTAATGCTCATGCATATGTAAACAGATACATTGTATAAATATACAAACATACAAAAAATAACAAAAACCCAGAAAAACCCGGGTGGGTTGGGTTTTTGTACAAAACCCCGGGTTTTTGCCAACCCTGGCTAGTAGTAACTTATATATGACATGATAGAAAAGAGGCCCTGCTCTTTCGCTTTGCCTGGGGCCCCGCATGACCCTCGGGCCGGCCCTGCAGCGCTTTCTTCATTCTCAAAACAGTTTCGATTTCCTCGGAAACTTTGTAGGTGACCGGATAAAAATCAGACAGCCTTACTGTGCTAACATGCGCACAACAGATGCAATGAGAATAACTATCGCCACCCATTTTATTAAATGTTTATGATAATCTGTTTATCATAAATATAAATTTTAAATTTTTTAGCTAGCTGTAGAATCTTAAAACTTCATCAGATGAAAAAAAAAAAATCAAAATATATTTTTCTCGTTTATTTTTTATGTTTACTTAAACTACGTAGGGCTGAATCCCGGGCTCACGCAGGGCCTTCTCTATTCTACTCACCGGGCTTGCTCCTTGAAAAGAAGGGGTCTAGAAATGAGTCCGGTTTGTTCCGCTGGAGATAAGGAATACTGAGCAAATACCTTTAACGGAGGGATAATTCAAAGTGTTTAATTACGAAAAAAAATGGTAAAATAGCCTTTTTAAAGCAGTAGCACATTTATTGACTAAAAGGAAAAATGTTATTATTATAATTTTGTAATCGCCTTATTTGTTTATTTCAACTTTCTTTTAAAAACATGATGGAAATCGTTAGCGAAACCTTTTGATTTGAAAATAGTTTTCTTTCTTCTGACAATATATTTATTGCTCACCATTATTAAATTAAATTCAGAATAATTTAATAATCATGTATAGATAACCGAAATGGATGGTATGAAATCTTTGCTATTGATCATGTTTCCACCTTTCCCAAAACTCGCTAAATGTAATTTTTCATTGCAAACTCTTTAATAAATATACCAATTCTGAAAAAAGCTAACTGAATAAAGCGATTTGAGTAAGTATAAATGCATTGCCTTTAAAGAAATTATTAAAAGTGAACATTAGCATAATTTTTCTTCAAAAAGTTCATATTGGAAATCCAACTCTGAAACGCTGATATCAGACGGACGATAGCAGACAATTTTTAACAAAAATATTATTTTACTTTAGTTCCTAACTGGTTGTTGAACACATTTATTTAAGTGCCAACCTTCTATTTTCCTATTTTAAGAAAAACTTTTTGAACAAAGTTAATAGTATAATAACATAGAAAATGTTGCATATGTATTTGTGTTAAAGAAACAATACAAAATATGAAAATACAATGTTTATTCAACAATATTTTGTGGCAACTTAGCAAATTTAAGCGTGGCATTAACATTTTTCATACACATTTTTTTTAATCTTTAGTATATTAATCTTTTTAGTATATTAAAAAATATTCATATGACTGTATTTTTCTAGAATAACGTGAGCATAAAATAATTGGAAAAAGGTGAAAAGTTTGTGACATTTGATTAATATTGCAACACAAAAATGTATTTTATCCTTGAGCAGTCATTCTTTAAACAGCTTTCAGCTTAAACTGTTTTCAAATAATCTAGATTAAGGCAGCAAAATAAAGTAAAAATTTGACTTACTCTCTTTCAGTTAAATTGGCATATTATTAATCAATAATTTCAAAAAAAGCATTTGTAAAATTGTACAGTGTTAAAGTTATACATGGATTTTTTTTTCTAATGTACGAGGCATCTGCAACAATCGAAACCTTTATGTAGTGACCTTATTATATTACGTATATACTAAATATGTGATGCTTCAGAAAATATTCCAATGAAATTCTACGTTTAAGAATTTTCCCAGAGTTCCATAACTGGCATAATTTATCGCTAATTATTGTGTGTAGTATAGCTTGTGAAGAGACCTGAAAAATTTCAAGTCACTTAAGAGATTTATTTTCTTTCCTAAACAAGTCGCATGAAACAATTTTTTCCCCTTCAAAAGGCAGTCCCAATTCTTTCATTTAAAAAATGAAGAATTTTTAAAGCAGTATATTAACGAATCAAAATGTATGAGAGAGAATGGAACATTCAAAATGCCTTTTCCCGGTGTTTTCTTTGCAATGTTGCTAACATTAAGCGTATAAAAATGATTAAATACTCATGATACGTTTAAGAATAAAGTAACAAAGCATAAAATAATGAGGTAAAATCTTAAATGAGTAGTATTTTATAATAATTTTCACGTGTTACAATGCAATTTTTGTGTATGAGAGCTGTATTTGAATGTTGCATATAGCCTTCAATTAGAAATTATAGGAATACATACCATTTTTCACCATGTGCTCTAATTAAATAACACTAAAAGATATATGATTGACTCTGCATCAAATTATAACCCTTTTAGTTTTACTTTTACGAAAAATAAACGTACAAACACATATATTGAAAGAAATAAATTATGAAGCACAGGAAAAGACATTACATCCTCTCTATTATTTCTATTTTAAAGTACCTAGTTTTAAAATATTTAAGATTCCCCTAGACTTATAACTCGATACGTTGAAAAGTGGCTCTTCTTTTGAGGATAGCTTGAGTAAGTCAAAGAAAGGCTATACTAAATTTAAAAAAAAAGGTAAAGATCACTTACCTTGTAATATTAAGGCAAAATTATCCACACTTTAATGCACTTCACTTATAAATATTATTCATATTCACACTCTAGAAGTTTTTAATCACATGCTTTTAACACATACCTAGCTGCACTGAACTTCCGACTAGTACATTCTTGAATCCATTCGTGGTGAGAAAGCAAGACCGGTTTCGTGACGTAGGACAGTGGAGGGAAAGCACTGTAGTAGGCCCGAGCAGTACAATAGAGAAGGCCCTGGCTCACGTCAGGCCCGGGTCCTAGACTCAGGGGTCCGCCTAGCCCCACACTTGTGGGGGCTATGTGGAATATTTTTACCCCCAAATGCACTGTGCTGGGTTCGGGACGGGAAAGTTTTAACAAGGAATAAAGCATACTATATCATAGCAACATCATTAAAAAATCTAAAATAACTATTAAAGAATGTAAAATAACAATTTTTGGAAGCCCCTCAAATTCGGGGCTCCAAGGTCTGGGCTCGTTGAGCCTAGTGAAAGATCAGGGCCTGGTAACGATATTCCAATGAGTTCGCAAATGGTGGCTGCAACTCTGAACGCCTACAACTGTAGACTGAAGTTAGAAATCGTGACGTAGTGGTTCACAGGCAAGTTCTTTCTTTTTTAGACTGCGCTAGAGAAATAATAAGGCAGGTAAATTACAGTGCAGGCCAGACAGAATGTTGGCGCCGAAGGAGCGCATAAAAGAGACCGCAAAAAGTAATTCTTACCTATGATTATTTATTTAGTTGTTTATTTATTTTTCGTTTTCAAAGGAAGTTAAACTGAGCATGCGTTTGGGATGACTTATTATTTGCTTCCACGAAAAAGCTCAGTAATGTATAATAAAAGTGGGACCCTTTCTTTCCAAGGGGGGGGGGAGTGTTAGGGGAAAGAAATTTCCTCCTTAGGCATTGGCAAAGTTCTGTTCTAATATTTCCCTAACGTCACGTGATGTGTAATTTTGACTACCGAAATGAGGTCTATTCATGGGGCGAAAGTGTCGTTCGTGTTCGAATTATGGAAAAAATTTATCACCCCTTCTCATTTTATGCATGTGGTTTTTTAGTACGAAAGAAATGAATGTAAGGAACGTATGAAATGCTGATGGTTTAAATTATTTATAATACAAGTAAAATTTTTAGCAACACCAATAACAAAAAAAAAAAAAAAAAAAAAAAAAAAATACCGCCTTTATTTCAAGGGCGGCTCCAGACTGAATTCTCGGTGGGGGCGCCATTAAACTTTTTACATAGGTCTATAAACTGTTCAAAATGCAAACTGAACGCGTGAAATCGTGAAGTATGCAAATCTAAAGTTCTAAAATAAAATTTCGGAGGGAGCCAGTCCCCCCGTATCGCCCTGACTGGAACTGCAATTGCTTTATTTACTTTACTACTAATATACCCATGAACGTATGTAAGGAGGATGTATATGAAGGTCTAGACACCCACTTAGACTACGCAAAAGCGCTAATTTTGGTCACATATTCACTTTTTGTATCCCTGCATCATAACAGAGTATACGGTAGAAATATTTTTAAATTTCATATACATTTTTAAATTTTTTATTAATAAAAAAAATGTATAGTACTAATTTCTCGTAAACTAAATACTTTAATGAGTAATAAAGAAAATTTGTTATGAAGATCAAAAATTTGTAATGTAACTGAAATTTTGTACAAAATATTTATAGTCAAATTTAAGGTAAATCAAATTTTATAGCAATAACGGATCCCCTCCCGTCATCTGGACCTCTCCCATGTGATACCTATAGCCACGACCTTGAGTATACCCAACATATGCCAAATTTGCATTCTTTTGAAACATAATGTGTAACATTGCACGTTATAATCAAAATTTACATTTTGTTCTGGTTATATTGTTGTTGTTGTTGTAGTGTCCAAGATAGGACCTAAAGTGGACCAAAGGTAGTCCACACTGCCATGGCGATATCGAGGCAATTGCCGGAATAGCAGGACAATCAGAAATAGGTTCAGGGTTCCAGCAGCGTAGCTAGGAATATTTTCGGGGGTGGCTGAAGAGAACTGAAAATCTAGAGTGCAATATAACTTTAAAAAATCGATCGGTCTTTTTTTTCGGGGGGGGGATCCCCTCCCCCTTTTATTTTGCCTAGAAGTGTTCGCATAAAAAAATGAATTGAATGAAAGAAATGAAAAGTTAAAAAATAAAATAAATTGAGTTTAAAAATCTTTGCAGATGGAAAAACACTTTAGAAAAGATTTTTTAATTTGGCCTAGGTGTTTATCTGAACCACAAATTTCTCAAGGAAAACTTTCAAATAAGGCCGTATCCAGGGAGGGGACCAGGGGGTCCCGCCCCCTCCCCCTCACGAAATTTAAAATTTTGTTAACAAAACAATAATAATGAAGCCTTTTTCACCTCCCCCCCCCCGAATTTTTTTTTTTTCTGGGTACGGCCCTGCTTTCAAATGTACCATATTTGGTACCATGATATTAGGTGGAACTTTCAAATTTATCCACAAATACCGTAATTTTCTTCATGTGGTACCTTTACTCATTTCGGGGTTGGCTGTAGCCCCATTAGCCACTCACACGCTACGTCCCTGTAGGCTTCAGTTCAATGTTAGGACAGTTCCTGCATACCTGGTAAGTTCTGGTGCCATCTCTCTAGATTTTCATTCCTCTATGATGTTCCGTTGCGAGTATGGTCAAGGTCTTTGCAGTAGTTCTGTCTGTGTTTTCTTAGCAGATTTGGTATTTACTTTTTGTGGTTCTTTCCGTGAATTTGTGTTTTGCAACGGTGTTAAAATCACTAAGGGCGACCCAGCAAACACACACAGGTTCTCTGGACGTCTATTTACGTTCGGAAAACATCTTCTGAACGTTAGTAGATGTTCAGAGAACTTGTGTGTGTTTGCTGGGGACCTGAGAGAGTAATTCTTTATTGAGATTCCCCGCTTAATTTGAAAAAAGAATCAGCGGCCTCATTTTTATCAATACCAACATCCGCTGGGATCCACTGCTTGAAACATTTCTTCTTCGGGTTTAGGGCTTGGTCTGGCGAACTGTGTATTTTCTGTACGAGCATGGGGCAACCCTTTATGATCACCTAAAGAGCAGCTTTAGAGTCACTAAAAATTATTGATCCTTCAGCTTCTGGGAGATTTATGCACTGATTTACTGCTTCCTGGATAGCTCACATGTGTAGTTTGGGGTAAATTTACTTGCACGGACCCTGAATTGTTTTGTACCACACTGTGGAAGTGTGATGTTGACTCCAGCTGCTCCGTTCTCTAGAGTACTGCACAAGGATCCGACAGTGAATGCTGAAGTTCCCTCATGAATAAGAATCAATCTTTCTAGTTCCTTTCGCTGCCGCCCAGATGGTGTAGTGTCTTTAGAACCATTCTATTACTCCTTAGGTCCAAGTTCGAATCCCGGCTTGGGCATGGATATTAACGTCTCCATCCGTTCATGGGGTAACGCTGCCCCCCCCCACTTTCTGCCCCCATATTAAAATGAACACAATACCTTCTGGCAGTTGTAGGGGACGATGCCTAATCGGCAAGTGCCCACCCATTCCTTTAGCTTTGGTTTCGGAGATTGGTTCTTCCTTAGAGAAAAGGTTCAAGAAGGTCAGTTATAATACCTACACTTATTGGTAAAATAGAGGGCTAAATTGGTTCTTATAAAATCTCATGTTTCGGCTTATGTAAATCGGCTAATTAGAGCGCGAATTGCAATTCTTTTAATATTTCCATTGAATAAAAGGAGCGATTGGCAAGTTCTTTACTAATACAGAAGATACCACCAAGTTGAGTTCAGATTTGTGGCCTTATTCTTCGGCTCTGAACTTGGCGATAAATAAAATGTGGCCAACTTTTAAAATACTACTATCACCGAGGCAACTGGCAGCCCTTTAGGCGATAGTTTTAAAACATAGATTTTTTTTAGTTTTCTGAATTATAATATTATCAGAACTCGACCAGTTTACTATTGGACCACTTCTATGTTACTCCCTTTCCGATAAAAAAAGAATCATCAAAAACGATCCAAGTGATAAAAAATTATCGCTGAACATACATTACAAAAAATTCAGCCGGTTGATAACATCCTCTATTCTTTTTTCGATTAAAACTACACAAAAAATGCATTTACAAGCGTGTTTCATAGTCTAAGAGCCAGCGACCGCCAGACCTTCGTCATAGTATAAAAGCTGAAACTTTCTCTGCGGATACCCCCCAACAGAGGTAGGAACCATCGGCCACTCTAAAGTTTGGAGGATCGTGGCTTTGGCAGGTAACAGGTGGCAAAGGTGTAGAAAATGGCAGAAAATTTTCGTCATTTCATAAAGCTTCATTTTTTTATAGGTACTTCTTCGCAGTACTAGAAATCACTTGATCCCTTGCCAGACACATTTCCATCGTGGCAAACCCCCGCCAGACAACCTCAAAGTCATGGAAAACGGTTGTGTTCGTAAACTCCCTCGACGAAGTACGTCAAGCTGTCACAATGTACCGAGCACATTTTATACTGCTACTTCTGAACTTTCTTACGCGCGAACTTTCTTGCAGCGCGCTCGTAATCGAATTACGTTTTTTCAAGACTTTGAGGTTGTCTGGCGGGGGTTTGCCACGATGGAAAAATGTCTTGCAAGGGATCCAGTGATTTCTAGTACTGCGAAGAAGAACCTATCAAAAAATGAAGCTTTATGAAATGACGAAAATTTTCGGCAATTTTATACACCTTTGCCACCTGTTACCTGACAAAGCCACGGTCCTCCAAACTTTAGAGTGGCCGATGGTTCCTACCTCTGTTGGGGGGTATGCGCAGAGAAAGTTAAAGCTTTTATACTATGACGAAGGTCCGGCGGTCGCTGGCTCTTGCTCTATCAGGCATCAAAAATAAGGTTAGAGATTCTTTCGTGAATTTTTAAGCAAATACAGTAATGCCCCGAACTTACGCGTTCGGTGGGACTAGAGTTGCCAACCGTCCCGCGAGAGCCGAGACATCCCATTTCTGGGGCTTTAGAGGACATGCCCCACGAAAGGTGCATGCGGGACGCCGAAAGTTGTATGCGGTATGCTAAATGTCCCGCTTTTTGAATGGAATAAGTAATTTAATAATTTGAAAAATTATAATGATCGGGAAGGGATTTTAAACACTCAGTTTCTTTCCTAAATAAATAGGATCTCAGCAGAAGTGATTGTATACTTTAAGTTTCTTTTCTAAATAAGTAATATTATGATTTCAGTAAAAGTGGCTTTAATAGGCTTCAATTATTTTCCGAGTAAATAATTTTATAATTTTAAGTTATTTAAGAGCTAAGTTTCTCTTATAAATGTATAGCATCGATAGCTAAATATCCGTACATAAAAGATGGCAAACCTAGGTGGGACCGAGCGATACCTAAGTCGAATTTGCGTAAGTCGTGTAATTTCGCATATGAATATGTAAATGCAATTTTTTTTTATATTGGGGCAGACGACTAAAGAAAACAATAGAAAAAATCTTAATATATATATAAAATGCTAATGTTCGAATGTAAAGACAGGGTTTTCTCTATCACCACCAGCTCGAATTAACTTCCCGTTGGGGTAGTAAATACCTCTTGGCTTCACGGTGAAAGTAAGGGAGTTTGGTCGCGGTGGGTGAAAGTGGGTGGTTGTGGGTGGCGAAAATGTGAAAAAATATATATCTGTCCTTTTCTAACTCATGAGAACTTCTGAAAAGTTCTAAAAATTCCTGGAATGACCTAGAAAACTCCAAAATGTGTGCAACTGTTACCGTCAATCTAGAATGTTCTAGAAGGTTCTAAAAATTTCCAGAAAGTTCTAGAAAGTTCCAAAACGTGTGCAACCGTTGAAATCGATTTAGAATGATCTAGAACGTTCTAAAAACTTCTGGAATGATCTAGAAAGTTCCAAAATGTCTGCAACTGTTAAAATCGATACAGAATGATATAGAAAGTTCTAAAAATTTCTGGAATGATCTAGAAAGTTCCAAAATTTCTGAAACTGTTAAAAAGAATCCAGAATGTTCTAGAAAGTTAAAAAAATTTCTTGAATGATCTAGAAAGATTCAAAATGTCTACGACTGCTAAAATCGGTATGGAATCTTCTAGAAAGTTCTAAATATTTCTGGAATGATCTAGAAAGTTCCAAATTGTGTGCAACTGTTAAACATGGAATGTTCTAGAAAGTTCTAGAAATGTCTGGTCGAGTGAAGATCAATTGCGATGGGTGATTGTCATTCGGAAATTTTATAGCATACTGCTTCGCAGCCTCTAGCTTGAAATTCTCCGTAAAGTAACACCATTTCAGTGTATCCATTAGTATTAAACATTATCTTTCGTTTTTTTATACTCAATAAGCTACGAATTCAAATAGCATGAACTTTAGACAAACACTAACAAAGTAACTTAAACAACAGTTTTTCAACTCCTATAAAATATTAAAATTTAATGTTTATCGTCTGTTGCCATATCAGCAGGAATACTTTCTATACACCGCATGTTTAATGGTCGAATAAGTTTCTCAATATCTAAGATAGAAATCTAAATTATCTACGTTAAAAATGGATCCTTAAATATCTTTTATACCATTAAACATGCGGTGTATTTTAACCCGAGCAACGCCGGGTTTCGCTGCTAGTTGTTTTATGAAAAGATAATTCATGTGTTTGACAAATTAATACTACTAAAACCGTGAACCGCAGTTATTCTGGAGCTAAACAAAAGATGAATCGACGAGATTTTAAAATCGCTTATCTCCGGGTTCGCGTAAGTCGAAGTATTACTATATATATAGCATCTTATTATCTTATATGACCGACGACCCGATTTAATATATTCTTAGCAACGCAGTCACAAGTAGCTTTGTTTGCATAATGATGATGATGATGTTTATTTTTAAGGTTAGACCAATCTACCCTCCAAACCTAGGTACTAGTGGTAAAGTAGCTATGAGGTCGTTTGCCCTCCTCTCCCTTTAGAGTAGGAGGGTAGGGTTACACTCATCTCAACAGGAGGAGGGCTATTGTGCAACTAAATGATGCGAACATGATGCGTTAAAATTTCGGGCGATAGGGAGATGTGATATTATAATAAATTATTAATTTACATGAACTAATTATAATAAGCGGTGCCTCCGAATTCATGAGTCAAACTTTAAGGTTAGTCATACAGGAGCATTTTTTGAATAGCAATGTGGGGTCCGAAATGAAAAGTACCATATGGTTTCAGCACGACTGGGCTCCCCCCTTTTCCGAAATAACGTGCTTAATTAGCTCAGTATTTCCTGTTTTTCCGTCTGCACTTTGCAATCAGTATCGGAAATGAAAAGTGTAGTTGGAAAAAGCAGGAAGTGACGGAGAGGGACTCGGAAAAACAATCTATAACATCAAGACATTTTCTTTTCCCCTTTAATTTAATTGCCCTTATACATGTTTGATAAATAAGCAATGATTTGGTTAAACAACACTCGAGAAAGAGCTATAATTGTTCAATTTTTTACACATCTAATAACTACTCGTAAAAAAACAAACAAAGAAACAAAAAACCCTCTTAAGCATTTGTTAAATCTTTATTTATGGGGAGAGTGTGAAAAAGGATTTTAAATTACAACATTTAAAAAATATTATTTGTAGAATATTCTGTAATTATCCGATAATGAGGCACTTCAATTGTAAATTATTATTATTATTACTACTATTTCTTTTTTCTTCTAACTCTTTTAAATGACGGACACAAATTCTCCAAACCACTGTTTCAGATTTTTATAGCATCCGAGTGTTTGTATTATTTGACAAGAAAAATAGAAATAGAAAATGAGCATTTTGGTAATTGGTATTAAAGTATTATTTCGTGTTTAAAACATTAGCGAATTAAAATGTTTCTTTAGCAATTACGATGAAATAATTATAAAAATACGAAAAAAAACACTCAAAATAGTGGTGTTAAATGATAAAATAGATAAAAACTCTGTGAAAAAAAACACACATAACATGTTATAAGTAACATTTTATATGTGTTTTTTTCACAAATTTTTTATTTATTTTATTTTAATTATAAAAATATGCTATGTTTGCTTTATAAATTGTGCATAAAAATAAACATCCAGCAGAATATGTTCACACGTTGCTTCTATAATATCATATTTAAATTCTACAATATAGTTACGCAAACCCTGGTTAACTGACTTTGTCACAATTACGATTCAAACACTCCAAAACAAAACTTTTACTGCCATTAATCCAAACAGATTAAAAAGTTATCGTCTAAAAACGCAATGCAATTCACACCGTTGCATCGATCGGCTTGAACATTTTCATAATTATCTAAAAAAATACAGAAGAATACTGCGCTAATATTAAAATCTGAAAATACACCCGTTCTCTGATTTTTAAGCGGCATTTCGCTATTTTCAGCTCTATTTTATTTCCGAGAGTAAAAAAAAAAAAGATTATCATTTGCGTGTCAAAATTACGTGTCGCAAGTGACATTGACGTCCTATTGAAGTTACGGTTATGAGGCTTTGAAGGGAAAATTAAGATTTCAATTCGCTTAAAATGGTTTTTCTAGATTACCCAGTTTAACGTTTTTACACATATAAAATTATTTTTTATGCATGAAGAATTGCTATAGAAGAGGATGTTCCCACCAAATGAAATCTTTCGGATGCGGAAATTTTCGGAGAGTATGAAATTCCGATTTCGGTATATAATAAAAATTGAATATGAAGTTATCTATTTTAAGCGGGCAAAGATTAAATATACTGAATATAGACATATTTTTGTCAAATGTATTTTCGAGCGCCTGTTGTAATTGTCTCCACAACAGGCCTTATCCAGGGATGTACACAGAAAAAAATTTCGGGGTGGGTCCAAAAATTTCGGAGGGGGTCCAAACGGTGAAAAAGGCAGAATTTTATACAACAAAACTTCATTATTCTTATTTTGTTTACAAAAACTGAAATTTCGGGGTGGGTCCAAAAATTTCGGAGGGGGTCCAAACGGTGAAAAAGGCAGAATTTTATACCACAAAACTTCATTATTATTTTGTTTACAAAAACTGAAATTTCGGAGGGGGTCCGGACACCCTGGACCACCCCCTGGGTATGTCTTTGGCCTTATCCTCTAGTTAAAGAAGATTTAATTACTTAAAATGCTTTTTAATGTTTATTTAAGTACAATATTAAAAAATTGGTCCACGAGTGTATTCGACGAATCAGTTGCAAATAATAAACGGAAATCACACAATTCAAAGGCTATACCAATAGTACACGCTAAATTGTCAATGCAGACATTCATATGCAAGTGTATAAACTTGAAAATAAACAAACAAACAAACGTTATAAAATAACGTTATCAGCCATCGTTTTCCTACAGCCTGGCCGTCCCGACCCCTTCATCTTAACCCTTTAACGCGCAGTGTTCCCGCTCTGGGAACACCCAACTCTGACGTTTTGACTGTTGCCAGTCACGAAGACTAGATTGGATGTCTATAAAAATAGCTGCGGGTGACCTAGCTCCACGAGAATCCTTTACTTTTTAGCACGTCATTTCTCGTTAAAAAAAATGTCACGATTTTTTTTAACAGCACTGACATCTGCTGAAGAATGGAAGAATGCGAGACCAGCTGGATAGGTTGCCCAATGCTGAAAAAAGGACAGCCGTTGCCATCGCTCGACTGAACGACCAGCAAGAGGGCGGACGATCGGAACGTTCACGCGTGCCACAGATCTAGAGACAATTTTTTTTGACGGCAGCTGGCTGCTGTCGTCAACGATTATTTTTAACAGCACTGACATCTGCTGAAGAATGGAAGCATGCGAGAACAGCTACATAGATTGCCCAATGCTGAAAAAAGGGCAGCCGTTGCCACTGGCTGTGCCGGCACAGCCGGCTGTCGTCAAAAAAGGGTCTCTAGATCTGTGGCACGTGATGAACGTTTCGATCGTCCGCCCTCTTGCTGGTAGTTAAGTCGAGCGATGGCCACGGCTGCCCTTTTTTTCAGCATTGGGAAAGGGTTGCGCCTCAAAGGGTTAATCCGTGTGGTGACTGAAGAAAATGATTTGCTGAAAGAAATGATGGCTATGTGGGGCTATCTGAAAGATGTATTCAGTGCTCCGATTGCAAACTTAGCTGAATCGAAGGCACGCATTGCTTCAACAAGCTGTTTCTCGAGTGTTTCAGAAAACGATGGACAGAATATTGAACATGTTTTGCGCCAGTCTCATGAAATTTAAAAACCGATTGGATTGATGCTTTTTATGCGGTTTTTGGCCACAGAACAATTAAAAACCGATTTGGAATAAGCTTTTTATGCTTTTTGGCCTAAGGACAGTAAAAGACTAGTATGATTAATGTGGTTTTTGCACTCTGGTCAATTAAAAACTTATTTTTCCATCCGATTGTCACATGACCTTGCCATGGAGTGTGGGCTTACGTAACTAACAGTATCACACGGGCACACTATACCACACGGGTACAACAGTACCATTGGTTGAACGTGTAACTCATACCTTAGCCGTTATTTTACGATTCCATTTGTCATTTGTGGTCGGACTCTTTTAAAGTATGATGCTTACAGTGCCATCTGTTGCTAAAATTTGCAACTATTTTTTTTTTTCGTATGCCGTACGCTTTCCCTCTTCTTCAGTGATATTCCGTTCGAATTTGAGCCATTCTGATCAGTGATTTTTTTTAAAAAGCGTTTTAAAGCTTAAATTTTTAATTATAATCATCCTGCATAATAATTTTCACTGAAATAAGCCTTTTGAGAACAGCGTTTTCTAAAATTTTAATATAATTCTTTGAAGAAATAAGACATGATTACCATCGATTGAACGAAAACGTGGGGATTTTTATGAGTAATTACTGTAACAGTGGCGTGATTTGCAGATTCAGACCGACTGCATAAGCTTATATGAAAGGAAAGAAGATTTTGGGCTGTTGCCGAACAAATTCTGCTCCTATTGCAACAATGTTTATGTACAGCTGTAAATAATCCGCTTTTCATTGCTTTTTTTAATAATTTAATTGGAAATTAAAAGTAAGTTACTTAACCCTTTGAAGAGAAAACATTTTCACATCAATATAGAAGACCAGTTGTATTGATTGTCCAAAGCTAAAAAAGTGCAGCCGTTGCCACGGATGCATTTAACTGCCAGCGAATAGACCAACTGACGCCACAGAGCTAAAGAAGCTGTTTCATACAGCTGGCTGTGCGACCGCGCAGTGAGCTGTCTCCGGAAACTCATTTAGCGCTCTGGCGCCAGATGGACGATTTGATAGACCACCACGTTGTTAGAAGTTAAATGGCAATGACTGCAATTTTTCAGCGTTGGGACCATTTAACTTTTTTTGTGACAATCAGTGAAAGCGATGAAGTAAGGTGGTTTCACGGCGTAACCGCGCAACCACCGCGCGTGAAAGGGTTAACGGATTTCAATGCGCCAGATTCTGTCATAGCAAGGCTGGACATTTACAGAGCCTTTTTATGACTGATAAATTTGGTAAAACTGAATTCACTGCATTTAATTACAACTTTTGGACATTCAATTAAAGTGGCAGTAGTATATTTCACATTTGGTTATGTGTCACTTCTCTGATATTTCAACAATCGATATATTTCCTTCGATCATTATACAGAGCTATGCCTTATTCATTGAAAAATCTTTTAATTAAACTCAGCTGAAAGTATTTATAATTTACCCTTTTGTGAATAGACGATATAAATCAGGTTTTAAAGTGACACTTTATTCCTTTTAATTAAAACAGGATTTTTTTTTCATAATATGCGAGATAATTTCAGTTTACTAAGCTTTATTTTATCTTTCTCTGAATAATATTTTAATAGAGAAAAAAGCGGACTCTAATGAAACTGTCTAGATATTTAATTATAGATCAAGATTTCTCACGAAATGAATAGTTCGCAATCGGACTTGTTTTTAAGTACTGGTTAATTTTCACTGAAGTTCCAAAATTAAGTCTTAAAAAAGACTATCTAAAGCGGAAACTGTCAGAAACAGGTATTTTTCAACTACTTTCTCATAATTTATTTTTAGAATTAACAATTTAAATTCACGGAAAGTAAATTAGATATTTTAATTCAAAATGAATGTATGAAAATAATCCGAGGGTTTCGAAAGAGTAACAAATTTGTGGAATGTACATAGTTTCAATATCATATTTCAAATTTTTAACTGAGTAAAGATGAGAACGCATGCACGTAGCAAATGAGGGATTTTATGTCTCTATTTGTCCAATAAAAACTTAATTCTTTAAAATATAAAAGTTGTTCATTTGAAAAAATAAGTGTGTCAAATTGCACAATGATTTACACGCACAGAATTATTAAACAATATATAAATATATATAGTCTTACAAAACTGAATCATGAGTGTTTTTGCGACATGTGATTCTGTAGAGATTTCGAAAATCATATTGAAATTTATGGAAGCTATTGAAAAGAAAAAGTAAATATTTATATTCCTCACCATGGGCATTATTCATTTTTTTAAAATTGTATCAGGTTGTAACGAAAGTTTTCCGCCATATCTGCCTGAAATACTAACTTCTAACTCTTTAGATAACTGTTTTTGAACTTTCGGTACCCAACCTGCACAGTGTCACATGATACAACAATAGTACTTAAAACTGTACTCATAATTCGTTGATATTATGTAGCTGACTTTTTGCAACACAACTGGAAGTCAAGGATGGTTCTAATCCTCTAGAGTGATAGTTCTATTTGAGACACCTTATACTGAATGATAACTATATTTTTTACAGATTTCACAACACAGTGTTATAAAGTAAACCTCTTTCTTTCAAATGCCAACAATCGTTTGACAAAATATGAGCAAATACGCCAACGAGAACTGTGTGCTGACGAAGTTTGCGGTGGCGGGAAACTTTCGTTACAACCTAATAGTTATCTTTATTTTACTAATTAATGACCATATTTCAGAGTCAACAAGGTATGGAGCCCCCCAAAAGTGCTATTACTATTGTTTCCGGAAGTTTTGGACGATTCTTGCCACTGAGTGCACAACAGATATTTGATTTCACGCTCCTAAATTGAAATGTAATGTTAAAATTCGCTATCGAAGAAGATTTCTTGCAATCTTGCATTGGTGGCGGTAGCAGTTAAAACTTAAGAATTGTAATCCGCCAGCAGTGACGACCTTAAATATAAATCATTAAAAAATATTTTTATCACAGCACTTGTAAAAGATTATATTCTATTCTAACACCTACTAAATCACATGTTTATCCTTTACACCGAAATCTACAGTATCTTTTTCTTTTTCTTTCTTTCTTTTATTTTTTAAATATAGGAATCTGATCAGCTGTTTTCATGAGGTTTTCTCTTTTTACATACAAATATATCTAATATATAAAATTCTCCTGTCCCAGTGTTAGTCACCTAACTCCTCCGAAACCACTCGACCAATTTTAAAGAAATTTTATATGTATATTCGTTAGGTCATAGAATAGGTTTTTAACTATGTCTCATACCCCTAAGTCATAAGGGCGGTCCACCCCAAAATGTTTAGCCCCCGAGTGCTATTAATTTCAATCAGGATTTCTGTGTAGACATTAGCGTGTCGAATCACTTTTCAAATATGTTTGCCAGATAATGTGGAGAGGGGGGGGGGAAGTTAATAAAATGTTGAAAGTCGCACAAGGTTTGCAATTTTTGATAATTGATCGCTCAATGTGGTGCCAAAACGTGACAATTTATTATAAATATATTTCGCGTTTGGTTAGAAAACGCCTGGCGTATATTGTAAAAGAGTTTTATTAGGCGATTTTAATATAGATTTCTATTCCGAAGAAGTTCTCTGTGGAACAAGAAAGGAAAACACGGTACACTCGTGGATTATGATGCCCATTCCAAACAGCATTTAAAATGTCTTTGCGGTATAGTTGGAATATGCCTACAGAAAGAATATGCCTGGCGAAGATTGTAAAACAATTTCAGTAGGCGATTTTAAGATAGATTTCGATTCCAAAGATGCGTTTTATGGTACAAGAGATTCCTATTTTAACATCGCCACTCTCGCCAACCTAAAAAATCCCCGTACTTTGGCGAGCTTTGCAGTCATGGGTCTCTGGGAGTTATGCACAAGTTTTAACGGTACTTACGTATTATCCCGGCGGTCCGGCAAGACAAGCAATTTTTCACCAAGATAAATTCCGGGCACATGAAATTTTTGATGGTTTGGAATACGATTGTACGATACGGCAAGTACCGTTTCAACGCTACCAAAAGAACCAGATGAAAACTAAAGTAAACAAACCAGCAATAAACGCACCAGTTAAGGAATCTGAAGACACTTAATTATTAAAACTACATTAATTGGCAATTCAAAATAAATAAAAATGTAACGGCATGCTTTACTAGCATGTTGTTCCAAATCGCCATTTTATTTCTAAATTACGATTGCCACATTAATGCAAAAAATCGTCATGGTAACTGCATGTGTTTAATGATCGCCACCTTGGCGAGAGTCGAGGCGTTAAAGTAGGAATCAACCCAAGAAAGACAAGCCGGTACATTCATGGATTATGATCCACATTCGAAACAATATATAAAACGATGAAGTATATTTGTAATATACTTGGCGAAGATTGTAAAATAGTTTTAGTAGGCGATTTTAAGATAGATTTCAATTTCAAAGATGTGTTTTACGAAACAAGCAAGAAAAATACAGCACAGTCATGAACAATGATACACTTTTGAAACTTAAGGGAATAAGTAAGAAAAATAGGGACAACGTATAACTAATACTACGATTTTAATATATAGCACTATAGTGTGTATTTAAAACCTGAAAGTGTTTCAGATTTTCATCCTTTTTTCTTTCCGAACATGTACCCTATAAGGAAAGTATTGTAATCATGAAAAAATTCGACTTCGAGATTTTGATGTATTAACACGTTTTGAGGTCTTCTGAATTCATTTATGCTATTTTTACGAGATGTATGTTTGTATGTGTGTGTGTTTGTGTGTATGTGAGTGAACACGATAGCTCCTAAACGGCGCATTCGATTGAGCTCAAATTGGGTATATATGTTATAAACCACCATCGTAAGACCGACATTGATTTTGATGTGTATAGAACTTATAGTTTCTCTACTGGGCTACTACAAAGATTTCTTTTATATTATGGCTTATGGGGGGGGGGGAATTCTTGAAAGTGCTCTAGCGTTTAAACGGTACATTCGATTGAACTCATATTGGGTATATCTAATATATAAAATTCTCCTGTCACAGTGTTAGTCACCTAACTCCTCCGAAACCACTCGACCAATTTTAATGAAATTTTCTATGTATATTCGTTAGGTCATAGAATAGGTTTTTAACTATGTCTCATACCCCTAAGTCATAAGGGCGGTCCACCCCAAAATGTTTAGCCCCCGAGTGCTATTAATTTCAATCAGGATTTCTGTGTAGACATTAGCGTGTCGAATCACTTTTCAAATGTGTTTGCCAGATAATGTGGAGAGGGGGGGGAAGTTAATAAAATGTTGAAAGTCGCACAAGGTTTGCAATTTTTGATAATTTATCGCTAAATGTGGTGCCAAAACGTGACAATTTATTATAAATATATTTCGCGTATAGTTAGAAAACGCCTGGCGTATATTGTAAAAGAGTTTTATTAGGCGATTTTAATATAGATTTCTATTCCGAAGAAGTTCTCTGTGGAACAAGAAAGGAAAACACGGTACACTCATGGATTATGATGTCCATTCCAAACAGCATCTAAAATGTCTTTGCGGTATAGTTGGAATATGCCTACAGGAAGAATATGCCTGGCGAAGATTGTAAAACAGTTCCAGTAGGCGATTTTAAGATAGATTTCGATACCAAAGATGTGTTTTATGGTACAAGAAAGAGTTGATTCCTATTTTAGCGCCCCCACTCTCGCCAACCTAAAAAATTCCCGTACTATGGCGAGCTTTGCAGTCATGGGTCTCTGGGAGTTATGCACAAGTTTCAACGGTACATACGTATTTTCCAGGCGGTCCGCCAAGACAAGCAATTTTTTCACCAAGATAAATGCCGGGCACATGAAATTGTTGATGGTTTGGAATACGATTGGCAATGTATTTAAAATCTACGAAAAAGTAGTTTGGCGGAAGTGACCGCCGGGATAATACGTAAGTACCGTTTCAACGCACCCAAAAGAACTAGGTGATAACTAAAGTAAACAAACTAGCGATAAACGCGCCAGTTAAGGAATTTGAAGACATTTAATTATTAAAACTACATTAACTGGTAATCCAAAATAAATAAAAATGTAACGGCAAGCTGTACTTACATGTTGTTCCAAATCGCCATTTTAATTCTAAATTACGATTTCTACATAAATGCAAAAAATCGTCATGGTAACTGCATATGTTTAATCATCGTCTCCTTGGCGAGACTCTAGGCGTTAAAGTAGGAAACAATATATAAAACGGTGAAGTATAGTTGTGATATACTTGGCGAAGATTGTAAAATAGTTTTAGTAGGCGATTTTAAGATAGATTTCGATTCCAAAGATGGGTTTTATGAAATAAGAAAGAAAAATACAGCACAGTCATGAATAATGATAACACTTTCCATCTTAATGGAATAAGGACGAAAAATAGGGACGACGCATAAGTTATGATACGATTTTAATTTATAGCACTATAGTGCGTATTTAAAATCTGAAATTGTTTCACATTTTCATCCTTTTTTTTTGGGGGGGGGGCAAAATTTTTTATGGAATGACTATCAATAAGTCTCAAGGCTAAACTATGTCTGTTTGTGAATTAGATTTGAGCACACCATGTTTTTCACACGGACAGTTAGTTATACGTAACATGCTCTCGAGTGGGCAAACCATACAGTGGGCATCCAGTTTGTTTGTGTTATCTAAAGATAGGCTAACAAAAAATATTGTATACTCTATTGCGTTAAGGGATTGATATTATTTTGTAGTAAAATTATAGTAATTAGCGATATATATAAATTTAAAGAATAAATTACAATGAATTAAAAATATAAATGTTTGGTATTGTATTATTTTTACATTCCAGCATCGTTCACAGCGCTCCATGCCTCTTCCACTCATATACCACATCCTCACACTCTTACAATAAGTTAGTCATTTCTTTCTACTAAAATAATCCTAGGAATAATTTATATGGCAAAACAACGTTTGCCGGGTCAGCTAGTATATATATATATACCTACCCCCTTCCTTCAATGACTTTTTCACTTTCTTATACAATTTAAATTTAACTTTTTCATGGACCATTTATTTATCTTTTCAATTTATCACGTTTTTGCGGGTTTTATTATCAATTAAACAGTAGCATATAAGAAAATACATTTTATTTCGCCATATTTAATGTTGACATTTTAATCCTGGGAGTGAGAAGTAGTATCTCTAGTAGTTTTTTACTTCAGGCAGTTGGTGTATATCCCTGGATCTATGCATAGCTCTCCATACTTTCAATTCTTCTGACATTATGAGGATGTAGAATTTTTGAGCAGTGTAAATATAACATCAAAGCTACGATTATAACCTGAGAACCTAATGCCTATTAAACGCTTTTGAATTATCAAAACAAATAGGTTAATTCTATTTGAATAGCTTGAACAAACATGGCAGAACCAAACAGATCGGGAATTAATTTTCTGGCGTTGTAAAAGCGAGGCTAATATATTTCAGTGGGTTTTCTGCTTTCTGCAGGTAAATTTAACCCTTTGAGGCACAACCCTTTCCCAATGCTGAAAAAAGGGCAGCCGTTGCCATCGCTCGACTGAACGACCAGCATGAGGGCGGACGATCGAAACGTTCATCGCGTACCACATACCTAGAGAACCTTTTTTGACGACAGCTGCATGTGCCTACACAGCCAGCTGCGTTCATCGCATGCCAGCAAACGTTCATCGCGTGCCACAGATCTAGAGACCCTTTTTTGAAGCAGCTGAAAAAGAGTCTCTAGATCTGTGGCATGCGATGAACGTTGGGATCGCCCGCCCTCTTGCTGGTCGTTAAGCCGAGCGATGGGAACGGCTGCCCTTTTTTCAGCATTGGGCAATCTACCCAGCTGTCTCTCGCATTCTTTCTTTTTTCAGCAGATGTCAGTGCTGTTAACCCATTTGTGCCTGGATATTTTTGCGACTTTCTTCGATTTTTACTGATAATAGAAATAATAGATAAATTTCTGATGTCAATTTCTTGAACAAGGGAGGATTTCTTTTAAAATCATTATGCATAAAAATCGAAATATCAACATCCTACTGGGTCATGTTAAAATATTTTGTAGAGTTGAGGCTCAATACTCATGAATAAAGGCTAGGAAAAATAACTAACGTTTTCAACTAATAGCGAAAATGCCGTCCCAAAAAAGGGACACTAGGCATAAATGGGTTAAAAAGAATCGTGACCATTTTTTTGACGGGAAATGACGTGCTTAAAGGATTCTGGTGAAGCTCTGTCACCCGCAACTATTTTAATAGAAATCCAATCTATTCTTCGTGACTGGCAGCAGTCAAAACGTCCGAGTTGGGTGTTCCCAGAGTGGGATCACTGCGCTTTAAAGGGTTAAGAAAATAAGATCATTTTATTATTATTATTATTATTATTATTATTGAGGAATTTATCAAATTCTATTTTTCGATTTCTTCCCTTGTTTACATGAGAAATTCTCAAGCAATTTGCGTTATAGATTTCTAAAAAGAAAATATTTATTTATTTAACTTAAATTTCTTAAGTAGAAACTAACATTGTGAAGTGTAGTTCTATGTCTTGTTGAAAAATGGAAATATACTGTTGCAGAAAACTCTGCTAGTTTCTGGGTTCGCTGTTCTAAAGTTCAGTAGGCGTAGGAAATTCTACTAAAAAATCCACTAGTCAGGATGGAACACGAATTTTATTTCTTCTAGATTCAAACAATTCGTCGAACAATTAGCGGTACAAAATTCACATAAATTAATAAGCAGTTGACTTATAACAGTCCGCTCATTACCAAAGCTTTCACAAATGCTGTATTTCTCACGCAAAATAAAACATTTCCACATGTACATAATCAGTGGAAACTTACGAGGGGAATCGTAAACAGCAAGACTGACTGAACTGGGCAACCAGCGCTGCTTTTATAGATTACGACGAACACTGGGGAAGCTTCCAGAAATAACTAACCGCGGAATGTTTTAGAACAAACTCGATTTTGATTGCGTAATAGAAGAGTAATATTAAGTATATATGTTAATGACGCAAAACTAACTTTACAAGCCTCATTGGAAATATCACACCAAACACCAAAAATAAGTTCCCAAAAGTGAGGTTAGCGAAGTTCTAACTTTAATATTTCTCGAGATTTCCAGAAAGCGCTACATTAATCAAGGTGGGAAACCCATAACTCCATATCTCGCGTTCTATTTAACTAATTTTGGTATATTAAAATGCAAAATTTGACTATTTGACTACGAATTTTAAACTATTTAAAACCCCAGAACAGCGGGTTGGCCTGAAAATTCGTGACAATACACTAGACACGCAATGAAAATTTTCACTGTTGAGTCTTTTTAGTGATGGAAACGAACATGCTCTACCTGAATTCAAGATTAAAAACAAAACAATAAAAAGTAAATTATAGCAAAAAATATCTAAAGACAGACCCTTTTAAAGAAATATGAACTAAGAAGTAATATATAATCTTTATAAAACTTTTGTTCAACTGGTATTTGTAGTTAGTTCAAGAGAACAAACAAAACAAAACTTGGAATGTTGAAACATGCTAGATCGCTGGATTTTTCAAGGCCTGTTGTTCAAAACCTCAAGGAGGAAACTTTTCTGCGCACTTCTGGCATATCTCCAAAGAAAACCGGTAGTTCAGAAAAGTACATTGAACTGTCAGTGATCTAACAGCGAGTCGTTGTGAGCGTGGCATGCAGTGGTCTATTGAACAACGCTATGGAATTGAAAAGGGAGATATAAAAGATGAATTTGTGATATGCCACGTGAAGAACCAATCCATGTGCATTCCTCATCCACTGTAATGTTGCAACCTGGCCCAAGGGCGCCACTAGGGTTTTTTTTTTCAATAAGGGTGGACAAATTGTCAGAGCGAGACGCCTGTCTGCATACACACACCGATTTATAATATAGTCGTATACATATTTTTTTTTTTTTTCGGAATCTATATAAATAAAATTAGACTTTTGTCTGTACATTTCTTGGAATTCAAAAATTTTGCGATTTCTATCCGTTTCAAGCACCCGGGAATCCGATGCGACCCTCAAAAAAAAGTTTGTCTGTCTGTCATTCTGTCATTCTGTCATTCTGTCCTTCTGTCATTCTGTCATTCTGTCCGTGACGCTTTTTTTGTTTAAGCATCACGTAAAAACGGCTGAAGCGAATGATATGAAATTGGGTGTCATGATAGGTGGTCACTCAACTTAAAACATAGGCGTCGAATTTTTAAAAAATATTGATTAGATTTTCAGATTTTGCGAAAATCGTTTCAAACTGCGTTAATTTGTGTTCAAGCATCACGTAAAAACGACTGAAGCGAATGATATGAAATTGGGTGTCATGATAGGTAGTCACTCAACTTAAAACATAGGCGTCGAATTTTTAAAAAATCTTGATTAGATTTTCAGATTTTGCGAAAATCGTTTCAAACTGCGTAAATTTGTGTTCAAGCATCACGTAAAAACGACTGAAGCGAATGATATGAAATTGGGTGTCATGATAGGTGGTCACTCAACTTAAAACATAGGCGTCGAATTTTTAAAAAATCTTGATTGGATTTTGAGATTTTGCGAAAATCCTTTCAAACTGCGTAAATTTGTGTTCAAGCATCACGTAAAAACGACTGAAGCGAATGATATGAAATTGGGTGTCATGATAGGTGGTCACTCAACTTAAAACATAGGCGTCGAATTTAAAAAAAATCTTGATTAGATTTTGAGATTTTGCGAAAATTGTTTCACACTGCGTATTGTGTTCGCACATCACGTAATAACTGCAAAGGTGAAAAAATGGTATTTGGTGAAATGATAGGTGGTCACCTTAAACTATAAGCATCTAAAAAAAACGATCAGATTTTGGGATTTTGCGAAAATCGTTTCAAACTGAGTGAATTTTTGTTCACGCATTACGTAATAACGACTAAAGCGAATGATATGAAATTTGGTCACATGATAGGTTGTTGTTCAACATAAAGTATAGGTGTCCAATTTTTTAAACTTTTTATTAGATTTTGAGATTTTGTGAAAATTCTCCCAAAATGCGGTTATATTTTTTCAAGCATCGCGTAATAACGACTAATACGAAATTTGGTGATATGATAGGTAGTTGCTAATCTTAATTTATAGGTGTTGAATTTTTAAAATATTTTGATTACATTTTGAGATTTTGTGAAAATCGTTTAAAAATGCTAAAATGTTTGTTCCAGCATCACGAAATAAAGACAGCAGGGAATTAAACAAAATTGGGTGACATGATAGGTTGTCACTCAACTTAAATTCTAGGCTTCCAATTTTTCAAAAATGTTGATTAGATTTTGAGATTTTGCGAAAATTATTTGAATATGTGTAAATATTCGTTCGCGCATCCCATAATTACGACTAAAGCGAATGAAATGATATTACTTAGTTATTCTCTAACCTGTAATATTTTAACAATACATAAAAATTATAATTGCGCTTTCTTTACTTTGGCAACATACTACATCCATTCTGTGTACTCCAACAATGCTGACGAAAGTTCTTGCTTTTAGAAATTTGCATTCAGTACTAACCCGTCAACGACGGGTACTTCAGCTAGTATCTATATAAATAAAATTAGACTTTTTCTGTACATTTCTTGGAATTTAAAAATTTTGCGGTTTCTATCCGTTTCAAGCACCCGGGAATCCGATGCGACCCTCAAAAAAAAGTTTGTCTGTCATTCTGTCCGTGACGCTTTTTTTGTTTAAGCATCACGTAAAAACGACTGAAGCGAATGATATGAAATTGGGTGTCATGATAAGTGGTCACTCAACTTAAAACATAGGCGTCCAATTTTTAAAAAATCTTGATTGGATTTTGAGATTTTGCGAAAATCCTTTCAAACTGCGTAAATTTGTGTTCAAGCATCACGCAAAAACGACTGAAGCGAATGATATGAAATTGAGTGACATGATAGGTGGTCACTCAACTTAAAACATAGGCGTTCAATTTTAAAAAATCTTGATTGGATTTGAGATTTTGCGAAAATCCTTTCAAACTGCGTAAATTTGTGTTCAAGCATCACGCAAAACGACTGAAGCGAATGATTTGAAATTGGGTGACATGATAGGTGGTCACTCAACTTAAAACATAGGCGTCAATTTTTAAAAAATCCTGATTGGATTTTGAGATTTTGCGAAAATCCTTTCAAACTGCATAAATTTGTGTTCAAGCATCACGTAAAAACGACTGAAGCGAATGATATGAAATTGGGTGTCATGATAGGTGGTCACTCAACTTAAAACATAGGCGTCGAATTTTTAAAAAATCTTGATTAGATTTTCAGATTTTGCGAAAATCGTTTCAAACTGCGTAAATTTGTGTTCAAGCATCACGTAAAAACGACTGAAGCGAATGATATGAAATTGGGTGTCATGATAGGTGGTCACTCAACTTAAAACATAGGCGTCGAATTTTTAAAAAATCTTGATTGGATTTTGAGATTTTGCGAAAATCCTTTCAAACTGCGTAAATTTGTGTTCAAGCATCACGTAAAAACGACTGAAGCGAATGATATGAAATTGGGTGTCATGATAGGTGGTCCCTCAACTTAAAACATTGTCGTCGAATTTTTAAAAAATCTTGATTAGATTTTGAAATTTTGCGAAAATCATTTCAAACTGCGTAAATTTGTGTTCGCACATCACGTAATAACTGCAAAGGTGAAAAAATGATATTTGGTGAAATGATAGGTGGTCACTCACCTTAAACTATAAGCATCTAATTAAAAAAAATCGATCAGATTTCGAGATTTTGTGAAAATCGTTTAAAACTGAGTGAATCTTTGTTCCCGCATTACGTAATAGCGACTAAAGCGAATGATATGAAATTTGGTCACACGATAGATGGTTGCTCAACATAAACTAAAGGAGTCCAATTTTTTAAACATTTTTATTAGATTTTGAGATTTTGTGAAAATTCTCTCAAAATACGTTCAATGATGATTTCTTCAAACTTCACGTAATAACGACTAATACGAATGATACGAAATTGAGTGATATGATAGGTAGTTGCTAATCTTAATTTATAGGCGTTGAATTTTAAAAATATTTTGCTTACATTTTGAGATTTTTCGAAAATCGTTTTAAAATGCTGAAAATTTGTTCCAGCATCACGAAATAAAGACTGCAGGGAATGAAACGAATTTGGGTGACATGATAGTTTGTCACTCAACTTAAATTCTAGGCTTCCAATTTTTCAAAAATGTTGATTAAAGTTTGAGATTTTGCGAAAATTATTTCAATATGCGTCAATATTCGTTGGCGCATCACATAATTACGACTAAAGCGAATGAAATGATATTACTTAGTGACTCTCTAACCTGTAATATTTTAACAATACATGAAAATTATAACTTCGCTTTCTTTACTTTGGCAACATACTACATTCATTCTGTGTACTCCTACAATGCTGACGAAAGTTCTTGCTTTTTGGAAATTTGCATTCACTAACCCGTCGAGGACGGGTACTTCAGCTAGTATATATATATAAATTTAAACATCCTCTCAAAATTCAAAATTTCTATTTTCTTGCTTCAAAATTCTTTAGGGCGTAATAACTTTCGTTTTAAACAAAGGATTTGTATCAGGATCTAAATTTAATTTAAATACAAGTAATATATCTCTCCTCTTACCCACGATCTGCTGTCGCCCCACCTCGCAAGAAATTCCTAAGGCTAGCAGACCCGGGCATTTTAATAACCAATAAATGCATCTCTTTTGGAACATGTGGTACTGTATAGAACACGTGATCCGAGGTTATATAATTTGAAACGCAGCTCGGAGCTGAGCTCTTTCGTGACTTCAGTTGCCATGTAAAACTGTGTGAAACTAAATAAAAATATGGAATCGTAATCCCGCAAATTCTCCCTTTACTTACGCCACCAAACCCTATGACGTTCCTCTTTTTAATACATATATATATATAAATATATATATATATTCGGAAATTCATACAACACCATTCCATCATTCCCAAACATGTAATCGATTTGCTCAAAAAATATACCTCATTATATTTCGAGACCGTGGAACAAAACTCTTTCATCGAATTAAAAAACATATTAGCTTCGGAATTGTCCTTTCGATTTGCAAACCTTGTGCTGAAACAGAAATTCATTGCGATGCAAATATCGAAGATTATGGCGCTGTTATAACTTAGAGATCTACTGTTGACAATCAATTTCATACTCCCTATTATATGAGCAGGAAGACCAAACCAGACAAGCACAAATACTCCTGTTATGAACATGCGGTTCTAGATGTGGTAGAGGTTTTGACAAAGTTTGGAATATATGCGTTTCTGATAGCCCTTTTTAAATCGTCACTGACTGTAAAGTATTCAAAAGGACACTAGACAAAAAGATATTTGCCCGAAGATTGCTCGTTGGGTCTTTTTTTTTTTGCCGAACTTTCATTTAGTGATTGAATACAATACAGTAATGGCGCCAGTATGCGTCATGTCTACACTTTCAGCAGGAATAAATTCGTATGATGATAGTTGCCAAAACACTGATGCTCGCATACAGGCACGGACTGGCCAGGTCGGCTGGTCGGCGTTATCGCCGAGGTCCCCCAACCCAAGGGGGCCCCCCCAAAATGGATATAAAATGTAATTTGATTTGCATTAGAGTAATTTGATTATTTATTTTCCAATAATCTTACGCCTTTACACAGTGACCCCGCGGTGCGAAGGGACCCTTACAGCATTAATGTGCTACCGCTACATTATAGGACTCCAGATCAGTGACAGATTTTCAGAGATGGGAACCAGGGCAAAAGCTTCATTGCCCCCCTCCCCCCCCCTACCTTGCGAAAACTTTCTTATATCCTATAAAGCAGCTTTACTATATCATCATTCAAAGAAGGATGCTGTAACAGAAGGGCCTGATTATAACCAACAGGAGCCCTTTGCAGTTAAGTATTTGGGGGCCCCCATCTATGAAATTTGCTCTATTTTTCATAAAATTTTGCCACAAAAAGGAATATTTCAGAACAACATTTAAAATTGGGGTTCCTTTCGAGACAGGGACCCTGGGCAAAGTTTTGATTTGCCCATGCGATAATAAGGACCTGTGTAACAGCATGTGAACGATACGCCGGTCAACAAATTTTTTTTTTTTGGGGGGGGGGGGGAATTTCTGTTCTCATGCTTAAATTTTGATTCTAGACGTTAAAAAACACTTAAATTTTCATTTTTAGTTCTTAAAGTTTGCTTTTGTCTGATTTACGTCGATAAGTATATTTTATTTCATAAACCAAAGAGGGCAGCACTTTGATGAACCCGAAAGTAAACTGCATTATTATTTGTAACTCTGTAGTATTGCTTGTAGTATTATTTGTAATATTATTATTTGTTTGTATTTTTATTTGCTCATACGAACATAAAAGAAATACGAAAAATATTCACTTTTAGACATTAATTTCTTATTATTTTACATTTATATGTTATTGTTTATCACTAATCTTGAATAAAACAGACTTTTATATCCAGCAAAAACTTTTCTGATCATAATTTAGAGTGGAATTATAAAAATTAGTGATTTTTGAAGAAAAATTGCTTTAATTACTACAAAAGCTAACTTTCATAGAAAAAAATATTGTTTTCCTTAGTTTTGGCGTAGGAGAAAGAGCATTTTTTATAGTAAGAATGATCGTCACTTCACTCCACTAAGGAAGCTATTTCCTTTTATCTGTTCCGATTTAATGTCAGTTCAGTGGTCTCATCTCAATCATCACACATCACTACATAGACCACGACTAAATAACAAGTTTGCACTGAAGACTATACTGTTTAGCTAAAAAAAAAAGTTGTGAAAGCAATACTGACGTTTTGAAATAGTAACAGAGTAATTATTATTGTCTTTTCCTAAAATTAGATTCTCTTATTTTAAGTTAAAATCAAAATATGCAAATTTTTAAAGGATAATTTGGGCCCCCCTTTTTAACACTTTCCAACAAGGTTGAAAAGTGTTTATGATTTCGGTTTGTCTGTCTGTCCGTCCGTCCGTGCTCTAACTCACGTAAATATGCATCGATTTCTACGAAATTGAAATATGTTATTCTTATGTACAGTACCATGTACCCTATTGAAAATGGTCTATGTAGCATTTATAGTTTTTCTACAGGAGCACTCAAAATATTCCCAATACATTGCGCTCTATGGGAAGTTTTTCTTTAAAGCGTATCATCCTTACTATATAGTTGCGCTGATCCTTGACTTCAATGTAAAACTTTTTCCGCCATTACTGAAAAACATTGCAATATCAGGGACAAAAAGCCTAATAATTTCTACACCGTTTGTACGATCCGCTTGAAAAGTTTCATTATGTATAAAAATATAGAAAACAATCTGCGCTACTTTAAAAATTTGAAAATCCACCCGTTCCTTCATGTTTAAGCGATTTTTCGCTATTTTCATCAACATTTCATTTCCGAGAGTCAAAAAAGTTAATCATTTGCGTAACAAAATTAGATATTGCAAATGACAATGACTTCATTTTGACGTCATATTTAACAGCTTTTTTCCAGATTTATAAGTTTATTTATTTATTTCATTTTTTAATAAAATGATTTCCTCCGGATGTTCACATCAAAACGAAATCTTTCAAATACGAAGCGTTTCCGCACGTTACCAGAAATGCATTAAATTCGATTTGGGTATAGATAATAAAAATCGAGTGCGAAGTAATTTCATGTAGGTGGACGAAGATGCAATATATTGAGTGTAGACATGCTTTCCTTAAATGTTATTTTATCCCAGCACCCGTTGCAATTGCTTCACAACGGTCTTCTAGTTTTAGAGATATTCTGCTATTTGAAATTAAACAAAATTGATTAGACTTTAGCGCGTGGAAAATTAATTTTAGACACCATTCAAAGAATAAATTTCTCACTCTGCGTGTTCGTCCGATGTCGGTGTGTTATATAAAGTCAATATTTATATTTTTAACTTACCACAACAAATTTGAGTAGTGTTTATGATTTCGGTTTGTTTGTCAGTTCTGTTGTCCACCCCTCCAGTGTTCTAACTGCCGTAAATATACATCGATATGTGCGAATTTTTTTTTTTTTTTTTTTTTTTTTTTTTTTTTGTACAGTACCATGCACCCAGTGGTGTAGCCAAGGGGGGTTAGGGGGCACAATCCTCCCCCATGAGGAATCTTTTGTCATAAAAAATGTATATTCTTTACTCACGTCTCACACACGCATATACGTATATGTGAGTTACACTAATCGTAACCCCTCCCCCCCATGAAAAATTTCTGGCTACGTCACTGCATGTACCCTATTTAAAATAGTGTAAGTAGCATTTAGTTCATTTGCAGGAGAAAAACATCTATATTATTACCGCACATTATTTCTACATTATATACCGCACTCTATGGGTAGTCATTATTGAAAACGTATTTTAAAGATATTTTCGTTTTTTTTTTAAAGAAAACGAAGTTGGTAAGCATATTATTAAGGCTCTCAGAATAATGCTGTCAATTTAAAATATTGTCTGTATTATTAATAGTTTTTCTACAGGAACACTGAAAAGAATTCCAATACCTCACAATCTGTGGCATTTGAGGGACAATAATACATTTCTAGCACAAGACAATGAGTATAATATTTTTTAATTCTTCAGTTAAACGATGAAAAAAAAAAATATTACAGGGTCTTATAAAACTGCATTTATAGTGAAATATTATCTTATCTCCGAAATCTCGCCAAATTTAAAGAAAATACACCGCCGAACATGGTTTAAAAATACTGATGTGTTGGAAAGTGTTTTATAATCGATGCGTTTGGCATGATTTATCGTTCTTGTTTGTTCGAGGCCCGGGCGCTTTCCAAGAATGCCCTGACGAAAATCAGTCCCTGCTAAAGATGAAGGAGATAGGGCCAACAGGGCCGTACTTTTTCCTTTGGGGGCCCTCGACTTGAGATCGAAAAGGGCCCCTTACTGAGGAATTTAGAAGGAACAAAATATTAGAATATGTAATATTTGAAAATTAGGCCTGGGTGCCTAAAAACCACAAACTATTTTAAAGCTTTTGGGGCCCTTAGAACCGTGGAGTTTCTGGAGTCCTCCGCTTGCGCCACTGCGTAAAGATGTAAGATTACTGGGAAATAAATAATCAAATTATTCTGACATGTACTATCAAATTACTCTACTCATAAAGTAGTATATACATTTTTGGAGGCCTCTTCGGGGCCCCCCTTGTGCCAGAGGCCCTCGGCATTCGCCGACCTTCCGACCTGGTCAGTTCGGGTCTGAACTTGGTAGCGAAGCTGCTTCAGCAAGTAACAGATAAAAGGAGTGATAAACATTTCCAGGATCTGTATCCAAAAACAAAATATCATGCATGTACAATTAATAGTAAATTAGACGATAACAGTATTGATATAGAAGTAAAACTAGTTTTCAAAGGAAAAAGAACTTCAAAAGAAAAAGGCAACACATGGTGAAAAATCAACAGATGAAGCTCCTGGAATCTCAACTGATTAAAACTATAAAATGATTTTTTTCCAGTGTCTTAGATTGTGCCAGGACAAGTATCGAAGAAGATTTAAACCAAACAAAGCAATCTAAGAAGATTGTTTCTGGTTAGGTCCAAAGAAATTCAACGAAATCGTAATGCTTGATAGTTTTCCTACGGTAGTTCTTTGTAGTATTTCTAATCTTTGTAAAATTGAAAGAAGTCAGTTATTCGTAGAGTTGAAACAGTTTGAAGATTAGTATGAAAGTTTTATAGAGGCTGAAAAAGCCAGCACCAAATCAAAACAAGACAATCTGAATGAAGCTGAAGAAATCGGTAAATTTAACGATGTAGAATCTGAATTTGAAGAAGACGAAAGCCTTTACTGCTCTGACAAGAAAAAATGTTTTCGGTGTTTATCCTGTGCCTTTTCTATTGTTTTCGAACTCTCACAGTCTGGATTGTTTACTAACTTATATGTAGCATACAAGTTTGTACAAACAATACCTTGTACACAAGTCACCTGTGAGAGGGTGCTTTCGAAACTTAAAACTGTTAAGAATCGACTTTAATCCAAGAACTTACGTCTAACCTTCTTTTCATAAATGTAGAAAGAGACTTATTTTGTAACTTGCATATAGTATTATAGATGAAGTAGCCAGAACCAGTGAGGAACTTTAGTAAACAGCCTTTCTAGAGCCATTTTTTCTTTTTGCTATAAAATATATTTTACAATTTGTTGTCTTGTTGTTACTAATCTCGGAATCATCTAGCAGGGTTAGATAATCCGAAAACGTCTAAAAAGTCTAAAAACAGTTGAGGGTTCCGCAGGACTTCGTCTTAACCCAAGTTAAACCCTTGGTCTTCGTCTTTACGCAAGTTGACCCAAGTCAAATCCAAGTTAAACCCTTCGCCTTAACCACGTTAAAACCCAAACAAACCAACACATGGGCAGGTGAGGCCATGTATGCTGAACACCAATGGCACTCAGGGTAAATTTTTTGACTCTGCTGAAAGGTGAGGGTTCTAGTATGGCCACTCAAGAAGCGTGAGAAAACAGTTTGGCAGGATCTGGGTCTAAGCTGAAAAGACCCACCCGGATTTTTTGCGAAATACCATGAGTGGTTAGGAGGGGTTTTTGAAAGCTTATTGAATTCAATTTTTGCCAGGAAAGAAATCTCGCAAAGCGTGAGCTTCCCACAATGACTCACACCCTCCTGAGCAACGGACCTGGCCAAGGAGTCGTCTTTTTCATTACCTTCAACCCCAACATGTGAAGGGATACACTGTATGGTATGGCTGTGTGAAAGCCTCTAAAGTAGATTTAAAATGTCCAGGCTAGTCTGGTCACCAACAATATCCCAATTAGAGAGGTGCTGAATTGAAGCGAGACTGTCAGTTAAGATCCAGATGCCTTGGAATTGATCCTTCACCTGAACTACGTACTGCAAGCCCATTTTGATGGCAATAAGCTCTGATCTAAAAACTGAATAAAAACCAGGGTTTTTGATCTTGAACTCCAAAGCGTCGGTATAAGGAGAAATGTAAACTCCACTACCAGAAATTCCGCCTTCGCCTCTGCTACAATCAGTATAAATCGTCCATCAGTGTAAAAGGTCGAAGATTACTATTAATAGTCTCCATAGCCAGAGTTCTGACGTGGGCAGGAATCTCAGTTTTTCGTCACACATGTCAAGAGTTCCTCGTGGAAGTGAATCCCATCAAGTTCCAGGCCAGCTGGCCGGGAACCCAAAGAATGGAGCTCCACATCAGAAGAAGGCATTCTTCTCCCAGGCTACCCAAAGAAGGGCGCAGCATGTATAATTTGTAACTGTTAAATCAATCCATTCCATGAAACAAGATACTTTTTTTTCAATATGCTCGGTTTATTACCGTTATATCTTTTTTTAATATGTATTTTATTACGGTAGGACTTATAGATTATTATGGCTTCAACAGTGTGATTTGTTTGCCTAAAAGTAAAGAATATTACTCATTCTCATTTACATGTCATATACCAATCGTAATTAATTAAAAGAACTCTGCTTTTAGTCTTGGTACACAAATTGAAATAAACTAATAGCACCATGGTCTCCAAAAACTTCCAGATGGTTCTTCATAAGCTGTTTTACATACTGCGATAAGCGAAAACGCTGTGGCTTTTGTGAAATTTTCAGAAAAAATTCTTAAACAGGGATCTGAGCTGCAAGAGTTTTCGAAGAGTGACACGCTTTGCGAAAATTTCCGATTTTTAAGAATTTTTCTAAAAGTTTTGAAACGGATACAGATTGGCCTGTCTTCGCAGTATGTAATACAACTTGTAAAGAGACAGTTTCAAAATTTCGAAGTGCCTGGCATAATTAGTTTATCTGTAATTATGTACCAAAATTGCATGATTTTTTTTGAATAACACCGTTAATTGAGGTTTTTAGGCACGTAAGACTAATTTTCAAATATTACCTATTCTAATATTCTATTTCCTTTAAATTCCCCTGTAAGAGGCCCCTTTTCATTCTCCAGCCGAGGGCCCCCAAAGGAACCAGACCGGGATTAACCGCATACAAGCTATTAAAGAAATCCCACAATCGAAACATTATGATGTACATTTTCCGAAGAGTGAGGTCTTGTATAAAATATGTAATGGCACTGATATCTTGGTTGTAACAGATGATATGCAACTGAATGTCACTAAACAAGTTTAAGAAAGAAATATCATTTTTCCCGATAGCATTTCGAGTCAGCCACTAAAGAGCAGTTCTTCATTCCGAATTTGTTAAACAGAATTGATTAAAATATTTCAAATTGTGTTACCCATATCTTATGCAACCGCAAACATGGATAGCGACAAGGGGCCCCAGGAAGGGATGACCCTTTTCACTTATTACATTAATCATTTAG
The DNA here is from genome assembly GCA_038373885.1 of Cheiracanthium punctorium. NCBI lineage: Eukaryota > Metazoa > Arthropoda > Arachnida > Araneae > Cheiracanthiidae > Cheiracanthium > Cheiracanthium punctorium. The sequence goes on from JAWZYV010014318.1 coordinate 613,980, forward strand.
GTTCTCTGAAATCAACGAACAAAAATTATAAGCCTATTCTACGCGTCATAGACGCTTTTACTAAGTTTGTCTCGCTATATCCACGTAAAACCATGTCCATGTCTCGAGTGATGTCTTAACTTCACTCGCAAGGGCTATACCTTCGGAAATCTGTAACAATGATTGGTGACTAAGGCTCGGATTTCACTAGTCTTGAGTTTCAGCAATATTGTCAGCAAGAAGGTTTTAAGAATGCGAGAATTACAATTGGCCTACGTCGAGCAAATAGTTGGTTGAACGACATAATTCCGTCATTATTTCTGTTGCTTCTGAAATGTCTCAAGACGCCAGATAAATAGTTCAAGCGCATCCCCTGAGTTCAACAAATCATAAAAACCACCTAGGAACTGAGTATAAAACGAACTCCTGTTGAACTAACTACTCCTCGTACTATTTCTGAATATTGCTCTTGAGAAACAATTACGTGCAGATGTTAAAACAAACTATACTGAAAGTAGTGCAGCAGGGAAACTAGTAACAATAGAACTTACGGCGCAAGCAGTCATACAAGTATTATGGAGGCCTCATCGCCATTAAACGAATGCAGCAAGGACTTGGCCTTAAATTCAGAACCAAATTCTCCGGTCGCTAGAAAGTTATTAAAGCCAAGGCCATGCTACCTACGACGTTGAAAAGGCTGTAGTCACGACTGGTCCTATGACGACATCCACATGTGCCGGATACATGAAATCCTGACATGATTAGTTTGGATTCTAAAACCACTTTTTGAAGGACAGCACAATTCCGCTGCAGATTTTTTTTTTTCTGATTTGTTTACTCTTATTACTCCAAATATGTTTTGTATTTTGCCAATGTTCCTCTTGTTATAGTTTTATTGTTCTTTTAAAAAATATTTTTCTGTAACGTAGAGGTTCAGACGACGTCAAAAGCAGAAAAAAATCTGGGGAAAACGCCGTTTTTCGGCCGACACATTGCAGCATCTCTCTGCAACCGGTTTGCCAGCTGTCGGGCCATGAAGAAAATGCTCTCGGGGAGGGGTGGAAAGAGAGTTGAGAGAGGGCTCAGGCTGTGGAATGACGCTTTGTGCCTCGGAAATATTACTCTTTTTTACTAGCATTTAATCCAGAATTTGAAATTATTTGTTGTGAAGAAGTATTCATTTAAACTAATGTTTCAACTTATAAATAGACTGTTTATTTTGACTCTATGAGAATGAAATGCATTTCACTGACAATGTATTCTAGACTTACATTCAACAGAGGGAAAAAGAATACAAATTTCTATAAATCAACTCGAATAACACATTCTGTCGTAGACACGATATCAAATGTTAAGAGTTACGGAAAAGAATGTCATTAGCGCATATATGTGACTCTTAATTCTCTGCCATTACCCCTAAAAGAGACAATGTTCTTGTAGCCAATTTGTTTCCACAATTGCTCGTGTTACACAGAAAACCGGAATGAGAGTGAGTTCCTTGGAGGAAAAGGTACACGAGAAAATACCTGAATGCGAATAAAAATCATTTGATGCTTTGACTTTCGTATCTTTTATTTTACTATTCAAAACCTGTTAATACTAAAAGTGTATTGAATTATCTAATCATATATGCTTAAAAGATATCGAACTAAATTAACTCCGACAGATTTCGATTTTTCAACAGTTGAGACAAAAAAGAACGAATTTAAATCAGTCCAAGCTGATTTTGCTCGATACTTTTAAGCGTATAGAACATACGCCGAGACTGTCGGTAGGGTTTGATGGCAAATAACAAGTATGAAGCAAGATTAAAAAAATTGCTATGAAGGAAACGTCATCTAACATAACTAAGAACTATTCCGATTAACCAGCTAAACAAACTGCAATAAAATTTTCTCATCCGTATAGGATAGGAACTACTACCCTACTAGCAATTTTGCTCGGCTTACCACCGGCCACGTAGCCGACCGATGATGGGCAGAGCAAAATTGCTAGTAGGGTATGGCTAACGCCCCCTAGAGAGGAAAGCCGCGGAGCTAAATTATGACGTCACACCGAGTAGGTAAAGCAAAGCGTTTCCATTGGGTTTCTCCTCTCTCCCGCGCGCGGGAGAGAGGAGAAACCCAATAGAAACGCTTTGCTTTACCTACTCGGTGTGACGTCACAAGTAAGCACTGCGGCTTTCCTCTCTAGGGGATGGTTCAGACACAGGTCTCGAAATTCATATGTCAGGTTAATTTTGAAGTTGAACAGATAGTAGAAAAAGAAGCTACTGAACGGTAGGATTCTAGGAAGGGAAGGTACAGATTTTTATCTGACATAACTGATAACCATCCTGACAAAAAAATAAAAAATCAGGGAAATAAGCTCATCCGTTAGAATCTATAACGATTCCAGAAACAATCACACACATGCTTTACATACACCAAACTTCATCCGTCGTCGTGAGTTTCAGTCGTATACTAATTAAATTTCTAAATATTTTCATTCCACATTGGTAAGAACTATTCCAGCTAAATTAGCTGACAAATAAAGCAGACCCCATTATAGTGGCTATTTTAAAACGCTAAAATTAACTCTAGAAACAACAAATTTTAAAATACCGGATCGCCCTCTCCACCCCCGCCCAGACAGCATTTAAACTTGAATCAAGCTTGACATTTCCTTTAATTTGACGTATTAATGCAAGCTTGGCTTTAGCTTGATTTTAGCTTTTAAAGTGCGCAGTGATGGCGCCATCTGTGAAAGAGAATGGACATTAATTGTCTAGCGTCCTCAAATTCGTTCGTAAAAGATGTGTTTTATTTTATTACCAGTGCCATATTACCGACAGGGCAAACGGGGCAACTGCCCAGGGCCTACAGATTTTAGGGCCCAAAAATCTTACATCTTACACTTTTGTAGTTTTAAAATAAAATTACAAAGGATAAAAAAAATTCAGAAGTTAAATAATTTTTTTAAATTATAAAGTATGAACAATGAAAATAATTCAAATTTACATTTGTATAAATCAATTTAAACTTATTTTTAATTCTTCGAAATGCTCTATATCGATATAGCATACCAATATGTAGGAAAATAACTAACCACATTTGTAAAGAGAATTTTTAGCGTTAAAAAATAGCAAAAATTTTCAATTATTTGTTATTTTAAAAAATATTTACAAAAATGACTAAGGTGTTTGTATTCCATACATGTTAGCAACTGTGATATAGCATTTCGAAGTAACGTATAACTATCTGTTTCTTTGATTTCAGATTACTTAACACAAAATTTTTGTTAAGTAAGTAAACCCATTCTATATTCCAAATATGGAAATTCTTCAAAATAAAATACAATTATACTACGAAATTGATTTCAAAATCAGTCGTTTGTCTCGATTTTGGCCAGCAGTATTGCTCATGAGTGTTGCGGTACTGAAAATTTTAAAAAGTGTGCTGCTCTTAAGTTTATATTATGTTTATTTCCCTATTAGTAGAGTCTCTAAATCACACATAACATTATTTTAATTTTGATGCATCCCATGAAAAAATAAAAGAAACAAATAACACATCGCCCACTTATCAATCTGGCGAGAAAACGGCGTGATAAGTCACTTCAAACTTTAGTCATATCTGCGTGAAGCTTAGTAGCTGAACGGATAGCGAGCTCGACTCCCAACCGAAAGGTCCCGGGTTCTATTACAGCCACGAACACTTGATGGAAACAGATTAAATTAAATTGAAAATTCAGTGTAGAGGGGGAAAATGCGTGGCAACGTAAAATATGTGGGGCGAGTTAGCCGACCGGCGCCCCGTGTATTTATGAAAAATTTTAAAGCTTGAAATTAAGCTTGAAATGTCAAGCTTGAAATGTCAAGACTAATGCAAGCTGGGCAAGTGTAAACTAGAACACTTGATTCAAGCTTGCATTAAGCTTACACGCTTGAAATTTTAAAGCTTAATTCAAGCTTATTGACTTGATAAATCAAGCTTGCTGCAAGTTTGATGCAAGTTTGCTGTGCTGTCTGGGCGAAATGGAAACCTATATACGCTACTGCTTACATTAGTTAATCAACCCGTTGAGGGCAAAGGTAATAATAGTACTTTTTAAAAAGTGAATTCATTGTCTCTCATGAGTTCTTAGATAGTGCAGAAAAAAGAATGGAACTTTTTAATAATCGTAGATTTCGTGCAATAGATGTAGTAATTATCGTTCTTAGATATTTTTATCATGTTGTTTTTCCCTGCGTGTATCAATCATTGTTGACAGGCGTACAAGAATCTGAGAGATACATTGATTTGTATTCTTGCGCATTTTTATATTTTAATTGAAAAAAGAAATGTTTTGAAATGGACTCTCTCTCTCTCTGTTTTATTTTTTCTTCTAAAAAATATGTCTTTCAATGCATGGCATGGAAAGTGAATTTCAAACTCAAGTAATTTTCAATGAAACAACAAGGATTCAATGTTTTATGTATTATTTATTTTCCCAAGTTTCGTAATTAATGAGATTTAATCCCCCTTTTTTCGTTACTGTTTGCGAGTAAGTCTAATGAAAAATAGAAAAATAAAGTAAGAAAATCTGAAAAACTTTCAGATTTTAAATACGCACTAAAGTGCTATATATTAAAAGTATTAAAAGTATAAAAATTATTTCATGATTTATATGTCGTCCCTATTTTTCTTCCATATTCTATTAATTTGGAAAGCGTATAATCATTCATGAGTGTGCCGTATTTTTCTTCCTTGTTCCATAAAACCCATCTTTGGAATCAAAATCTATCTTAAAATCGCCTACTAACAATCTTCGTCAAGTATATTCCAACTATACTTCACCGTTTTAAATATTGTTTCGAATGTGCATCATAATCCATGAGTATGTGCCGTGTTTGTTTTTCTTGGGTTGATTCCTACTTTAATGCCCGACTCTCGCCAAGGTGGCGATAATTAAACATATGCAGACGATATTTTGTATTTATGTGGCAACAGTAATTTAGATTTAAAATGGCAATTTGAAACAACAAGTAAGTACAGAATTCCATTATTTATTTATTTTGGGTTGCCAATCAATGTAGTTTTAATAATTAAGTCTCTTCCAATTCCTTAAGTGGTGCGTTTATCGCTAATTTCTTCACTTTGGTTTTCATCTAGTTCTTTTGGGAGCGCTAAAACTTGCGCATAACTTCTAAAGACACATGACTGCAAATGAAGCTCGCCAAAGTGCGGCGATTTTTTAGGTTGACGAGAGTGGGGGCGTTAAAATAGAAATTAACTCTTTCTTGTTCCATAAAACACTTCTTCGGAATTGAAATCTGTATTAAAATCGCGTACTAAAACACTTTTACAATCTTCGTCAGATATTTTCTGACTATATTCCCCCTTTATTATAAATTGTCACGTTTTGGCACCAAACTTAGCGATTCATTATGACAATTTGCAAACCTTGTGCGACTTTCAACATTTTACTAACGCCCCCCACCCTACGTTATCTGGCAAACACATTTGGAAAGTTCATATCTACAAAAGCTGTCGACAAGAGATCGCGTTGACAAAAATGAGTAGACAACAATCTGGGATTGAGCGAAATAGCACCCTAGTGCTAAAAATAAAATAAAATAAATAAATAAAATAAAACAACAAACCAAACCTCTCATGGTCACAGAATTCAAAAACTCTATTGGATAGTTACTGATTTCATTGTCATCTTAGCAAATTATTTTATTGTAACTATGGTGATATGTTCTTTATTCATCAGACATTCGATTAAGTAAGCCTTAATAAAAGTTCAATCACCATTTTTAGGTTCTATTATAACTGACTTCAATATATTATCTTAGAGTGTGTTCGCAGTAATATTTCCATTCACTTCATTAATAATATTATTTTCATTCCCATTAACTGCTGAGGTATTTCTTCAATAATATTTTTGGGAGAAAATCTGCTTTAGCATACTGCCTGGCGGGAAATTGTGAAGAAATTGTCGAATTGGCACGTTTCTGTGGAACGTCTTTTGGATTGCAACCTGCCCTGTTCGGTTCGTTTTTCTGCGGCTTAAAACAGGGAATTTACAACACTTCGCATACTTATCGACAGTCTTAAAAAAGTTGGCAAGCACAGGGCTAAAGCACATTTTAGTCATGGGCGTTTCACCAAACTGGATAATAGTTTCACTATTTGCAAATTTTGTTGTAATACTATAACCCTATAGTACTGCTGAAACTTAGTATTGTTATTTCAAAATTGACACAAGAGTGGAACCATCGCCCGACTTGGCGCGAAATACTGCGTGCCAAATTACTTTTCTATTTTTTTTACAGTGCATTAGCATATTGCATAAAAATTTTAATATTCGCACAACTCTCTCCATTCGAACTTTTAACTGTGCCGAATTTCACTCTCATCCATTCGTGCAATAAAGGGACACAAAGGTTTTCCTTAGCCTATTTATATATACATAGAAAATGAGAAACCGTTACTAATGATAATCTTATTTTTATAACATGTTTTTGTTTATTTTTCAATCAACTTTTGCCTTTTAAACACTGCACCCTTTGAAAATTAAAATTTCTAGATACTATTTTGGGACAAACTAATGTCATTATGCCCATGTTGGAATAACACTGTTTCCATTACAGTTTAAGCATCAGTACAATTCCTCAGAAATGGTCTGCTTCGATACTACACAAGTCAAACTTCGCAAGATACCGTTTTAGAAAAACAGTGGGCAGTTTTTCTTACTCTGGTATTTTTTATAAAATATCATTTGTGCCAAACATTAACAATAATATGAACAACATTATTATTGTTTTAGCTTTCCCGTTAAAAAATATCGGAATAAAATAAACTGGAATCGTCATTTGAAAAATTATCTTATTCGCAGTCACAGTACTTTAAAAGATTTTTTATGTATTTTATATTTTGTAAATTTTCAATTCAGGAAGTATTTTGTATTTTTATGTATTTGAGTATTTGAATTAATGTGTTTTATAATATTTTGTATTAAAAATACATTTTCGAATTTCGATGTCTTTTGCCTAACTCTGGCTTTAACAGCAGCAACAACAACAACAAAAAATGTAAGTATACATTTTGCATAGTTTAAAATTAAAATTTCAGAATTTAAAAAATGATATATTTTAAAAATATATTTTGAAAATTGAAACTCAAAAAGCGTCATTATTTTCGAGGGCTGAAACTAATTGCACTTCAATATTAAAAAATAATCAGCATGTTTGAAAAGAAAATCTCGATGTATTTATTTATTTTTCTAAACTTTTCTTTTCATTCTGATCCAAAGGAGATTTCTTTTACTGGATTCTCCATTATTTTAATGAACGTAAAATCCAAAATTATGCTAATACGTTTAGCTTAATTTTCATCGTGTGTTTTTAATTATCATAGACTTCATAAATTCCTTCGTGTATGAGTTGAATATTTTAATTTTAGCTTTTCTCTAAATTGTTTCTCTCAAAAAGCTGTCTGTGAAACGTGGTGCAAAAGTTTTTAAGCGTTATTAATCGTAATTAATGACAAACAATTTTGCCGAAGTGCAATGTTTACCTAATGAAAACATATCATTATTTTTCTCTAAACTTTATTTTAATTAGGTATCAGTAAAAAAAATATCCTTTTTTCTTCCTAACTTGCATTTAAAAACTGTGATTAATTCGTTGAATAAAAGGACAAATTCCCTGCTATATAACATAAAAAATCCAAGAAATTGCAAATGAAAAAAATTGGTAGGAACAAATTATAATTAATAAATTTTAAGTATTGCAACTAAAATATTGGTATGAAAAATAATTATGTAAAGCTTTTTTTTTTTAATTTCCAATGCAGCAGGCGATTACAGACATTATTCTTATGCCGTACAGAGATCAGAGAAACAAAACAAACTAAGAATATTTAAAACATTAAAAGCACTAAAAACGCAAAATCAGGCAACTAAACTGTTCAAAGAATCTCTAGCCTCCCAGTATCGGGAATAGATACAGCTCTTAGTTAGAGCAGAGCAAACGGGGATAGGATCGGCATCCATTGTCGCACCACTGCGGCCAGGGGGCAGGCATGACTATCCACCAAGTTGAAGTGGTAAAGATGGGCATATAAACAGTCATGTCCAGATGCCAGTCGAAAGGCAGCCACTGCATTACTTCTTGGACAGTCGGGGAGATTGAGGATGACATTTTCTCACGGGAACACGGGAAACATACTGCGGTGGTTTGGTGATTTCCTTGATCAACGGCTTATTAATATCCGTTAAGGAAACGTACACTCTAGTTTTAGGACTTTGCACACTGGTCTCCCCCAGGGAATTGTGACAAGTTGTTTGCTGTTTGATGTTTATGTCGAGGATCTAATACACTCCCTGATGGATGAAAATATAAATGTACTTATGTATGCAGACGATCTTGTTATAGGGTCATCTAGTCCTAAGCATAGGGCAAAAGACAGACTAGAAGTTTTCCTCAATAATGCTCTGTCCAAACTCCATTCATGGTGTTTAGAAAACAATATGATTGTCAACACGGAGAAAACAACTTATCAGACTTTTTCATTGTGTCACCAACCATTACAACTGAATATATCTTATAACAATGTAGCCCTCCCGAGTAGTGAGGGTACTAAGTACTTAGGAGTTACGTTCGACCGTAAACTCACTTTGAAATTATATATTGATGATATCAAGAAACGGGCCGAGAAACGTATGATACTGCTTAAACGGCTTGCTGGAGTTAGGTGGGGCTGTGATACCCCAACGCTACTTGCTACCTATAGGGCTTTTATAAAGCCTGTGATGACTTATTGTAACGCCCCACTTATTACAGTACCTGAAGGAGGAAGAACAAGACTGGAGCGACTACAAAATAATGTTCTCCACCTTGTCACTGGTGCTGTTAAGACTACACCTATTGACGCACTGCTATTGCGGACTAACGAAATACCTATGCTGTTTGAAATGAAGAAATCAGCCTTGAAACTATACCAGAAATTAATTCGCCTGCCTCATAGTGATAAGTGGACTAAATCTGGGCCTCGCAGGCTGAGGACTCAGGATGGCTTTCTGCAGGCTGTATTAAAAGAAATGGATGGACGTGATATCCCACCCTGGATTGAGCCTCTACTGCCCCCATTGAACCCATTGGATGCGGGAGGAATGTTATATCATCTGGACCTTGCGAGTCCAGTTTTAAAATCCCAGGATTGTACTGAAGCTTTGTTCAGCGCGGGGATGGAGACTATTCACAATCGCTTTCCTCCTGAGGCATGGCCACACATATATATATATACTGACGGCTCAAAGCTCGAGACGGATGATGGGGTCGGAGCTGGTATTTACTGTGAGCATTTCGCTCATTATTTTTCATTGGGAACATACAAGACTGCTTTTGACGGTGAAGTCGAGGCAATTAAAGTAGCTCTAGCCCATCTAGACGCTTGCCCTTCTCTCTCCGAACAGGACAAGGTTGTCCTTTTCTCAGATTCCCAGGCTGCTATTCAAGCCATTGCCAACTGCCTTCGGGATCCCGACAGTATGTCTATAGTGCAATGTAGAACTTTAATAAGAGAAACACACAATAAATATAAAACGATTGTCTTACAATTATGTAAAGCTTAATACTAATATCGTAATAATATTAATGCCGTAATAGATATATCATATATAAATGATAAATTACTAATTTCTAAATTTAATTATACAGTATTGAATATAATAAGCAACTGCCAGATTACGTTGGACTGTTTGCTTTTTGAAGTAAAACTTCTTTAGTCGCGACTAGGGGGTAACTCAGATTTTTCTTCTGACGGAAGTAACGCTCAGTAAAGGAAGTGACGTATATGTCATATACTCCACGGCAAGCGCGCCTGAAAAAGAAGAATCACGAAAAATCCTGCATTTTCGACCGCTCGCTCCTTTCGCGGACTTCATTGTTGAAAATGCATTATCATTACTATCATTATTTAGTTTTTCTTGAAATGGCAACGTTATCCACAAAATATGTATTTAAATATCTCGTTTTACCGATGGCAACTAGTTGTAAAATTCTATACTCTCTGAGGAGTTTGTGAAGATTTCCGTTGGGAAATAACTTTTGAATTAAATTGTTTTTAAGAGGTCTAACGTTTATTTTCTTGATTGTGTATCGTTAGATTGTGGCTAGTACTTATTTTCAGACATAGAATTATTACTGCTGTGGTGGTATTTGATGAACATACAAATGCCAAACGCGTTTTAAAATAAACGACTTGGTGCAGTGATTAATATTTGGCGTCCGCTTACTAGAAAGCTGGGTTAGTATTTTGACTAACTCTTGATACGCTTTAACATTCATCGTGTAAAAATACGGGGAACCTGTTAGGGAAAGAAACGGCGATTTCTCGCCATTTCTTTGAGACATCAATCTTTATTTATATATCAATAAGCGTTTTGAAGGTACATCCAACATAATATTTTACATGTAATCCCAACCTCACAGGAGGTTGTCGATAATCCTTATTTTTAGATGAATAATATACAAGGTTTTGGAAAAGCACAAAGAAATGGAACCTGTCTGCAATCGAACCGGAAAAATAGTTGGAAACGTCAGTTTAAGAACACTTTTCCTGGATTCTAAACCAACTTCAAGGCAGAACATCGGTTTAAGAACAAGGAGATGGAACACCACAATTAAACGGACAGTGGCTGCAAATGTACCTAAACAGCAGAGGGAAATTTTCGCTTAAGAACACTGTTGGAGGATCATACTTCGATCCCACGAAGGTAAATTTATAGGAGGGACACTTCGCTTAGAAAGTTGGATAACGCCGTTGTTGCAAACAGATGGCGCTACGCAAACTGGGTAACTGCGCATCTCAGGTTGTTTATATTTCCATCGAGGCGAAGTAAATGGAGATCGTTGAATTATCAAAACTTCAAAAATTTAAATGCATAGACTTATGAGCGTGATATATAGTAATTACTGGTTTCAGACGTGTTTTAATTACATAATTGTCTTATAATACTATTTCGTAGTGAATATAGGCAATAGTTTCGACGTGAAGTGATATTATTATTTGTCAAATGCCAGTTGCATTGACCGTTAGGCCATTAAACTCCTAAATATTATGTATGTCGTGTCTGTTATTATTTTGCCCAAAAGATGTATTTTAAGAAATGTTAGTACGTAAGAAACGGACCCTGGCTGCAATCGATCCCAAACAATGGACAGAACCTGCAGTTTAAAAACATGGATACAGAATAATAATTCGAAACCTACTAGCAGACGAAATCAACGCTTAAGAACACTGTGATAGAAAAACACAACAAAAATTACACTACCTGCATTCGAACCCCACCAACAGAGGAAAACATCAATTAAAGAACACAGTTAAAGTATAATACTAGACTACGGACATCCCCCCCCCATTAGACCCAACCTTCAGACGGAACAATGGTATACGAATAATTAAAGAATAATACTACAACATGGACACTTCCTGGATTCTAAGTAATTATCATGAATGACCGATGATTCTTACTGGAGATTTTAATGTCAATTTTCGCTCTCAAGAATCTCAGTCGTTAGTTGATTTTTTAAAAGAAAAATTGGATCTAACTATGAATACTTCTCTACTTCAATCAACAACGCGTTTCGGTACAACAATAGATGCTGTATCTTCAAGAAAATTAGCAAATTTAGAGAGTTAAATTTATGTTTCACATTATAATTACCACAAACCTATAATTTCATACATAAAAATTAGGATGACATCCAAGTACCTATTTCCAATGAATAATATGAATATAACATTTATATAATCTTTGTAAAGTACATGAATAATAAATATAATTAAATTATAATATGATATTTATTTTAAGTTTAATCATTTCAGTGATATGTGTCGTAAACGTCAAAGAAGTTTTATTTCAATCGCGCGTAAAGATTACACGCATACACTTTTTTTTTAACGCACTTTTGACTAGTCCTACAGTGACATTAGTCGCTAAACTCCATTCCAGCAAGAACACGGAAAGCGAAGCAGCACCGGCTTGGCCAGTGCTTGGGTGGATGAAAAAACGTCTCTCTCGGCTGGGCTGCTGTGGGATCGTTACGCTAATGGAAGCTGGTGTACGTAAAATATGTTTCGTGGCTCCAATGTTCTCCATGTTCAAACGATACCTCTGTGGGTGCGGTTTCAGGTTTTAGGTCTCTCATTGGGAATGGGTTAAGAATTAGGATACCACTCATAATGAGCAACGTTGGTCTGCGTACTAGACGCCCCCCTAATGAAATGACCAACGTCTGCGATCCTCGCAGTGGTCAAGCTTCCAGTAAACCACTCACCCAACATTAGAAAAAGAAATACTTTTGGCTATTTTTTTAGATAGTAGATTTTGGCAGCTGTTTAATACTAGTTTTTGTTTTGGTCAGTTTCCCCTTTTTTTTTTTTAATCACACATAAATAGCAGCAGTGATAGTTTTTAAAAGTCAAAGCTAGATTTTCCCACATTTTGTTTTTACAGTTCACAAAAGAAGAAATAAATGACTTAAATCCAAACCTCAGTTCTAAAACTGTTACTGAAATAAGATGTATAGACGTTTCTGTCGCGTTTTCTTTCAATGTCCGGGGAGTCCAGACCTATAATTGCTTAATGTATTTTATCTATCTGTATGAATATTAACGTTTTGTAGGACCTCCAACTTGCTTATTTTTACAGAATTTTAATATTTTCATTATAAACCATTGCTCAATCCAGTTCTTGGGCTTCACTTATCCCAAATTTGCAAGTTCAATGCTTTACGTTGAAAATGAGCGAATTTTTGCAAACTGCTCAATGTTTTAGGGGGCTATGGCTTAAAGCTTTTAATTGTTTATTTATTAGAGAAGTCCGTTTTCAGTAATATCTTAGCAATTCAAACACTGTTTGTTGAAAAATAATAAAAAATTGCATATTGAGTTTATTGTTGTGTTGATTTAAAATTTCTAGAGAAAATTAGGGTTACCATAAAACAGTGGTTCCCAACTCAACTTAACCGCGGACCCCTATTCAATTTCCCGTTTACTAACACAGATCACGTAAAAAAAAAAAAAAAAAATCTTTCCGGGGGTGGGGGATAAAATCTAAAAAGAAAGAAAAAATACAAAACTTTTTATAAATAATAATAACATGAAAAATAAAAAAAAACGAAGTGAATGTTATTTCCATTCACCCAGTGATACTGATAATACTGAACCCTGTTTACACTTAGAAAAAATACTCAAAATACTGGTTTTACAAGATATTGTTTAGTGAGACTTCCCATTGTTTAGTGAGACGAAGGGTTACGACTGATGAAGACTGAATAAATTTTTGGTCGAAACGATCGTATCTTGTTACAAGTATCATTTTATGCGTGTTTTTACGCAATAAGTATTTATTTATTTTACCTGTTTACACATACTTATAGCCGAAGACAAAAGCCTGGCTGTGGTGCTACGATATTTGATCGAACTGTATATTTAATAGTGTGCCCGACTCCCTATCTTGTAAGGATTATGAACATTTTTTTAAAAATTCTCTTAAAAAGACAGTAAACAAATACGCTTTTAGCCTTTATAGCTCACATTGTAAAAAACAATTATTTTTTAAACACTCGCTCGCTTAGAGGACTATTCATAAATTCTCAATGGCTTTTCGGATATGGCTGCGTATTAACGTGAACTTTTCGTTATTATTTGAATAACTTCTATTATATTTTTATTTATACTATAGATGGATTTGGTAATTGCTCACAGAAGGGTAATTGCTCACAGAAGGGTGTCGGCAGAATTTTATGCAGAGGGTGGTGCTCTTAGAACTACGCAGGGAGGAGCCACAAATGTATATACTATACTTATGTTGAAATAAAAATATGTTTAAACTGCATTATTACTTGCATTTGTACTTTTACCCCTCCCCCCCCTTAAATAAAGAAATTAAGGGGTGTGCAAATATTTATCCTTACACCCTTCTCTCTATGGTCTTTCTCATGAAAGACGATAGTTATTTCTTGACCTAATATTAACAACCGTTTTAAGATTTTGTTCTTTAGCTTGAATGCTCTTTTATTTTTACTAGTTCTCTGCCAGTGGTCGAAATTCGACCATAAAACATTATTTTTTTTTCTTTCAAATTTGAGTGTGATTAAAGTTCTTCTGTCAAAGAATGTCTCACCATTCCATATACACTGGAACCTACTAAAGTGACTCCTTGGCTAAGAGACTATCTGTCTTGAGTGACCACTTTTGTACAATTTCACTTTACAATCACCACACTTTTCTGTGAAGACGGTGTTTTTATAAAAACTCGATCCCATTTTGCTAAATACAAAGGCAGCTCCAGCGAATGGGTCATAGAGTCATCTCCCTCTACCGACCTTGGATTTCACGCTTTCAGTTTGCATTTTGAACATTTTAAGCTAATCTAAAAAGTCTAGTGGCTCCCTCCGAAAAATTGAACCTGGAACTATCCTCGGCTAAAGAACCCGTTATGTTTGGAGTTATAAAATCCTAAAAAGTAGAATGATTCAAGTCTACTTGCTGAGGCGCGGCGTACCACTGACCATGTGTGAAACCTTGCTGACTCAATAAATTTGTTGTTTTTTTGAATGATTGCCGCCGTATAAAAAAAGTTGCCAAGCGCATTTTAATAATTGGCGTATTACCAAACTGGGGAATAATTCCACTTTTTGCAAATTTTGTTGTAATAGTATAACTCTATAGTCCTGCTGAAACTAAGTGTTGCTATTTCAAAATGGACACAACAATGGAATCATCGGCCGACTTGGCGCAAAATACTGCGTGCGAAATGACTTCTCTAATTTTTTACGGTGCATTAGCATACAACACAAAAATTTGAACATTCGCACAAACAATTCCATACGAACTTTAAATGTGCCGAATTTCACGGTTATCCGTTCGGGCAGTGCGCTGCAAAAGGGGCACTAAGGTTTTGCTTAGCGTATTGATATATACATAGATATATAAATGTAGACGATGATTTGTACTATATAATGGACTACAAAAGCGTTTTAAATTACTCTGTCGGACCTCTCACCCCATAGCAAGTCATAAATAAAACCTTGATTTTTACGTGATTTTTTGCAATTATACATGTCTGAATGTTTAACTTTTCTCGCTTTTTGATGCACGATTTAGAGTTTATTGTACTCGTTATCATACCTATTCTAGTCTTTGGCTACTATTTAGTGGGTTTCATAATAGATTTTAATTTCATATAGGTCTGAATAGTTTTCTTTCGTCTTTTTTAAAATCTTTATAATCTTTTTTTTTTTTTTTTTTTTTTTTTTTTAGTTACGATTAAAACTCTATACTCCAGTTTTAATTTGAATTGAAAACAAATCAATTTGTATTAACAATTTCTCTGTTTATGAAGTATTTTACACCCTATTACACATTTCGTAATGTGTAATAGGGTGTAAAATGCTGATTTTTTTTTTTAAATTTAAAATTTAATATCGCACATTCTTCAACCTTTGCGATCTCACGCTAACCAAGCTATGCAATTCCCAGAAGATGCCAGATGGCGCAGCTTTCTAAAAGTACTTCTGCGTGATTGATGCTGTTATGAACGCCTGCGTTGCATATACTCATTAAAAAACACTAAAAGATGGAAAGTTGCACACTTAGAGCAAATGCTCTCAAGTTACATTGAAACATTATGCTTAGTTGAGTAATCCTTTTATTATTGAGTAGCGGAAAAGTTCTCTGAGCGACACTTCAGTGCGGAAGGAAGGCATGTGTTTATGCCGTCAGTTTCACAATTTTAACATCTAGTGATTTTGAGATTTAATCATTTTATTAAGAATATACTTTATTTGTTTTGAAAGCTACTCATTAGTTTTATTTGTGCTAAGAAAAGAAAAAAAGAATAAACAAAAAATAAAATTCACATCAGATTAACCGTTCCAAGAGCAATCATTTTCGCATCGATATAGAAGATCAACTGGATAGACAACCCAATGCTGAAAAAGTGCAGCCTTTGCCGTCGATCCATTTAATTACCAACAAAATGGCGGTCAATCGATTAGTCCATCTGTCGCCACAGGGCTAAAAAGTTTTCTGACACAGCTGGCTGCGTTTTGCCATCTATCCATTTAACTACCAACAACATAGCTGTCGATCGAATAGCCCATCTGACACCACAGAACTAAAGAAGTTTCTCGACACGGCTGACCGCACATTCAACTGAGTTACGTGGATGGATGGCAACGGCTGCACTTTTTCAGCTTTGGGACTATTTAACCGCATTTTTTGGGACTTGCAGTGAAAGTGCTGAAATAAGGTGGTTTCACGGCGCAACCACCACGCGTCAAAGGGTTATTTGTTTGTGGTGTTATGGCAACGCTATGCATTTGCGATCTGTCTAGGATGGGGTGGTTGGGGACTGTCAAAGGGGTTCTAACGCGTATTCACGTGACACCTGAAGAAAACCGACTAAAACTTCGGACAGTTAGATCGACAGACTCTAGATGGGACTCGAACCCGAGACCACACTTCAGCCGTCTACTATTTTGAGTGTCATAACCACACGGCCGTGGTGGGGAGCGTCAAAAGATTAAGAATATTTCATTTGTTCTGATTGTTAATCTTTCTGTTTCTTTTCCCTAAAAAAAATAAATTAGTAAACAGAAAGTAAAATTCCATACCGGACTGAAAAATGGATTCAACGCATATCAGCAAGTTGAGTTACAAATTCAGAGGAAACAATATACATTTATTGGAAAGCTATCCGAAATTATTAATAGTGAGTAACTGCCTATTTTCTTAGAAACGATGATTCGTATAACTTGTAAACGAGACTCGAGAAATCGACCGAGCAAAATAATAATAATAATAATAGGTGACATTTCCTATAAATGAATAAGTCAAAAGTAAACATGGATGTCGGAATGGTTCTTTGAGCATAAGAAATTTAGAAACAAATTAAAACATAAACGTGTCCAGAGAGTTTTTTTTAAAGATTGGTAAGAATTGGCAATGTCAAGGGAAAGAATAGCAAAGTTCCTTCAAGTTAAAAATAAATAAAAAATGAATAATAAATAAATAAATATGTGATTTACTAGCCAAAGGGATCCAAGTGTGGGCCGTGATAGTTGGATGAGTTGAGTACGCATGCAACTCTTCTCTAAACGACACATTCTGTGATAGGCTCTCCCTCTTCTGGAAAACAACAAGGAGACAAATGTTCTTCTGGACCTCATGCACCCCGACTGTGCGCTTATAATGAAAATTAGAAATATTTAGTGGTGAAACATGAAAAGTTGTATAAAATAACATTTTAATTTTTATGGTTCAAATCGTGACATTTATCCGCTAGCTATTAATCTTAACACTAAAACACTCTTAAAATTTTTTAGTAACTAAAATAGTTGTATTTTATTTCCGAAACACATAATTTTGTTAGCAGAAGGAAAAGAAAATGTCTTTCACTTTGTTAAATTGTAAAAATGATTAACACCTTTTATTTCGATTCATTTTCCTTGTTTTACGACACGGAACAACAAATAAATTTCAAAGTAAACTTCAATTCTTGAGATTTTTTTCATGTTAACTTCCGTTTTTAATTTCTTTTTTCAAGAAATTCACCTTCTTCAAGTGCTGAAACATGAAAATACATACAGATGATGCATTGAACAGTTCTGGATTATGCAGGGGTAATATCAAAAGAAAGAGCCCATCAGTATAGCCCTTCAATTTGTTTTGCAAAACTGCATTAAAAAACATTCCAACATTTACAAATAGCTTCTTACTTCAACTTTTTAGTTTGTAATTTGGAACCAGTTTCTTCCTGTTTACTGAACCGAAGTTATTTACTAATAGTTTTATTTATTTATATTCTTTTTTATCATACGCCCAATCTATTTGAAACAATCTCAATATTAGGGAGCGAAAACAGCAAAATAAATCTTTCCTCCAATATCAGAAAATGCTTTCAAAGTTAGTTTTCTTCTTATTTTTTGTGGAACGATAAATGAGAAACAGGTTTATAATGTGAAGCTGGATGTTTTTACTAGTTTTGCGCTCTGAAGACTAACATCCAAGAAATATCTCGCATGGGTGAACATTCACACGTACCAGATAATGTATGAGTTAAAAACAGGTTTGAAATACTTTCAATTTTTTTTTTTTTTTTTTTTTGGTGTACGTAAAACTAAATATTTAACTGCCGCTGCTACGAGCCTTTTGATTATGATTTCGGTTCCAGCTTTGACTAATACTAGGCTGTGTATTTCTAAATTAAATCAGTGGGCAGTAGTTCGGTCCATGTTAGTGGCAAAGGCTTGTGGCCAGTGCCCACCCATTTGAAAAAAAAAAATTCTTAAATCATGCCTCATTTTCATCACTTTTTCATTTTATATTATCAATTAAAGTATGAGGCTAACTTCGGGGGACTTTTTTAAAGTAAAAATTTTAATGAAACATCCATATTTTTAATTAAAATGGGGTATAAAAGTTAAAATTTAAATGCATTTTTAATGCAGTTCAATGCAAACTTTTGAAATATTGGCAAATTTTAGTGAAATTTTGGTAATAAATTGCATTTACGCCATACAGTACTAATAAATATTTTTAGTAATATTTTTGCAGTACATAAGTAACATATTTATCTGCATTAAGAATCAAATCATTTGCTAGTTCTAATAATTATGAAAATATTTCAAAATTTTCACATGGAAACTCTTTAACAAGCATTTTTTAAGGTCATAAAATATATAAATAAATACAAAAATGTCATCATCTGCTTTATAACACAGCTAGTAATCATCAAAATATCCTGGCAAAATTTCAAGGCAGTGACTTAAATACGTTATGAAATATCACATTTATCGAAAGAAAATTTATGAAAAACACACCTTTTCGAAAACACGTTTAAGATTTTAATACTGTACAAAATGCTACCCTTCTAGTTCATTATTTATTGTATAACTTAGCTTCTAGTTATCGTAGGAAAAAAAAAAGTAAAACTGTTTTGAAATTTTAATCGTGTGACCCATAAATTAAGCAAATAAAAAAAATCAAAGGCTTTTTCAAAACAAGGATTTTTTGGGTAGTGTCATGCTTTAAAAAATTATAGTGTGTTTTAACCCTGGGGCGCACACAGGATTTTTGGCTGGGGGGGGGGGTCCGACTTTTACGGTGGGGGGGTCCAACTTTTACTGTGGGGGGTAGGGGGTCCAACTTTTAGGGATGTTCCAGATAGTCAAAAATCAGTGATGAAAGAGCTCGTTTTCATTAGATGGAATTCACCAAAACTCATCCCATCCAATTCCCTAAGAATACACTACACATTACAATAGGAAGCAAAGCAGTAGTTGATCAGTTTTGAGAACAAGGTGGTGTTTTATGTTCGCTTTCACTTCGTTTTTGAAAGCTGAGGAAAACGAGAAAAAAATTTCTTTTTTTATTTATTAGAACTGAAACTATTGCTACCTTTTTTTGGAATTGTTTTATTTACTATAGATAGAGGATTATAATCAATCGAAAAAAAAAAAATGTCCAAGCCGACGGGGGGGAGGTCCGGACCCCCTGGATCCCCCCTTGTGTGCGCCACTGTTTTAACCTTTTTTGAGACACAATCTTTACAATATTATCTGCAAATAGAAAACTCTATCATAGGTAATCCTGCCGTTTTCGGGTTTTTACAGCAAAATGTCGCTAACTCCTACATTTTACCGCAAACGCTTGGCAAAAGCCCGAAATGCAATCATACTAAAGCATACTTCGGACTTTTACCAAGCCACTTTGGTAAAAGCTAGGTTTTACCGGTAAAACCTAGATTTACCAGAGGTTTGGCTTTTCCCGTAACATATACAGGGTGTCCCAAAAAGTTGGTAACGAGCTTCAATTCTTAATATATTAAAGATAAGTGGGCAGTGTAAATTGAAAAAAAAATAATGTCCAAAATAAGGTTTAGAACAGATTTTACTTTCACAAGCTTCTGTGATGCCAACATCACATACTGTTTTTCGGTAATCGTATATTATCCCTGTCCTGCATTTTGGGCGGTACATGTTAGATACAACCCCCCCCCCCCCACATCCGCTCAAAGCATTTCAGTTTTTGTAGTTTTTGACAGCAGATTTGCTTATTTTTATTCATTATTTTTTTTGCATTTGCTAACTTTTAGGAGAGGCTGTCAGTTTTTGCTAAGGCCAGCAGTCTCTCACAATAGGATCTTTGGCGATATTCTTCATCGGCACGTTTTGGTAATTTTGTTAAATTTTTGCGCATAATTGTTTGGGTTTTTAAAAGTAATGTACTGATTTGTTCTTAACCGCTTCTGATGTGGGTGCCTATTTTCTTGATTGTTGGCGTATTTTTTTCAGCGCTCCATTGCCACGTTTGTAGGTTAAGCCTATTTGCATTGCGCCGTGAGGATATCACTTTAGATCCAGTTGAACTACCAACAGGCAGTAATTTTTGTAGTCCTTCCCCGCCCCCTTGCCATCCAAGAACTTTGAAAGCTTTACCAATCTTCAAGCTTTACCAATCAATCAACAAATCAAGTTAAAACCATTGGACGGAGTGTCTGCCTGAGTTGTTGCTTTTTAACATGACGCGATGGAAAATTTACATCTTCTGAACATGTGTGGTTTCCTATTTCTGAAAATTTAGTAACCTTTCAGTCTACCTCCAGTACGGTCCAAGAAATATAAGCATAACCTGCACCATTAGCGTACACAATTCCTCAGCAGCCTAGCCGAGTGGGTTTTCCACCCTTCCAAGCACTGGTCTAGCCGGTGCTGCTTCACTTTCCGTATTCTTATAAGAACGGAGCTTAGCGACTGGGCAACTGCGGGACATTCTAATTGCAAAAGGAATAAACATCAGTTTCAGTGCTATTTCAATACCTTTAACCATATACATGTTATTGTTAATGGATTCCATTAAATCTGATTTTTCTATGGGAGATCTTGTATTATTACGAACAACTGTATTTATCGTGGTTTCTTAAAAATAAGAAAAAATAATTGCTTATTAATGAATGGCATCTAAGGTAGATTAATTTTCAACAAATTACTCTTCAAATGTGTTTGTGTTTCTTTAAATCATATGATATGTATGCATGCAACATAGTTTTCCAATAGCTGTAAAGTATTAGATTATCGTTTTCGCTTGAAAAGATCAATAAGAAGTATTTGTACTATAAATATTTCCTTAAATTCTCCATGTACAGGTTTATGCTCTACCTTAGCTGATGAAATTTTGTTTTCTGAATTTTATGGATTTTATAAATTTCGAACAACATTTTAATGTTCTCTGAAATATATTGAAATATTCTAGAGCATTAATTCTGTTTTACTGTGATGATGCTTCAGCTAGTTCCGTGTTATTTTTAGATTATAAATTCAGAAGTAAGACGTAAGTTATCGCCAAAATCTAAGAAAGAGGTTATTTACATGACTCCACTTCGAATATATTCCACGGCTTCATGAAGTTTTGACTAAATTTTAGATTTCCTAAGGATCTAATCTAACGTAAATAATATAGTTCTATACCTTCAGGGCTGGCCTTAGAGCAAAATAGTGTGTATGCGAGAATGATTTTTCGCCCCCCCCCTTCCTTACGATGAAATAGGCATGGAAAACACACACACGCACGCACACAAATAGTATAAGTGGCTCTATAACTGTAATTTGTCAGAACTTAGTAACACATGCAGCTGCGATTTTACAGATTAAAAACCAAATTCTAACAAGTAGTAACAAAAGTAAATGCTAAAGTATTTAGTACATTATTATTATTATTATTATTATTATTATTATTATTATTATTATTATTATTATTATTAGCACTAGAGTGCTATTTCGATCACTCCGATATTTTCTGTCGACGTAATTCGTGGACATGATTTATGGACCTCAAAACGTTTTCTTTGCATTTTTCAACAGGGTTGCCAGATAGCGGGTAAGAGAATAAAATGTTGAAAGTTGCCAAGGCTTGCAATATTTGATAATTTATTGCAAAGTTTGGCATAAAAAAATAAGTCCCCTAAACTGAACAGAGCTTCGCGATATCTTCCATATTTGGCTAGGCCGCCCAGGTGGTTACTTTAATTAAAAATGAATTAGTGGCTTAAGAACCTTTCTATCGCGCCTTGGGTTCCGGTTCGAATACCCCCTTGGGCATTGATGTTAACTTGTCCGTAACTTCATAGGGGGTAACGCTGGCTGCCCACTGGGTGCCCCCATCATGAATTGGCCACAATACATTCGGACAGTTGTAGTGAACAATGCCTAATCGGCAAGTGCCCGCCCGTTGAAAAAATATATTGTTACGAATTTTCGGCGAAACCCGCTGTTCTGAGGCTTAAAATAGTTCAAAATTCGTACTCTACGCTTCAAATAGTTAAATTTTACTTTTTGTTGCATCAAAATCGGTCAACTAGATCCGGAGATACAGAGGTTTCGGTTTTCCCTTTGTTTCCATGGCGGCTCTAGATATCTCGAGAAATATTGGTCATAGGCCTTCGGTCACTTCACTTTTGGGGACTTATTTTTGGCGCCAAATTTGGCGATATTTCGCCAATAGTCGCAAAGCTTGGTGACATATTAGTCATTTGGCCCGATTTTCGCAATGGGGCTTGTAAAGATACTTTTTCTGCATTAACATGCATAATAGCTCAATATTTCTATGACGTAATCCAAATTCCCGCTTTATGTGGAATCTTCGAGAAATTACATTCATCCTTGTAGCTTCTGCCTCACCTATAAATACAAGCATTCAGAGGCCTCAGTCAGTGTGAGTTGAGCTGACGTAGTGTGTAAATCGAGCGTCCGAGGAATAACGGCGTTTTGCAATGTGAACTGTGTGATAAAAGCGTTTCTATGTCTGCGTGCGTTTTTGAGGCTTTGCTGTGCGCAAATTCTTCACTGCTGAGTCTTGAGGGAGTGTTAGTGTCATCCCTCGTATATTTCCACTGAATTTTGACTGGGGAAGTGTTTTATTTCGTCTGAGAATTACAGCATTTGTGAAAACTTCGGTACTGAATGTAAACGAGCTTTTGTAAACGAGCTACAGGCGTTAGTGCCTCTGTGTTTTGTACAGCTTATTGTTCGACGAAGTTCTAGATGCAATAAAGTTCGTGCACCATCCTGACGAGTGGACTCTTTTCTAGAACTTTCTACACCACTACACTTTAAAACAACGAACCCAGGAAATTAGCAGAGTATTCTGCAACAATATATTTGGCTAGGAGCTGGCAAACCCCCTACAGTTTATTACAAAGCAAAAGTATAGTTAAAAGTACGCCTGGCGAAGACCGTCAAATTTAATAGGCGACATAAATACAGATTTCAATTCTGAAGAATTGTTTTATGGAAAAAGAAAGACAAATACCGTACACTCATGGATTATGATTCATATTCCAAACAATATTAAAAATTCGATGTATAGTTAGAATACGGTTGGCGAAGATTGTAAAACAGTTTTAGAAGTTAATATAGATTTCTGTTTCGAAGAAGTGTTTTATGGAACAAAGAAGAAAAATTGGGCACACTCATAGATTATGATACACTTTCCAACTTAATGGAATAAGGAAGTAAAATATCGACGAAGCATGGATTACGACACGCTTTTAATATACAGCACTGTAGCGCGTATTTAAAATGCGAAAGTCTTTCAGATTTTTATATTTTATTTTTCGATGAATTCTGTTATAGTACTAATTCTTTTAACTGACTTTTTAAAACTTTAATAGGTGTGCTGTACTGTTCTTACTTACAGAGGAAAATTCTAAAAATTTCTTATAAACAATTTTCTATGTCTGTTGGAAAATAAGAGGTATTTACTTTAACTACAGCAAAAGTTTTATTTGATTTAATATTCATGAAAAGTACATTTCAGTTTGAATATAATAATATACAGACTAAATGTGTTAGTGACTCACTGTCTGCAACTGTTCAGTTCTCTCATGATAATGGAGCAGAGCGGGGAGCCAGTCTCTTTACTCCACATTCAAGGAATATTTCATTTACTGAACAAAAGTTGTTAACATATTAAAATAGCCAATTTTCATTCAAAATATTGCATACGACTTATTGCATACGACAATAATTTTTACCATGTTGTATTTAAATATATACAGGGTGTGTCTAAATTGTTTCAACGAATATTATGGAAGATTGGGCACATAATAAGGAATGAGAATCACATAGCTATGTGAAGTCAAGAACGTTGTCTTCATGTAGCTCTTAATAATCACTTTGGAACGGGTGCTGAAACAACAGTGAACTTTCCGACGATTGTTTGCCACAAACTAACGTATTTTTCACAGAAAACATGTGAGTAAAATTGGTAGTTTATAAATTCTACTTTATTTCTTGGATGAGCTTTTTGGAGACAAGCCCATTAAATACGAAATCGCTTAAGAAATTCGACAAACACTTCAACAATTTTCCTAAAGTGATTTTTAACTGCTACATGAAGACAACGTTCTTGACCCCACATTGCTATGTGATTCTGATTCCTTATTATGTGCCTTATCTCCCAGAATATTTTATTGAAAAAAATTCCGAAACCTTATATTTAACAACGTGATTTTTACGCTATGCGTTGTACATCTGTCCTAAAGAATTCTTTTTGTAAATAGTTGTTCTCAAAAATATAAACAGAATACGTATATATACTCACGGCATTTAAATAGTGGCTAGTACACAGCAAAAAGAAACAGTGTTCGCAATATCCCAAATGGGAATGCCAGGTCCGAACTTTAATCAAGATGCATACTGGTATAATTAATATATATTAAAATTGAAAACGATAATTGTCTTACCGCCACACCACCTGCCCCTGGGGGGAGAGCATTAAGTACATCAGGGCAAAAATATAAATCCAATGTGAGACATTTTATCCTTTATTTTTCATAACAGGCACAAGAAATTTCCCATCACACCAATTTTTAAGTAGAGACCCTCGAGAATACTTATTCTCAGTTGACTTCAGTATTTCTATTTATATATCACAATTTATAATCAAAAACATCACGAAGCTAAAAAAAATCATTCTCAAAACCGAAGTGCATACCTCTCTCATATTGAAAAACCCGCTCCGACAGAACATAAAAAAAACCGCCGAAAAGGCAACCAGAAACGATGTAGACATCGCCCTTTTGGCGACGAAACCACACGTGCAAAATATCTTTGTTTTTATCACACGGTTTTAAGAAAAATTCCGGATAAATTATTTTTAAAAATATACTGAGGAAATTTCCTCAGGATAACATCTTTCTTTCTATTCGTTGCTTTTTTAAGTTTATACTTCGGAAAAACAAAATCTATGTCGCCATCTTGGTACCCACGTTAAAGTAAACTGTTTGTGGAAGGGACTCAAAATATTCAGGATGATTCTTCATCAGCTGCAAACATTTTAGTGAACGAAAAAAAAAAAACTTATGCCTTTGTGAAACTTTCAGAAAAAATCTTAAAACTTCCCAGTAAAATATTAAAAAAAGTAACAGATTTAAAAAAAGTATTCGATTTTTAAGAACCTGTTCTAAAAGTTTCGTATCGAATGCTGATTTATCGTGTATTACGGTACAGCTTGTGTAGAGATATGGTAACAAAATTCAAGCTCCTGACGTAAGTAGTTCATTTGCAGCCAACAGTATTAAAGCTAATAATGTAAAATTCAGCATGAATGTGATTTTTTTCTTATCATGGATTCTAGATTAGACAACATTTTCCAAGTTTCGTAACGTATGGTGGGGGCCAAAACATATCCTACCTGATCTTAATGAAAAAAAAAAAAAACAGATTCTATAAAATTCTTGCTGTAAAATACAACATTCACGACACCTAAAAAACAATTTTAGGACATTTTAAAAGTGTACTCCAAGAAGGGCATACGTAAAAAAAGAGAAAATGTGGCCATCTTTTATTTTTCACTGTTAATAAGAGTAGTTAGTATTTCACTGTAAAAAGGTTCTGAATTAACTGCAACCTTTCTATAGAGAAATGCTGAACCATGATTTGGTGCTTAAAATGATCAGCGGAACCGAATTATGGTAAAACGTTTCTGTATAGAAAGGATGCAGTTAGGTTAGCACCACTGTATGGTGAAACGTTGAAATACTTCTACTAACCATGTATGAAAGGGAAAAAAGTATTATCTTTAAAAATATTGCTTTAAAATGCAACAAAAATATGAATTTTTCTTCTTAAAATGTAACGAAATACAAATTTCAAAAATATGAATGTCTAGGTGCAGCTTTTTCGCTATTCAAGATTTGCTGAAAATTTATTTGTTTGAATTTTATGTAAAAAAAAAAAAACGACATTATTTTCTACTCTCCCTATTACTTAAAAAATCACGCCAATTTGAACTACAGACGTAAAATAAATATTAACTCAAGTTAGTAAATGAAAATCAAATATAATCGCAACGAATCGCAACGCAATTGTGATTACATGCAAAAGGAGATATTCGCGGAAATTTGAATTACACAACTCGCTATTGCAGTAAGAGGCAAGGATAAAAGATTTCCTTCCCTTGATGATATTACAATTCTGAGTAAAATACTTGGAGATAGAAATTAGGTCTTTGTTCTGAAATGCCAACGTGATCAGAAAATTGTAAAAATGACCCAGCTTGTTGATTGAGCACAATATGTCTGATTTAAATGTTTCCAATTAAGGTTTCTTAATTGAATATAATAATATACATAAGATGTGAAACCACTTCCTTGCCATCAGTGACGATGTGTTGGAAAGATATAGTTTTCAGATATTGCTATTCTATCCAATCAAAGAGGTTTTATGAATCACTAGCTGAAGTACCCGTTCTTCGCACGGGAATGAATGGACTTTTTGATATTACGATTTGTGGTGATTACTATTTATTGTAATAAAGAGATATAGCAAAATGGATATCGCTTTATATTGTGTTCAATAACCATGCATACCGAATTTCAAGGCAATCGTTTGAACGGTGCAGAAGGTCATGCGGCGTAGCGCAATCTAGTGGCGAGTTTTAGCAAAACGGATACGGCTGAAATATTCTTCGCATTCAGATATCGATGAATACGAAATTTCAGGACGATCGGCTGGACAGCCCTGTGAAGTTCATGTGTTGACGCGACATCTAGTGGCAAATTATATAGGAAAATGGATAGCGCCAAACTCTTCCCCGTGTTCAAATATCTATGTATACCTATTTTCATAGCGATTAGTTGCACAGTCAAGAAGTGATGCACTGCAGCGCGATCTAGTGGTTAATTAAAGTAATGATTTGCTACAGTGCCGTCAAGTGGCGAGTTATAGCAAAATGGATAACGCCAAAATATTCTCATTGTTCAAATAGCTATGTATACTGATTTTCATAGCGACCGTTTGAATGGTCAAGAATTTGGCCTGCTGCAGCTTCATCTAGTGGCGAGTTAAAATAATAGTGCATTGCAGTGCCATCTAGTGGTGAGTAACATCAAAAGGAACACAGTTAGAATATATTCTTCGTGCGGAAATGTGGAAGTATAAGAAATTTTATGCTGGTCGGTCGAACGGTATAGAAGTTGATGCGTTGCAGCGCCATTTAACGGCAAGTTACAGCAAAATGGATAGTGAAAAATATTCTCCGTGTTCTAATATCCGCGTGTACCAAATTTCATCGAAATCGGTTGGACGATATTCGCATAGTAAACGGCTAAATGGTATAGAATTTGACGTTCTGCTGCGCCACCTGGTGGCAAGTTAGAGGAAAACGGATAGCATAAAAAGCTTCTCAATGATAAAAGACTTAGGTGAACCAAATTTCATGGTGCATCGGTGCTAGAGTTTTTCAACCTCATACCACATACCAACATTCATTTTTATCTATAACCAGTGTCATTATATATCTCAGTCACAAATAAAATCCAGTTTCAAATCTAAGCCTCGCCAAAGTGCCAACATACGCCATTGTGCAAGCGTTTTTTCAGGAAATCATTCGAAGCATTGACTTAGCAGCAATCAATATGGGAAATGGTTCGACCGCGAAAAAGTAAAGCAAGCCTTTATTTCAAAAGTGGAATCCCTTAATACAGCCGAAGTTTTTAAAATTATCAACTATAACGTGTTTTATTCATCGTTACTCCGATGTAGTAAATGAGAAGATTTCAATTTTCTGAAATTTGGCGGAATTCCCCCAACTTAAATCAATGTACTGATTTGGCGAGAATTCTGGAGATAGATCGCTTGAAATCCCTTAACAACTGCATTATTTCTGCACGGATAGTTAAAATTTAATTTTGTATTCTACGAAAACCTATACACTTGTTTTCAAAAATGCTATTCCCTTAAGCTCTCAGTAAATTGCGCCAAAAAGCCTAAAACTGTGCAAACCGCTAGAACTCACTTTCTAAAAATCGGCCTATCAGCCATTTTATTTTTCGCCAAACTAAAAAAAATTACATATTAGTCGCGGATATCTTCGATCCTCATTGTTTTGCGTATAAAACATTTCATTCCTGCTCTCATTTCTTATGCGCACACGATATTACAATTAAAAAAATAACCTTAGAAATATAAACTAAAAAAATCATTATTATTCTTTTATTTTTACTTTAAGAATTTAAAACATTTTATTCGGCAAAATCGCCAGACATGGCAACCACGATCCTTATTTCACACTTTTTTCACTACAGGGGTTACAATTACGGAAAGCTTTTTGCGTGGAGAGCATAAAAAATCTCTTAAATTCCGGGAACGGGTGGACTTTCAAAGTTTTAAAGTGGACTATGATTTATTCTATATTATTTTACATATCTGTGCAAAATTTCAGGCTGATATGTCCATTTTTGTGGATTTGTATACAACTCAAATCCACAAACAAACAAACAAACAAACAGAATTTCATTTTTATTTATAAGATACACTCAACTCTAATTTTCCAGTCTCGTAGTTTCTAAGCTCCGTTCCCGTAGCTTGGAAACAGCCGAGAATGGAGTAGCACCAGCTTGGCCAGTGCTTGGGAGGGTGAAAGTCTCTCTCGACTGGACTGCTGTGAAACCGGGTTCGCTAAAAAAAGTTGGTGCACGTAAAATCTGTCGTGGCTCCAATGTCCTTTTACATAAAGCATTATAGACGTTAGCAACGGCTTGCAAATTTCTAAGTAACAGTAAAAAATGAGATAAGCGGAGTAAGAGATTTTTTTCTTCGAAATAGCGAGAAAAAATTTGGTACTTTAAAAAACTTAGAATCGAAGCCGAGATATAGAGAGTCGAGTGTATATGAACTTTCCGAACATGGGCGCCCATACATTTGTTTGTATGTCGGAGAAAGGGACAATTCAAACGTCTTGGCCCAGAAAGGTACTCTATTTTAGAATTGAAGCACATCTACGTTATACCAGTACGTGAATCATAACGATAATATGGGAGATATAGGGAGGGACCATGATCCCCGACCTGCCCGTAGGTATGGGCGCCCATGTTTTCGAAGAGCTGTACGCTCAGCATGAGGCAGCTCGTCACGAGACTGTGCAAGCGGATACTTAGCTTAAGACTAAATCAGTGAGGCCAGATGCTTTTACCTGGAGAAATAAAACCTGGTAACTATTTTCATAAAGTATCATGTTTTTTCCAATTCATGTATTTCTAATTTTTCAGCCGAAATAAACGATATTTTCATCGATTTTTAAAATACAAGAAATTAAACCGTCACATTCACACTGGCAAATGTAAGGAATACAAATATTATTTCATTTAAAAAGCCTAATCAATTGAATAACAGTTTTCTCAGATATCTTTTCTAAAGCAGTTCAGAATTTATAATAAATATTTTATATTTCATGCACAAGAATGTTCATCCATGCGAGATATTTCATTGAAAGGTTGCCTTCAAAACTAACGTGCATGAACATAAAAAGTATAAGTGCATAAATTTTGTTCATGTATTTCGAAACCTGTTCTCATTCATTCATCTTGCTCCAGAAGGGGAAAAAATATTAAAAGCATTTTATCTTGCTCCAGAAGGGGAAAAAATATTAAAAGCATTTTCCGATATCGGTTGGAATATTTATTTGGCTGTTTTCACTACCAGATAGCGATAAATTTTCAGATTGATGAAAAAAAAAATTAAATCTTTAGTAAATAATTTCGTTTCGCCGAAGAACAAGCGCCAGCCATTTAAAATTGGAAAAAAAAAAATAATGTATGAAATAATTTGGGAACGTACGAATATTTTTAATTCAATTTTGGAAGTAGAAAGGAGTTTTTTTTTCCCCTTTTCATTTCGTTTTCATCATAGATCTAAACTGTTCAATTCATCATTTAAATGTATTCGTATGTTTCGATATTAGCAGCAGCAAGAAACTTTTTTGAAACAAGATTTTAGAGAAGGAAATATGGAAAAGAATTTCAAGAGCTTGAACTTCAATTTATAACTTCGATACAGTTTTTTTTTAAAGTCATTTTAAATCACGTTCTCATTTTAAAATTCGAATATTGCTCACCTTTCTAAGCTAAGGGAATCTAAAGAATTAGTGATTAATGTTGATGTTTACCAATCGTGGCAGGAAATCTAACGAGAAAAATATTGAGAGATATAATTACTAAGCATCATTTTAAATTGCAATTAATTAAACGAAAATCTTTTAAAAGAATTTCTCATTACTATTTAAGCATCATGATATTTGAATTACTGACTAAACCACTTGCAATATACAAGCACTACTCTCAAAATTCCGAAATTCGCCACATTATTACTATTATCAAAATACTCGCTGTTGTGAACCTGACAGATAGGGATGATACACAGATTTTGATACGCTTTTAATATACAGCAGTTTAGTGCGTATTTAAAACATGAAAGTGTTTCAGGTTTTTTTTTTAAGCACTACAAGCTACTTTGTTTACTGTGGTATTTTTTGTTTACATAATTTGGGGACCGATTTGCGTCTATACGTTTCTGTTGCATTTTTCAACAGGATAACGGTGTATTCGATGGAGCTCAAATTTGGTATATATATTATAGACTACCGTCGTAAGACTGGTATTGATTTTGATGCGTATAGGACATACATAGTTTTCTACAGGACTACAAAAATTGTTTCTCGAACATTACGGCCTATGGAGAGAAATACTTAAAAATGCTCTAGCTCTTCAACAGTGCATTCGTTTGAGCTCAAATTTGGTGTATGTATTATAGACTATTCTAGTACGACCGGTATTGATTTTGATGCGTATAGGACCCATATAGTTTTCTACAGAACTACAAAATTTGTTTCTCGTACATTACGGCCTATGGAGAGAGGTACTTAAAAGTGCCAGATAGCACGAGGGGGAGGGGGGGAACAAAATGCTGAAATTCACCAAGGTTTGCTATTTTTGATGATTTATCACCAAGTTTAGCGCTAAGAAATAAGTCCTCAAAACGGAATCAAGCATGGCGATGATATCTTTCAAATTTGACTAGAAACTGGCAAACGCTACAGATTATTACAAATGAGAGAGAAGTATGGTCAGAATGTGCCTGGCCATGCATGATTGTAAAACAGTTTTATTCTGCGATTTTAAGATAGATTTCAGTAACAAAGAAGTGTTTTATGGAACAGCGAAGACAATTACTGTAAACTCATGGATTATGATACACTTTCCTAACAGTAATTATAAAGGTGAAGTAGAATATGCCTGACGAATAATATTAAAGAGCTACAGTAGGCGATTTTAATATAGATTTCAATTGCAAAGGAGTGCTTTATGGAACAAGGAAGAAAAATATGGCGCACTCACGAATACTCAGGGGCGTAGCCAAGGGGAGGGGGTTATGGGGGTCATAACCCCCACCCCCTCCATGAGAAATAATTTGCCATACAAAATGTATATTCTTCACTACATTATCACACACACGTATACATATGAGTTGTAGTAGTCGTAACCCCCCCCCCCCATGAAAAATTTCTGGCTACGCCCCTGTAATACTGATAAACTTTCCAACTGAATGGAATAAGGAAGACAAACAGTGAAGACGCGCGGATTATGATACGCTTCTAATATATAGCTAGAGGTACGGAATTTCCGTTTTTACGAAATAGATGCCAGTTTATACGAAGTTTTCTTATAATTGCGCATAAATGCGAAATATAAGCAATTTGTGAATAGACGCGAATTTATGCGAAAATTTCTTATTTTTGTGAGTAGGTGAGATTGTTTTTTTTTCCCTTCAAAGCGAGAAAATTCTTTTACACGATTTTCAATTCTTTTACACGTGAACATTTTCACGTTAGCAATGTATGTGACTAAGCATGCTGATTCATTAATCACAAAAACAAATATGACTTTTTAATCGCCAAAAGTGGCAAGGAAAGGTTAACTAAGGCAAACTTACACATGTGCCTATAGGGGAAATGCATGGAGCGGAGGATTCTTTAAGAGGTTCCAACGCGTATTCACGTGCCATCTGGAGAAAACCGCCCAAAACGCCAGACAGTTAGATAAACAGACGTTCGTAAAGCCAGAACCCTGTGACTTCACACTTCAGCCATCTACCAATGTTCACACAGCTGTGCGCACAGCCAGCTGTCGTCAAAAAAGGGGTCTCTCGGTCTGTGGCACGCGATGAACGTTGCGATCGTCCCCCCTCTTGCGGGTCGTTAAGTCGAGTGATGTCAATGGCTGCCCTTTTTTCAGCATTGGGCCATCTATCCAGCTGTTCTCGCATTCTTCCATTTTTCAGCAGATGTCTGTGCTGTTAAAAATAATCGTGGCAATTTTTTTTTTACTGGAAATGACGAGCTAAAAAGTAAAGGATTCTCGTGGAGCTAGGTCACCCGCAACTATTTTTATAGAAATCCAATCTATTCTTCGTGACTGGCAACAGTCAAAACGTCAGAGTTGGGTGTTCCCAGAGCGGGATCACTGCGCGTTAAAGGGTTAAACGAAGGAAAAGGTATGTTTTTATTTCGAAATCTCAAAGGTGACATACACATGCGAAAAAATTTTCACGTTTCAGGATTTGCTTTCAAAACATGACTTACATAATTTCAACCAATGAATATTTTTCGACTTGTATCTGTTTCTTTTTTTTAAATATTTTTTTTTGGTCTACCCCCGAAAAAAAAAACCACCTAAATTTTTTTTGGTGAGCATCTTTATTCATAGGATAGGTTAGTACACAATGGCATTAATTCTTCTTATAACCATCTTTTTGATAAGCTGATAGAAATTCAGTACCAGATTTTTTGCAGATTTTTAAGAAGAGCATATGCGATATAATGAAGTCAACCTATGGACACATAGTAATATAAGCTCATTAAACGACTAGCGTTATTGAATGGGAGGTGCCAATTGATCTCCTGAAAACTCACAGACCTTAAGAATAGGAGATATAGAATCTTTGGGTATACACACTAGGTTACAAATTTTTCAGAGGTAAGACAAAATCCCATATTCAATTACTCAAGGGAATAATTAGCTATGTAGTAGACAACTGTCATTGTAACTGGCTAACAGTCATAAATATAAAAATGATCATATGTTTACTTGATTACATATAAAAAATGGAAATTTAAACGTTGTAACATTCAGTAATCGATATTACAACATACATAATTCTAGCTATAAATAAAATAATTAAAATAATGTGACGAATTTTTGGACTAATTTGCTCTCTCTTTAACGATTTATTTATTCTAGAATTCATATTCAACGACCACGTTTTGGCAAATACTTTTGTTAAATTTACAAAATATTTTGTTGAAATAATTATATATTCTTAAAAACTGATTTAACAAAATTTTGATTGATTTTAATTAGGGATGGACGTGAGACGAAAAATAAGCGTCTCGCGTCTCGCAAAATAGCCTAAAAGCTTGTCTCGTCTCGCAAAAATCCCTATATAGTGATGTTAAAAATGTGTGTCTCGTCTCGCAAAAAAGCTGTAAATCTCTGTCTCGTCTCGCAAAAAAGTCGTCTCGCGTCCATCCCTAATTTTAATTGATTAAATAAAACTTTTGTTGATTCAATCGAACTTTTTTTTTCGCTGTAGGAATGTAGAAAGTATTTTATGTGTGAGATTTATTTTGTAATAGCTCAGCAAATTCCATCATTGAGAACAGCGCCAAAAATTTGCACATTCGTCGATTAAAATTGCAGATTAACGCCTCCTCGCAAACACCTTGCTCTCAGCTATGCTTAGCCGTCGCTTTTACAACGTTCACTTTTCCAAGAAGTTATTCCCCAAGATTTTAAAGAAAACTAGGGCTTCGTATGCTAAAAATAAATACGTGACTCTCTGATTAGTTTTTAAAAAAATGTAATGCACGGAGCACTTGAACGTGCAATTTTTCTCGGACATGGAATTCTACGAAACTATTCCAAAACTTGTTGAATGAATTGTTTCAGTATGGAAAAAGAAAGATTAATGGTCTATTATTTTTACTTCCTCTACGAAGTAAAAGTATAGCGTAGGGAAAAATTTCGGTATGGATATTTTGATGAAAAAATCAATTGTGACTATCTCTGAATTTACTTTGACGAACTTTTGAGAGATGCCTCAACGTACTCATGTATGTATGTTCGTATAAATGCATAGGCAATTAATTTTGACCAGTTTTATCCTGTCGTATGTACGTAACTCTCATATCTCCAAAACTGTTAGTCGTAGAATGTTGAAATTTTATATATAGTATTGCTTTGACATCTAGTTGTGCGCCTCTCTCTTTGGTTCCATTCTACTGGATAGTTTATTAACAGGGACACCAAAAGAGTTTCTGATGCATTAAAGTCTATGGACATCTTCAGTATTATGCCTATAGTCAGTTATTGCTTAGGCCATGTCCAAAATCAGCGCAGACAGTCATCGATATTGGTGAGTTTTTCGAAATATGGCCAAAATTCGGCACCACAAATAATTACATATTTGTCATAACTCTAAAGCGTTTAACAATAAAATTCTGAGATTCTATGAAAAAAACACTCAAAATACTGGTGTTAAACAATAAAGTAAATAAAAAACTTTGTTAAAAACACACATAAGATGTTATAGGTAAGAGGATACGTACGTTTCAGCCAAAAATTGTTTTGGCCTTCTTCAGTCCAAGCCCTTCGTTGCAAGCAACACAGGGAACTGAAAAGAGATAAAACAAGCAAGATGTTGCCACAAGGGGCAAAGAAAAGTAAAAACAGAAAAGAAATAAGCAATAAAAAGCACACGAAGAAGGAAGGAAGAAAAGTGAGAATTAATAGTCCAAATAAACAAAACGACGAAAAAAAACACTCAAAATACTGGTGTTAAACAATAAAGTAAATAAAAAACTTTGTGCTTGGACTGAAGAAGGCCAAAACAATTTTTGGCTGAAACGTACGTATCCTCTTACCTATAACATCTTATGTGTGTTTTTTACAAAGTTTTTTATTTACTTCTGAGATTCTATATTTAAAACTATTGCAACATGTAATTGTGCATTTCCTTTTTTTTACTGCAATCGACTGCATAATTTATTTACAGGGTCACCCAAAAGGTTTTCAGTACATTAAAGTCTATGGATACCTTCAATTCATTAAAAATCTATCTTCAGTCACTATTTCGGCTATGTCCAGAAGCTCGCATATCACCAAATTAAGTGCCAAAAGAAAGTTTTTAATACAGAACCGAGCTTGGCGATATCTCAAATACTTGGCTAGAAATCGCTAAACCTTGATATTTTTTCAATATTGTATCTTTTTCAAATGAAATAAGTTGAGATGGTGTGCACCGAATATTTTTATGATTTAGCATATGTACAAGAAAGTCATGTGGTATCCACATCAGATTTTTAAAAATTAGACTCAATTATCATGGGATTTAACACACCTGTATTTGTTTTTTAAGAAGAAAAAAAAAAGGGACTGAGTCGATTTTCGGTATAACTGATGAATAAACAGCGTAACTAAAAGTGATCAGCAGTCTTTATTTTTCTATTTTTAAGAAAAAAGAAAGAGAAAACGATCTAGTTTAAATGTAGTATAAAATAAATTTAGCACCCCCTCAGTTTCTTGATTTATTTTTTTAAACCTTTCAACGTAGATTCTATTTTATTCGTGATAGAACATATTTTTAAAGAAATAATACTAATAAAACGGATAAATCAAATCAAATATTTAATCAAGTATTTGCGATTGCTTAAGCGCAGCGCCATGCCTCAGCGGAGCATTCAAACAACCTTTCGGCAGAGCCACATAAATCAATTAACCCTTTAACGCGCAGTTTTACCGCTCTGGGAACACCCAACTCTGACGTTTTGACTGTTGCCAGTCACGAAGAATAGATTGGATTTCTATAAAAATAGTTGCGGGTGACCTAGCTCCACGAGAATCCTTTACTTTTTAGCACGTCATTTACCGTAAAAAGTTGTCACAATTATTTTTAACAGCACTGTCATCTGCAGAAAAACGGAAGAATGCGAGAACAGCTGGATAGATTGCCCAATGCTGAAAAAAAAGGAAGCCGTTGCCATCGCTCGATTTAACTACCAGCAAGATGGCGGACGATCGAAATGTTCATCGCGTGCCACAGATCTAGAGACCCTTTTTGACGACAGCTGGCTGGGCGCACAGCCGGCACAGCCAGAAAAAGGGGAGCCGGCAACGGCTGCCCTTTTTTCAACATTGGAGAAGGGTTGTGCCTCAAAGGGTTAAGGAGTCTTCTCCGTTACTTTTTTTCAATGAAGCGAACAGGTTAAACATGGGTTCAAGATTAAAAACGAACAGTATTTTTAAATTAAAGCGACCCATCGTTGATACTTATCGTCCCTCCCTTGAAACTCTTCTGCATCCGCCTTCGGTTCGATTTAGAGTAACCCACAGCCATTAAACTACATAGGTGCTATAAAAGCGAAGCTTTACTTTACTGAATGTGTGATGCTTCATGTACCGCTGCTGGAAGAGACTGGAGCCTGTATTTACACCAAGTGCATTTTATGCAGGGTATTTATTAGGTGCTAAGGGCATAAAAAAAGAAATCGTTCTTCGCTTGGAGCGTGGACCAGTGAACTTTTTTACGGGGCGTTTCCGTCGGTGTGGTTTGAATTTTATGAATTTAGTTTATGAAGCGTGGTGCGTTATGTTATTTCTCTTTATACAGTTCCCAGTGTTTAGGAGGAACATCTCGTTAAATATTGAAAGGTCCTTATAAAGATAGTGTTAGAGTTTGCTATCGGAATGTAGTACCTTCTCTGCATGATATTGACGGGGCTATATATAAACATGGTGAGATAAATTATAATTAACTTACGTGCATAAGAGTCACCAATTGCTGCGATTCTTAGAGGGGGGGGGACAGGAAGGGACCAATGCATGTTCTCTTCTTTCGCACTGTTGGAAAGAATCAAATATAATATCTTAAAAATAAGCAAAATGTACTCATTTCTGAGTATTTTGTCAACTTGTATTAGCTACTAGTGCTGTACGCTTGAATTTAAGCAATACATATACTAATTTTTTTGAATACATGCAAGATCTCAAACATAAGTACATATAAACTCTAAATTATCGAGAACATTATGTAATCAATTTTAAACACACAGTTTTGTGTGCTTAGAATCTTTAAACATGTTTGAAAACATAAAAACTCGTTTACAAACATGTGTATTACACTTAAATTTTAAAATATAGAGGAGAGGAGGGTATTATGGAATACCATTTACATTTCTAACTGTAACTTCATAGATTTTAAAATAAAATCCCCCAAAACAGCACGAGTACATGCTATAATGAATCGTAATGAAATGTCCATTGCAAAGAAATACACAATTTATTTTGTTGTTATAGAAAAAAATATTTTAAAAAAAGTTACTAATGGAGTATAATATGGAATAGTCGGGTAATATGGAATAGATGGTTTAAACCGATGAAAAGCAATTCATATTGCTCCGCATATAGTTATTTGTTACTATAAAACTAAATTTTTATGTTTTGTACTTCAAATCATTATATTGGAGTCATTTCTGCTTCGAGTCGATTTAGAAAAGTTGTAGATATAATCTTCTTTCTTTGCTCCGGTACAGTCATGGTGAGCCCACAGAGAACATATTATCATTATGATTTGAACTTATCTTCGTTGATCTTTAGAGAATTTTTCGTGACAAAAGATGCATTCAGTGATTATCCTTATTATCCTTTATTTTCCGGTTCTTGAGTGGATGACATGTAATCCATTACAATATTACCCAGTATTCCATAATACCCGACACGCAATCTCGGAAAACGAATCTTTAAAACTCATTGGCAAAACACTGTCATCTAAAAAATAACCACAGTACAAAAAACTACCATTCTCTTAGTGTACATTATGCGTAACATCCATGTTCATGTCACGTGTTTACTAGTAAGTTAAAAAGTTCGAAAACTTATCTACAAAAACTCTTGAAAATCACAAAACATACTTTGTTCTGTAGCGAGTGGTACGGCAACAGAGAGCGGTCAACTCTTACTATATTGTAAGACGGGAATCTTCCTTGAGTTGCTCATGGTATTCCCTTGTGGCAAGAGCAACTAACAGAGCCAAGAACTCGGTATTCCATATTTCCCGACTATTCCATAATACCCTCCTCTCCTCTACTTATTGCATATACAAGAATTGACACTGGATAAATTTTTATTACAAGCACTTATTTTTGAGTGGGTACAAGACTGAATATATTAATCATAATAAGGAATATATACTTATTAAATATACCAATTTTTGAATACGTAACTGGAATTCATAAACAGTCATCATGCTATTGCTTAAGTACGATCTGCCTTAGCGCAACACTGGACCACAGTGAGTTAGTTCTTCAAGTACTCATATGCCACGATCAGAGCCTGATCATAGGTGGACGGGGCCCCGGGGCAAGAGGTTATTTTTGGGTCCCTATACTATCACAAGTATTTTAACTTATTTTTGTTTTCTGTTGCATTTTCCCGACATAAAAATAAAACATTTTTAAAGAATACTAAAATTGAATTAAAAATTACCTGTTTATTTATACTTATTTAGAACAAGACTATGTATCTAAAAGTGATTTTAATATTTTTTTAGTCGGTTTGTATTATTAGGTGCGATCATTCAAGGAATGGCAGTTACGATTCACGGGAGCAAAATTCCTCACTCCAAAAAATTTTCTTCATACACTAAAAAGTTCGAAATTTTCTTTCCTTCATCATGAAATAAAAAATGTTAATTAATGGATATTTTGTAATAAGCATATATATATGGCCATACCATCCGTTTCCAAAAACTCCTAACTTCTTGTTTATGGATCCATGAGTCTTAAAGACCCTTGAATTAGAAGAAGAGTAAATAAATCTCTATAAGTCCATTTATTGTCAAAAAATATGCTATAGATAATTACAAAGGAAATTTAGTTGCACAAATTTTATTATTGCAGTATTTATGAATATGTAATAAATCATAACAATAAATCTGGAGATTGGGGGCCCTTATTTTTCCGGGACCCCAGGCTATTGCCTCGCATGCGCGTGTGATAATCAGGCTCTGTTATCAGGGTAATCAGGGTATTTAAGAAATGTCCCATCTACGAAACGAAGCCATTATTGATCGGTTTCAGCTTGCTGCACCTCTAGGAATATTGAAACTGAACAGGTTAAAGCAAATGCGACCTCAGTATTTTACATTTTACTAGGAGAGATTAGGCTTCTAGGTTAAATATTACAGTGCCTGAACATTCAAAAGTCAATTCTGTGGTAACCGTATTATTATCGTCTCGCTGAGCAGGTGAGTTAAAGATATTAGAGAGTAGAGAGCTTTTAACATTTATCTGCTGCGCTCGTTACTCAAACATGTTGCTTGGTTGGTGTTTAATGGCACAAGGTCCAAAAAAAGACATACTGCGCCAGACCGTGTGTAAAAAATAGTAAAAGTAAGGTTTTTCCCAGGTAAAAGGTGTTGTATAAAACAAGTAAAGCTGAAATCCATGAAATCTAAAAACGACAAAAGCAGATTGTAGAAAGGTAAAATGTAGGTAAAGGTTGTTTAGTTGTGTTTTATGGCACAAGGTCCAAATTGGACATACTGTGCCAGACAAAGGGGCGTATGGTGAGATGAAAGATGGCAGTGGGGGCACTATGGAGCTGGAAACAGGATTTCCAAGTCCACTGGAGTATTTTCGAAAGATTTTCAGTATCCAGTGTTAGTCGACTAATCAGATAGCATTTTGACAGATGTCTTTGAAAAAAGCAATGTTGAATGAACTGCCTTTATTTGTAACGCTCAAAACTTCTGCTGCGTCAACTTCAAAGCCTTCGTATATCGACATGGCAACAACGTTAAGTAGCGGATTTCTAAGTTGGAAACTTAGGCTATAGTCTATAGCTGCAAGTTTTCGAAGGCGGTAGCATTGTACGGATTTTTGTTCAGCCTATAGCATGGGCACCCATATGATTGTTTGTAGAGGGGGGGGGGGGGCACGTCAAGGGTCCTGCCCCAGAGAGGCACTCTTAGGGTGGAATTCTCCGCCGGTGGTTCACGAAATCGTCGGTTGTTAGCTACCAACTGGGCAGAAACAGTTGTTTGGTTAACGACTGAGATAACAACTCCGGAGGGAAACGGGAGATCTTTTAGCCAATCACATGAACCCCTTGACGCTCCTCCTTAAAACTCCACCTCAAGGAGGGGCAAAGTTAACGACTGCGAAAAATTAACGACGAGCGGAGAATCCAGCTGTTAATCTGGATACTCTTAAAGATATCTTAGTGTTGAAGCCCTTCTACGTTATACCAATACATAAATCATAATGATAATATGGAGCTAGTAGGGTGGCTCCTCCCTGCCCATGCGTATGGGCACCCACATCCTGTAGATGGGAAATTTGTAAAACAATTTGCACTTCCCAAAAAACTTTTATAAGAAAATGTAACAGCAGCATGTATTTCACTCATAAACCATTTACCACATGCAGAACATTTTTGGGGTTATTACCAAAGCCCCGTCCAGTTTGTCGACGACGCATGGCGAAATTTGGCGCGAAAAAGATTGTGGTGTTGGAAAGTGTTTATAATTGATCCGCCCGGCATGATTTATCATTCTTGTTTAAAGCTGAATGTAAAAAATACAAAACTCGGAAATGTGTTTCTTAACGAACGACAACAGCAAGAGCAGGTTGTATAGAGAAAGTGCCGTTAACGGGGGAGAAAAGGAAGGAATAAAAGTAAGACGTTATTTGACTAAGGTGCCCGAAGAACTGAACGAACAGTCTTTTAATTGAACCTGGGCGGATGCTCAGTTTGCCATCCATTATCCTTAAAACACTCACTTGCAGTAACGCTGAGGCAAATGAAAGGAGTTCTCTGGGATTCCTCTTTTTATTAATAAGTCCAATGTATGTTCTTTTATAGACCAGAAGGAATTTCGGGGGAAGTATTTGAAGAATGCTTTCATTTCCTTCATACATGCTCTGCAGACGATTTATGGATTCCACGATCATGTGATGTGGAATGAATGTTCTTCGAATTCACTGAGTCTTCAGCAGTGAGAAAATCTGATAGATCTAGAAACGAACATAAGAAAAATATTTCAAAGTGCACATTTAAAAATAGATTAAAATTTTAGTTTAGTAAATTATATATAAGTTAGTTGTAAGACTGATACATATTATACAAAATTTATTCTGCTTAAAAAATTCCGAACGGATCCTTTTGAAGATAGATTTTAACAATTTTGAGAGACGACTGGAGGTAATTATAATGCGTCTTGCGAACAGGGTTTTGAATCAGAAAACAAACTTAAAATCAATTTTTCCTAAGATTATATTCTGAAAGAGAAGGTAGATTAAAGTCTATAGAATCAGTAAAGCACCGTTTATGCATTTTTCAAGGGACCGAGC
The DNA here is from genome assembly GCA_038373885.1 of Cheiracanthium punctorium. Lineage (NCBI taxonomy): Eukaryota > Metazoa > Arthropoda > Arachnida > Araneae > Cheiracanthiidae > Cheiracanthium > Cheiracanthium punctorium. Next base: position 655,739 of record JAWZYV010014318.1, read on the forward strand.
AAAAAGCGACGTATAAAAGAAAAGACATTTAAATGAAACATTAATAACCAACTTTGATTATTACAGGTTTAGCTCTACTAATGCAAATTTATGTAAGTATGTTTTTAAGACACTAATAAATTATTTTATAATAGCTTTCACGCTGAAAATCAACAACTGAATTTTAATAAGAAACATTTATTATAAAAGTGAAACGAATCATGAATTTATTGTACTATTTATTAAATACTTCACATAAAATCTTTCATGTTGTCTCATGCGCTGATTCTCTTTAATTATTAATTATAGCATTCCGATTGAATTAAGGTTACGAAATGGTGTTTTTTTTTGTACTCTGACAAACAAAATAATTTGTGCTTTTAAGTATAATCGATTACGTCTTTTAAGAAAATTAGTTAAAGGTACAACCTTATCTGCATCCTTTATTTCACTTGTATGGGAGGTTTCTTGTAAATAGGAAAATAATGACAGAGACAGAAAATTTTCGAAATTCAGGAACGTGGAAAACGACGTATAACTGATATTGTGCGTCTTATAAACGAAGCACTTTTGCATTAAAAATGAATAGGAATGGATCGGGACTGCAAGAAAATGACGTATAAATGTAATATAATAAGTTGTATAAATGAGAAACGTGTAAACGGTGCTTTATCGTATTACACCCACAAGAGTTTCTCGGAGAAGCATACATACGCAAGATTTTATATGAAACTTTTAAATTGAGTATTGAAATAATTTATAACCACCATTGCGTTCTTGTTTTTCATAGCAGGATACGTCGGATTTCACACATGTAAAAAAGTATGCCATAAATTTTTAATCGTAGATAAAAGTCTTGACTATAAAATTAATATTTTTCATTTATTGATAGAAGGAATTTAAAATGGCCACAAATTTATTGATGGAGGTTGTCGAGATATACTCTGTATTTTTGAATCCTATCACTTATGAATCTGAAGACATATTTCTGGATTGTAAGAACCCCTACCCCCCGAAAAAAATGTATTAGAACAATGAATCTTAGACATTTAGTCAATCATTCCACTGAGCACATGCACATGTGCCCCAATGATATACAAAATGTAATAAAACATTGTTTGCCCATGTCATCAAATATTTTCTTAAGTAAATTTTCTAAAATAAGACATGAGAAAAATTAAAACAAAAAATTATAAAGGAAAGCTATTGACTCTTCTTTCCTAATGTAAAATCTTTGTTTTGGCGAGGAAGACGAAAATCATTCTAGAGAAAATGAAAGTATTGATTTTTTTTTCATTTACATCTAACTCATAAAAAATAATTGTTTCATTATTGTAAGGGCTATTTTATATTACATGCACAGATTTTACATTAACTGGGAATACTAGTGCAAATATAAATAAGAATTGGAACACAATTTTAAAGGATTAATTGCTTTAATACATTTTTCTTACTAATGTAACAGTGATTAATTAAAAAAATTTTAATCCATAATAAATACTAACAACTTATGTTTGTTGTGCAATATTTTATTCTGTTATTTTGATTCATCATGGTCCTTAAGATATAGTAATTCATAAATATATCCTACCTTAATGCATATTTGTTATCGAATTAATGAAATTTATTTACCATTTTGAAACATATCCAATTTTCTTTTCCATAAAATGAAAAAAAGAATTAAAAAAATGTAATATGTGTTTATATGTATGTGTACGTGTGTGTGTGTGTGTGTGTGTATTTGTGAAATTTAATAAATAAATTGAATTTTTGAAGTAATTGATATTTAAAAATTATTTATAAGCCTCTGATTAGTTAAATGACTTCCTTCAATCAAAGAGCGTTTCTTGTCCTTTCAGTTCATAGTTTTTGTGTTGTTAATGTTCAAAACTTAACAAATAAGAAAAAAATATGTATAATTAGTATTTTAAAACGTAATAATATTGATATGCATGAACTGGCATTTAAAGGAAAAAACAAATTGTTTGTTTCCTTAGAACTTTTAAAGCACAGTTTGTTTCCGAAAATATGTACGCTAATGGAAGCTGGTGCACGTAAAACCTGTTCATGGTTCCAGTGTCGTCCGCGTTCAAACGGTTCCTCTAGTGTGCCGATATCAGATGCTAGGTCTCTCGTATGGTTTCGGTTCAAAATTAGGAGACCACTCATAGGGGCAACGTTGGCCGTCTGCCTAATGGGAAACCCCCATGAAATGAGCAACATCTGCGGCGCTCGTTGTGGTCAAGCCTCCAGTAGTAATATGAAGTTATTTATTTTAAGTTGAGAAAGATTAAATATATTGACGGCAAACATATTTCTGTCAATTTTTTTTTCCTGGCGCTCGTTGTAATTGCCCCCACAACGGATTTCACCTTCTAGTTCTACAATATAGGCTTTATTATTTCATTTCAGAATGTAGGAAACAAGCAGTTTAAAACTAGTGTATTTTAAATATTAAATACCTCTGATATGTAATTTTAGAAAAATAAAATATTTAATTGTTCATCCGACTAATTTATAGATCGATTCATGCTTTATGAGCGCAGCTTGAGCACGTCACCTGGAAAATTATATCTGAAGCAATTACATTTAAAATCAATCTTTCTCTACGGAACTTCCCCGTTATTAACATAATTTTCAGGCTTTAATTTATGAAATTAAACTGTCAGCGCTCCAGTGTTTCGATTCTTTTTGAAATCGGAAGCTTGAAACTTTTGTAAGATGGGGAAGATAATTTAAATAATTTCTCCAAAATGATGATTGCTCCAATTCTACTTAAACACGTCAGTCGTTGTTTGAAGTGTTTTTAATTATGATTCATGAGGAATGGGATTTTCACCCATTGGAAAAGTAATTTGCCCGCCGATATGGCTGGGAGCACGAGCATTTGTGATACGTTGATTGCCATCAGAAGTTATCAGGGATTTCTGAAATTATCCACAGTGCAGAGTATTAAGTTGAAAAAAAAATAAAGGGAAAAAAAGCTAGCGATTTTTGATAGTGACTATTATTCGTGGTGCAGTGTTATTAACCTTCTGAAGGGCAAATATTATTTTCACATGAATAAAGAAGATCAGCCGGATAGGCTGCCCAACGATGAAAAAATACAGCCTTTACTATCAATCTATTTAACTACCAACAGCATGGCGGTCGATCAGATTGCACATCTGTCACCTCTGAGCTATTGAAGTTTAGTGACACAGCCAGCTGTGATGCGCAATGTGCCAGATATGCTCAGTGGCGCCAGATGTGCAATCCGATCGACCGCCATGCTGTTGGTATGTAAATGGATCGATAGCAACGTCTGCGCTTTTTCAGCGTTTGGATTATTTAACCATGATTTTTTATGACTAGCAGTGAAAGTGCTGAAATAAGTTGGGTTCTTTCACGGTGCAACTAAGAGTAAGTTGAAAGAAAATGACTTGAGATTTTTGATACAATCAGGAATTAGCTGTTTTTAAAATGTGTACAAAACTGGGTTTATCTCATGTTAGGTTTTCCACTGATTTATATACGAGTACGAGACAGTACTGGTATCGCAAAAACAAGAATCTGTTTTAACCAAATGGCGAAGATAAATTCTGTCTAATTCCAATGAAAATTCCACTAGCAATCCTTCTGGATTTACATCTGGTAACAGATGTAAATAATAGCCAGGGAAAGAATATCTACTCAGATTTTTAGATTCGCGTCTAAAATAGCAATAATATCAACGTTATAAGATTGAAGAACATTCGAAATTTGGGTACTTACGTATTATCCCAGCGGTCACTTCCACCAAACTACTTTTCCGTCGAATTTCCTGGCAAACTGTTGCCGATCGTATTCCAAACCATCAACAATTTCATGTGCCCGGCATTAATCTTGGTGCAAAATTGCTTGTTCTTGGCGGACCGCCGGGATAATACGTAAGTACCGAAATTTGAAATCTTGTAGACTGGTAAAGGCCGCCAGCATTCCACTGAAGTAGAGTTAAAAGGACCTCAGACATAATTAAAGTCCAAATGCAAATTTAAAAAATATCTTGCGGGGAGCCAGAAAACGGCAGCTGTGACAGATTTAGCGTGTGCCAAGTTGCACTACGAGGATTCTTGTCTCTTTACATCTCCTTAATATGTACTATTACAGATTATTAAATAATGATATTCATAGAAAACAGCATCTGTAGCATTTACATTTCTTCTAAAGGAGCATCCAAAACAATTTCAGTACATTACAGTCTACGTCAGTTTAAAGACATTAAGCTATTTAAAGCATAAATTAGTAAGTATATAAACGTACATAATAGATAATTGTTTACGTAACAACTAGAAAAGGCATTTAAAGTTCTTTTTTAGATTTTTACAAAACTATTTTAATAGTGATCGTTCATAGATCCTTCAAACTCTTGCAAAATTTGAGGACAGTATACCGACAAATATGGCTTTAAAAGAAAAATTCTTGTGCTGAAAGTATATTATAATCGATGCATTTGGGGTTATTTATCTTTATCGTTTCATTTTAATTTTCGACCGAGATTTTGTTCATTCCCACTATTGAAAAGAAGAAACTGCGAATATTCCCTTTCTTTTCTCAGCATTCGCACAAGTGCAATGCTGAAGCCCCGCGGAGCATTCAAAGACAAATTCAGGAAATCAGCACTGGACGATGAAAGGGAGTCTTAATAGCTGAGTCCTTCCTAAAACATGGGCGTGAATAGTCTAAACCTATGTGTCATATTAAGAACGCAGGTATCTAAATTTTGAAAGTGAAAACAATTAACCCATTCTGCACTTCTACAAGATGCTGAAAGGGTTTAAGCAATCTTGTCCACATCCTACGACTTTAGCCTCACCATGGCACAGTGGTTATGTCACTGGAAATGGTAGACGGGCGAAGTGTTCGGGTCCCATCGCGTGTCCGTCGACCTAACCGTTCTGAGTTTTCCGTGGTTTTCTCCGAAACTTAGCGTAAACATGTGTTAGGATCCCTTAGAAACACCCCCAAGGAGGGCACCCCACCCATAGGCCTAGATCCCTCGTGCAGATAATTGGCCTTAATCCCACAACACAACCTCCGACTTTAATGGCTTAATATATACCTTCTTTAAACTTCAGGAACTAATTATCATTTTTTTAAACAGTCTCATAAGATTTATTTTTCTATCATTGTCCTTTTCTTTCTCTTTTGTTTAAACTCCTAAAAGCACTAGTTCATTTGTAATATAACCAGTTTGCAAGTACGACAAAAATAAGTACAGAGAATGTTAATTGCACTCAATTTAAGAATTATTTTCAGAAAACGTTCTTACTCGTTTTTGACCCAGGCAGTTCCTTTCATAAGCAAAATCATTGAATCGAACTATTAGGTGAACATATTATTTTTTAATGCAAATTAATCTCACCTGCAAGTTGGACTATACTATAAACAGTTATTATTCAACTGGTTTCCAGTTACTTCACTTTTAATTAGTGACTATCAACTTAAACGATAACAAAGAACACATAATACAATCCAATAGTGTTTTTGTTTGTATTTTTAATCCAAATGGCTTGAAAAATTTAGTGTAGAATCCTATTGAAAGCGAATAGTATATCCTTTTAAGCAGAAAAAAGAATAGCCGTGGTACATATGATGAATTTTAAACGGACAAATTATAATTGTTGATTATCTTTTAATTTTTAATCTAAAATCTGCCTATAAATACATTTTTCCTGTGCAACATACGGATCAAATTCTATTTCTGATAATTATTTCAATTAAAATTTGTTTTAACTTTCTATTATGTTTTATCTATTGCGGGTACGTTACATGTTTATTTAACTACTGGAAAAGTTACATCCAATTTTTACTTATAGAATTTCCGCATACCACCTAGTGAAGGAAAAACTGAATTCTTTTAAGAGTCGAATACTTTGCATTCGTGTATTTTTAAGAATCAAATACCTTCAAGAATCAAATCGAATGATGTCATCAAAGGCTACGTAGTTAAACTCTCTTGAAATCATGACGTCTACTTTTTTCAACTATATATTTTCTAGACAATTGCTTTCGCATATTGTTCCAAAAGGTAACTATTTTAACAGTGAAGTTAGAGGGATAAGATGGTTGGGGTAACTGGAAGGGGGCTAAGCTCAGCTTAGAAAGATTTTAACACCCTATACAAAATTAGTTTTTCAATGAAAGAATAGAAGATGAAGTCCTCAAGTTAAGCAAAAGCCATTTTACCTCCTCCAGACTCATCTGAAAATATACTCATTTTTCCTTTATATAGAAGAAATCATAAACTAAACTTTGCTAAAAAGTTAAGCATACATTTATATGCACACTAATGTTACGTATCTATTCCAAATTACTAAAGAAAAAAATATTACATCTCTTGACCTGCAACATTCAATTCGATAATTTTTAAAAAGAAGTTTTAGAATTTACACATAAAAATAAATTTGTTTCATGCAGATTGTCAGAATATCAGGAGAATAATATTTTAGATCAAGCTTATAACAAGTAAAAGCTACTTGAAAAACCAAGACCTCTTTAAGCCTCTTTAGACCTCTAAGTTCATAATTAAGGTCTTGCACTTCTGATTATTGAAACATGGAACTAGCAACTCCTGACTGTCAAAACGCGTTACAAGCGTCTGTCCAAGACATTTCTCCCTTTTGTGAAAGCCCTAGTGTGCTTTGCCTTAAAATAACAACTCCTCACGGACGCAGCGCTTTCATACTAACTACTAGCTGCAGTATCCGTCGTTGATGGGTTACCAAGTAATGCAAATTTCCAAAAAGCCTGAATTTTCGTCAGCATTGTAGGAGTACAAAGAATGGAATTAGTATATTGGCAATAGTATACACAGCGAAATTATAACTGCTGTGTATTGTTAAAAGATTACAGGTTAGAGAGTAACAAAGTGATGAGTAAAAGTGACATTACAGATTTTTTTAAAAATTTTAATAATTAAAGTTTTATTCTAGTTGAATGAGCTTTTTAAGTAGAGCAGTCATTCCTAACCCGTTGCTAAATTTTCTTTGATTCTCTATAGGCATTTTCACATTATGCCCAAGAAAATTGCACAATTTTCCCAAAATATAAAAAGAGCAAATAAATATTTAAAACAAGTTTTAAATTTATTGAAATTTTTCAAAAAATTCCGGCACTTCTTATTTTAGTCGTTGCTGATCATGTTGCTGAATTCATTGTACTCTCTTAAACCATTTTTAAGGGATGCGAGAGCAAACTATTATACGATTTTCACAAAATCCCAAATTCTATGAAATATTTAAAACAGATTTGGCATCTAGAGTTTAAATTAACTTGCACCTAACATAATTCCAAATTTCATTCTATTTCCATTGCCAATTTTTCAGGAAAAGAACAGACATGTTCTTAGTTTTCTCAAAATCTCAAAATCTGTAAAAAATATTAAAGTAGTGTGTGACCACCTGTGACGATATTATATTTTATTTAATTTGGTTCAGTTCTCTCTTATACGTAATCGACAAATATTTTCACATTTTGAATAAATTTTCGGAAAATCTCATAATCTAATCAACATTAAACAAATATTTGACGCCTTCACTTTGAGTTGAGTGACCACCTATTTTGTCACCCAATTTCCTTTCATGTGCTTCTGCCATTTTTCCGTGATGCGCGAACAAAAAAAGCGTCACCGACAAAATGACAGGCAAACTTTTTATTGATGTTCTTACTGGATTCCCAGGTGCTTTAAACGGATAGAAATCACAAAATGTTTAAATTCCAAGTAATGTACAGACAAAAGTCTAATTTTATTTATGTACTAGCTGAAGTACCCGTCCTCGACGGGTTAGTGAATGAAAATTTCCAAAAAAGCAAGAACTTTCGTCAGCATTGTAGGAGTACACAGAATGGATGTAGTATGTTGCCAAAGTAAGGAAAGCGAAGTTATAATTTTCATGTATTGTTAAAATATTACAGGTAAGAGAGTCACTAAGTAATATCATTTCATTCGCTTTAGTCGTAATTATGTGATGCGCGAACGAATATTTACGCATATTGAAATAATTTTCACAAAATCTCAAAATTTAATCAACATTTTTGAAAAATTGGAAGCCTAGAATGTAAGTTGAGTGACAACCTATCCTGTCACCCAAATTCGTTTCATTCCCTGCAGTCTTTATTTCGTGATGCTGGAAAAAATTTTCAGCATTTTAAAACGATTTTCGAAAAATCTCAAAATGTAAGCAAAATTTTTTAAATTCAACGCCTATAAATTAAGATTAGCAACTACCTATCATATCACTCAATTTCGTATCATTCGTATGAGTCGTTATTACGTGATGTTTGAAGAAATATAAACGTATTTTGAGAGAATTTTCACAAAATCTCAAAATCTAATAAAAATGTTTAAAAAATTGGACTCCTATAGTTTATTTTGAGCAACGATCTATCGTGTGACCCAATTTCGTATCATTCGCTTTAGTCGTTATTACGTAATACGGGAACAAAGATTCACTCAGTTTTAAACGATTTTTACAAAATCTCGAAATCTGATGGATTTTTTTTAATTAGATGCTTATAGTTTAAGGTGAGTGACCACCTATCATTTCACCAAATATCATTTTTTCACCTTTGCAGTTATTACGTGAGGTGCGAACACAAATTTACGCAGTTTGAAATGATTTTCGCAAAATTTCAAAATACAATCAAGATTTATAAAATTCGACGCCTATGTTTTAAGTTGAGGGATCACCTATCATGACACCCAATTTCATATCATTCGCTTCAGTCGTTTTTACGTGATGCTTGAACACAAATTTACTCAGTTTGAAACGATTTTCGCAAAATCTGAAAATCTAATCAATATTTTTTAAAAGTTCGACGCCTATGTTTTAAGTTGAGTGACCACCTATCATAACACCCAATTTCATATCATTCGCTTCAGTCGTTTTTACGTGATGCTTAAACAAAAAAAGCGTCACGGACAGAATGACAGAATGACAGAATGACAGAAGGACAGAATGACAGAATGACAGACAGACAAACTTTTTTTTGAGGGTCGCATCGGATTCTCGGGTGCTTGAAACGGATAGAAATCGCAAAATTTTTGAATTCCAAGAAATGTACAGACAAAAGTCTAATTTTATTTATATAGACATACTGTAAACAAACTTTTTATTGATGTTCTTACTGGATTCCCAGGTGCTTTAAACGGATAGAAATCACAAGTAATGTACAGACAAAAGTCTAATTTTATTTATGTATATACTGTAAATAAAGTCTAATGATCTTCCCCCACGATTATGCATTGCTCTCAATTGCATTTTTGAAATATAATCATTAGAATTCATTGTACATGTACACCGCGTCTATTCAGAACTAAATTACTAAAATAATCTATAGAACCAAGCGAAACCAAAAGAAAAGAAATTTAAATGATATTCTCTCTTCGAAACTCATTTATATACTTTCATATAAAAGCGTTGGCAAAATAGACTATTCTTTTGTTTTGTTTTTCTCTGAATTCTCTGAAGGAGTTTCGCTTCGTTGGTATGTTAGTCAGTTCACTAACCTTATGATTCTTTGTTATTTAATTACATAACTCTGCATATATTTTATATCAAAACATTTCTCGAAATTTAGAGATTTCATAGAAATATTGTGTGTGCAAAATATGTGGTTTTATCTCTTTTTGTACTGTCAATTTTTTGTTTTCGTTTTTAAAAAATGTCTATTTTTTGTTAAAACAATTTTTGTTATTATTATTAGTGTAGTTATTTTGTAATTAAGATTTTACTTAACATCATTTTGTCTTGTGTTTCTTTCTCTTATCAAGGATGAATTGTAGATAACCGAGAGTTTAATGTACTTAGCATTTAAAGCATATCGAAAACGCACGTTAAAGAAAATAATTATTTTTTAAAGACTTAAAGAAGTTGGCAGCTATCCTTTGGTAAAAATATATAAGAACCCTATTAAAGTTGCTTTTTCATAAATATTTTTAAAATATCTTACTTATATTTATTTTTATTTTATGAACAAATTATATGGTACGAGCACTATTGCTTGAATTACACTAAAACAAAGCACTTTATGGATAATGCATTTCAGTACGAAAATATTAGGGTGAGGTTGGGAAAATGGGCCCATGGGAAAGTGGCCCCTCTTAAATTTAACCAATTCTTCCATTATAGATGATCTGCTGAATTGCTTTTACATATCTATTCAGCAACATACGGAAAACATTATCACAATTTTAAATTAAATTTTTGTGGAAATTAATGAGCGATTATGTAAAAATTAGACTTCTCCAATTAAAATGCTCTTTTCCTTTACTTGTAGCTGCACAAATGGGGCAAGTGGGCCGCCAGTATGGGATTACCCCACCTCACCCTAAAACATTTTGACAAGAGTTCAAGCCTGTTGCCTAAAAATTAGACACACTAATAACCTTGCAGAACAGAATGTCCTGTTTTTATATCTTATATATTTCAGAAAACAATCGTCATATCACGGAAAACTTTTTCCAAAATGTAGAGAAATTTAAATCAGGTTAGACAAATGCATCAAAAAGAGATACATTGGACAATTTTCTTTTCCTTTTTGCGAAATAACATAGCAAATTTTAGGAAATTCATTTTTAAAATCAATCTAAATAAATTCAAGAAGGAGTGAAAGCCAGAAATCTGAGAAGAAAGAACAGCTGAGTAAGAAACCTCTCTTAAGTCCTTCAACATAATATCCTGAATTTCATTTTCATAATTAGAATAGTAGAGTTGTTTAACATTTGCGGAGAAGGAATGCCGGATGAAATTAGATAAACTCCAACTTAAATTACGAAATTTGTATACCGAAGCTCATCTGGGAAAGGCGTTTGAGTTTAGAGTTAACGTGCTCATAGTTAACTTCAATGAATATCATAATTTCTGTTTGGAATCAAAACAGTCCACAGAGCAAAATTTCTGCGTTAGATTGCAGACATTACGTTAATGCCCCGATTTTTATGTGCCTATTATAAAGACCGTAAATTTTACTGTGCCCGTCATTTTATATAGTTTATTACTGTGCAAAAGCAAAATAATTTCATGGCTCTATTACTAAAAGGACATCATGGCGCGAAAAATTACGTCCTTGACTTCGGATCCTGGTCCTCCAGGAGAAGACGACGACTGGAACGACTAAAAGACGACCGAACGACACTGCAGGAGCTGTGAAACTGAAGCACTGACCTTAGCTCGCGTCTTTATACAGGATAGTTGTGCCGCTCATATATGCATCTGCATATCAAATGAAACCAATGCAGTTGAAAATCTGGAACTTGGCGACCGTCGTTTCACACCTGCAGATTGCCATTGCTAATTTGCTCCATATTGAACATTATGGAAAATAGTACCCCGGATTTTTTCACGTAATATGCACCACTGTAGTCTTTCATTTAATTCCTTTAAAATAAAATTTAACTCTCTGAGCGTCTTGGAAATGGGCAAATAATGTAAAGTTGTTTTCACGGTAAAAATTTCATGCAGTTGTAAAATTATTTAAAAAATAAAATTTCGATAGGAACATTTGTAATTATTAAAAAGTTAACTCCGAAGATACCTATAATCTTTAATATCGAAATATATTTTATGATACCTTGGTGTTATAAATAATTTAAATTATAGATGCATGGCAGTGAAAACTGAAATGAAGTGAACGGGATTTTACGTCTCAGCCGCTTGGAGGGTTAAAAGAAATACAATTTTTCAACTTTATTGAAATATATTTATGATTTCACGTTATTTGTTTCTCCGTACGTAAATTACTATTGATAGGAATTGATTGCTTCCAATTCATAAGTTGTAGAAGGGTTTTCTGCATTTCTCGAGAAATATTGGTGCTAGAGCTTAGCCAAATTTGGCACCAGAAATAAGTCTTCAAAAGTGACATCAGTTAAGCTCTAGCACCAATATTTCAGGAAAATTTGAGAAAACACTATGTTAAACAATGACCCACCCGAAACTCCCTAAATCGCGCTCAACACAATGCAAATTGTCATTATTTGACACGCAGAATCCGAATTTTAAACTATAATTAACCGTTAACCCTTAACGTTCAGTGTTCCCGTTCTGTCAACACCAAACTCTGACGCTTTGACTGTTACCAGTCACGAAGAATAGATTTGATTTCTATAAAAATAGTTGCGGGTGACATAGCTCCACAAGAATCCTTTACTTTTTAGCACGTCATTTCCCGTAAAAATAATTGTCATGGTTATTTTTAACAGAACTGACATCTGCTGAAAAATGGAAGAACGCGAGAACAGCTGGATAGATTGCACAATGTTGAAAAAAGGGAAAGAGTTGCGCCGCAAAGGGTTAAAGGACGGAAAGACCCAGAAATGCGTAACAATATGATAAGTTATGAAGCATCTGTTCTTAAGGCTTACCTGCAACAAAAAGAATAAAAGTGTTATCTTAAATTTATCCCACAAAAAAGTTTTGAAAAAGTACCGATTTTGATCCAACAAAATGCAAATTTTAATTATTTTACCAATTTTTGACTATAATTAACACTTGAAGGGTAAAACAACCCAGTAACACCATATATTGGGTAAAGATAAGAGAGATGAACGCTAAAAAATGACTAATGGAAGGATAAGTCAAAGAACTATGCTTTGGTACACTGCAAAAAAAATGTCTCAAATTTACGGAAAAAAACTGTCTACCAGGACGCCAGTTTATTTACGTTTTTTTTTTTACAGAAGTCTTCCGTAAATGTTACTGATTCTCAGTTTATTTTACAGAAATTTTCAATTTTCCATGTATGGGAAAAATTACGAAGATTTCTGTAAAATATACGGAAATAAACTGGCATGCTGGCTGACAGTTTTTTCTGTCAGTTTAACAGATTTTTTTTTTGCAGTGTAGAAGCAAAATTAAATGAAATAGCCAATGATTTGTACGTTTGATTTTAGAATTCACAATAAATGCAACTCTAAGCAACAACAAAGACACTCCATCTAAAAAACTGTTTATTTTAAGTGTTTTGTTTTATGCAACTGGTGATAATAGAACAAAACTTAAACAAGTAATGTGAAAAGACAAACAGTTATTCTCACTCTTAAGAAGCAGAAATAATCTGCAAAGCTAAAAAAAAAGAGAATTTCACAGAATCAAACACTGTACGGGAATACAAATATTTCTTTTCCCGAACTTTTTACATGACCCCGAAGCTTACGCGTTTTATGAAAGTTGTTCTTAACTGTAGTTTGGGCTATATCCTCTAACTACAGAATCGATATTAAAAGAAAGACCATCGTTTGAAACTGCAATAAGGTGGTGAAAGACGAATGCCTATATGCGCTCATTTTTAAAACGAGACGATCGTGACAAAATATTTTAAGAGTTTTCCCGGCTGCGATTTTTTTTAACAGCTCACATTTTCTAGGATCGATTTTATGCAAGTCGCGTGATTTTTTTTTAAGGTCTGAAACATCGAAAGCGAGAATTATTAAAGAGTGTGAAGGAAAAAAAAAAGGCGTCTTATAGTTCAGATTATTTTTATAATCTTTTCTTTTAACGCTTCAACACACTGTTGCAAAATGGAATTAGGATTCTACAATAGTTCTTTCTGAATTATATTTAATTTATGTTTGCAGTGTACGTACAACATATGATGAAAATTATGGCAGTAATCGGAGAGGTTCTCTTTGTCTACCTCTCTTTGTCTAGCGTTAAAAAGAAATATAGAGGGTGGCCATAATTAAACTGCAAGTGTTCAAGCGGTGCTGCAGAGAAAACTACCGAGAATATTCCAGTGAAATTTGGTATCTACACGTTTCAGAACATGCGCAAGTCAAATATGCAAGAAAAAAAATCGCCATTTTCACCCGATAGATGGCGCTGTATCGTATTTCAAAGCTCACCGGTGGCATATACAACATCCAAAGCCGATAGACAGAGCATAATGACATTCTAAGAGGCATATAAACAATAAAAACATCATTTACAGTTTATCAAAATTCCATACAATTCGCTTCAGTAATTAAATTTTTAGAGTAACATGTAATCAAAAATTAACATAAATTTAGATCACAAATTAAATAATTCATAAAGACGTTTTGGAAAACAATTAAACCTTTATTCAATGAAATTATCACATGATGTGCTCAATATACGAACCACCAGATGCAACCACATGCTGAAAACGTAAAACAGCATGGTCCACCGTCGCATTTAAAATCTCTGGTGTAACACACCTCACCTGGAATTTTGATAAACTGTAAATGATGTTTTTATTGTTTATATGCCTCTTAGAATGCCATTATGCTCTGTCTATCGGTTTTGAAAGTTGTATATGCCATCGGTGAGCTTTGAAATACGGTACAGCGCCATCTATCGGGTGAAAATGGCGATTTTCTTTTTTTGCATATTTGACTTGCGCATGTTCTGAAACGTGTAGATACCAAATTTCACTGGAATATTCCTGGTAGTTTTCTCTCCAGCACCCCATGAACACTTGCAGTTTAATTATAGCCACCCTGTATATATACGTATATGTGTATGCTCACACTCTCTTATGTGTGTGTAACCATAAATTTTATATTTCGTCACATAATTGCAAGCCATATGAAGGCAGATAAACAATAAATGAAACCTTTTTGAACACTTTCCAATGCATCATTTTCTTATAATCATCATTACACTTTATTATACAGGGTGTTTCAAAAAGGTGGCAACACGCTTTAATTCTATAATTTCCACGCTTTATAATTTCCACGCTATCCACGCTTTAATTAATGGAAATTGAAAATTTTTTCAAAATAAAATTTAAAAAGAACCTACGTTTTGAAAAAATTCTTCTTGTTAATTAAAAAAAAAATACACTTTTTAAATTTGTATACAACGTTCGTATAAAACAAAATCGAATTGGCAAAATGTGTCCCATACACTAATGTGGTGATGGACAAAATTTCAAACTTTCATCAGAAAACATCCCACAGATATATTTAAACAGAGGTGATCAGGGGCTATACATAAATTTGAATGTGCACGTTTAATGCTAGAATGCAAAAAAATTATTTTCTTTCGCAATTTTTGTACGGCTCCTGACACCCTGCTATTGACGAGTGGATAAAGACACTGAACATGGTAGCTGGTTGAAGTGTGAATGTCCCGAGTCTGAGCCTATCGCACGACCAGTCTATCGATCTAAACAGTCTGGATTTTGGGGCAGTTTTCTGGAAATGTAACGAGAATATGCCTTAGAAACCCTCAAAAAGTCCTCCTGTCAAGAAACTCCTTAGACAGATAGCACTCGAGTAGTTTTGTTTTAATGCGCAATACAATACAATACATTGTCTTCGGATTTTCTCAGACGCCCTGTATACGTCTCGTACTGATGAAATTCTGCACGTTAGCAATATTTGTTCTAAATGAGACTGATATGACTTTCTTTAGAAAAATACGTTGTTCTTAAGTGTCGTAACAATACATTTTGACATTTTCGAAATAATCTAAGCATTTTAATGTATTGTCACATCAATTTTTAAGTCATTGCAAAAACCTTCTGACAAAACATTAAATTTTTAAATTACATAGCTTGTGCATTAAAGATGTTCCAGCTCTTTTTTAAGGAAAACGTATGTATAAAGGGATAAGTATATATTACTTAACAAAAAGGCATTTGCCCAGAAGCATATTTTGTTAAACAATGTGAGCTTTTCTTTTAGTAACATAAACCTTCGAAAAGGCTGAACATTGAGCTTAAAAACAACAGACTATACATACAACACTACTGTGTTCACGAAGTTCTTCGTAATTAAGTTAAATAACACAGAAATTTTAAGTTCTACTAGCCTGCACGAAACTTTGTAAGAGGCTAATTCATCTACTTTGTTTCAGCAGAACCTTTTTCGATATCATTTATTCAACATGAAACTCCACATAGTTTATTTTTTTTTTTTAAGTTACTGCTACAAGCATAAGAATTCGTGTTATTTGTTTTAATTTGTAAATGCGAAGGAGTAGTTACTATAAAATGACAGTGAAAATAATTTTGGAAAGTTGTGTTAGAATGTAATAGGAATATTATAGGTTTAAGAACGAATGTAAGTTCTTTTTTAAACTTTTCTTTAAATTCAATTAATCCTGTAGTCTGTAGAGAGTCCATGCAGGGAAGGTTCAAAGGGTTATAGCGCTTCCATTGGATCACAATATATACGCCAGATAAAATTGAGTTTTGATGTCAACAACAGACTATACAACAGACAAAGCAGGTCTTAAGCATGAAAAGCCTGTCCGATTACTGGCACAATTTTCATCATATGTTGCATGTACACTGTAAACATAAATTAAATATAATTCACAAAGAACTATTGTAGAATCCTAATTCCATTTTGCAACAGTATGCTGAAGCGTTAAAAGAAAGGATTATAAAAGTAATCTCAACTATAAGACGCCTTTTTTTTTCGGCTTCATGTTGCAAAACTGCTAGTTAACAGAAAAGTTCATTGCTGTATGAATAATACCATGTTTATATTGAATATATTGGGTCTAGTAATAAGTTTTAACACGTGCCAAAGAAATGGATATACAATTTAGAATTTGTAACTGTAACTTTATTTTTCAACGTAATCTCCATTATTTTCCAGGATCTGCCATCGGTCAGTTCATGCGTGGATGCCAGCAGCGTAGAAGGTATCATCTTTTGATGCTATGAAAACATCAATCCATTTTCGAACTTTGTCCTCTGTGTGGAAGTGCACAGAAGGCAAGAAGGCATTCTTCGTCGGCCAAATTAGATGACAATCCGAAGGGGTTATGTCAGGGCTACGCGACTGGTTTTCCAAAACTTCCCAGCCAAACTTTCCTAAGACGTGTCCTTGACCAGTTTTGCAATGTGAGGACTTCTTGCATTGTCATGGAGCAATTTGACGGGCCGCAAACCTTTGGCAGTAAACGGACGTTTACACTCTATTTCGTGCTTCAATCACATTTTCATCGGGCTCTAGTAGTTCGTAGTACAGTGTAATGCAAGGCTTCCTGTTGCAAAACTGGTCAAGGACACGTAAGTAAAACTTGTATGGGAAGTTTTGGAACATCCAGCGTATAGCCCTGACACAGCCCCTTCGGACTATCATCTATTTCGATCGAAGAAAAATGCCTTGTCTTCTGTACACTTCCGCACAGCCGACGCAGTTCGAAAATGGATTGATTTCATCGCAACAAAAGGTGGGCCCTTCTACGCTACTGACATCCGTGTACTTACCTGACCGATGGTGGAAGGTGCTGGAAAATATCGGAGATTACTTGTATTGACGAATATAGGTATTATTATAAATTCTAAATTACATATCAATTTCCTTGACACACGTTCTAAAACTTATTACTACGCCCAAATATATAAAACACTAACGTATGCGGTACAAAAATCGACGATATTTCTACCCTGCGATTGGCAACAACTAAATGTAAACATTAGCGTAATAACAGTAACATATGCGCGAAAATCCAAGTTAACAGTTCAATGACGTCAAAAGAAGCAAGCATATTTTTTACTAGTTACATATGTAACGCACTAGTTAGATTACAA
The DNA here is from genome assembly GCA_038373885.1 of Cheiracanthium punctorium. NCBI lineage: Eukaryota > Metazoa > Arthropoda > Arachnida > Araneae > Cheiracanthiidae > Cheiracanthium > Cheiracanthium punctorium. The sequence goes on from JAWZYV010014318.1 coordinate 673,250, forward strand.
AACAACAATGCACACGCGAAAATGCAAGATCCTTCGGATCTTTTCTGCAATCTCCATTATTAAATTATTAAAATATCAAATTTACAATGCTTGGAACGTTTATCGCACATAAGAAGAAAAATGTCGCCATGCAGTGAGCTAAAGCACATTTTAACCATTTCCTGTTTTGGACCATTGTTATTATTGTAACTAAGGATACGTATTAACAAAGGATAAGCACTATTACTACGCTTATTATTGTAACTAAGGATACGCACTATCACTAATACAGTATTTTCTTAGGAAAGAGAATGCCATTCGTTCCTCCAAGAGTACTTTCATGGTAATTTTATGAACGGAAATGTCACCAATTATGTCTTTTCATGCATTTTGAAATGTTAGTACTAGGCATTGCCACCATCGCTTTTTATCATGACACCCCCAAAATTTGTAGCAACCGTAACGTAAATAAATTTCATGACAAATACTTAAAAAAAAAAAAAAAAAAAGATTTTCTAAAAATGAGTCCATTAATTTGACCAACACTGCACTGAGTGTAATCCTTTAATGAGCAGTGTTCCCGCTCTTGGAACACAAAACTCTGACGTTTTGACGGTTGCCAGTCACGAAGAATAGATTGGATTTCTATAAAAATAGATGCGGGTGACAGAGCTCCACGGGAATCCTCTACTTTTGAGCACGTCATTTCCCGTCAAAAAACGGTCACAATTATGTTTAACAGCACTGACATCTACTGAAAAATGGAAGAATGCGAGAACAGCTGGATCGATGGCCTCATGCTGAAAAAAAGGGCAGCCGCTGCCATCGCTTGACTGAACGACCCGCAAGAGGGCGGACGATCGAAACGTTCATCGCGTGCCACAGATCGAGAGACCCTTTTTTGACGTACCATTTAATGAATATCATCATAAAGGTACGATTTAATTTTCAATCAGAACAGCTTTCTCGAAATTCGTGAATTTAAAAGGAAGAATATTTTTTTTTTTAATTTTGTGAGAAAATAAAATTATCCAGCCAGACAATCTATCCAGCCGTTCTCACATTCTTCCATTTTTCAGCCGATGTCAGTGCTGTCAAAAAATAATCGTGACCACTTTTTGACGGGAAAGGACGTGCTAAAAAGGAAAGGATTCTCGTGGAGCTAGGTCACCCGCCACTCTTTTTATAGAAATTCAATCTATTCTTCGTGACTGGCAACAGTCAAAACGTCCGAGTTGGGTGTTCCCAGAGCGGGAACACTGCGCGTTAAAGGGTTAAACTACGAATTCGATGCCAATGGAGGTAATGTCATGGCGTTCTGTTCTGCTGAATTTCGCTTGTCAAATCTGAAATATCCCATTGTCATGCATGTCAGAATCCTCAGCAAATATGAATTAGTGATTTGCATGAAGGCTTGCTCTGACAACGAACATAACATCGCTCGCTTCTGCCCCGTTTGATGTTCGGTAAATTTGTCAGAGAAATAATCCGTGGCAGCAAACATCCTATAACATCCTTTAGCAGTCGTAGGTTCCGGATAATCTCTGAGGACATGAGATTTAGAAATTTAATTTGTAAACGCGCATTTTGATCAGCGTTAGTTTATTCTCTGGTCCATTTCGTTCTTTGCTAATTTACCCCCCCCCCCCTACCAAAGTAAAAGGTTCACATTCTAATCCAAATTTGAACGCGTTGAGATTTTTTTCTTCTGGAACTGTTACTTATTATTGCCTAATATATATATATATATGTAATGTATAAAAAGGTAATTGCGGGTACTTTCACTGTAAGTTTTGCTTTCCTGTCATACTTGCCACGCGCGCTCTGGAGCTATGTTTTATTTATTTTGTTATTTGTCAAACATCAGGCCGTCGATTCTGAGTTCTTTAGATGTACACGTGTCCCCACGCCCTTGTGTCCCCGGATGCGGGTCATGTTGGTAAATGTGTGTGGTTCGATCAGAGATAAGAGAGAGGAGGAGTTATGTCTTCGCAGACCACGTGGTGTGGTAAGCGTAAATACTCCCGCACATCGAAAATCGGGGGACTTCTGCCACTGGAATTGTTTCATGAGTCCACGCTGATTCTTGTACCCGTCTCCTCTCCCCTCTTCTCATTCTAAATTGTAACTTAAATGTAATGTTCAATAAACCATATTACCTGCCTTAACTCTGAAACTTTACTTGAAATATCTGACGTCTCATATATATATATGTATATTGCCTAATATATATATATATATATTATAATTATGAGAAACATTATAACTGATCATTAATGTTATACTAGCTGTATGCCCCGTTCTTCGTCAAATTTTTTTTCTAGCGCATGTTGTAATTGCCTCCACAACGGACTTCCAGTTCTTTTTGAAACGTGACATCTGAATGAAGAGAGCTGTTGCCATGGAAAATTGTGTGCGCTGATGTCGTCATCAAAAACAGACGTGCTTTTGTTTCTCTTGTAATTAAAAATTGAACTTCATTCGGATAGTTCAGATTCAATTGAAACGTCGAAAATAAATCCAGTGTACCATTACTTACGGGAAAGGGTCTAGATTTCTGAAATCGAGCGCATACTCCTTTCTATATAAAAAGTCGGCAATGTGACTTAAGGACCAGATGTTAAAACAAAGGTCTGAATTCGTTAAGGATTCATAACCTTACATTGTAATCGATGGCTCCTCAATTTATCTACCGTCCTGGTCTCTCGAAAAAGGGGATTCACACTGGTTAATTCCACTTCCAATGAGATATTTCCAGCTAAGTGAAATCGTAAAAATTACGAAAATAATATGCTCGTGGCGTAATTTTTACTTTAGAGATGCTTAAAATTTAAATTGATATTCAAAGTGATTAATTAAACTCTCAAAAAGTAATCTCCGCTTACTATAACATTTTTTTATCCGCTGCATACGTTTTACGTCAAAATCATTCTTAAACTCGTGATATCAAAATGACGTCGATTTCACTTGAATGACGTCGATTTCACGTCGATTTCATTGATCGTCGATTTTATTGAAATCAAAAGAAATCCCTTGCATATTTCCACCGAATTTCGTCTGTGGAAGTGTTTTATTTTGTGTGAGAATTACAGCCTTTGTGAGAGCTTCGGTATACTGAGCGGACTGTTATAAACGAGCTACTGGCCGTTAGTGTCGATGAATTTTGTACAGCTGATGGTTCGACTAAGTTCTAGAAGCCATAAAGTTGTCTTCCATCGTGACAAGTGGACTCTTTACTAGAACGTCCTACACCCACTGGATTTTAGACATGGGTGCCAACATGGTATTAAGCCACGAATAGAATTTTCCTGAGGAGGGTTTTACAGGTTTTAGAAGAAGTCTAAATCTTTAAATATTATTCAGTCTATTCGAAACTACACCAAAATGTTCGTTGATTTTTTTTTCAATTTGTGGGATAAATTTTATTAATGTCAAAGTTAAGGGATAGAAAGGGTGAAAAATGTGAAAGGCGTGATTATTATTATTATTATTATTATTTTTTAAAGGCATACCATTATCTTGCATACTGTAAAATGTAAGCTAATAATACAAGGCATGGTAAGCCCATTTAAAAAAAAATCTGCATTTTTTCTAATAATTTTTCGATCCAGGATCTTCATTTGACTGTTTGAAGTCAGGAAATATGTCACTATGATCTAATTCTTCGGAGTAATGACCATTCCCCCTCCTCTCCAGAAATTTTCATCTTAAAAAAAAACAATTTCCACTAATCAGCTGGCATTTTTTCTGTGGCTTGTCCGTATTTTGCCGGCATATTGAATGAAGAAGAGCAATCCATCTACTGATTTATTTGTATACTGTTCGACTATAGTTAGGTTTTATGATGTTGTTTTTATACAGGCCCGACTGCAAAATTTTAGAGCCTCAGGGCAAGTATGAGACGCCACTCCCCCTTAAGAAATCTTCAATCTTTTCTTCAGATGAAATTTCTTTTAAGCAGTGTAAAACTAGCACATTTTAAATTCTACGATATATATACAAAACCTTGCAGACGATAAAATTTCCATCAAATTCTGGCCCCCTATGTGACCCAGACCAATCGCCACATCAATCCCCCTTCTCGATGGATCTGTTTATATGTATATGCAATAATTTCATTTTAGAAAAAATGTGGCATTACATTATGTCGATCTGAGTACTTAAATTACATAACCTAAAGTAAGTTTTTATAAAAAAAATACTCAAATGAAATCCCGTAATGTTATTTAAAATCCTTTAAAATGAAAGAGAAATTATTTAAAGTTTTCGCCTTTCATCCTTATTATAATTCCATGTTTAATATCCATTGTTTCAACTCAGTATCTAAGAGTCAGTATTCAAAGACCCTCACTCGACGCAATACAATCTAATTATACTTGGTTATGGCACATGCATGACTGAAATGTAAATCTTTATCGCCTTGGGGCTATTATTAAAAAAAAAAGACTCTTTAAATGAGAATATCTCAAATGCGAAAAGGATATTTAAAATGATAAAGCATTATGATCAATGTTTGATGTCCTGAATTGTATATGTAATCGAAAGAAAATACTTTTAAAAAATGTATTGGATTTTACTTGAGCGTTGTTTCATCCAGTTTTGTAGAATATATTCATATGTGCCGAATCTGGACGCTGTTTGGTTCTAAGAATCCCATCATAATCCCATTTCCAGAATAAATATTTTTAAGTGCAGAATTATTTCGTTTGGAAACGTATAATTCTTGGTGATAGTAATACTTTGGAACACGAAATTCACGTGGGCATTTTAAAAAAATTATCAGGTTGTTTTAAGAAATATTTGCTTATTTTACTTTAGTTTTTGTCTACTTATTTTTTAAATTTCTTGTAATTCCAGCCAACTATCAAACATATTTTTTTTTTTAAATCTGAGTAAGCATATTCATGCGTCTTGTATAAATGAAATCTTGCAAAACGATGTCCAGATATTTATACTGGTTTTAAAAAAATTTATCCGAAGGATTGCGATAGCTCCACGACCCATAGTTTTCGAGAAAAATGCTAGAAGTCCGCTGAGTGAAAAATCATTTTATTGGGAGCATAGACATTCATTTTTGAAAATAGTTACAAGAACTAATGTTCAAAAATAACTGCCATGCACATTGAGGTATGCATGCGTGTGTAATGAATGACAGCTCCCGTTGCATCAACCCGCTGTCCACAAAAAGTACACGCAGCATGAAGAGGTAAGACCTAGTCATTTTTGTAGCGACTAGCTTTCCGTAGACAAGTTCTCATAGGAAGAAAATTCTAATGTGTAAAATCTGCAGCGCCATTCCTAAGACTGTTTTCAGGGGGCAGGGGGGGGGAGATGGCGATGAACTGCCAAGTCAAATATCGGTTTCTACCAACTTACTTATTTTTTTTAATCAAGTATATTACTAACTCTTTACATTTGCCGACTGGATTTGCGTAATTTTGCTAAGGGTACCAGAAACAGAAAGTAAATAATCGTTTTCGTTAAAATTTTTTCACCAATTTTGCCAAGTTTAATAGAATTTTGCGTGTGTTGGGGAGGGGACCACCCCCTAACCCCCTGACCCCCTTTAGCAAGGGCCCTGAAAATCTGGTGATCTTGGCAGCAATAAAACCAGGTCCCTCCATGTCTAACAGTCTAAGATCATGCTCCAATAGCTTTTTCGGAAGCTTCCAATAGCTTTTACTCAAGATGTGAAGCCCAAACTTTTTTTTTTTTTTAGCATTTTTCTTTTGCACAATTTCTATGGTCGTAATGAGACAGCCTGTATATGTACGTCCAGGAACATGCACAATTATATAAATCACAAGAATTATCAGATAACATGTGAGAATAAAGGCCAACGTAGACGTCACGTTCGTTTCAGTACGCTAGAATGGGAACTCAATGTATTTCTCAGTATCTGGAAGACGGATTGGGGAGAAAAGTGCCCTCCACTGTGTGCTTCGCGTGCTTTTGTGGTTTCACGGGTTATCCTTTGTCGGCAAATCCCGACTGATCATTAAAAGCCAATAAATTCTTCGCCCCTGCACTGTTTCCCCTTTTTTACAACATTTTTACAAAGCCTTGACCATTAAAAAACTCCCCTCATACGTACGCAGAGCCTTATTATCGCATGGGTAAATTGGGACTTTGTCCAGGGCCCCCCGGGTAGAAAGGACCCCCAATATCAAATGTTGTTCTGAAATATTCATTTTTATATAAAAAAATTTATGAAAAATAAAACAAATTTCACAGATGGGGGCCACCGAATTCATCGATGCCTGGGACCCCTGTTGGTCATAATCAGGCTCTGAGCGTACGGCAATCGCACGTGAGTCTACGTTGGCCTTAACGCACCATTCCTAGTACCCGATCATAAGTACATTGCTAGTACACTACACAAGTACGAGCTGTACAACTTTTATGCGTTTGAGGTATTACTACTTTACTACACAAAATGCAAGAAAATTAAGTTCGCAATTTGTGCATTTTTCACTAACCGTTCCGATTAAATTAACAGAAGATAACATCTGCACATCTAACAAAATGCTCAGTATGAAATTGTTATTCGGTGCACACACATACATTCTACAAAACTGATTTAACCTTCTCGGTCGGTCCAAATATCGACAAAAGAGTTATCTATTTCATCAGACTGTCTATTTTCTTTTCGTATTCTCTCGCTGAGTTTTATTTTTCTTGTACGTGTTTGAATGCTTCGTTCTTGCCTGTTTTTGATATCGTGATTTTAAAGTTCTGTGTGCTTTCAATTTTTTTTTTCACCGATTTTCATGTTCTGTTTCTATTTTTCTACGATAAATAGAGCATATTGATTATCGAATTTACCTTAATATTTTACCAAAACGTGCAGAGTTCACCAGCTGAATGAATTTGCATGGAAAATTAACGAAGGACTAAATAATGGACATTATATTTTTGAACTTATAAATCATTGGTATATAAAACATTAGATTTTTAATAAATTTATTTTTTTTAAATAAACTTTAATGATAAAAGAACATATAAATTTTAAAGAACTGAAATGAATTAATTTCCACAATTTTAAGTATCATACGAAGAATTAAAATACACGCACTTCTTCAAATCAATTATCATTAAGGTTTTTAAATGAATCGTCTCGTATTTTATGGATTATTTTCTTACATATTTTAATAAAGTTTTAATTGCTAAATGTTTTAGTCACTTATCAATATTTATTATAAATTTCCTGTGCTGTAATTTAAATTTGTTTAATTAGAAAAGTACGATGAAATGAATATTTGAAATAATTATTATTCGAAAAATGCATTAGTACTTACACAGTTTATATGAAAAATTAAAATAAAACTACTGATAATGGAAATGATTCATTATCAGATAATTACAAGACATAAACAAATACTTTGTAGTTCTAATTGCATGTTTGAAATTTTTTTTCTAAGCAAAATCTCAGACTCATTTTATTTTTCACAATACATATTGATAGTCAATTAAAAATGGACAATTAGGAATTTGCAGGTGTTATTAGTACTTAAAATCGCTGAAAAATCACTCAAAGTACTGGTGTTAAACGATAAAGTAATTAAAAAACTTTGTAAAAAACACACATAAGAAGTAATAGGTAAGAGGATACGCACGTTTCGTTCAAAAATTGTTTTGAACTTCTTCAGTTTAAGCCCTTCATCGTAAAGAACACAGGGAACTGAAAAGAGATAAACAAGCAAGATGTTGCCACAAGGGGCAAAGAAAAGTCGAACAAAACCACGGAGAGGGGAGAAAAAAAAATTAAAATAAGGGATAAAAAGGAAAGGAAAGAAGCACAAAAAATACAGAAATAAAAAAGGAATAAATAAAAAAAATAATAAAAAAGGGAACACACTAGTGCAAACACACACACACAAAAAAGAGAAAACAGAACAAACAAACAAAAAAAAAAACCAAAAAAAAAAAAAACGGGGGAGTAGACGAAGAAAGTGAAAAGAACCTTACAACAGCAACTTCCAAGCAGAATGAACGAAAGGAACGGAAGAACCATCGTTCACACGACGATTTAAGTGCTGGGTAATGGAAAAACCTTCCAAAAAATCCAGATGGGACAAAGACTGAGGAGTGCACAAAATCTTAGCCTTAGAAAACTGAAAACGATGATTGGAATTCCAACAATGTGAGGCAATAGAAGATTTGGAAAGTTCGTGCTTAGAAACATATCTCTCATGCTCTTTGAGCCTAAATTTGAGAGCTCTTCTGGTCTGACCAATATAGCCCAAATCACAAGATCCACAAGGAATATAATAAACACCCCAACGGTTCTCAGTAGGAATAGGATCTTTAAGGGAAGAAAATTTAAGTTTATTAACAGGTTTAAAAATAACTTTGAAACCGAAATTTTTGAGAAGTTTAGAAATTTTGTAGCATAAAGGTGAAAAGAAAGGTAGTACAATTAATTCGTTGTGAAAATTAATGGTATTAGTAGAAGTATTAGGCTTATTAAATTTAGAAACAGCTTTATCAATAATAGAGGGGCTAAAACCCCGAGAAACAGCTAAGGATTTTAAGTAACAATTTCATTATTAAGAGATGAAGAATCAGAGCAAATTTTGATAGCACGAAACACATAAGTGTAAAAAGCAGAAAGTTTTTGCTGGTAAGGATGATTAGATAGGGCATGAGGAGGTAAAGATATAGAAAAGGGCTTGCGGAAAACAGAAGTAAAGAAACCGTCAGGATTCCTAGAAACAAGAACATCCAAAAAAGGTAAAGAATTGTTGCACTCCTCTTCTAGAGTAAATTGGATACACGGATCAACAGAATTAACAATCAAAAGTAAATTAGGAATATCACAATTGGAATCCACTAGAACGAAAGTATCGTCAACATATCTGACCCAGCACGGAAAATTAAAGACCTTGAAGAGCTTCTCTTCAAAATAATGCATATAAATATCACATAAGAGAGGTGAGAGAGAATTACCCATAACAAGACCCTCGGTTTGTTTATAGAAAGAGCCATTAAAAATGAAAGCAGTTTGTTTAATACAAACGCTTACTAAAGCTATAAACTCTTTAATCTCAATAGAAGAATAATGAAACTCGCGTAAACGCTTTTCCAAACAGCCAATCGCACCTTGGATAGGAACATTAGTAAAAAAAGATTTAACATCAAGAGAAAGCATTTTACAATTAGTCCCAACTAGCACACATACGTTGGGTTATTGATGGCACGTGGTTGGCACAAGGTTGTTACGTTCGGCAAACGTTGGATGTCCATATGGAAATGTTGGTATTCTGTTGGCTAAAGGTTGTGTTGGACAACCGTTGGTAAACAACCGTTGGCCATCGGATGGCTGAATGTTGTGTTGGGCAACCGTTGGTAAACAACCGTTGGCCATCGGATGGCTGAATGTTGTGTTGGGCAACCGTAGGTAAAACAACCGTTGGCCATCGGATCGCTGAATGTTGTGTTGGGCAACCGTATCATTGCGCATGCGCAGAGACACACATTCAGGAAACCGGGAAGCGATAGATTCATGTCCGTTCGCCGTTCCGTTTCCGCCATTGCTTGTTATGATGTGTTGATACACTTTTATAAAGTGATTGATAGTTGAAATCTGAAACGAATATTTATCTTTTTAGCTATATTTCTGTGAATTTTAATCGTTGCATAGGTTCGTAGTAACTTGAATCACGATAACTATTAATATTGATTCATTGATTATAGTTCAATTCTCCATAAGCCTAACGATCTTCGAAGTATGTAAGCAAACAACTTACTATGCAGCTATGGTAATAAATATATAATAATTGCACAGTGCTTATTCAAAGATGCGTTTTGGATTACTAAACAATGCTAGACAGCTTAAAAATAAAGTTTTATTTGCTCATAGTTGTACAACAGTCGAGAAGGTAAAATTGGACACAATTGTTTTCTCCTAATAAGATTATTCTGAAAAAAAATCAACTTGAGCCGTGCTTATATTTTGCAAGATTATAATGACTAATGAGATTTCAGATTTAGAAGTAGTTATTAAACTAACACTACTTCAATTTTGAAATCTCGTTGGTTCACAGTGGTTAATCAACAACAAGGATTTAAATTTGTGCATCAAAATTGTTTTGTTGTTAAAGGTATGTATAAAATATTTTACAGTTTTAAGAATTCAGTTATTTTAATATTTTACAAATGTGTTATAGTACTTTACAGTTCATATATATACCTATATTTACCAACTTCATTTTGTTATTTATTTATTATTTTAGAAGAGATTTTTGTATCTACACCTGTTATATGCTACAGGACTCAAATTTTATGGAGAAAAATACATAATCTATATGCAATCAAATACTCTTTGAGAGTACTGGAAGAAAAAACATTTTTATTGCTTTGACAAGTCTCTTCTACTGCGTATTTTAGTAAAAAAGTTCTCTCTCTCTCTCTCTTTTTTTTTTTTTTTTTTTTTTTTCAAAATTTTCTGCAATGGTAATTATGCGGGACGCGTCGTAACTTTTTTTTGTGTACCATCAACGACTTTTTTCATTTTATGTGCTATAGCGTGTAAGCAGCATCACTAATACATTCTGTTGTACTGATATCTTTCTCATAATCAGATAATATAGATGCACATGTGTGTTGATACTTGCATGCGTAATGCATATGCATTACGCATGCAATATTTTTTTTTTCTTTGCAGTCAATATCTACAGTTAACTGAAAATAAAAATAGAACTACGAAATGTCATTGTATTCCATACCAAATTTATTCGGGCAAACTAAAAATTAAGAATCTAAAAAATTACGTAAATTGAAATAAATGTAAAAAAAAATAAATAAATATTTTAGTAAAGAATGATTTCTGTGACATTTTTCAGTGACTTTATACTCCTATTGGATTTCCCCACATGAATATTTAAAAAAAAAAAAAGAGATTAAGCCTCCTTACAAAAGTTTCAATTGAGTAAATTTTCAGAGGTTTTGAGGGACACTTTACAGAAGTAACTATCAAAGGAGAAGGAGGGATGTGAATCATATTTCAAAAAATAAGCATTCTTTCCTTTACGTTATATGTTTTTTCTTTTAATTAATTCGAAAAGTTTTTATGATTTTGTTTGCCTGCCGTCCTGGTTCTCTAAAACTGTAAAGGATAGCTTCTGAAAGGACCTTCTAAATATTTTCCTGCTTCCGATCTCTCCCCCCGCCTTTTTTTTAAACAGTTCATAAGTTGCACCTGCAATATTAATTTTCCTTATAATGTTTGTAACTTGACAGATCGTTTACTATTTGAAAATAACACATTTCTGTTAGTGACGGGACTAGAGCCGGTTTTAAGCAAAAATGTTGGGAGTGGGGTGTAAAGACAAAATTTTCTGACGATATATACCAATATTCTTTCAAAAATATACACCGATTATCTGGCCTCTTGGCCTCTCCTAAAAGTCCTTCGCCCGAGGCACCCCCCACCCCAGGCAGATACTTAATGTGCTTGTTTGCCTTAAATACACACTACATTACATGATCTGGAATGAAGTTGGCATGAGGGGACAAAAGGGACTTATTTACTGGCACAAAAATCACTAAAAGGAAAATCGTAACAAGACTAGGTTCATGATATAGTATAACTTATAATAAACTGTCGGCAGAACTGGTAATTTATACACTGAGCATTTTACAGATTGGTTATTAAAGCTGAAATTTGCTGACAGTCCTTTGGCAACTGACGATGTTGTCGACAAAAGTACTTTTTAGGGGGCTGGGGTGTCCGCTCGCCCTCCTCCTAAGCGCACAGAAACCCACTGTTGAAGTGGAACCATATTTGATGAAAGAAAAAATGTGACTATTTGATAATATGCTTCGTTCTACATATCTGCCGTCCCTTAAAACTTATCGGAATCCGTCACTGCATTTGCTGTTTGTAAAATAATTAAAATCTTTAATTTCAAATTTGACAGTTTTTCATATATCTATAGAAATGTTATGAAATAGCACATCAATTTGTCAAATATAATTATCCAAGGTTTCTGCATTGGCCTAAAATATGAAACTAACTTATAAATGTAACGGTTAACAATTATGAAAGCTAAATGTTAAAAATAACCAATTTTCAACAGTTGGATAATAGAGTGACAACATACAGATTTTACGCTGTCCAGATGTATACATTTACACGTTAACCCAAGGTATGCATTTATACGTTAACATAACGTATGCATTAATACGTTAGCCCAACGTATGCATTAATACGTTAGCTCAAGGTATGCATTAATACGTTAGCCCAACGTATGTATTTATACGTTAGCCCAACGTATGCATTCATACGTTAGCCCAACGGTTGGAAATATGTTGGCAAAACGTTAGAGCATACGTTGGCCCAACGTAAGAAATAACCATTTGCCAACCGTTGGATAACCGTAAGCCAACGTGTCATTTCAACGTTGCCCCAACGTATGCATTCATACGTTGCCCCAACGTATGTGTGCTACCTGGGGTAGGAGAAAGAAGTTTAACTTTCTTAACGAAATCATAAGAGTTTTTTAACAGTGTGGGTATTACTAGCAGTCAAAGGTGAAAGAGTATGCGAGAGGAAACGTGCAAGGTTATAAGAAGCAGTACCAATGTTAGAAACAATGGGGCAAAAGGCAAGAGAAGGTTTATGAATTTTAGGAAGGGCATAGAAACGAGCACAGTTAGCAATAGAAGGAATAACATAACGTTTAGTTTGAGCATTTAAGATTACAGAGGACTTCACAGTGTGTTTAATTTCAGAAAGGTGACTGTTAGTAGGATCAGAATTTAATTTAGTGTATGGACCAGTGGTTAGCATGTTATTAATACAATCAACATAAGAAGATTTATCAAGTAAAACAGTCTGGCCGCATTAATCAGCTTTAGTAATGAGTAAATTAGGGCTAGATTTGGCATGCATATTATTTGAAGAGATAGTATTAGCAATAAGATGTCGCAAAGTATCAAGTTGGTTAGAAGAGAGTTTACTATTTTTAAAGGAGTTTTCCATAGGAGCAATAAGTTTGGAAACCGAAACGTTACTAACACGAGAAAAATTCAAACCTAAACTGAGAGCATCTCTCTGAGAATCAGTTAAAACATGCGAAGACAAATTAACAACAGTGTCCTGAACAAGAGGACTGACAGAACCGAGGGAAGACCTAACCGGAAGAAGAGCTTGGAATTTCTTATCCAAAGTAGCTCTGTGAGAAATAGAACGTTGTTCAACATAAGCGAAATTCCGTTTTTCCCAGTTAGTAAACGCAGGGTAAGACTTACTCAAAAGCAAATGGAGATCATAAAGATCAGATTCAAGAATCGAAACTTTATAACAAGCATCCTGAATAAAAGCCCGTAAAACCGCCCGCTTAGACCTATTCAGAGCTTTATCAACACGAGAAGAACCGTGGATATTGCACTTAATGTCAATGAACTTAGGAATGACATTACTGCGTTTGCATCGAACAAGAAAACCTAAATGATTCAAGAAACGAGAACGTTTCAATCGTAAACGTGAAAAACGGTTAAACAAAGATGAATGTTGTAAGGTTCTTTTCACTTTCTTCGTCTACCCCCCCCCCCTTTTTTTCCCCTGTTTCTTTAATGTGTATGTACGTGTGTTACTGTCTTTCTTTTTCGTTTTTATTAAAAAAAAATTATATATATATATTTATTTATTGTGCTGTCCTGTTCGTGGTTTTTATTTTATTATATACTAGCTGAAGTACCCGTCCTCGACGGGTTAATGAATGAAAATTTCCAAAAAGCAAGAACTTTCGTCAGCATTGTAGGAGTACACAGAATGGATGTAGTATGTTGCCAAAGTAAAGAAAGCGAAGTTATAATTTTCATGTATTGTTAAAATATTACAGGTTAGAGAGTAACTAAGTAATATCATTTCATTCGCTTTAGTCGTAATTATATGATGCGCGAACGAATATTTACGCATATTGAAATAATTTTCGCAAAATCTCAAAATTTAATCAACATTTTTGAAAAATTTGAAGCCTAGAATTTAAGTTGAGTGACAACCTATCCTGTCACCAAAATTCGTTTCATTCCCTGCAGTCTTTATTTCGTGATGCTGGAACAAATTTTCAGCATTTTAAAACGATTTTCGAAAAATCTCAAAATGTAAGCAAAATATTTTAAAAATTCTCTCTCTCTCTCTCAACGCCTATAAATTAAGATTAGCAACTACCTATCATATCACTCAATTTCGTATCATTCGTATTAGTCGTTATTACGTGATGTTTGAAGAAATATAAACGTATTTTGAGAGAATTTTCACAAAATCTCAAAATCTAATAAAAATGTTTAAAAAATTGGACTCCTATAGTTTATGTTGAGCAACCATCTATCGTGTGACCAAATTTCATGTCATTCGCTTTAGTCGTTATTACGTAATACGGGAACAAAGATTCACTCAGTTTTAAACGATTTTCACAAAATCTCGAAATCTGATGGATTTTTTTTAATTAGATGCTTATAGTTTAAGGTGAGTGACCACCTATCATTTCACCATATATCATTTTTTCACCTTTGCAGTTATTACGTGATGTGCGAACACAAATTTACGCAGTTTGAAATGATTTTCGCAAAATTTCAAAATCTAATCAAGATTTTTTTTTAATTCGACGCCTATGTTTTAAGTTGAGTGACCACCTATCATGTCACTCAATTTCATATCATTCGCTTCAGTCGTTTTTACGTGATGCTTGAACACAAATTTACGCAGTTTGAAAGGATTTTCGGAAAATCTCAAAATCCAATCAGATTTTTTTTTAAATTGGACGCTTATGTTTTAAGTTGAGTGACCACCTATCATGACACCCAATTTCATATCATTCGCTCCAGTCGTTTTTGCGTGATGCTTGAACACAAATTTACGCAGTTTGAAACGATTTTCGCAAAATCTCAAAATCCAATCAGAATTTTTTAAAAAATGGACGCCTGTGTTTTAAGTTGAGTGACCACCTATCATGACACCCAATTTCATATCATTCGCTTCAGTCGTTTTTGCGTGATGCTTGAACACAAATTTACGCTGTTTGAAACGATTTTCGCAAAATCTGAAAATCTAATCAAGATTTTTTAAAAATTGGACGCCTATGTTTTAAGTTGAGTGACCACCTATCATGACACCCAATTTCATATCATTCGCTTCAGTCGTTTTTACGTGATGCTTGAACACAAATTTACGCAGTTTGAAACGATTTTCGCAAAATCTGAAAATCTAATCAAGATTTTTTAAAAATTCGACGCCTATGTTTTAAGTTGAGTGACCACCTACCATGACACCAAATTTCATATCATTCGCTTCAGTCGTTTTTACGTGATGCTTAAAAAAAAAATCGTCACGGACAGAATGACAGAATGACAGAATGACAGAATGACAGACAGACAAACTTTTTTTTGAGGGTCGCATCGTATTCCCGGGTGCTTGAAACGGATAGAAATCGCAAAATTTTTGAATTCCAAGAAATGTACAGACAAAAGTCTAATTTTATTTATATAGATAAAAAAAATAGTGTGCTATTTGTTTTTGTTTTTTTGGTTTTTTTGTTTTGTTTTCTCTTTTGTGTGTGTGTGTTTGCACTAGTGTGTTCCCTTTTTTATTATTATTATTATTATTTTATTTATTCCTTTTTTATTTCTGTATTTTTTGTGCTTCTTTCCTTTCCTTTTTATCCCATATTTTAATTTTTTTTTCTCCCCCTCCGTGGTTTTGTTCGACT
Organism: Cheiracanthium punctorium; assembly: GCA_038373885.1. Lineage (NCBI taxonomy): Eukaryota > Metazoa > Arthropoda > Arachnida > Araneae > Cheiracanthiidae > Cheiracanthium > Cheiracanthium punctorium. The sequence continues at coordinate 688,942 of JAWZYV010014318.1, forward strand.
TTTCTTTGCCCCTTGTGGCAACATCTTGCTTGTTTATCTCTTTTCAGTTCCCTGTGTTCTTTACGATGAAGGGCTTGGACTGAAGAAGTTCAAAACAATTTTTGAACGAAACGTGCGTATCCTCTTACCTATTACTTCTTATGTGTGTTTTTTACAAAGTTTTTTAATTACTTAAAATCGCTATTTATTTTTTAAGAAAGTAGGTATGGCATTAAATCAAGTGGATTTTAAACTTACAAATCTGTTTTTGTGTTTTATTTCAAATAACACGAGAAAAAAAATTCGTAGTTGCATTACTTTAAAAAAAATAAAAGTAATTCTTTACATGTACTGTATTGGCCCGAATATAACGCGACCCCGGAATTTTCCATCAAGATAATTAGAAAAATCCTATATTTACGCCTCGAATTCAGCGCGAGTCAGGTTTTGTACGTGCAACGACCAGTCAAAAAACACCGCATTATATTTGGGCCAATAAGGTTTTTAAAAGTGCACCAATAAGATAAAATATTCTAGATAAATAAAATGCATGTGTTTATACCCATGCCTAACATTTCCAATCATAAGAATATTTATTTGCTACAATTTTCCCTCTAATTTTTGCATGTATCACATACCTAAATCTATGTCTATTCATAGGCGTAACTTACTTATCTCAAGAGGGGGCTATTGACTCCCCCCCCTCTTAAAAAAGTCCAAGAAAATTGAGATATCACATACTTAAAAATAGTATTTTCTACAAAAGGAATCATTTTGCCCCCCTCCCCCTTCCAATGTTCTATGAAAATTTAACATTAATGTTATTATGTTTCATATATCTTTCTGTATCTTAAAAGTATACTTCTCAAAATGAAAATATATAAGTCATATATATGGTAGGAAAGTATATTGAGGAAAAATAATAATACGACAAGTTATGGAGTATCTGTTTTTTAAAGCTTAAAGCTTTTTGTCGCTGAAAAGAGACAAAATAAATAAATAAATAAAGTGTTATCACAAATTTATTCCACAAAAAAGTATTTATTTTTAAATCCGTTTTGAATTAAACTTTTATACAGGACGGTATAATAATAATGATCACAGAGACTGAGCTGAGCTTTGGAAAATGTAATTACAACGGGATCAATCTCCTACAGCTAGTTTTCATTAAAGCGTTCATTTATTGTGAAAAATAACATTTTTATTCTTTCTTCCTTTTTTATTTCTTTTTTTCACGGAAGGAAGTTTTCATGCAAGAGCATTTAGCATTGTTTTACATTTATTTTTTATAAATTAATTTATTATTTTAAAATTATCAATAAACATTTTTGAGAGTAGCTTTTTAAATAATTATGTTGTTTTATTAAAAAGTAATTTTTTAGAAGAAAACTTTCTACCGTTTCATTAGAAAAGACATTTAATGCTTAATAATCTATCTATAGCTTTGACAAATATTTTATCAAAAACTGTTAAGATTTTAATTTTGTTTTGTTTTATTCTAAGTGCAACTTGAAAAAAAAAATTCGTGATTAAGTTTTATCTCTTCATAATAATAAACATTTAAAAATAATGATAACAATTATTAAAAACACATTTCCTCTACTTTTTGCGTAACTGTATAGAAGTACTCTTCATAGAAGTCTCATAATATGTAGGGGAAGGTGACCCATAAATGTCTAAATTAAACTTTGGCCCTTTTCTAGCATATTTTTCACTATATTTTGCACCATAAACATATTTTAATAATATTTTTAAAGCACATTGAGTAATGAAAACAATAGAGTTTTGAGAAAGTATCCAAGGGATCATTTTACCATCGACCAAAGACCAAAACGATCCTTCATTTGAAAACAATTGTAAATTGTTTTTTACCGGCAAAATAAGAAATGTAAAAGTAATTATGCCTATACATAATGAAATAGAATAAGTTTTACAATCATTTAGTGTGCATAGTTTATTTTATGAAGACTTTAAAATAAAAAAGTGCCACGTATGAAAGGATGGAATATTTCAAAATTATAATTTAAAAGTTATAGCCTACAATAAACGCCGAAATAAATTAAATTATGTCAAGAGGAGTCACGCATTCTGAGAACGGTTGAAGGGCTGCCATGATGGCTAGGACCCGGTACTGAAGTTTCTTCAGTCGTTGGATTATTTTACCCGGCAATATAGCTGCCAACTTTAGGTCATATTATTGCATGACGCAGAGAAACATAACAAACTTAGCAAGTGTAGTTCCAATATAAAAATTTTCTCCATTCAGTAAAACAAGTCATATTTATGTACACGAAAGACTGTATATCTAAATAAATAGGAAAGGTTGTGTTTACTTTATAAGAGATTTTATAGAACCCAATTTTTCGAAGATTTCTATTAGACGTGTGATGCTGTGACCGTTCAAATACTGTCATTGCTTCTTCTTGACTTGGCACATCTAGTTTATGTGTTACGCGGTAGATAGCGCTACCTGTATCTAAGAAAATATATGTGGATCGTTTTGCCTCCTAGTATCATTTTGCGCCACCTTCCCCTACATCTTTTTTATAAATCGTACGTTCCTACTTTTAAACTTTTGTCAGCAAAAAAAAATGAGTATATTATATATTCGAATAATCGACGATCTAAAATCTCAAATTGCAACATAATTTCATTTCCTTTAGCTAGCTTTTATGATTTCTTTTCTTTTTTTTAGGAAAGAAACTGCTCTTATGCTTAATATATTACCTACTTGTAGAAAAAAAACATATTTTGAGAGATAGAAAAACATAGTATTTCTCTAATAATATTCTTTCCCCCTACATTTTTTATAGTGGATTAGGACGTTAGACTCGAAAAAAAAGTGCATACATGTCACTTTTATTTCTTATCCTAATATGTATGATTTAGACTCGCGCCATTTCATGTAATATTCGTAATTAAAGGGAGGAGGTATAAAAGAGGGGCGAGGGGACACAATTTTGTGGAAGATGGATAAAAAAGCATTGGCCTTTTTGGATCTTGCAATCGAAAATTTTAGTAATTGTTCCTGCGTTAGAGTGTAAATACATAAATGCATATGTTTGTATACTTTTTTTCTGATTAAATAAGTACCCTCTGGTACAACTTGCATAATTATGCCTTTTTTAATTATCTGTATCATTATAAACAGCACTTGTCTTTTTATTTATGCTGATTTACAGGCGTATAAATAATATTAAAAGGGCATCCGTTCTTGTATTCAATGACACCATTCCAGAAAATTCTCGTCGAAAAAATAATAATTTGCGAAATAAAACCTACAAAAAAGAACCAGATAAAATTAGATATTTCTAATCTGTCACGAGAAAATGAAAATCTTTTATACATTGAAACCACTACTTATTAGATGTTCGCAGTCAAAACAAAAGAACATAACGGGAAAGAAATTTTCATCACCTCTAGTAAATGCCATGAAATTTAGTTTGGAATTCTTTCAAAAACTAGATGAAAGTATGCTTATATATATAAATACTATATATAAGCAATATCGTTACATATAAAATACGCTCAAAAAGCTTCTTTTGACATTTAAAAATTTAATGTAAAATCAGTTAAATTGTGTAAGTTGTACTGGGACTTTTCATACGCTATAATGCTGTGTTTAAAATAATAATAAAAATAATAATTAGTTCCAAAATATTCTATAGATGGCGCGATGTGTCCGTATGTTTGATTTGCATATGCACTTCAATTTTTCAAATTAGTTTTCACATTGTCCCACAAAAAGGACAACTTCTACTGAAAAATCTCATTGCGTAAGTTAATACTTTCAATCAAAATTCTGATTAATATTGAAAAGTAAAGGGAAAATACGATTCGAGATAAATAAAGGTTTGCTTTAAAACTTTCTTTCTACTGAATTTGGTATATTTTCGCGTCATTGTTTGTCTGTATAGTCACACACTCACATCTTATTTTATGAAATACTAACTGAAGTACCCGTTCTTCGCACGGGAACGTAGATTTTTAAAACTAATCCTAATGAAAAAAATATATATTTACCTGTTTGTCTCATAAATAATTTCTACCTTTGCTTCTGGGAATCATATTTCATGTTTGTGGTGTTATTTACTTATTATTTTCTTTTTTCGAAGTGTATTAGCATTTAACAAACTAATTCACTTTTAAACGCATTACATAAAAATAATGTCAAAGAGTATTTAACTTCATGTCCAATTTTAATATTACCTTTTAGTTACATTAGAAACAGTTCCAGTCTTGTTACTTAAGTTGTTAAATGCGACAATCAAACAAAAACCGAAGTAATTTTTAAAGTTCCTAAGATTAGGAAAATAAAAGCACATGAATATAAAACTATAAAAATATTAAATTTTAAAAGTACTCCGATTTGAAACACTATTTCTTTTAATAAATTTAGATACAATTAAAAAAAAAATTCTTCGCACGGTAGGGAACGAATATTCTTCTTACTCGTGTAATTTGAATCAATTCTAGTGATCTGATAATTAAAAAATTTCAAAATTATTTGACTCGTGACGTCATGAATACAAACCTAAGATGGATTTGTTTAACTTAAGTTAAGTTACAGTCTATTATCTGCCTTGCGGGAAATAGGGGGGGGGGGCTTGGTCGAAGAACTTTTTAAGCCATTCTGACATGCTTTCATGTAACATCTGGAGAAAACTGCCCAAAATTCCGTTTGATCGGTAGTCTCGCTACAGGCCAGAACTCAGAACTTTCCCTCTTCAGCCTTGTATCAACTCTGAGATGATTGCTATATGATGATAAAAAAGTGAGCTCCAAATACAATTTCAAAATCGTTAAAACTGATGTCGATTACTACCAGCGATTTTTATTTAACCCTACAGTGTATGATTTTTTAAAAATTGGCTGAAAATAAAATTGTAACTTAATTGAGACTTACTTATGCAGGAAAAATATTTTAAATAAATTTCAGCATGTAGCTTCCCAGAAAAATCATGAAAAAATTCAAATTCGAAAAATCAGAAAATCCGCCCTATAGCTCTCATAAAACAAAGAAAGTAATATAGCCTAGTTACACTTTATTTAGTCCTATACTAGTACTTTTTAATAGTTTTATACTTATCTTCATTTAGCAATAAAAATTACAAACAATCAAAAATTCGGCAAAAATTTGTTAACTTAACTGGATGCACATGCTGTGAATTCATGTTTGTTTGCTTTAAAAAAAAAAAAAAAAGAGAAGAAAAGAAAAATATGTTGCCATACCCAAAAAACCTAAAATTTGTTTCCATAAGGTCTTATATTTATTTTAGATGCACATTTTAGACAAAAAATACAATATTTTCTTTTTATTAGGGAAAATTGAGAGTGTAGCCAATTGGGTACAGTATGCTCTGTAGTTAATAAAACACTGAATCCCTTATTCGGAAGGATTCAGCAAATGCCATGAAAAATACAACAAATTTCACCTTGTACTTTGCATTCTTTGAAAGTGCTTTTGTTTTGCACGTGATCACAATATCAATCTCCTATACGATATATATCCTAATATCTTTCTTGATTTATTTTTGATTTTCATTTGATATTCTCGACTTTTAATCCTCTGGTGATTATTTGGCCATTTGCGGATGCACGTAAGTGATAATCATTTCCTATCAAGGTTGGGCTTAAAACAATTCTCCTTTTTGATGGCTAACCTATGGCAGATGACTGTGTTTAGTATTGTGAAATATGTTATTTCGCCGAGGTGGCAATTATCCGAGCTGTACCAAAACTGAACATTACAATATTTTGAAAAACGTATAACCTGCGGAACACACAGCTTGTGTATTTGCCATCTACGGCAATTTACAATAATTCGGCGACTTACACTTACGTGTAATTAATCATTAATTCCCATTAAAGTTGCCGATAAAACGATGCTCCTTATTTTTACTTTGCTAAAACTTCTAAAATGGCGTAATAAACGCCCCCCCCCCCTCAAAAAAACATTATAATGCCAATAGGTTGCAATACCTAAACTAAACCACAAAATAAAATTCACAATAAAGGCAATTTTTAAAAATATGTATAACCGTGCATTATATAATCTTAATTTGAATTATTTTATACTTTTAAGATACTGGGCTATCCTTTTGGAAAACACGTGTTATAAATCAGCATTCTTTGCAGACACATACGGGTGCCAAAATAGCGCTTTTTAAATAATTATTCTTTCAATTTAATTTAGTAGTTTTTCAATTTAGTAATTATTAGTATATTTTACGAAAGAGGGGCTTTCGTGGATGTGATTGTGATTAACTGATTCAGCATCCGACACGATCAAATTGATGATGCTTCCAGAAGAAAACTGCCAAAGCAATATACCTATTTATCTGATTTCGGAAAAACGCTTCGTCTGAAATTTTAAACTCCTGTTATCCACGCAATCTTATATGAAAATTGAAAATTTTTGAACTTTAAGAAACACATTTAGACTTATTTCTTTCTTATACTTTTTAATTTGGCATAAGGAACGTAATTCCATGCCATTTCATATTTTTCAAATGCAGGTGATTCTGCTGTTGTAATAGCATTTTCTGCTTTATTTCAAAAGCATAAATCATTTTATATGGGAAGAACTCTCCAAGCATGGCAAACAAAACAAAGGTTTTCAATTAATAATTAAGTAATTAAAATTTTAATTCTCAGGTGCACATTATCAAACTCCTGGGCTGATATGTTCAAATTTTCATAGCTCTGCGTGCTGTAGATTTGTCTGGACATTGCACACATACAAATTTACGAACATTCACTTTATTATTATAGAAATAAGGCCAGTAGCGTTTATAGGTTTCCATTTCTGTAGGGGGCTGGTGATACAGTATTTTAAACCTTATTGTTACTAGAGTTAATATAAATGCTTTAACATAGCTGTTTTCTAATAATTGCTTTACATTTTCGGAGGGGGCACGGGTTCTCCCCCCCCCCCCTTAAATACGCTCCCGAGTAAGACTAATAATAAGTAAGACATGTTTCAACACATGCACACACGTAAATGCAAATTTTAAATCTTTCAAAATAAGTTTCTTACCTTAAAAGAATTCTCCTCCAAAAAAATCGATGAAAATCAATTCCTCTTGATTAAGAATTCTTTTCTGGGCTAATATACGATGATGAATATCCTCTTTGATCTTAATTATCAGGAAGCAAATTTTAAATGCTAATTTCGGATGGTTCAAGTAATTGATCCCATTCATAAATTCAAAGGGATGTTTGTAATCCCTAAAAAATAATATTTTCTAGAATATTAAAATAAATCAGTTTGAATTAATCGAAAATAGGGAAGGTGGAATTTTTTACAGACAATAATTTTAAGAAAATATTCTTTTAAAATATGAGATTAGGTGATCTAAATAAGGTTCCTTGAAAGAAACATTTCATATTATAGATGAGGTGTGGCCAACCATTTTGGGAAGAGTGCTACTATCTGAGAAAAGAAAATTATGTGTGCCACTTCCAACTTTTATAATACGTTTCTCTCTATTCTAAAAAAAAAAGTAACAGCCGCTGTCGCCACCGCTGACAAGAGCTTGTTGGACTATCTTCTCCTAAACCGTGGGAATTTGAATTTCGAGAAACATGTCCACGGATTCGGAAAATTCCGAGGAGCCTGATAAGCTGACTTAAATTTCGAAAATCGAATTATTTTAGAGGATATTAATAAAAAACTGAAAAAATAAAACATAATGGTTGCCAGATTTGGCATAAAATCATTCATTCCTTTGCAACAAAGCAATTCCAAGTACGTAGAATCGCGTGAAATTGACAAACATGAAGTAGAATGACACCCATTTTACGCCAAATTAAAAAGTATATGAAATAAATAACTCAAAGTGTGTTACACAAAGTTGACAATTTTCAAATAGTAAGTTCGCTTAGACAACAGGAGTTTAGAATGAGCGATTATTCGTTTTTCCAAAACAGAATAACTAATTGTAACTGATTTTAAAAGCGCCATCTTGGCATTAGGTACGATCTGGCAAAATGGTATCTTTCCAAGCAGGGTGAATCTAAACCGCGAGTTCAAAAATGTTAGAACCCAATATCTTGAAAATGAAAAATAATTAAAATGCAGATTATTTTAAAGCCGGTTCGGTCCAGCTGGAGTATTTGCTACCAGTAGAAATATTGGGTGGCGTTCACTATGCCATTATAGCAGTTATAGTACACTTTGGATATTTGCCAGCGCGGCGAGATGATATAATTCGTGGTGCTCAATACGCCCATCTGCAAAGGATTATGTATATGAAAATATGGATAACGGTTTTCCGGGAACCTTACATGAGCAGTCATTATAGGTTGTGAGCATGTGTAAATCGCCAAATAATGAAAAGTCGCCATGGGTGGCAAGCTGCTACGTAGTTTTTATGAAAGAAAACATATGAACTACTATTTTCTTAGAGCTAATTATTAACTATACATATACGCAAGTCTCCAAAATATGGAAATTCGCCATAATTGGCTAATACGCAAGGTGTTCCATGCATGGGCGCCGGCAGCATAGGGCAAAGGGGGGCAATGCCCCCACACCCTGGATTTTTGCATGTTGTGTTTTTCCTTGCTTTTCGGCTCTTTCCAACATGGTAACCATGCGTAATTATGCCTTTTTTACGAATAGGCCTTATTAGGGGCCCGAATGCTTCATACGAAAAGAGAGCGTAGCGAGTCTAGGGGCCTTGGCCCCTAGTAAAAATATAAAATTGTAGAAAATATTATTAATAGGTTGATTATGGGATTTTTAAATAAAAAACACTTTTTTAAGTCTGAGTAGTAGAAATTAGAAAAAAATAATGCAATATATGAAACAAATATACAAATTTAGGTTTTATTGCGGTTGAAATCAATATACAACTGTTTGAACTGTCGGTCCAAGTTATTGTCTTTCGACATTTTACACGCATTCAGCATATCAAACAGGCTAGGAAGTATATAATGGTGTGCTAACAAAAATTGTTCCTCCCAGACAGTTTTAAAAATCACGCATCCCAATAGTGTCTTCATATTTTCTTGTTTATGTCGAAGCTTTACTCATATACTTAGGGTTTACAGATTTTGACAAAGTTTCTGAAGGTGATATTATTATTATTCGATTTTTAAAACTTTTTATTGTCTTGGTGTGTAAACTTGGTGTTAAAATTGCTCCGTGCCACACTGTGGTAAGCGCGCCGTGGGACTGTCATACTACTTATAGACACTTAAAATATTGCGACATATGAACTTTTGAGAAATATTTTGACGAAGAAGAAAATTCGTAGAACAGATCAGTATTTCAAGATTTTTAGACATTTTTGTACGAAAAGAGACACATAAAAAACGTATATGACTTTGATAAAAAAAGTAAACCAATTTCAAATTAGTTAACCATAACGCAAAATTATTCATTTTGAATCCTTTCTATAAAAATTAGATGTATTATTGAAAAATAAAAGATGGGAACATCTAAGAGATTCTGATACGGGGAAAAATTTTAGCCATTCGATATAACTCCAATTTTCTTAAATATCGAAAAATCATTTTTATGATGTACACCAAGAGGGATGTACTGGACACTAGGCATAAATGTGTTAACCCATTAATGCCTAGTGTCCCTTTTTTGGGACGGCATTTTGGCTATCAGTCGAAAACGTTATTTATTTTTGATAGCCTTTATTCATGAGTATTGAACCTCAACTCCACAAAATATTTTAACACGACCCATTAGGATGTTGACATTTCAATTTTTACACTTAATGATTTTAAAAGAAATCATCCCTTGTTCAAGAAGTTGACATCAGAAATTTATCTATTATTGCTAGTATTAGCAAAAATTGAGAAAGACGCCGAACATCTGCCATATCTAGGCAGTTAATCATACACGATATTTTGCCAAAGTAATCACTATATACAAATGTCCTTAATTGAAAAACACTTATTATTATTAATGAACATAATATGTTGGAAAAATTCTTTTTTTGGGTCTTTTTCAGTCATAATATGTTTATTGGTCCAAACCACTTTAAAGTCCTATTTGTCTGAGAAAGGCCAACACAATGACATGTATAACTTAATACCATATAAGGAGTGGATAATGTGACGTTTGCATCTGCACCCTTCATATCTTGCTTGAAATTTAAAAAAAGAATCTTAGAGGGTCAGAGTTATTTTTGTTAAACATTTGTGCTGGACATGAATCCCAGAAAAAGAACCCCAGTATGTTCTACTTATTGAATAATGACGGCTGTGAGATCTGATCTGATGAACAATTTGTCGGGCGCGTCTGGGTCGCTGTTTTCGTAATGCATGTTACTCGTATGCATGTTTCGTAATGCATCTTGTTAATGCACGTGGTTTAAAGCACAAACGAAATATGTATGGATATCTGTATAAAAAAAGTCGCGTCCATACAAGCCAAATGATTCAAGAAGCTTTCAGGAACTCTGTTCTCTCCCATTATTAGGTTTCCAGCTGGTACTAGTAGCTTTAAAATACCCCAAAACAGGAATTCTAAACGTACGTGGACCCGTCTTGAGCAAAATTATTCTTGCGGTTATTTTACGTTGTTCTTGAGAATTGTTAGCTCAGTAATTACAGTGGGGCTGATTTTCAACAAATATTGGTAAAAATGGGACCATTGGTCCCGACTCGTGGACCAGTGGTTCCCTTGGACAGGAGGTCCAAGGTATAAACGGAGAAAAACAACGGAAAGCTTCCAAACATACAAAGTTGGTTTAAAATGACTTGAAAAAAAAAACATAGTAACATGCTACATACAACTTTAACCATTTTAATTCTTATTAATAAAAATTTACAAAACAAAATTTCACATTAGGTAATTATAAATTTTTAAATTCCTACTTTCAGGAATAACGATGTGATATTAGGTTGAAACGAAAGTTTTCCGCCACTGCAAGTATTGTCTGCACAAACAGTTCACGTTGGTGTCTTTGCCAATATTTTGTTAAACGATTTTTGTTATTTGAAAAAAAAAAAGACTTGTTTTAGAGCACTGTGTTGTGAAATCTGTAAAACAATATCGTTATGATTAAGTAAAAGGTGTCTGAAATGGAACTATCACGCTACCAGATTGAACCATCCTTTACTCTCAGTTCTGTTGCAAAAAGTCAGCTACAGAATGACACTGAATCATGTGTTAAGGTACAACTGTTGTATCATACGACACTGTGAAGATTTGGTACCAAAAGTTCAAAAACGAGGACTAGGACATTTAAGAAGCAGGGCGCTCTGGCCAGCTTACTGATGCTGATGAGGCCCGCCAACGAGAATTTGTGGAAGGAGATAAAATGTTCATCCACTCGAGAGCTAGTTAAAAGAGTTAGACTTTAGTGCCATGTCCATTAGTCGCGCTAAGCATCGCATATACTTGATATATAAGGTCAATCGCTCGGTACCTCATGAGCTGACCCATGCAAATCTGGCGGAAAACTTTCGTTACAACCTGATACTTTTATTCCTGGTTACAGAGAAACATATACTTCATTTCATGCAAAGCACTCTTGTTATGGAGTTACATCCTGAAAATCGGCATTGGGAGACATTTCTGCTGTCCATACACAGGGCGTCCCAAAAACGCGGTCACGGGCTTTAATAATCTGATAGAGATAAGTGGTTAGCGTAAATTGAAAAAAAAAATGTTCAAAATAAGGTCGGAAATAAGACTCCGTTAAGAAAAAATTCCTCTCGTTAATTTTCAAAAAGCTACAATTTTTAAATTTGTATATGATCCCCCGTACAAAACAATTTTAGTAAAATGTGCTCCATACACTTATAAGGTGACATACAAAATTTGAGAATTATACCTTAAAACGTGTCAGAGATATAAAGATAAATATAACGCTGACTTAAACCACTTTTCCGTGCCTCTCGAAGAAAAAATATCACGTCGAATGATCGCACTTCAGGGGTCGTACAGAAATTACGAAAGAAAATCTTTTTTTCCACTAGCCACCACTACTTATTTCTAGCAATAAACGTTTACATTCAAAATCATGTATAGTTCCCGATTATCATTCTTTAAAGATATATCTCTGCGATTTTTTTATGATGGAAGCAGGGGCGTAGCCAGATATTTTTTATGGGGGGGTTACGACTACTACAACTCATATATATCTATACATGTGTGTGACAATGTAGGGAAGAATGTACATTTTGTATGGGAAAAAATTCCTCATGGGGGGGGGGGTTATGACCCCCTAACCCCCCCCTTGGCTACGCCCCTGGATGGAAGGCTCAAATTTGGTACATCCCTCATGAGTGTATGGGGCACATTTTACTAACTGGAATTGTTTTTATACAATGGTCGTATACAAATTTAAAAAGTGTAACTTTTTCGTAAATGAGGGAGAGAATTTCTTCTTGACGCAGTCTTATTTCCGATCTCATTTTGACATTTTTCCAATTCACACTGCCCACTTATCTCTAGTAGATAAAGAATTAACCCCCGTTACCACCTTTTTGGGACACCCTGTATATTGGCAAATTAAAAAGAAAAAAGAAAAAAAAAGAAAGAAAACGTCCATGTGTTTCTTGCTAAATATAAAACCAAATAATGCATCTTAAAATACACAGAATAGAATTTTTTTAAATAAAAAATTAAAGTAAATGAAAAACATCGAAAACTAAACAGTGACAAATTGCACTGAAATAGATAGACTTCACTAGTACTATCATCTTGCTCCATTTAGAACTGTGATCCGAGCCTGTGAAACTTTTCTAATTTTTTTGAATAATTATGAAAATTGCTTTCTTTTCTGTCTATGCTACCTGAAGTCATTTTCGAAAATTGTGCAGAACAAAAAGTGACTTCATATATAAAAGCCGTTCGATGCTGCTATTTATTAGCATCTTTTTAAATCAAAATCATTCATATTTTTAGAGGTAAAATCGAAATCTCAATGAATTCAACGGTTTAGATTTTATGAAGCAAATAGTTTGTGGACCAATGGAATAAAGCGCTTTAAGAACTCTACCATTACACGTCTATGAATCTTTACGCAGTTATTAAGAAAGCTAAGACGTAAAATTTCTAAAGTGCAGTCCAGTGTTAACCAAACAGTGAACTTGAAATTTTGTTAACTAAAATATTTTATTATGATAAACAGAGTCAAGTTGCCTTTCACACTTCTGCCTTAAACTTTTGGGAAGCTTATGGCCTTTTGTAATGGGTTAATATTTTAGTTTCGCCCGGTACTTTTGAGTGCAAGAAATGAAAAAAAAGAAGGAAAAAAAAAGAAGAAATGCATTTCTTAAAAATATTTCTAGGAACCTTTTTATCACTTCATGTAGAACACCATTTAGTCTTTGTGAATCCTTTTGAAAGGACACAATAGCTGTTCGATTGAAATGTCTTTTACGAATTTACTTTCAGATTCTTGAGATTCGTACAATAGCTTGTCTTTAAACTAGTGAACAACAACTTTAAAGTTAAAATATAAGCTTTTTAATAACATACGCTGTATTCTGTGTTTAATTTTGATACACATTAATGTTACTCGGAGAAATTGAATGCTTAATAAATTGAGTATTGACAAATTTAATTTCTGAGAACAAAATTGCTTATAAAACTAACCTATATTTCAGAATAACTGAGTATGTACTTTTATGCAAATAAACTAAGCAAACTAAATCTCCGAATGTGCACTGTGTGAAAATAAATTCCAGTACCAAGAAGGAGTTTTGCTAGACAAATGAAATTTCGTAAGCCTGTTTATGGATCTGAATGATGCATGAACACTAACAAGTCTATTCGAATTTCGCACTAGGCGCCTAAGTGTAACGCTAGTAGCGTCACTATGAAATGTAAATGAGGATTGCTTTAAACAGGCGCTACAAAGACCATGAGCATTATTTAACGTTGAAATCTGGCGTACTGAATTCATGAAATATGAAATAATTAAAACTTTGTAGAGTAACCCACGTAAAAGTTACTTATCAAACTAAACACGTGTTTTGATCGAAAAAATTTTGATCTTTATGAGTAGCGGTCAATGTAGTGAATTGATGTTAATCAGGAGTACCTTTAAGAAGACAAGCCATCAACAGCTCACTAAGGTTAAACCGAGGTCGAGTTCAATCTTAATAGGGCCATGAGAAAGTCGATTTTCTTTCCGCGATACTGCAGAAACATTCGGCAGGAATGCATCCTATGTTCATTATTGTCGGCAGCTGTGGTCGCGGAAAAGGTGCGGTCACAAGAAGACTGGGCTCCAGACAGTCACGGGCAATACTGTGAAGTCAGCACGCCCTATTCGGCGTACGGTTGTGGGTCATCGTACTGTGTCTGTTGCAAAAATTAGACCTGCAGTGGGCATCAGCTGTTAGAACTTGGCAACGGTCTGTTACAACTAAGTTACTTCGAGGACCTCACCCAGTGCTTTCAGGCTAGAGTTCACGGAATACGGATTGAAGATCTCTTGTGTTTTTTGATAAAAGACACATGAGCACCTTCACCAAACCCAGGGACCAATTTGCCGAGTTGGGGACACTGGGCAAAAGCTTAATTGGGGCCAATCTCTTTCGAAAACTTTTTTCAAAATTTACTAATTTTTAAACCTGAAGAAGAATTTGGGGGCCCGGACGCTTGCCCCGGATGCCCTCCCGAAAATCAGGTCCTGAACAAACCTATCTGCGGCCAAGGACTTACTCTAGAATTAGGGTCTGGGAAAGAGTTTCCTGTGACAGCAGGAAAACTCCCGTGGTTATTCTATGCACCCTGACTGCAATACTTTTCGCAAATGAGCTTTTATTTGTTCAGATAAAACACTGTTGATATTCATAAAATGAAAAAAATATGATTGTTGTTTAAAAAATTAGGAAGAAATAATTATTTTAATGAAAATTTCGTCCCCAATTGCTATTTTACACTTTAAGGACAAATTGAAAAAACTCCTGAAATTGGGGACGTTGGGTAACCTTACTGTATTCATGAATAAACTGTGTTCGTCACTGTCTGGCTATCACAATAGAATGTTTTCTCCTGGTTTTATTACATCACGAACGACGCAGAACCTTTTGCCAAAAAATTATTTGAACAGCACCGATAACACTTAGATCATTTTGGTGCTGCCATCTCTTATATTTAAGCGACATCACAATGTAGAGAGGTTAGCACGTTGGCTAAACGAAGAAAGATGGTAATTGAATTTTATCTCTCATTATTGACGTGTCCAGGTGAAAGGGGGGGGAGGAATGGGGAAATAAACAAAGGAACCTTTTAAGATTTATTTTCTTTATGGTTTATAAAATTAATACAAAATACTTTACATTTTGTAAATCTTTTCAAGAAATTTATACTTTGATTTGAAATTCCATTGTAATAGAAGATATTTTATACGTTTTCAATATAAAGAAGAAATCTATTCATATCAGTATTTACATATTTATTTAATGAGACTTTACTCAAAATTTTAAATTGCTCGACAGTAATTTTTTTTGAAGCATTCTAGCATTAAAAGCAGCATTTTCTGAGTATTCTTAATTACCTATTACACATCAAATAATTAGAACTTAATAAGAAAAAGTACATCTGTGAGTGTTTTTGTAATATTTTGACATCGATGTATCGAAAAATATCGGTGTAAAAGCTGATGACACATCACGATGTAAAAATTTCAAGTGCCCAGCCCTAACTATAATATACTATGTAAATAAACAGGGTTTCCCATAAGCAATGATCTTCACTTTAATTTCTTAAAAATTGATCATAAACATACACAATAAAAGACAAAGTTATGTAAAGGTACCGAATTGCATGAAATCAATTAAAATTTTCGGGAAATTAAATTTGAGTAAATACAAAATTTAAATCTTCATACGGCCCACTTACAAAAAGTTCTGTTTGTAAAACGTGTCCCATGCACTAATGTATTATGCTTTTGTAAGGGAATCGTATAGAAATTTAAATTATACATTTATTCAAATTTAATCCGCTGAAAATTTTAATCACTTCAATAGAGCTCCATGTCCTTTTTTACGGAACTTTGTAATTTATTATGCCCCACCATGGTCGAGTGAATAAGACACCCAAAATGGTAGACGGCTGAAGTGTGAAGGTCCTGTGTTTGGGCTCCATTGCGTGGCTGTTCATCTAACGGTCTGGGGTTTTGATCGGTTTTCTCCAGATGCAACGTGAATACGCGTTAGAACCTCTTAGAAAGCCTTCTGATCAAGGCCCTTTACTTGGCAGATCGCCCATGCATAGCGTTGCGATAAGAACACAAATACTTTGTAATTTATTATAAGTGTCTCTACTTAATATTTAAGGAATGAATGCCTGGGTCGGTGTTTTTGGAAAACCAACTGATTTTCGAGGAAATGGAACAAAATTTTTGCACATAGTTTTTTGTGGATTAAGGAAAAAAAAAACTAATAAGTGTAATAGTGAATTGGTAATGAAAGTGTATTTCTTAATAAAATTTACACCAAACTGAATTCAATTCAAATATTTGAATAATTCCAAATGCTAAATTTAAAAACAAGCTTTTACTGAATCTCTGGGAGAAAAAATATCCTGTCGATTTGGATTTGAATGATTTTGGTTCAACGACCGTACAGAATATGGTTCGTAATTTATGAAAATAATGTTGAGAGTTAATATTTTTTTAACTATTCAATTTTTGAGTTATTTCTATATCTCAAACATAATTTAAAACATCCCTGATGAAGTCCATCATTTTGAGATACTCTCCTTCCATGGTCTACCGATGTACATGAAAGTGATTAAAACTAGACTATCACCATGTAGTACTTTGAATTTAATTGTATGAAAACAGGTGAGTTAAAAAAGGGTTTAAGATGTATAATTTTTCTGAGAAGTTCTTTTTTTTTTTACTTTACTGCAATAAAATTATCATCTATATCCTTATTTCACAGTCGCCCCACCAGTGACCTAACGCATAGCACTCTTAACAGGAAGACAGGAGGTGCCCAGTTCAAACCCAGATCGCGTCCGTCGACCCAGCCGTTTATAGTTTTCCGTGGTTTTCTCCGAAACTTAGAGCAAACAAGGGTTTGGACCCCTTAGAAAGACCCCCACGGAAGGCACCCCCCCGGTCGGCCTAAATCCCTAGTGTAGATAATCGGCCGTAATCCCACAAACTTATTCCGCAGTCCCTTTTCTATGACTATAGAAAATCTTCCGTGTTGGGCTTATTCCCTTAAAAATAATTTCAATGTTTTCTATAAATCAATTTTACCATTGAAAAAAGCCGAAAAAAGGAATAACTATAGGGTTTTTAGATGAATAAAACGGATTTAGTAACGGAGAAAATGCATTTATATATTTGCAGTAGTATCGGTATGAATATCCATTATCATTTGATAATCATGAAGATTTCAGATAGAATAAAAATAAAAGCTCTAAACAGTTTGGTTGTTTTTTTTTTGGTTGTTTTTAGAATTTCCTTTTTTCTTCTCAAGTAAAGTAATTTTTCCCCCCCAATAGCAGGCACTTGCCTTTTACACACATTAGCCACTACCAAGGCCGGAATTACTGGGCCTCTTTAATTTGAGGCACCTTATAGGTGGACCAGCGTTGCCTCCTATGAAGGCACGGAGGAAATTACACCCAGGACCGTGCCGGGAATCGAACGTTTGGTGTGGTAGAATGGCTCTCTAACCGCAAAACAACCAGGGCGGCTGTAAGGTTGTTTTTAAAAACATATATTTTCAAAAATAGACAATAATTTGAAATAAGCTAAAGTTATCTTTCGTCTTAGCTAACTTAAATGTAAGAACTTGGAAAATATGCAAATATATAAGTAATTCCTCGGTATTTTAGTACTAAGATTCCATTCTAATTTTTTCAGAACAAAACCATAAAAATCTCTTTTGATACAGCAACACTGAAAGAATGAAAAAATATATATCTGAATTCGTCAGCACAAAAACGTATAAACTATCTGGATGTAATAATATCACAGAAAGACAACAAAATAAGATCAATTACAAATACCTTTACTCTATTAATTACAGTTTGTTGCACTTCACTGCTTTCTGAAATGTTAAGCATAAATAAGTGTAAGATAAAGGATTTTTTTTTTCGAGCTACAAATTAAGGTACGTTCGTCTGTTTACACTTGATAATTGAATCAAGCTGAATATGAAATATAATTGATTTTCTGATTTACTTATTCTTAAAAGAACCTAATGAAAAAAGTTTTCTTTCTCAAAGTAAAGTAATAATGCAACAGATAATTTAATTTCCGTTATTCTGGGTGAAAGTAAATTAAAAAGAAGAGAAAGTTATATTAAGCATCCAGAAGATTCCTTTGAAACTTAGCGGAAATTGAAAATAAAGTATAAAAGTAATTTTTTGATTTTGGAAACAGAACGTAAACTTTCTAAGGTTTCTCAATAGGATAATTATCCTTAAGTATTATTTATATTGGAATTTCCAGATTTTTTAAATGAGTAATCTATTAAATGTTTACGTAACTTTATATTAATTGCTTATGATCTAGAATAACTAGAAACCTGTAACTGCTTATCTGCTGTTAAATTAAGCAGTTACCTGTAACTGCTTAATTTATCTAGAAACCTGTAACTGCTGATTTTAACGAATTGGTACAGAAGCCAGATATCTGCATTCATATGATATGTAAATATTTAAATCTGTTTTCAAAAATTACTGAATTCTGTTACATTTTTTGAGTGCTATGTAACTCTACACTTTTGAGTTATTTATGTAACTCTACATAAATAACATAAGTGTTAAATAAAACTTTGGCCCTTTGCCACAATATTTTACACTATATTCCGCATCATAAACATATTTTAATA
This sequence comes from Cheiracanthium punctorium, assembly GCA_038373885.1. Classification (NCBI taxonomy): domain Eukaryota; kingdom Metazoa; phylum Arthropoda; class Arachnida; order Araneae; family Cheiracanthiidae; genus Cheiracanthium; species Cheiracanthium punctorium. The sequence continues at coordinate 707,704 of JAWZYV010014318.1, forward strand.
ATATTTTAAACCAAAATTGAGTAACGAAAAATATAGAATTTTGAAAAAGAGTACAAAGGATCATTTTACCCTCACCCAAGGGCAAAATGATCCTTCACTTGAAAATAATTGTAAATTGTTTTTTATCGACAAAATAAAAGATGCAAAAGTAATTATGACTACACATAATTACTTTTATATCTTTTTATGTACGTTTGTAATGGATGTATGTTTGCAATGAAATAAAATAAGTTTTACAATCATACATAATGCATAGTTTGTTTTATGAAAATCTTAAAATTAAAGAAAGAGAAACACACAATAAAAGGGACTATTTCAAAATTATAATTCAAAATTTCTGGCCTCCAATAAACGCAGAAGTAAATTGAATAAAGTAATGGGGAATCACGCATTTTGAGAACGTCTGAAGAGCTGCCATGATAACTAGGACCCGGTACTGGAATCTGTCCAGTCGATTGATCATTTTACCCGGCAGTATGGCTGCCCACTTTGGGGCAAATTACTGGAAAACGCCGAAAAACATAGCAAAATAAACAAGTGTAATTCACATCTAAAAGTATACTCTATTCAGCAAACCAAGTCTGTACATCAGGTATGTACATGTACTGTCATATTTCTGTACATCAAGTATGTGCAGCTTTTGGAAAGTCGCGGGCCAATAGGATGTTAGCAGAGTCTCGAGCGGTATAATTGGTATTTATATGGGGTTTTGATATGTTCCTTGGGCCGCATGAAAAGCCTTTGGTGGTCACGTCCGGCCCGCGGCCCAGAGGTTGCCCATATGTGCTGTGCATTAAAGACTGTATTTCTAATTAAATAGGAAAGTTAGAGCTTACCTTATAAAAGATGATAAAACCAAGTTTTTTCAATGCAGCATTTTTGAATACATGTAATACAGCGATCGCTAAACACCGCTGTTGCTTCTTCTTGATTTGGCAGAACTAGTTTATGTGTTACCTGGTAGGTAGTGCTGTGTGTCTGAAAGAAAACGTATGTGCATTGTTTTGCCCTCTAAGATCATTTTGGGCCATCTTCCTCTACTTTTAGAAACAAAATTAAAAGAAATTTTGTTTTTAACTATACATATATATGTTTTTCTATGCTTACAAGTTGATTATAATTAAACTTTTTAACACTATTTTGCTAATGTACTTTTACGTTCCTCCATAACGGTCCCATGTAAAGAATTTTTTTTACCGTCGTTGCAAGCATTAATATTACTCTGTTATAAGACTAACTGGGTGAATTAACCTAGTAGGTTAGGGTATCCTCTCGAGGGAACCGACACAAACGGATGTATGTTTGTTTATTCAATGCTCCAAAGTTGGTTAATTGAGTAAACGAGAAGAGACACTCGTTTATTAATTTCTTCAAAAATTATAATGATTTACAATTTTTACATAGTGTATATATAGATTATACACACGGTTTCATATTTTTCTCGAGATTAAAGTAAATAGAATATTTTCTTCTGATGAACCATCGGGCCTTTAAGGAGAAGAAGTGAAAATAGATATTATTAGCCGATTTGTTGCGATAACATGGATCAAAGCACAGTATGAAACATTAATAAAGTTTTTGTGCAAGTTGAAAATGTTTGTTGATTTCATCACTTTTCAACGGTCTCCATACAACTAACTAAACGATAAGTAATCCTTAGTTACTTTAATAAATCCGAGGCAGTTTCAACAAGAAAGACTTTTCGAAATTTTTTTTTTTTTTAAACTAGAGAATATGTTCTGACTAAAAAAAAAAACTGACTAGTAAAATCTCTTTACAACAGTGGTATAGCGTATCAACTTGAGCTATTAAAATACCTCAGATTGAATGAATGGATGAAATGAGAGAGTATGTCACGTGCTGTAATTTCAGTTTTATAAGGAATATTGCAATCTGCTGATTTACTGATAAAATTTTGATTTTTCTGAATAAATTAACACCGTTTCACGTATTATCCTGCACATCATTTTACAGATGGTCAATGAAAAAGTGGCTGCTTGGAAATTTTTAGGTAACTTGGGGCAAGTGGGGCAATTTTTTAGCATAATCTGACTTTAACTCAGTACTGCACCTGTTGTAAGAGACGTAAAGACATATTTGTTTTTTCTCCCACTTACCCCACCTCACTCTACATCAAATTTAACATTTTCTGAAGAGTTATCAGACAATAGGAAATTTCATGAAAATTACCCAAAAGGATAAACTTCCTTTTTTTAGAAAATACCCATTGAAAAAAATATCTAAGAAAGTAGTTTTCAGAAATTATAATTAAAAAAGTTATGAATTTTATAGCAACATTTTTCAAACGTTCACTGTTAAATTATATACAATAATTTACATGTGTGTAAACAATACCTTAAAGTGAACTCCTTGTTCCGTATTTCTTGGTCGTTTAAACTGAAAAATGCAAAAAGTAAGTTTTTGAAAGGGGATTTTAAAATTACACGAATATGAATTAAAGTGAGGCTTGGTACACCGCACTTATTTTCTCAGAATTTCACTTTTCCGTAATTAAATTTTCTCCATAATGGATGCAGAAAAGGATAACAAATACATTTTTCTTTCGTGTTGAGCCTTCAATAACATGTTATTATCTTTTAAACATTAACAAAATCCATTTAAAGTTTCAAGGATCTTTCTACTAATTTACTCGAGAAAATACGAATTTGATCGTTAATGGACTAAAACGTGTTTTTAGTTGATGGGACCGTAGTCATTTTACGAATAAAAGCTGTTTCACTTTAAGCGCTGAAACTGCAGAGATATGATTTTTTTTTTTTTTTTTCATTTGTAAACTTAATGTTATTGTCAAATACAGGTGTTTAAATGATTCACAAAAGAAAAGTGTTCTAATTTAGTAAAAGGTAACCAAATATATTTATTATTTCAGAAAATTAATTTTTTTTTTTATACAGGGTGTCCCAAAAAGTTGGCAACACATTTTAATTCTTTATCTATTACAGATAAGTAGGCAATTTAAATTGAAAAACTTTATAGGAAAAGAGACTGCTTTAAGAAAATTTCTCTCTTACAAAAAATTACACATTTTAAATTTGTGTACGATTTTCGTACTAAAAATTTCCAATTAGTAAAGTTTGCTCCATACACTAAGGAGTTGATTTACAAAATTTGAGAATTATATTAAAAAAAGTGTCAGAGATATGAAGTTTAAAAATGTGCTGACTTAAACTACTTTTCAAGCACTCTCGACTTGAAAAAATTACGTCGGATGATTATATTTCAGGGGTCGTAGGGAAATTAGGAGATAATTTTTTTTCTACTCCAGCAATAAGCGATTACATTCATTAATAGCCCTCGATCATCTTTGTTTAAAGATATCTCTGAGGCGTTTTATGACGAAAGGCTGAAAGTTTGTCCATCATCTCATTAGTGTATGGGGCACATTTTACTAACCGGGAATTTTTTGTACGGGTGGGGGGTCGAATACAAATTTAAAAGTGTAACTTTTTGGAAATTAACGAGAGGATTTTTTTATGAACGGCCTCTTATTTCCGACCTTATGTTGAGCATTTTTACATTGCCCATTTGTCTCAAGTAGATAAAGAATTAAAGGCTGTTAGTACCTTTTTTGAGACACCTTGTATATATAGTTTATTATTTTACTTTTGTTTTACTTGTTACGTATTGCATTTATGCGTTTTGCAGATTTCAACTAATCTAGGAACCTAGTTTTATATTACACTCCCTACACAACGAACTGTGTTTTGTGATTTTCAAGAGTTTTTCGAGATAAGTTTTCTAACATTTTAATCTACTAGTACGCACGTGACTTGAACATTATTCTTGCGCTTAATGTGCACTAAAAGAATTGTAATTTGTTGAACTGTGGAGGTTTTTGAGCTGACAGTGTTTTTCCCATCAGTTTAAAGTTTTATTTTCCTAGATGACGTGTCGGGTATTATGGAATGCTAGGTAATATTGTAATGGATTTCATGCCATCAACTAAAGAACCACAAAACAAGGATATTGAATAAATCTTCTGTAACGAAAAATTTTCCGAAGATGACTTGAACATAATCTTAAAAATATAGTTTTATAGTTAAAAATAGCTATGTGTCATACAGTATAATCAGTTTTTCAAATGCTTAAACCACCTATTCCATATTCCCGGCTATTTCATATTAACCCCCACTTGTAACTTAAAAAAATTAAATTTAAAGAATAATAAGTATACTGTATTTCTTTACAAGTGGCATTGCATAAAAACTAGTTACACATGGTGAGTTTGGGATTTTATAGAAAAATCTGTAAAGTTATATTTAGAACTATAAATGGTATTCCATAATACAGTCCTCTCCTCTATATATACAGGGTGTCCCAAAAAGGTGGTAACATGTTTTACATTTTTTTATTTATTAATGATGAATGGGCATTATAAATCGAAAAAAAAATGTCCAAAATAAGGTTGGAATAAAAGTTTACGGTAGTTCACAGTTTTACGACTATCCCATTTCTCCATTAACATATGATGGGAAATGTGAAAACGTTTGTTATTCGAAGAACGTTTCGGTTCCCCATTCCCGTTTGGGTGCAAATTCTAAAAATTCCTGAAGATAATAATTTTTAGATTTATTACATTTTAAAGGAAAAATTTAACGGGTATATTTTTTTCCCCTTTGAGATTTTAGGGAAAACGTGAAAGAACCGTTACAGAACGTCTTAGTTCCCCATACCCGTTTGTGTGCAAAATCTAGAAACTCTAAAAAGGATTTTTCGGTATTTGTGTTCGTTATATTTTTTGCTATTTCTATTTTCTTTTGAGGTATGAATTGAAAATGAGCAAAAAACGTTTAGGGCAGCCATTCTCGTTTGAGTGCGACTTTTTAAAAATCGCTTCCTTGGCAACCAAAGGTATAAGCTTCTAAAATTTCACGTCTGTGCTTCCTATAGATTTGCCCGGGGTGTTTAAAATGTGGTTGTTTTACAGATTTTGTACTGTTGCTCTGTTTCCTTTGCAAACTGTTAATTCTGTTTACTCGTCTCTCCATATAATTTTGCTTATCTACACAATATAACGAATCTGAGCTTTCTGAAATGCTTTAATCTAACACAAATGGGAAAGAAATTCAAAAGATAGCCACTCACACTTTCCTATTGCGATACACAGAATTTAATAATCATCCCCCTAAAATTCCCTTTAAAGTTCTGTTACATTAACCTTCCAGAGCATATTCGCCTTCCACAATCACTTTGAGCTTTTTTTTTTTTCTTCTTTCAAGAAGAAAAAGAAAATAATAATACATGATAATAACAAGGAAAATTCTTGTTTAGAATTTCTTAAAACTCATTAAGGACAAGTTCATTAGCTTCAACGATTAATAACATAGAACTTTATTTAAAACCGAAGAAAAAAAAATTTCTCAGTTTCATATTTCACACAGCGCTTTAGGTACGCTCAAATTTAAACCTGTCAAGAAAAATAAAACAAAAACGTTTTGAAAGATGGTATGTTGAAAAGATTTACTTTGAAGTGACCGCCTACGTTTAGAACATCGAATATTGTCTCTTAAGACTACTTTTTTACTTTTGATATGAGTCGATCATGCATAGTTTCCATCAGGTTTTCATTTCGCGTCTATGTAAGTTGAAAAATCTGGAGTGACTCCACTCGACTTTCCGAACACTTATAATTAAGATCATTAACAAGCATTTAAATAAATTTCAATCGATGAATAATTCAAACATATATACCAAACTGAAGCACAATTGAATGCGCCGTTTAAACGCTAGCGCACTTTCAATAATTCCCCCCCATAGGCCATAATGTAAAAGAAATTTTTGTCGTAGCCCTGTAGAAAAACTATAAGTCCTATACACATCAAAATCAATACCGGTCTTACGACAGTGGTTTATAATATGAATACCCAATTTGAGCTCAATCGGATGTACCGTTTAAACGCGAGCGCACTTTCAAGAATTTCCTCCCATAGGCCATAATGTAAGGAGCTATCGTGTTCACTCACACACACACACACACACACACACACATACATCTCGTAAAAATAGCATAAATGAATTCAGAAGACCTCAAAACGTGTCAATACACCAAAATCTCGAAGTCGAATTTTTTCATGATTACTTTCCTTATATGGTACATGTTCGGAAAGTAAAAAAAAAATATATATATACCTTTTGCTAAACAGCCCGACCTGCTTCAAATTCAAACCGAACGATAAATTTGCGTTTTTCACAATAACTCTCTTTTTGACTACAACATATGATTTAACATGGTTTATCTACAAATAATCTAGTTAGTGCAAGCAGTAGCTCTGTCTATTGATGCTCGGTTCCACCAGAACACAGAAAGACAGGCAAATCCGACCTTAGTCAGTGCTTGTTATAGTGATACTCAGTGAAATAATTAAAACTTCTAAAATAACACATATGAAAAGATACTTATCAAACTTTAAGTACGCTTCGGTCGAAAATCTTTCAACCTTCCTCAGCAAAAGAACACACGCAGTGTGGTTATTAGAGAGAACATAAGAAGGTAAAAGAGAGATAGAAAAGGGTTTTCGGACAACAGTAGTAGACAAACAGTTGGGATTCTTAGAAACAAGAACATCCAGAAAAGGTAAAGAATTGTTGCACTCCTCTTCGAAAGTAAACTGGGTACACGGATCAACAGAATTAAAAATCGAAAGTAAATTAGAATGATCACAATTGGAATCGACTAGAACGAAAGAAACATCAACATATCTTGAACAAGCACAAAAAAATTAAGAGCCTCTTTTTAAAATAATGCATATAAAAATCACGTGAAAGAGGTGAGAGAAGATTATCCAGAGCAAGACTCTCGTTTCATTTATACTAGAACTAACTATTTAAATTGAAAGCTGCTTGTTTAACCCTTTGAGGCGCAACCCTTTCCCAATGCTGAAAAAAGGGCAGCCGTTGCCATCGCTCGACTTAACGACCAGCAAGAGGGCGGACGATCGAAACGTTCATTGCGTGCTTTCATCTAGAGAGCCTTTCCACGCAGCTGGCTGTGCGGCACAGCCAGCTGCGTCAAAAAAGGGTCTCTAGATCTGTGGCACGCGATGAACGTTTCGATCGTCCGCCCTCTTGCTGGTCGTTAAGTCGATTGATGGCAACGGCTGCCCTTTTTTCCAGCATTGGGCAATCTATCCAGCTCTTCTCGCATTCTTCCATTTTTCAGAAGATGTCAGTGCTGTTAAAAATAATCGTGACAATTTATTTTTTTACGGGAAATGACGTGCAAAAAAGTAAAGGATTCTCGTTGAGCTATGTCACCCGCCACTATTTTTATAGAAATCCAATCCATTCTTCGTGACTGGCAGCAGTCAAAACGTCAGAGTTTGGTGTTCCCAGAGCGGGAACACTGCGCGGTAAAGGGTTAAAGCAAGCGCTTGCTAAAGAGATAAACTCCTTAATCTCGATTGAAGAATAATGAAGAATATCCGCTGCTGAAGAAGGCTGACAAATCTTCATTAGAAATGTACGAACAGTTTGATAAGTTACCTTTCATGCGTATTTTACATTATGATTACCAATCTCGACTGGACTGAGATGATGTATGCTAAATGGAGGTTGGTGCATTTAACAACTGTCATGAATCCAGTGTCTTCCACGTTGATATATCTGGAGGCGCCAATCCAGGTGTAGATCTCTCCTCTGGAACTGGTTAAAAATCAGAAGACTCTTGCTTGTGCTTCCCATAGGGGGGCGACGTTGACTCAGCCATACATACCTCCTTTTACAGAGGCCAACGCTTCCGTCATTGATAGTGGGAAATTTCTACACGGTAGATGTACACCTTTGGAAAAAAAAGTTTCATATTTTTTATGTGTTTTAAGTAACATCGGCCGTGAAATGAACTATAAAATCAAAACCTTTTAAAAAAGCTCTCAATAAATAATTTTTGGCTAAATCAAAAGATACGAAAGTTGATTTTAAAAAAAATGTAGGATCTCGTTTATTCATGGTAGCGCGTTTTTGAAAAGACTATGAGAATGTAAATCGTCACAAAATAACAAAAAATTGACATAAATGAACGGGCTATTGAGTAGTAAGATGAATAACATTATACTAAATGATAATAAACTAAAATATATGGAGTGACTCCATTCGACTTTCCGAACACTTGATGGCACACACGCCCTGTGGACAAACTGTAAGTCTTATACACACCAAAGTCATAACTGTATTGTGTTAGAATATTTTTTTAAACCCTGAACGGAAAGTATAAGCCCTGCACACACAAAAATATATGCAAGTCATATGTTGCCTTGACCTATACTATACATACCCAATTTGCACTCAATCGAATGCACTGTTTAGACGCTAGTATCCTTTTAAGAATTTCCGTCCATAGACCGTAATGGAAAACAATTATCTTTTTCGACCCTGTAAAAAAAAAGAGTCTTATACACACCAAATTCAATGCCGGTCATGAGGATGTGTTCTACAATATATATACCAAATTTGAGTTCAATCTAATGCACCGTTTAGACGCAGGCTCTCTTTCAAGAATTTCCGACCTTAGACTATAATGTAAATGAATTCTTTTTTGTAGCCCTGTGAGAAAACTATAGACCTTAACCTAACCAAAATCAATACCGGTCGTGCGACGGTGATCTATAAAGTATGTACCAAATTTGAGCTTAATCGAATGCATCGTCTAGGAACTATCGTGTTCACTCACATACCCACATACACACGTAGCATAAATGAATTAAGAAGACCTCAAAACGTACAATTACATGAAAATCTCCAATTTTGATCTCCAAAAGTTCAATTTTTTCACGATTACAATACTTTCCTAACATGGTACTTTTTCGGAAAGTGAAAAAAATCTGGATTGATTCCACTCGCTTTTCTTACACTTTATCTTTACCAAGCGTTTAAATAAATTTCATTCAACTGAATCAGATTTAGTGCTCATGTGCTAGTGCACTTAAAATGATTTGAGTGTACAGGTCGCAAGTTATGTGGAGTCTATATTTTTTAGGGTTCTATAGCTTTAATTACATCGCCGATTCCCATCAGATGATTTCAAGGTCAAACCCTATATTTTAAATAATGAAATAAAAAAGATTTTTTAAGGATACAAAGTATAACTGAAATCCACACATACTTATTAGACAGACGAAGATTGTATGTTAGGTGATAGACGACTGATTTAGCTTTCCAAAACTAAGTGTATCAATAGTGATGTGGACTGAAGTTACTAATACAACCAAGTTAGTTATATATTGACTAGAAATGCACACTTAATCATCAAAATTAGAAATGCTTTTTGACTTCCTCTCAGGATTGATTATACTTCTAGCTACAAATCACCCACTTTTAAAATTTTAGCACGTGTCAGTTATCTCATTTCGCCATAAAATGTAATACTTTCGTATTCAGAATTCCCTGATTTGTGATAGTGTTAGAAGTCACACCAATTCAGCCTGTTTATGAAGTTTACTGCTCTACGCCAACTTTCGTAACAAGATCCATTTTGAGGGACTTGGAATATAAATTCTTCTCGTATACAATGAATGAAGATCTAGCACGGGTGTATTACCAACTTTTAAAGCCTCACTTTCAATAAATTTTACAAACCTTTATGCTTCACAAACATTAATTGAGCGCTATCCGTTGTTAAGTTTGATAGCGTGTTCAGTTTTAATGAAAAGCAATTCAGTGTGAAAGCAACTGCTCTAACAAATATTTTGACTAGTCCGGTTAACGGTGCAGTTCGAAAAAAAATCATGCGATTTTGGGACATAAGTACAAATTAACTAATAATGTCAGGCACTTCAAAATTTTGAGATTGTCACTTTACATACTAAAATAAACGATAAACCTGTATCAGTTACAAAACTTTTAGAAAAAATTCTTAAAAATAGAAAATTTTACAAAGCGTGACACTCTTAGAAAAATTTTGCAGTGCAGTTCCATGTTTAATAATTTTTTCTGAAAGTTTCACAAACGCACTGTTTTTTCACTAGTGTGTAAAACAGCTTGAAGAAACATCTTTAATTTTTTCGGGACCCTGATACTGTTAGTTTATTTCAATTTGTGTACCAAGAATAAAAACAGTTTTTTCCCCCGAACTACAGCCTTAAGTACATACACAGCACATCGAAACACTGATACAAATCACCACTTTAGTAGGTAGCATTTGTCATACTTTTCGTTAGTGCTGCCGTCTATCGGCTTCCGAATGAGGCAGAAATGAACTCTGCGTGAGAGTTTGTGTTAGAAATTAACACCCATGGCAGGTACTACCGCTATGGATCTAATCTGGATTTGGAGTTGGTACAAAATGTTGTAAAAGCAGGAGTGCCTAAGTTCCCGTAATCCATGAAAAGAAGACAGACAAGACAGATTTGTCATACCTGTGGTTTCATCCAATTCTCTTTTATAAAATATGAACTATAATATTCGACGTTACAAAATACCTTGAATGTGTTTTTCAGTTTCGTTTAACAGTTTGATAGTTCGACGAGACATGTGTTTATTTTTGAGAATCTCTTATTCTCTTCTGGTAAGTTATTTGTTTATTTACTTGCCAGGAGAGTGCCTGTATATGTCCTTCCTGGAGTTTCCCCGCCACAATTTGGATCCTCATCAGAAGATGGAGGGACTTCTGAGTATTGGCACCCTTGGGAAACTGCTAGCACGGCCGAGAGGAATTTCGGAACCACGGATTTAACGTGCACCTACACCGCAAGCACATGGTGGTCTTTGGTGGTACGTCGGGATCGAACCCGCAACTTTTCGGTTACGGAGTCTAATGCGTTAACCACTGGTCTAACACGGCCCACTGGTATGTTATTTGGCAAACAAAAGTTAACATTTTTTTTGTTCATTTGTTGCAGCTCTGCAGGTCCCAAGTCATAATCTGCAGGCTGCATGTGGCCCGCCGGCCTCACCCATGCTTTGGATTATTTCTTGAATCCTTAGACAAAATACATTTCTTCGCATATTTTCTTTTGAAAACAAATCCGAAAATATCTTCCAATAAAATAGCTGATCATAATTTATTAGAAAATGTGAATTCTCTATATCTTCATTTTTTCCCGAAATGTTATTTAAAGCTGTTTTTAAAAAAACAAAATTTAAAAAATATACACGCTATCAAAATATCAAAATATGCAAAATCAGTGGAATTTAAATGCAGGAGGATAAAGCAGAGAAATAGTGCAAACTATTTTTTGAATATATTTTTATTAAAAATTGAATATATCTATTAAATATATTCGTAATTGGAAAGATTAGATCTTTCCAATTTCGAATTCACTTCCAAATAATAGCGAATAAATTCATTTTATTCTATACGTTGTCGTTTACAAAATAGAACCCGAAAATCAGAGCTTTATATTGTAATCAATTGTAGATAAAAGAACATTTTTTCTTATTTTCTTGACAGAAATTGCCTTGGAGAAAAAAACAGTTCAGACAGAAAGAGATTTATTCTATTGTCTAGCCGATTTTACTACCAAATGCAATTAGAATGTTGTTATCACTAAAGAATTAAATCCGAAAATCTTGTGTTAAAAAATAATAAATAGAATATACTTCAAGCTGTAAAAGAACTAATGCATTGTTCACATCTTAATTTTAAAAGCTGAAATATGTAAATTTTTAATTTATATGATATCTAAATGAAATCTTGGTGTTGTCAAAAATTAATATGAAAATTAAATTCCACGCTGTGTTTAAAATAAGAAAAAAAAATGATAAATTTATTTAATAAGTTATTCAAACAAAAATAGTACTTGGATTATCAATTAGTGCTGTAAGAGCTTTTGTTTATATTATGAATTTCAATTCACGTATAACTTTTGGTAACTGAAAATTTAGCTTCGATTGTCTTAGTTGTTTTTCGGGAGAAGAAAGTAATTATGTAAAATAATTCAAAACTTTGTAACATAACACCATAAAAGCTAATTGTCAGGATATACAGCTGTTTCGATCAAAAAATTTTTCGATCTTCGTCAGTAGCTATCCTAGTTATTCAGAGACTGGGTCTGGTAACATTTTTTCCACCAATGGGCGGGTACTTACTCATCAAACAATTGTGCTACACCTAAGGCCCGAACTACTGGCCATTTAATTATGAGAACAGCACACCCAGTGGGCGACCTGCGTTACCTCCTATGAAGGGATGGAAAATGAAACACTTAAGTCGGGAATCGAACCCGGACACAAGGTGTGATATAGTGGTTCTTTAGCCACTACACCACCTGGATGGCGGGACTGGGAATTGTATATTTAATATGGTCTGACAGGTAACTTTTATAGGGTTACTTTACAAAGTTTTTAACTATTTTATCTTTTAAACACCAGTTATTTGGCAGTGTTTTTGTTAAGTAATTGTGTAGATCAACTAATCTGTACTTAGTTGCTTCCAGTAAAGGGGGAGAAAAACTTTTTGAAACACATTTAACGTGCTCGCTCCCATCTGAGACCACCGTTGCGGCGATAGCACGGATTAAAACTAGCAAACAGATTAAAACGGTGGAGCAACTGAGGAAAGAGGCTAGCCTTTAGTATCACCCACCCAAATTTCTCGCCAAAAGGCGTCGACAAGCCTGGTGATAAATTGTCAAATGTGGCAAATCAAACTGTTTCATGAATTTACGTTTACGCCGCCGTTTCCAACTAAGAGAGATATAAATGACCAATCAGCGAGCGTCGATTACAGCGCCGTTTTTACTTCCTTGTACGGAGTATATATAAGGAAGTAATGTGATCCCGAAAAATTTCGGGGGTCAAATTTCGACGAAAAAACCGATTTTGACTACCTCTAAATTTACTTTTAAGAACTTTTTCGATGCATCTCATTGTATGGTAGCATGCACTATAATTTAAGTGCATTTGCAACTCATTTTGACCAACGGCGAGTCTATTTTGACCAGTTTTTCCATGCCGTCTGTACGTACGTACGTATTTATGTGTGTATGTATGTATGCAACTCGCATATCTCAAAAACTATTGGTGTCCTTCTCGTCAGCGCTATGGACTTAGAGTAGCCCGCATACAGGTGTCGTCGCCAATATCAAGCAGGGGAATGTCGGACATATTCGAGAAACTGCGGTTGCCCGTGCAGCGTCTTTGTGAGTCATGTATTCTAGCAAATGGTCAGCATTTCGAACACTTCTTGGAATTCTTTGCACACGATGCATAAATAAAAGATTTTTTTTTCTTACCACTTTATTGCTGTTTTCTTTCACCATTGACTGTCTTACTTTTCATCTTGATTGCCCTACCGCATGATGTCTGCAGACATGTTTTTCTATGTGAAGTAGTCTTCTTATCCAATTTCCCACCTTCCACCAATTATTGATGAATACAGAATCACCCTGTATATATATTCTTAGATATTGGTTTAAGCGGCATTTATAGCTGTATTAGAGGCACATATGAAAAAATTCGGATACATTACAGTATATGCGTCAAAACTGTTTAATAAATGATGCGTCAAAACTGTATAATAAAATGCGTCAAAACTGTATAATAACTGTATAACAAATTTGAAGTGCATTTGAATGACGTGCCTTTTACATAGTTTTAATTCATTGGTGTGGGGAAAATGTTTTCAATTATTGCAGTATAGAAATAATTAATTTTTCTTCTTAATATTTTAAATGGCCAAAAGCTTTCTTTTTATCAATAACTCATCTGTTTCTGAAAGCATAAAGTCACAAACAATTAATTATATGTGAAAAAAGGACAATCATTAATGAAACTTATCTGGAATAGGGTAGTAATATTCAAATATTTGTCTTAAAGGTTGGAAGCAAAAAGGTTGGTCGTCAGTGCGAATGCATCAAAAGGACATAAAAAGGACAAAAACAGCGATTTATAATTTTACTGAGCTGCTGAGATGTGTCGAAGGAAATAAAGTAAAAAAGAAGAAAAACACTGATTCGCTTTAAGGGCTTCAATTATTTTGTGCGTAAAGCTTTTTTGAAGCATTGACATGAAATATTTATGTTTTGTGCATCCTTCTTTTTATTTATTTATACTACTTAGAATATCTGCCATGAACTTTTCAGTGGTATTATGCAAAACATGATAAATGCTGTGCTTTTTTAGCCAATGGGTTTTATTCAATTTTTTAAAGTCATTCAAAATGAAATAGGTTTTTAGACATTTATATAAGGAGAAAAAAATTAGTGGATATTTAAGTTTTAATAGCCACAATTATTTCATTGAATATGGATGCTTTTTCTGAACAACCCTGACTATAACTATAAGGAATCGGTATTTTTTTGTACGCTGTTAGAAATTATTTACAAGCTCTCAATTTATAAATGATTAGCATGTAGAATTCATTTAAATATGTGCCTGCTCTTGAATTAAAAATATAGTAATATTAAGAATTTTTATCAAAGTATAAAATCCAGAAAGGTAAATCATGACAAACATTTCGATTATGAAACTGTTTCCAAAATGATCTTATTTGCGCTTACAAGAACCGATTCTAGACCGGCGGCCGCCCACGTGCAAATCGAAATTGGCCGCCCTTTTTATACAAACCTTATGCTTTAAATTTTCTTTTCGCCGTCTTTAAACTTGGTCGCCTACGTGCTGTACACCATCATGCCTCCCGCTAGGATCAGCCCTGGCGCTTACAATACCCTTTTATGCGCAGTGGTTGCGCCTTGAAACCACCTTATTTCAGCGCTTTCACTACTAGTCGCAAAAAAATTTGTGCGGTCGCACAGCCAGCTGTGCCAGAAAACTTTTTCAGCTCTGTGGTGACAGATGCACTATTCGATCAACCACCATGTTGTTGGTAGTTAAATGGATTGATACCAACGATGGCACTTTTTCGCCATTGGACAAAGTCAATCCAGTTGGTCCACTATATTGATGTGAAAATGATAGGATTAACGAATCGTTAACCTGCTCTCATCTACCATTCCAAGTATGAGACGACAACGATTCGCCTTCTGGACTCATATCGTTGCTTTTCTGATTGGATCTTTAGCCTTGCTGTGGTCCAGAGTAAAAAGAACTCGTGCTCCCCTTCCCTACTGCGAAGGGATTGTAAAATCGACAACCAACAAAATACTTCATTTATTTAAAGTATTAAGTCTTTTAACAATGTAGAAAAAAAAAATCATTTTTCCTTAAGGTGTCGCGATTCCCCAGGTTTCAAATACCAATGCTTCCCAACCTTTTTATTGTCACGGGCCGGCCAAAGTTTAATAGTTTTGCTGCGGCCCGTTCAGGGGAGGAGGCAGTGTTGTCTGTGACCCAGAGGTTAATGACCACTCTTCTATACTACTAAATTTAGAAAATCTTCTTTTTCACTAAACTTCAGTTTTTACTGTTTTTGCTATAATCATAACGGCAAAATAACTTGACTTAGTAATATTATACAGTATTTATACAGTTTTATTTGCTTTTATATACTAGAACTTGTTTACTTTGTTAACGAAAACTCAGACAGATAATTAAAATTTGTAATTTTATCTTAAATTTCCGTTTCATTTATTTTTTAAGTCAGTAACTCAAAACGATGATATTTTTCATGGATACGTCGTGAATTTCTAAAATAAATATAGAAAATAAATAAATCTTACAGTTAAACAGTTTGTAGCTGCTAATTAAACATATTGGTAACAATATTATTTCCTGTTCAGAACTATTTAAATTTCGCTGTACTTTAAAGGAACAAAAACAATTTTTATTGATCCTGAATGTCATCACCTTTCTTCATTGAAACCTTTGACTATGGTTATGATTTATATTTCGTAATTCAAATTTCAAGAGAATACCTTGCACTTTTAAGCAAGTTTCATGAAACATTTATATAATTTTTTTCAACTCAAAATCTACAGACGCTTAAAATAAATTAAAAGTATGTATAGAAATATTTGCTACTACTGTTTAGTTTAATGGGTTTTAAAATGCATTTGCATGTATTACTTATTGGGGATGATGAAACATTTGGTTTAGCGAAGTGGAAGCAAAAATAAATTTTAACAAAACATGATGCCATAACCTGAACTGCTACAGCAGTGCTAGTTCATGTCTATTGAAATATAAGACATGAAAGATTGATTATGAAATTTGTTTAACCAATAAAATACAAATACTTTTACGAGTTTCTAAAGCAATAAAATTTTTGGAGACTTTTAGCAACAAATATATTGCTATTTGATGTACGCTGTTAACAGTGGCGTAGCCAGAAATTTTCTTTGGGAGGGGGGGGGGGTTACGACTACTGCAACTCACATATATGTATACGTGTGTGTGATAAGAGAGTAAAGATTATAGATTTTGTAAGGCAAAAAATTCCTCATGGGGGGGGGGGTTCTAGCCACCCCTATCACCCCCTTGGCTACGCCTCTGGCTGTTAAGGATTACAACATAGTAACGCTCTACACCGAAAATAGCGTAAATAGATGGTATTTATAGTTATTTTACTGGAGCATTGAAAAGAATAACAATAACGCTTTATGGCAGTCTAAAAACAATTGGTTTAATGCCTAATACAATAAGCATACAGGATGATTCAAAACTTTGTATCAGAAATGTAAAAGTATTGAAGTAACAGTGAACTTTTTGACCAACATATGTCAAATACTAATGCATCTCTCACAGAGAACGCTTAGCCAAATAGGAAGTTTACAAATTCTTTTTCATTTCATTTTTGAAAGTGTCGGGGGAAAGCTCATTGCTTACGAAACTTGATTGAGAATTTATCAAACACTCCAAAAGTTCTTCCAAAGTGATTTATTAGCAGGTAAATGAAGACGACGTTTCCAACCCCACATTGCTAGGTGATTCTGAATCGGCTTCGTCTCCTCTACCACCCTTTACATATCTGGCATAAATTTTTGAAACACACTGTATAGACATTTATAACAGCTTACTCTTTATTTGAAGGATGAAAATTAAATTCAAAGTTCTTTTACAGAGCGTCGAAAATTATACCATTATAATGCTGCAGCTTTTTCGATATTTCACGGCTGGAATTAATTCTGACAATCTTACTGAAAGTTCGGCATAAAGTGTTTGCCAAGTAATTTTAAATTTATTTTTAAACTTGCTTTAATTTTGCTTCATAATCTTGATAAAGTAAAATTCCCTTTTAAATTAACAATTTCGTAAATCATTACTCTGGAACTGATGGACGAGCAGAAATTTTTTTCTGCAAACAGATATATCCCAGACAGCACATAAGCTTAAATCAAGCTTGACATTTCTTTGAATTTGACGTATTAATACAAGCTTAACAGTTCAATTCATTTTAAGCTTGTAGTAAGCTTGGAGAAGTCATTTGAACTGTCAAGTTTGAATACAGCTTGATGACTGCTTGATTTGGAAAACCACATCCGCATAACGAATAATTTATCACCAGTCATTAATGTACTTGACCATAGAATTAAAAAAAAAGATTCTATACTTCCAAATAGGGAAATTCTTCAAAATAAAATACAATTATACTAAAATTGATTTCAAAATCAGTCGTTTGTCTCAATTTTGGCCAATATTGCCCAACATGAGTGTCGCGATATGGAAAGTTTTAAAACGTGTGCTGCTTTTAAGTATATATTATGCTTATTTACATATTAGTAGATACTATAAATCACACATAACGTTATTTTAATTTTGATTCAACCCATGGAAAAATAAAAGAAACAGGGCATCGGCCACTGATCAATCACGACAGAAAAGGGCGTGACAACCATAACAGTCACTTCAAACTTTAGTCATACCAGGGGGAGTCAGATTGAATGAATCGTTAGGACGCTGGGTTACCAAACCTTAGGTTTCAAGATCGATCCCAGCCGCGGACGCTTGATGGAAACAGATTAAAATAACTTGGAAATTTCAGCATAGGTGGGAAAATGCGTGGAAAAATAAAATATGTGTGGCGAGTTCGCCGACGGGTGCCCCATGTATTTGGAAATTTTTTTTTAGGAGAATATTTTAAGCTTTGATTCAAGCTTGCATTAAGCTTACACGCTTTAAAATTTCAAGCGTGTAAGCTTAATTTGAACGCTTGAAATTTTCAAGCTTAATTCAAGTTTATTGACTTGATAAATCAAGCTTGCTGCAAGTTTGATGCAAGTTTGCTGTTCTGTTTGGATAAAAGGGGTCGGTATGTACAAAGAGGTTTTCTAAATCTGGTATAGAGGATGAGGAAACATCGAGGTATTAAAAAAAATTATGTTGTTAAGGCAACGCTTGGAGATCTGCCTAGAATGAGGGGGTGCCTTAGAGACTGTCTTAGAGGTTCTAACGCGTATTCACGTCCTATCTGGAGAAAACCGGCCAAAACTCCAGACCGTTAGATTGACAGCCTCACGATGGGGACCGAACCCGGGACCTTCACACTTCAGCCGTTTACCATTTTGTTAAAAAAATGAAGGTCTATCACAAATACTTATTAAAGTTCTGATTCGTGTACATAATTAATTCGTGTACATAATTAACAAATATAGTCTAGAAAATTGATTTAATGAGAATCAAATTTATCAAACAAACGCTGTAGTCTTATGAGCGTTTTTTAGAAAGGTATTAAGTTATACTACCACAAAAATTTATTAAAGTTCTGATTCTTATATATAAATAATGGGTATTTGCACAGATATAGTCTAGAAAACTGATTTCATGAGAATCAAATTTATCAAAAAAACGCCTTAATTTTATGAGTGTTTTTTAGAAAGGTACTAAGCTATACAAAAGCATGAGACATGAGTATTAAAAAATAACTACTTTTTGTATGTTTTTCACAGTTTTAATTCCACGGTATTCCATTCTGGCCTAATTAGATCTCTTTTTTCTAGCTTGAAAAAGACATTAATAAAAAGTAAATTATACTTAGTGTGCTATATTGTGTAATTTATGACACTTCATTTGTCAAATTCGTTACAAGTCTTTCTTTTGGCCTTATCAAAGTCAAATTATATTTTTTTTTCTTTCCCCTTTTGTAAAAAAGCACCCGTTGGGTTATTAATTTTAGCACTGAATTAATGCGGAAATGTTAATACTTACAGGTACTTCTAAAAATAGATTTATAAAACACAAAATCATGTTATGAAAAACGATGTGAGATTTGTAACTTTTTGTCGTTAATGTGTAGAGTAAGAAAAAGTCATATATAAATTCAATAAGATTTATTGCGTCAGAATGCTATAAATCTTATGATTACAAGCTGAACATAATTTTTCCATAAAACTAAATTAACATGGGCACAAAAGGAACCATTTTTTTACTTTTCCATTTCTTTCCTTTTTTATAAACGTTTAGTTTGGAAGAATAAATATAAAATTTTCTACTATTAATTGGGACATGCGGAGGGGGGGGGTGTATAGTCAAAGAAGTGTGCGTGAGGCTTTGAAGATTTGATTAAGTGATGTTTCTTGCATACTACATTTTTTTAATGTTCTGTAACGTTTAATTTTTAGATCACGACGTAAACTAAATGTTGTCATGCTCATTAACGTCCTAAAATAAAAACTCATAAAAAGTCGTCGTGGAAAGCAAAAGTTTATGACCTACATAATTAATCTTTTTGAATAATTCGAAATTTTTAAAGTTTTTCTTTTTAAAAAATCTTTTTTGTCTAACACCTCAACAGGTTATATTAGGAAAGAAGCTATTGTTTTTGAGTGATGTAGCAATGTTTTGTAGTTTACCATCATTCCACTCATAGTTCGAGATAATTCCGTTGATATACTCGCATTTTCTACTGCAAAACGCCTACACGCTATTAGTTAAAATACACGCACAATAAATTATTTTTAAATTTAAATTTTGAAAATAAAATGTAAGACTAATTGTGCCCTTAGGTACATCTGCCTTTTATTCGAAATCATCTTTTGTGTCATTAAAATTACCTAACTAAGTAGCGTGATTGAAGGAAAGGAGAGGGTCATCCATTTCCGATTTTGATCTTCAATCGAGGTTTATCCTGTTCCTTTCCATTATAGCAAAGACACAACTGAATGATTTTCTCTCTCTCTTTCATGTAGGATTAAGTGCCTCCATAACAATCCTATGGAAAAAAATAAACGTCGTCTCAAGTTTCAATATTATTCCGCTTGAAAACTAAGTGAGTGAAATAACCAGATGAATTGACTCAACTACCTAGAGTTTCATTTACGGCAGTAAAAAAACGTGACGTGAAAAATTAAAGATTGTGTGGGATTCATAAACTCTTTCGCAAACTTTACATCATATTCTCGATTCGTGCGTTTTTAAATAGCTCCTCGATATGACACAATGTAGTATAATCTTTGCCAGACTACCGTATTTAGCAACGTGAAATATTTCACCCCGCTTTGGTTGCCAACATCCAAGTTGTGTCTTTAAATTCAGCATTTAAGATGGAGAAACATAGATAGTTAGTATTAATATTAGGTAGTATTAGAGTATTTGTAATGGATAATGTGGATTAAAGTGCAATATACCGTGTTCATAAGTACTTCGTGAAATTAAAAACATTTGTTACATTCGTAGATTTTTCATATATAATTTACATTCATATTTTTTCATAATTACATTAATATTTAATGTACTTTTCAACTAACTGCACCCTAAGGAAATCAATATTAATTTATCTAGTGGCAGTTACAACAAAAGAGAGTCCCTGAACTTTTTTTTAATGACGGATTTGAAGTATGCTGCCCTGCATTAATTGTATTTCTAACTGTTTTCACAGAAAGTTACAAAACATCTCATTACTATTTTAATAATCATCTAATTAGAAAAACATTCGGTTGTGGTCGAGCTCACGGGAAAATCGTGAAAGGTCTGATTGTGATAAGCCGTCTTCAGACTCGGATTTGAAAAGTTCCAGAAAACACAAACCTATCGGGTAAGCTCTCGATCGACACCTACATGCTGGCACAACACACGCTGAAGTGGCACCGGGTAAGCAGTCCCGAATACGTCAAAATCACGTCCGCACGTTACAGAGTGGTTCGTCAAAACACGACGGCTCTGGATACTAGAGCTCTCATTTGAAATCTATTAAATATTTGAGATTACTCTTTGACTGTTATCTTCATCACTCTAAATAAACTATCCATACTGAGCAATTTCTTTGTTGAATTAGTTAACTTACTCTCGTAAAAACGTTTTTAAGTTGGTAATAATCATTTCAATAAAGCCTGTTTTAACAAAGTTAGTATTTAGAACTTAAAAAAAGTTCAGGTACATAGGCGTTGTAGTGGGGGGGTACGTGCCCTCCCCTCTAATTTTGTCCCAAAATCTTTTGATTTTCAATATTTATTCTGGAATGGATTTCCAGGAATGGATTATTCTGGATATTCTGGAATGGATTATTCTGGAATTAATTTAATATTAATTCCAGTGGTAATAACTTCTTTTCTATTCTTAAATTTGATTGGTGTTCCCCGCCATCTCCTAAGAAAAAAAAAAATCGAAGCCACCTTGCGCTTAAGTTCAGGTAGTCTCTCTGTCGAAACTACCGCTGTATATATTAACGTAGGCTTACTTATCGTTTAGTTACTTGAAAGGTTTAAGTTGAAAAAATATGAATGTAATGAACACTTTTAAATTTCACGAAATATTTATTAACGCGGTATATTATGCTTTAATATACATGATGGTTACAAATCTTTTAGCAAACAGTTCCTATTTTTAAAATTCATAATCTAATGATGCCATTACACAACTAAAATAATTAAAAGATTATGCTCGAGTCTAAAAATATAAAAAATTAATGCTAGTTTGAAATGCTCAATTTGAATCCCTATGGTTTAGCAGGAGAAAATTGTTTATTTCTTTTAATCTCGCAAAAAATGCCAACCTATGTAATCTCTGGGAGCTTTTTAGAATAGCAAACATTGAGAATTTACATTGATATGGCGGAAATTTCTTGGCAGAGTCTATAAATTTCATGCAATTTTTAATTTATGACGTCACTTTTTCTGCTTCCGTTAGAAGTAGTCCCAGTTAGTTCACCTGTTTTGTTCAATTAGTTTTCTAAAGGAATAAAACTATAACTTACGATTAAGTGACCAACCGTCTCATATTTTGAGGTTTTGTCCCATATTTAAAAGCACTCAAGTGCTGTCCGTGATCACCGCCAGAAAATAGCCGTTCTACGTAAAAAATTCCGATTTCGGGGGGGAGGGGGACACTGTTTTTTTGTTTGTTATTTGCAAAGATCCGCAAAAAATGAATCTGTGCATATTTAATATTTGTCTGTGTGATTGGCAAACGATGATCGCTTTACTTACGACGACGTTGGAAAAAGAAATATTTACATAAGACCGTTATAAGAAGGAACGAATCCTACATTACAAGAAATATTTTTCTATAAACATTTTGTTTATATAAAAATATCATTCTGAATTTATCATCAATGTTTTCTGAATTTTATCATGAATACGACACCTTATCTCATCTTTCGGACATTTGGAAACGACTGCTGCATATTAATCAAGAAAAGATTTCCTTAAAATGTCACAATAAATGCACTTTTTTATTCATAAAGCAAAAAAAATCAGATGCAGCTCCCTCTTCCGTATGCCAAACGTAACGTAGCTCGATTTCAAGACGTGAACTATTTTTTTTTCTCTGAGATTTTAGATCCATACGTGATTTTGCTGCTCAACTGACAGCGATGAAGAATCAGATTCTAGATTTTCGATCAGAATATTCTATGAGGTTCGTTCAATTTACGTGCTACGCCTGCATGGTAGCTGCATCTTTTTCATAAGTAAGTCATCGAATAATTCTAAGTTTAGAAAATTATAAAATAGATGAATGCGAGTGAGGTGTATCAGGATTCGTCGTCAAAACTGTTACGAAGTGTCACGAAGATAACTCGGAAATACTCGGGAATTCAGGGTTCAGAGCATCAAATAGATTTTGAGTACCTCTTCTTCGCACTGTATTGGTAAGACTTATTCATAAGAGTGCATCGACAACAAATGTCGATAACTCTACGTTAGGCAAATTATAAAATAACCAAATGTGAGTGATGTGTACAGAACTCTTTAATCGAAATTATTTGGAAAGCTCTAATAAGCAAAGATAACGAATTATTTGGGAATTCAGGGTTGTAAACAATATCATTATGGGTCATTAAATATAAATCATTTAAAAATAACTGATGAAGCACATTAGAAGTCACATTCAAGATGCCCATAACTACTATTAAAAAATTTAAGGGGAGGTAAAACAAGTAAGGAATAAGGATCCCATTACAATGTGGGGTCCGAAATGTCGTCTTCATATAATTAATAATCAATTTGGAATAAGTGCTGAAATAATAGTGAACTTTCCGGCCTTTGTTCGCCAGAAATTAATTTTTTTCTTTCTCAGAAAATGCTTGACTAAAATTGATAGTTTAAAACTTCTATATTATTTTATAAATGAAATTTTTGGAGACAAGTCAATTGTTTACGAAATTTACCGTATATCTCGGCGTATAACGCAAACTTTCAACTGCAAAAAGTTAATTCATTTTTTCGTGTGCATGTATGATAATAAAATGGTATAATATAAAATGGTTAATATTAAAAAATTTATAAATAAAAATTACAGATATGCATTAAATTACAAACGGTAATTATTATCAACTATTTAATTGAATTTATCGATAGATTTAACAATATATACAAACAGAAAAAACCTTACATATATCTTCTAACAAACTTAATCTTCTTTGTTTGACATAAAAAGTTTATTGACATAAAAAGTTCATTGTATTTACCTTCATTTATATTTTCGAGTGTGTCATAGTCATCTTCAACGTCACTTTCTTCTAAAAGTCATCCTGTGTTCCGTATAGTGCACATTTTTTGAATGAATTAGCAATTATTTCTGGTTTTATTTTATCTCATGCTGTAATAATCCATTGATTTTGGTAGGGAAAATATGATGCGTGTTATGCAGCAGTGATGACTTGAAAATAATAAGACATACCTAAATTTACTGGTGCGTGTTATACGCCGGGATATACGGTACTTAAGAAATTAGACGACCACTTGAATACTTTTCCCAAGGTGACTATTAACAGGTAAGTGAAAACGGCGTTTTTGACTCCGTTGACTGGCGTTTGACTTGTTAGAGATGTGACCCTAGAAAGATAAATAGATCCCATTAAACATAAGCGCAGAATAGAGGAACACGTGCTCTCTCAACTTTTTTGTCTCAATGTTTTTTAAA
Organism: Cheiracanthium punctorium; assembly: GCA_038373885.1. Classification (NCBI taxonomy): domain Eukaryota; kingdom Metazoa; phylum Arthropoda; class Arachnida; order Araneae; family Cheiracanthiidae; genus Cheiracanthium; species Cheiracanthium punctorium. The sequence continues at coordinate 731,851 of JAWZYV010014318.1, forward strand.
ATTTAAAATAAGAGTAAAAGCGAAAAAATCGCGCGCGTTACACCATCGCATAAAGTTTTCTTTAAAAAAGAGTTTGTTTTAAAGGTGTAACATAATTTACTGATTTTTAAAGATTAAAAAAAAAAGAAAATCTACTTTTAACGATTATTTTCAAAAAGTGATTTTTCGGTTCCTTAAATCCGTATGTCCTTTTTTAAAACGAATTTGTAAAAACTTCTTTTTATCAGCAAAAAGTGGGCAATATTTTACATTTGTGTCCGAGGATCCAAAGCTGCAAGAGAGGCACCCTTAGTTGTATTCCTAACAAACTCTTGAGAGGTATATAAATAATTAAAAATAGAAATTTCAGTCAGTCAGTTCGCCTCCTCCAAAAGCCCTGACTGTAAAAGTCCTGCAATGAATTCGGTGCAATAGATGAATTGAATGTGTGTAAATTGATACTTGTCATCAATAAATGTGAAAAAAAGTAAAAAAAATCAATTTTAGTAAAGTGATAAAAATCTAATCGGACTTTTTAGCACGTCTGTTAATTGTGACTGTTAAGCAAAGTAATTTCTTCTACATTTTTGTTTGGTAAATATTGTGAAATTAACTTATTTTTGTTCATTTTATTTTATTTATTTTTTATATTTATTTGTTATAAGGACATTTTATATGCTATGCTTTAGAAACTTTAACCTAATTTATCTAATTGTAAAAACTTGTTTAAAAAGCAAACAAATAAATTTAGTTCTTTATATAGATGTATATATCGATTAAATAAGTAAAAGTTTACAGTGACTATGAAAAATGAAATAGGGCTGGTTTTGAAATCAAATTAATCAGTAAATGAATATATTGTGATATATAATTATATAATGAATATAATCATGATATGTTAGTTCTTTTCATTTTAAGTAATAGATTTGCATTTTACTGAAATAAGTACTTGTTAAATAATTGGCTTATTAGCATTTTTTCTTGCAATGCCATTGAAAGAGATCCGATACCATTTAAATGTTAGACATCTTTCATATTTTTCTATACCGTTTGGGTGAAATTTTTATCATTTGATTTCATTCTTTTATCCTTTTTACCACAATTTCCCCCTTTTTTTTCACTATATTCATTTCATAAAATGAATTCCAAACATTCAATGTTAGATAATTATTTTTTTAGAGTAATGAATCTCTGATAAATACCGTATTTAACTTTTATTGTCTTAAGTAGAAGTAACTAAATCCATTCATAAATCAGTTTAATGTATTTTTTTCGAATAGATTAACATACTAATTAATTATTTTTAACAAAGTGTTTTGAAACTTGGAAGGGGAAAAAAGACATATAAGAGCTAACGCACATATTATCAAGCTTTTAAGAAACTTTTATGAAGAAAATTCTCTTTCGTTCTTCGGTTATAAAGAAACTTTTTTTAAAAAGAAAATTATATTCTTTGTACAATGATTTCATGTATTAAGCTATGATGATCACTAAAGAAGTAGCCAAATCCGAAAGAGTTAAGTACATTAAATCTTCATATGAAAAGTGCTGAATAAATTATTTATATTTGCATTTATGTTATATGATTCACATGTAATGATGATGTACATGTAATGTTATATGATTCTTCCGTAAATAAAAAATATCTGGAGTGACTCCACTCTTCTTTCCGAACACTTACGATTAAGATCATTACCAAGCATTTAAATAAATTTTAATCGATGAATAATTCAAACATATATACCAAATGGAAGCTGAATCGAATGCACCGTTTAAACGCTAGCGCACTTTCAAGAATTTCTCCGTATATGCCATAATGTAAAAGTAGTCTTTATCGTAGCCCTGTAGAAAAACTGTAAGTCCTATACACACCAAAATCAATACCGGTCTTTCGAAGTTGGTTTATAATATATATACCCAATTTGAGCTCAATCGAATGCCCCGTTTAGGAACTATTGTGTTCACTCACACACACACACACACACACACACACACACACACACATAAATCTCGTAAAAATAGCATAAATGAATCCAGAAAACCTCAAAACGTGTCAATACACCAAAATCTCGAAGTCGAATTTTTTCATGATTACAATACTTTCCTTACATGGTACGTGCTCGGAAAGTAAAAAGTTACACTTTTTAAATTTGTGTAGGACACCCGTACCAAAAAATTCTCAATTATTAAAGTTTGTCCCGTACACTAATGAGTTGATATGCAAAATTAGAGACTTATATCCTAAAAAGTATCAGATGTATGACGATAAACGTATGCTGACTTAAACCACATGAGATTAGAGGAGTCGTAGGGAAAAACTTAAAGAAAATAACTTTTTGCACTCCAGCAATAAACGTTTAAATTGAAATTCGTGTATAACCCCTGATCATTTTCCTTTAAAGATATCTTTGGGATGCTTTAAGATGAAAGGATGAAATTTGTTTTCACCTCATTATGTATGGGGCACATTTTACTACTACTTGGGAAATTTTTTGTACGGGGGCTCGTATACACATCTATAAAGTTCACTCATAAACACACACACACACACACACAAATCTCGTATAAATAGCATAAATGAATTCAGAAGACCTCAAAACGTGTAAATACACCAAAATCTCGAAGTCGAATTTTTTCATGATTACAATATTTTCCTTACAGGTACATGTTGTAAAGTAAAAATACAAAGAGTTCTATGTAATCATAATACATAATAATCATACTAAGATAACAATACATAGTTTCGATTTTAAATTTCATTTGATTCATAAAGTTAAAAGGTAAATGTTTAAAATTATATGTAAAGTATTTACTTTTTTACACCCAACGTGTGTACTGCGTGCCTATTTTTTGTTCGAGGGAAAGTTATTTTGCTGAAATGCATTGCAAGTGTATCAAACAATAAGAAATTATTTGACTCGTGGGGAAGTATTTGTTTTCAGCACCCTAGTTGGCAAGACAGCGGAAAGAAGCAACATTTTAAATAAAATTTTTACATTACAACTCAAAATTTTAAAATGGTGATTAGCGTAAAATTCCTATAAAATCGTCTAATTTATATTCGTTTTATTATGTGGAGGAACCGGGAAAAAAATAGAACTGATAGAGCTAAGGAAGCGAATTATTAAATTTTCAATGTTTTTGGCACACCCTGTACATGCAGCAAATTACTGATTAGATTTTTTTAAATCACTCACTTCCATTCCCTAATAATAAAACAAACTATAGCTCTATTCTCGCATTGATTAATTGCATCGCAGTTATACACTCGATAAATACGGTTTTCACTTGTTGAAGCGACTCTGATAATTGCTCCTTGAACACCGATCTCAAAAGCAACACCTATCCGTCGAATGTTCGCTCCGAAACGTAAGCCGCAATCGACACGAATACTCAGAAATTTCCGAAAGCAATTACTCGGCATTAACACCGTTTTATCTGGCGTTTACACGGTTTATGAAATATTTCGCCTTTCCCTGCAGTGGCTCTGTTTCAAAATGAATATGGAAAGGGCCATGAATTATTCAGAAGCCGGCACCAGAAGTGTTGTTTAAGTCGAGAAGAAATATACAACCAGATATAACATCGTATTTGTGAAAGAAGGTTCAATCGGTTTGTAAACGTGGGCAAAGTTTCTACGAGTGCTTTGTCTTTAAATAGAATATGTTTTACTTGATTGGAACATTTATGCAGATGTTTTCGCGAATAAATTTTAAGCCTTTGACGCACGGTGGTTTCGTCGTGAAACCACTTTATTTCAGCGCTTTCACTGCTAGTTGCAAGAAAACCTTGGTTAAATGGTCCTTGCGTTGGAAAAGTGCAGCAGTTGCCATCGATCCATTAAACTTACAGTAACATGGCGGTCGAACCAATAGCTCTGTGGCGATAGGTGGCAGATTCGATCGACCGCCATGTGGTTGATAGTTAAATCAAACAATGCACATCCAAATCTATGAGCTCATGTGACAATGATCTATAGTATACATACCCATTTTGCGATCAAAGCACATTTTAGGCGCATTACTTATTTAGACGCAGCCTACTTTGAAGAATTTGCGTCCACAGGCCTTAATGCACAAGAATTACTTGTATATAGTACTTCTTATGCACATCAAAATTAATGTCATAGTCAGTGTCATAAATTTGAGCTCAATCGAATGTGCTGTTTAGAAGCTATCGTGCTACCCCTTCCCCCCCACACACATAAACACACTCTTATACATGCATACATCACCGTAAATATATCATAAATGAATTCAGCAGACCTCAAAACGTATAAATGCATCAATGTCTCAAAGTCGAATTTTTTTATGATTACAATAATTTTCTTGCATGGTACATGTTCGGAAAGTAATAAAACAATTGTCCATATCGTGTGACATTATTTTTTAGAATCGTAAGGCTAGAACTTAAACCTAAAATACAAAACTACACTGCGTAGAAACAAGGCACTTTGAAAGCGAAAATACATTTGTTAGCGAAACGCTTTTTACATTATTTCTTTTTGAGAGAGATTCTCTTTTACAGAGAGATTAAGTTTTTGTGTCATTATCTTGCAATTGTGCTGTATTTTTATGTGTAGTTAGCATCCATATGGCAGAGTTTACGTCCATAGGGATTATTCCATTACGTTACGTCTCAAAGAATTTTTCGAATTTTTTGAGATTTCGAAACTATCAAATTAATTTCAATCGCATAAACAATATATTGTTACAAAATTCTAAAGTTGTTTTCCCGCATTACTGTGTGTTACAGGAAAGTGTTGCCACCAAGCCCTGTCTTTGGCGACCTTTTTGAGGACTCGGCAACAAAAAGAAAGTTCTCGAAACTGTTAGAAGTTTGGCTCTATGTCAATTAGGATAGTAGTTTCTGAAAAAGTCTAGAAAAAGAGGTCATATACTATGTGACGTCACATCCGCTTAGAAATCTATAAATAAAGAAGCCAGTCTCACTGTCGAGTAAGTGCGTGATAGCATGCGAAGCGATATGTTGACGTTACATTTTGAACAGTGTTATTCTCGTGTTAGTTAATGGTTTGTCATTGCCTGTGTTACTAAATTCTGTATTTCTGAGAGATATTAGTGGTTTGATTCGTCAAATACAGTGCTGTATTCGTTTTTTCGGGCTTGTTGGACTATTTTATCGTTCACCTACTACTGGATTTTGTAACAATATGTATATTTAATTTTTCCCGTACGAAGAACAGATATCCAACTAGCTGACTACTTTTTGATAGGACAAAATTTTGATATTCTGTAGAATATTCAGAAATCTATTGGAAAATCATCTATTTAAAAGTACACTACTTGATTCTTTAAAATTTTACAATTTGAAAGCAAAAAAGTTCTTCAGAACTCCTCTTTACAAAGGAGCCAGATTCATGCTTTTACAAACTCTTAAGACTGTTGGAAAGATCTATTTGAGAAATGTTTTGAACTTCTCATTTCGTGTTCTGCAGACGATTTATGAATTCAATAACCGTTTGACGTGCAACGCACGCTCTTTGAACGATTTGGAGCCACATCAGAAAAATCCGATAAAAAATGTTGGTGAATTTTTTTTTAAATAAGTGTTTTATGATTTTAAAAATGTATAATTTTTTTTTCAAGATATTAAAAAGCATCTTAACAGTTTTATCCTATGATCGTTTGCTACCTTTCTTAAAATTCATATTTTTTTAAGTTTTAAATACTTTATGCTAACCGTTTTTAATGCAGTAGTTTTTGCATTAAAAAGTTTTATGCAGTAGATTTTTTTATTTTTATTTAATTTATCTTTTCAGCTAGTTACAAAAAAAAAACTTTGCTGTTACAAATAATTGCGTATACTTTTTTACATAAGGATACAGACAAAAACTTTTTCTTTTGTTTCTAGTGTTCTGTTCTACTTCATCGCTTTTTCTTTGCTTAATTCTAAATTTCAGTCTCCATAGTAACTTGTAATCAATGTTTCTTTATATGTTTAGCTAAGGATTATGCATAATCCAAATTATCTTTGACTAATATTAAGAAAATGATTAGACAGCACATTTTTTTTCATTCGCGGGTATCTGACGTATAATCATTCTCATAAATTATGATTATTCTTTGAAATGCTATACACTTAGTAAAGAAGGGAAGCGAGTTAGGGACAAAAAACTAATTATTACGGTTTTCTAAATAATTACGCGAAAATGGCGAAACGAAAGATTGCAGGAGTAATCAGTCAGCAGAAGAATATGGCACTCCATGTGGTTTGGTAGTCACGTCCTAAGCTTCCTTTATTCAGTTAATTAGGATTGAATGTACGGCTTATTACTTCCAGTAATTTTTTTCAATAATTATTAGAATAAATGTCAAACAGATTAAGCATCTTAAATTACCTAAGCATGGTAGAATAAAGTCTTCGTGACTATACGATAGAATCACAATCAGCAACAAAGTTTTGTGTTTTCATTTAAGAAAATTGCATTAAAGTGGAATTTTCTTCGTTTTCTTTTTTAAGGAACCAACTACTAAAATAACATTCTAAAATAATAAAAATACTAGTGACTCAGTTTTGTGCTGTCTCGAATTTTCTGGCTTACTGCAAGTTTTAATAGAAATACATTTTCAAAAGAAAAACTACAGTTGAAACTACAAGTTAAGTTTGAAATAGTTAAAAATTTATGCCTTTTCCCGATGCAATTTCGTTAATTTGGTCATGTTTATTGACCGTTAAAGCTACTCTACTTAGCATAGGAAATGTCGGTTTCTCTCTATATTCACGTCGTGTATTTAGGTTAAGGATAGATTTGGGCGGGGACATATTTTCATGGCAAATTCGACGATAAATCCTGGAGAGGAAACTTGAGGATCCTTTAGTTACAGTTTGAAAAATAGATACTGTATTTAATTCATTTCTCCGAATTTGGACTTGTTTATATAATGTCTGTAAAAATCTCGATTTAGAATTGCAAGAAACAGAGTATTCCAAAAGGAAAGGAATCAAACATTATATAGAGCTGCTGATATCGCAATAGGATTCTGACTTAGAAGGAGAATTTAGTACAAATCTGAACCATTGTTCAAAAGAATTTGAAATCTGCTTGTGACAAACTGGTGGATTGATTGAAATCTCTCGTAGTAATCCCCTGGGCATTAGGCCTTTAACTCTAGTATGTGTAAATCTTCGTAGTGTATTTCCAAATCTTGTGCAGAGACCCCAAACGTTTCGGGTTGGAGCCCAGGGCAGGATGCCTTCTCATAGGAATATTCTGAGAAACAAAAAACTTTTGCAGTTGATATGCGATATGAGGCATCCCTATTTCTCGTCTTGCAACCACTTAACACCAAGAATGTCTCAATCTGTAAGACCTTTGCGGACTTCATATCAGCAGAAACAGACATTTTCTTCCCCAGCAGAATCTTTTACTACTTTGCTTTTTGTTCTATACCATGAGTACACGCCAGCGGATTCCGTATTCCGTAGAGACTACATAAGGCAACTGCTGGCTTTATTTTGGTTTGTTTGTTGTTTCATTCGTACATTGCATGATTGCAAGAAGCGGTAAGAAAATATAAATAACGATGACTGTCTAACTACCATGAGCTTGCACTTAATGAATCCGGTATGTTTAATTAGAACGAATGATTTTAAAAACATACACATAGATTATGGTTTCGAAAGATTTTTCTAGAAAGAAATATAGAATTAATTTCACTGCACATTAATTAGAGATCTTCGTACTGTAGATTAGCAGTTTAATTTCGAATAATAAAACGTTTATTTAAAGAAATTTTTTTGTACCTTAATAAAAATCTTACAACAAAATAAAAATAGATTCCAGCCTCTGACACAAGTGCTTCACATTAGAGCTGCGACGACAATGATGTAACAACTTAGACAAACTACAATTGGCGGTCACACGAAAAAAATTGCGGGCAGAAACAGAAAAGTTCAACAGTTTCCGCTCCCTATTCTGTTGCGATTTTGCTGGGTAGAAACGGAAAAAACTGGCAGTGTCGTCGATTTTCTGTTTCTGTTTTGTTCTTGTCTTTTGTTCTCTGCGGTAATGGAGTTCAGGCTAAGTGTTTTTACACAAAAAGCGTCGTCTGTCTGATCATCGATTTTTCAAAATTTTCAAAACTTTCAAAGTAAAATAGCAGAATTCATTCCCAACAGAATTTTTTTTTTATTTATTTCGTTAACAATTTCCAGTAAGTTAAAAAATGTCATTTTTAAATGGTGTACTTTGATGATAAACAGCAGTGGATCCACCTATCGATCTCTGTCCATTCATTATTCTATCGTTGCTGCTAAAATGATATTGCAGGAAAAGTATGTTTGTATATAGCTGGTATGCACGAAAAACTGGTTTGGATATAATCTTCATTTGTTGGTACGGAAGGGGTCAATAGGGAGTTTAACCCTTTAACGCGCAGTGTTCCCGCTCTGGGAATACTAAACTCTGACGTTTTGACTGTTGCCAGTCACGAAGAAAAGCTTTGATTTCTATAAAAATAGTTGCGGGTGATATAGCTCCACGAGAATCCCTTACTTTTTAAGCACATCATGTCGCGTAAAAAATTGTCATGATTATTTTTAACTGCACTGACATCTGCTGAAAAATGGAAGAATGCGACAACAGCTGGATACATTGCCCAATGCTGAAAAAAGGGCAGTCGTTGCCATCGCTCGACTTAACGACCAGCAAGAGGGCGGACGATCGAAACGTTCATCGCGTGCCACAGATCTAGAGACCCTTTTTTGACGCAGCTGGCTGTGCCCGTGCACAGCCAGCTGCGCTATCTGTGGCACGCGATGAACGTTTCGATCGTCCGCCCTCTTGCTGGTAGTTAAGTCGAGCGATGGCGACGGCTGCCCTTTTTCCAACATTGGGAAAGGGTTGCACCTCAAAGGGTTAAGCAAAAGACACTCAAGCGCATTCATAAAATCTGAAAAATATTGGGAATTTTGTCTTGTACGCATTAAGCTTTTTTTTTAATGAACTCCCTTCTTTTTGATGAACATTTTCTCGTTTTTCTCCTTACGAATAAGCACTCCCATTCTCCCGCAAAAAGATAAAGAAGCAGGAACTGATAAATCAGAATGATGGATTATTGCATTATGGTTCCGAATTACGATAAAACCTCCAGTCTGGCATTCGGTCAACACCTGTTAAGTTATTCTCTTCTGCAACTTTTAAAGTTTCCCCGACGACCCGGAAAACCAGTAGTGCTTCGTTTCTCCTGTAACGTATTGAAAGCCGATATCGCTGTTTGCGGTGATTTATCAACGCCCCGTTCGAAATTATATGTACTACACGTACATGAAGAATTATTGCTTGCTGTGTGAAGTAAATATGACGGCAGTGGTAAATTGGGAGAAATGATGGGCAAATACGTCTTAAAAGAGAACATGTCCCAGCACATTTTTTTTTTATGATGTAGAACTGAGTGAAAAGTATTGAAAGGCTTAATTTTTTTCCTCTTTAAAGAATGATGGTTAGTAAAACTTTCCAATAAAATTAATAATTTTGGTTGGTATGCCTGCCCTGCATCAACAACTGTAAATAAGCATGAAGTTTACATAGGTGTTTACTATGAGCTATACCAGAAATTCAGTGATGGATTCAGAATTTTTCTGAGAGGTGATAGTTAAAAAAAAAGAACTAATTCAATCTTAAGAAAATGTGCAAGAAAGCAAAATGGCCTCTAAATAAATGCGCTTTGGAGGGGGGCTGAAGCCCATTCGATCATCGCTGGATCTGTTAGTGCATTTATCTTATTCAGAATGATGTGCGTTTGAGATAATGAAAACTTTGTAAAACAACTAAAAAAATTCTGGAGTGACTCAGTTCAACTTGCTGAGCAAATGATCTTTACCAAGTATTTAACTAAATTTGATCCGACTCAATCGAAAGTAGTGTTCCTACTTTACCGCATTTAAATAATTTGAGTGTATAGGTTAATATGCCTTTTCACAGCCCTGTAAAAAACTGTACGTGTACCAAAATCTAGACAGTACATAAGACAGTGACTTATAATACGTGTATCTAATTTGAGTTCAATCGAATGCACCAAACAACGCTAGTGCACTTTCAAAAATTGTCGTCTGTAGGTCGTTATGTATAAGGAATTTTGCAGTCCTATACAAAAACTATAAGCCCTACACACATCAAAGTCTGTACAAATTGTGTACCTATAATATACATACCCAATTTCCATTTATTCACATGCAACATTTATACACTGGTACATTTTAAATGATTTGCGTCCATAGGTCGTAAAATATAAGAATTACTTTTGGTTACCCAGTGAACAAACTATCAGCTCTACACACATCGAAACCAACGAAAGTCATATGACCGTGACCTATTATATGCAAACCCAATTTGCGCTCATTCGAATGCACCGCTTAGACGCTTGCGCACATTCTAAAATTTCCGTTATGGGTCTTATTCTTATGAAGCTTATGAGTCTTTACAAGATAATAATATTTTGTAGCACTCTAAACAAAAAGGATAAGTCCTGTGCACATCAAACTCAATACCGATAGTGAGAGGTAGTCCAAAATATATCTTTCCGGCGCGGTATAAGAAATCGATATTGATTTTTAAAATATGTGTTCCGCTTTAAAACATTAACTATAAAAATATTTTCAAATTAAATCTGGGAACTGTCCAGCTGTTCAAGATTCCTCCCCCCTCCCCCAAAAATATATCCTCATCGAACCTATACATATACTAACATTATTACGAAACAAGATTTTTTACATACTCAGATATTTGGCGGATGGTTACACTGTGGAAGAGGGATTCTGATTGTTTTAACTAAGTTAGTCTAACGGACACTGAGTGGCTTTAGCTAAATCTGTAGAAACTTGTAAAAGCACTAAAATAAAAATCTAAATTTTTATGCATAGATAAACTAATTAGGCTTACCTCTGAAATTTTCAACAAACTGAGAAAAACCCATTTTTTTGGTGTTTGATGTAATCCTTTTTTGAATGCATTGGCACATTGCAGAGCCTTCCGTGGTTCTTTCCTCTTCCGTAAATACGAGCTTCTCCGCTGGGCGGGTCTGACGGTCTGGCTTAGTCTTTCACACTCCTGCGCATATCCTTGACGCATGCATAAATTGACTGCGGAGCAATTACAAGTTTCATTCGTTCTGAATTGTTAACAAATACGTGTTGTTAAAATTCAAAGAATTTTGTTAAATCAATTTGGTTTGAATCAAACAAACTTTTTTTAAATCAACAAAACAAAGCTACCAAATTACTTAACCAAACAACTTTTGTTAAATTCAACAAAACACTTTATAGCGTGTATGAACTACCCCAAAAAGATCCCATGACCCAGTGCAGTGAGAGTTGACCGCTTGTTGTTTTCGTACCATTGGGCTACAAAACCATCGTACCATTGGGCTACAAGTGTGTTTTGTGATTTTCAAAAATGTTTGCGAAGTTTTCAAACATTTTAACCTACTAGTATACATCTGACTTGGACATTGATTCTAAGCAAATAATGAACATACATAGAAAAAAACTAGTTTTGTTATACTATGGTCGCATTATAGCTTACAATGTTCTGTCAATCACCCTGAAGGTTCAATTTCTAAGATGGCATGTTGGGGATTATGAAATAATAGGTAATACCGTATACGATTTCATGCCATCAACAAAAGTACTTTAAAACAAAGAGACGGAAAAAGTCTTTGAAAATCAACGAGGGAAAATTCGGATTCAACGCTTCAGGCAAGTAGATTAGCTTTGTCAAGCTAATTTAGCTCGAATTTTTTAAGTGTGAGCGTCAAATTTGTACTTATACACTCCATCATTTTAGTATTTGTACAGTATTTGTAAAATCCGATAACTCAAATGTATTTCTATTTCTCAATTGCTAAAAGACAAATTTTCTTCGATATTTATTTTTATTGCAATAGTCTATGATATAAACTTCCTCTGAACACTGCGAAGGAATATTACTAAACATTATAACGCTTAAAATCACTTTTAATTTCTTTTATTGAACGAATACAATAATTTTACGTAATCCTTTAAGCTTATATCATTTGTACAGAATACTAATTCAGGAATTTTTCTTAAAATAATAGATGAACTTTTTTTATATTACATAATCCTGAATAATCTTATTTCAGAGATAAAACAACCGGTACTCACATACATTAGAAATAACTTTTAATTAAATAAAAGTTGTGTAGGCGTTGTAAATGCAAATTCCTTTCATACAAACAAAGCATGTTGAGGTGGATTAAACTCGCTAATAATGGACTGGGTTTTAAGATCCTGAAACAAAAGAAAGTTTTCGCAAACAAAATTTTTAAGACGTAATAGACGACAAAAAATAAAATAAAAATAAAGTCTTAGTATAAAAGAATGTAAATTTCTTATTGAGTCAGGAGGAATTTCATCTAAAAAAACCCGTTTATAAATTTTAAGTAAACTTAGTTAAAAATCAACTGAGCAACCATTGACGTAAACTGGCATGTAACTTCGGGGAGGGGGGCAAGATGTTTCGCATTGTAGAAAATACTATTTTCAAACTGCTGAGATCTGATGAGATCTGATTTTTCTTGAATTTTGAGGGCAGTTACCCTTCCTTGCCCCTAGTATGTTACACCTTTGTGAGCAACCTATCCATTACTAACTTCGCTGCGTATTTTATTTGCAATTATAGACACGCACGCTGTTTGGTTACCATTTTATAAATATTAACTATTCAATGGAATTGCTACTAAATTTATTTAATTCATCTTAATTCCTTCAAAGTTTATGTTCGCACGCCAAAATATTATTAACAGAGAATCGAAAAATAAACAAACAAATAAATTCAATAAATGATTGTCATAACTTTAAAAACTACAAAATCCGCACTTTCTCTAATTTTAGCGATTTTTCGCTATTTTTAGCGATTTCGCTAACCAGTTCCTTTGATTTCCGAGAGTGAAGAAGTTAAGTGCTAGAAAAACTTGGGTATCATAACTGAGAGAGATGCCATTTTGATATGACTATCAGGCTTTATGAGAAAAATCGAGATTCCAAAACGTTTAAAACAGCTTTCCGAGATTACCCAATTTAATTATTTTTCACAAATAAAATAATTTCCTGTGCATAAAGTATTAATATAAGAGGAGCTGTTCCCAGAAAAACGAAATCTTTCGAATGCGAAAAGTTTCCGCAAACACTCGCAGATAAATTTCGCCAGCACGTTAACAAAAGAGAATCCAATTACGATGACAGCAGTAAACGTTTTGAAAACGCGTGAAATTTGTTTGAGTGCGACTGTGGAAATTTTTTGCATCGGAAAGATTCGGATGTGTGCTAACAAACCACAAGAATTCATGTATTCAGCAATTCAGTGGTCGTCCTATTCTAAGTGAACCGCTTTTCAACTTCATGCGCGTTTGATGTCATTTTTACGTGATGCATTTTAATTTGCAGAGTTAAATGTTGAAAAGCGTTTAATTGAGACAGTAAAACTGAATCAAGAGCAAGATACTTTCGCAAACATAATACCGATTGAGATTGGAGGATATGTACTTACGGATGGCTGAAGGTAATTTGAAGGATTTGCCTCCTGCGAAGGATATAAAATGCAAAACAGCAACAGTAGAATTGAAACAAGTGTGTATTTGAAACTTCAGATAGAAAATTTTCCTTTTGTTTAATAATTATGTATTTTTTTCCCGATTTGTATGTTTCCTATTTAACACACAGACCAAGAACACTGGACGTAACATTTTTTTCCGCTCAGCTGTTGAGTTGGTCATTGAGTGGCAACGAACACGTTGTTAATGTGGCAACCATAAGTTAAAATTGGAAAATAAACTCAGAAACGCATGAAATTTAATGTTGAGCATGTCCTTATTTATTTGTCATTTTCTGCCTATCTGCTTACGGATCTCTTATTACTGAAAAAAAAAAAATTAGACGTATTGTAGGTTAGGTAACAAATAACATAGAATTCTTACCCGTCTCGGTAATACGCAGCGAAGATCTTAAATCTTGATTTAGGAAAGATAATATCAGTGACTTACGTGAAATAAGATGAATCTTTCTTTTAATAAAACAAAGACAAAATTTATTTATAACCTTTATACATAAACGCGAACATCTACATCACGATAAATAACAAAACGAACCTAAACACAAGAAAAATAATAACGGAACTGCAGAGAATTCTGGCAAAAGACATCGTATTTTTTGGAGAGAGAGTTGAGTACTTCATGCATGATTACATGCTACACGCAGAGGCGCAGAGAGCGAAGTCGGTGCCCCGAGGATGAAATCTTGATGAGGCAGGGCCGGCCCAAGGGGTGTGGGGTGCGAATGTAGGCGATCGCCTAAGGCCCCGCGTTTAAAGAGGCCTCTCGCATGGGCAATTTTTTTTTGCTATCACATTAGACTGATCTTGGTAAAAGGTTGCGATATATTCCGAAAAAAGCTGAGAAATAAAGCTAATACGCTCTAGCTGTGCTAGTAGAAACTTACATAAGACGGTATAGTAAAAAAGCCCCACTCTTGCGGTTCGCCTGGGGCCCCGCACCCTCGAGCCGGCCCTGGTTCAGGGTCCCTTGGCTACCCACAAAACCTTTTGATCTCTTATTGCATCAATCACTTATTCCTTATTAAAACTGTTAATCATTTAAAAATACTTCAAATTAATAGTAATTGGAAAATAATTAATAGAATTAAAATTATTAATTTAAATGTATTATATTTTGATAAACTTCCATACTCTAAAAACAACCAACATTTTGTTTTGAAGGTTTTGTCACCTCCATAGAAAAATTGTATTTGGAACTTTAACAAGACTTTAGCATTGCATGTTTCCTCAGCATTGGAAAAATTGATATTGTTATTCTTACTTCCATTAAGGCAGGCAGACGAAAAAGAATTCGAAGTTCCAAAAAGAAATAAAGGTAAAATTAAGAATTTCTCTCTTAGAACTAAATAATCTCTTCCTAATAAAAGACTAAATTATACAAAACGCATCAAAATATATTTTATATTTCCCACATATGTAGAAAAAGTACTTCTCATAAATTAAGTTCTTGAGAGGTAAAGGAAAAATCATAAACGCATAAAGCACGAAACGTGCTTTTTTACACACAAATAATAACTAAGGAAAAACTTATTTTATGGGTTAAGACAAATGGCTATCTAAGCGATAAACGCTTGTAGATAAATTATACAAATCGTATAATAGTACTTCGTATTAGCATTCATATACTTGGGTAGAAAATATTAGTATTAGTTTACAAATTTGTTTTAAAAAAATTAAATCCATGCATGACGAATGAACGTTTGTTTTCTCGCATATTAACAATGGTAAAGGAAAAACTTGTTTTACAGGCAAGAAAAGAGGTCAATTTGCTTCCTCACTTATTAACAATCGTAAAGGAAAAACTTGTTTTACAGGCAAGAAAAGGGGTTAATTTGCTTCCTCACATATTAATAATGGTAAAGGAAAAACTTGTTTTACAGGCAAGAAAAGAGGTCAATTTGTTTTCTCGCATATTAACAATGGTAAAGGAAAAACTTGTTTTACAGGCAAGAAAAGGGGTCAATTTGCTTCCTCACATATTAATAATGGTAAAGGAAAAACTTGTTTTACAGGCAAGAAAAGAGGTCAATTTGTTTCCTCACACATTAACAAAGGTAAAGGAAAAACTTGTTTTATAGGCAAGAAAAAAAAAAAGTCAAATCTACTTATATAATACGCTAACGCATGCGGTACCAAAATCGACGATATTTCTACGTTGCGAACTGCAACATCTAGATGTAAACATTAGCGTAATAATAATAACGAATGTGTAAAAATTAAGGAAGTCTTTATTTTTTAAACGAAAACTTAAAATTTCGGAGGTTGAGTACACGCATATCTCTAAACTGGCAAAGCCTTTTCTTCCATAATTTAACAATGTGCCTTGAGAAAGAAAAAAAAAAAAAAATATATATATATATATATATATATATTATATATATATATATATATATATATATTATATATATATATATATATATATATATATATATATATATATATATATATATATATATATATATATATATATATATATATATATATATATATACACTGGTGTGCAAAAATTAAGGACGAAGTCGAAAAATTAGCATATCAGCTGAACGAAGAGGCAGAGCGGACAGAAAGACTAATCAGGAGATTAAGTAAGGTGATGTACGGTAGCACATGCGCAGATATGCAGGTAGACGTAATGGGGAGTGTCTGAGTAGTATAAAGCATGTTGTCGGTGTAAGATCAGTATTTCTGGCAAAGAGATTGCACGCCGTATAGCAGTTAAAATCACACTGAGTTGCTGCCTCAGCGAGAAATGGCGAATAATCAATCTGTTAGACGACATCTGGATGCTTTTACTCGAGGTCGAATCATTGGGAAGTTGGAGGAAGGCCGCAGTGTGACAAGTGTGGCTGCAGAGTTCGGAATTGCTCACAGCATCGTTTCACAACTTTGGAGACAATTTCAAACTACAGGAACAGCTATCCGGGTGTTTAGTAGTGGTCGTCCACGAGGAACCACACCCGCAGATGACCGGTATATTGCCTTACAGGCATGAAGAAACAGTCGGCAGACAGCGGGAGAAATCGCTAGACACACGACACAGGCGACTGGACGACCGATATCGCGTTTTACCATGGCCAGAAGACTGCACGGTGGTGGTCTGTATGCACGACGCCCTGTACGGTGTGTACCTCTAACGCCTGCCCATCGGAGAAGGCTTTTTCTGTGGTGCCGGGAGCACCGGAATTGGAGAGACAATGAATGGGGACGAGTACTCTTTACAGATGAGAGCAGATTCAGTGTGAGTAGCGATTCTCATCGCATACTCATCTGGAGAGAGCGGGGAAGCCGCAATCATCCCTCGAACATCATTGAAAGGGACAGGTATGGAGGTGGCGGTGTTCTCGTTTGGGGAGGCATCATGCTTGGTAGTCGTACAGACCTTCACATCTTCGACGCAGGTTCAGTCAACGGGACCCGTTATTGTAACGAGATTCTTCTTCCATATGTGCGTCTTTTTAGAGGCGCTATGGGTCCGCAGTTCCTTTTCATGGACGACAATGCACCATGTCATCGCACAGTAGCTGCCGAACAGCTCTTAGAGTGAGGATATTGAACGTATGGATTGGCCGGCACGATCTCCGGATCTCAATCCCATCGAGCATGTATGGGATGTTTTAAGCAGACGCTTGGCAGCTCGTACCTTACCACCAGTAACGATTCCGGAGCTTCGATTGGCGCTGCAAGACGAATGGGCAGCAATGCCTCAACAACTCATTGACACCCTCATTCACAGCATGGGCAGACGCTGTGAAACCTGCCTAGCAGTCAGGGGAGATCATATCCCCTATTAAAGACCGGATGTTTCTTGCTGCACACCCATCACAGGGATGTTTTGGCCTTCGGTCGCATTGCGCTCCATGCTACTTTTTCAATAAAGCTTCTTTTTATCCCTCTGATTTCTCTTTTAGTAAGTGTTGCTTACATTACTCATGTCCTTACGTATTGGGGATCTTACGGTATTACATGTGTTGATTTGGAAAGCTTTTGTACAAAGTTATATTGAAAAAACCGTCTCGTCCTTAATTTTTGCACACCAGTGTATATATATATATATATATATATATATATATATATATATATATATATATATATATATCTTATATAATAAAATCCGAGAGTAAACAAATTTTATAGCTGGCTGGCTATGCATGTGTGTAGGTTTGTGACCTCCGATCTTCTTATGCGTGTGCCTTTCGATCGCATAGCGCCGGGACGGGTGGTCACAGACCTACCAAATTTTGTATATGGCTTCACTACGACATGCCTTGACTCACCTTGGAACGATTTTTTCGAAATTAGAATAAAAAAATATTTTGTTTTATATTTTATGCGATTTTCGGCATTTTTTTCTCGCATAATACATAATGTATAACGCCGGTAATTACACTAGCAATAAAATGATATTTGCATCATCCGATAGAGGAGAAAATTCTCTTTTCAAAACAGTTTGTTCTGACTTTGTAACATAATTTTCAGATTTTGGGGAATTTAAAAAAAAATATTTTTGATGATAATTTTCTTAAAAAACTTTAAAACTGTTGCATCTTGAATTCTATTCGTCATAACTTTTTGATATTTTGTCAAATGACGGAGCATGTATTTCGCCCTCTTTTAAAAGAAAAACGGGAGGAAAATATATATTAAGAGATTTTTTAAGAATTTTTAAGTTAAGAAGGATTTTGAATTCAATAGCAGTTGCTTAAAAATTGCTCCATCATATTTTGCAGTTTGGTTGTCTTGGAAACAGTAACAATGAATAGAATTGCTCGTTGAAAAAAAAACTACATTTAAACAAAACTCCCGAGTTTTTGTAAGTTACATAGATCTACGTCATTTTAATATAACGAGTTTCAAACACCTTTCGGAACTCAATCAGAATAACGGACTATCCCAAGCCAAAAATACGTCACACACGAAATAATGGGCAATATCGATACAAGGCTATTTCAGTCACATGTCGATAGAAAATACAAATACGTACCAATCAAATTTAAGGATGATTCTATTGTTGAAGTTGATTTGTTGAGGGTCACGTGTTGCTTGAAAAATGACTTCCGCGAATTCTCTTATTTCAGATCAATTGCAGAGTATAGCCATTTATTAAAATTTAAGATTACGTATCATTTTCGGATTTTCACTCTCGCATCCTGAAATGTATTAATCAGAACCATTTTTAAAAATTCTGTCAAGTAATAAACTGCACATTAAGGCCTTCATTCAAAGAGAAATAACTTAAAAATATAAATTAGGAGACTTTCTACAAATTTTAAATAATATTTTGAATTTAATGCTCCCCGGTTTTCAGTTTTCTCCAGATGTAAAGTGAATACGCGTTAGAACCCCTTGGAAAGTCCTACTACCAAGGCATTCCTCATCTTAGGAAGATAACCCTCGTGCAGGTTTTCCTTAATCACACACAATCTCACACAAGCTGCCCGGTTTCCATAGCAACAACAGGAGTGAAAAATTTTGCTGTAAAAGAAAGCATGAATATTAAAGGACGAGTATTATGTAGGAGTTCAAAGTTCGTTGCATTTTCTTTGGGTAACAACATAGTGCGCATGTGCAGCTTCGGATAAATTGAAAAGTCGGTTGCAGGACATACGAAGGAAAGACTGAAAAAGAGCTGCAGTAGCATTAAGATTTTAAGAATTTTAAAAACTCCTGTAAGGTAATGTTTATTTTTTTTTCTTTCGTAATAATACATTTTCATTTTCCTAAACTAAGAACTCTAAACATAAGCTTACCTTTCATTTCATTGTTGAATTTGGCAGCTTAAGCGGCAGTAATGGACAGAACCGTACTCATAAAAAAAAGTTTGGGAGGGGGTGGGGATCCAAACATTGGAAAAAGAAGAATTTTTCACAAAAATACTTTGTTTTAAAAATTGAAATTTCGGCAGGGGGAAGGAAGACCGGAACTCCCTTTCCCTTAATATATCCTTGGTAATGGATTATGCTACTATGGTAACAATTATGATAAATATGAAATTAGTTTTTTATGTTAAATTCTAATCTTTTACGAGAGCCAAAAAATTCATGAAACAGTGTTATATTTCACGTAGATATTTCTATGTCTGTAATATCAACAATATTTTTAGAGTTTTTATATGGAGAGTTTTACCAAGGTGTTCTGCAGAATGACTGAGATTACACATCGCTCAAGCTTTAGGAATTAGAACACAAAATAAAACAGTAGTCTGCACCATGTGACATTATTTTAGAACTAAACGAAAAATACGAAACTATCCTGCAGAAGCACTTTGAAAGCGAACAGATTTGTTTGCAAAACACTGTTTACGTTCTGTTTTATCTCAAATAAAGCTGACATAAATTTTGTATTATCATTTTGCAGTAACGGTGGCATTTCAAGTAAGTATCTGTTAGCAAAAGTTTATGTCACGAGTAAAAGAATTCTTCATATTTTGAAATTTCGTAAAAATTGAACTAATTTCACTAACATGAGTAAGAAAAAACATTTAATTCAATGCTTACGAAGAAGGGGTTCGCAGCTAGTACATATATATTTCTTGTTGTAAGAATCTTTTCTAGCTTTAGTCATGGCACACCGTTAATTTACACCGTCCATATCTACTTTTCTTGAAAAAGAAGACCCAATCACTAACACTCCTAACTTTTTGTCAAAATTGTGGATTATGCTAGCGAGAAATTGCCAAACTTTGATGTTATTGAAGTATTGAATCTTACATACGAATAAAATATGTTTAAATGAAGTGCATAAAAAATGTGCTCAATTTAATAGACGAAAATGGAAGTCGTGAAGGTTCTAACACTTTTTTTGTTGTCTTTGAAACAATTAGAACTCAACCCCCTCCCTTTTGTGTGTGTGGTTCAGGTTCTTCTCCAACATTACACATTGCAAACCACCATAAATTAAAATTTCAGCAAATGTCACCAAAAGTGTAAGAAATTACGTACGACTTTCAGTACAAATTTTTGAGCCAAATTTCCTGCACTACATTACTCCACCAAAACTAAATATATTAACGACTTTTGACGTTTGAAAACAAACTTACTCTTCCCCTTTATTTTTTTTAAATGCATAAGAAACAGACTTCTTGTATTCTTAGCTTCGTCATCTATTTATCTTAAGCAAGATAATGCATTCTTATTTGACTGACTGCTATTTCTTGCATTCTTTCGATACATAAATAAGCTATAAAAAATGGGTAAGAACTTATCCACTGCGAAAGTTTCTTAGATTGCCTGAGCAATCATATATTTCTAAATTTCTCTTATTTTTTTGGTTTCTCTATTTACGACCCTTACAAATCAGTTAAGTTTTTTTTCTTTTTTTTCCAGCTTCATTCAACAAAACAGAGACACTGATAGAAAGATTCTAACGAGACGACAGCTGGCTGTGCCGGCACAGCCAGCTGTCGTCAAAAAAGGGTCGCTAGATCTGTGACACGAGATGAACGTTTCGATTGTCCGCCCTCTTGCTGGTAGTTAAGTCGAGCGATGGCAACGTCTGCCCTTTTTTCAGCATTGAGCAATCTATGCAGCTGTTCTCGCATTCTTCCACTTTTCAGCAGATGTCAGTGCTGTTAAAAA
The DNA here is from genome assembly GCA_038373885.1 of Cheiracanthium punctorium. Taxonomy (NCBI): domain Eukaryota; kingdom Metazoa; phylum Arthropoda; class Arachnida; order Araneae; family Cheiracanthiidae; genus Cheiracanthium; species Cheiracanthium punctorium. The sequence continues at coordinate 752,995 of JAWZYV010014318.1, forward strand.
TAATCGTGACAATTTTTATTTTACGGGAAATGACGTGCTAAAAAGTAAAGGATTCTCTTGGAGCTCTGTCACCCGCAACTATTTTTATAGAAATCCAATCTATTCTTCGTGACTGGCAACAGTCAAAACGTCAGAGTTTGGTGTTCCCAGAGTGGGAACACTGCGGGTTAAAGGGTTAAGAGGACGGAAGAACTGATTAACCCATTTGTGCCTGGATGTTTTTGCGACTTTCTTCGATTTTTACTGATAACAGAAATGATAGATAAATTTCTGATGTCAACTTCTTGAACAAGGGATGATTTCTTTAAAATCATTATGCATAAAAATCGAAATATCAACATCCTACTGGGTCATGTTAAAATATTTTGTAGAGTTGAGCCTCAATACTCATGAATAAAGGCTAGGAAATATAAATAACGTTTTCGACTAATAGCGAAAATGCCGTCCCAAAAAAGGGACGCTAGGCATAAATGGGTTAACAAGCCTGAAGGATAGTGATTTTTGAACTTAGCTGAAAAAATGTTCAAAAAATCTATGAACGAACCATAGTATAATCGTACACATTCATTACTTGCACATGAACAGCTTTCTGAAGAAAATTGTGTCTCTTCTAAGTTACGGCACTTTTAGTTCGTAATACATCATCGATACGTTCAAGCTAGGATGCGTCTTCATCTTTCTTTCTACGGAGGAATCAATAACGGAATTCATTTGAATCAATACCCGACCTACATGGCAAGTTCCATCTCGCATCACTGCCAGTGACATTCTATAACACGTTCGCGTATAGACGCATCGTGCGTCCGAAAGGCCTTTAAGAGGAAGCAGCTATGCCGAAATGAATATTGGAGATGTCTAAAAATGCTCCATCATTGCTTTTTATATTTCGGGAGGGACTTATCCTGGAATTTCACTCAATATCGGGAGAGGAGGGTATTGATTTCCAGCGCATATCAGAGGCTGCATTCGAAACGACAAACTTGTTGCCCGAATTTTCGTAAGATAACTGGAATGCGTGTGTTTGGTGCTGTCAGTGGTTATCAGTTACATTTGACTTTACGAACAACTTCAGTTTATTTAGTTTCGTCGCCTAGGAGACGTGTTTGTTTACAATTCGCGAATGCGTTAACTTTCCTGAGGAGAGTTTTTAGCACATACTCAGTATAAAATCAACAGGATTTTTAAAAAAAAGAGTGGCCATAATTCAAGTGCACAGATCAAAATTTAGAAATTTCAACTTCATTTTTTTCAAAAGTATTTAGCAAGAGAATCTCAAATTTCGCTAATAATGGATTACATCAACTACAATTCAGCACTAAAACATGCATTTTTAAATTGACTAAAATGAAAAATACAAGAAAATGATTACCTTTGAAAAATTATGTACCTTCGTAGCATTTTCTAACGTACGCATTATTTTTTCGTCCTCGAAAAAATAATATTTGCAGCTTTAGAAAACGTAAAGTACTTTTCACAACAACATACTTTTCCATAACAACGGACGCCATTTGAAAACAACAACAGCGTGCAGCAAGTGTATCTTCTAAAGAACTGACGAAACCTTAGCAGAGATCGATTTCTTTCGTTTGAAACGAATCGCACTCAGTTTTGTATACGAACGCTCTAGTTTAAAAACTGTATGCACTCAGTTCCCTTTACGAACGCCTTAGATGGAAACTCAATGCACGAGTGTAACACGTTCGGCGTTTACGAATGCAGCCACTGTCGCTGACTTGTTTGTCCGTTCCGGTTTATCGGACTTCAAAGGTTTGTTTGTAATATAGTAAATTTAGGATTTTGCACGGATCGCTGGGAATGTCATTCGCTTCTTTTTACAATCAGATCAAGGAATTAGAAGTTTGTCTTATCTTCACTAGTGAGCTATAAAGTATCCTCACAAACCTCCTGAAGATATTGGGCATTTTACAGTTTTTCTAAAATAAAAATGTCCAGAACACAATTAAAAAAAAGAAGGATTCTCGTGGAGCTATGTCACCCGCAACTAATTTTTTGTTTTTTTTATAGAAATCAAATCTATTATTCTTTGTGCATTTTTTGACAGACTTTTTTCGATTCACTACATACATTCAACAAATATGTAAAATTTCAAAACTTTCCATTAATAACTTGAAATGAATTTGAGAAAATCAAGTTTGTTTACATTTAGTTTAACCTTTTGAGGCACAACGGCTCGGAATCCTTTTTTTTTTTTCAGAATTGGGGTCCAAAAAAAAAACGTCCCAACAACTGTGTTTTTCATAAAGGGTTCCGACATTTGGTTATTTAATTGACAGACTGTATATACAATTATAAACTGATATTTACAGAAAGTAAAATATCAGTTTATAATTATAAAGCACGGAATTTTCAGTCAAATGAGCAACAAATATTCAAAACTGAATTAGTAGTTAGTAAAGATATTATAAGTCATAAAGAGTGATCTTAACTTTTTCTGAGAACTCATGAAATAGATTTTTTTGCCCCAACAACTTAAAAATCTTATCAAATCAAATTTATTATCACGCATATTTGCCTTTGTGATAACCATTTGTATCCTTAAAAATCGAATATATATTGTACAACGTTTATGCCGCATGCCGGGTAAATGTGTAAGAACTTGAAAATTATAATCTTGTAATGATTTACATGTTTAGTTTTAATCCATAGTTAAGATTTAAAGCAGCTTTTTGTTTAATAAGAGTGCGCAGAAAATAATTAAGCTATTGCAATTAAGATATTTGCAATCAATTATGATAAATCTTTTATTCTCATTTATTCAACTAATTCCAGTTATTACGTTAAACAGGAAAGTTAAATAACGAGTAATAAAATTTTTTGTTGTTTGTTTTTCGCCTATTTTCATGCTTTTGATGTCCTAAATTCATGTAACCAGGAAATGCATCTAGTTTCTAAAAAAAATAAGAAGATTTTCTATTGTTGTACACAGTACATTGCTGACTAAAATTTCTGAGAAATAACAACATTCTACTCACATTTCCATATAATTCTTTCGAAACATAACTTTCCCTTAGTCGTATGTATGTAGAATTTTTCCACTTTAAGCTTTATAGATTTTGAAAAAAAGGAAGAAATGCGAAGCAATATTTGATATTTCTAACAAAGATGAAACACTTTTAAATCTTTTGTTCTTTCTCCCTTTTAAATAAAAGTAGATATGGAAGAATCTTGCGGTATATTTAGACCCCGTTATCTATTTAATTCACGCTGAAACATTTGACAGCTTATAACTTATTTTTCGCTGCTTGCGCGAGATTATCGAATGAATTTGCAGATGTGAGAGCGCGTGAAATATCCAAAAGAGAAAACTTTTTTAAAAATATGTGGAACATTGCTGTTTCTTAAAATATACGATTATAGTAATAGTCTAAGAGCTAGTGAAAAGCTACCTGTATGCATTTGACCAGACCTGGGTTTTTGTACATTGAGGCCCCTACACCTACCATACACGAGATGGAGAGTCACTAAGCCCAGAGTGGTGGACGCGGCGAGTGCGCATGTAAGGTAACGATTTTTGGCGAATTTTAAATTCATTTGACCATGTCTGCCGTTTGGAGATTTGAAAATATATTATTATTATTATCGGAAAGTAACAATGGCAGACCATTAGCACGCGGTTTACATTGTGGCAGACAGTTATGAAAGTGCTGAAAAAAATAAAATTTTGAAAGTAATTGACCAGATCTGCCATTGATATATTTTATTTATTAGGGTCTCAAAAACTTATATTCGTCACGGCAGACGTTTTTGTTGCGTACACACTTCAGCAGATAACAAGACTTAGCTACTACCTGGTCAGATCTATGTATAGACTGTCGTTGCTATGCATAGCTATCTTTCTTTTTTTCCCTATGTATCACTATTGTACTCATTCTAGCCTATAGTATTTTCTTTTATAGTTACTACCATTCAAATAATTCAGGGTTTATACCTGAGAGGGCGCTGTTAAGTTACCACCCTAACCATTGAAAAAATGCACGCATTTTACTCTATTTTAATACTATCCATTAAAAAAAAGCACTTAAAAAAGCGATAGTTGTACGATTTTCCCCTTATCTGAACCATGCATGGGCCATGAGCGGGCTTGCCCTGCATTTGGCGTCTTTTCTCCGTTCACCGGGTTGACATATTTGGCATTCAGCACAAAAGCCATATTGACGCGGAATTAACTTGACTTTCAAACGGCTTATTTGGCGCTGTCTTCGGGCCCTCGCATGGTGATCTAGACAATAAAATCAATAAAATGAATGTCTGATCTATATCAATAAAAATGAATGTCTGAAAATCTGCATGCGTGCGATGTCCAGAAAAAACGACTGGACGCAGAACTCTGAAAATTCGAACATATGAGCCCATTCCTTCGGTAATGTACACCTGAGGCTCAGAATTTTGAAATTTTAATTACTTTTTAAATTATTAATTAAAAACCGATTTTAGATCGTCTTGTTTGGCGAACTTTGGCCTCATGAAAAGATTTATGCTTGAAGTGAGTGGTAACCGCAAAAGTAAAAAACCGTTTTTTACGTTGCCATGCTTGGCGAGTTTCGCCTGAATGCTACTATAAAACAAATCGTTTGCATTTGAGAAGCATGAAATGGCACGAAAATTTCATCAGGTTTACGCCAAATCTATCAATCTCTATAATAATAAAAATGAATGTTTGTAAATCTGTCTGTGTGCAGTCTCCAGACAAATCTACTGCACACAGAACTCTGAAAATTTGAATATATAAGCCCATGAATGCCGATAATGTGCACCTGAGAATCAGAATTTTAAAATTTTAATTACTTTTTTTATTATTAATTAAAAACTGTTCTGAAACGGAAATTTTCTTACCCTGTGTTACGAATTTTGGGAAGCAAACAGCTGTTCTGGGGTTTAAAATAGTTTAAAATTCGTATTCTATGCGTTAAATAGTTAAATTTTGCTTTTTGTTGCATTGATATGTAATGTTCTGGAAATCTCGGGTTCTATGGGTCGTAGGTCTTCGAAAACCTAATTTTGGGGACTTATTTTTAGCTCCAAATTTGGCGATATTTCTTTATTTGGCGCGTTTTTTATAATGGGGCCTTTTCATGAAATTATTTTATGGTATTTAATACGTTTAATGACCTAACATTTCCTAATTTTCAGAAATTTAAATCGAAAATTGCGGATTTTACATGACAATTTGCTTAATTGAATGAAATATTTAATAACTCCAGCAATTTTAATGTAAATTACACGATATTTCTGGGGGAAATATGTGACGGCCACGGCAGTGAGTTGTCTTTAGTGGTGCGTTTGTAAGTACGTACCTGAAACTCTGGAACCATTATCTGCACATTCTGTTATACAATTGCGGCCTAGAGTACTAATCTGGAGTTGCAGTTTACATGTCAGATTTTGTAAATCGCATAATTTAAGGGGTTCACGGGCAACGCCATGCGGGACTGCTAGTTTAGTAATAAAGTAAACTTTTCAATTTAACGTAATTGGGTAAAAAATAGCAAAATTGTACAGTAATTTTGATAATCATTTGTCATTTGAGAAATTTTAAATACTTACGCTGTGTACACGCGGGTATAGGTTGTTCTATATGTATATATATATTTTTTCGCGCCACCACTGAAGCAGGTCACAAGCCGCCACTATATAGATCTGACCAGGTAGTAGCTAAGTCTTGTTATCTGCTGAAGTGTGTACGCAACGAAAACGTCTGCCGTGACGAATTTAAGTTTTTGAGACCCTAATAAATAAAATATATCAATGGCAGATCTGGTCAATTACTTTCAAAGAACATGAGAATACTTTCAAAGTCATACAATTTGTGCCAGAAGTTTTTATCTTAGAATCATTCACAACTTTTGATTTTGGTTTGTCCGTCCATGCTTACAGTACAGTACAGTACCTACAGTAAGTATACATCGATTGCTTCGAAATTTAGATATGTTTTTGATACGTCATATACCCCATTGTAAAGAGTCTATATTTATAGGAACAAACAAAATACTCCATTTCATGAAGGTTTATAGGCATATTGTGTAAAGTGCATGTTGATTATTATAGGCATGCTTTTTAAAGTGCTTTTTAAAAACACATTCATGTACTCGAAACATATCAAAGAATAATTTTTTTTTGTTATGTTAACAAAAAATAATTTTTTTGTAATGTTTATTAAATATTTTTTTATGCTGATAGAAGGATGTTGAACCTCTTGTGAAATACATACTACACTGGTGTGCAAAACTTATGCAACAATGTAAATTTTAATCAGATAGCCGTGAAATTGTAAAAAGGGGTTCTTGCGATCAGTACAATGAACACACAATTCAGTAGTACGCTTAGTGAGGAGTGACGCTTAGTGAGTAACGTCCCGTAATTTTCAATCAATAGAGTTAAGTACTAACCTTTTGCAAAATAAATGTGCAGTGCTTTTATGAACCGAAAGTTTCGGTAAGTACAGCGGTAGTCAGGTATTCTCAGGTAGGCAGTGTGTAAGGAGCGAGTAAGAAACTCGCTGATCCATATATTTTTTATGTTTTTAGAGGACGGGTTAAATCTGTGCAATGAATACCACTGTCTTTATGTTAACCCTTTAACGCGCAGTGGTCCCGCTCTGGGATCACCAAACTCTGACGTTTGGACAGTTGCCACTCACGAAGAATAGATTTGACATCTATAAAAATAGTTGCGGCTGACATGGCTCCACGAGAATCCTTTACTTTTTAGCACGTCATTTCCGTAAAAAATGGTCACGATTCTTTTTAACAGCACTGACATCTGCTGAAAAAATGGAAGAACGCGAGAACAGCTGGATAGATTGCCCAATGCTGAAAAAAGGGCAGCCGTTGCCATCGCTCGACTTAACTACCAGCAAGATGGCGGACGATCGAAACGTTCATCGCGTGCCACAGATCTAGAGGACCCTTTTCTTGACGCAGCTGGCTGTGCGCGAGCACAGCCAGCTGTCGTCAAAAAAGGGTCTCTAGATCTGTGGCACGCGATGAACGTTTCGATCGTCCGCCATCTTGCTGGTAGTTAAGTCGAGCGATGGCAACGGCTGCCCTTTTTTCAGCATTGGGAAAGGGTTGCGCCTCAAAGGGTTAAATGGTTAATTGTTATGTTGGTTTTTCTTGACAAAGTATTTGTCCCTCTGAGATTTTAATTTTAAATGCTTTTTAACTTATAATTTATGCTTTTAGTCACCATTATCTGAATAAATGTTTTATTCTAGCTAAAATGACTTTGTCTTCTTCTGCAATCAACCAAGAGCATTGCGTGGTAATAATTCCATTGTTCTTCCAATGGAAGTAATTTTCATAAGCAGTTTACGGGCCGTCGGCCCAATACTGTCACTTGTATTGAAATAATTTGATTTGTTCAGCAATAAATTATTCGAACACTTGGAATTGTATAGTATAATTGCTATATTATAAGTATAATATTATAGAACGTATAATGCATATGCAATAATACAGTGTACGTTCTATAATATAATACGTTAAAGGAAAACGGTGCTTGATAACATCTTGAAAAATGACAAACATACTTGATATTATCTTGAAAAATAATATCACGACATGTATCCCTAAATAAGTCTGATGCAAAGTAATGATTGATTGTGCGCGGGCACAGCCAGCTGTCGTCAAAAAAGGGTCTCTAGGTCTGTGGCACTCGATGAATGTTTCGATCGTCCGCCCTCTTGCTGGTCGTTAAGTCGAGCGACGGCAACGGCTGCCCTTTTTTCAGCATTGGGCAAACTATCCAGCTGCTCTCGCGTTCTTTCATTTTTCAGCAGATGTCAGTGCTGTTAAAAATAATCGTGACCATTTTTTTACGGGCAATGACGCGCTAAAAACTAAAGGATTCTCGTGGAGCTATATCACCCGCAACTATTTTTATAGAAATCAAATCTATTCTTCGTGACTGGCAACAGACAGGATGTCAGAGTTTGGTGTCCTCACAGCGGGGACACCGCGCGTTAAAGGGATAACCTAAGTAAGTGTTTCATCTTGGATTGCAGATAAGCCAATAGATTATCGGCACTTTCACATTCCACTTTGCCTTGTAAACATGCAACTTACATTAAATTTACTTGGATATCTCATTAATTGATGCAAATTACAGCAATACTACATACATGCTTGGAATTAATTTTTGACAGCTCCCTTAAGTCAGAAAACTTCGCACTTTCACCATTAAATGAACGTCTTTCTTTCCACATATTTTTTTGTGCGTTGATTAATAAACCTCCTCCCAAAAATAATCTGATAAACGAATGTCTCGGTTTTCCTTCATATTTAGAAAAAAAAAAGAAATAAAGAAAAAGAAACGCCTTCAACGAAATATGACATTTTAAACAACATTCGCACTTTTCCATGCTTTCAAAAATAGAGATGAAAGATCGTCTTCATTCTTAAAAATTTCATCCTATTTCCTTTTGTCCATTTATCTCAAAGTGGAATATATTTTCATTTATCAATCTTGCAACTTCCCTCCTGGCCATTGTTTTATATTATGACACCATGAGAGAGAAAAATGACAGGAGATGGAACAGCTCCTCTTTGAAAAATCTTGAGATTCAATGGAAGTTATATAAAAAATAATATTGTTTATGTTTTATAAAAGAATGAGAGTGTTTACATGTATATATCAGATTCATATTAAACTTATTATTTTTTTTGAGTGACCGTTGCAAAGCTTTTAAGCTATATAAAAAGCACACTTGACCTTTTCAAATAAATAAAGTAATAATAATAAATTACATTAATAATTTTCCCTGAATTAATTTTCAACTAAAAGGACATTTCGATTTCTTTTTCCTTCATTTTTTTACTGCGCTGTTTAACGATTCAGATGATGCATAAAACTTGTTTTTAGAATGAAATTTATTGCAGTTGATGTCGCTGGGAATTAGGACCATAGGGATAGGCTTGCCAACTTCTATTCACGGATTTGCAGGACTTTCCCAGTTAAAATTCGGGATGTGACTAAAAAAAGCGGGATCCAGCTAACTATTTACAGGAAGGCGATAAAGATAATTAAAACCATATTTAAACGTTACATTTTAAATAGTTTCATTGAATATTATGTTTTACTTTGGCATAAATGTACATGCAACAGAGTTAATAAAAGTGGAAACAATCAGGTAAACTAATGAAAATTTAACATTAACTACTACGGAATCTTCCATCTCTGTAATCAGAACAAATAGTAGTACCATTTGCAACTGAACTAAATAAACTTTTTAATTCCTTTTACAAATAAAAACAAAACCTTTTTACTTAGAACTTAAGAAATAATTAAAACAACCTATAAGTAGGTATGAATAATATACCTTTGTAAGAAAAAGTTCTTAGTCTTAAATTACAAACCTTAACCAAGATTATGATAGTTATCGATTTGGACAAACAATATTAGATACATTAAACCACTATTTTACTTAAAATAATAATATTAAATATTTAGAAAAGAAACTTAATGTTTAAAATTTCTTCTAAAATATTTATAATTTACCAAATTATGAAATTACGTATTCTATTAAAAAAACGGGACATTTGACGTCCCACATACACTTTTCGCTGGACGTGTCCTCTAAATCCCTAAAAACGGGAAGACCCGGCTCTCGGGGGATGGTGAGCATCTCTACACATGGTGGGGTGGGGCGGGGGTCCTGCAGATGTAATGCACCCGTTCCCTACCTTCAGAGGCCCGCCAAATCAAAAGTACCTATTACTGTATTATTTACTGTAACTTAAGAAAGTGTAAATCCTGCAAAAAATGCCTCATAAAATGAATATTAAATTTGTTACGATATAGTTTAAACTGAAAAGTGTAGTATTGACAGAGAGATTGAGCCGAAAATAATAAAGTAATACATTGTATATATTTGAAATGAATATAGACATCATACTTTCAAATACGTACCACCGATGTTTTTCTTTGAAAATAAGTATGCCAAAAAGGTACCATTCTGAAACTAGGATAGTTTAAATGAGGGGAGGAGGGAAGGGAAAGAAAAGAAATTGTTGCATCAACAGAATCAGTTTAGGAGTAAAAACATGTGTTTAAGAATAGTTTCTCATTTAAAAAATAACACTTATAGCTTCTTTCTGATAGATTCTTTATAGCTGAAAATCTTCAACGATAAAAAGCTAGCTGTATTCAGTTAAAAAAAAAAAAGACAAATATTGTATAGAAAACCTATTCGTTGATGCGATTTAAAAAAAACAGTATTTTTGAAGAAAAATACGAAGTGAAAAATGATCTGCAGAAATATATTTGTGTTTTCATAGCAAGAGTTCTTTTCCTCAAATGGCATCATTAGAAGACACAGTTACTTTAATAAGGCTAGGTTTGGTTGAGTTGAGTTGTTTGTAAAGGCCAATTACGTACACAAGATATAGGCTTGAAATGATAAGCTGAAGCTAAAAGATGTTGGTATACAATGTTAGATCCATGACAATTTATAAATACTAGTCGTCGATATTCCACCGTAATTCATTAAATTTTAAATTTGAACGTTATTGAGGCTCTTTTGTCAAAAAGAATACCTTTATAATCATTGCATATAATTTTTTTAAAAAAATTTTTATATTACGTCAGCTGCGTGCGGTGCGACTATAAATACGTCATTATGCATTAATTTTGAATTATTTGAAAAGTACATCAGTGGTTAAACATAAAGTATTAGATCCGGAACAAAAATTCACACACCACATGATCAATTAAATTGCGCAGATCCATTAAATAATAAATGTACTCATATTTCTGAGACCACGAATAATAAATAGGCAACAATATGTCAATTCACTTAGTCGCCATTTTAATCATGTGATAAATGGAAACGGGAGATATTCCAAATGAAACACAACACAAAAACTCAGTCTAAAACTATTTTGCTTCAACGGTCGGGTTGACAGAACAATTTAATTTCAAAGAGCAAAATGCGGCTTTCATTAATAAGCCAACTAAATCAATAATACCAAGCTATCAAAAATAAAATTTAGAACCTCATGCAGTGCATAAAAAAAACAGTTACTTCATATTTACGCTGGGGCCACTGAGTTTCACAACTGGAGTGAGGACTCCCACATGATTTTAATGGCAGCATAGGAGCCTACGCGGAGAGATTATGACGAGCAAATGAGGCAAACATTGCCATGGATTGCATACACGTTGTTATGCCGGCATTGTGCAGCACTGAGATAATTTCGCTTTTTGCAAATTTCTTTGGAATACTATCTCTTTAGTATTGTTGTAATCAGTGGCGTAGCTACGGGGACCATAACCCCCCATGAGGAAATTTTTGGTTACTCAAAATGTATCTTCTTCACAAACGCACAGCATATATATATATATATATATATATATATATATATATATATATATATATATTATGCTGAGCTATTACATGTCATAGCATATCATCATACATATATCTGATTATCACTATAGTATATATATATATATATATATATATATATTATATATATATATATATATAATATACTAATATATATATATATATATATAGTTGAACTTTAATTAAAAATACAACAAAATTATAGTTGCTTCACATGCTATCCAGCGATTATTAATATATCCGATTATTTATATATGCATTTTACATTTTTTTGTTGTTTTAACAATGACTGGCTTGGGGGGTTTTTTCTATATAAATTTTCTATATATATATATATATATATATATACATATGAGTTACAGTTGTCATAACTGCCACCCACCCATGAACAATTTCTCGCTACGCCACTGGTTGTAATCTAATACTGTTATTTCAAAATTGGCACAATAATGGAACCATCGCCCGACTTGGCGAAAACTATTGCGTGTCAATTTACTTCTCTATATTTTTTACAGTGTATGAGCATATTATACACAAATTTTATCATTGTGCGCTGCTTCTTCATATGAACTTTAAGTATGCCAAATCTCACATTCCTCCGTTCACGCAATGTGCTGTAAAAGAGGTACAAAGATTTTAATTCACGTATATATACAGTATCTCCGCTAAAGTCCGTTGTTACCCAAATAATTTCTGAACGGCAAGAGCTAAATTACAAAAGTGGGATTATAGGTATAGTAAAGTGGCATGCGCTACGCAAAAAATCCTCTTACAGTCCTACCTGGTGGCTAAATTTGAAGTTAACGTTCTTATCTCAAAAACGGTAAGCGATACTGAAAAAAAAAAATCGATTACAAAATAGTTCAGCCTCACCGATTTATTAAGAAAAGTCATCTTGAGCTTAATGTTAAAAATTGAAGGCATAAAATGCAAGGCGTAGAAACTTATTATTGATGCTTTTGCCAACGTGTCATGAGCCATATTGTACGACTTGCAGCGGGTTTGGTATACCAACGTCCATAAATGCATTGTTTATGATGGAAAACAGTTTCAGCATGAAGGATAAATGAGCTTAACGTCAGGTAATGCAGTTTTGTAAAATTTGACCAAACGTATGTGCATTTTATGCCTTCCATCCGTTTGTGCTAATTATTTTGCAAATTATTGGGTGTCATGTCCAGATTGAGGTATCTTTTCTTAGTAAATCGAAGATGCTGAACAACTTCGTAATTGACTTTTATTCTGTACCTTGTACCGTTTTTGAGATAAGAAGGTCATTCCAAATTAAGCCACTAGATAGTGCTGTAAGCGGTTTCTTTGCGTACCGCATGACAACTTTACTACACCTAGACCCTACTTTTATAGCTCTTGCCGTTCAGAAATTAGTGGTGTGACAACAGACTTTAGCTCGCACACAGTATATAGATTTTTCACTCTTGAAACATTTTCTACGATTCATACATAAGTTGTTGTATGCATCGTAAATAATTTCTCAGTTTTCAATATAAGTCGATTCAAACACGGCCGTAGCCAGCAAAAAAATTCAATCGTACAAGAAGCAATTCATTGCCATCCTGGAAAATTTCATTACAAATTTAAGGTTTTGTTTGGTCTAGAAATGAAGTAAAGGTTTGGCCAGATTTTATGCTGTAATAACATTGGAAAAACTTTTGAAAAATTATCTACAACAACGTTTCTGAACCTGTGGGGCGCGCCCCTCAAGGGGAGCGCAGAGCGTTTGCAGGGGGGGGGGGCGATAAAAACCAAAGAACAAGCAGTGATGCATGTTTTTAAAAAATCATCTTATTTATTCTCATCTTTACTCAAAAATATATCCATTTTCGCTTAAAATGTTCATTCATACGTTACTGATAACATTATTTTGTAGAAAATTCGACTCAATGCTCATTGTTAAAGATTAAAAAACTGAATGTATGCTGAAAAATGTGAGAGGGGGGGGGCGCCACCGTAAGTTAACCTTTGTTGGGGGGGGGTCGCGACGTTAAAAGGTTGAGAACAGCTGATCTACAATATAGTAATCAAAATCTGCTATCCTTGGTCTTAACTCCCTGGGAGAATTCTTTGTTTTACGACTATTATAGCGGTATTCCTGAAACGCCGTGACTCTACCAATTAGGTAATCTTAATCGGCTGTTTGACTGTCAGAGATAACGTAAAAATTGTATTGGCCGGATGGCATGGAAACGTTTGCATTTGCCATGGTAACTACCATTTTTCTTGCTAACCTTTAAGGTAACTTTCTTTGCTGAGCTAACTCACAGGTTCAATGTTGTGGTACAGCCAGCTGTATCAAACTCTCACACTGTATCAAGTTGTTAAGCTGTGCGGCATGAGACTGGTGATTCGATTGACCAGCATGTTGCTGGTGGTTAAATCAAGCGATGGCAATGGCTGTACATTTTATGCGTTGGGAAGTACATCCAGTATTTGGAAGTAGTTGTTCTATATCGATGTGAAAATGGCTATGCTTCAAAGAGTTAACATTTTAAAAGTTTTAAAATCTCGAACGTGCCCAACCTATTACACATTATCATGCATTCAGAGAAGGGGATTAAATGAACTGAACTCTTTTTTTTTCCCCCCTGACAGAAAATAGAAACTAAAATTCAAAGTCTTTCATATAAACATCCTGACAGTGCCATACCTTAATTATTTAGGAACGGGAAATGCGTTGCTTACTGCCAGGTTTATAAATAGCTGTCTGGGATATTGAAAGCTACTGCAAAAATAGTTTCAAAAGCTCTTTGGAAAAAAAAAGTATATCTTCAGACACTCCTGGGATGATTCCAGGATATAAATTCTATCTGCGAAAAGGATCAGTGAGAGAGAAAAAACTCCGGCCATTCTTTTTATCATTTCAAGAGGAGATCCGGCGTCAGACAACAAAATATCGCGATCTCTTCACTTCCGTTCGAATGAAATGTATCGGAACAAGATTTGATGACTCTCTCTTTCCCTTTGCTTCGAAAATATTTTTCTTCGTTATTTTTCGAACATGTCATATTTGAGGACAGTAGCGGATCCAGAGAAGTGTAGATGGAAGAGCGACAAGTAGGAGCAATTTTCAACAAGTATTCGACAAGCACATTTTCAGAGATGGACCACTCTCTCTCTTTTTTTTAATCGAGTGATTTTTAATCTAAAACCCAAGTTTAACCTCTTCACTCTCATTAGAAAGATATAGAGCAAAAGACTCTCCTTCTATGACCGATGTTGTTTTCCAGAAGGTTCTTTAAGTGTTCCGCTTTAGCGTAGCGTTGCATTTCCGTATTGCTGGGATTTCTGTGGACCATTCACACAGTTTTTTGGGCAATATTTACGTAAACCAGAGAGAGTCAGACGGAAAAAATGTTATTATTTAACTTTTTTTCCAACGGCCGAGTCAGCTACCAACAGGCTTGACTGCTACGAGGGCCAGAGATGATGGTCATTGTGTGGTAGGGTGGCTCGTAGCAGGCAGGCCAACGTTTCACCCTATGAGTGGTATCCTGACTTTGATCCAATTCCAGAAGAGAGACCTAGCACCTGAAATTGGCATCCAGAAGTATCGTTTAAACATGGAAGACATTGGAGCCACGAACAGATTGTACGTGCATCGCTCCCTTTAGCGCAACCCTAGTAGCACAACTAGTTCAAAAAACGTTTAAATTACGTTGGAAACACGTTTTTTGACGTTAAAAATCGTGTTTCAAACGTCTTTTGGACTAATTGTGCTACTAGGGAAGCAGTTCGCACCACTTCAGTCAAGGAAGATGTCAACCCTCCCAATCGCTGGCGAAAGCCGGTGCTGCTTCATTTTCGGTGTTCAAATGAAGACCGAATTCAACCGACTGATCCACTGCCAGACTAAAAATTTAAAATAAGATATATCATGCCGAAAGAACAAAACATTTATAAAACACTTTTCAATGCGATCCTCTTTGTGATTACTTTACTCATTAATGAGCGATTATCTTGCCTGCTCCCTCCAAAGCAGACTCGAGGGAAACATATCATTTTCTGCGCCCATTGTTGCTTCTTGGCCCAGTTCCATGAATGCCTGACTTGCCAGAGTATTGCATAATTGTGGTAACGGCGATTCTGCAATAGTTTGCGAAGGCGCGGCGGAAGCTACCATGATAAAGCAAACGCAGAACTAAATGATTATTTATTTACTAGCTGAAGAACCCGTCCTCGACGGGTTAGTGAATGCAAATTTCCAAAAAGCAAGAACTTTCGTCAGCATTGTAGGAGTACACAGAATGAATGTAGTATGTTGCCAAAGTAAAGAAAGCGAAGTTATAATTTTTATGTATTGTTAAAATATTACAGGTTAGAGAGTAACTAAGTAATACCATTTGATTCGCTTTAGTCGTAATTATGGGATGCGCGAATGAATATTTACACATACTGAAATAATTTTCGCAAAATCTCAAAATTTAATCAACATTTTGAAAAATTGGAAGCCTAGAATTTAAGTTGAGTGACAACCTATCCTGTCACCCAAATTCGTTTCATTCCCTGCAGTCTTTATTTCGTGATGCTGGAACAATTTTCAGCATTTTAAAACGATTTTCGCAAAATCTCAAAATGTAATCAAAATATTTTTTAAATTCAACGCCTATAAATTAAGATTAGCAACTACCTATCATATCACTAAATTTCGTATCATTCGTATAAGTCGTTATTACGTGAAGTTTGAAGAAATCATCATTGAATGTATTTTGAGAGAATTTTCACAAAATCTCAAAATCTAATAAAAATGTTTAAAAAATTGGACTCCTATAGTTTATGTTGAGCAACCATCTATCGTGTGACCCAATTTCATATCATTCACTTTAGTCGCTATTACGTAATGCGGGAACAAAGATTCACTCAGTTTTAAACGATTTTCACAAAATCTCGAAATTTGATCGATTTTTTTAAATTAGATGCTTATAGTTTAAGGTGAGTGACCACCTATCATTTCACCAAATATCATTTTTTCACCTTTGCAGTTATTACGTGATGTGCGAACACAAATTTACGCAGTTTGAAATGATTTTCGCAAAATCTCAAAATCCAATCAGGATTTTTTAAAAATTGGACGCCTATGTTTTAAGTTGAGTGACTACCTATCATGACACTCAATTTCATATCATTCGCTTCAGTCGATTTTACGTGATGCTTGAACACAAATTTACGTAGTCTGAAAGGATTTTCGCAAAATCTCAAAATCCAATCAAAATTTTTTAAAAATTGAACGCCTATGTTTTAAGTTGAGTGACCACCTATCATGACACCCAATTTCATATCATTCGCTTCAGTCGTGTTTACGTGATGCTTAAATAAAAAAAGCGTCACGGACAGAATGACAGACAGACAAACTTTTTTTTGAGGGTCGCATCGGATTCCCGGGTGCTTGAAACGGATAGAAATCGCAAAATTTTTGAATTCCAAGAAATGTACAGACAAAAGTCTAATTTTATTTATATAGATATCAATTCTCTTAAAATCAGAAGCTGTGAGATTTATTTTATTTTGACCTACAAAAGGAGTGCGATCTATAATGCACTTTTTTGAAGGAGATCATTCTTTTATAAACTTACATATTATATACATAATTTTATTATTTAAAATCAGTATGTGGTCACAAAATTAGGCTTCATTTCTGAAGTAAAAATTGATAATACTCAGTTTACAGAATTCAATTCACAATACAATACCGTAATGCAGCACGATGCCCAACTTTAAGGAGGTTTCACTTCTTTTACAAAGCTGGATAACGCCAGTCGTACATACTAATGGCGCAAGATGCCACTGGGTAACAGTGGTATACGGTTACGATGCAGCCGCCGAATAAAATACAATATTCACAACATTTGTATCTACAACTGGTCGCCGGAGGCGGCTTCTTAATAAATCTTCGCCTACTTACTAAATCTTCGGTTCGCCTTCTTAATAAATCTTGTTCGGAAAGAATCCTGTTCCTCACCGGCTTCCTTGGCACTGAAATCTCTCAGATTCTGATTGGAATTTAAAATTAAGATGTTTTCAAACATGAGCAGCCCTACGGTAAGTGTCGCCCCCTGCTAATATAAAAAAGACTCCCCCTTTTAATGCTCCACTTAGTTTTTGAGTTCGAAGTGACGCCCCTTCGAAGCCGGCGCCCAGATGCAATGCTTAACTGTGTCGGGCCGCCCCTGGTTACAAAAATAAGATGGTTAAATGATAAAAACCTCCAAAACGGAACAAATACTTTCGTCCTATATTAATTCTGAAGAGCTTCTGGATATATTGGCCTTTATCAAAAAACGGAAAGAGAAAAAAAGTAAGAAAATCTGAAACACTTTCAGATTTTAAATACGCACTAAAGTGCTATATATTAAAAGCGTATTATAATCCATGGGTTTTCTCTATTTTCTTTTCTTATTCCATTAAGTTGGAAAGTATATCATTATTCATGAGTGTGATTAAACAAAATTAAAATTGATATTTATTTATTTATTAAAATTGATAATTATTTCTAATATCCTTTTCCTGGATAGAAATAGATGGAGAAAAGCTGCGTAGAAAAATGAACAATTCCAACTGAATGAAAGTTTCAAAAACTTATTCTGGTGTATTCATAATCGAAGTAGCAGACGATAAAATTACGATAAATTGCGCCAAGCGTTAGAGTCATCTCCTCAAAATCGCACATCAACCATTTTATTTTTCGCCCAATTAAAAAGTTGCACATTTTAATCTCGGAAAATTTCCAAATCCTATTTTTTTTTTTAGTATAAAACATTTCATTACTGCTCTGATTTCACATGCACACGATATTTTAGTTACAAAATAACCTTACAAATAATCTAAACAAAAAAAATCGTTTTTCTTTTATCTTTACTTCAAGAGTCTGAATCATTTAATAAACTTGCCAAATATGCCAACCTAGATATACTTCGCTTTTTCCACTGCAGGGTTACAGTTGTTAAATGGCGGAGATAACAAATTAGCCTTTTGCGACACGTTTTTTATCGAGATCTCCTAGAATAATTCGAATTTCGAAAAAATCGCTTCGAGGTATGTCGGGACCCGTCCTGGTAAATTTCCATACAAAATTGGTAGGTCTAGGATCACCCGTCTAGGAGCTACGCGAGACACAGACAAACGGACTAACATTTAACAGTCTGCTTTACTTATATAAATAGATGACGATGACACACAAGATTTATTTCATGCGGTAATAGATTTTCAGTGTTTTTAAATTCACGCTAAATACAAGCTCTTAGTAAAATTTCAAACTCGTATTAAAATATTAAATTCATGTTACATAAAAATAACGAACTCAAAGCCACATTGTCTGGCGTAAATATACACACTCGTGATAAATATAAACTTAATAATTTATCATCTCAAGATAGAACATTTTTTTCTTTTTTTATTCATTTGTTACTAAGGCAACCGCATAAACACTAAGTGAAAGAAATAATTAAAATTTAGTTCTCGCGCTTATAAATCTCGTACGCATGATATGGAAGATGCAGTAACCGCCAAAACTGGCTAGCAGTCATCGCAGGAAATATTTTAATATTTAACCGCTTGGTGTGCTGCAGGTCACTCGATTTCCAATGTTTACACATTTGAAAGGTAGTTTGGAGAACTCAAATCACAGCAAGCAACCACGGAGAATGTTCTCTCCTACAGTCGAACTCTGAGACTGTAGTCATGGATCAGAACTCAAGGATGTGAATCACTATAATAAAAGTCCGACAGCAGGGACTCTGATCCAGGCAGGGAGAAAATATACTGAAGTATTTTTTTAGTTAAGAATGCAATATTATGCAAAAGTTTGGATTCTACACCAGTTTTAGTCACGTTTATGCCCATTCATATTTTCCATCTTGGTTGCAGCTGTAAAGTGTTGATATGCCTTTCCGATAGCTACTCTTTACGAAATTTTAAACAAGAAAAACAAATATTGCCGACGCAAGAATTATGATACAGACATATGAAACGAGAAAAAGAAATAAAATCGACTTATGGATTATGATGCACTTTTCAACATAAGGAAATAAAACAACAACAACAACAACAACAACAACAAAAAACAGTGATGATGCATAGATTATGATGCATTTTTCAGCAGGATGAAAAAGACATGGAAAGCACACAAGTGTGTAGTGAATCTGAAAAAGAAGAAACTTAAAAAGAAAAAGGATTTATTTTATATTTTCGACCTATATGTAACTGTTTGGCAACATTATCAGCAGAGAGTATTTGACGTACGCTGTTTATATATTTAATTATGCGGAATTTTTTAAACTTCAAAAGGTTTCTGAAGAAAGGTGCTGATGTCGAGCAGTCTCATTAATAAGTTGAAAGGCATGACAACAGAATTTCAGAAAATTCTGAAGCATCATTTTTTTTTAAACCGATCCAATGGAAATGAACGATAACTTGCCGTAATTCTGGAAAGATAAATCTGAGATACTATTTCCATGCTTTTCGTTTTGAAAGTGTACATGATTAATAAAGTTTAACTAATTCAAAAAAAACATCTCATAATATAAAATGGATTTTGATTTTATTGCTAAACACGCAATCGGGTTTACTGTGTAATTAGCTACCATGTGTTGTACAAATCAGCTAGGGGGAACAGAAAAAAGTGTGGCGAGCGAGCAATGCGTGATAGGATCACGAAATGATCCCAAAATACTTTAGTCTAAGAGCCAGTGACCACCAGACCTTCGTCCTAGTATAAAAGCTGAAACTTTCTCTGCGCATAACCCCCAACAGAGGTAGGAACCATCGGCCACTCTAAAGTTTGGAGGACCGTGGCTTTGGCAGGTAACAGGTGGCAAAGGTGTGTGAAATTGCAGACTATTTTCGTCATTTCATAAAATATTCATTTTTTATAGGTTCTTCTTCGCAACACTAGAAATCACTTGATCCCTTGCCAGACACTTTTCCATCGTGGCAAACCCCCGCCAGACAATCTCTAAGTCATGGAAAACGGTTGTGTTCGTAAACTCCCGCGACGAAGTACGTCAAGCTGTCACAAAGTGTCAAGTACATTTTATACTGCTACTTCTGAACTTTCTTACGATGCTGCAGCACGCTCGTCATAGAATTATGTTTTCCGTGACCTTGAGGTTGTCTGGCGGAGGTTTTCCACGATGGAAAAGTGTCTGGCAAGGGATCAGGTGATTTCTAGTACTGCGAAGAAGAACCTATAAAAAAAATGAAGCTTTATGAAATGACGAAAATTTTCCGCAATTTTATACACCTTTGCCACCTGTTACCTGCCAAAGCCACGATCCTCCAAACTTTAGAGTGGCCGATGGTTCCTACTTCTGTTGGGGAATATGCGCAGAGAAAGTTTCAGCTTTTATACTATGACGAAGGTCTGGCGGCCGCGGGCTCTTGCTCTACTTGCAAAAGCGATTCTCGGGCATTCTTACGCATTATAGAGCAGGGCCACCGGCCTCCTAGCTTGTATGTTAATTTTGTGTTGTTGGTATTAGATCCTTTGTTCTTGACAGGTGTTTCGGGAACCCCAAGGAGTTCTTGAAAATAATGTACTGCTCTCACACAACGACCATACTGGAGGTTCGCCAATTTATTTCGGATTTTATAGAGGGTTTCCAATAGGGATGGATCCACGCGAGACGAAAAATCGACGTCTTGCGTCTCGCTTAACAGCCTAAAAGTTTTGTCTCGTCTCTCCAAATTCCTATATCGTAATGTTAAAAATTTCTGTCTCGCCTCGCAAAAAAAAAAATCGTCTCGCGCCCATCCCTAGTTTCAGAGGAGAAAAAACTGGGAAATCACAGAAATAGACGAGCGTCTCTGAAATGCATTTAACTAATGACTGCTCGTGTAATTTAATACGTAGAAATATTTAGGTATCTCCTCAATAAATCTGTTCATGCCACACTTACACTATTCCAAAACACGCATTGTATAGCTTATAGCAACAACATCTATAAAACTGTGACAATCTATGCCTATTTACGGCTATTTTAGGAGCGGGCGAGCATACAAACTGAAATCATAAACACTGTCGGAAAACGTTAAACAATAAACATTTTTTAATGACGTTTAAGGTGAAAGAAGATCTAGAATAAATGTAGACATAAATGGCTATTTTAAAGTTAAGGTCTATGGCTGTAATATTATGTGTTACACATAAATGGTTACTTTTAAAGTTAATGACTATGGCTTTAATATTATGTGTTTACACAGTTTAATATCTTTTAATATTTAAAAAAATAGAGAAAATGCTCTTTTTACTTCTCCATTTATAAACGGCTGCATGGGATGTAAAAAGCTGTTGAAAAAAAAAAGAAAAAGAAAAGGAATTTGAAGAGCTTCCGTACTTGGGTAAAGAAAAACTTTCAGACATATCCAGGATTACTCTGAAATAGAAATTCTATCTACGGAAAAGATCAAAGATAGGAAAAAAAAGGATTTCGGTCATTCTTCCATCATTTTAAGAGGAGATTCGGCGACAGACAACAAAATATTGCGATCTCTGCACTTCCGTTCGAATTAAATGTATCGGAACGATTTCTCCACAACGCCTTTCTTTCATTCGAAAGTATTTCTCTTTTATTTTTTGAAAATGAAGTTCTGAAGAGAGAAACAGAACTTTTTAAATGCATGGTCAATAGACGGAAGCTTTGTCTACTCTAGTATTGGGGAAGGAGGCAACTAATGTCACTGATTGCTTCGTTTGAAGTTACTTGTGTTCTTAACAAGGAAATAGGATAGAGATACTTTAAATATTGGTATCACTACACAACTGCTAGTCACCGCCGATAAAAGGGATTGATCGTGTGTGTACACCGGATGTGGTCTTCAGTGGCTAGTTGGTGATCTAACTCCATACATTTTAGTTACTGGTTCGATGACTTAAGAATTGGGCTACCAAGGGCTAATTCATGAAAGTTGTTCGTATAAAATATAGAAGTAACACGTAAATCTAAAATATAATGGTATAGCTGATGAACTAGGAAAGGGGGATACTTCCATGCCTCATGACCTTTGAACCAAGTACCTTGTTAACCTACCAGTTGAGCCTTTGAACTAACTACCTTGAGCTATACTCGAGTAGAAAGACTTTAATTAACCAATCACTGGCGAATTGATGGTAGTGTAGGTCGTAGTACTGCAATTAGTTTCAAGGTTGAGAAGAAGAACCGAGCGACTCTGGCTCTGTTGACGTCAGGCCCTTAAAAAACTTCCAGATTCTCCGACAGTACCAAACCACCTCCGACAGTGCCAACATGTGACAAGCACAATAACAATGAAGCCACTGTGCAACATTTGATTAGTTGTAATAAATAAAAACTTTGTGAAACATCACACATAATGATACTTATTCTTGTTATAAGTATCATTTTATGTGTGTTTTTTTTCACAAAGCTTTTATTTATTTTAACGTTTAAAACTTTTTTAACCGTTAATACTTATGCATAAGTTTTTATGAAGCATTTAACAGGCAACCTTGGAAAGAATCATCGCACTTTCAAATACACTTCCATAACGTCAATCGACTTTACAAAGTAAGCGTATAGCGCCATTTCATTTTAAAGATGAAAAACAATTGGTCGAGATTAAAGATGAAAAATAAAGATGATTTTAAAGATAATAGGATGAAAAAAAAATTCATTATGTAATACACATAACGAGAACGATAAGCAGGAAAACATTGTTTTACTGTGTAGCAGTGTTCCATGCCTCACTGTTTCTTTCAATGGAAGAGGTTATTTACTGAAATAAAAATTGAACAAATTTTTCTCGAGGATTCGAGCCTTTTTTTTTACATTGAAAGGTCCTTATGACTAAATCTCAGAATTTGTATTATTTGGCATCCAGAAGACGTTAAAAGTTCATTAAGCGATGTTTACAAGGAAAATAAGGCGATTTCTAAAAGTAGATTCTGTAAATGTGACCGTATAACGTAGGACACATTAGAATCTAGCCAACGAAAGGAAATTCCATTTTATCCCATCATTGCCATTTAATGGACCCGGAGAACATTTTTCGTTTTAGGAAATCTTTCTATATATGGTTACCCTGATCCCTGACTCACTGACTCTGTCACAACTCCGGTTCACTCCAAGACAAAAATTTTACCGATTCAATCAGATTAAAAAGCTATTGTCTAAAAGCGTAATAAAATTCACACCGTTGGAATATGCTTAATATTGTTGCTATGAGCTATACAATGCATCTTTTGGAAAAGTGTAAGTGTAGCATCAGCAGATTTATTTGGGAGAGACCCCAGTATTTCTACGTATTAAATTACACGAGCAGTCATTAGTTAAATGCATTTCAGAGACGCTCGTCTATTTCTGTGATTTCCCAGTTTTTTCTCCTTGGAAACTAGGGATGGGCGCGAGACGATTTTTTTTGCGAGGCGAGACAGAAATTTTTAACATTACGATATAGGAATTTGGATCGGCTTAATATTATATGTAAAAAAATATAGAAAGGAATATGCGTTACTTTAAAAATCTGGATATTCACCCGTTCTCAAATTTTAAGCGCGATTCTTCTCTATTTTCCTGCTCCATTTTATTTCCGAGAGTAAAAAAAGTGAATCATTTCCGTAGCAAATTAGAAGTCGCAGTTGATATTGACGTCATATTGAAGTCACGGTTGTCAGGCTTTGAAGGGGAAATTGGGATTCCAATTCGTTTAAAATAGTTTTTCACAAATAAAATTATTTCCTCTGGATGAAAAATTGATATAAGAGTGGCTGTTCTCACAAAACAAAATTGTTCGAATGCAAAATGTTTCCTCACCTTTGAAGAAGAGCATAAAGTTCGATTCCGGTATATACTAAATTTGAATATGAAGCTAGTTATTTTAAGTGGACGACTATTAAATATATCAATTCAAAAATCAAGCTTTTTTGTACTCATTATACACGTGTATGCATTGTTTGAAATCCTAGATAGTTTGCAAGGCGACTTTGCATAAATCTAAAGAAACTTTCCAGAGAAATTTTCCAGAAAACCAAATAATTTTTAAATGTTTTACAAATGCCTTGCACAGAACAATTTATAAGTAAGCAAAGCATTCGAATGAAGTTAGATATATTGAGACGTCAACGAAATTCTTTAATTCTTCTCTAAATTCGTGGAATTTCTTGAAATATCTTAAAATGACTTGAAAGCAGAAATTCGAGCTGAGAGAAGTATTGAAGAACATTTTTCATCCATTTTCTAACCGTTTTAAAAGACATTTTCTGCACGAGACAATAAATATTGCAGTCTCCGCATGTGAATTGAAACCAAACGTATTGGAGATACTGGACATTTTGCCTGAGAGAATTTATTTTATAAATTTCTTTTTCACACTTTGAAGTGTAGGTGCTTTTATGTTGCTTATTTAGCATTTTTAAAAAAAAAATTATTGATCTCTAAAAGGAAGAAAACCGTTAAAAATAGAAAATTTAATTTCAGCATTTACAAACAGCTGCATTGAGAATGTGTATTCAACATGTTATTGCTGTTGTATTGTAAAGGCAAGGCAGACTAGGGCTATTTGAACATCTAATATATAAATGCGAAAGTTGTTTGTTTGTTACTTTGTTTCTCGAGTACACAAACTCACGTCGTTAGAGCAATCGGCTTTAAATTTTGCACAAACACGTTAAACGGCATCGGATAGGCCGTAAGCGGTTTTAAAATTCTAAAAATATATCCGCTTAGCTTATTTTTAGCAATTTTTTCGCAATTTTCTGGGCAGTATGATTGTACGGTGTGTTAAGGAAAACCTACTGGATGGGTATCTACCTCAGTTGGGATGCCTTTGACGAGGGACTTTTTAAGAGGTTCTATCGCTTACTCCCGTTACATCTGTAGAAATCCGCCCCTAACTTCAGACCATTAGATCGACAGGCGTGCAGTGGGACAGGAGTGGGCTTCCACATTTGAGCCATCTGCCGTGTTCAGGGTCTTATCCACTCATTCAACCACGGTGGGGCCGAAGAAATGTATTGAACTTCCCATGCATAATAAAATACGACTTTAACCCGTTAACGCGCAGTGTTCCCGCTCTGGGAACTGACGTTTCGGCTGTTGCCAGTCACGAAGAATAAATTCGATTTCTATAAAAGTAGTTGCGGGTGACAGAGCTCCACTAGAATCTTTTACTTTTTAGCACGTCATTTCCCGTAAAGAAATTGTCACGATTATTTTTAACAGCACTGACATCTGCTTAAAAATGGAAGAATGCGGGAACAGCTGAATAGATTGCCCCATGCTGAAAATTGGGCAGCCGTTGCCATCGCTTGACTAAACGACCAGCAAGATGGCGGACGATCGAAACGTTCATCGCGTGCCACGCAGATCTAGAGACCCTTTTTTGACGCAGCTGGCTGTGCTCGCGCCTCAAAGGGTTAAGATAGCGCAATTACATGTTTCCCTTAATTAAAAGAATAATTAAATCCAACAATTTAATAGAACTGTTTAGATTAATTAATGAACAAAACGGTTGTTATAAAACTATAGTAAAAATAAATACAATTAAAATAGTATCAATTTTAATTTTAAGTTTGGTGTTTGGTTAAAGCAAGCTATATACGAGGGCTATCTGCATAAGGGAGGGGGGGGGTGCCTTGGGCAGAGAACTTCTTAAGGCGTTCTAACGCTTATTCATGTTATATGTGGATAAAATTGTCCCCAAATTCCAGATCGTTTGATCGACAGCCGCGCGATAGGCCAGAAAACAGAACCTAACACTTTAGCTATCTCCCCATGTTCCGTCTCTTATTTACTTGGCCATTGGTCAGCTGTAAAATTTAGGCTGAATGGACCAATAATAAGGTCAGGGTCTCTAAGTGCAGAAGGAACAACTCTTATATATAAGATGTTTATGCAGTACAGATTAAAAAACTAACGCATATTTGTTAGTTTATTTTTTTTCTAAAGATCAACGTGAATGCCAAGCCTTTCACATTTTTGATCTTTCTACCCCATCATCCATTTTTATTTCAAAAAATTCAGTCACCCCTTTTTGCCTCTGAAAAAGAGAGAGAGAAATTGCTTTTTACGCCACGTTAAACTCTAATCAGTATTGTCATCAAGCGACAAAAGAAAACTCAATTTTTTTTTACTAATAACAAAAGAATTTTTCTCTTGATGAATTTAGAAAAAATGAACTATAGATGATGTATTTGATGCATAAAGAACTCGCAGAGTATGCATCAGGGACAAATACATAATTTGAAGTAGACTTTTTAAGCTCCTTTACATCTGCATATGTCATAAGTACTTTTTAACTTCCCAACACAGTTTAAAAGTCTTAGATTTCGTTTTAGTTTTTCTGCCGTCCGTCTGTCTCTACGTGCTTCCATAAATGAGATAAATTTACGACAATATACAGAGTGTCCCAAAGAAATCTCGTAACACGCTTTAATTCTTCATTTATTAGAAAAATGTCGGCCATGAAATTGAGAAAATGTTCAAAATCAGGTATGCAAAATAACTATGTATAAAAAAAATCCTCTCGTTAATTAAAAAAAATCTCGATTGTCTCCACTCCCCTTGATATTAACCAAGCGTTTGGATAAATTTAATTCAACTCAATTGGTTCTAATGCTCCAGTGCACTTAAAATGATTTGAGAGCATAGACCGCAATGTATAAGAATAATTTTTTGTACCTCTGTAAAAAACTGCACGGCGTATACTGACTAAACCTTACGCAGAATGTAAGATAGTGTCTTATAATATGAATATCTAATGTGATGTCAATCGAATACACCATATAGATACTAGCTTACTCTAAATGATTTGGGTCCTTAAGCCAGAATTACTTTTTGCAAGTCTGTGAACAAACTGTCAGCTCTACACACGCCAAAATCTATGCAGATCACGAGACCGTGACCTATAATGTACATACCCAATTTGAGCTCATTCGAATGCATCCTATAAACACTAGCGCACTCTGTAGAATTTCCATCCATAGGTTATAATGTAAAAGAACACTCATTTGTTGCCCTGTCAAAAATCTATGAGTCCTATACGCAGCAACATCAATATATTTTGAGTGACGGTGATCTACAATATACATACCCAATTTGAACTTCTTTGAATGCACCATTTAGACACTAGATCATTTTAAATGATTTGCGTACATACGCCGTAATGTAAAAGAATTATTTTTTGCAATCCCGTAAACAAACTATTGACTCTAAACTCACCAAAATCTATGAAGGTCATGAGACCTTGATCTATAATATACATACTCAATTTGTGCTCAATCGAATGCACCGTTTAAACGCTGGCGCATTTTAAAGAATTTTCGTCCATTGGCCATAATATAAAAGACAACTTTTTCGTAGCCCTGTAAAAAACTATGATTCCTGTACCAAAATTAATACCGGTCTTATGGCGATTGTCTATAACATACATACCAAATTTTAGTTCAACCGAATGCACCGTTTAAACACTAGAGCGCTTTCAAGAATTTCCGTCCATAGGCTATAATGTAAAGAAATCTTTTTCGTAGCGCTGTAAAAAAACTATTAGCCCTATCCACACCAAAATCAATACCGGTCTTGCGACGGTGATTTGTAAATATATACCAAATTTGAGCTAAATCGAATGGGCCGTTTAGGAGCTATCGTGTTCACTCACACACACACACACACACACACGCACACACACACACTCACACATACATAAATCTCGTTAAAATATTATAAATGAATCCAGAAGACCTCAAAACGTGTCAATACACCAAAATCTCGAAGTCTAATTTTTTCATGATTACAATACTTTCCTTACATGGTACGTGTTCGGAAGGTAAAAAGTTACACTTTTTGAACTTGTATAGGACATCCGTCCAAAAAATTCTCAGTTATTAAAATTTGTCCCGTACACTGTTGAGTTCATTAACAAAATTTGAGAATTATATCCTAAAAATTATGAGAGGTATCAAGATAAACGCATGCTGACTTAAACCACATCCGTTTTGAGGAGTCACAAAGAAAAACTTAAAGAAGATAACTTTTTGCAGTCTAGTAATAAACGTTTGTATTGAAATTCATTTATAGCCCCTGATCATTTTCCTTCAAAGATATCTTTGAGATGTTTTAAGATGAAGGGATAAAATTTGTTTTCCCCTTATTAAGGTATGTGGCACATTGTACTACTTGGGAATTTTTTTGTACGGGGGTTCGTATACACATCTAAAAAATGCCATTTTTAAAGAATTAACGAAAAAAAATTTTTCTTCACGCAGTCTTTATATTATTATTTTGAACATTGTTAAAATTTACATTGCGCACTTATCGCTAGAAGATAAAGAATTAAAACCACCTTTACCACCTTAATGGGACACCCTGTATTTACAGTGTATTACTGCTATGCATTATGGCGTGTATAATATTGAAAATATTGTAGATAGTAAGATGAATTTTTTTTCAGTTCATTAAATCCACAGGCAGTCATTATTTAAACAGCAACTATTTCAAACAAAACCAAACCAATGTGAATTAATGAAGCTCATAAAGTGATGCTCTCTGTCGAAAATCATTGTACTAATACTGATTTTTTTTCTTAGCAGAGACTTACAAACATTGTATGGATTCAGATCGTTCAGACAATCGTAGAAAAAAAAAGTACTTCAGTGCAGGGGTGGGCAAATAGCGGCCCGTTAAATGGTTTTTATGGTGCTCGCCAAGATCGTTTCATTTATTAACCCATTTATGCCTAGCGTCCCTTTTTTGGGACGGCATTATCGCTATCAGTCGAAAACGTTATTTATTTTTCCTAGCCTTTATTCACGAGTATTGAACCTCAACTCCACAAAATATTTTAACATGACCTAGTAGGATGTTGACACTTCAATTTTTATACATGAAGATTTTAAAAGAAATCATCCCTTGTTCAAGAAGTTGACATCAGAAATTTATCTATTACTGCTGATATTAGCGAAAATCGAAGAAAGTCGCAAAAATATCCAGGCACACATGGGTTAAGCGAGATGAGACAAATCAGAGATTTGCACTTGTTATGTGAGACTAGATGATACAGAAATATATAGTTTTTATGCGAGACGAGACAGACATTGTCATCATGACTACACAAAGATTCTGCGAGGGGAGTCAAAGCTGAGCACGAGACGAGACATGCTAGCGAGACTTGCGAGACGAGACATGCCCATTTTTGATCTCTCGTCCATCCCTAAGCGTATAAAAAATAAGACTACAACCTGAAATAAAAGATTTTATAAAATACATTCATTCCAACTTTGAGCTTGGCAGAAACTTTTCCCGAGAAAAAGAAGTGCAATATATTATCATAAACTCAATATTTCCTTTCAAAACAATGCCACCGATCAATTACGCAATAAAGAAAAAAAATCTGTATCGAATTTTAAACTGCAAGCACTGTAAAATGTAAAACTTTTGCCTCCCCCCTTCTTTCTGTCGGCGTTTGAAGAATCCTTTCTGGTACTGAACAGCTCGATAAAAGCCAATTCCAGTAAAAGCATGAGTAGTCTCGATTGATCGAAAAACAATTTATCTTACTCCTGTCAATACAAATATTAATTTTACAATTGTTTTGAACTTCGTCATTCTTCATATTTAAAAATTAAGAAACAGCTCAATGAAATAAATCTTCTTCCCCCACTTCATTTCTTTTCTTAAAACTTCCCCACAAAATTTAACGAGCGTGTTTATGATTTCAATTTGTTTGTCAGACAGCGTGCTTATTTGCCCTCATTGAGCATCTATTGCCACGAAATTTAAATTTATTTTTAGTTAAAATTCAGGGTGTACAGCAAATAGCACCCTAATTTCAAAGGTGAATATATCAAAAATAACGATGAACAGAAAAGTGCAGTAAACGGTGTGTTTATTATGTAAACTGTAAAAATTTCACACAGAAGTTTCGAAATGGTAGTTCCGGAACAGCTAACAGATGCCCTGTAATTGCAGGTTTCTGTAATGTATTGAATGCTGCAATCGCAGGCTTTCATGATATATTGGCCTCCATATTCTCCCGATTTGACTCGTTGTGACTACTTTCTGAGGAACGCATTTGAATGAAACTGTCTACCGATCCATCTCAACAAGCTGGATGAGCTAGGGTCGTTGATTTGTGTGGCATGGGAATGCACATCCTTTGAGACATTATGGCCTGAGATGACAAATTTTCGTTATTCGTTTGCTCCACCTCTGTATGTCGCAACGGTTTAGACATTTTTAAAAGATTGCGCTGTGACTACTTGCAGAGAATGAATTGATACGATTTGACGTGTAGCGCCATCTGTTAGCAGTAGCGTACTCAAGTCTGGGTTTATGGGTTCTAATCCCCTTGTTTAACATTTCTAACTTACAATCATAAATTTTTCATTTTAAACATAAATATTATGCTCTTAAACATTGAGATTACGTCCATAATCAGTCTTCCCTTGAAGGAAGTCTGTGTACGTCACTGTATGTTAGTAGCAGTAGCTATTGTAGTTACTTTTCGAAACTTGTGTATAAAAGTTTTACATGCTGTTTGTTGCATTGCCTTATTTATCTTTGCTTTTGAGAATTTTTATTTTGAAATCAGAGTATTTTTTGCTGAACACTCTGAAGATATACCTTTAAGAGACTTGCATAGGAATAGCTTTTGATTTTTAGAGAAATGCAAAAGTCTAACAATACCTGAAGTGTGTAAGCGTTTAATATACATTTTTATAAGGATCACGATATAATTAATTAATGAAAACGCATACATATTTGCAGCGATTGATGCTTATTAATGAAATTAAATCACGTTCACGGATGGACAGGTAAACCAAAATTATAAGTAATTTTGAATTTTTATTGGAAATTAATTTTGTGCGGGGACAAGCATATTAGTAAAGTGTACCATTCGTACTGTCAGATTTAACCTCGAAAGGCGACATGCTGGCAGTGAATAGAGACTGCGCTCAGTAGTTTCAATGACCAATGCAATGCAGTTGCTTATTTCTTTATTGTTAGGAGCCCGTCAATGCGTTATATAACCCACAGAAAATTGTCAGACATTCATACATCATTCAGTGTGGCCTCTACTTGACTCGGAATTTCTCATTTATTTGTTATCCCTATTTGAATAACACAATTTCTATGATACAGAGAGAATCAGTACTTAAAAAAGATAATTAACTTAAAAATAACTTAAAGCGAAATCTCGACAAATATCAAATTTTTTCTACATTTGGTCGATTAACCTACTCCACAAAAGATAATGAATGTCCAAGCCAAAGCAACAGAAATTCACCAAAAATGAAACTCTTTCCAGACACGTGTACATTCTTAATGTATTGCAAAAAATCTAAATATAATTTGGTTTTACTTAAAACTGAGAAACATTTAAACTTACACTTAATGAAGACCGTAATTTGTGCAAAATGTTTAGAGCACACCAGTAACAACAACAACAAATCACAAATGCTATGTATATCTTTATACAACAGAAAATGTGCGGACTTTTAATCACTTAATCCGTATAAAAATATATCAAAATGTTATAGTACATAGACTACGATGCATTCAGAACTTTTTGGTGACGTAGTGAAAGAATTTAAAATGGCACTTACGCTTGTTTAATTTTGTTCGAAATGAAGCACAGTGACTTTTAAACAACAAATTTCAAACAACTGTTGATTATAAAAAGTGCGTTATATATATATATATATATATATATATATATATATATATATATATATATATATATATTACTTAGTAAACAAAAATGAAGGGGGGGGTCTTTCATTTTTGTTTACTAAGTAATATTAAACACATGTTTTCTTTTAAGCAGCTTCAATAAGCGCTATGTAACATGTGAAACCACTGTATTTTTGTTTATTTTACATAAAATTCAAGTATATATATATATATATATATATATATATATATATATATATATATACAGAGAGAGAGAGAGAGCGTTATATATATATATATATATATACTTATTGCAGGAATTCTTTTTGTGCTTAAACCTTTTTAAAGAGGAGAAAAAACCTTTTTTTTAATGTGTGGCAATAAGGTAAGAATAAGGAAAAATCGAGACAGAATCACTCTCTCTAAATTTTTTTATCAGGCATTTTAATCTTTAACAAGAACACCCCCCACCCAAAAAAAGATGTAAAAATATGTATTATTTTAAAAGTTAATTGAAACCTTTTAAAATAACACATATAAAAAAGATATTCAACAAGATAATCATCTTCGATGGTGCAAAAGGTTCATCCATTCTCAGTTGCAAGAAAGCTCCACCATATATATAAACATTAGGATTAGACACTCCTCTTCGGTTGAAAAAAATCTCCACCATCCACACAGGGAGAATAATTAATTATTCTTATGTTGCAAAAAGCTCCATCATCCATACAGACATTTGAGTTAGACTAGAAAATCTAGGTCAGGCAGCTTTCTTTAGTTGCGAAAAAGCTCAACATTCACACGAGCAGGAAGGTTAGACACCCTTCTTCAGTTGAAAAAATGTTCATCAACCACACAGGCAGGAGGAATTAGACACCCTTCTTCAGTTACGATCGTGCTCAACCATCCACACGGGCTGGAAGCATACGCACCCATTTTAATCTACAGAAAAAGTCCACAATCCACAAGGGCAGGAAGATTAGACGTTCTTCTGTTGCAAAAAAGCTCCACCATCCGTACAGACATTAGGTTTAGACACCTTTCTTCAGCTGCAGAAAAGCTTGGCAATCCACACGAGCAGGAAATTTAGATACGTCTCTTCAGTTGCAGAAAAGCTCCACCATCCATAAAAACAGGATGATTTGACACTCTCCTTCAGTTGCAAAATACCTCCACCGTCCACACAGGCACAAGGATCAGACAACCTTCTTCACTTGCAAAAATCCCCGTTATCCACACTGGCAGGAGGATCAGACACCCTTCTTCAGTTGCAAAAAACCTCCAGTATCCTACAGGCAGCAGGATTAGACGCTCTTCTTCAGTTGAAAAAAAGCTCCACCATCCGTACAGACATTAGGTTTAGATACCCTTCTTCAGCTACGGAAAAGCTTCGCGATCCACACGAGCAGGAAAGTTAGACACGTCTCTTCAGTGGCAGGAAAGCTTCACTATACCTTAAAACAGGATGATTCGGCACTCTGCTTCAGTTGCAAAATACCTCCACACAGGCACAAGGATTAGACATCCTTCTTCACTTGCAAAAATCTCTACTATCCACACAGGCAGCAGGATTAGACGCCCATCTTCAGTTGCAAAAAACCTCCACTATCCACTTTGGCAGGAGTATTAGAGGCTCTTCTTCAGTTGCTAAAGGCCCGACCAGTGGCCGAGCGCATAGAGCTCTGAAGTGGGAGCGGAAGGTCGAAGGTGCCCAGTTCAAAACTAGGTCGAATCCGCCGACCTAACTGTTCGGAGTCTCTCGTGGTTTCCTCCAAAACTTAGCGTAAATATGGATTAGGACTCTTTAGAAAGACTCCCACGGAGGGCATCCCACCCATAGACCTAGATCCCTAGAGTAGATAATTGGCCTTAATCCCAATACACCGCACCGACTCAGTTGCAAAAAGCTCCACCATTCGCACGGTTAAGGAATAGCCTCCAGCCTGTGTAGATGGTAGAGCTTTTTTTCATCTGAAGTAGGGTGGACTTTTTGCACCAACCAAAGTGATCGTTTTGCTGAGTACGTTATTTTATGTGTTCTATTTTACAAAAAATTAATGTTTTATTTTTTATCTCTACTATATGACAAGTAGTCAATTTTATCTGGCTTCGTTTACTCCTTTTAAGTTTGACGAAAGTTTTAAGATAGGGAATATCGCAATGAAAACAGTGTTCTTCAAAATAATATATCCCCTTCAGATATTTCTTATGTGCGGACTTATTATTGCATATTTGTATGCGTGTTTTTGTCACGCTAACTTGAATTTCAAAATATAATACAGTGGAACCCCGATCTATCGTTCCCACATTCATCGTTTTCCCATATTGATCGTTTTATTTCTATGGTCCCTGCACAAACTGTATTCGAATAACGTTAACAAAACCCGCATGTATCGTTCTTCAAAAATTCACTTTCCCGCGTTCATCGTTGTAAAATGTTTCTTCTGGCCGAAATGAAATTGAAGATCAAGTGGATCAATATGGCTTACATATCTAATTACTTCCTGGTATGATATTTTGGGTTGATGATGGTATAGGTGAAGAATTCTTATATCTAGCAGGGAAGAGTACGGTGTGAAATGTAGTGATTTTATTTCCATTGATTTAGAATTAGCAACGTGCGGTATCCTAAGATTGGAAGAAATGTGACGCAAAAAATGAAAATAATCGCGAAGAAGCTGAGAATAATATTCATGCCAATAAGAAATTGCATGACTTTTATATACAAACATGAATACACATAAAAAGACAAAAAAATATTATAAATCTTGAAAATTTTGTTTAATTAAAAAATTAATGGAACACTCAATGTAAAATTACGGTTTTTTTAAAAATAAGTATCACTTAATTGCTACACAACTTCAATTTGTTTCTTTTACAGTTTGGTAACAAATTTAGTATTTTTGGTATACTGTATACATTGTGTGTATTCATAAATACTGTTTTCTTCGTATTTTAACTTTAACCCGCATTCGTCGTTTTCCCGCATGCATCGTTTTTTACTACGCGCTCCTCGAAAAACGATAGATCGAGGTTCTACTGTATCAGCTTTTTCGAATATTTTTTTATTGATTTTACTTCCAAGGTACAGAAACAATAAATGATTTTAATCTTCGAAATAAATTTTTATAAAGCAACTTTTTGTCCCTCTTAATATTGATTTAGACTGCCTGAGATTCTTTCGTTTTGATAGTTTTAGAGTCGATCGATCGTTACAGTAAAAAAAAAAAAAAAAAAAAAAAAAAAAGCGGGGGATGATAAGAGCTTAAGTTTTACAGTGAATAGTTTAATGAGGGCTTTGGTGTATGGGTGAGAAAAAAAGTATCTCTGTGTGTGAACGGAAGACGATATCTAAGTAAATGTACATTTAAGTAAATAAAGTGGAATCCTGTTTTAAAGAAGTCCAAGGGACCAGATAAATCATTTCGCTCTCAGGAAATTTCCCAGATTACTTTTAGAACTTCAGATTACTAATATTTTACCAATATTGTATCTCCATATTGAAATTTCAATTGGGGATTATTACCAAAGTCTTCGCAAAAGCAAGAATTTGCACTGTAACGGACTCCGCTAAAATATGATTCAACTGTATTTACAAGATTTTTTATGCCAAATTTATGTCGTTGAAGTTGTTAAAAATCCAAATTATAGGGCAAAAATTGTACACAGATGTTAAACGTAAGGTAAAAAGTGTGCAAAAAGGATGAAATGCAAACTTTTTACAACAATAAAATCTCAACAGATATTAGAAACATATTTTTATTTTAAATTAAACTTTTTATATTTCTAGATGACAGAAAGTATAAAGTAGTTCTTATGGGAATGTTCGTGCTGAAACATTAATGCAACATGCAAATCTATCCTAACTAGCCCATTAGCGGTGGAGATACTTGTTAGAAAATGCATTAAATACAACTGTTTTTTAATGTAAAACATTATACAGGGTGTCACAAAGAAGTGGTAATAAACTTTTATTCTTTATCCATTAAAGATACGAGGTCAATATAAATTGAATTTTTTTTTTTCGAAAGGTACGAAAGAAAGACCAAGTTAAGAAAAAAAGTCTCTCGTTTATTTTCAAAAAGGGACACCTTTTAAATTTTTATACCGCCCATGAACAAAAAATTCTCAATTATTAAAATGTGCCCTACACACTAATGAGTCGATGCAGAAAAGCATTAGAGATTTCATTATAAAACGTCCTTAAATGAGATACCTTTAACCAAATATGGTCAGGATCTATACATGAATTTGAGTGTAAATTTTTATTGCTTGAGTGGAAAAGAATCAAGCACTAAGAAATGAATAATCACTAAGAAATAAAATATTATTTTATATTAAAAAGCAATACTTAATGAATTTTCTCGTTTCCGCTGACTTATGAGGTAGGATGGATTTGTATGGAACAGTATGTTTTTGAGCTTAAAACTTTTCACAAAATTTATTCCATAGTTTTTAGACCATTTTTAAATATTCGTAACATGTCAGGTAGTGACTCTACACAAACAGCAGATACTGAATTTTTTCTGAGGTCGGTCGTCAACTAT
Source organism: Cheiracanthium punctorium (assembly GCA_038373885.1). Taxonomy (NCBI): domain Eukaryota; kingdom Metazoa; phylum Arthropoda; class Arachnida; order Araneae; family Cheiracanthiidae; genus Cheiracanthium; species Cheiracanthium punctorium. The sequence goes on from JAWZYV010014318.1 coordinate 789,540, forward strand.
ATAATCTTTTTTCGAGCATCACGTAAAGTCATCTAAATTCAATCAAATTAAACATTGAAGCGTTAAATATATACTCCTTACAATTAAAAATCATTCTCAGATACTTTCTTTTCAATTTATTCATGACTAGCATCGTCTGCTATTAGTGACAATTACTCTTCACTTGGAAATCTCATTTTACTAAAAGAAAACATTAATTTTGAAAATAAAATGTTTCCTCTCTTGACAAATTGTTTTATTATTCTTTAAAGTGTAATTTTTTTAACGATACAGAATTATTATTATTTTTTCCCTATTCTTTTGTCAATATGCTAATTCCATCTTTCATGTCTCTACAGTGCAAGCGAAAATTCTCAAATCTCGAAAGTCTGCAAAACATACTAACACGGCAAAGCCGGGTACATAGTCGATGGTTTATAACGGATAAAGTATGCAATTAAACACACATGTATACAAAAATTACAGTAAAACCGCACGACAATTTCAGTTATAAATACGATCTTTAATCTAACTGTTAAATGATTTTAAGTTATGGTTACAACACAATTATCACGGGGGAAAAAATCACATATATTTTTTCTTTGAATAATTTCATAAAGTGATTATATACAATAAGGAAGATTACAAAAGGTGGAATATTTGAACTGCACAACTACATAAAAGGAAATAAACGTATCATTAATTAGGAATTCTTAAATGTAATCAGAAGAACACTGTATTTGATTATTTTAAAAAAGTTACATCTTCATTTTCTCTTTTAATCTTGATCTTAAAATGAATTAAGCGTAGTGAGCTTGGCAAGACGGCGTTTAGCATTCAATTTCCGCTTCCTCGAAGTAAAATAAAAGGGCAATGGGGGAAAATGTTTTTAATTAATGCATTTAAATTCTAATGCGAATTTTATTTTTGAAATTTAATTTTCGGGAAAAAATGTATTTCTTTATTAATTCTCGGCACATTAACAAAATTGAAAAATGATATCTTTAGGATCTTCTTTAAAATCTGTTAAGCTAAATGTGTTAATTAAGTATTTTGTTTCATCTTTCCGATAAGATAACACTTCAGTTTTTTCCCTTACCAAAGATTTCCTTACAAAGTTGAATAGTAAAAATATCTTTTTTTAAGATCTCATTTATGTAAAATTACGCCGACTATTCAGGAATTAAGCATAACATTTCTGCGCTTATTACTAATTTATTCGTTCTGGATTGGAACTTCTTTTTCCCTCTAAAATCTTTGTATACAAATAATGTAAACATTCTAAATCAACTTTTAGTAAATCGTGATAATGATTTATCTGTTTGATATAAAAGCTAGAAAATCGACAATAAACAGTACTGAAAGTCGTACACTAGTTTACTTGGCTGAGTCGAATTTAGAACGGTGGTTGCCAATCACTATTCAGTGTAGTTAGCACCTAGAGTAGCCCACACACACTATTTGTCAGCGTCGATGATTTATCACTACGGCGACTTTTCATTGTACTTAGGGATTACATTTTCTGGTCTGGAACTAGTAACTGTTTTAGTGATTTTCGTCATTGATTTAGGCATTTTCAGATGAATTTTGGGTATGTTTTGCACAAGTTAAATTTAAATTATGTCAGGTTCACTTTATAAAAGAAGTAGGTTATGAGACTTTTGTTGGTGTAAAGAAATTGCATCTTAATAATTCAACAACCAGCAGATATTTCTGTCACAAAACCATTAAGTGTAGTTAAAATAAATAAAAACTTTGTATAAAAAACACACGTAAAATGATATTTATAGCAAGATACGATCGTTTCGACCGAAAATTCGATCAATCTTCCTCCGTCAAAGCCCTTCGTCTCACTGTTTTGTGCGATGAAGGGCTTTGACTGAGAAAGACTGAACGAATTTTCAGTCGAAACGATCGTACCTTGCTATAAGAATTATTTTATGTGTGTTTTTTACACAAAGTTTTTATTTATTTTATCGTTTAACACCAGTATTTTGAGTGTTTTTTCCATTAAGTGCAGTTGTTCGCTATTAGTATAAAGTGAGTTCAAGATTATAGATATAGCACTCGCATTTTTAGGATGAGTGCCTTTAGGTTATGTAGCTGCATCCATATTATATCACCAAATATGATGTGTTGTCGCAAACAAACACGGGGGGTATCTTTTTACGAGGGGGTGGTTGCCTTAAGGGGTTCTAACGTGCATGCGTGTTAAATCGACAGCCGAGCGATAAGCCTTATAAGCCCCCAAACATGGGACCTTCATACTTCTACACCACGTTCAGAGACTCGTCCACTCGGCTATGGTTGGGTCTATGCAGTGGCGTGGCGTAGCCAAGGGGGGTTAGGGGGTCACAACCCCTCTCCCCCCAATGAGGAATTTTTTGCCATACAAAATGTATATTCTTCACTCCGTTATCACACACACATATGCATGAGTTGCAGTAGTCGTAACCCCCCCCCATGAAAAATTTCTGGCTACGCCACTGGTTCCATGAAATATGGAAGAAAATATTTCAGTGTCTTTGAAAGGCCATTCATAAAAAAAAAACATTCACTTGACTGAAGATGGACTGAAAGCAGATGGATGACTAAGGAAGAAGATTTTGCATAAAAATATTTTGCGATATTTTTGGTCCAAAACTTAGGAGCTTTAAACTTTAAAGAGGGCCTAGGACCAGTGGCGTGACTGTACCGTTGAGAACTGTGGCCAATTCATCGGATGGAGTTCTTTAATTACTACGTTTTCTAAAACTGGAAGATACCTTTCGCTTTGAAAAATCCTGCCCATCTTAAAAGTTTTGAGTATGAGCTCTGTCACACCCTGTATAAATTTTGCTATGGCAACGCTATGCGTGGGCGATCTGCCTAGGATGGGGGTTGCCTTGGTCGGAGGTCTTCCTAAGGGGCTCTAACGCATACTCACGCTACATCTGAAGAACACCGACCAAAACTCCAGACCGTTAGAATGACAGCCGCACGATGGAGTTCGAACCCGTGACCTTCACACTACAGCCGTATACCTTTTTGAGTGTCTTATCCACTTGGCCTTTGTGGGGCGTACAAATTTTGGAAATGCAAATTAAAATGTTTCATTCGTAAAATAAATAAAACTATTTTCTGGCATGCAGACAAGTTAATTTGCCGAATGCGACAATGCGACGTTTCCTTCTCCTGCTACCAGTTTTATAAAAAATAAATAAAACAGCAAAAACACAAATCGACCGCTATTGGCAGGTTCTCTTTTGCGGAAATATTATCCGAGATATTTTAGTTTTTTACCTAACTGCATCCTTAAATTACGTAACCATAACCACACTGCGTGCAGTTGGGTAGCGTGAAACTCGAATGACTGGAAAAAAAGTATATGACAGACATTTCAAATCCGATAAAATAAACGGACTCAGTTTTATAAAGTTGTCTTTTTTTGGCTTAGTTATTTTTTATCGTAAGAGAAAGAATTTTTTGTTTGATTAAAAAAATAATTTCCAAGGGATGTTTTTGGATTGGCAGGCACCCAGACAGAGAGGGAGATAGAGGAAGAGAGAAACTATATGAAGTCATAAGTTCCTGGAAAACATTCGAAAGTTTTGTATCTTTTTATTGAAATGTATCTGATAGCTGTTCTTTTATGTTTAAATGTAAATACTAAGTAATTCTAAAGTATGAAAAACATATCGGGGTAAGTTTAAGATAGTAAGAAACAGACATCAGAAAATATTAGTAGTACTTCAAATAGATTTTCAAGCACTTACCAGTGTTTGAAAAGGGGGAGACATTTTTCAAAGGGGAAAGTTTTGCAACTCGTTATAGTTTCGGAATGAGCCGATAGGTGACGCCATTGAGCGAACTGGCTGAAGTGGTTGCAACACAACACTCACCATTTAGGTAAATAGCGCGCAGCGTCGATAATCTGAACGTCAACAATCCGGACCGTCGATAATCCGATATGGGGAGAAGAAAATGAGAAAAAAGGATAGCAATTCCGATAGGCAACTATTTATCTCTACTCACTTTTCTTTCAGTTCTGCCGTACCTTCTCCACGTTGATGGTGGAACATTTTTGTAACAGAAGAAGGGTAAATCTTTTTGTACTATCCGTCCTGGTGATAATTATCTTTTTAAGTGCGTTATTTTAGAAAGTTTTGATTATTTTATAACCGATGCAGTTATTCTGAAATAATCCTTTAGTGAAAAGTTATGCGAAGATGTGACATTTTTATTATTATGCTGTAGATTCTATTCATCCACATACTAATTTTTTTCACAACTCTCGACAAGTACAGCGACTAGAAATTATAAAATAAGATAAATCTGGGATTTTTTTTCTTTTGTTTATTCAGAACGGTAAATAAAAGAGAAAAGAGTAAGTAAAATGAATTGCATAAAACCAAAGAAAGTGTCATTCTGCAGGATTCTATTTCCGTATAAGATTTCTTTTTCCTCTTTGTTCATAGATTATTTTCTTTGTTACTTTCCTGCCGAGTTTTAAATTCTTTTGTTTGCTTTTTATAGATGCCTGTGTTTTATTTGCAGTATCATGTGATTATTTAGCTGCGAAAGGGATGCGTAGGAGGACTTTTTTATATAAAGAAAATCTTTTCTGTAGATCAGACTCTCTAAATGGTACTTATGATGAATTTTTCATAGAAAACCGCTTTCAATCTTAATTCCGTTTAAAGAGACTCGTAAGCTGTAGTGATGTCCATAGTCCGTAATGGGTTTACACAAAAGCAATTGTAAATTGTGACTTTTTCTTTCAATTCGGTTGGACTTTTTATTATTTTTATTTATTTGTAAATTAAAACCAAATGCTTCATTTAAACTGCGTCTTTACATCATTATATATTTAAATCGTATTACAAGCCTAAAATTTTCGCTCAAATGAAAATTTGTATTGTGCGTGTATGTGTATTAAGTTACGAGGGGTATCTACTGAAGAAGGGATGCTTTGGGGGGGGGGGAGAACGGGTGTTCGCATAACGGGTGTTCGCATTACATCTGGAGAAACAGCCCCATAACTCCAGGCCATTAGATTTGCAGTTGCGCGTTAGGCCAGAGTACTGGACTTTCATACTTCAATGATCGACCATAGTCAGAGTCTTATCTACTCGGCTGTGATGAGGGAGAAAATTTTTATTATAATACACTCATGTCCATAAATTAAGGATAATGAAGTTCAGGCAAAGAAAGAGAAAGAAGCAAAACAAATTTGACTTATTTGTAAAGTCTATTTATTAAACAAAAAGTAAAGAGCAAAAAAGATGCTATATGTTTGACATAATTAATAAAAATTGCAAGTTTTACTCCCTTGACCAAATTTCAAAAAAGAACCTATTTACAAAAAACAGTATAACATGGTTAGTAGGATGGTTAATACGGAGTATGTCTCCCGGACGATGCAATACAGGCCTGACAACGCCTAGGCATGCTGAGTATCAAATGATCAATCTGATCTTGGGGAATATTACACCACTCATCAAGCAATGCACTCCGAAGTTCCGGTAGACAGGTGGGAGGGGGTTGACGGGCTGCAATTCGTCGGCCAAGCATATCCCACACATGCTCTATTGGATTCAAGTCCGGTGAGTATGCTGGCCAATGCATACGGGTGATATCCTCCGATTGAAGGCATTCGTCTACAATGTTTGCACGGTGAGGACGGGCGTTGTCATCCATAAACACAAATTCAGCACCCATGGCGCCCCGAAGCAAACGTACATGTTGTTCCAGAATGGCATCCCGATAGATGTGGCCTGTCATCGTTACACTCTGAACATGCAGGTCAGTTCTGTAACCAAGAATAATTCCTCCCCAAACGAGCCATCCTGCACCACCGTAACGGTGTCTTTCAATGGTGTTCTCTTGGTGGTAACGGGTACCTGGCGCTCTCCAGATGAATGTCCGGCGAGAATCAGACTCCAAACTAAACCTGGACTCGTCGGAAAACATCACACAAGACCACTGTTGCGGTGTCCACAATGCATGCTCTCTACTCCAGGTTAATCGCAGGCGACAGTGAGTTGCGGTAAGTGGAACACATCTGACAGGCCTACGAGCATATAGACCAATGTGCCCTAAGCGTCTGTACACGGTCTGCCTTGAAACTGTCGTACCAGTAGCTGAAGAGAGCTGACGAGACAGGTCTGATGCTGTACTCCGTCTGTTTCTTTTGGCAGTAACTGCCAAATAGCGGTCCTCATTCGGCGTTGTAACTCGGGGCGACCTGTGCTGTAACGTCTACTCACATTACCATCCTCTTGGAATCGTTGCCAAAGCCTGGAGATGACACTCTGGGCGATTCCAAGTTCCTCGGATACTTCCAGCTGGGTACGTCCACATTCCAGTCGTCCGATAATTCTGCCACGTAAAACATCATCCAAATGCCTCCTTTGTGCCATAACTATGCGGTTTTTGCACTGAAAGGCTTTCACAGCGCTTGTGAACAATTTTACTTCTTTGCCACCATTCCTTATATACCCCTCTCTTACACTCTCGTCATTGTGACGTACCATCCACGCCATCTGGTGGTTTCCTGTAATTTGCATATTCTTCTTCAAGATGTGTGTGATCATTCCACAGGTGAAATTTTTATTTTAGAGATCAATTTCTGTGTGATTCTGAATTATCCTTAATTTATGGACACGAGTGTAGTTTAACAAAACATTTTAATTACACGCATTTTTTATGTACCTCAGGAACTCATTACTCTATTTATATTTTTTTTTTTCGTTTCTGTGCACAAAAAAAAAAATCCTTTTTAAATATATAAGTTGAAAATATTTAAATTTGGTTTATATAACATTAAAGACAGGATGAGTTATTAATTAATACTTATTATACATACCTGCACTAAGTAAAAAGTAAATTTTTTACACATTTCATCTTGTCGTAATCAACACATTTTCAGCTTTCTTTTACTTATCCTGCTTTATTTAATTTTTCAATAATAAATATTCTAGAAATAAATTTCCTGATAAAATAAATATTATGTGATTGAAAAAAATATACACAAAAAAATTAAAATACACCAGATTTATATACAACGCCTTCTACTGTTTCATTGTCAGATTCAGTTTTGCTCGTCTTTTCAAACTTCGAGCTCCCAAAGTGTTTTGGCTTTTACCTTTGTCTGCGCATTTTACGCGTCTCATATCATTAGCTTAATGTACAACGTGCATTAAACGGGGCCTTCATTAAGCGAAAATTTGTTTAAAACAATAACATTTGTTAGTTCCATCGATTCTTTGATGTTACATACCTTCATTTAATGAGTAACTTACTGTAAAAGGAAAATGTTTTGGTTCCTAACAATTGCACATAATATCATCATTTTGCACATAATATCATCATTTTTTCATCATTTTGCACATAATTGCACATAATATCATAAACTAAACTATGTGGCACAACAGCCCATATGAGGGCCAAGGAATGCAATGTCGAGGAGGCTTTTCAACCAAGAACCCTGGGTTGCAGAAGTATATATCCCGCCCAGATGGTCAGTCTGTTTAGTTTCCCAAGAAAGTTCGGTCCTCATATCCGTCATAATTACTTATAATTTTAATTTACACATTTATTCATCGTGGTTGAAATTAAAAAATATATTTTTTAAAATTTCAGTACTTAAATAAATGTCTTTTTTTTGCTACTATGGGCAAAAGTATAGAAGTATTTTTGGTCTTCCTAGTTTAAGTTCTCGTCGTGATCTATTTTGTTTATTATTTTTTTATAAAGTTGTCAATAATATGGTAGACTGCAGTGATATTCTTCAAAGTATTTGTGTAAATGTACCGAACAGGTCTCTTCGTAATAGCCATTTATTTGTGGATCCAATTATAAAATATAATTACATATACTTTTCGTTATATAAATTTTATAAAATTTATAATAAGTTTTCTTTGGATTTGGATATTTTTAACATGTCTTTTAAAGTCTTTAGAGTTAGGTTTTTTGAACTTTTGCAGTCATGACTGGTATTTATTTTATCTCAGTATTTTATCTTTTTTAATTTTGTCTTTTGTAATTTGTCCTTTTATGCATCACTGTAAATGGATTTCAATCTGTAGTGTGCATTTCTTTTATGAAATAAAAAATAAAATTTTTATATGAACATAACGATATATTTTTAGCGACAATTGTGTGGTAACTGTTAATTGTCGGATACAAACTTCAGCTATACCATTCAACTGACGTATATGAAGTTTAGATCTTCAGCGCCATTTTCTTCACCTGAATCTGAAAGTATAAAAATAAGTTTCTACAAAAATACCAAAGCAAAAAATATAAAATCCTCACAGTCAGAATGAAATCAATAAAAGAAAGAGATATATTTTTCATTCGGTCTCGCAGCCACGCACTGCTTCTGTATTATTCAAAAATATAAGTAACGATTATTAGAGATAAATAAAGTTGAGTTTCATGTTTCTAGACAACCAAATGCATAGAAATATTTCTCCTGGGGGTAAAAAAAGAGTGAAAAAATATTCAAGATTCTTCTTTTACTGAAAATGGTTTGCAGTAAAATTTTTAGATCTTAAGCGAAAATATATTATGAAAGAAAGGAAATGATTCTGGTTTTTGCATTTGTGGTTCAATACATAACGCTGCAAAATTTCTACAGATTGTGTTATTTTTGTGTTACGTCAGGCCTATAAGAAAGGGATCCGCTTATGGGCAGGAAAATAGCTTGGAGAATTTTTATAAGTGGTGCTAACACGTATTCAGGTTACATTTTGAGAAAACTGACCAAAACTCCAGACCATTAGATCGACAGCTGCACGGTAAGCTTGAACTCGTTATTTTCACACTTCAACTGTTTACCTTGTTCAGTGTCTTATCCATTTGGCCATGAGTTTTATAGATTGTTTCCTTATACACAGATTGGTCATAAAAAAACAACTTCGAGGATGGTCATGGCAAAATTGGCTGCGTCAGACATTTGCAAATTAGAACATTGTAACGAACCGATGACAGTTTACAAGATGAGAGTGTTTCTATTGGAATTAAGAGATTTCAGGTGGCCTGCTGTCAGTTTAACGTTTCTATGGTCTATTTCAGTGAATGAATTTGAATTGTGGGAATGCACTTTCTCTCTGAGTTGACTTTGGTTATTTACAAATGTTTTACGCCTCCAATTTTCGTTATACATGTATCGTTAGAGCGCCATTTATGATTTTTCAATTTCGATGATCCACTTTCGCTGGTAAAAAGCGGAACTTTAGAAAATTTCGAAATTTTTTCACAGTAACCGTAATCGTGATAGTTCTATTGTTTAAAACAATCCCAATCTGGAACGTATACCCCTGAATAACTCTATATGAAACCTTATCTCTATTGGCTAATTGGAACGGCGGCTAGAGGTCCATATATCGACGAAGTTTTTCTATGACCAACTTGTATTTTAAATTCATTTTTTTTAGCTCGAAAGTACATCATATTACAATAATGCTTTTATTTAGTAAAATACTCGTATAAACTGTTGAGGAAAGACATTTTTGGATAAATTTATATGGAACGCGAAATAAAATAGGAGAAGAATGTCAAATGCTTGTCATAAAATAATTATGAAAAATTCAACTGATATGGCTTCTGTATAGAAAATGTTTAAAAGTGAAAATTCATTTAAACTGAACCTAAATCAGTTAATGGAAAATTTATATTTGTGTTTTTCTTTATTTACGAAGTCATGAATGTAAAATCTCGTGAACGTATGTGTCGCAAGACTTTCAAATGGCATCTTGAATTGGAATAAGATCATTGACATGTTGTGTGTGAGCTGATTGAATAAGGTTATTTATCAAGTGGTTAATTTTGAATCGAAGTATTCGTTACAAAGAGAACTTGGAGGTTTTGCATGAACTAATTGAAACAATTCAGGGTAATTCAAAAGGACCCCACGATTACCAATATTTAAGAAGCATTTCATGAAGGACAGATTTGGAGGACAGATTTGGAGGACAGATTTTGAAGGACAGATTTGGAGGATTTGAAGGACAGAATATTTACGGATCACAAATTTTCATACTTACGGATCACCAGCGTTCTCACAATTTTTCCAGTACAAGAGGAAGTCATCTTCTTCCTTTGTTTATTGCATTGGAATGCAGTTTTGAAATATACTTCAAAATACTGAAGAAATTTTGAACCAAAGCTTAACCTGCTTGCTTCCATCCTTGCAGAAGAAACACCACCGAAAATTTCCTTTTCTTCCACTCATTTGTCATCGAATGTCCGAAATGCAACTACTTATGCACTGAATATACAAAGCTGGACTTTTCAGAAACAACGTGCAGGCGCAACTGTGGCCTCATACAGAAAGTCTCCATGGTTTCGTATTTGTAATTTTGAAAAATGAACAGATCAAATTTCCCCTACCATTTTGTGGTTCATCAATATTTTTTGGGCTCCTTCTTGTTGTAGGAGAGGGATTGCAATGTGTCTATGCGCCAATGCGCACTTGTTTCACAACACTGAACATGATAGACGGCTGAAGTGTGAAGGTCACGCGCTCGGTCCTACGACGCGTCTGTCGAACTAACGGTCTGGAATTTTGGTTGGTTTTCTCCAGATGTAAAGTGAATGCGCGTTAGAACCTCTTAAACATGTCCTTTAACCAAGACAATGTCCACCCATAGACACTAGAGATGAGTTCGGGCTCATTTTTTTGAAACCCGAGCCCGAGAACTTTTAATCCGAGTCCGAGCAATATTATTTAAGTCGGAACCCGAGCCCGCCCGAACCTAAAATTTCAGCTAAAGATTTAAAAAATTCAATTACCTCTTTGACAGAATACAATAAATTTTGCCGCTTGTGCAAATTAACGACAAATATAGTTGCAAACTCTCAATGCACTTTCCAATTCTTTATATCCATGTTTATCCAATAATTTCCGATCTCATGACTAACTAAGCAATAGAAGTCGCCGTTCTGAAACACCCAAAGAGCTTCACGCACGCACCCGTGCCGCTATTTTGTTTTATATAAGTATTTTTATTTTCCTCATGTGTGTGAATCACTTTTTCTAATTCTCTTTCAAGGAGCATGTTCACTAAAGGAGAAATTTTTCACGAGCCCGAGCCCGCCCAAGCCCGAACGCAATTGTGAATTACAGAGCCCGAGTCCTGTTCGGGCCAGGGCTTGGGCCCGGGTTGAGCCCGTCTTATCTCTAATAGGCGCATGCCCCTCTTGTAGGCTTGCCATAACACAAAATAATGTAATACAATTTAGTTAGAAATAAAATGCGTGTTTTTTTGCAACTAAAAAGGAAGTAAAACATTCTTTTTAACAGTAGAGTCTGTTATTTAAAATGTTATTTCACTCTACATCTTTTGATTGAACACGAATTCAGTTATTTGAAACGATTTAGCGATCTTACGAGTTTCCAGACATATTTAATAACGCATTACTAACATGAATTTAATATAAAATAAATTACCGAACGTGAGCAGAGATATTAAACAGATAGCTAAATCGCAAGTGAGTATGAATAAACGGTTGCAGAATTTTTTCGCCCGTATTCAGTAAACCGTTAAGCAGTATTTAACTATTCAACTCGAAAACTGAGATGCAGTCTATGTTTTATCTTTCTCCCTTTAATTTTCTCTTTTCAACGATAACGATCGGTTTTCACGAAAATTTAAAAGAAAAAAGAAATCCAAACAGTTACAATCAAATCAATAACTGAAGAAGAAAAGAGGGAAAAGTCATCTTTTAAAATTATTTATCCGAGCTTAAAATCACGCAATTTTTTTTTTTATAGTTCTTTTTTCTCTTTTCCTTTTTAAAAAAAAATGATGCTCAAAACAAATAATCAAAGTTTTGTTACAAGATTTTAGATATCTGCATAAAAATGCATTTTAATGTATACCATTTTTTTTCAAGGGAAAAAAAATCTGGAAAAGTATATTCACGCTTTTTTATTTTATCGTAAATATAGTTAGCAATGAATATCTATGAGAACAGTCTTTTCAGTAAAAATCGTGAATGAACTCGAAGTTTTTACTTTGAAAAAAAAGTTCCGAATTTTCAACACGTAGAAACCTTGTTTATTTTCACTGTTTAAAAATAAACTGGTTGTTGTTTTGCTATATTAAAGCACACTAAGTCTATTTTCCAAAGGGGGAAATGCCTTAGTGGGAGGACTTTTTAAGGGGTTCTAAAGCGTATTCACTTTATATAAAACCAACCAAAACTCCAGACAGCCGCATGGTAGGTCAGAACCTTTTACTTCAACACTTCACAATCTATCAATGTTCGGTGTGTTACCCACATTTGTCGGCCGATTTTAAAGTAGCAATTGTCAATTGAAAAGTTTCTATGACAAGGGCTGTGACTTTTTCTATATCATACATGACCCGTCAGCATCAGCTTCTAGAGATCAACCAGAGAGTCGCGATTCACTGTATACTGCAATATATGGTATCACTGGAAAGTGAGTGTTATTAGTTTGTAACACATAGGGATGAACGATAAAGAGAAAAATCTGATGTGGACACCTGATGTGTGAATTTCTTGTACTTAACTATTAAATTACACACATTTCTGGCGCATTTCATTTAAACTTGTTTCATTGGAAATTGAGATACACTACCTCAAAAGTATTAAGGGTTGGCGATTTTTCGGCAAATATAAGAGGTATCACTACGATGGGTTCAGTTTTGGAAACTTGCTGTTATTATTTATGCACTAAATTTGGCGATATTTTTCATAAATCAACAAGTTTGGCGACAGTTTGTGAGTTCTGAGTACGGTTCAAAAATTAATTGATAGTAGGCTAGATTTGTTGAAAATGTCTATCAATCTATTTCAATGTACTGAAAATATTTTGTGACTGTGTAAATAAATTCACCAATTCATTGCAATGAAAAAAAGTCAGGGAAAATGTGAAAATCGGTGAGGTGATTCACAAAAGTTCGGCATTTTATCCTAAAAGGGATCGGATATATGAAAATATATATATGCTAACTTAAACCATTTTTCAATAGCTCTCTAAGGGGATAAATCAAGTCGAACATTCGAGTTTCAGGGGTCGTAAAAAATTTACAAAATAAAACAATGATTGCATAAGTACATACTATTTCTATTATTTGTATTGTCACCAGCTTTGTTTAAACATAACTCTCAGACTTTTTATGATGAAATGTTGAAACTCTGTATGGCACCTTATCAACGTATGGGACGCATTTTATTAATTGGGAATTTTTTTTTATATGAAATCCTTATGAAAATTTTAATTTTGTATTTATTAGTATATTTAATCTCCAGAAAATTTTAACAGATACCTTAAAATAGTGTACATTTTTTTTTTACGTAACTTGTATATGTCTATGATCAATATTTAAGGAATAAAAGCCTAAGTCAGTGTTTTCGGCACACCCTGTATACCCGTTCAAGATAGTATATCCTTTTTTTTTTTTAAATCAGTTACAAGAAATTGTCTAGTCTGGCATAGACAAATGCAAAGCTTTGTCTCGGCTCGCAAAAACCCTATAGAGTAGTAAGAGATAGGCTTATTTTGTCTCGCTTATTAACTGAACAGCTCTGTCACATTTCATCTCGCATCCATCGCTAATTCTCTGCTCAGTAACGCATGCTTCAAATTTTACCTTGCACAGTTTTACGGATAAAAATTCACACTGTTACTGAGTTGTTTGCCTGAGCATTTCATCATTAAAAGGTTCAAAATCATCTTCACAGGCATTTGGCAATGAGCAATACAATGCCAATAATTGCAAAAGCATCATGTATATTTACAATCATTGTTTTCACTCCTAATTTGTGTATAGTCCCCGAAAAGCGATCGTCTGATGTGATTTTTTCTCTTCGAAAGGAATTAAACAGTGATTTAAGTTAACACATATTACTGTTTAACCCTTTAACGCGCAGTGTTCCCGCTCTGGGAACACCCAACTCTGACGTTTTGACTGTTGCCAGTCACGAAGAATAGATTTGATTTCTATAAAAATAGTTGCGGCTGACATAGCTCCACGAGAATCCTTTACTTTTGGGCACGTCCTTTCCCGTAAAAAAAATTTTCACGATTATTTTTAACAGCACTGACATCTGCTGAAAAATGGAAGAATGCGAGAACAGCTGGATAGATGGCCCAATGCTGAAAAAAGGGCAGCCGCTGCCATCGCTCGACTTAACGACCAGCAAGAGGGCGGACGATCGAAACGTTCATCGCGTGCCACGCAGATCTAGAGACCCTTTTTGTACGCAGCTGGCTGTGCTCGGGCACAGCCAGCTGTCGCCCTTAAATTTAATATACGGGGCACGTTTTACTAACTGGGAATTTTTTTGTGCGGCGGCCGTATACAAATTAAAGAAGTGCAACTTTTTGAAAGATAACGAGAAAAACTTTTCCCTAGCAGTGTCTTACTTCAGCCTTTTATTTTAAACATGTTTTTCAGTTTACATTGTCCACTTATCTCTAATGCAAGAAGAATTAAAGCCCTTTACCACCTTTTTAGTACACTCTGTATATATCCTCCAATTATGAAGACGTTACATTTACTAAGTCTCTTGCCCAAAGCGCTCCAAACAGGGGTATTACTTTTAAATACCTTGTCTTTATTTTTAATCAACACCTTATCCGATTTCCATACTTTAGGGCTAACCTATGTAATTCGCGATGAAAAGTGCTTCTAAATCGATATTTGTCTGCCCGTTTAACTTTTATCTTGCTTCAGCGATAACGATCGGTTTCTGCAAAAATTCCAAAGCAAAATAATGCCAAATAATAACAATGAAATCGACAACAAAGCTTGAAAAAAAAAAAGGAGTCAAAACCATTTTAAAACTTACATCCATGCTGAAAATCATGCATTTCTTTACTGCATTCAGATAAAAAAAGTAAACAAATAACAGAAAATATCCTCGGAAGATCAAGTTACGTTTTACAATCAGAGTCTTCTGCATAAAAATGCATTTAAATACATATATCTATATAATAACATTTCTACACTGAAAAAAAAGGATAAACTGCTAAAGTATTCACGCTTCATTATTATCTCAAATAAATACACTTAGCGACGAAATTCCCAAAGCTCGAAACATTCTCCAAAAGGCAAAAATGGCAAATGAAGCTAAAAAACAAATCTCATTTTGTTTTGAAGTACAGAGTTTCTCTTTTAGCATAAAATGTATTAAAAAAGACGAAAATATTTTTAGCACGAGGAAGATAGAAGACAGTTTACTTAGTTTGTTTTTTGACTTGTACAAATGCTCGAAAGAAATCTTTTGAAATATTAAATTTAATATGTTTCACTCAAGTTTACTGTGATAAAAAATTAAAATAAAAAATCGATATCCTAAAGCGTGGGCTTAAATAGTTCTTAATAGTATAAACAAGCCTTATTTCTTAGAAATCTATCTTCTATGAAAACAAAAATGTATGTGTGTATATTCAGCGTCTACTATTAAACGACTCGACTGATGGGTTTGAAATTTTGTGCAGAAATACAGACAAACATGTTAAAAATATTAGGTTGCATGAATATATGAAAATCCACCCCTTCCTCAATTCCTTGCGATTTTTTCCCATTTTCAGCTACAGAAAGTTTTTTTTCTGATATCCGTGTGTAAAATAGTTAACTAACTGAGTAACAAAGTTTGGTGTCGTGAGTGAGATTGACGTCATTTCGATGTCGCGAGTTAAAAAATGCTTTAGAAATCGTTTATGGCTGAAAGTTGTGACGTAAAATGTTTGCCACGCGTGAAATAATTCCGCAAATTCTCATTTTAAATCTGACGCAATCGATGCGGAAAAGCCTAGAGAATAGTTACTCAGGCCGCAGTACAAAATACAGACTGCTAAAAATGTCATGTTTTATTTTCTTTCAGTCGGACGTACTTTTCTTGAGTTTGGCATCTAAAATTCTTTTTTATCCGTTAGCGTGAAGCTATGGATTAATATTTAAGGCTAGATATCATCTACGGGGCAAAAGCTCTGCAAACAGTTCTGATTTTTTTCTGGCAGTAGATGTCGCTGCCTCTCCTAGGGTGCTGGAAATATTGTACACATGTAAAGGAGGTTCACATGCAAAATAGATAGGATAATTATTTTTAAATAAGTTAACTTTCTATTTGATATCATTGGAGTGCTATTTCTTTCAGACTTTTTTTTTTTTTAGTCTGTGCAAGTTGTCGACGCCGAACCACTTTTCAAACAGTATTTATGAGGTGATGTATAGTTAAAATATGCCCGACACACGAATACTGTAAAACAATTTCAGTATTCGATTTCAATACATATTCCGAGAAGGTAACTTCTCTCTTTCTATTTAAAACTTCCAGCTAAATGTTTAATGGAACAAGAACGACAAACACGGCGCATTCATACATTAAGATACACTTTCTAAACAATAGAATAAGGAAGGCAAGTAGGGCTGACACATAGATTATGATACACTTTCCAATATAATGGAAGACAAGTAGGACGGATACTTAGGATATTATGCACTTTCAAACGTAGTGGAACAAGGAAGGCAAATAGGACTGACGCATGCATACACTTTCTAATATTATGGCACAAGGAAGACAAATACGGCCTCTTGGCTTATGATGCACTTGCAATATGATAGAACAAAGCAAAAAAAATCGAATTAACTTGAAGATTATGATAAAAATCCCAACATAGTCGAACAAGAATGACAAATAAGGCCCAACCACGGACTATGATGAACTTTCTAAAGCAATGAAGCAAAGAAGATAGATAGGATTATGATACGCTTAAATGGGCGCATTTAAAACATGCAAATGTTTTAGTTTTTTTAAAAAGCTTTTTTATTTTAATGTTTTTTCATAGTCTAAGAATGCCAGAAATGACTTCAACTGGCACAAACTTCCACTTATACGGAACTTTAGTTATGCTCCTTATTCTCATACAGCATCTTGGTACATTAAACTAAAAAAAAAAAAAAAAATCTTCACAGGGCTCTAATTTTTCTTTACTGTCTGAGAGCACAAAGAAGCTTCTGTGTGCACTCTTTTTCAACTAGACAGTACTTAACTGGACGATCGTTTCGGCAGAAAAACTTTTCAGCTTTCTTCAGCAGTCAATGTTCTGTGTCGCAAAACAGTGGGGACTCGGTCTTACTTTTTGTTTCAAACGGGGCCTGTTTAATAATTTTCCAGTCAGCGTGCTCTACTTGCATGCCTTTTTGTTCAGCGTGCGCTACTTGCATGTTGTTTCAATCTCAAATGTAGTGCGCCGTTGTTGAAAAAAGGATAACAGTAATCTACTGGGAAAGGCTATTCATATACAAGCATACTTTAAACCAGCCTTCGAACAGTCATTCAAGCATATGTATTCGCGGAAGATGAATATAATTTTGAGATTATATATTTCATCCATATTAAATTGAACAATATTAAAATTACACCCGACAGGGTACGCGAAGTGTTCTTCACAAGCATTCATTCATTTGATTTTGCTTTCACTATAACTAAGAAATCAAAAATGTAACTATGTAAAAATAAATAAATTTCAACAGTTTTTATTTCGAATGTTTAAAGTAAATTATTTTATAATTCAGCTTTAGTAAAAGTTTTTCAGGAGCTTTTTTTTTTTCATTTATGTTAAGGTAATTCGCACGATATTTTTAAGACTGACCGTTTTCAACATGCAGCTAATGCCAAAATGGAATTTTAGAAAAGCAACCAAGAAATTTCATAACAAATATAAATAAATAACAAATAAATAAGTTTTAAATAAATAAAAGAGAGGCAGCGAGAGAGTGAGACGAAGATTATCGTCTCCAAAGATTAAACAACGCAAAAAGCTGTCGAGAAAAAAAAAAAAAAAAAAAAAAAAAAGGGAACCTTAGAACTACTTAAAAAAGTACCTGCAATCAAGTTTCCTTTCCGTTTTAATTTCTTTGCTTCGTTATTTTTAAAAAGGCAAGTTAAAAAATTTCTGTTTTCCTTATCGATGATTGCTTCTAATTTCTCGTATCGCGTGATAATGAAACAGTAAGAGAGGTGCGTGGGATGATTTTTAGTTCTACTACTAAAAAAAATTAAATAAATGAAATTGATCTTTCAAAAAATGAAATTCAGAGAAAATGGTGTGTAATGTTGATAAATTCATCCAGCAAAATTCACCAACTGTTTGCAAATTTTAAATCGAAATGACTGAAATTAACTGCAGTTATACAATGCGTGTTTTAATTTTAAATTTACGTAGAACCTTGAGATGAAATGCTTTGAATTGTTGCAAAATATATTATAAGATATTTTTCATAAAATGAACTCTTATAAAAGGAATTGAATTGTGACCGCTTTCAATATTAGACTGCAAATTTAGCACATGCCAAACTGTGATGAGATTTGCATCAGCTCTCGGAACGACTTTGAATACGGAGAAGATGTAAAGTTTTTATTACTTTACCAGTGCAAATTCTTATGGAGTTTAATTCTACATTGGCCCTGGGTTTAACCCCTCGTTTACATCCATGATTGCATCTGCATCTGCTAACTGGTACCATGACTGCACTACACCATGTTTGCATCTGCATCTGCTCACTGATATACATCTGCATCACTCCACGGCCTAGAGACAGAGAGGTCGAGAAAGTGTGGTTGGCCATAGCAGTACTTAGCCTTTACATGGATGGCTGTTGTACCATTAAGTTCTATTCAATTTTTAATGTTTAATATTGCTTTCTAGCATTCTTCGGCACCATCAAGGCCGAGTGGATAAGACACTGAACATGGTAGACGGCTGAAGTATGAAGATTCCCAGGTGCAAGCCTATCGCGTGACGTCCATCTAACGCTCTGGATTTTTGGTCAGTTTTCTCCACATGTAATGTGAATATGTGTTAGAGCAATTAAAAAGTTAAGCGACCAAGGGAACTCTTTCCTACCCCGTAGGCACATGCCCCTCATGTAGGCTGGCCATAACTCAAAACTCTAGCATTCGTCTTTGAAACCTTCGCCAAGACACAGCCATGCGCTAGTTCAACACTTGACAATTGGCAGATTAAAATTTGGTTCTAAATCAAATACGAAAAGAAAAAGGGATGCCCCCTTCACCCTTGGAAAAAACTCTGCTCATACTCTGATTTCGGGAAATGTATATACATATCACAATTGAGGAAAAAAAAATGTA
The DNA here is from genome assembly GCA_038373885.1 of Cheiracanthium punctorium. Lineage (NCBI taxonomy): Eukaryota > Metazoa > Arthropoda > Arachnida > Araneae > Cheiracanthiidae > Cheiracanthium > Cheiracanthium punctorium. Next base: position 808,635 of record JAWZYV010014318.1, read on the forward strand.
GTTTTTTACTTCCTTGTACGTAGTATAAGGAAGTAATGTGATCCCGAAAAATTTTGGGGGCCAAATTTCGACTAAAAAACCGATTTTGACTAACTCTAAATTTAATTTTAAGAATTTTTTCGATGCATCTCATCGTAGGCTAGCATGCACGATCATATAAACGCGTCTGCAACTCATTTTGACCAGCGGCCGGTCTATTGTGGTCAGTTTTTCCATGCCGTCTGTACGTACGTACGTACGTATGTATGTAACTCGCATATCTCAAAAACTATTGGTCGTAGAATGTTGAGATTTGATATTTAGGATTGTTCTATGATCTAGTTGTGCACCTCCCCTTTTGGTTGCAATCGAATGTATAGTTTATGTACAGGACCGCCCAAAAGATTCGAAATACATTACGCTCTATGGGCCGAAATTCATTAAACTCGCCTAACTCAAAAACTATTAGGCGTAGAATTTCGAAACTTCATATTTTGGATAGTTGTAACATCTAGTTGTGCACTTCCCCTTTTGGTTCCATTCGACTGGATAGTTTATCTATAGGACCGCCCAAAACATTCGAAATACATTACGCTCAATGGGCCGAAATTCATTAAACTCGCATATCTCAAAAACTATTAGGCGTAGAATGTTGAAACTTTATATTTAGGATTGTTGTAACATCTAGTTGTTCACTTCCCCTTTCGGTTCCATTCGACTGGATAGTTTATCTACAGAACCGCCTAAAAGATTCGAAATACATTACGCTCTATGGGCCGAAATTCATCAAAGCGTTTTTTAGAGGTATTGGGCTATTTCAAACGACTCAGAAGTGATATATGCTGAAAAGAGTTAGAAAATGAATTTCTCCATTAAAAAAGGTGTCTTTATCATTTACAGTTCTGCTACAGGAACACTCAAAAGATTTCCAATACATTACGGTCAATGGCAATTTTAGGGGCATTCATCCATTTCAAGCACAATACCGTCTTACCACATAAGTTAGGTAATGGTCCGACCACGGTCACGTGCCTCCCTCAAGAACTGTGCCAAAAGTCGCCAAGCTTGGCGACTTTTAGTGACGTGTGTGTATATTTAACTCTCAAACCTCAAAAACTATTATGAAATTTTATATATAAGATTGTTGTAACATCTAGTTGTGCATCTCGATTTTTGGTTCCAATCTACTGGAGAGTTTATTTACAGGACCACCGAAAAGAATTTCAGTACTTTAATGTCTATGGACATCTTCAATATAATACAATTGCAGACAGTGATTGTTTGGTACATGCCCAAAATCTCGTCGACTGTCCTGGACTTTGGCGAGTTTTGCCGAAATGTCGCCAAATTTGGCGATAGTCAGTCATTTCGTCCATGCCCAAAGTATCGCCATTTGTCATCGTTCTTGGCGAGTTTTGGCGAAATATCGCCAAATTTGGCGATAATCTGTCATTGTTGGTCCATGCTTAATATCTCGCCAAATGTCGTCGACATTGACGAGTTTCGCCGAAATATCGCCAAATTTGGCGTCAAAAATTATTTCGTAATTTGTATAACTCTAAAACTTTAACCCGTAGAATTTTGAACTTTTGTATTTAGAACTATATTATAATATCTAACTGTTTTCAATATCTTTTTTGACAGCAATCCACTAAGAATTTATTTATAGGGTGAGCCAAATGACTTTAAATACATTAAGGTGTATGGATGCATTCAATTCATTGAAAGTCTGGTCAATGACTACTGTGGCTATCCCCAAAATCTCGCAAACTATCTCAAGTTTGTCGGCTTTTGGTGAAATATCGCCAAATAAAGTGTCAGAAGGAAATCTTTCAAATTGAACTCAGCTTGGCGATATCGAAATATTTGGCTAGAAATCGCTAAACCTTACTATTATTGATATTTTATCTCTTTCAAACAAATAAGTTTAGAGGAAGTGCGTAGAAAACATTTTTATTTAATAGACGTGCAAGGAAGTCATGTGTTGGACACATCAGATTTTTTTACTTCCTTGTACGTAGTATAAGGAAGTAATGTGATCCCGAAAAATTTTGGGGGCCAAATTTCGACAAAAAAACCGATTTTGACTACCTCTAAATTTAATTTTAAAATTTTTTTCGATGCATCCTATCGTAGGCTAGCATGCACGATCCTATTAACGCGTCTGCAACTCATTTTGACCAGCGGCGAGTCTGCTGTGGCCAGTTTTTCCATGCCGTCTGTACGTACGTACGTATGTACGTACGTACGTACGTACGTATGTATGTAACTCGCATATCTCAAAAACTATTGGTCGTAGAATGTTGAGATTTGATATTTAGGATTGTTCTATGATCTAGTTGTGCACCTCCCCTTTTGGTGGCAATCGAATAGATAGTTTATGTACAGGACCGCCCAAAAGATTCAAAATACATTACGCTCTATGGGCCGAAATTCATTAAACTCGCCTAACTCAAAAGCTATTAGGCGTAGAATGTCGAAACTTCATATTTTGGATAGTTGTAACATCTAGTTGTGCACCTCTCCTTTTGGTTCCATTCGACTGGATAGTTTATCTACAGGACTGCCCAAAACATTCGAAATACATTACGCTCAATGGGCCGAAACTCATTAAACTCGCATATCTCAAAAACTATTAGGCGTAGAATGTTGAAACTTTATATTTAGGATTGCTGTAACATCTAGTTGTGCACCTCCCCTTTCGATTCCATTCGACTGGATAGTTTATCTACAGAACCGCCCAAAAGGTTCGAAATACATTACGCTCTATGGGCCGAAATTCTTCAAAGCGTTTTTTAGAGGTATTGGGCTATTTCAAACGACTCAGAAGTGATGTATGCTGTAAAGAGTTAGAAAATGAATTTCTCCATTAAAAAAGGTGTCTTTATCATTTGTAGTTCTGCTACAGGAACACTCAAAAGATTTCCAATACATTACGGTCAATGGCAATTTTAGGGGCATTCATCCATTTCAAGCACAATACCGTCCTACCACATAAGTTAGGTAATGTTCCGACCACGGTCACGTGCCTCCCTCAAGAACTATGCCAAAAGTCGCCAAGCTTGGCGACTTTTGGTGTACGTGTGTGCATATTTAACTCTCAAATCTCAAAAACTATTATGAAATTTCATATATAAGAATGTTGTAACATCTAGTTGTGTATCTCGATTTTTGGTTCCAATCTACTGGAGAGTTTATATACAGGACCACCGAAAAGAATTTTAGTACTTTAATGTCTATGGACATCTTCAATATAATACAACTGTAGACAGTCATTGTTTGGTACATGCCCAAAAACTCGCCGTCTGTCCTCGACCTTGGCGAGTTTTGGCGAAATATCGCCAAATTTGGTGATAGTCAGTCATTTGGTCCATGCCCAAAGTATCGCCATTTGACATCGTTCTTGGCGAGTTTTGGCGAAATATCGCCAAATTTGGCGATAATCTGTCATTGTTTGGTTCATGCTTAAAATCTCGCCAAATTTCGTCGACATTGACGAGTTTCGCCGAAATATCGCCAAATTTGGCGCCAAAAATTATTTCATATTTTGTATAACACTAAAACTTTAACCCGTAGATTTTTGAACTTTTGTATTTAGAACTATTGTAATATCTAACTGTTTTCCATATCTTTTTTGACAGCAATCGACTGAGAATTTATTTACAGGGTGAGCCAAATGACTTTAAATACATTGAGGTGTATGGATGCATTCAATTCATTGAAAGTCTGTGGTCAATGACTACTTTGGCTGTCCCCAAAATCTCGCAGACTATCTCAAGTTTGTCGGCTTTTGGTGAAATATCGCCAAATAAAGTGTCAGAAGGAAATATTTCAAATTGAACTCAGCTTGGCGATATCGAAATATTTGTCTAGAAATCGCTAAACCTTACTATTATTGATATTTTATCTCTTTCAAACAAATAAGTTTAGAGGAAGTGCGTCGAAAATATTTTTGATCTAATGGACGTGCAAGGAAGTCATGTGTTGGACACATCAGATTTTTTTTTTTAAATTGAATGCAAGAAAACGAAATTTCATTTCTCAGTTGCTCAACGGTTCGAAAGGAACAGCTTTACTATGCATCTGTGGTCTCATGAAAACTAGTTTTGGTCTGCTGTTGTTATCTCAAATGTCTTCTGGCAACCACGGAGCGGTGCCAGATCCTCTATATAATACGACGATTGGCAAATGAGAGCGTCTTCCATTTCAATGAGCCCCAGTAGGAGGAAGGCGGAGTTAACTCGGGGTTTCCTAATTTTGAAACAATTCCAGATGAGAGACCCATCACCAGGAATCGGCACGCACCCTCGATGTATATCGTTTAAACAGGGAGGAAATTGGAGCCAGGAACAGATTTTACTTGCACCTGCACCCATTAGCGTATACGGTCCCACATCCGTCCAGCCGAAAAAGGAGTTCACCCGCTCGAGTACTGGTCAAGCTGCTGCTGCTTCGCTTTCTGTGTTCTTACGGGAACGCAGTTTAGCGACTGGGCCACCGCGAGAACCATATTTGGTCTGGACTGTGATTTGAAATGGAGTCTCTCTTTCAAACATTCAGTCACTTACGTTTACTTTACTAGAAATTCATTTATATACTTTACTAGAAATTCTAGAAATTTTTCTTGTCAGTCACTTTTGTAAACTACACTGCTGGCCATCGTAAATGCAACACCCTGAAGGAAGCATGCAAATAATATGAAATTTACAACATGCATTAGCTGAGGTGAGATATGCAAATGATTAGAATTTCAGCGCAGACGCACATCAAGCGCGCCTGTGGCGCCACCTCAAAGCGCTATTTAAGGCTTGGAGATTTCGACGGTTTCAAGTACAGCAATTGTGTTTTTCTTGCTTTTTTTTCAAAAAAACGATAAATTATGCCTCGTAGGAAACAACGATCATCTTTTGATCAAGTATCCGAGTTTGACAGAGGAAGGATAGTGGCATACCGAGATTGTGGGTTATCTTTCAGGGAAATCGGTCGTCGTATTGGACGAAACCAAACAACTGTGATGCGGATATGTGATCGTTGGGTGCAGGAGGGTACGACGGACAGACGTGATCGACCGCATCGACCTCAGTGCACCACGTCACGTGATGACAGGCAGATTGTACGCATGGCAGTGACGGACCGCTCAGTCACATCACGAACCATATCACAGCAGATTCAGTCTGTAACGCATCATCCAGTGTCTGCGCGTACCATTCGACGTCGTTTACAGCAGAATGGTCTGTCCGCAAGACGTCCGTTGCTTTGTCTACCTCTGACGCGGAACCACAGACGTCTCCGCCGCCAATGGTGCGATGAAAGAAGGATGTGGACGACAGAATGGAATGAAATTCTCTTTACTGACGAGTCACGCTTCTGTATGCAACACCACGACGGTCGGATTCGAGTCTGGAGACACCGTGGAGAGAGGATGCTGAACAGCTGCATTATGCACCGTCACACTGGTCCTGCACCGGGTATTATGGTATGGGGCGGTATCGGATATCTCTCTCGCACTCCTCTAGTACGCATTGCCGGTACTTTAACCAGCCAGCGCTACATCTCCGAGGTGTTGGAGCCAGTTGTCCTTTCTTACCTTCAGGGCTTGCCAACAGCCATATTTCAGCAGGATAATGCACGGCCACACGTGGCACGCATTGTCCAAGGGTTCTTCGTCAATCACCAGATTGAATTGCTTCCCTGGCCGGCGCGCTCTCCGGATCTTTCGCCGATAGAAAACATGTGGTCCATGGTTGCTCAACGACTGACCCAGAGTTCATCCCCAGCTGTCACACCAGATCAACTTTGGCAACGTGTGGAAGCTGCTTGGTCTGCTGTACCCCAAGAACACATTCAAAGTCTCTTTGAATCAATGCCGAGGCGTGTGGCAGCTGTGATCTCCAACAACGGCGGCTACTCTGGGTACTGATTTTGGCAGGAACCACGCTTCATAGAATGCTGTAAATTTAATCATTTGTTACTTGGTCAACATGTTATCTACACAATAAATTTTGTTGTGATATCTCTTGTTTTTCTTGGTGTTGCAATTTGGGTGGCCAGCAGTGTATTTTTGAAAAATTATGCTGAAGCATCAACATAAAAAAATAATTTCTTTTATTTCATTGTTTCCCACTAATTCCCCTATGCTATATTAAATCCATCTCCATACATTTTTTACCTTGCATTAAGAGAATTAATTCACTAATGGATAATATTTATGTGCACCTATTCATTATGCAAATAATATCCATAAAGAAGTAAAAGCATATTTACTTCCTTCTACCATGGTAAATCATATTAAATACATCCCGCTACTAATAGGAAATAAAACTATTTTACTTAAAGCTCCTAAATCTAATCAGAGAAACATTGTATGCAGTTGCGAAAAAAAAAATTACAATTCTGCCACCTCAATTTCGACTCTTAAAAATAAATTCAGAAATGTGCGAGTGGCAACCACCGTATTGTTTTCAATTTCCGTTTCGTTGCTGTAAAATAAAACGGCAATTAGAAAAGATGTTTTTAATTAGTAAACCTAAAGTCTAATGGGAATTTTTATTTCCCTTAAACTTAATTTTCGAGTAAAAAAACCGTATTGCTTTATTAAATACTTAACGCATTAACCAAAACGAAAAATAAATTGCTTTAACTGAAATTCATTAGGTTCCCCTTAAAAACCATTAAACTGAATTTGTTAATTAAGCACTTTGTTTCAACTTTCCAAAATTCTGAGAATTATTTTTTTTCCAGGCTAAACGATGAACTCTACTGAGAGATGAAAAATGTTGACTAAAAAAGTTTGGGGAAGATGCACTTGCCTTTTGAGATATAATTTGAGACATACAGAAATGGGTTTGTTGATAACTGAAAAAAAAATCGACCCTGTACTCCTTAGAATTTTAAATTTTAAGTTAATCCTCTGAATACACTATCTAATGCATCAAAATGTTATTTTTTTATTTTTCCTCATTCTATTATTCATAGAGTCAACAACTTTTTCCAAATAGATTAGGGTGGTTCACGAAATTTTCACGAAAATTATTCCCTTTGTCTTCAATTTGAGTGACGAACTAATATTACACTTGATTCTGGAAAAAAGATCAGTGGCTTTCTTTCTTTTTTAACTAAATGTAATTTACATAACATATAAATTTTTATAACAATGTGTTTGTGTTCATCTTTGGGAATACCAGCAATTATCTACACAACGGTGTGATGAAGATCACATATCTAATTTAACAATCATTTAATTTGGCTTTCTTTAATGTAATCTATCCAAAATCAAGAATTCTAAATCAGTCTGTTCTCATTTTTCGGACACTTTGGCTTTTAAATCTGTATAGTCGCTTTTCCCCGTATGCATTATTCTTACTTGTTTATTCGTCTCTTCAGACCTGTGGTGCCGTCGTGCTAAAAATAGATTATATTGCGTCCGTTTGCAATCAACGGCCTTTTTGCTTCCCCTGTTTGGCATCCTGCTGGCGTAAGTTATTATTTGTTGCCCTGCGACATCTTTAAAATTATTATTACGTCATTTTAATTTTTTTTGGATTAACTTTTAGGGTTGCTCTGGAATTGGCGGTATTGATCTCAGCCCGGTGTTTGTTCCCGCCAATGTGTAATTCTCTGCTGGCGTAATTTTTAATTCATTCCATCTTAATTTCATTGTCTATATAGGACGTAATTTTATTTCGCTGAACCACCACCGCCCGTTGTAATAATGTTCAATAGTATCTTTTAAATAAATAGTTTTAAGCATTCAATGTCTTTTTCTTTACTGCAACTAAGTGCATCGAACGTGGATTTCCTACCGTCAGAACGCCTTTTAATCTCAAATTTAAGTCTGCCACTCAATCTCTTCACCATAGATGGATCTAGGCCGAGGGAGGGGGGGGGGAGGATGCCCTCCTTATGGATCTTTCTGAGGGGCCCTAACCCATATTTACGCGAAGTTTTGGAGAAAACCCGGGAAACTCCGAATGGCTAAGGTCAACGGGCGCGACCTGGGTTTTTATAACAATGAATTAAAGGAATGCGCGTTTTCCCTTTCAACCAACAATTTCTTAATTTAAAAAAAATAAAATTCTTTTTCAAAAGACGTTATCAAAATTGAAAATAAATTCGCACACACACAAATAAAATAAAATAACATTGATATAGCGATATAGCAAGTAATGCTATCGTCTGTACCCCTTTTAAATTATGTTTGCAAAAAACCTAATAATATAAATACGCCTATCACATAATTTGTCCCAATTTCCCGGTTTATACGACTCCAGAATAAAACTTTTACATACATTACTCCAAAAAGATTAAAATGTCAAGCACAAAAAACGTAATAAAACCCATACTGCTTATACGATTGGCTTGAAATCTTTCATAATTATGTAAAAAAAAAAAAAAATACAGAAAACAATTTGCACTACTTTAAAAATCTATTTACTAATTTTTAAGCGATTGTTTGTGATTTTCAGCTCCTTTTAAATCCGAGAGTAAAGAAATTCACAAATTGAGTGACAAAATTTGGTGTAAGTAATATTGACGTCATATTGATGTCACAGTTATCACGCTGTAAAGCGAAAATTAGCGATTTCCATTTGTTTGAAATAACTTTAGGAGATTTTGTTTAACTTTATTCCACAAATAAAATGATTTGCTCTGCATAAAGCATTGATATGAAGGCGGTCTGATCCTACAGCAAAATGGAATCTTTTGAATGAGGAAAATTTCCCAAAGACACTGTCAGAGAGAGTTGACACGTTTTTAGAAGAGAACGCAATTCCAAATTCGGTTTATAATAAAAATGGAATACTGAGTTATTTATTTTAAGTGAACAAAGATTATTGAGCGTAGACATATTTTTGTCAAATGTTCGTTTTCGTAGTGTCAAGTGTAATTCACCCATAACGGGCTTTATTCTCCTGTTATGCAGGGTTTCCCAAAGTGATGGTAATAAGCTTTAATTCTTTATGTATGTGGGCATTGAAAAAAGTGTCCAAAATTAGGTAGAATAAAAGACTATGTTAAGAAAAATTTTGTTTTGTTAATTTTCAAAATGCTACACATTTTAAATTTGTATAAGACCCCTTTAAAAAAGTTATCAATTAGTAAAATATGCCTAATGTAGTAATCAGGTGATAAGCAAAATTTGGAAGTTATATCCTAAAAAGTGTCAGAAGTATGACGATAAATATATGCTGACTTAAATCACTTTTCAAAGGCTTAAGAGAGGAAAATAACAAATTGGATGGTCGCGTTTCTTAGGTCGTACAGAAATTGCGAAAAAAATGTTTTTTTGCTCTCTGTCAATAAACGTTTACAATCAAATTTATGTATAATCCCTAACCATGTTTCTTATAAGATATTTTTCAGACGTTTTATGATGAAAGGCTGAACCATGAAAGATATCATCTCACGAGTGTATTGGGCACATTTTACTAATTGGGAATTTTTTTGTATGGGGATCGCATAGAAATTTCAACAGTGTAACTTTTTTAAAATTAAAGATAAGAATTTTTCCTTTACGTAGTTTTTCTCCCTACCATACACTGAACATTTTTTTTTCAATTTACATTGCCCGCTTACCTCTAATAGTTAAACAATTAAAGCCACTGCCTTTTTGGGAGACACTCTGATTAATTTCGATATCCACAACAGAATATTTGAAGTTTCTGGATATTGTAAAATCCTCAGCAAGAAAGTACACATTCGCCATTTTATTCTTCAGAACAACTAAACAGAAAACGAGAGGAAAATACTAGCCAAGAATAGATTTAAAAAAAAATGAATAAACCGGATCTCGACATGTTTTTGTTTTCGTCGGTTTCCTCTTCATGTTCTTCAATTTCTTTTGCTTCGTTACTTTTTTTCCGGACGAATTTAAAAAGTTTTTGTTTGCCTTATCGATACTTGTCTCCGATTTCTTGTATCGCGTGATTGTAAAGTCCCAAAAGAGAAATGTGGGAGAGAACATTTTTGTTCTTTTTTATTTAAAGGGCGAAACAAGTAGATAATATTCAGTAGACTTAGCTTGGATGAAATTCTATGCAGGAATTCGGATACTATTCATAACATTAAACACACACAGACACACACACAAAAAAAAGAAAGAAAGAAAAATGTATGCAATAACCGTGAACTACGCGACGATGTATCGTAAACTACGTAGGACGATGCTGACAAGTAAATAGTACTTTACCGGAAAGTAATGTCCTTTTTTGAGTAAAATTCAAGCAAATAAAATTTCACCAAGTAATGAATTACAAACAAGCTATGCCTAAGTATAGGACTCTTACTTGTTAAATTTTAGAGATCATATTTTTTTTCTTTCAAGAAAAATGGACACCCTCCCCATTTTTTCACGCCCGCCCTTCTTGAAGGGCTATATTCGAAATGTTCTGAAATCCATTTTTGAGTATTCATTGAGTGTTCTATTTTTATGGATATTTCATTATTTCTGTGCATGCACAGACAGCCGTGTCAAAAATATGGTCTCTAGATCTGTGACACGCGATGAACGATTCGATCGTCCGACATATTGCTGGTAGTTAAATCGAGTGATGGCAGTCCAGGATTGAGAAATGGTTTCTCTTCAAGCGGTTAAATTTTCTATATAGCTTCATAATACACCTTTTGTGTAATTAGAGTAGGGGAAGGTGGCCAAAAATGATCCTAGCAGGTAAAACGATCCATCCACATACCATCCAGATACATTTTCTTCCATACAGGTAGCGCTATCTACCGGGTAACATATAAACTAGTTGTGCCAAAGTGAAGAAGATGCAATGGCGGTATTAAAGTGATCACAGTATTAGGCGTCAAAATAGAATTCTTCAAAAAATTTAACATTTCTCAGAAGGTAAGCACTAATTCTCCTATTTATTTAGATAAACAGCCTTTCATGTACAGAAATATGGCTTGATTTACTGAACGGTGAATATTCTTTAAATTATTATTTAGATAGATCCAGTATCACAAATGCCTTTCTGGGCGAATGATGCATGAGCTGGGATACCTGAGAACGGTGTTTGTTCAGGTGTATTTTTGTGATATGTGCACAAATACTCTGAGTTTCCGAAGTAGCATAAAAAGGCACTATTTAATTTATTTCTGCGTTTATTGTAGATCATAACTTTTGAATTGTAATTTTCAAATATTCTATTTTATTATTTGCGACAATTTTTTTATATTTAAAATTTTCATGAAATAAATTATGTGCGGTAACTGATTGTAAAACTTCTTTCATTAAATTATGCATAGTCACAATTACTTTTACATCTTTTTATTTTGCCGATAAAAACAATTTAAAATTATTTTTTAACGAAGGACCATTTTGCCCTTTGGTTGAGGGTAAAATGATCTTTTTCACACTTATTCAAAATTCTATTTTTTTTTAATTACTCAATGAGGGTTGAAGATATTATTAAAATATGTTTATAATGCAAAATATAGTGTAAAGCATACTAGCAAAATTCCAAAGTTTATTTGAACATTTATGTTATTTATACAAGTTTTCCCCTTAAGGGGATCATTTTAGGCCAACTTCCCACATATCCTGAATTTTTAGGAACGCTTTAAGATGAATGTATGACACATTTATTGGAGTACACACGCAATAGCATGGATTAGCCTTACATTGTCAGACCTGAATTTTTCACGTTCTTCAGCCTATAAGTTGCAATGCTTGACTGGGAACTGAATGACATGTTCCTTATCTGTGTTAAAGTATTCGTTGACAGCTTCTAATAGTTTGCTGGCCTTTGTAGGTCTAAAATGTATTACAATAAAGGTTTGAAATACACAGGCTCAAATCTTTGCTGTGAAAACTTCAAAGCTGGAGAAATATGTTTTGAGTCTTCGAAAGCGTCTTTTTATTTGCATAATGTGTTTTGATTAGAGTGAAATATCATTAACTGTAAACTTAAATAATTATACTATCTAATTCAAACTTTAACAAGTAATTTATTAGTTTAAAGTAATGTATTCACGCTTAAACCAAACGAGCGAAAATCGATCAGTCGGAGCGAAAAGTGAGCCAGTTTTCAAAAGTGAGCTTCTCCTTTAGGAGCGTTTTTCGATCAGAAGAGCGGAGGGGAATATAACAATAAGCGAGGACGGAATTTCTAGGTAAAACAGGAAGGGAAGAAAGAAGTTCTCAGAAAAAAGAATACTTAAAGAGCACTTTCGCGGAAAAACCGGTCGGTTTCCATGGAAATTGATCGCTCTGCGATCTATCGTTTTTCTAGCTCTTTGGGTTTAAGCGTGTTCTTATCTGCTCTTAAGATAGCTGGCAATGCAACTCAATCTTTAAGACATTTATTATTTATTTAGCAAATGCCATTCAAATGCGCTCTTATGCCATTATTATACGAGCTTTCCAATATTTTTCTACAATACAATTAAAATCGCTTAGTGCAGGGCACACGTCCAGATGATCGGCTGTCATATGTTGACGAGAGTAGCACAGTCTACATTCCGGTGAATCGGCATTGGCGATACTGAAGAGATAAGACCTTAAACAATCATGCTTTGACAGCAGTTTGAAACATGCGACTGCTGATTTTCTCGGGGCATCAGGAACATAAGAGCAGTTTTCTCGATGATAATGCCCCAGCTCTTGTCCCTGGATCCCTCAGCGGATTCCAGTATAAAGTTCTGTTTGAAAGTCTTATGGAATAGAAAGTTATTGCCCTTGTGGTAGTATGGGCCACTAACGCTTCCTTTTAAGCAAGTAGGTCCACATTTCTTTTGCCCGCGATTCCACAGTACAATGGAGCCCACTGGAAGGAACTTTTATGGACAAAATTCTTCAAAAGCAGTCTGCATTCCAAAATTCATCTTTGTGATTCGCAATGGTAATTTTGTGTAATTTTGTGAAAGGGCCTTTGTACCGCAACTGCGATAACCCCCCTTTAGCCATCAAAGGCAGTAATGCATGAACCCACAGCTATATAAATGTTAAAAAGTTTACAAAAGATGCCTGCTTCAGCAATGTGCTCTCTATCCAACATGGAATCGCCTGTGAAAACATGCAACCATTCATTTGCTGGAAATAGAATTTCAATACTTTCTAACGCTATGAATTTTAACTGTTTAGTAATCGTATCCTTCTTTAATACTCTCATATTAAGATCCAGATTGATATCAAGTTGCATATAATCTAAGGGACGCATTGGTAACGACAAAACGGAAGTCCCAAGTTGGAGCCCTAAAGATCTGGAGATCTTCAGAATTGACTGAATAAAGCCATCTTCAGTTTTTAAATTCCTAGCTTTATTTATATCATAATTCTTCCAAAAAGGTTTATTTGTTAAACTAATAAGTTTTTGATATAAAATAACTGCCCTTCTCTGAATAGATTTATGCTCAGGTTCAGTATTTGTCAAAATCTTCATAGCAAGTGTAGAAGAATTTTTTACTGTGCCAGTTATAATACGCAGGCCTTGATTTTGAAACACCTCAAATCAATGTATGGTGCAAGTTGTTATTTGGTGCAGAAATAAGCTCTTCCTTTCAGTAGCCAATAACTAGTTGTATAACAATCTTATACGTTGTATGTAGCTAAACATTTCAGGATAGGAAGTCTCTTCTCAGCTTTTGTCTTCAAATGTTCCACATGTTTTCTCTAATTCAAAACAGAATCAATTACACATCCGCTATAGGTGGTAGTATCACTGGTCTGTAAAGTTTCTACCTGAAACTCTAGATTTGATATAAAAAGTTGTCTATTGAGTGTAAAGAACTGACACACAATTTTATTCTTATTAACCTTCATTCCATTCTCTCGGCACGAAAGTTCCAATTATTTCAATGCAGAATTTAAGGTCTCATTTAGAGCGTTCTGTTTCTTTTACTTTACTCTGCCACATTACAAGGCTATCTGAAAAAGAGCTGAATCTACATCTGACTCCAAAAAGTCTGGCAAATCATTAAAAATATATTAAAAAGAATTGAACTTATTATTGTGCTCCGTGAAAGACCAGTTTCAGTTTGTCTTAACTTCCAAGTAGCCTCTCTATATCACACACCATAAAACCTTTGGGAAATGATCTTAATCCAGACAAACATATTTCCATGAATACCCAAGTTCTGTAGTTTCTGCAAGGCCTTGAGCCTCCAAAACTTTGTCATATGCTGACTCAAAATCCCAAAAAGCAGCAAGGACAGACTTACGATTGTCCAAAGGGTCCTTAGCTTTACTCCGAAAAGAAACCTGTTGAACTCTTGAGTGGTACCGTCTGAAGCCTATCTGGTAAGGAAATAACAGATTCCTACTCTCGAGGAAGCAAATAAGTCTAGAAATAAGCATCCTTTCCATTAGCTTGGATAAAACACTAGTTAAAGTAATAGGACGATAACTTCTTAAGACATTGTTATTATTTTAAGAAACACTGATTTAGATTTACTAAGTGAAAGATGATAAATTATATATTATTTACATGAACTAGTAATTTGCATTCCTTTAAAGTAAAATGGTATAACAGTTATAAATATTAAAAACATACTAAATCATGCATTTAATATTCAAATATTTAATGCATGTATTAAATATAATGCATTAAGTATTCTACAACACTAGTTCCGTTTTTCTGTAACTTAGTTTAATTGTAAGCATGTATTCATATCTTTTAATGCAAGAAAATTGATGCAAAATCTCTCCTATTTATCTTAAAACCTACAAAATTAATTAGGCTGATATTCTTGATATGCGTAACCCGACGTTATGTTTCATATTATAAATTGTTTGCTATTTAATGTATATTTATTTTTTTATACTAAGCAGGAAAACATTTTCAAATTAATGTAGTGAGGAACACGTAGTTTAATTTTTTTATTTCCTTCCATAAATTTTTTTTCGTAAAATTTGAATGCAATGAGTCATTTCTTGAAAATTGAAAACTGTCGAGTATGATTGTTAACTTGATAAAGTGCGCTTTTGTTTTCGGTAAAATGGAAATAAAAACTCTTTCATTTATTGAAATGAAAGTTAAAAATGTCAATTAATTTTTATTTCAAAATTTTCAAAGAGCTATTAAATTCTCGAAGAAATAAATTTAAAATATTTCGATGACATCAGACTAAAAATTTTAAATTTTGGAACTTTTTAAATATATATATATATAGTGGTTACCAACCATACTGCAATTACATACATATTAAACAAACTAGGACAAGTAAAAACTTTTAGCTGTTTTGAATGCTTACGATAGCTTATATATAATTCTAAACTTGATGTGACATTTCCAAATATTTATGCACTTGCAAGATATGAAGTTAAATATCAATGTTCTGTACACTTTACATTTGTGATATTAAAAAGTTAAATTTTGCGTACACAAATTTATTGGATATGCAATTAGTTATGATAGTTGGTAATGATAGTTGGTAATGAATCTTTGCACATTGTGCATGGCTGCCATGGAAACTATGTCATTACATTAGTATCAGGAGAATGTTAGAATGTTAAAAAAAAGGAAAAAAGTGTGCACAACAAACGTGGTAGAGCTAAACCGAAACAAAACTGAAAAAAGATCGAAAAACAACATGTAAAATCAAAAATAAACAGCTGTATAAATATTTAACTAGCATAAAAAATCTAGTCAAAAACATTGATTAGAAAAACACTTTCCTAAATAATCTTATTTGTGATATATAGTTCTGCATAAAAGAATAGCCCAACCCTTAACCCTTTTCGTTATAAAAATGTGACGACAGAGATTCCTTTTCTGTGCTCACCGTTGCTTCCTAGCTTTGATCTTCGAATGACCCCAAGGGCATAAGTTGAGAAGTAACGATGGGCACAGAAGAGGAATATTTGTCGCTGCTTCTTTTCAATGAATGGAACAAATAAGGGACGAAAGTAATTTTTATGACTGATGTTACAGTCTGATCATGAAGAGTTACTTTGTTTGCAAAAGAGTTATAAACTCTGTATACACTATTCTCCTTTGAGAGCATTCTTTCATTAGCTTCAATATACATCAAATTTTGCTTCGTTTTAAACAGATGAATGCTTTCTATCTTAGAATGAGCTCAAAGAAATCTGTGAAAAGTATATTTTATGGAAGTAACAAAATTATATATGGAACGATAGTAATAATTTAACACAATAGAATATATTAAAGAAGAAAATAAAAATTCAGAGAAAGTGTTAGAGTTGCTTTTGTGAGCTATAATACAACAACTCAAAATTCAAAATGATAAAAAATGTGCACTGCATTTAAGACATTATGGCTCTTCGTATTATTAATTCAAATATTAAGAAAAAAAATTCTGCAGCTTAAATGTGTTTTTTTTCTCATTTCTTATTAATGCCTTTCAATAAATTCATCTCTCTTGTTACATTTAATAATTAAATTATTAAAGAAAAATAAATTCAATTGAAATTAATACTTAAAAAGCTGAAATGGAATGATATGCATGACACTTTTTTTTACTGATTTAAGTATTCAGACTTTTTAAACACATTTGCAAGAGGTGTACTATGCAATATTTTTTTTTTCATTTGTTAGCATAACATTTTCTTCCTTTAAACACTTTCTAATAAAGTTGAAAAGAGATAAAACGATGATTACAGAAGGAGAATCTTTGCTGTGTCATCAAAGTATTTGCTGTGCCTTTTCAATGATGCCAGTAAACTGGATAACTATTCCTTGTAAAGTGTCATAGCATCCCCCGCATATGTATAAAAAGAGTTTGTGTGATAAATGTTTTAAATTTTTCACAATCTGTGCATTCGATATACTTTGTCTTTCTTCGATATTTCCTGCGGCGTTTTAATGCTATTACATAAAATACCAATAATCTGCAATTATGTTCATGCTCCAATAACATTGGTACCTTTCTTATTCATTTCTGTAACCGTATGCGAAACTTACTAGGGGAAAACGGGGACAACTGTTCGCCCTGAAAATTTCAAGAAAATTTAAATATGACCTACTTGAAAATACTTTCTGTTATAGGAAACATTTTACTCCCACCTCCAGTTTTACATTCCAATTTACGCCAATATCTGTAACTTAATAATTGCGATAATTTATTTGTAATAATCAAGTAATAATTTCAATGTCGTTATAAAACTTACATAAAATTGGTACGGCATTTGTAATCATGATTTGTGAGTTTAGTGTCTTTTTACGTCAAAACAGCTGAACACACAGAGAGTGTAAGTCTTAGTTTGTGCACATAAAAGCAAAGCCGATTTGCCTCGAAAATTTACTTATCAGAATTTTTTATTTTATGTTTTAAATTACAAATTTAATCTCTGTTGTCAAAAGGAAAATTAATTAAAAGGAAATTATTTAATCAGATTTGAAACGGTTAAGAAACTTAATAACCTCTATAAAAACATAGTACTCAAAAAAATTTAATTGCGAGTTTTGCACAAACCTACGTATTTAAAATCTTTTGTAATAAAATAAATGTTTACTTAGATTTTTTTAAATATTCATTCATAACTTAAAAATAATTCTACACTTAATTAAAGAAAAAACCACGAAAATTTAGAATATTTTTGTGCTTGTATAAAATTAAGGTAAATTATCTCTCCAAAACTGCATCTATAAAGCCTATGCTCAGATAACTGTTTCAGAATTTGTGAAACATTTAACCCGTATATTATTATTACTTTTTTAAAAATTTTACACGCTAATATTTGCGTTACTTTTAATATTTCGTTATACTTATCATAATGTATTTTTTAACTGATTTCGATGTACAATTAACTACTGCACAATATGTGGGTAAATATAATGTTCATTTTTTCAGTGTAGCACGAATCACAAATAATCGCACTTTTACGAGATTCTAATTAAATAGAAAAAGAAAAAATGGAAATAAAACATTGGAAGTCTAGAATCTAATTGAAAAATCTTATGCTATAGGCCCACAAACAACATCAAATCTCACAAATGCCCGAAAGTCCAATAAAAACTCGTTCTTTATATTTTTCAAGCACATAAACTGATTACTTTTGCTTGCAATTGTGACAAATCTGAGTTTATATGTATTTTTAGCTGCCTTTGGTGTTTAATAGCAGATAGATTTGTGTTAGTTGGAAGGTTTTTTTGATCACAGTTTGAAAAAGAAAACTGTCCTAAAATTATGGGAGTTTTGTATGAAGAATTGTATGAAGATTTTGTATGAAGAAGGAGTGATGATGCCATTTCAACATAAATAAGATTTGTGAAAGAAAAATGATAAGTAAAGTTGATAAAAAGTATAATTGTGTTGCGATTGAAATAAAATTTTGGAAAAATATGACCACAACATAAAAAAAAAACTGCTGAGAAATTTGAATTAAAAATTGCTTTTTTAAATTATTTCTTCAAATAATAAATTTTGAATGTTATAAAATGAAATACCACTAAATTTTTGTTAAAAAGAATTTAAATTTTGCTTGATTTTTTGCTTACATGTTTTGAAATAGATTACATAAGGGTTGTAGATTTAGACATAGCCAATATTAGTATTTAATCAAACGTTTTACTACTATGAATTGTGTACATGTTTTTCAAATATACGCGTAAGTAAAGTAGAATATTTTTGACAAAATCCTAAATAGCATCGGAAATACCAAAAATACAGTTGGGTTAATTTACGTACGTATGCAAAATGTAGAAAGAGATTAACCTACGATTTAAGATAGCTCAAAAATTTGGCATTTTCGGCTAAAAATTTCCAAATCGAAAATGATTTTTAATCTTGCACATGGAATGGATTTACATATATCATTCGTTTATAAAAATCAATTTTTAAATAAAAATATTTTAATCCGAACAAATATTTTTCCTTAAAAGTATTCACGTTAACAACGTTGAACTGTTTATGAAGAAAATCCTTAAAAACACTATAAGCCCAAACTCCGGAACGTTTTAATCAGACTTGGCTTGCCAACTTTTATTCACGAATTTACGGGACTTTCGAAATCAAAATTCGAGACGTGACTAAAACGAGTGGGATCCATCTTACTAATTGCAGGAATGTGAGAACAGATTTAATTTTTACATTTTACATAGTTTTATTGAATATATTACGTTTCATTTTCGCATAATTATGCGTGCAAAATAGTAAACAAAAGTTAAAACAGTCAGGCAGACAAACATCAGAACAAACCGTACTATCTTAGCAATTAAATTAAAATGAACTTTTTAATGCCTTTCACAAACGAAAGCGAAACCCTTTTAAAATAAATAAAAGCTTTGAAAAAAATTATATTTATAACAAGATACGATCGTTTCGACTGAAAATTAATACAGTCTTCGTCACTCAAAGCACTTCGTCTCACAAAGCAGTGGAAACTGAAAAAGAAAACAAACAAGCATGTTGCCATAAGGACTCGCCTTTTCCTTTTTCCTAGTGGCAACATGCTTGTTTGTTTATCTTTTCCTGTTTCCACTGCTTTGTGAGACGAAGAGCTTTGGCTGACGAAGACTGAATAAATTTTCAGTCGGAACGATCGTATCTTGTTATAAGTATCATTTTATGTGTGTTTCTTCACAAAGTTTTTATTTATTTTAAAGTTGAACACCAGTATTTTGAGTGTTTTTTTCCGTCAAAACCTTTTAACTTTGGCATTTCAGAAACAATTAAAACAACCTTTAACTAGACATCAATAATATATACACCTTTATAAAAGAAACTTCAAAAAAATCCCATCTTCTACTAAGATTATGATAATTATTTGCTGGAAAATTAAAACATAAGATATATTAAACTACCTCGACTGAAATCATAATACTACTTATTTGGAAAAGAAACTTAAAGTATACAGTCATTTCTGTTGAGTTCATATTTATTTAGGAAAGAAACTTAGTGTTCAAAATTACGTCTGAGATCAGTATAATTTATCAAATTATGAAATTACTTATTCAATTAAGAAACGGGACTTTTTGCGTCTCTCACAGATCTCGCGGGACGGTTGGCAACCCTAAATCAAACCTTGTTTGCAGAAAATCCATATAAGGATAACTCTTAATTAGAAGGGACTTCCCACAAAAAAAAAAAGATCCAAATTCGTGTTAAGATTATCACTATCAGTAATATCAGAAAAGATCTTACGCATTCTTACATTTATTTGGCCATGCATGATGAACTGGTTAAAATGGGAAATTCCTGAAGAGCGCCCTATAAACATGAACTACATACACGCTGAAATGGTTTATTGCGCTTTATCATAACATCACAATGCAAAAATAAAGTAATGCAATAAAAAAATAATAAAGTCAACATGATACATTTCAGTACAAGTTCTCGAAACTCGAGTATGAATTTACAAAATATGAAACAATATTTTCACACTAAAAATGGAGTCGTCATTGAAGAGAAGCTCATATTTTTTCACCCTCGATTTCTTTACCATACATATACTAAAGTTCTAATCTGGTAATTTTCAATGAAACCGGGCAATCTTTCGACGTGAGGACACAAATATCCCTTTATGTTTTTCAAAATATCAAACGAAACAGTGAAATAGAGATTGAAAAGGAGGAAAAAAAGGGACAAAAGTCTGTAATTCGTTAGGGTTCTGTTTACGCGTAAAATTTTATCTACGTGTTCTTCAATTTCCTTTGCTTCCGCATTTTTCTAAAGTTGAATTTTCTTTTTATTTCTTGCTCATTATGTCGATAATCCGCTGATTTCCAATACCTCACTTTTATAAAGTTAAGTGGAGGATGGGCGAAAAATATTTATACTTTTTTCGTTGTAATTTATTGTGTTTATTATATTGTGTTTATTGTGTTTAATTTATTGTGTGAGTTTAAAATGAATCAGATACGGAAGCGAGCGTGGAAAAACTTTTAATGGAAAAGTTTTTCATCCTTTAATCTGTTTAAGAAAAGTAATGCCCGAGCGTAGATTATAAAACACTTACAGTACTGCGCGAATTAATGTGAACACAAGTGATAACATCTATAAATCATTTATTCGTTAACCCTTTAACGCGCAGTGATCCCTTTCTGGGAACACCTAACTCTGACGTTTTGACTGTTGCCAGTCACGAAGAATAGATTGGATTTCTATAAAAAAAAGTTGCGGGTCATAAGCTCCACGAGAATCCTTTACTTTTTAGCACGTCATTTCCCGTAAAAAATGGTCACGATTCTTTTTAACAGCACTGACATCTGCTGACAAAGGGAAGAATGCGAGAACAGCTGGATAGATTGCCCAATGCTTAAAAAAGGGCAGCCGTGGCCATCGCTCGACTTAACGACCCGCAAGATGGCGGACGATCGAAACGTTCACCGCGTACCACAGATCTAGAGACCCTTTTTTGACGCAGCTGGTTGTGCGCGGGCACAGCCCTGTAAAAGGACTTTAAATGTTATCCTTCAAATGAAAAGTAATCTATTATAAAATTT
This sequence comes from Cheiracanthium punctorium, assembly GCA_038373885.1. Lineage (NCBI taxonomy): Eukaryota > Metazoa > Arthropoda > Arachnida > Araneae > Cheiracanthiidae > Cheiracanthium > Cheiracanthium punctorium. Next base: position 829,964 of record JAWZYV010014318.1, read on the forward strand.
TATGAGCTTTACATAATACAGGGTGCCTGAGAATTATTGGACACTTTACAAAATTAAATCAAAAGAAAAACTGTAAGTACGAATTAGGTATTTGATTTGCAAAAGTTCCGGATTTTCGTTTCCTATAGTTTTGCACCAAATAAGTGAGAGATGACGCTAGGTGTGAAGGACTTCAGAAATGCTCAAGTCTTCTGTCTCAAGAAATTTCAGAAGAGGGCAGTAAACATGGCGACTGAGGCAAAGTGATTTTTCAACAGGACGGCACACCTCCAATTGGTCACCGTCTTTGCGCAATTGGCTCGATAAATGTTTCGCAAACAGATGGACTGGTCACGCTGGTCCTATTCAATAGCCAGATTTAACTCGCATGGATTTTTTTATGAGGGGTTACCGTCAAAGATATTGCTTAAAGTGTCTTAATGTAGGATGACTCAAGCAGCAAATCACAGCCCCTTTTCATTCCACAACTCCTCAAATGCATTCAAATGCTTGGAATGAAATAGAATATCGTTTAGTTGTTGTACGAGCCCCCAAAGTATCTCATATTCATATCTATTAAGTTTGTTATGCATGCAATAAGTCATTTTAACGTCGCTGTGTTTATAATTAATTTTATTTAATTTTTTAAAGAGTCCAGCAATCCTCGATTCTAACGCGTTTCTAACGCGGTTCTAACGCGTATTCACTTTACATTTGGAGAAAAACAACCAAAACTCCCGACCGTTAGATCGGTAGCCGCGTGGTAAGCCAGAACACTAGACCTTAACACATCAGTCATCCACCATAGAAAGAGTCATTTTCTGTGCTCCTGTAGCTGTTTAGACAAGTGTTTATGGCTTATGTTTTTATCATTCTATATTAGTTTTAAATTAAGGGGGTCTTCTACTTATTTGTCACTTATTTTTATTTTAGTTAACCTTGAAATTTAAAATTCAACCATTATTTTTTGTTTGCTCAATTATTCGGAGCCTCTATTATCCAAGATATGAAAATTCACTATTTAACCATGAAAATTAAGCGAATAATGAAATGTGAACGGAATGAGCTTCTAGCTCAGGACTCTGAAAATGACAATTTCCAGAACGGTAGAGTTTAACATGACGTATGGTGTCTTAAATTTCATCTTTAACTATATAAGGTGATTTATGTATTTTCAAAACTGATGATCTAAATATGACTAAACTTATTTTCTTCGATTTTTCGAATTCTCTCGAACGCTGATTCCAATAAAAATAAAATTTATGCAAGTTATAATTTTTTTTATGTAGGATTTAGTATTACAATAACAACAAGATAAAATTATAGTAAAAAATCCGTTATCTCAGTACTTTTATAACTTACATTTTGAAATACTACATAATGAAATACATTAAATATTTTAGAAGTATCACTTAAGTTTAGAAGTATCACTTAAGTAAACATTAGCCATGTCATTTTTCAGCGTTTCCCAACTTGTACACTATTTATTAAAAGTTATTAAAAAAAAGAAAAAAACTTGTAATTTTTTTTTAATTTGCTAAATTGAATACTGTTATAAGCCAGAGAACTTTCGAAACTTTGATTATCTTTTAACATGCAAATGATTCTCTATTTGTCAATAATTTGTCTGAACGTCAATTATAGCTCTAAAACATGTTTTAGTTCAAGTTTTAACTTATGTTTTAGTTCAAATTTTAACGCATGACATTTGCGGTAATCAATGCTTATACAAGATAGTTAGGGAACGGACGTCTAATTGAAATCGTAAATGCTTTAAACTTTGAAAGTGTTAACGATTTCATTCTAAGCCTGTTAAACAAAGAAAAAAATATTGAATACTTCTGTTGCCATTATAAGAATGTTGATAGTGCATCATATGCAAAACTTTTTCTTTTATGTGGCATTTATAAAACTGACAAAGTATGCTTTTGCAATTTATTTAATTATATAAAAACAATTAAACGTATGTAGTGATGTACCAACGAAAGAAAATAAAACAACAAAAAAATTCTTCAGGCAGTTTCAGAAAAAAATAAATAAATAAATAATAAACTAAAATAAATGCAACAAAATGCCTCCAAATTCCCAGAACAAAAGTAGTTATTTCGTCTTTCTTTGACCGCATAAACTAATTATGTTTATTTACAGCGACGTACTGTTCTGCTAGTATATCTATTTGAGAGTATTTTCCCTCCAATGGTTGAGGTGTTATCGGACATCTGATTTATCACAACTGGATGGCTTTTCTGCTTGCGTGGGTATTGCAACCAATGCGTAGGTTGAAATATACTGTAAGCGTGTTTGAACTTTCGGCTTCAAAACCGAAAAAGGTTTATAAAAGTTAAAAGGAAATCCAGAAAAGAAAATGAAAGAAAAAGCTTTTGAATAAAAAAAAAACTTCTTTCTAGCCGTGAAAATTCAATAGATATTTAATTTATAAAGATGTTTAATTTTTTTTTCTGAATGCTTTATGCATTTTATAAAAAATGATGAGAATTGGAAGAAGTAGTGTATTCGAAGGGAGAAAGTCCTTCCAAAATACATTTATTTTCACTGGCCTTAATTCAGGCGTGAAATTATCCTAAAATTTAGTTTAAATTTGCCAAATACGCGACATCTCTAGCCAAAACAAGAAGTAAACTCAATAATTCTGTAAACAATGTAAAACCCTACTAGCAATTTTGCTCGGGCTACCACCGGCCATGTTGCCAGCCGATGATGGCCCGAGCAAAATTGCTAGGAGGAAACACACAAGGTTGTGTCAAAAAGACATTAGGGAACAGAAACCTGATTTTGAATATAGTGCATGCCTGAATTCTGTTTCAAAAATAATTCCTTTGCTGAATTTTTAAGTGCGTAACTGAAATGTAAAATATTCTTCTGTTATGTTTTACATATACTTGTTTGGTGTACAATAATTCATAATATCGCATGGATGGCTAAATTTGAATTCGACTACATATTTCTCGAAGTGGCATTTTTTCTGCAATATTATTATATCTTGACACCAGCACAACTTTCCTAGGTTTTTTCACTTGGTATTTTTTTCGATACTATTGAAGTGATTTCGAGTTTTACGAATTTCACTAATGATTCACACAGATCACATGTAAATTAGATAAAATAACAATCAACATCACAGCATATTATTATGTTATAATACTAATTTCGAAAAGAGTGTCTCCTGTTAGGAATTCTCCCTCTATTCTATTTTAAAAGTAGTTTCTTGAATTAAAAAAATCAGGACTGGTAGATTGACAATGAGAAACTACTGTACATATTTGACTAAAATAGTAGATGCATCAAAAACGATTAAAAGTTAGTCTAAAATTTATATTGTTAAAACATTAACCCATTTATGCCTAGCGTCCCTTTTTTGGGACGGCATTTTCGCTATGAGTCGAAAACGTTATTTATTTTTCCTAGCCTTTATTCATGAGTATTGAGCCTCAACTCTACAAAATATTTTAACATGACCCAGTAGTATGTTGATATTTCAATTTTTATGCATAATGATTTTAAAAGAAATCATCCCTTGTTCAAGAAGTTGACATCAGAAATTTATCTATTATTTCTGTTATCAGTAAAAATCGAAGAAAGTCGCAAAAATATCCAGGCACAAATGGGTTAAAAAAGTCAGTGCCACGTAAAAAACTGCTAAAGTATATTTTAACCACAGCCATGGTCGTCTTCAGTCGAAACTGCCGCATCTCTTTTACCATCTCGAGGAGAGAAAGGCGCTCTGTATACGCTACCCCGGGAAGCGTGCGTGCATCATGTCGTTGATGGCTCCATCTTTTGTTAGAATCTCTAAAAATTCTCGAAAAAGAAAATATGCCCGAATGTTTTAATCAACGTCGGTTTGTTTTAAAGTCAACGTCTATTTTGAATTCTAAGCCAAACGAGAGATGCTTAGTTTCTTAAATTCAAAGTCATTAAAATGTTCATTTTTTTCTTTTATTTTACGTATTGTCACAGAGGTTGTTGATCATCACAGAGGTTGTTTTATCTCGATATCTGTAGTTTCACGTTGATCTGATATTATATTAAAATGGTTTTTATAGAAAAAAAAATCTCTTTACAGAATTGAGCAGAGCGAAAATATGCTACACTATTTTCTAAAATATTTCTGAGACTTTCTATAACTTACTATGGAATTATTCACATCCCACAGGATCTGTACTTGACATGTTTTATACATTCGTTCAACAATATATACATTTAAAATATTCTCTAAGTAGACGAATTTTTATTAATACAACAGGCAGAATGAAAATCCATTATTATCCATTGTATGAAAATCCATTATGTATTGAGAATGATTTAAAAAGTTTTCTATAGGATGAAATTTGTGAAGTTTAATGCACTCACTATGTTTTGATTTTCTATTCTAAATTTGAACACGGATAAGATTTTCTTTTTTTCGGTTAATTTCACGCCCTCAAACCTTAGCAGAACTTTCGCAATTCGGTGAAGATTCTTCTCAATAGAAAAGAAAAGACAGCTAAAAATGTACGCGTAGAAAATCTTATGAAAGAACATTTTTCAGTATGGCGAGTAATAACACCAAATCCAACAAATGTTGCTGAAAGTCCAATAAAAACACATTTCTCCGTTTTTCAAGCACATAAACTGATTACCTTTGTTCGCAGCTGTCACAGAGTCCAGTAAATATATTTTTTAGCTGTTTGCGGTGTTTATCGGAGAATGGATTTATGACAGTTAGAAAGTTTCTTGATCTGCCATTGAAAACCCCAGTGTGTATTCTTTTTCTTCTTTTCTTTTTAGCTGCTTGGATTGGTAAATTTCCCATCGTGAGAGAATGCCACGCTATTTGATGTACTTTTAGATTACGTCAGCAAAGCAATTATGGATTACGGAAATATTTTAGCGCTTCTGAAATGGTAAAGAATTTAGAAGTTAGACTCAAATCACTTAACAATTTTCTATTTACTGTCATGCTGTGTAGAAAAGTAAGCAGCTTTTAATAAACAAATATGCATTCAAGTGAATTTTATGAATGGAAATTTTAATGAAACCAGTTACAAGCATTGCATTTGATAATTACTGAAAAAAGGGGGTATTTTTTTACTGAAAGTTGGCCTTTTCTGAACTATTAACCGAACTGGAAATATCTCTTTATAGAAATGAACATCAAAAAGAATATTCATTAGAGACACTGCAAACTAATCATAAGAGATAAAGCTCGAAAAATCAGAGGATTGCCATAGCAAAAATGCTTCTCGAATTATGACTGACTTTCATGAAGTGCCCTAAGATGCACATCACAAATCAAGAAAGACAAAAAAAAAAAAAAAAAAACTAATAAAACGGCACATCTAGTTTTTAATGCCACGTTCCGGAAAATTAGTAAAATCTTCTTTCGCAGAATCCAAGCTCTCTTCGGGCAAAACCGTTAACAGGTTGAGGAACACGGTAAATGTCATCACAATGAAATTGGACTCGATTATAATAACTTCAACTGTAAAATGACAACTCACTTATAACGGGACCGTGGTAGCTCAGTGGTAAAGCCGTTGCACTGGTAACCGGAAGGTTTCGTGTTCGATTCCGACTCATTACTTCAAGACCATCGTGAACTTGCGGTGCACGTGCACATTAAATCTGTGGTTCCGAAAGTCCTCTTGGCGTTCGCTAGCAGTTTCCGAAAGGTGCCGAAGTTCAGAATCCCCCTCCTTCTGATCAGGAATCAAATTGCAGCGGGAACTCCAGGAAAGTACGTAGATGTAAACGACACCAGTGGTGAAGTGATATATCTCCTCCCCTGGCAGTAAAGCAAACTTATTTATACAGTGAAACTATTTTAATTAAATGCTAATATCATCTTTAAGGCTCCTAAAGCCAGCCCTTATTTCGTTAAACTGCGCTATATAGAAGCACTGCCTGTAACTAATAGTGTAGCCTGTAATTAATAAAAGCAAAAAGGGAAATATTAATGAACATTCCACATCTATTATGATTTTTTTCAGATAATTATAATATAAATTTATTATAGAATGCTCAGCTGTTTTGACAGTTTTCCAGGAAGTACTTATATTTGAAAAGTTTACAGACAAATCGTCTGCTTTTGATGTTATCAGGGTTGTCAACTTAGCCGTTTTGTGGCTAGATCTGGCCACAAATTTTCGAAACAGCTACTAGTAGCTATTTTATTCATATCCGCTCTGATTTAAGCAATTTCTATCCATTTCTAGGTATATTCTTACTGCTTTGAACAAATTCTGGCCATTTTAAGCTATTTTCAATCGTCGTTGATCGTTCTGTCTGTTCCATTAGCTCGTATATGTAGTTTCATTTAGCATGTAGTCATTTGCATTATCAAATTTCATTTAAATTTATTGTATAATGCTCATGCGCAAACTTGAGGTTATAAAAATTTACAATTGCGGTCTTTTTAAAAACGTAGACGGTATACGGCAGCACAATAAAACTTCGCAGACGAGAGTCAAGATGTCGAAAACGTTATAGGGCAGTTAAACTTGACGCCACTATTCATTCCATTTAGGACAGACATTCGACAAAAACAAGGGCAAAACGAAATTTTATTTTGCTATTGGAATCAGTTACGAGTAATTTATTTGTCTCTTGCCTCGAAATCACTTTTAGCCCTTTCTAGCCACTTTTCGCTTTGATTTTAGATTTTAGCCACTTTTTCTCCGGAAGTGTTGGCAACACTAATTATGATAATGTCGCAAAATTTGAAAACAGTCTGTTGTGTGTTTTAACCTGTTCTGTCGGTTCTTCTACATTAGCAGAGAATTATGCAGCTAAAGTTGTGAATCTTCATTCTTTTTTAATAAAATGGACTTTTTAATTTTATTTCACAGCTTCTTCGATCCACGGTGTATGAAGCTCTGTACAAAATTGCTGCACTATGATATGTCAATTTCATTCATAAACAAAAGTTTCCTCTGTCGGTAAATAAATTGTCTTGTGTTCATGGGAAACCTACATGCACTGCAAATCTTTGAACACATTTTAGAACACTTTTTGGAACACTTATTTTGTCCCCTTTTTGAGAACACTTTTAAAAGCACATTTCAGAGCACTTTTTGGAACTCATTTCAGAACACTTTTTGGAACACACTTCGGAACACTATTTGTCCCCTTTTTGAGAACACTTTTTGGGAACACATTGTAGAACACTTTTTGGAACCCATTTCAGAGCACTTTTTGGAACACTTATTTTGTCCCCTTTTTGAGAACACTTTTTGGAACACATTTGAGAACACTGTTTGGAACGCATTTCAGAATACTTTTTAGGACACTTATTTTGTCATCCTTTTTAGCACACTTTAAGGAATGCTTTTAGGATTAGATTTGAGAACACTTTCTAAAAAGTAAGAGCAGGTGCGGCGGAAGTGACGTCATCAAGGGGCGCGGCCGCAATTGGTGTAGTTAAGTTGTTTCCATCCTAGATGGTTGAGTTGTATTTTTTCTGGATTTGGAGTTATTTTATTTAATTATTAATTAATTAATTTTAATGCTGCCATTTGTTATTGCATTTTTAGTGCTGCAATCTGGTGATATGTTTAAGAACTACTTTTTAGTTTTGGAATTGGACTTAGAATTTTTTAGAGTTTGGAACTGATTTTAATGAATTATTGAATTTTAGTTAATTCCTATAATTTAATGCTGTCATTTGTTATTGAATTTTAGAATTAATTTGTGGACTTGGATTTTATTTTTTCTCACTTACCGGCAGCGGGATTCGAACCCCGGACCTCCCGAGGCCAATGCTATACCGTTCAGGCTACTCGCTCATAAGAATAACGTTGTAACAAAGAAAGCAATGATTTCACCAGTGTTCCCAATCTGTACTCAAATGTGCTCCTAATATGTGTTCCCAATCTATTCTTAAGGTATTCCCAATCTGTTCTCAAATGTGTTCCTAAGTTTAGATTAACAAAATCCTAAGCATAACACTTTCAGAACATTTTCAGAACACTTTCGGAACACTTCCTTTATAAAGAATCACATTCGGAACGTATTTCAGAATACTTTTAGGTAACTGGAACACTTTTTTCCAATAAATGTGTTCCAAATGTGTTCCCAATGTGTGCTGGGAATTTGCAGTGTGAGAGGTATCCGCCTAGGTGTGTGTGTGTGTGATTGGGTTGTGCACTGGCTGGAGGATTTTTAAGGGTTTCTAACGTATAGTCAAGTTATATCTGGAGAAAAATGACCCAAACTCTCTACCCGACCAGTAGATTGACAGCCGCGCAAGAGGCTAGAATCCTGGACCTAAAGTGATAATGTCTTTTGTCGTGAATGGCGTTTTGTCTGAAAAGATTAAATATTTTATTAGAATAAAGAAAACGCACTTTTAATTAATATAAATTGTTTTTAATTACCTCACTACTTTGTTGTTCCTCTTAACCCTTAAACGCGAAGTGTTCCCGCTCTGCGATCACCAAACTCTGTGACGTTTTGACTGTTGCCAGTCACAAAGAATAGATTGGATTTCTATAAAAGTAGTTGAGGGTGACATAGCTCCACGAGAATCCTTTACATTTTAGCACGTCATTTCCCGTCAAAAAATGGTCACGATTATTTTTAACAGGACTGGCATCTGCTGGAAAATGGAAGAATGCGCGAACAGCTGGATCGATTGCCCAATGCTGAAAAAAGGGCAGCCGTTGCCATCGATCGACTTAACTGCCAGCAAGATGGCGGACGATCGAAACGTCGATCGTCCGCCATCTTGCTGGTAGTTAAGTCGAGCTATGGCAACGGCTGCCCTTTTTTCAGCATTGGGAAAGGGTTGCGCCTCAAAGGGTTAAAGGAAAACTCGAAGCGATCTTAATCGAGGGCATGGTCGCAGTCATAGCTTTCACATGGGAGGGCCCAGCTATGGGGTTGTTCATTTTTACTATAAGATTTGATTGAAAATGAATTTTACAATAAATATTTCGTAAAAAGTTTCAATTCCATTACAAATTTTGAATCTTTTGACAGTAATTTTCTTTATAACTCATTAAAGTATATAGCTGACAAAATTTATAAAAAATTTTCAATATTTATATGAATTAAAAAATATTTTTATCTTATACTATTCTAGGGCATGGATAAAAAATGTGGATATGTGGCCAAAATTATTATTATTATTATTATTATTATTTTGTATGGAGAGTGGGTGTCCCCAGACCCCCCTAAACATTCTTAAAAACTTCTTTTTAAGCAATTTATATGACTTAAGAGATGCACGTGCATTTTGTATTTCTAAAAAGTAATAAGATTCTAAATTGTATAAAGAAAAAAAAAAGGATCTTGGCTTTGAAATAATAGAAAATAGATTTTAGAATCTGCATCCTTGATTCAGTGAATTGTGTTTAACACAAATATGCACGAAGTTTCTCTGTTTAGTGTGTACGTGTGGGTGGGTGGTGGGATTGCTTTGGGCGGTGAACTTTTTAGGGGCTGGCTACTGGCAGGGCACCCAATCTGGATATTTGATACATAAAATCTATCTAAAAATTTTTAGAAAACAAAGGCTATGATATTATTCTTGTGGTATTCAGGCTTTCAAATTGCTAGAAATTCTTTTACAAAATTGTATATTTATTTTAGTGTTCTCTGTCACGTTTTTCTTTTGAGTAAGTTTAATATTTCTATAAGATTTACTATATTAAGAGATTTCTTTTGAAATGAATTATAGAATGTTATTTATTGTTATTTTTGAATGAATTATTTCTAATTTGAGTATCATAATCATTTTTCAAAGAAACATACAATCGAAATTCCTAATTTCTGGAAAGTCATTCTCGGATAAATGCACATCAAAAACAAAGAAAACCAAAACTAAATTTTTGTCTTTTAATGCAGTGACGCCATCTCTCGTGAAGCGCTTAAATTAATCTGAAATAGAAGCGGAAGAATAACGGAGTTCAAAAGAGAAAGATTTTTCACTATTTCTATTTTGATATTTAGTTGAATTTACTCAAAATATTTGTTTATTATGTATCATATGACACTATAGAATAATTATATAAGTATTTTCGCTTATTTCTTTTCAAATTAAATTGAAAAGCGCATATTTTCATTTAAAATATAATAAGACATCTGTAATTAAGTAAATAAAAAACTTTGTAAAAAACACACATAAGATGTTACTATTATGATTTTTTTAAATAAAAGAAGTCATTTTTAAACACGCGAACGTTAATTTATAAATAAGTAACTGATGTACCCGTTCTTCGTATAGGAAGAAGCAAGTACATTTCTAACACGCGTATTTGAAAGTAATTTAAAAAAAAAAAAATCAGAGTTTCTAAATTTCTACCCTCCTAACAATAACATCTACACCTTATACTTAATCGAAACTAAAATAAATAAATAAAAAAATAAAATTCACTTTACTTTGCAGTAATTTGCTTCTTAGAATTAGCTAATATTGCATGTGTGCAGCAGAAAGCTTCACACACGGATCGAAATTCAAAGATAGGTAGAGTAAAATAGTAATAATAATATAATAATCCTCTTTAATAATAGCGTAGTATGCTAATGAGATGTATGTGTGTGTGTTCGCTATAGGTAGCCAGAGAGCTTGTCGGATCCGGGTCAAATTTGGCACAGAGGCTAAATAGGTAAAACAAAAGCCAGTGCCGTAAAAAAAAAAAAAAAAATTGAAATTCGAATTATTTAGAAGATATTAATTAAAAACAGAAGAAATGAGCATCTAGCTTACCATATTTGGCGACCTTGCTCCAGCAAAAAAAACGATTTATGATTTCGCAAATAGCAAGATCGTTTGGATACCAGGAGTTCAATATTAAAGATGACGCTTTTTTTTTTTTTTTTTAACCAGTCATATCCCTGGCAACGTTCTGTGAATATATGGCAACCCTTGTGAAAGCCGCCATTTTATCCCTTGTGCTATGATTGAACTAGATTTGATTGCCACTGAAAGAACATTCCAGCGTTTTCGTTAATTAAAAAAAAAATAAAAATAAAAAAAAAACATTTTAGATTTCAAATGATTTATTTTACCCTTGGGAGTGCTTAACTATGGTGTGATAGCGTCTGGAAGAAGATTTTACCGTATTGATTTAGATTTTACTACATTCGTATTAGATATGTAAAACTTTGTCCTAAAATCTAAAAAAAAATTAATAAATAAATGTACCAAAAACAGCGAAATGCAATCGGAAAGTAATTTTATTTTGCAGCATGCATATGTTACGTAATGTTACTTTTGTAGCACGGTTAAATACAAAATTAAATGAGTAAATGGGAAATTTTTAATGCATCATGTTTCAAAAGTGATTTTGCAACATTCGAAACGAAGAACATTTTCAGCTGAGTGAGTTAAAGTAATTAAATTCATAAACCTAAGCAACGGACTAAAATGCCACTTATTAATTCTAAACTCAAGGCCTCCTGCAGACGATAATTCTGATAACACGGAAGAACCAATGCTAGAATAAGCTCGACTTTTAGTAGTCTTAAGAGGCATACTGACGTCAGCTCAATGTTTTCACAGTCGAATCGATTGCCAATGTTAAAAAGATGTTCTTTGTCTTTTTTAAATAAAAGAAATTTTACTATAATTATTTTAATTACTATATAGTTGCGCTGATCCGGCTGATCCCTGACTTCAAGATAAATCTTTTTCCGCCATTACTGCAAAACATTGCAATGTCAAGGACAAAAAGCCTAATAATTTCTACACCGTTTGTACGATCCGCTTGAAAATTTTCATAATTATGTATAAAAATATAGAAAACAATCTGTGCCACTTTAAAAATCTGAAAATCCACCCGTTCCCTCATTTTAAAGTGATTTTTCGCTATTTTCGGTAGCATTTCATTTCCGAGAGTCAAAAAAGTTAATCATTTGCGTAACAAAATTAGCTATTCCAAATGACAATGACTTCATTTTGACGTCATACTTAACAGCTTTTTCCAGATTTAAAAGTTTATTTATTTATTTCATCTTATAAATAAAAATGAAATTCTGTTTGTGGATTTGATTAGTATACAAATCCACAAAAATGGACCTATCAGCCCGAAATTTTGCACAGATATGTAAAATAATATAGAATAAATTATAGTCCACCCGTTTCCCGTTTTAAGAGGTTTTTTATGTTCTCCACGCAGAAAGCTTTCCGTAATTGTAAACCCTGTAGTGAAAAAATTATGAAATAAGCATCGTTATTGCCATGTGTGGCGCTTTTGCCGAATAAAATGTTTTAAATTCTTAGTAAAAGTAAAAGAATAATAATGATTTTTTTTAAAGTTTATATTTGTAAGGTTATTTTTTTATAATTATAATATCGTGTGCATGGGAAATCAGAGCAGGAATGTAATGTTTTATACGCAAAACAATAAGAAATGAAGATTTCCGAGGCTAATATGTAAAATTTTTTAGTTTGGCGAAAAATAAAATGGCTAATATGCCGATTTTGAGAAAGTGAGTTCTAGCGATTTGCACAGTTTTCGGCTTGGCGCAATTTACTGAGAGCTTAAGGAAATAGATTTTTGAAAACAAGTGCATTGATTTTATTAGAATACAGCGTTAAATTCTGATAATCCGTGCAGAAATAATGCAGTTATTAAGGGATTTCGAGCAATCTATCTTCAGAATTCTCGCCAATTGAGTATATTGATTTAAGTTAGGGGAATTCCGCCAAATTTCTGAAAATTGAAATCTTCGCATTTAGTACATCAGAGTAACGATGAATAAAACACGTTATACGTTGATAATTTAAAAAATGCGGCTATTAAGGAATTCCACTTTTGAAATAAATGCCTGCTTTACTTATTGGCGGTCAAAACATTTCTCATTTTGATTGCTGCTAAGTCAATGCTTCGAATGATTCCCTGAAAAAAATTTGCAAAATGGCGTATGTTGGCCCTTTGGCGATACTTAGATTTGAAACTGGATTTTATTTGAGACTGGTATATATATAATAACACTGGTTATAGATAAAAATGAATGTTGGTATGTGTGTATGAGGTTGAAAAACTCCAGCACCGTTTGACCGATCACCATGAAATTTGGTTGACCTAAGTCTTTTATCATGGAGAAGGTTTTTATGCTATCCGTTTTCCTTTAACTTGCCACTGGATGGCGCAGCAGAACGTCGAATTCTATTCCGTTTAGCCGTTTGCTATGCGAATATCGTCCAACTGATTTCGATGAAATTTGGTACACGCGGATATTAGAAAACTGGGAATATTTTTCACTATCCATTTTGCTGTAACTTGCCGCTAAATGGCACTGCAACGCATCAACCTCTATACCGTTCGACTGATCGGCATAAAATTTTTTATACTTACACATTTGAGCACGAAGAATATATTCTAACTGTTTTCCCTTTGATGTTACTCACCATTAGATGGCACTGCAATGCATTATTGTTTTAACTCGCCACTAGATGACCCTGCAGCTGGCCAAATTCTTGACCATTCAAACGGTCGCTATGAAAATCAGCATACATAGCTATTTGAACAATGAGAATATTTTGGCGTTATCCATTTTGCTACAACTCGCCACTTGACGGCGCTGTAGCAAATCATTACTTTAATTAATCACTAGATGGTTAACTGACCACTAGATGGTAACTGATCGCTATGAAAATAGGTATACATAAATATTTGAACACGGGGATGAGTTTGGCGCTATCCATTTTCCTATAACTTGCCACTCGATGTTGCGTCCACACATGAACTTCAGGACTGTCCAGCCGATCTTCATGAAAATTCGTATACATTGATATCTGAATGCGAAGAATATTTCCGCCGTATCTGTTTTACTAAAACTCGCCACTAGATTGCGCTACTCCGCATCGTCTTCTGCACCGTACAAACCATTGCCTTGAAATTCGGTATTGATGATTAATGAATACATTATAACGCGATATCCATTTTGATATATCTCTTTATTACAATAAATAGTAATCACAACAAATCGTAATATCGAAAAGTCCATTCATTCCCGTGCGAAGAACGGGTACTTCAGCTAGTAATAATAATAATAATAACAGTAATTAAAGAAAATGTGTCAAATAATCCGGCATCACAGGGCTCTTTCTGTGCTGGGGAATTATACGATTTGCGCATGTAAAAACTAATATTCTTGCATTATTCTTATTTGTATTAATGAAAACGACATTCAGTTCAGTTCATCTTTATATATAGAAAAATAAATAATGAATTTCATATTCTACTTCCATCATTACTTTTATCGTAGTATCAAATTCTATTAGTTCCTCTTAAATTGTCCAATTCGGCAGTGCAATGAAAAGAGAGATCATTTTTGGCATTTTTACACTCTGAAAAAAAAATTACATAAACATAAAAAATCTCTAAAAAATCTGAAACACTTTAATATTTTAAATACTCATTCTATTAATATGCTATATATTAAAAACGTATCATGCATGAGTCGACACTAGTTGTCTTCTTCGCTTCCTTACGTTGGAAAATACATCTCAATCCATGCATGGGTCCTATTCGTGTTCCTTGCTTCATTAAGTTGGAAAGGGCATCATAATCCACGCATGGGCCATATTTGCCTTTCTTGCTTTATTATGTTTAAAAATGCCTCATAATGCATTGGTAGGTCTATTTGTCTTCCTTGCTACATTATGTTGGAAAGTGCTTCATTATCCATGCATCGTTCCTATTTGCCTTTGTTGCTTTTATGCGTCACTCCTATTTTCTACCTTGTTAAATTGTGTTGGAAAGTGTATCATAGTTTATGTATCTTCCCCGTTTGTTTTCCTGGTTCCATTATCTCAGAAAGTGCATCATAAACCACGAGTGTGCCGTATTTGTCCTTCTTGTTCCATAAAACCCTTCTTTGAAATCGAAATTTATATTGAAATCGCCTACTAAAACTATTTTACAAGCTTTGCCAGGCATGTTCTATAACTATACTTCACATTTACATACTATTTGAAAAGTGATTTCAAGTCTACAACTCACGTAGACCACAAACCAAGTCTCAAAGCACTCTAGTGATAACAAATAGAACATTAAACTAACTGACAGTTTAAAAACAATAATTTTGCTATTTTGCATTTTATCTGCTTTATATGTCTGGTATCTAGCCTTAAATATTATTCCACGGGTCCCTGGCTTCCTATTAACAGGTAAAACAATTTTTTAGATGCCAGATTAAAAAAAAAAATGCTCAACGAAAAGGAAATCAAACGCGAAATTTTCTGCAGATTTCATTTATGGCGGACAATATGTTGAAGAACAGAGGGATAAACTATTCTTTAGGCTTTTCTTGCACTGAACAATTATGGTGAATTAGAATGAGAATTGGCGGAATAATTTAACAGTGGCAATACTTTTCCGTTACAACTTGCATACACCATTGCATTTCTAAAGTATTTTTTTATTCGTGATATCAAGATGACGTCATATCCCTTACAATATCTGAGTCTGTTATGTAAATGATTAACATTTTTACTTTTACTATCAGATATGAAATGATCTCACAGAAGCTATGTCTGTAGCTGAAAATAGGGAAAAAACTCTAAAAATTGGGGAACGGGTGGATTTTCAGATGTAGCCTGTGTTTTTATCTATGTTTGTCTGCAAATCTGTGCAAAATTCCGAACCAATCAATCTGGTCGTTTAGGAGTAAAAGTTGAACATATACATATACATATACATTCATTTTTATTTATATAGATAGATGACAGTTTCTTAAAATGATACATAAAGAATTTTTGAATGTGGA
This sequence comes from Cheiracanthium punctorium, assembly GCA_038373885.1. Lineage (NCBI taxonomy): Eukaryota > Metazoa > Arthropoda > Arachnida > Araneae > Cheiracanthiidae > Cheiracanthium > Cheiracanthium punctorium. The sequence continues at coordinate 845,660 of JAWZYV010014318.1, forward strand.
ATAAAAATATATAGTTGTACGGAATATCTTTTGAAGAACAAAATTTAATAATCAATTTGCAAACTGTTAATGATATTATTTGCGCATTTTAGTAGCCAAAATATGTAGATACTCTACGAAAGAATATGTGTGTGTTTGTCGGCAAATAAGTTCTATAAAAATTACAAAAGAATGACCCAGCATCAATCTGAAACCATACCTTTCGAAATTTGTATGGCGCCAAAATCAATATGCAAAAAGAAACAGTTGTTGTTGACAGATCCCTAGCTCTATGGCAATAGAAATGCAATCCAAAGATCCAGGTTCAATGAAAATTTGCACCTGGAATAATATAATAAGAAAAGTATAGTCCAGTGTGCCCTCTCAATTCTTCGTCAACTCATTAGCATCAGACTGGCGACAGCAATATTCATAAAACGGGGTCTAGGTATAGCAAAATAACTGTGTGTTACCCAATGAAACTGCTTACTGCGCCACCTGCAGCCTGAATTCAGAATCAGAGTTCTTACCCCGAAAACGATGCGAGATACGAAAAAAAGTCAGTTACATAGTTGTTCAGCATCACCTGTTTAGTAAGATAATACACCTTGCGTACATTAATGTAAAAAATAGAAGATGTAAAAACATATTGCTGGGATCGTTGTGCCCGCGTGTCACCTGCCATTTTGTACAACATACAGCGGGAATTCTTGCAGGCCATAGTCCAGGGGTGTATGGTTTCTGACAACAGACACTTTTACAACAAGGGATAAATGAGCTTAATGTCAAGCAATTGCAGTTATGGAAAACGCGAGCAAACAAATGTGAGTTTTATGGCTTCCATTTGTAACATTATTGTGAGCAATATTTTGAGCATTAATGTGTGCGAAGTGCCTTTTCTCAATATATCGATGATGGCGTTGTAATGAATGTAACTCTCGCTGTTCTAAAGTTAAGGCTGTGACAAAAGATTTTAGCGGGCATGCTTTAAAGTAATATTAATAAAAAAGAATCCTTTTCAATCCATTAACTTTTTTTTGGCCTCATTCCATATATTAATGAAAATATTCAGCCTTCAGCTGAAATTAGTTTCCCCTCCGCTAAAGAGGTTTTTTGACAGAACCTTTTAATTTGTATTGGCAGCCATGTACAGGATGTATTTGCATGTAAATCAAACGGGGAGAAACCAACCGTTCTTCCAGTGGTGTCAAGTATTTTAAACAATCCGGTATTTCGGGGAATTCGAAGCCATTGCTTATAGCTAATTCTGGTATTGTCAATTTAATCAAACAATCGTAACATGTTTTGCAAAATTTGCCAATATCATCGATAGCTTTGTAAAAGACTAGTTTTATAAAGTCCGTTGTCGCTCCTTTGGACAGTAAAGTTGTTTTGGAATGGGTTCTTATTGACTTTTTGAACCACAGTCGATCACAACAATAGCATTGGTGGATTGGACCATCAGCAACAGCTTCGAAAAATTTCTCAGCTAATTTACGAAATTCTAGTTCTTCACACCTTACATTTAGATCAGTATCTGTTCTTGGTCTTTTCGATGGTATATCTAGACAGAGTCGTAAACGTTTTCTGTCTTGTCTTCTGGATTTGGATTCCGCTTCTTGAGCACGAAAATCTGGATCTTCCCTTTTTCTTTGCATAAATAGACGGTTAGTTTCACGATGACTTTCTTCCGGATTAGACAACTGGCGAGGACGGCCAGCGCGGCCTTGAACAACAGTCCCGGGTATATTCTTCTGATATTTAACGATGTAATACTGAACAGTAGAGCGTGAAATACCAAGCCTACGAGCTATTTCACACTGATCCCGCAAAAATGAAAATTTTAGAAATGCCACGACAGAACACCACCACTTGCTCCGAGGAGGGACAAAAGTTTGAACGCGACTCTGGAAACAAATCCAAGTTCTGAAAAATGAAATCGGAACCTCGGGAACTTGACAGCCAGTCGCAGACGCTCTGACAAAATCTTACAGTTTCCCCTTTTGTTTCATCTGACGTTACTTTGAAATTTTTCAAGTATCCATTATTCCAATCATGTGTCGGATCTTGGTGTGTTTCAAATTTCCGTGAGATCTGTAAGATTTTATTTACTATCAATTATCATCCACGACTTTTTTCGTCTGCCAAAAACTATTACCCTCTTTAGCGGAGGGTAATAATAATACATATTGTTTTGTTTTATAAACCTTCCTTCCACCCATGAATTTAACTTATTTTATGCAAAAAAGTCATATTCATCCTATATAGTTGCAATCAGACACATGTCTTTCCCTCTGATTTTAAATAGAAGAAATTAATTTGCATCTTCTTCAGAGAACCAAACGTGGTATCAGAAAAGAACCAAGAAAAATAATTCTTTCGAGCAATTTATCGTCTTAAAACAATAATTAAGAAATTCAGTTTTATACTGAAAACACTAAATCTGAAAGTTCTAAAACTTGGATATTTATCGAATGATGTTAAGCGGGACATTAATTACTGGTTCAATAAAATATAATTAAATATGTATAAAATGTAGACCAGACTACATTGCTTGTGTTCATACTCATTGCTTAAGACGCTTTCATAAATTTTATTTATTTATTTTTAACTCGAGAAGAATTCTAAAATTTCTGGAACGTTTTTTAAAATAATTAAGATCTAATGAAATATTTGGATTATTAAAAAAAATACATTTCTTAAGTTTATAAAATAGCACATTTACTGCGGTGATGTATAAAAACTACCTTTTTTGAACAGACACTAATTAAGAGTTTAAAAAAAAATTAATTTAACAAAAAGTGTGTGCGTGTAATCTTTACGCGCAATTGAAGTAAAACTTCTTTGACGTTTACGATAAATATCACTGAAATTATTAAACTTTAACTTAAAATAAATATCATATTATAATTGTAATTATATTTATTATTCATGTACATTACAAAGATTATATAATTACTAGAAACTTCTTAATCTCTTAGTTTTGCGCAGAAATATTAAAAATCCGAAAGCATGAATACGATTGGCATAAAATGAGCCATCATTCATGTGTATATGCAATGAAATTTTGATTGCTAAAGAAAAAGTTCACTTTCACGCCATTTCGTCAAATAGTTATCATCACTAAATCAGATTAAACTTTTCAGCAACCCTAATGAATTCAACTTGCATAAGCTATTAAAAAAAAATAGAATAAAACCGTATTTAACATAGCGGCAACACTTAATTTCCTCCCCATCCTGCTAACAAAGTAATGAAGTGTGAAGACGACAGTTTCCTAATATATGTTACATGGTTTGCATAAGCAACCTTAATAAATAAAAAAAAATTGCACTTCGTTACAGCACAAAACTGTTCGAAGCTGTCTGTAGATTGTTCGAATGTAATATTGTGGTCGTGCCTTCAGTCAGTTTAGGACAGCAAAGGTATTCTGCAAACCATTTTTGTATTGACTTAATTTAAATTAATTTACTAAGCTTTTTATGAGCTATCTCTGTTATTATGCCGTTAAAGTCGAATAATCGCAGTTTAAAGAGAATTGTTGGGGACTGAAATGGGAACTGGGGACTGAAAAACGTTCGATTCGAACTCGATCGCGCGCGTTTCACTTGAATCTCGCCCTTAAGGCTGTTCTTCGAAAAAAAAGAACTCTGTTTTTAGTCTTGGTACACAAATTGAAATAAACTAATAGCACCATGGTCTCCAAAAAATTCCAGATGGTTCTTCATAAGCTGTTTTACACACTACGATAAGCGAAAACGCTGTGGCTTTTGTGAAATTTTCAGAAAAAATTCTTAAACATGGATTTGAGCTGCAAGATTTTTCGAAGAGTGACACGTTTTGCGAAAATTTCCGGTTTTTAAGAATTTTTTCTAAAAGTATTGAAACGGATACAGATTGGCCTGTCTTCGCAGTATGTAATACAGCTTGTAAAGAGACAGTTTCAAAATTTTGAAGTGCCTGGCATAATTAGTTTATTTGTAATTATGTACCAAAATCACATGTTTTTTTCGAATAACACCGTTAAAGTGAATTGTTGAAGTTTCCACTTCAACAATTCACTTTTTCGCCACATGTATCTCAGCCTGACGGCCACGCCAATTCTATGTTTTTTTCTCCATCCCAAAATTGCCCAACGCGCCCGAAGAAGTTTTTACTTCAAAAATGTAGACTAATATGGCTCAGTGACATTTTAGTTTGACAGATCGCTGTGTACCTGGGTCAGACAGATGGCCAGTCCATAGGAAAGCATCCCCAAAGGCATGCTTTTACAGAGTTTTCTTGCTAAACCAACACATCGCAACATAACGCAAAAATTTCTATAAACAAATGAACACAACAAAACTCTATTTGATACCTTACTACATTGTTTTAAACAATACCAAGTTACTCTTTCAAAGTTACAATAGGGACGTATTGTTGTCGATGAGAAAAATTTGCAACAATAAACAACATAAGTCATTTCTATCTGAGCTCTTGAGATTGATGCTTGGATCTTTTATAACTGCTATATTCTTGTGCTTGAAACTGTATTTTTTATACTTTTTAAGCATTTTGAATTAAGTAGTTCGATTTTTTTTCTCCCAAAATGCTTTTCGTTGCACCAGTTCCGAGTCTCGCTGTCTCACAAAGTGAGTCGGACTGTGATGTCGACGAATTTGTGGATGCAAAGTCCTCGCTTGCTTCCTACGCTACGGCGTCTTCCCGTTTCCTGGCAGTCCCCGAATACTCTCCTCAGTATCCAAAAGATCTGTTGGAGAGTTTTTTGGGCGACTGCTTGTTAAGTGTTGCAGGACCCAAATACTCTCCTCAGTATCCAAAAGATCTGATGGAAAGTTTTTTGGACGACTGCTTTTTTAGTGTTGCGCCGTTGATGCAATTCAGCGATGCACAACAGGCGAAAAGCAAAAAAATTAGGAAGCGTTTAGCTTGCCTTCTTTTTTGCTTTAAGATCTAAATTATAAAAGTATAATGCTTTTTATGCGGTTTTTGGCTCACAATTAAAAACCGAAACTATTTCGGCTTTTTATGCGGTTTTTGGCTGTGGACAGTTAAAAACCGATCTAATATCTGCTTTTTATACGGTTTTTGGCCTCGGGACAATTAAAAACCGATCCTATCCGATGTGGCACCACCTTGTCGTGGTGGATAGGCTTTGGAACTAAGAGTGCCACAAAAGTAATATGATCTGAAAGAACCTTTTCTTTATGACTAAATTTTTGAATAAAAATTGTGTAATAAAACGAGATTTTTGTTTTTATTCATAGGAAAAGCTGTTGCACAGAGCCTGCTTGGGGCATTCAAAGTTTATAAGTATAGTTTTAATGTCACAAATTGTAGGACTTGTTCTGCAATTTAAAGAATTAAGTTAAGTGTTGCTGATGCAATGAAGGCTAGCTCATTGTTTAGCTAATTTGTCTCTTTAAAAATACCTATAATGAGAGATCTGAGCGAAGAAAAATCTGGAAATAATGATTTTTTCCAGAGATATACCAAATGCGAGCTTTTCATCCTGCACCGTCGCTGAGATATCTTCAAAGAAAGAGGATCGGAGACTACACAAAATTTGTGACATTTATGCTAGGGAAAAAAAAAGATTTCATTCGTAATTCTGAACGACCTCCGAAATCCATCATCCGACGTGATTTTTCCCTTCGAGAGCCATGCAAAAGTGGTTTAAGTCAGCGTTATATTTATCTTCATATCTCTGACACTTTTTAAAGTATAGTTCTCAAATTTGGTACGTCACCTCATGAGTGTATGGGGCACATTTTACTAACTGGGAATTCTTTTGTACGGGAGTCGTATACAAATTTAAAAAGTGTAAATTTTTGTAAATGAACGAGAGGAAATTTATCTTAACGCAGTCTTATTTCCGACTTTATTTCGAGCATTTTTTTTTCAATTTACACTGCCCACTTATCTCTATTAGACAAAGAATTAAAACCCGTTACCACTTTTTAGGGACACACTATATAGGCAACCGATAGATCTAGAGCAGACGATTGAAACCCAAACGATCGTTCTAGCTTCTCCAAGTGAAAATTTATACTAAACGGGCATTAAATAACGCAGCAAAACGACCTCAACATGGCGGTGCTTTCTCCTTCGCCGCAAACGATGTGTCGCAGTCCTCACTCCACGTAACGAATTCTCTGGGGGGGGGGGGTAGGCATCGAAATATTAACCCTTTAACGCGCAGTATTCCCGCTCTGGGAACGCCAAACTCCGACGTTTTAACTGTTGCCAGTCACGAAGAATAGATTTGATTTCCATAATAATAGTTGCGGGTGACATAGCTCCACGAGAATCCTTTACTGTTTAGCACGTCATTTCCCGTAAAAGAATGGTCACGATTATTTTTAACAGCACTGATATCTGCTGAAAAACGGAAGAATGCGAGAACAGCTGGTTAGATGGCCCAATGCTGAAAAAAAGGGCAGCCGTTGCCATCGCTCGACTTAACTACCAGCAAGATGGCGGACGATCGAAACGTTGATCGTCTGCCACAGATCTAGAGACCCTTTTTTGACGCAGCTGGCTGTGCCGCACAGCCAGCTGCGTTCTTCTTTTAAAAGTGGGCGAATTGTATGCTCCGTCTTTTGCCGAAATATAAAAAAGCTATGACAGATAGAATTCAAGATGCAGCAGTTTTAAAAATATTTTACGAAAGTCAGCGTCAAATTTAATTTTATTTGAAAAATTCCCAAAAATCTGCAAATTATGTTACACAATCCGAACAAAAAATTATAAAAAAAAAAAAATTCTCCTCTATCCGATGATGTAAATTTCGTTTTACTGCGAGTGCAATTACCGACGTTATTACGTATTAAGCGAGAAAAATTGCTAAAAATCGGACAAAGCATAAAATAAAACATTTTCTAATTCGAATTTCGAAAAAAATCGCTCCGAGGCGTGTTAGGATCTGTCCTAGTGAAGCCGTATGCAAAATTCGGTGGGTCTGCGATCAACCGTCTCAGCGCAATGCGATCGAGAGACGCGCGCAAGAAGATCGGTGGTCACAAACTTACCTACCTACCTACCTACATACATAGCTACATACAATGTTTACTCTCGGATTTTATTATATAAGATTATATTCATATTATTCATTGGAAATAGGAAGTTGAATGTCATCATAATATTTGATGCATGAAATTATAGGTTTGTGTTAACTATATTGTGAAACATAAATTTTACTCTCTAAATTTGCTAACTTTCTTGAAAATACAGCATCTATCGTTGTACCGAAACGCGTTGTTGATTGAAGTCGAGAAATATTCATAGTTAGATCGAATTTTTCTTTTTAAAAATCAACTGACGGCTGAGATTCTTGGTAGCGAAAATTAACATTAAAATCTCCAGTAAGAATCACCGGTAATTCATGATAATTATTTAGAGTCCAGGAAGTGTCCATGTTGTAGTATTATTCTTTAACTGTTTTCTTATACTATTGTTCCGTCGGGAGTTTGGATTTGAATGGGAGGAATGTCCATAGTCTAGTATTATACTTTAACTCTGCTCTTTAACTGATGTTTTATTCTGATTGTTGGGTTCGAATGCAGGTAGTGTAAATTTTTTTTAGTGTTTTTCTATCACAGTATTTTTAAGCATTGATTTCGTCTGCTGGTAGGTTTCGAATTATTTATCTGTATCCGTGTTTTTAAACTGCAGGTTCTATCTATTGTTTGGGAATGATTGCAGCCAGGGTCCGTTTCTTTGTGGTGTTCCATCCCCGTGTTAAACCGTTGCTCCGTCTTGAGGTTGGGTTAGAATCTACGGAGTGTCCATTTGTTATTCTTTTATTTTGATCTTAAACCCTTTGCAGCCAGTGTTTGTTTCTTTGTGGTGTTACATACCCGTGTTCTTAAACCGTTGTTCCGTCTGGATATCGGGTTAGCATCCAGGAAGTGTCCGTGTTGAACTATTATTCTTTCACTGTTTTCTTAAAATGGTTTCCCGTAGGGTTTGAATCGAGAGAATGTCTTTGTTGTGGTATTTTTCTTTAACTGTGTTCCTAAACTGGTGTTTTCTTCTGTCGGTTGGTATCGAATGCACGTAGGGTCTATTATTGCGTTTTTCTATGGCAGTGTTCTTAAACCTTTGTTTTCCTCTGCTGTTTTTGCTCGAAGTATTATTCTGTTTAAAAATTTACATTTGGCTCATTATTATAAATAACTCAAAAACACATGAGCAATATTAAAAGATTACATATTATTTAAGTACAGACAAACAATATTTATGTATCATGGCAACCAATCATGTCAAGTTTTTACTCACAATTCCATTAAATATTGTAGTAATGCCATTGAAAACATGTGAGTAAAGCAACGGAATGCACCATAGTGCCACTTTCTGTATTCGGTGCGTAGGCCTTGTTTATCGGAGGTGACGGATTGGGTCGCCGCCTGTAACAACAGTGAGAGACAGTCAGCAGGATCACCGCCTGTTCAGCGAAAGGCTTCACACAGTGGCTCTGACAAGAGCCGGTCCACTTATCCACTGAACAGGGTCATCAGACAAGATCTTGCTTCAAAACAGGTAGGGAGTAATGTCGACGCCCAGGGAGCACAGTCGACGTTCTCAGGAACGAACGCCCGAGAGCTGTTCCGCAAATAATTAAACTTACAAATCTGGAAAAAGCTTGTTAAGTGTGACGTCAATATGAAGTAAAAGTCACTTGCAATAGCTGATTTTGTCACGCAAATGATTAACTTTTTTGACTCTCGGATATGAAATGTTGCTGAAAATAGCGAAAAATCGCTTAAAAATGAGGGATTTTCAGATTTTTAAAGTAGCGCAGATTGTTTTCTGTATTTTCATACATGATTATGGAAATTTTCAAGGGGATCGTACAAACGGTGTAGAAATTATCAGGCTTTTTGTCCTTGACATTGCAATGTTTTTGCAGTCATGGCGGAATGAAGAAGCAAGGGGAAGAAAGATACGCCATTTCCTTTACTGAGCGTTACTTCCGTCAGAAATAAAATCTGAGTTACTCTCTAGTTTCGCCTAAAGAAGTTTTACTTCAAAAATTAATTTAAAAATATTTCACAATGAAAAATACTTACATTGTAAAAAAGAAAGTTATTAAAAGAATATAAAATTGATTTTGACTAATGTCTGTGAAATCCAGTACGTTTCCAGATTTTCAAGAAAATACGCTTACTTTAAATCCTAATATTTAACATGTTATATAACTGTTGCACTTAGATTTTTCTCGTGCTAAGATTCATACAAGGATAGTTATAGATAGTATCACCAAGAAGACTAAAGAAATAACAGGTGTTAAAAAATATTAATCGTAAAATAATATTCTGAAAGCATATTGTAAGATTTTATATTAGGAATATTATTCCTGTTGAGAGTACATACTAGAAATTTTATCAGATATATAAGAATGAACATTAAGTTGGTTTGTAAAAAGAAAAACTGCATAAAAAAAATTCAAACTATTTTCCACGTTAAGAAAATATTTTTATTTTAGAGCATTGTGAAGCCTTTTTAACAGTTAAATCGAAAATCACGTTTGAAAGAAATACTGATATTGCATTGCAAAAAAGGTTCCTTTTTTAATTAATTGCTGGAAGACAATATTTACTTTTTCTGACTTATAATTAAAGTACTTTTTGTCGATTAAGCTTTTTAAATATTACGGTTTTTAAAGAGAAACTAATTAAGTGCTAAATAATTTTTAAAAAGAAACTAATTACAAATATATCTCACAAATGAAAAGCAAAAAAACATTTCTTTAGCAGTATATGATTAAAGAAATTTAAGAATAGTTTGAATCAATAAATAGAGACACATACTAATCATGAAATTTGCATTCCCTTTTAATTATAAAACAGCATTATTTTCTAAAACATTAAGTAGCACTAATGAAAAGTTAGTTATTAAACTAGTTTAAAGTAGAAAGTAATCAGGTACTTTTATAACGGTTATGTTTTTGTTAACCATATAATTATTAATTCAAACGTAACTTTGGAATGTATTTGTCTTATAAGCTAAGATAATAAGAAATTAACTGTATGAGGGCATCCACCGAGGGCCGTAGCAAACGGTGGCCAGAACGGTTCTGGCCATTGGTCCGGCCAGAACGTGAAATTTATAATATTTCACCGTTCATGAATCATATATCAAAACAAACATGCTATGGTGCAGGTACATCCGTCTGGTCGTACACGTCTTCTATTTTGGGGGGGAGTAGGGAAACTATTAATATGATTAAGTAATTAAAAAACTTTGTAAAAAACACACATAAGAAGTAAAAGGAAAGAGGATACGCACGTTTCGTTCAAAAATTGTTTTGAACTTCTTCAGTCCAAGCCCTTCGTCGTAAAGAACACAGGGAACTGAAAAGAGAAAAAACTTTTTTTTTTTTTTTTCTCTTTTCAGTTCCCTGTGTTCTTTACGACGAAGGGCTTGGACTGAAGAAGTTCAAAACAATTTTTGAACGAAACGTGCGTATCCTCTTTCCTTTTACTTCTTATGTGTGTTTTTTACAAAGTTTTTTAATTACTTTATCGTTTAACACCAGTATTTTGAGTGTTTTTTCTGTTATTAATATGATTGTTGCCACACTCTTGTGACTTCCTTCACTACCAAGTAAGCACGCGGGCTCTTCGCTCGGATACTCAGTGTTGGCTTGACTGCCATTCAAAATGGAACGTTACCGCCAAGTGCGAAGTTCGCTCAGTGATTCAATATTTGAACACAAAAGGTGTTAAATCGGTTGAAATTAATTGCCAATTGACAGAAGTGAATGGAGTGTCGACCATGGATGCGAGAATGAGTGGCAATTTACATTATATAAACAAACCACATAACTTATATTTACTTGACAAATTTCAAGTGTAATAACATAAAGACTTACTTTCTTCAAATTTCATGCAGATGATCATAAAACAAAGTGGCTCTTTCTTTCCGCCACAATCAAAGTGAGACGTTAAACTTTTTTCACAGAGCTAAGTTGTTGGTTACCTAGTTTAAATAATTTTTTTGTCTAAAAACTATTCACTGAACAACAAATATCTTCAATGAACCACTGTACCAGTGGCGGCTTTTCAGGTGAAGTAGATGAAGTGCCTCTTTACCAAGTATTGTAAGTAACAAAAAATTGTGTAACGTAAGCAAGCCATAATCCTTTTTCAAATTTAGTCTGTAAGAATACACTTACATTTCTGATGAAAGCCCAATTGCCATAAGACTATGTGCTAAATCATGCTCTTACTATCAGTGAAGCCAAACTCTCTTCCCACCCCTCCCCTTGCCGCGTGCATAGAAATAATACACCGCGCGGCGAAAGAAAGCTTCAAAGACTTGTGTCACGATTGGTCCATTGTTAGAGTCACGTGGTACGCGGGTTCTGACGGGGTGAGTTGTGAAGTGCTAAGGAAAAATTATCTCTTCTACTGCACTTATTGGGGGGGTTGCCATGGTAACCCCAAACGCTTCATTCAGTTTTACAGCTTTACTTTCTATCAGGTGAAGAGATCCCTCAGAAAACGGTCTGTCTCTTCAAGTGAGAGAAAACCCAGCGTAGTGCATCTCCAAGCACAAATTTGTGTAGGAAAATGAAACCACGTGATTTGTTTGAGATTTTGGCACATGAGATTTTTACTGCTGTCTTTTGAAAATTTTAGAGTTTCTTCTTGTGTTAATTTTAATGATAATAATAGTTAGTTTCTTTTCTGTTTATTCACCTTCATTATGTTTCCTGTAAATGATGTAGTCTGTAATGTATTACAAACACCGTTTAGTCGGTGGAATGATGACGATAAAAGAGATGTTCTTTCTCGTGGTCGACATAGAGCCTGATTAGCGAAAAGGCTCGAGAAGCTTAAGCTTCCCGTCATAATTTGAAGGGGGCTCAAAAATGACTACAAAACGGATAAAAATTCAAAATTTTGTTTTTAAATGATCTTCTAAGTTATTGTAAAGATTTTTAATTAAGAGAAGTGGAAAGCTATTTTTAAGGCATTTTAGAAGTCTTGATACTCCATGTAGCAACATTTCTAAATTAGTTCAGTATGCGATGTCTATACTTGGGATATTTGTTCCAGTTGAGACAAAATTTTCTATTATCAGGAACATTTGGTCGGTAGAAAGGGGTAAACTTTCAATATGTAATGTTAAAAATCGTCTAAAGGTCAAAATTAATTCTGAACTTCCATGTTGTGATTTTTATGATGTCATCAAAACGAACAAAGAATTCCCGAAAAAAGCCCCATGTCTCATGAAAAATATATGACTAAATAAATAAAGTTTATTGTTTCAGTAGTAAGGAAATGTTTTTAGTTTACTTTTTACAGTAATTTTAAAAATACTGTAAAATCTCATTACAATTAAGTAAAGTATTGCGAAGATAATGAATAATATATTTTTATCTAAGGTAAATTTCAAATTAATTAAAAAAATATTTTTTTTCAAATAAAATCATTAGAATAATTAAATCAATTAAATATCCCTTTAACAAAGAAAATCATTAAAAACTTTACTTAATCCAAACAAAAAGGGGATAGGAGGCCCGAAATGAGACTGAGCTTCCCCTCACTTCAAAGGTTAAAAGGGCCCTGGGTCGACCAGTGGAGGCATTAGGAATGAATGCATCGCTGAAAGATTAAAAATTTCTTTCCGCAGAAAGGCCTGTGCCACCGCCTAATTACCATGCTTAATGGACATGGGCACCGGCACCATAGGGCAAGGGGGGCTATGGCCCCCCCCCTGGATTTTTGTATGCAGTGTTTTCCCTTGCTTTTTTGCTCTTTTCAACATGGTAACTATACGTTAAAGTAGTCTTTGCCCCCCCTGGGAAATATTCTGCCGACGCCCATATTAATGGCTGCATCAGGTGTTTTTCATAATATTTTGGTATCAAGCTCTTCACCTATTTTTTTGATCACGAGCCGCCACTGCACTGTACCCCGCTCTCCCCTGCATGCAAAAACAGTAATATAATTTTTTGTGCTTGATTTTAGATGGCAACAGCAAAAGCAATCGAAAATCCTATAATATTTCACCGTTCATGAATCAGATATCAAAACAAAAATGCTATGGTGCAGGTATATTTCAGTTCTGGCCGTACAAGTAAGAGGTCGGCTAAAAAGAGTTCAAGAACAGAGAAATTGGGATTCAGAAAGATAGTAGATTCATTTCGATGTGCGTTGTGAAGGAGTTTTGCCTGCAAAACCTCAGGCAAATATCAGATTTTTACCCAGATTTCAATAATAATACTTTGAAGATCTAATTTATATTCTTTTCTAAAACCTAACGCACACAATCAACCACTTAAGTTCACGTCCATAATCTAATATATACTCTAATTTAATGCTATTAAACAATAGCGCTGCAAGAGAAGAAAAAAAGCTTTTCATCCATGCCTTAATTAAAGAGACATTATTGACAGCTAGTTAGCATGATTAATAGCTCAAACAAACTATTTAAAAAATAATTTTTCCAAAACTTTCCTAAAGCAGCTTTTGAAGATCATAATAAATAAATGCAAATATATATTTCACTAATTTTTATAAAATTGTTAGGAATTCATTTAATGAAGAGACATTCATATATTAAACGTAAAACTTGAAAATAGAGTAATTAGAAAAACTTTTAAAGAAGGCATTGATTTTACTTTATAAAGAAAAGACCTAATTATACTGGTACCAAAAACTTAAAGTTTTGAACTTATGAAGAGGGAATGGCAAAATTGTAGCATTCACAAGACAGGAATATTGTACAATCAACACATTCATTTTAAAATTCTGAAATTCTATCCAGTATTCATATATTCTGAAATGAATGCTTTTAGTTGATGTCACATTGTGAAAGAGGCAAGAAAAAAATGTAATAACAAATTAATTATAGTATGGTTTAATTGTAAGAATAATTTTGATTATTACATAACATATATTATTATTTTAGTAATTACTACAATTTTTGGATTATTAAATTTATAACTGATATCTTACATTTTCTTTTTTTGTTCCGGGTGCACAATAAGTTCTAGTATTATTTTTCACATTTTGGAATCAATTGGAGAATCACATTTGAAGTTGCTACTATTGCTTTTCATGTTTTTCGCAACGGGTATCGGACTCCAAGTGGATTTCTGATCCTTTTGCCAAGCACTTGCCGAAATGCTGCTGCTTTTCTCGTTATATTCACAATCTACTGTGTGTGGCCCCTGATGAGAGTCGCAGAAATTGTAAATATTTTCAATTTCCATTTCAAATAACCTTGTTTCTGTGCTTCTTTTTTCACATATGTAACCGGACCTCTCAATTGTTGTATTATGGAGGTATCATGGTATAAGTTTTAGTCATTAGTTTACTTTTACTTTATGTATATCTATATAAATATGCACTGCACATCGTATATGTATATGCATTGTATTATATCCCCTTTCTTCTTTAAAATAATGTCAGGGAGGGAAAATATAAAGGGAAAAAGTATTCAGTACAGTGTCTCTTCAATTACTGACGGGAAATAGTCTTCTTAAACACATTATAAAATATTAAACAAAAAATGGACTGAATTCCAAAAGCATTTTATGTAGGAAGAACTTAAAATCATTAAAAAGATGCCCCTAGCCCCTTGATTTCGTTCAATAAGGTTAAAAACTTTCAACCTTAAACATCATATAGAATGAATAAATGGACTAATACCATCTATACGAAATACATTCACAAAGATCCTTCATGATAACAACATTTAACCATCGTTTTAACATTTAATTGCATTATTTACAACGGTCCTTCAACTGAAAATCCTTCTTAAACATAAGGAGAGCATTAACTTGTCTGCAGATTCGCCTCCTTTTTAAAATCCTTTAATTTCAATAATATCACTTTGAGATTCTAATCTGATGATGCTATTTTTCTAAATCCAACCACTTTAAGTTTTCGTTCATAATTTAATATGTACCCTCACATTTGAGGCTTAAGATTGCTCAAACGGAGGAGCTACAAGAAAAGGAAGAAATAAATCTTTGTCCTGCCCTTAATTAAGAGGACATTACTGGCAGTTAGTTACATCATGATTAATAGTTCAAGTAAAGTATGTAAAAATATAGAATTTTTTAAAGATTTAAAAGAGCAGAGTAAATATATTAAAATATGTTTTACAGATTTTTATAAAACTAAGCGTGATTGGTTTAATCAAGAAGCATTAAGATAAAGTCTACTTAATTCATAGAAGAAGTAAGGGAAGTGACGAATAATTTTTTCCACAAAATTATTAGTTTGTGTTCGAAGAAATTTCTTCGTGCTTACGAGATTTACTCAGTTTAGAATCTACAAAACATAGCCTACAAATCATATATACAAAACATTTTATATTACTTTGTATGGGAATTCAGGAGTACGGCTTAAGAATTTGCATAACTCAAGAGAAAGTTAAAAAAAGAGGCTATGACATTGGCAGTCATAAATAGAATATCAACTCTTTAAATTTTTAAAGATTGCTGTGATGTTTATAGCAGTGGCGGCTCGTGGGTTATTTAAAAGGAGGTTCACAAAACAAGTTTCGAAAATTAAATATGCAGATACGACGCACCTTACAAATTGAAATATATTTGCATTTCCAGCAGTTAAAAGAAAATAATGCACGTAACTGAAAGAAAACAAGTCATCTTTGGTCTTAAATTTCGTCACCAAGATAATATTGAAAATGCCATTGCTTTAGCTCCGAAACACGTCTTTTACTCCCATCTTAGTTGTTTACATTAGTTTGTAAAAAATGATTTAGTGAAAAATTATAGAAATAAAGAAAATATTAAGAAAATGAAATAAAAATGAATTAACTAACCGAACGTAACAAACCAAGAGAAAATCCGGAAGCGATACCGCAAAAAATGACCCTGTGTGCACAATGAAAATGTGCGAACGGAATGATTTCATCAGCGCGGTACTTCATCTCAGCTGTCTCCGCTTCTGATCCCAGAGAGCGGTACAGGGGGAAAACTTTCCGTTCGCATGTGCGATTGATTAAAGAATGTGTGCTGTAGTAACCTACTCTACAGTGCGTTCGCTCTAATAATTATATTTAATAATAGTGGGGGGAAGGGGGGAGAGAGTAGAACTCACATTTTAAATTCACAAAAATCTAGAAGTGTACTAAATATTTGTTTAAAATGCATTTTGTTGATGTATTTATTCTGTAGTTTTTTCTTTAGGGGTTCACGTGCTCACGTGCTCAAATGGAGGAGCCGTCACTGGTTTATAGTAAGTGCACGTAAGTGTAGATGGTAGCACTGCACAAGGGCAGGTAAGAATTTTGATCTGTAGCTCTGGTGTAGAGATTATGTTCATCTTTCGCAGCTATCAAACATTTAAACAAGAATATTGTGTACAATAAAATATATTCCAGAATTAATACCTTAAAGTATCCGTACATATTCAAACTATAAACAACTACCTTATTAAAAAAAAGGTATACGCACAGTTTTAAAACCATTATTCATCTCTCATCAGAAAAGTGCAAATTTAAATGCAGTTAAAAGTATACAAGTATCTTTTTATGACTGTGCAATCTAAAGATGAAAAGGTTTTTATTACTGATTACACACAATAACAAGCCATAGATATCTGGCATGATGCTTACTTTTTCTAATGAAGTTTTTCATGCTGATTACAAATCTGAAAACCGTTTTGCTATACCACGTCAGGTTTTCGAGATATCAACAAAAACATACATTTTTTAATCCCCTTTCGTTGGAATTTTTTTTTTCTAACGCAGCGTCGAATATTCCCATTCATGATGACTACAGTTCAGAGGCCCTCGGAATTTTAATACCCCAATGAAAATATGTAAGCTACAATGTAAAAAAACACTCTATCCAGATATTCCCTCAGTTTCAAAGCCAATTCCACATGATCCCGTCACTTATCCAATACCAACACCACCTACACAATACAGAGTCAATGAAGGAAAACAAGAAGAAAGTTATCCATCTTCTAGCAACAACTCTGACTACCATCCTGGTGTGAAGATACTCACTTGATTAATAATGATGATCTTTGCGACACCGTACGGGACCTGGCACTAACAAAAGGCGAAGCTGAACTGCTAGGTTCACGTCTGAAAGAATTTAATTTGCTATCACCAGGTACAAGAACTTCACAATTTTGATACAGACACAAAGAACTCGTGCAGTTTTTTGCGATGAATGACAATATGTGCTACTGCACGGACATCCAAGGTCTTATGTCAAGCCTCGGGGTAGAACATAGCACTGAAGCATGGCGACTGTTTATTGATTCCTCCAAGGCAAGTTTAAAGGCTGTATTATTACACAATGGGAACCTGTATGCATCAGTACCGGTTGGATATTCTGCCCGTCTAAAAGAGACGTACAAAACCATGTCGCTACTTCTTGAGAAAATTCGCTATTGCGATTACAATTGGAATATCTTTGGTGATTTAAAAGTAATCACTATTCTCATGGGAATGCCGACAGGGTACACCAAGTACTGCTGGTTTATCTGTAAGTGGGACAGCAGAGATAGGAAGCACCACTATATAAAGAAGAATTGGTTCATCAGAGATAAAATGCAGACCAGTAGTAAAAACGTCCTTCGTGTGCTGTTGGTTGAGTGTGAAAAAGTTATTATGCCTCCACTTCATATAAAGCTGGGGCTCATGAAGAACTTTGTGAAGGCACTAGACAACAACTCAGATGCCTTTCGGAACCCTTCCAGCAAATTTATGCGAAAGCATAAATTTGCTTCCAGCAAGTTATGCGAAATTATGCTTCCAGCAAGTTATGCTTCCAGCATAACTTGCTTCCAGCAGTATATGCTTCCAGCTTAATTATGCTTCCAGCAAGTTATGCGAAAGTGAAAGAAGGTGTGTTCATAGGTCCACAAATAAGGAAGATCATTGCAGACAGTCACTTCGAAGACTTACTCAGAAGTACTGAAAAAGATGCATGGTTGGCATTCAAGTCTGTTGTAGCCAATTTCCTTGGAAATAATAAATCTCCTGACTATGTAAATACTGTGCAGAAGTGCATGTGCATGAGTACGTACAGCTTGATGGGTTGCAACATGTCCCTCAAGATTCATCTCCTCGACTTCTTTCCCGAGAACTTAGGTTCTGTCAGTGATGAACATGGCGAATGTTTTCACCAGGACATCTCGGTGATGGATTCACGCTATCAGGATCGATGGAGTACAGCAATGTTGGCTGACTACTGCTGGATGCTTCAGCGCAACATGCCAAATGCTCAGCACAAACGCAAGTCTACAACCAAGAAATTCAAACCGAACTAACTTTAAATTAAGGAACTTTATGTTATACCTATGTATTTTATATGTTTATTGTACCTTAAACGGGCTGATGTTATATAGTTTATGTTAATTAGTACTCTATACAGCAATATGTGCTCTACGGTAACTTGTCTGCGAGTTGTTTGCCTTAAAACAATGTTAAACTTATATAAATGGTTAATGTCAAATATCTCAAGAACGGTGTTTGATAGAGACAAACGGTTTGCATATTTTTAATCAGCATGTCTCTGTTGTCTTAAAACAAATGTTGGATACCAAGATATCCGCCGAAACGTTTTTTTTGTTTATGAGTGTTATTTAAAGAATGATGCCCAATGTACGCCCTGTGGTAATAAGAGCCTGCTCCTCCCAGCTGTTAAGTCAGTGTTCCATATATAAACTTCAGAAAGATGGCCACTTTATCAACAGTAGACAACGTTCTGTCTTCGTTAATTAGACTTGCTTATTAGGATGCCGTGCCGGCCAGAATTTTTGTGGAGTTTTGGATTTAGGTATTTTGCAGTATTTTGTGAATAAATCTGCTATAACAGTGGAAATGATTCGACCAATATGCAAGCTGTGTCACATGGTGTAGAAATTTGAAAATTCGTTGCAACACGAGTGTGACATAACAGCGGAATTGACCCCTCCCTACTTCCTAGTCATAAAATGTCATTTTTGGTTAAGCCCCTCTTCTCCCCTCTTTGAGCTTTATGTAATTTATTGAAGCCTCCAACAGACAAAGCGCGGATAAAGCAAACAGGTCACACACGAAAACAAAAGCTTCAACACTTTTTTTTTTCAAATGGCGGGCATTAACAATGCCTTGGACGCTCCTTAGACCGGAGTTGGTAGTCACTTTATTATGCGGGCACCTAGTAAATGGACCAACGTTGCCTCCTATGAAGGGACGGACACAATGACATCCACGCCCAGCCGGGGATCGAACCTCGACCGCCGGGAGTTAAAGCCGAAACCGTAGTACGGTGCTTTACCCACCATACAATCCGGTCGATAGTTTCACGACATAAACAATTAATTTTGTTAAACACAGGTTCCACAAAATAAATTCATAACCACAGTCTGAATCAGGTTTAGATAACACACCTATCATGACAACACTTTACTTCCACTTAAATATTCAAATTTTTACAAGACAAGCTTTTTCTAATTTAAAGCCCGCATTAAGACCAAAGGGCTTTAACTTTCCTGAAGTCACACGCACTATATATATATATATATGCACGCATACTTTTCCAACCCTTAATTTAAATATCAATGCTTTGAGATTATAATTTCATATTCTTTTTATAAAATTCATGACACGCAATCAACAACTTAAATTTTCAACAATAATTTAATATGTACCCTTCTTTAAAATTCCCTAACCTGTTCAAACAGATATGCCTTAAAGAGTAAAAAAAATTAGGATTTTATTTTTGCTTTAATTAAATAGAAATTATTGACAGTTAGTTGGACCCTGCTTAAAGTTTAAATATTTTATTTGAAAGACAATGCCCTGAATATTTTCGTACAATTTTAAAAAATCAGAGTGAATAAATTAAGAAATTAAGACATATTTCTTTAATTTTACAATGCTTTATGTAATTTTCTTGAAAAAAGGCTGAAGAATTAAGTTTTAGAAGAATGTACTTCAATCCAAACAGGACATTCAAAAAACTTCCCATTTTAAAGCGTTATTAGAAGAGAAAAATACAACATTAAGCATTTTATACAGTAAAGTGCTCGAAATATGAATTTTCTTGTGCTTAGAAGTTCATATTGTTGTTTTCTTTAACTGAAAGAGTGTGTAATAGACTTTCCATCATGTCATGGTGATACTTTGAAAGATTTAGTGCATCAAGGTCAAAAAATAGTTAATGGTCAAACTACATGTCATATAAGGTATCCCTGAAAGTAATGTTTTTTTTTTTTCATTAAATTCGAGCAAAGAAATTTCCAACAATTTTTATTGAAAAAAAGCTGAGTTTAAGCATAGGATTCATAACGAAAAACACTGAAAAGAAATTGGTGTTTAAAAGATGAAATAATTAAAACTTTGTAAAATGACACACGTGAAAGGTGTATTTTTCTATATTTACTTTGTTAAAAAAAAGTGTTGTACAGTCTATGTCTACAAAATAAATAAATAAATAAAATGTGTTGCTCTGCTACTAATAAATAAAAAATGGCGTTTTTTTGTGTGTGTGTCACTGTTCTTTGTTCTGTTTTCCATTGATTTTGAATGTTTCTATTTTGTGCAATTTTATTTTCCTTTTTCTTGATTTTTTTCAGACTTTTTCTATATTTTATTCTATAGTTTAATTCTATGCACCCCTCCCTCCAGATTCTCTTATTCTTCCTGGTTTATTACTTTTCCTTCCGATTTTTAACTTGCTCTTTGCGTTTCTCTTCAGTTTACTTTTCCCTGTCCCTCATTTCCAGTTTGTGTATAGACTTCTGCTACTGCCGAAGAAGATTAAAATTTTTTTCGACAGATGATTCATAATAATAATATATATATCAAAAGCAAGAATTATGCGCATTTTTTGTTCTTCTTTCAAGAAGGATGTGAAAAAAGGGGAAGGTGGCCGTCTGTCCTCCATGAAGGGCGAATTTCAAAACTGATTGTAAGGTATTGCTGAGTGTTATATTTTAATTTTATGGATTACTCTTCTTTTCTTTTAGACAAAGAAGGATGTGTAAAAAGATCATTTTGGAATCTGACCCCCTCCCCTTCCCGTAGGTTGCGAGATTTGGAAAACGCTGTCTAATCTAGCAGTTGTATTAGAAAATTCATATACGTGCCGGATTTCATATTATCTTCACTAGTATTGGCTATGCGAAAGATTGACATTCGAAAAAAGAATAGCGTCATTTACCGGTTCCCCTAATACAATATTGGCAAAGGATTTTAATATCCCTTCCCCAAATTATTTAGAGGCGCAGAAGCAGAAACAAAACCCCCCAATTTTTATTAAAAAGACAAATAAAGCAATAAAATAATATTTTTATATTGCTTTTACTTTTATCTTCTTTTTCTTTCCTATTTTTACTGCATTAAATATCTACCTATTTATAAACATACTAGCTGAAGTACCCGTTCTTCGCACGGGAATGAATGGACTTTTTGATATTACGATTTGTGGTGATTACTATTCATTGTAATAAACAGATATATTAAAGTGGATATCGCGTTATATTGTGTCCAATAATCATGCATACCGAACTGCAAGGCAATCGTTTGTACGGTGCAGAAGGCCATGCGGCGTAGAGCAATCTAGTGGCGAGTTTTAGCAAAACGGATACGGCGAAAATATTTTTCGCATTCAGATATCGATGTATACGAATTTTCCTGACTATCGGCTGGACAGTCCTGAAGTTCATGTGTTGACGCGACATCTAGTGGCAAGTTATAGGAAAATGGAAAGCGCCAAACTCTTCCCCGTGTTCAAATATCTATGTATACCTATTTTCATAGCGATCATTTGCACAGTCAAGAAGTGATACACTGCAGGGCCATCTAGTGGTTCAATAAAGTAATGATTTGCTACAGAGCCGTCAAGTGGCGAGTTATAGCAAAATGGATAACGCCAAAATATTCTCATTGTTCAAATAGCTATGTATACTGATTTTCATAGCGACCGTTTGAATGGTCAAGAATTTGGCCTGCTGCAGCGTCATCTAGTGGCGAGATAAAATAATAATACATTGCAGTGTCATCTAATGGTGAGTAACATCAAAAGGAACGCAGTTAGAATATATTCTTCGTGCTCAAATGTGTAAGTATAAAATTTTTTATGCCGCTCGGTCGAACGGTATAGAAGTTGATGCTTTTCAGCGCCATTTAGCGGCAAGTTACAGCAAAATGGATAGTGAAAAATATTCTCCGTGTTCTAATATTCGCGTGTACCAAATTTCATCGAAATCGGTTGGACGATATTCGCACAGCAAACGGCTAAACGGAATAGAATTAGACGTTCTGCTGCGCCACCTGGTGGCAAGTTAGAGGAAAACGGATAGCATAAAAAGCTTCTCCATGATAAAAGACTTAGGTGAACCAAATTTCATGGTGCAACGGTGCTCAACGGTGCTGGAGTTTTTCAACCTCATACACTCATACCAACATTCATTTTTATCTATAACCAGTGTCATTATATATCCCAGTCTCAAATAAAATCCAGTTTCAAATCTAAGCCTCGCCAAAGTGCCAACATACGCCATTTTGCAAGCGTTTTTTCAGGAAATCATTCGAAGCATTGACTTAGCAGCAATAATATATGGGAAATGGTTCGACCGCGAAAAAGTAAAGCAAGCCTTTATTTGAAAAGTTGAATCCCTTAATACAGCCGAATTTTTTAAAATTATCAACTATAACGTGTTTTATTCATCATTACTCCGATGTACTAAATGAGAAGATTTCAATTTTCTGAAATTTGGCGGAATTCCCCCAACTTAAATCAATGTACTCATTTGGCGAGAATTCTGGAGATAGATCAATTGAAATCCCTTAATAACTGCATTATTTCTTCACGGATCATTAAAGTTTAACGCTGTATTCTAATAAAACCTTTGCACTTGTTTTCAAAAATCTATTTCCTTAAGCTCTCAATAAATTGCGCCAAGCCGAAATCTGTGCAAACCGCTAGAACTCACTTTCACAAAATCGGCATTTGAGCCATTTTATTTTTTCGCCAAACTAAAATAATTTACCTATTAGCCTCGGAAATCTTCAATTCTTATAGTTTTGCGTGTAAAGCATTACATTCCTGCTCTGATTTCCCATGCACACGATATTATAATTAAAAAAAAATAACCTTATGAATATAAACTAACAAAAAAAAAATCATTATTATTCTTTTATTTTTACTTTGAGAATTTAAAACATTTTATTCGGCAAAATCGCCACACATGGCAACCACGATCCTTATTTCACACTTTTTTCACTACAGGGGTTACAATTACGGAAAGCTTTTTGCGTGAATAGCATAAAAAATCTCTTAATTTCCGGGAACGGGTGGACTTTCAAAGTTTTAAAGTGGACTACGATTTATTCTATATTATTTTACATATCTGTGCTAAATTTCAGGCCGATAGGTTCATTTTTGTGGATTTGTATACGAACGACATTTTATTCGGCAAAATCGCCACACATGGCAACCATGATACTTATTTCACACTTTTTTCACTACAGGGGTTACAATTACGGAAAGATTTTTGCGTGAATAGCATAAAAAATCTCTTAAATTCCGGGAACGGGTGGACTTTCAAAGTTTTAAAGTGGACTATGAGTTATTCTATATTATTTTACATATCTGTACTAAATTTCAGGCCGATAGGTCCATTTTTGTGGATTTGTATACGAATCAAATCCACAAACAAACAAACAAACAAACAAACAAACAGAATTTCATTTTTATTTATAAGATTTCATAATATTTAACCAAGATACATATTAAAATAATTGCTATTAAAAGCTAATTAAAAAGAACTACCCTGGACATGTGTACTGCCAGCTCTGGTTATCAGGAAAAAATTTAAATCTTAATAAATTCTGGAAGGTTCTTAGGTATCAGTCGGAGGGCAGGGAATTTTGAAAACCATACACCTGTAAGGTCGATCCGACCGTGCTCGAGCTGAACTTTGTACCGATTCTTTGGTGACTCACCACCCACATTACAATCATATGTACTGCAAATAAATACAACAAAAAAGTACATTTCATTACAACATTTCAATGTTATAGATTTGTATGCAGTATCGTTATACAATCTTGAGTTTATCAGTGAGAAAAGCTATTTTAATTTAGTGTGTTTTTTTAATATTTGAATATGTAAGTAAATTTAGTGATCGAATTTATTGAAAACAATCTATAAAAGCATCAGTACTTGTAGTTTTATGATTTCAAAGATATTGGTGCAAGATTCAAGTAAAAATTTAGAAGTCACGATTCTATGTAACTCCATCTGTGTTAGTATAAAATTACATTCATTTCTGGCTGTCGATAATCTATAAATATATTTCTCTTATGTGGCCACAAAAAAGGGTCTAATTTCTTAATTGTCGTTTGGCAATGCTGGCAAGTTTGGCAAAACCCTGAAGCGCCCTCTAACTTTGAGAGCCATCGTACTGTCAGATATTTTATACGAAATAAATATAACGATGTAACGATCCGAAATATGTATAACGATCCGAAATATATATCACAGCTGTCAATTTTGTTTTATATACCTTAAAATCATCATCTGAACTCTGCGAGCGATCTGCTTTGCGAGCGATTTCGATTCTCGAATCGCAATTTCGGATTTCTTAATAGTCGTTTGGCAACTGCTTGCCGATTGGCAAAATTTGTTTACAATCTGAATTGCTATAAACTTTTGAATTTGCTTTTTATATTCATTCTTCAGCAATAATATTAACTTCATTTTTTTTTCTAAAAAAGTTATATTTGTATCAATTTTGCAACTCTTACTTAATTTTGTCTTTTATGCATGCACAAAATTTAATTTTACAGTTAACATTAGCTAGGCTAAAGCAATTTAGCATATGGTGAGCGAGCGAAGCGAGCACAGATTGCGAAGCAATCCGTAGGGAACCACGTAAGTGGTTCCCCGGGGGTTTGCGAGCGATAGCGAGCAGGGGGAGGTAGCCCTCTAGTAGTCTTTATTTTCCTTCTGTTGGTTAATTTTTAATGCATTAAAACGTAGATGTAGTTGTTATTCTAATATCTATTTTCATTTCTGGTGCCGAAATTTCCTGTTACTAAATTAAAAATCACATAAAATCAACATAAGCGAACACATAAAGGCATTCATGTAGTATCTTCATGAGAATGTTTTATATACATTTTGCTAAAGTAACCATGTGATATCTTAACGTATTGTAGGATTATTTATCGCTTAGTTAGTGGTAAGGTGCCCGTTGAAAAATGGCGAATGTAACAAACTCTTAATTTAATATACACAGCATTTTTATAAATAGCCCATTTTTTAAATATGACTTAAATTAATTGGCTTAATTAATTTCAGAACAATATGACGCGATTTTCAATTTATGACGTCACGTTTTTGACGGCTGTAAAAAAGTACGAGTTTGTAAACTCAGTTCACTTAGTTCATCGGCGCGCCGACCGACTTGTATGATGGGTAAAGAATCGTACTCCGGTTTCGGGTTCAACTCCCGGCGGCTGGGGTTCGATCCCCAACTAGGCGTGGTTGTCATGTCCGTCCCTTCATAGCTGGTCCACCTACTAGGTGCCCCCATAATAAAAAGACCAACAATTCCGGCCTGCTGTGGGCAAAGCCTTCACGGCAGAGGCCGGTCAATAGAAAAAAAAGTTCATCAGTGCTAGTTCACCCAATTAGTTTTCTAACCGAAAACATTAAAACTTGGAATGACATTAAAAGAAATTTTTTTCTTTAGATAGGGCACTGCTATGCAGGAACGTTAATTCTACGTTAAAACAGGGCGCTCTTTGTTAATTCTTTTACAGATGGAGGTAGCTCAGTTTTATAGTTTCTCTACTGTCCTGGATTTTAATGCAAACATTAAAAAAAAACTTTTGGTGAGAAAGTGATATTAAGACTATAGTTATCTGAAAATTGCGATGAAATTTAGGAGATAAAATATACAAAATACTATTGAAATTGATGTAGCATCGACGCTGGAGAAATTATGTCTCGTAATTGAAGTTAGTCACCATTCAAAAACTCTCCACCTTAGTCCTAAAAACTCCTGCTTTGTTAGGATATTTTCATGAAAATTACTTTCTTTAAAACTAACCCCCCTCCCCCCCCCCCATTATGCCTTAAAACTGATAAATAGAAATATATCTCAATAAAATAATTGTTTTCGAATTTAACTCTTATCTATATAAATATATATTTTTTTTTCCGTTCAATTTTGAATAGATCTATATTTCTTCTTTGTAACGAACAATAACTGCTACTAAAATAGTTGCGTTCTTTGATTGCATGAAATGCTTGAGTATTATAAATAAATTTTCTTTAGAAATTTCCTTCTTAGATAGCACGAAATAAACATTAAAAGCAAAGTAAATTGAAAACGATTTCTTTCGCAGATGTTCATTATATAATATTATGGATATCTGTACTTTTTTGAAACACAACTTTCGACTAAAATGTAGAGTTTTATCCTATGCAGACGCAACATAAATCTCGCATCGCAAACTAAAGAACAATCTCATAATTATTTAATAAAAAACTGTTTCACTTAAAAACGAACTTTCAATAATATCCGCCCATAGGCCATAATAAGAATTATCTTTTGTTGCCCTGAAAAAATCTACAAGTCTACGCACACCTGAATTAATACTTGTCGTGCTACGGTGGTCTGTAATATGTATTGCAAATTTGAGCTCAGTCGAATGCACCGTTTAGGAGCTATCGTGTTCACTCACACACACACACACATATGCACCTCGTAATAAATGAATTCAGAAGACCTCAAAACGCTTAAATGCATCAAAATCTCAAAGTCAATTTTTTTCATGATTACAATACTTTACTTACATTATACATGTTCGGAAAGTAATAAAACGTGTGCGTCAGTGTGCAGAGTTTGCAGACTCACTTAAGTTAAAATTCTTTTATTCAAAATTTAAGCATCCGAGGACGACAGTTTAGAACTACTAAAGTATATCTAAAGGATCGTTTTAACGGTGAAAACGCGGAAGTCCACTTATGTGGACCCCTGAAGCGAACAGGTTGATGTTTTTGAATAGTAATTGGATATTAATATTTTTTTGAACATTTTCGTAATCTACAAACAAATTTATTGTTCTAAACTTGGATCAGTTGCTGAAAGTATTAATTGATAAGGAAAGATAATATTTAGATTTCTCTAAAAGCCATACTTTAAGACTACTATTACTTCTAAAAGTGTTGAAGTGTGTCCATGGAAAAGTGTAAATCCATGCATTTAATTTTAGCCACACATATTTGTATTTTTAATTTTTTCTATTTTTTAAAAACAAATTTTTCCCCTTAATGTGAAAATGTTCTTACTTCCGAATCGTTCGGAGGGCATTTTTTTTTCACCAACTGTCTAGATATTACCGAAACTCAGTCCGTAAAATTAAAGGAGTATTAGCTACTCCTGTTCGAATACAGGCTAACGAAATATACTTATTCAAAGACCAATGTGGGTCATTCTGCAAGCATAAGAGAAACTGACAACGTTGTATTTATACAACGATGGGTGGGTACAGGTAAATAAGCCTTCAAGGTTTTGAAAAACTTTAAATATATTTTGTTCAATTTTAATTAAGACAAGAGAATACACACTTCATCTTGGTACTAAAGACTACCGTGTACATGCCGGGTACATGCACGTCGAATCTGTGATTTCTAAAGTACTCTCTATGGTCACTTGCAGTTTCCTGGGGGATGCCGATATTTAGAATTCCCCCTTCTGATGCGGATCGAAATTTTGGCAGGAAACTTTAGGAGGGACATATGTAGCTTCACACAACACATTCGGTGATATGAGCTGTCTTCTCCAAGCAAACAAACACCTTCCTGTTAAAATTTAGCATGTGCTATCGAACATAATAATGATAGTCTAGACGTCACATATTACATTTCAAGTCTCGCTGCAATGCAATCTTATAAAATGTTACCTATGAAACAACCTTAACCGAGCCTCACACAAATAACAAAACGTGCAAACAGTGCTAGTACACGCATATGTCAGTCATTATTTAGAAATATATCATTGAAAAACCCATATTATTAAGTTCCTTGTACATACAGAGATGATAAATGTGTACAAAGAAATACAAATACTGTTAACAACTTTTCCTGTAAATTTAACAAGAAAATTAATATCTAATGTATTCGTTACTTTGAAGCTTACTACCGGTTACATAGTGCTCGTTACTCGTTACTTGCGTTACTACTTCGAATGTTCGAATGCCTTAGTTTTACTGATTTCTGTTCTTTTGTTCTGGAAATCACTATGCTCCGTCTCGCTGCGTCCCAGGCTGTAAAGCTAATTACAAAAGAGGAGAAAATGTAGTTTTCAAGTTTCCCCAAAACGAAGAAAAGTGGGCCGAATGGATTAAAAAAATTCCAAGAAAAAATTGGTCTCCCGGAAAAAATACATGTTTGCATTGAGCATTTTCGAGATGAAGATGTTTACTATTTTAAAATCAGATGGGACACTTCTAACTGTAGTCTTATATTGCAGACAAATCTTGATTAGAATCATAGACGTAGCATCGGGAGAGGTATACCTCCCCCCCCCCTCTGCTTTTCAAAAAATTTTCAAACTCTTTTGATTAAAACGTTTCTTTCCAATTTAAGAAAAATATCTTTTACGTTCTTTCATATTTATTGTGCGCTCCCTCCCACATCAAATTTTGGGTCACGTTCATGAATAGACAACGATTTTTTACTAAAACCCTCTGGCCTTTCGGGTAGACAAAAATGGTTGAATCCCACTATACTAATGGCATGAATCCATGGACGCCCATGCACTAGTGTTGCTGAATTTTCGAACCCCTTATTCCCCAGCCATTCGTATAGTAAGCGTTTTATAGCAAGCGGAATTTTTTCTACTGTAGTACTATTGGTCTGCTCAGGGACCAAGATCTTTCCCAAAATTTTAATGTAAAAGGAAATAATAACTTACAGAAAAAAGGTGATTTAAGTTTAAAATTCCAAATAACTTATAGTTTCATCCCCAAAAGATATCCTACGATTGTTACGATGATCCCTGAATCACTGACTCAGTGACTCTGTAATAATTCCGGTTGAACTACTCGAAGATAAAACTTTTATCATCATTAATTCAAATAGATTAAAAAGTTAGTGTCAAAAAATTTTATAAAATCTATACCGTCTGTACGATTTGCTTGAAAATTTTTATAATTATGTATAAAAATATAGAAAACAATATGCGCTACTTTAAAAATCTGAAAATCCACCCGTTCTTTAAATTTCAGCGATTTTTCGCTTTATTTCTGAGAGTAAAAAAAAATTAATCATTTACTTGACAAAAGTAGCTGTCGCAATTGACACTACCGTTATATTGAAATCACGGTCATCAGGCTTGGAAGGGAAAATTGCACAATTCCAATTCGTTTAAAATAGTTTACCCTTAATTCTTAGTCCCTTAATAGTCACCTTAAATGTACTGATATGATCACCCGTGTATGATGTCGAACTGTGTAAAAGCAACATCTGTATACCGCATTTGCGTATCATTTGAAGCTGAATTTGTACACAATGGGTGTATCATGCGCGAGCAACATATACCGTATTTGTATACTTATCATACACAAAAAACCAAAAACCAAAACCATACATAACTGTCTCTACTCGTATCATACGAGGACAACATCTACTGTATTTCTACTCGTGTTAACTGATACCGCGTCGTGCGGTTACATGGACATCTGTAATTGATTACAAGAAATGATATGGATTACGATTATGACTGGTGAATGTTAATTTAGTAAAACATCAGTAATCTTGATGTCAAAGAAATCAAATATTAAAAGAATTCGATAATAATGCAATTTTTCATAGCATTTTGCATAATTTGCAAAATAATATTTTAGCAATCGATTACAGTCTACTGTAATCTGCACGAAATCTCTATTACATTACTTAGTAACGAATACATCTCTTCTTGTATTAACATGTACCGCATTAAATAATGAAAGAATACGCAGTACTTAGTACCGAATACAACACATACTGTACTTCTACAAGTATTAACTAACTAGCTGCAGTACCCGTCATTGACCGGAGCCCCTGGAAAGGGGTAGAGTAGAAAATTACAAGGCGAGCCTGTCCCTGTGTACTGAAAGCGTGGAAGTGCTGTGACGTCACAAGAGAGGATGGACTTTTCACCGATAAAAGCATTGGAATTATAGGGAAAAGCAGGAGAAAAATCGTGCATTTTTTGGATATTAATTGTAAGTCAGCAATCTCTATTCTTAATACAATATATTTGATAATAGTTATTAATCTATAGTGTACATATAAATATAAAACTGCCGTATTTTGCCTTAGTTTTACTGATTTCTGTTCTTTTGTTCTGGAAATCACTATGCTCCGTCTCGCTGCGTCCCAGGCTGTAAAGCTAATTACAAAAGAGGAGAGAATGTAGTTTTCAAGTTTCCCAAAAACGAAGAAAAGTGGGCCGAATGGAATAAAAAAATTCCAAGAAAAAATTGGTCTCCCGGAAAAAATACATGTTTGCATTGAGCATTTTCGAGATGAAGATGCTTACTATTTTAAAATCAGATGGGACACTTCTAACTGTAAAAAGAAAGCATTATAAATTAGAACAAAATTCTATACTGTGCACTTTTGGAGCTTACCCGCCTATAAATCCGATATTACCAAAAAACAAGAAAGAACTGATCCTACTAAAAGAAGAGAAAATAATTTGGGAAAAGATACTGAGGAAACAAAATAATGATAATAATAATAATAATAATAATAATGCAAAGGAAAATATAAATTCGTTTGAAGAATTGAAACTAAGAAATGTATCACGAGTTTCGTGGCAATTCTATGTTAAAGAAAATTTCATCATTTATTATAAATTAAACGCAGATCCCCTTCCACTGCACACATCAAGCAGCTTAAAGGTCAATGCGGATCTCACGGTTGATTTATTTATAAACCAAAAAAGAACAAGAAAAACGAAGAAAAATCTGTTTACTGGATACTTACAAAACAAATAAATGGAAGGTATTTATTAAAGAAATATTCTCAGCTAAACAGTATATTGGAATTTGTTGAAAATTTTGAAATAAGTATGAACATAGATTTGGAAATTAACTCAAAAAAGAAAATGTATTGCTGCAATGCTAACAACGACAAAAACAACAACAAAAAATACATAAATGTATCACTGCAATATACTTTACATGCTACCTCTAAGGCATGAATATAGGGGCAGTTTTACATATTCAAGAGTTATACTCACTAATTTTTTAAAATATTTAATTATGTAAATTTCAAATCTCTCAATATGATATTTGAATGTCTTACCCAGAGAAAACTAAAGCAAACAATAGTAGTGTTTTTATGAAAATTTTATAGTATGTAAGCTTTGAGTAATAAATGCTTTTACTTTTCATATTCCTGTTTTTAGTGCTTTAATTACTTCTAATAAATTGTGATATTACGAGTCTGTATAATAGAATTATATGTAGTATGTTTTGTACAATTCATTAAAATATTAATTATGTAAATTTCTAATTATATTCCTCGTGCTACTAGTGTTTTTTGACATTATTGATCCGATTTCTTCCATAGAACTCAGTACAAACTCTTTGAAATCCCATTCTATCTTGTGACGTCACGAAATGGCTTAGGATGAATATTTATGAATCTGGATATTTTTAACATGAATTTTTTCAAAATTCTAATTAAAACAAAGCAAAAATAAATAATATATTTCAGTTTGAAGTAAAATTAATAAAAGTTATAAACAATAAATATGACTTTATGCTTATACAGCGTATAAAATTTAATCCATATACATATTATTTTAGATAAATGAAAACAGTGAGTAACCATGATATTATTTAGAATGTATTTGCTAGCCCGAAATACAAAACACACTGATTATAGTGCTAAAACTGCTTCAAATTCAGTACCAATTTATTTCTTTAATTTCTAATAAAAAATATTGTTGATTCACAGTTATTAAAGAACAAAGTGTTTCAAAACAAAAATGCAATTTCAATGCGTCATAAAAAATTAAGTTGCTCGTGTTTATCGGCATTATTAATTCCATATTTCTTCCGTAGAACTCAATGCAAACTATTCAAACTCCCATCTTCTCTTGTGACGTCACGAAACGCAGTGCCCAGACCCCCTCTTGTAATCACCTCTCTCTTTCTTCAGTATTCTTTTTATACTAAAAATTTAATTTTTATTCTGGCTGATTGAACTTTTCAAGTCTAGAGGTCATTCCTAACCTGTAACTAAATTTTGTTTGATTAACTGTAGATTTTTTAATATTATGCCTCAAAAAGTTTTGCACAATTTTTCCAAAATTAATATTTACAGAACAGTTTTAAAAACTCATTCAATTTTCTTTCAAAAATTTCCATCATTTTTCATTTCAGGCGTTACTGATCATCCTGTTAAACTTCATTCTAGTCTCTTAATCCATTTTAAGAGAGGCGAAAACAAACAATTATACAATTTTCACAAAATACCAACATCTATGAAATATTTAAAACAGTTTTGACAAAGGTTTAAATTAACTTGTATCCAACATAATTCCAAATTTCATTCTATTCTACTGTCATTTTTCGGAAATGGGAGAAACATGTACTGAATTTTAACAAAATCTCAAAATTAGTGAAAAATATTAAAGTACTTTGATGGCTATAGTTTAAGTGACCGCTTACCTATGACAATACTAAATTTTATTTCATTCGCTTCAGCGGTTCATACTTAATCAATAAATATTTTCATATTCTGAATAAATTTGTTCAAAGTCTCAAAATCTAATCAAAATTTTTAAAAAATCGACACCTGCAGTTTAAACTGAGGGGCCATCTATCATGTCAACAAATTCCATTTAATACGTTTTGGTCGTTAATGCGCGATGTGCAAAAATTCTTACACATTTTGAAACGGTTTTCGCAAAATCCCAGAATCTAATTAAACATTTTTAAATTTCAACAACTAAAATTGAATTGAATGACCACCTTTTACTCATTTAATTTCATTTCATTCGCCTTAGTCGTTATTATATGATGTGCAAATGAATATTTACAGATTTTCACGTAATTCTCACAAAATCACAAAATCTAATCTAATTTTTTGAAAAATTCGACAACTGTAGTTAAAGTTGAGTGAAAATCCTACAAAAATATATGTATTTTGAAACGATTTTCGCAAAATCTCATCAAAATAATTTTAAAATTCAACGCCTATATTTTAAGTTCAGCAACCACCTATCATGTCACCATATTTCATGTCATTCGCTTCAGTCGTTATTACACTGATGCGCGAACATATATTTACGCAGTTTAAAACGATTTTCGAAAATCTCAAAATCTAATCAAAATTTTTTAAAAATTCGACGCCTATATTTTAAGTAGTTAGTGACCACTTGTCATGTCACCAAATTTCATTTCATTTGCTTTAGTCGTTATTTTGTGATTCGCGAACATATATTTACGCAGTTTGAAAAGATTTTCTCAAAATCTAATCAATTTCTTTAAAAGTTTGACGCCTATAGCTTAAGTTGAGAGACCACCTATCATCTTACCAAATTTGATTTCATTTGCTTTAGTCATTATTTCGTGATGTACGAACAAAGCTGATTACTTTGACTTGTTTTTTGCCTGTAAATGTTTTTTTTACAGCCATAAGACAACTAAAGCACAGAAACGTTTTCTTCTATGAGATGTCCGGAAACTGATTCAAGTAAATGTTGTAGGAGTTTTTTTTAAAAGTAGCTATGGAAGAAGTAATAATAACATCGATAAAAATTTTGGTTAAGTTCAGGGTGCGCAATAACAATTTTCTTATAATCCTAATTTTCAAGCACCGATCTCTTTTTAAAAGCGGGTTTTAAGAACATATTAAAAGGAAAAAAAAAGAAAAAAGAAACTTAATGTATGAATTGTATTGCCTATAAACACGCATACAAACAAATAATAATGTAAACACCGTTTCAGAGAAAATCTCCAATTCAAATGAAATTGGTGTCTTCTGATAAAGACATTTTGGACTACGAATTGCTTAACAGTAACGAGGGTAGTGTAGACTTTTAGAAAAGAACAACGTTTGTTGTTATCAGCGGTACGATCAGTGCCGTATGTGCAAAATGTACAGTCATTTTACGTTTTTGGCAATAAATAATTTTTTAAAACATACTTTTAAATATAAAACGAAAAAATATTAAATATTAATACTATTACTTATAGCGGAAAAAACACTCAAAATACTGGTGTCAAACAATAAAGTAACTAAAAAACTTTGTAAAAAACACACATTAGATGTTATAGGTAAGAGGATCACGCACGTTTCAACCAAAAATTGTTTTGGCCTTCATCAGTCCAAGCCCTTCGTCGCAAGCAACACAGGGAACCCTGTGTTGCTTGCGAGAGTTCCCTGTGTATCTTGCGACGAAGGGCTTGGACTGATCCAGGCCAAAACAATTTTTGGTTGAAACGTGCGTAATCCTCTTACCTATAACATCTTATGTGTGTTTTTTACAAAGTTTTTTATTTACTTTACTATTACTTATACTATTCAACCGATATTTCCACTAAACCGATAGATTCAGTGTGATTCCTATACAGTATATTTACTTTCTAATAAAAGAAATTTAATAATATCTTTATAGAAATTTTAAAGAATAAACCTTCACAGTGATTCTTGTTTTTAAGGAAACAGTCGGACGTCGATTTAGAGAATTTATTGTACTGATAATTTTATTCGTTAAATCGGGGTCCACAAGGAGAAATGAAAAAATTCTGCATTTGCCTTATGAAAAAGCAAACTAATTAAAAATATCTATACTTTAAAACTGTGTAATTTTTATTCATCAGATAAAAATGCAGCAAACAATTAGGTGTTAGTCAATTTGAAATTTTAAAGCACTGAGTTGTAGCTTTTGAGATTTTCATTGATTTCTGATTCGAAAATGTTCTTTTTTGATTTTATGAAGAGAATAGAATACTCCCTATCGTTTATTCATGCTGCATGAGGTATGTTCTCACATATTCTAAATCAAGTAAAACATTACAAAATGAAACAGGTTTAATTTGGGTTTCAATATCGATTTCTGCATCAGAATCGCATTCACTGTTTCCGACAAATCAAAAATTTCCCCATCTTCAGTTGCACAACTAGACACAGACAATCCATCCTCACACGTGACGTAATTAGAAAAAAATCTATCCCAGAAGGGACTTCTTTCCTGCGTGTACATCTGAAGGAGCGGTCATTTCATTATTTTCAACGCTTTCATTTTGAGTGCCTAGAAACCACGCTTTATTAAGGCGTTTTTCAATTATATTTTCAGAAACTTGATCTAAAGATTGTCTCTCAAAATACAGAGCATCCAAAAAGATAAAAAATGCTTGTATTGTTTCTCAGGATTTTTGTCCAACGACGCAGTTTTTCTCCTAAGAACCTTTCTGTAATTAACTTTTACAGAACAAATGATGCCAAAGTCAAAAGGCTGAAGCACACTTGTACAGTTTGCCACGTTAAAAACAAGACTAACACTTTCTAAATTGCAAATGGGAGGATAAACGAAACATCGATAAATAAACAAAATATTTTTTTTCTCTTTTGAACTGTCATAAATTTGACTAGAGACGTCAGAAAGTCTGTAGATAAGAAGTCATCCAGGAATTTTTTGTTTGCTGAGCATTCTGTCGGTTAGGTCTTCACGTTTTTAAAACTTCGCGGCTTTACTGCTCTTCCTATCATAAATGGCTTCAGCTTGTTAGTTTCATCAGCAGTAACCGCAAGTAAAATCATTTTTTTTTTCTTCTCCCATTAAAAAATCTTTCATTCTATTGCATATGGTTGTAAGCAGTAAAACAATTCTCTTTCATCTACGTTTTAATGTTGGATGTTGAATACCCTTCATTCAGGCTAAACACCTTTGCTTTCCATTTTTTCACGCATTTTTCTTAACATCTACCACTTTGCACTTTCTTTCGGACTATGCTGTATCTTTTCTTAGAACTGTCGATGCAACCATTGGATGCAGAAAATTCTTTTATCTTACGCTTTTCGGCAAGTTGAAGGGAGTTTTCTTTCTTCAGAGGCTCACTAATGACTGTTAACTTGGCACGAACAGTGCTTTTTATCCGAATTTGCCGAGCTTTTATAAGAAAGTGGAACACTCGTTTTAACATTTTCCAACAAAGTCCAAAATTTTTTATGATTTCAGTTTGTTTGGCTGTCCGAATTATAACTGAGGTAAATCTGCTCTTTTGTGCTCTGTCGTAAATATGCATAGATTGCTATGAAATTTATACTTGGTATTACTATGTTCTCTACCATACATCCTACGAAAAATGGTATATGTAGCGTGTACACTTTTGACAGGGTCATCTAAAAGAATTCCGATACCTTACGCTGTACAGATAGTCATAACATAAAATGTATTTTAAAGATGTCCATCTGTCCACCGAAAATAAAATTAATATCTTACAAGGATTTATGAAACATGGATTTCCTTCGAAAATAGTGAATGTAGCCCAGCGATTGTGCAAGGGCAGCTCTAAGTTCCTGCAAGAGGTTCAAAAAACTAATCTGGGAAGTTGCTATAGTGCTGTGTTAACCCAAAGCTACACGAAGGCTATCTGCATATAGCGGGGATGCCTTGTGTGGAAGCCTTTTTAAGCAGTTCTAACCGAGAGTATTAACGTTACATCTGGAGAAAAACACCTGGAACCCCAGGTCATCAGAGTGACAGCCGCGCGGTAAGACATAATAACACTGTACCTTCACACCTCAGATATATATTATGTTCAGTGTCTTGTACAATCGGCCAAGGAGGTGCTACAATTAGGGAAGCAACAGCTGTCAGAAAAGGCGAGTCTTCCTTTTGCGTCTTTTTAGATGGTGAGAATGGACTTGTTAAATATGATTGTTGTTGTTGTTTCTTATGCCCTCTGGCCACCTCGAAGGGATGCCAGATCCCCAATATGGGACGGTGATGGGCGAAAGGGGACGATTTTGATTTTTAATGTGCCCCATTTGGAGGAAGTCAGACTTTGCTCGGGGTCTCCTAATTTTGAACCAATTCCAGAAGAGAGACCTATCACCCGAAATCGGCACTCCCAGAGGCGCCGTTTGAACATGGAGTTCATTTGAGACACGAACAGATTTTACGTGCATCCGTTTCCATTAGTGTAATATAATCCTACAGTCGTCCAGCCGAGAGAGGGTATCGCCCACCCAAGAACTGGCCAAGCCGGTGCTTCACTTTCGTTTTGTTATGGGAACGGAACTTAGTATCTAGGCCACTGCGGGTCAGATTGAACATGGTTTAATATTAACCATTTTATTATGAGAAATTCCAAAGCAAAAAAAATAAATAAATAAATAAATATTTTTTCATTAAAATACCGTTATTTTAAGTCAAATAACGTAAATATAATAAAAAGTTATTTTTTATATGTTTTTTCAATGGGAGCACTATGATTTTAAAACTCTTCTAGACACTGTAAATAAAATTTTTTTAAAAATTATTTTGTATCTAGTGGAAAGGCGTATACTTCCTTACATATAAATTTCAATTATTAATTTTTCTACATATTAGATATTATTAAAATAGTATAAAAACTTGTTACACAAGTAGTCCATGATACAAGTAGAAAAATAGAGTAGTAGAATATAAGCATGCTGCTTCTAAAATATTTTAATATTTTTCCTACATTAATGCTGGTATCTGTGGAGCCAAACTACTCTTATTATTAATTAAAGGTAGAGTTAATGGTTTTATGACTTCAAAATTACATTTCTGAACATTTTTCCTGTTAAAACAAAAAGCTAATTGCTAAAGGTTGGTAGCATATCTTTTACCCCGGGCACAGGGGCGTAGCCAGAAACTTTTCATGGGGGGGAGGGGTTACGACTAGTGCAACTCATATATATGTATACATATGTGTGATAATGTAGTGAAGAACATACATTTTGTATGGCAAAAAATTTCTCATGGGGGGGTTATGACCCCCCTAACTCCCCCCCCATGGCTACGCCCCTGCCCGGGCATAAGAGGGTTAAAAGTATTAAGGTTGAATAAAAGAAAGGGTGACCCATCTCTGATAATGCGCTTTGTCTTTTCCACCGCCCCTTCCTTAAATCTTTTCTGGATCCGCCACTGCTGCACCTTAAGCCCCTTCCGTAATCCAGTCCCGCTTCCTAACCCACTTTCCGCGCGAAAGCCCTTTTGAACTGCCCGCTGCCCTAACTTTTCCACCGCCCGCAAGGAAGCAGCGCGCCCCGGACCAAAAGTCCCCGAACAAGACTTCTGGAACACATTTTCTCGCCGGAACGAAATTTCTCCACCCTCCGGCTGCAGTGGAATGCCCCGCCGTGTTCGATTCCCTGCCCGCAGCTCCCCCTTTACCGGACCCTCCTCAGTTGCCGGATGATCGTGCGTCCGGACAATACTGTCCCCGGGACTCTGAAAAACTAGTTCGCCGGGGGAAGCTCTTGTTTTTGGGGGTCTCTCTCTCAGTGTGTGTGTGCGTTAAAGGCGTTTGTTGTTACCTTTGATCTATGTGACGGGGGGAAAAAAATGGGGTGCCGGATCTATTAGCTTATGTGAGTGCGTTGCAAAAAAAAATGGGAGGAATTCCTGTAAATGATTTTTAAATTTCAAAAGTGAAATGTTTACGTGATTTTTTGTGTCTGGATAGTGATATTTTGTGTGATTTCTTCCGTGCTTTGGAAGTGCGAATTTTGAACATAGGAATTTTCGAAGTGAGGTCGAAAAACATACAAAAAAAAAAAAAAAAACCAACCAAACAAACATGTATGGATTACAGATACGACGATGTCTCAGTTGGTGGATTATTTTCATCATCATATCTTGGATCTTCGAAGTGATATGCAGACCTGTGATAGGTCAGTTTTTTTTTTTTTTAAATAATCCTTTATTACAATTTTGAAACTGTTTCAGAGAATAAACCTCATTTGAGCGTGACATTTACGCTAAATAGACATCGATTGCATGGCAAGGGTTAGACGCACGCATTTGTGACTGGATATACTTAACTGCTTTTAACTACATGGGAACAGAAAATGCATGAATGATTATTTTTTTTTAACCCCGGTATTAGGTTAAGTGAAATATATTTCAGTTTAATCTCTTTGCGGCTTTATTAAGCACATATTTGTAAATGTTTTTAGGCGATTACTACAAATCAAAACAACTGTAAGGAAATTACAGTCCATCAAGTTTTTAATCAGGCAATATATATATATAACTCAGCTGTTCGAGCCTCGTCAGGGGGAGACCCCCCCCTGGACACCCCTAATTTTTTAGTTTCATTATTGCCATATCAAAACTATATTAATTGACTGTCTCATTTTATCTCTCATCTTTCGTGTATTTCGCCTGATAACCCTATGTTGAAATTTTTATGATTGTAACCTATTTATAGAAAAATACATGGGTTGCATATTCTACAGCTTACGAAATAGTGTAACAATAAATTATAGCTGTTGTGAACTAATAGTATTTAAATATATGTAAAATTATGTCGCTTTTTTATGTCGCATTTTTGGGACACATTTTTGGACAATTTTCAATAAAGGGGGTGGGAGATGAAATGAAAAAGTCATTAATACATGTAATGTACTTGTAATATACTTGTAATCATAACAGTGCGTGATAAGACATTCCTGATTATCTATTCTTTTGATAATGGACGTTTTTACAGAGGTTAAAAAAAAGCCTCACGAATATAACATATTAGAAAGTTTCAGTTGGTAAATTATTCTCATTTTCATTCTTCAAAGAGGTCTGAAGGCCTCTTATAGGTCATTTTTATATAATTACCTTTTATTGCTGGTGCGAGAACATATCTAATTCTACTCTTTTTGTCAGTAGCATTTGCTTAACACTAATTTTATAGTAGCGGTTATATGCTTTTTTAAAAGACCTCTGTAGCGTGTTTTCCCTTTAGCAGAGCAACGTAAATAATACAAGTATTTATTTAGTGTTATATACATTGCTTTTCTTCAAATTGTATACGATATATTTAATGTGGTAAAAAAAATATTGCTCTGCCGACAAGACAATTTAAAGATATATACAAATTAAATTAACATGTAAATAAACTATATGTCTAATGGAAGAATTTTTAACGTATTTAAGTATTTAAGTACAAATATATAATTTAAAGAAATAAAATTTTACGTCTTAAATGTGTAAATCTTTTTTTTTTCATGAGAACAACAATTTTTAGAATTTTATTACTTCAGTTGTTATTAATAGTTAAAATAGTATAGTGCCGACATAGTATTGACCATTATTAAGTCCGAAGTGTTGGTCATTCTATTATGTGATCCTAATGGGCAGTTAACGTCATTTCCTATGAACGGACTGACGAAAGAACAATCAAGGTAAATCCGGGAGTCGAACCTGCGTCCATAGTAGTAGTGAGTGGTGTGATAACTACCACACAACCTACAGCGGCTTTGTTGTCAATAGTTACAGATAAAGAATAAATAGTTGTTCTAGTAAATGATTAAACGTACACACTTAAGTAATTAAATTAAAATAAGCGTTAAAACATTTTATAAACTAATAAAGAACAAATATTTAATGCACAATATTACACTCTAAAAAAATCGGTTCATTACTGAGAAATCTCATGGAATAAAGGCTTCTATGAATTTTCTTAGTATTTTTACTAAATAAAGTCAAGTATAATCAAGTACATTTCTGTTGGTATACTTGAATTTCTTTCATAATAAATACTACTGAGAAAAAATATTTAAGCCTTGATTCCTAAACATTTCTCAGTAATCGACCGATTTTTATAGGGTTTTACGCAAATAAGAATGTAAAGGCTACTGTGCATTTTAAAATACAAGTTGTCACATAAATGTTAATCAGTAAAATGAACGTATGTAAGGAGTTTAATAAATTTCTTTTATGAAAAGAAAAGAGAAGTACCACCGCATAAATAATTGAAAATTTAAAAATTATAATTTTATGAAAATATCATTCACCAAACTATGTGAGAATAGTTTAAATTTATTTAAATCTATAAATGAGATATACATTATGAAACAGTTACACTTGTATTTCGAAATAGAATATAAAAAAGCATCGTATTTTGAAATTTCAATTTAAATGTAAGACAACGAAAATTGGTAAAACTTTACATATTTATTATTTTTAATTCTGAATCCAAAAAGCATGATCACATTAAAAATGTGTTAGTCCGTGTGAAATAGTTATTTTTAATATTATATTGTGAAAGTGATTTGAATTTTTTTAATTCTATGTGTTTCAATAGATACTGATATTATTAAAACTAAACTATTAATTCATTTAAGAAAACATTTATTAAATAAAAAATTCAATTCTTAATTTTTATCAAGTGTAATTAAAGAATTTAAATTTGTATTTGATAAGTTGCTTCCCCATAACAAATGCAGATGTTACACGATTTAATTTAAAAATTCGCCGGGAAATAGTTTAACATCCTTTATTTAAATCTGCATCAGCATCTTCTTGTGTTTCAGTTTGTTTCTCAGATATTATAGCATGTTCTTGAGACCGGCAGTGCTTAAAAAGTTTAAAAATCTCCAAAGAAAAATATTTTAATGTTTTTAATCATAAATCTGAACTACTGAAATAAAACTCTTTTCAATTAAATGATAATAATTAGTTTTATCAGAAATTAAATGTTAGAGAACTAGTCAGAGAAGTTAATTTATGAAAGATAACTAGCTAACGTGACAAACACTAGTAAAATTGGGTAAATATTAGAAGTATATAAATCGGTGCAAAATATTTTTATTTCTCATGAAGCATAATAAATTTGAACACCTGAAATTTTAAAATGACAAAAAGTAGATATGAATGCGAGATAAATAACGTAAATGAGATCTTAGTAGATGTATATCTTTAGTATCATAAATCACATGATCTGCAGGTGTGATATGCATGCCTGTGATATTTTTATCTGTGATATTTAGTGTTTTGAATACTATTAAAATTTGATTCCTGGATTATTTAGGAAAAAACAAAAAAAAAAAAAAAAACAACGTCAACAATGATTAAAGCAAAAGTCAACACTTTTATTTAATTGGTTAAACTTAGATAACACTTTTATGTAGAAGTACATATGCATTTCAAATATTTTATTTGCAAAAGAGTCCATTTTAAATACACGTCTTATGTATTGAATAATATAGATATTTTACCTTTTATGAGAAATGATTTTTTTTCATTTTTGAAATAAAATGCTGAAGCTTTGAAAGTGCCTATTTTGTAAAACATAATAAGAATAACAAAATTTTAAGAAATGTGTGAAAAATATCGTAAAAAAGCCGAGTGGATAAGACACTCAAAATGGTAGACAACTGAAGTGTTAAGGTGCTGGGTTCAGGCCCGCGGCTGTCTATCTAACGGTCTGGAGTTTTGGTCGATACTCTTCAAATGTAAGGCGAATGCTCATTAGAGACCCTTAGAAATTCTTCCGACCAAGGCTTCGCCCATCCCTGGCAGATAGCCCATGCATAGCTTTGGCGCGACAACACAAACAAAACACAAATCATCCAAAGCCAAAAAGAGTAACCAAAATTTTCTAGCGAAATTGGAATTTTTTATTCCACCTGAAAATTACATTTTAACCATGTAAATTATTTAACATAATTTAAAGTAATAAGAAATATGCACGAAAGTGCTTGTAACTACTGTTGTTGTTGTTGCTAATGCCCTCTGGCAACCGCGTTGCGGTGACAGATCCCCCTAATATAGGCAGGCGATGGGCCGAAGGAGCGGCTTCCATTTCAATGAGCCTCAGTGGGAGGAAGTCCGTCTTAGCTCGGGGTCCCGTAATTTTGAACCAATTCCAGAGGAGGGACCAACCCCCTGAAATCGGCACCCCCAGAGGTATCGTTTAACAACTTGGAGGACTTTGGAGCCACGACGGATTTTACGTGCACCAGCTCCCATTAGCGTACACGGTTCAGCAGCGGACGGGCCGAGAGGGGGAAGTCCCTCCCAAGCACTGGCCAAGCCAGATGCTGCCTCACTTGCCGTGTTCTTATGGGAACGGAGTTTAGCGCCCAGTCCACTGCGGGACGCTTGTAACTACTAAAAGTAAGTAAGTGTAGGTTTTAAACTTCATCCAGAAATACAACACTTAATTTAAAATAAATTTCTGACGCAATTAAATTTTTAATATCTGAGAAATAAGGTGTAATTGAAGCATAAAAAATATCCTATAACCGAAACTGAATTTTGTTCTTTAAATATAATCCCTGACACGTTTTTAATTAGTAAACACTGCTGACAGTCTAGAACTTCCAGCATAATTAAAAGGCAGCACATGTTATGAAATCGAAATTATTAAATGTTAAAAATAACCGAGTGTTTAATTATAGTCAATTTCTCTTTTACTTTTTAACACACTCTGTTTTATTTGATACATAGAAACAAGTTTGTATGAAATTAAAATTTCTGTTCAGATTCTTGTTTAAATAAATTAAATATATTATTAACAAATGAAGCTTCTTTTAAAAAAAATATTGTTACAAATTCAAGCAGTCTATAACATAAATTTTAGAAGAAATAAATAAATAAATAAACGGTAAGTCAACTTTTTTAAACATAATTAAAAATTAATTAATTATTTTTAATGAGGTAACATTTGAATTAAACAAAAGTATAAATAAATGCAATTTTTTAAAATAATAAGAAAAGCTGGAAACAGAAATGAAAAAAAAGAAAAAAATACATTTTAAAACAGCATATACATGTAAAGACAGAAAACTACAATACAATACTCAACCACTGGACAGAGTCAAATAAAAAGGGACAGATTTACACACATACATATAAATTACACACACACACATGTGTAGAATAAAATAAAATTTAGATGATAAGCGCACTTCTTAACATTGAGCGTACCTCCATAATGCAAGAGCCCCTGTGTAAAGTTTCAAATTTTAAAAGGTTTAACTCAAAAAGAAGGCCATTAAAAACAGTTCTTATAGTTCCAATTTTTTTTTCAGGATGTGTATTGTATAAATATTATATTTTCGTATCAAAATAATTTGTCTTCTTGTCAAAACGCCGAAATTCGTTATCCTAATATATAGTTACACTAGTTACACTGATGACTGACTGACTGACTCTGTTCTAATTCTGGTTTGTATCACTTCAAAATGAAAAAAGTTCTGCTCTAAAACTGCAATAAAAGGCCACACCGTTTGTACGATCGGCTTGAAATGTTCCATAAATGAGTAAAAAATATACGAAACGATTTGCACTACTTTAAAAATCTGAAAATCTAGCCGTTTACTAATTTTTAAGCTATGTTTCGTAATTATTTTCTCCCTTATATATCCGAGAGTAAAAAGAAAGCTGAACAATGTATAGTCAAATTAGGTATCACAGACGTCATTTTTTTCCGTGGTATCAGGTTCTGAGGTAAAATTGCGAGTAATATTCGTTTGAAACAGCTTTTCGAGATTACCCAGTTTAACTTTTTTTTGGAAATAAAATGATTTTCTCTTCATGAAACAATGATCTGAGAATGACTGTTCTCAGCAAAATGAAATCTTTCGAATGCAAAAAATTTACGCAAATACACTCGCCTTGGTAATCAGTACGTTTTCAGAAGAAAATGCAATTCCGATATCGGTTATTTCTATAATTGAAATGTGAAGTTATTTCTTTTTAAGTTCACAAAGATTAAATGCATTGAGGATGGACATATTTTTTTGTCAAAAGTTTTTCTAAAGCCCATTGTCATTGTTTTATTTCCTAGTTTACAATATTTGCAATAATATATTACCGTAAAATGTACTTCTAAATATTTTAATTTAAATTCCGATTACAATTAAAAATTCTTATCAAACAAACTCTAATTTCTGATTACTTGTTTTGAATTTAACCAGAAAATCGGAGTACTGCGCCTCCATAATTTATTGTG
Source organism: Cheiracanthium punctorium (assembly GCA_038373885.1). Classification (NCBI taxonomy): domain Eukaryota; kingdom Metazoa; phylum Arthropoda; class Arachnida; order Araneae; family Cheiracanthiidae; genus Cheiracanthium; species Cheiracanthium punctorium. The sequence goes on from JAWZYV010014318.1 coordinate 890,573, forward strand.
AAACCCCATATATTCGTCTGATTATTCAGATAGCCCATAAATTACACTCTCCATTCATTATGTTCTCATGATATCATCATAATTTATGCCTTGAATTTGATACGCATGCAAAAGGTTGAATAGTCATCCAAGATGCTGGTCCTGAAATTTAATTTAATTAGGAATTTAAAAGTGTAAAATCATCGCTCCAATGCGCTCCGAGAGACACTTGATTAAGGTATAATTGAGAGCTTATATATTCAAGAATCCATAATTAGGAAATATTGATTGGTTACGGGATTATTTTGTTGTGGGTTTTAAAATTAAAGCATTGTCGTGAAAACAAAAGGAGTTTTCATAATCAGTTTTGACGGGGATAAAAAAGCAAATTTAAATCTATTGATTAATTAGAAAGACAGAATATTTTTAATCGCATAAGACCACGATAATCTTAGCAAACAAATTTTTTGCGGTATTTTAATGCATACAGGGTATACCAAAAAAGTGGTAACACGTTTTAATTCTTCACTTATTAGAGATAAGAAGGCAATTTAAATTGAAATAATGTTCAAAATAAGGTAGGGAAAAGAACTACGTTAAGAAAAATCTACTCTTGTTACTTTTTAAGAAGTTACATTATTTAAATTTTTATAGGACATCCGTACATGAGTGTACACCCGCTTAAGTGTCTGGGGGCACATTTTACTAATTGTGAATTTTTGTACGGGGACGTATACAAATTTTAAAAATGTATCTACTCGATGAGAGGAATTTTTTCTTAGTGTAATCTTTTTTTGTCCCACTTTATTTTGAACATTCCTCCAATTTACATTGCCCACTTATCTCTAATGGATAAAGAAATAAAGCATGTTTCCATTTTTTTAGACAACTTGTATAAACTTTTGTAAAAAATAAAATACATTTATGATCCACATGTTTTACCATGCAAATTTCTACTTACTTTATACAGGGTGTCCCAAAAATACATCGACGAACTCTTAGAGCAGTCTGGGCACACAAAAAGAATTCATAGACGAATAGTAATGTAGGTTCAAATACTTTGTTTTCATAACACTGGTTGATAATCACTCCAGAAATGTGTTGAAGTAGTAGCTTAATTACCTTATCATGTTTTATAAAAATGGTTTATTCACCAACAATTAAAGTATTCAGAATGAAATGCTATCTATAATTATAAATTTTAGTTTTCTATTCTTTTTAGAAAAAAATAATTAAATTTTAGTAAAGGGTGGTAGGAAATTTCCCTAACATTTCAATATCTTCTGGAGTGTGATTCATAACTGGTCTATGAAAACGTGTTTACCTCACACTGCTATATGATTCGAGTTCCTTTTCATGTGCTCTACCTGCCATAAGAGTTTGTCGCTATATTTTTGAGATATCTTGTACATACATAATGCAACAATATCACTCATTCGTTGCAATAACGTTATAATTTAAAAATAATGATGCCTTTGTTGTAGCAAGTGAGCAACTATTTAATACAAATTTTTTAGAAAACGTGAAATGTATTTGTGTTGATGAAATGTTCGCTCCCATTTTAATTCATATTTATTTTTTCGGTTATGCTTGGAGTTGTATTCTAATCAGTTTCTTACAGCTATATGCACAATAATTTTAGTACTGTTCCCTTTTTATGATATTTGTGTGCCCATTCACAACGCATTACTCATCACACTGATATTCTCCTTGTCAGTAATCCATAAAAGCTTAACAAAATGAAGTAGAAATTTTTACATTTACGGCATTTAGAAACATTAAAAATCCAAAATTTTTATAATTATATCACTCAATATTTTTAGCTTTCTTTTTCAGTGACATTACATCCAGAAATAATAGGCCAGTTAAATGAATAAAAATCAGACATATCTGTACATTGCTACAAATTGAAAAAAATTGCTGTTTTATCGTTTCATGGCTCAAAGAAACCAAAGCTTTAGAAAAAAAATGTGTCTGGCTGTTTATAGAATATTTTAATATTATAACTTCAACAGATGTATTGTATTTTTAGAAGATTAGTAAGAATTTTCAAGATAAACATGCCTTCCGCAATAAGTAAATAATAAAATACTTAATCGTTCTGGAAGATCTCTAAGTTAATAATATGTTTTCTAATATTTTGTTTAACCCAAACTTGTGGTCGTTTGCCTTCTAGTGTATACAAAAAGGGAATCTTGGTTGTTGTGATTGAAAAAGTAAGATCAAATAAATGAAAAGAGTAATGTTGACCTTAAAGTATACGTATCCATAATAGAAATATGTTAGGGCAACAAAAAGTAAGTGAAATAGGCATTTATGATATTTTTACATGTAAATTTTATCATTATACCATCAATTACAATTAAATAGTACAGCAAACCACAAAGGAGGACGTATTTATGTTCGGAGAATAGAACCCTCTCTTCAGTTCACTGACCAATGCCAACTGAGAGTTTATTTTTCTCTTCGTTTGAACACTGTCCAAGATTTCTTGTTCATTCAGATTGAATCGAGCTTCAATTTGAAAACACAATATTTATTAGAAACGGGCCCACTTCAAACATGAAAAGCAATTTGAAAGCGTTTTAAATATCTCTTGTCGTTTCGGGTAATCTCATTCGCAGAGCGTTTCAGAAAATGGATATTTTTATGTATATTTTATGACTGTAATTTGTAAAATGGATCCAAGGACAACACATGCAGCTAGCTTACCACATAGACGGAAAGTTTAAAAGAATAATTTCATTTACATAGATTCTTGCCAAAAATCTCTTGTATGAAGCGTCCTTGTGCATTGCCATAGTTGTGTAGGAATATGTTTATATTTAATAGATAAGTTTTAATGATAAAATAAAAACACTCAACCAATATAATTGTACTTTTAAACAAGAAGAATAGCAAAGCTATTTCAATTCAATAAACCGTAACATACATACTTTTTTAATATTTATTGTTCGCCTATTTAGCACTTATGCAAGTTTTTTAGCGTAGGTGCTGGATTGGAAAGCATTTTCCAAAATTCTTAACTTAAGGGAAATGCTTAAGGGGAACAAAATGTTCTTTTCACATATTCTGCATGAACTCAAAGAAGAGAAGAGATATCTATAAAATTCTGGCTTTAAAATACAAACTCAAAATACTTATAAATCGATTTCAGAACATTTTGAATATAATCCTCCAAGGAGGGTAGACGTGAAAAAAAAAAGGGAGGGCAGCCATTTTTTTTTAAAGAAAAAAAAATATCAATGAATTTCTCGCTTTAAAATTTAACAAATATAAGTCCTATGCTTAGACGCTTAGACACAGCTTACTTGTAATTCAGTACTTGTTGAAAATTTATTAATTTGAGTTATATGTAAAAAATGATTATTTTCCAGTATACATAATACTTAAAAATTAATAAATTTTGCTGTGCAAAAGTTATAGAAATATTACCTGATCGCATGAGAATAGCGTTATTTCCGCTATAGCGTATTATTCCGCTGTAGCGTTATTTCCGCTATGAAAATTAAATGTAGAAAATGTTACATAAACGGTTTAAGACAAAAGTTTCCCTATAGTTGCGAAAATTTTAAGGTGATTGGTCTAAATGCGTCGAGGAGAGGATTTCTTTCAAAGTTTAAAAATTCCATGACTCATATTTGAGAGAAATAATACATTTTCAGATTTTTTAAGTAACCGGAATTTCCATCTGAATGTTTCTGCATTTAAGTAAAAAAAAAATTAAATAATTATCTAATAGTGTGATATGCGATTTCTTTTAAAGATGAAAACTGCAGAAAAGTAAGGAATAGTATAGATTTTAAGATTTTAAATGTGGTAAGATTTCACCCTGTAAATTTCTAAACAACAATTGCAATGATAATAATGATATTAGTAATAATAAAACATTTTCTGCTTTTTTGGAATAGTATACTGAGTTATTACTTCTTCTTATTAAATTTTACTCTGTGACCGATATTGACAGTGAACATTAGATTCATAATTGTTACTTTTTATGCGAATTAAGAAAAAACTCCTTACGGCAAATGCCCATCATTTCCTTTAAAATTTCGTTGTTTCCGCTAAGCATATAATTTTTGTTTATTCTTTATTAATTCTTTTACACTTGATGATGCTATATGGTTCTTCAAAAAATCCTTGTACTTTTTTAATTCCTTTTAAAATGCTGTTTTATGAAGAGTTTGAGTTTTTATTGTCTTTTTTGAAGCCCTTCCTGTTTTGATGAACTAGTTTGTTGTTGTGATCCCACATTTTCCCATTTGGAACTTTTTGGAAGTTTTTCCTTGCCCCAAGTTGGGGGCTTGCCCGCTGTGCATTTTTTTTTCGGTGGTTGCGTGTACTATGGGAAGCACCCTTCTTTTGAGGGGTGGGGCCTTATGAAAACAACACATCCTGTAATTAAAATGTCGGATGGTCGTTTATCGATACTAGCTATGCATATCTAATGAGAGTATGGCCAGAAAGGATTATTTTTGAAAGAAACCTGAAGTTATTCTACCAAACGCTTTACAGCTATTCCGATCCTGTTCTACAGGTCGGAATTCTCCCTGATAAAGCGATCTCTTAATTTTTATAACTTACGAAACTGCTTAACCAATGTTGGGAATAAACTAAATCGTGCTTGAAAATAATAATAATAATAATAATAATAATATAATTGAAAAGAGATGCCATCATAACAATAAACTACCAAGTTAATTTTCTGTAATTAATCGCAGCACGTATGAAACACTCGCAAACTACCTGCTGTACTTGAAAACATACTAATATTCAGAAAGGGTAAAACAGTACTTCATGGCATGTATTTTTATAATATAAGTTTTCTCGACTTGAGAAATTAGTTTTGGAATTTACATTTACAAACGTATGACTACACAAACACTTCTTAAATAATTATAAATACATCATAAAAATCAGATTATTTGCATCAAAAGTTTAACTAAATTCCGTAAACGCCGGGGCAGGGTATTCCCTTGAGTGTTGCCTCTATCGCAAGCATTCATCCAACACTTTAGTTTATTGATGTCTGGAAACGCAAAATATGCTTTTGACTGTAGCCTCATTCACACTCATTTGCCAAGTACTTGAATAATTAGAATTTAAAGTTAATCACACACAAAAAAGGATACCTACCCCCACAGAAAATAAGAAAATATATTTCACCAAGAAAACTACTTTGGACTTGAAACAAATGAGTTTTGCAAACATATAAAATGAAAATATTTTTAACTGAAGTTCATCTAGTCACTTCTGTTGAAACTATTGACTTATTAACGTGGGATTGTTTATCGTAGTTACTTAGATCTATAAATAAATAAATAGTAAAATTATTACATACAAAGAGAAGGATGAGTGATGACACTATGCAAAATCGGTCTATGGTATGTGTGTGTGTGACTGTGTTACATATGTCAGTAAATCAGGGAGTAGTGTGTCGTGTAAATTCCAAGTTAATAAATAAGTTTTCATTATGAATGTAACAAACACTTAATTCATTGAATATTTATTAGCATGGCATATTGTGCTTTAACCCATGTATAAGGGGCAATAAAAAAACGAGAATGATGGGGGGGGGTATTTAAATCATTAACTATTTCAAAAGTAAACGCTGTTACTCTCAATAGATTTATCCCACATTGAAACAAAACGGTCGATGTTTTCATGGAAAAATGTTTGGGGTTGCTTCCGGAATCATCATGTTCAAACGGACAAGGTTGTGATTCTTTTCTACAATTAGAAGTGATCAGATTTTTTTTCGAAAATTCACTGTCAGAATTTCGAAGAGCCACTTTCTGTCACTGTCATTGGTGGCTAATTCACTGTTTATCAGTTACCCATTCGAAAACGCAAACTATCGAGAAATTCCCTCTACTTCTGTATATTTTCACTAGTTTATATAAACACAATATAACAACATTTTTAAAAAAAGCAATTTTACGTATAGTTATAAAACTACATCTAATCCCAAAAAACTTTAATTATATTCAAGTATTTCAACGATTTTTGCGATAAAAGAAATTCTGAACCAATTTATATCATTAAGGGATCAGTATCAGTAAGTATGATCACGATTAAATATCCACATGTAATTTATAAATGGTTTTACTCGTGGAAACAGTATCCATATTAGCAACGACAAACAATAACTATTCAAAACTCGAGAATCATCATACATGGTTATACCTACTTATACTAAATGAGTTTTCATCCGCTGTGCATACCATGGCTGGAGTGAGTGTCACATTGGAAAATGAGCCCCCTCGAAACAGATTTCAAGTGCTCTTTCACTAAAATTGTCGCCTTCCATCGAAAAGCAGCTGCAATTTTCGGTCTTAATAAGACTGAGTTCCGAGAAAATCGTAAGGTAAAGGTAAAATAAACTAGTACATCGTACTTGGGTTTCCCCATGCAATCTTTCATGAACACTACTCTAAAATTTTTCAACTGTTAAGAAAATAACCCGTTGTTTCAATGTTGCCAGCTGGCATCAAGTCCTACTCATAATTCTGAATCCATAATATCCGTTCTATCGATGTTTTAATTCAGACCTTCGATAGAATAAAAAATTCACTAAATGGAAAGGATATAACAGCGTAATAACAGAGTTAGACTGTAACAGGAGATAAAAGCATTAGACTATCATGCATAGGTTAAAAAAATTCATCTGGAATCTGAAATGCCAAATTTAAATATTTAAACACTCCATGTTTCAGCAGAAAAAAATATCTGGTTGTAACGAAAGTTTTCCGCCAGATTTGCTTGAGTCAGCTCACGCGGTACCCAACTATTGACCTAATATGTCAAGTTTTTTATGCTTAGTGCGACTCATGAACATGGCACTAAAGTCTAACTCTTTTAGCTAGCTCTCGAGTGGATGAATATTTTAACTTCTTCCACAAATTGTCGTAGGCGGGACTCATTAGCATCAATAGGCCGGTCAAAGCGCTCTGCTTCTTTAATATCCTGGTCCTCGTTTTTGAACTTTCGGTACCCAATCTTCACAGTGTCATGATTCAACAGTAGTACCTTAAGCAGTATACATGATTCAGTGTCATTCTGTAGCTGACTTTTTGCGATAGAACTGAGAGTCAATGATGGATCCATCTGGTAGCGTGGTAGTTCCATTTCAGACACCTTATACTTAATCATAACGATATTGTTTTACAGATTTCACAACACAGTGCTCTAAAACAAGTCTTTTCTTTCAAATAACAAAAATCGTTTTACAAAATATTGGCAAAGACACCAACGGGAACTGCTGCTTGTGCAGGCAATACTTGGAGTGGCGGAAAACTTTCGTTACAACCTAATAGTATATTTTACTATTTTTAAAAATTCAAACCATGTTATCTCTAGGAAATATTTTCAGCTACTCAAATTGCGAATTTATTATGATTGGACGGATTTTTCTCTCTCGACAGAGTTTATCAATCTCACACAATTTTTAATTTATGACGTCCCGTTTTCACCTGCCGCAGAGAAAATACCAATTAGTTCGCTTTTGTACACTAACGAAGTACTATTATAACTTAAAACGACGTTGAAAAAAAATTTATACTTTACACAGGACCGTTATGGGGGAACGCAATCCTACGTCAAAAACAATTCCTACACACAACGAAAAATACTTTTAATTAAAATAAATTGTTTGCACTTATATATACACTTAAAAATGACAGTTTTGCATAAGCGCATATCCAGTGAAAATATTTAATCCTTTGAAGCGCAAGCATTTTCTCATCAATATGGAATACCAACTGGATGGGCTGGCCAATGCTCAAAAAGTGCAACCGTTGCCATCGATCCATTTAACTACCAACAACATGGCGGTCGATCAAATCGCCCACCTGGTGCCATAGACCTACAGAAGTTCTCTGGCACAGCTGACCACGCGACCGTACAGCCAACTGTGTCTGAGAACTTCTTTAACTATGTAGCGCCAATCGATCGCCGGTTGTTGGTAGTTAAGAGGATCGATGGCCAACGGCTGCACTTTTCCAGCGTTGGGACCATTTAACCCTATTTTTATGCTGCTAGCAGTGAAAGCTCTGAAATAAGGTGGTTTCACGGCGCAACCATCGTGCGTCAATGTGTTAAAAAAGGAAAAAAAAAAGCAAAAGAAATATAATCTACGCCTGCCGGAAGGAACACCCCATTCAAAAAGCGCCCGCATACCTCGACGCGGAAAGAGTTCTCCCGAAGAAGTTCGAGGGAATTCTTCAGGAAAATTAATTATAAATTTATTTACTGCCAAGAATGATTTGTGGATCTTACCAGTTCAAAATTAATGGTCTTCCGCCGAATTGGATTTTAAAGAGCAATTTAAAAAAAAACGCATTTGCGCTTTTAGATTTAAAGCGGCATTAAAATGGAATTTTTCTGTTTAGTGTGTGTGCGTGTGTGTGTGTGTGTGGGGGGGGGTATGTGAAATGTGCCGCTGATATGAAATCGCTTAATTTAGAAAAGCTTTTCAAGGCTAATTAGTGACGGAATATTTTTAAAGTCATTTCTCCTTTGTACGTTTCGTTTATTTCTTTAATGCTGCTGAAATGCCGCATTATATTGCTGATTGTTTGAATGCGTGTTATTGGAAACAGTGTTTTAGTAAGATGTTGGAATTGGATAATTTTTTGTGGCTTTGGAAGACTGATTAAACCCGCAAATTTTTGTTGTGCAGCCAGAATGCTAAAGGGAAATTCTCGTGATAGTTTGGATCATTTTATTGGTTAACTGGTTTTAGTTTGCACAGGCTGAAGTACCTGTTTGACGCTTTTGAATAGAGATTTCAAGCAACACAAATGTGAAAAATTTTATTTGTGAGTGGTTTTAACATATATTATTGTTACATATCTGTGCAACATTTTGAGTTGATTGGTTTAACGGGCCTTAAACGAAGATTAATAACAGTAATTAGCAAATAGATCAAAAACCTGAGAACTGGTGGATTTTCAGAATTAAAAAAATTCTAAAATATTTTTTTTCTGTATCGTTTTACGTATCCACCACTTTAGAAATGGTAACGTTGGCTATCTAATAGTCCCAAGATCAGGACCTTAGTCGGGGCCATTGCAAAAAGAAAAAAAAACTGTGATACATAATGATTCCTTATAAGATATTTTAAGAGATTTCACCTAAAATAATAAATCCCCTTAGCTTTAAGAATTAAAAAAAATATGGAAGACGCATGGATTATGATACACTTTTAATATATAGCACTTTAGTGCGTTTTTAAAATCTGAAAGTGTTTCAGATTTTCTTGCGGTTTTTTTTTTTTTTTTTTGTTGTTGTTGTTGTTGTTCAAAATACTCTTACCCACATCCATTCTATTAGATATAAATTTCACCTTTGAGAACAAAGTTAGTGAAATAGTCGATAGTTATCTTAAAGCTATAGAGGAAATGTAAAGAATAGTTTGTAAAGTATATTTTATGATTTATTATTTGTTAAAAATAGCCTAATTTAATTTAATTTTTAATTTAATTTATAATATTATATTATTTGTTATAAATGGCCAAATTTAATTTAATTTATAATTTGTACCTTTCGAACTTGATAATCGTGAAGCATGAAGACATATTACACCGAGACGATAACTTTTTAACCATAGAGTAGATAAATATCTTATTGAAGGTTTTAAAAATTGAATATCATCACAATGCATCCTAATGCCACATGGTTCCCTAATTTAAAAAGTACTCGTTTTAAATGAATTAAATTGTCAATAAAAACGAAACTGGTGTGTAAAACAGTAAATAAGTAAGACTTTGTAAAAGACACACATACATTTTATTTATCGCACTGGACACGTGTTTCGGACAAAAAAAAAAAAAAAAAAAAAAAAAAAAAAAAATTCGTCCTTCTTCAGCTTTTGTCCATACACTTATGAAAAAAAAAATTACGAATTATTTCTTACGTTACCTGTAAAGCTTGTTGTAATTATAGTTTTAAGATAACTATACAGTTATTAGCTAAGTTTATTGTCAAAGAGAATGGAATGGAAGGCTTAGATCTTTTTGAGATTTCGAAATTTTTAAAGGTGAAACTGTTGCCAGACTTTACATACTTTTTCACAGGAAATCATATTTTTGATGGGATGCATCCTTTTTCGGAGTACACTTACCCGTGTCCACTCAGCTACATTTGAGCGACAATTTGAGCGAAGTTAAGTCGAACGCCATTCAACCGCTTAATAGGAGACCATAAGAACATTTAACGGGTGTTACTTTGCTAAAGTAGAACACATATAAATCTCATACGGGGAAACTCTTACAACCTGCAACTCTTCTCTTCCGCAAACAGACGGTTCATATCGATCGATACAGTGACAAATACTTCTGCTTTAGACTGCGAAACACTGTTCAATTGATTAACACCCTCTGGGGGATGCTAGCCCAATTATTCCCCCATTGGATAATCACACAATGATTTGAGTCCCGCCCATCCCTGAAATTAACTAGTATATATTCCGCAATAGATCGCGTGATAAAAATGCAGACGCGTGCATTTCTCTACATAGAGTGACTGTCCGAATTTTATAATAACTTTGTGTCCGATTAATACGCCTACAGATAAAATGCAGTGAGTGAGCTTTGATCGTTGAGTCTCATTAGCGAATTTTTTTATTTTTTGAGTCTCATAAGCAGATTTTGTTGTATTCGAGTCTCGTAAGTGGATCTCTGGATATGATAAGACAACTCTACACTTTCTGTGATAGGAACTGTGGACTATTTTCACGAAATTTTGCGATTTTTCCTGGCAATTTGCACTTGGCTGAGAGAGTTTATCCAGATTTGTGATCCTTCATCTTTTCTCAGTTGCCCCTCACAGTGGCGTCACGTGGGGGGGGGGGGGGGACCGCGCCGGGTGACACAGCAGAGGGGGTGACACAAAAAAATGGTAGTTTTAGAATTTTCAATTAATTTTAAAAAAAGATCTGATTTGGTGATGAAAAAGACTTCCGAAATTAGGAATAAGAATAACTATAATGAAAGACACATGTTCTGTGCACCCGTATATTTTTTTTCCCCCAATGGCCGGCCTCTACCGTGAAAGCTTTAGCCACAACAGGCCGGAATTGTTGGTCTCTTTATTATGGGGGCACCTAGTAGGGGGACCAACGTCGCCCCCTATGAAGGGATGGTCATGACAACCACGCCCAGTCCAGGAATCGAACCCCGGGAGTTGAACCCGAAACCGGAGTACGGTGCTTTACCCACCATACAACTCGGTCGGCGCACCCGTAGAAATAAAATGTATTATTTCGTCTCAATTTTTTTTTTCCAGTTTAAAATTTTCAATTATTATAAATAGCCTTTTCCAAGGATCTCGTGGGTTTGATAGGCATCCTGGGGAAACACTCCATGTAAAAAAAGTCGTTTGCGCGCCTTGTGCAATACCTCATATAGATGACGAGGAAAATTGTATAATAGCCTAGTAATGTTTGAAAGAACTTTCTTACTATTACCGGAATGATATTTTTGCAGAATTGAAACATTATCACCTCAATACAAGTCGATTTTTATTGCAGTTTTATTTTGCAGCACATTATTTGGGCAAACACAAACAAGTGCCAACGCACATTTTTCAAAGTCCCCATGGTTGTGTGTGCGTTACAATTTTTTTAAATAATTTTTGAAATGTGAAGCCTTGACTTAAATTATTTTTATAGTTAAATATTTTGACTAGCCTAATCACAATAATAAAACGAAACAAGTTGTTTGAAACCCGTGTGTTTGTTCTAAAATTTTAAAACATCTGGTGTGACGCCACCAGACTTTCTGAACACTTGATCTTTACCAAGAGTTTATATAAATTTGATCCATTTCAATCGGATGTACTGTTCAGACACTAGTGCACTTCAAATAATTTTAGTCCATAGATTGCAGCGTATAAGGATATTTTTTGTAGCCCTACACACAGCAAAATGGAAAATCTGTTCAAAATATAAGACAATGACCTATAATATGCGTACCTAATTTGAACTCAATCGAATGCATGATATAGACGCTAGGGAACTTTCAAGAATTTGCGCCGTAATGTATTAGAACTTTTTTGTAGCCCTGTACAAAAACGATACGCATACCAAAATCTGTACTGGTTGTGTGATGCTGACCTATAAGTACTCGATTTAACTTTCTGAATGCACCATTTAGACACTAGCAGACTGTAAATGATTTTCGTCCGTAGGCCGTAATGTATAAGAATTATTTATGCAGCCTGAGGAGAACAAACTATCAGCTCTACAGACACTTAACTTTATACAGGTCATGTGAGCGCGACCTATAATATACATACCCATTTGTTCTCAATCGAATGCTAGCACACTTTCAAGAATTTCCGTTCATGTTATAATGTTAAAGAATTATTTTTTGTAGCCTTGTAAAGAAAACTATCAGTCCTATACGCACCAAAATCAATATGATGTGCGAATGTGGTCTATAATATATCTATATCTACACTAAATTTGAGCTCAATCGAATGCAACGTTTAGCGCGCACGTTCACCATTAAGGAGTTATCGTGTTCACTCACATACACACAAGCACACACACATACATATATGCATCTCCTAAGAAATAGCACAAATGAATTCAGAAGACCTCGAAACGTGTAAATGCATCAAATTATCGAATTCGAATTTTTTCATGATTACAATGCTTTCCTTACATGATGCATGTTCGGAAAGTAAAAAGAATATCTGTAAAGTTGTGATGTCGTGACTCACAACTTTAGATACTCACAAACTTTAGATACTCACAAACTCAAGATAATTGCAATTAAATATTTTAAGACAACTCATACTCGAAATAACTATTTATCGAATAAAAATCCATTGTTTAATCATATGATGAATACATAGCATTTTTTTAAAATTCAAAGCTAATTAAATCCATGTATTATTTTACTCTGCGCTTAGAATTAAAAAAAAAAGAACTTAAAAAGTGATTTTGTATTTTCTTCAAATCGCTCCTGCTTTTGCTGTTTCTGAAACAACAGAGTTTCTTCCTACAGGTAGGATTACGGTTGCTATGATTTCCAGCGTATAAAGTTTCACCAATCTTCTAGATAAACACTTCGGATGCCTGGAGTGTGTGTATCGCAAATCACTTATACGCTTCAGAGAATTTCGGAAGATGAGTTGGCAGTTTTCTCCAGATAAATAAAATTCTGAGCTGCGTCACCTTACCAATATTTCGATGTAGCTGTGTAAAGTATAAAAGCGTGGTGTGATGAAAGATGTATTTTTAGCATTAAACCTCTGCTTGGCTGACTCGGAGAGTTTCGTTCAGAGCCTTCCAGGTCATACTGAAGCTACCTACATTTTTAACACTTCCCGACAAGGTTGAAAAGTGTTTATGATTTCGGTTTGCCTGTCTGTCCGTCCGTCTGTCCTGTAACTCCCGTAAATATGCATCGATTACTAAGAAATTTATATATGTTACAGCAAAATGGATAGTGAAAAATATTCTCCGTGTTCTAATATTCGCGTGTACCAAATTTCATCGAAATCGGTTGGACGATATTCGCATAGCAAACGGCTAAACGGAATAGAATTCCACGTTCTGCTGCGCCACCTTGTGGCAAGTTAGAGGAAAACGGATAGCATAAAAAGCTTCTCCATGATAAAAGACTTAGGTGAACCAAATTTCATGGTGCAACGGTGCTCAACGGTGCTGGAGTTTTTCAACCTCATACACTCATACCAACATTCATTTTTATCTATAACCAGTGTTATTATATATCCCAGTCTCAAATAAAATCCAGTTTCAAATCTAAGCCTCGCCAAAGTGCCAACATACGCCATTTTGCAAGCGTTTTTTCAGGAAATCATTCGAAGCATTGACTTAGCAGCAATAATATATGGGAAATGGTTCGACCGCGAAAAAGTAAAGCATCCTTTATTTGAAAAGTTGAATCCCTTAATACAGCCGAATTTTTTTAAATTATCAACTATAACGTGTTTTATTCATCATTACTCCGATGTACTAAATGAGAAGATTTCAATTTTCTGAAATTTGGCGGAATTCCCCCAACTTAAATCAATGTACTCATTTGGCGAGAATTCTGGAGATAGATTGCTTGAAATCCCTTAATAACTGCATTATTTCTTCACGGATCATTAAAATTTAACGCTGTATTCTAATAAAACCTTTGCACTTGTTTTCAAAAATCTATTTCCTTAAGCTCTCAATAAATTGCGTCAAGCCGAAATCTGTGCAAACCGCTAGAACTCACTTTCACAAAATCGGCATTTGAGCCATTTTATTTTTTCGCCAAACTAAAATAATTTACCTATTAGCGTCGGAAATCTTCAATTCTTATTGTTTTGCGTGTAAAGCATTACATTCCTGCTCTGATTTCCCATGCACACGATATTATAATTTAAAAAAAAATAACCTTACGAATATAAACTAACAAAAAAAAATCATTATTATTCTTTATTTTTACTTGAGAATTTAAAACATTTTATTCGGCAAAATCGCCACCACATGGCAAACCCACGATCTTTATTTAACACTTTTTTCACTACAGGGTTACAATTACGGAAAGCTTTTTGCGTGTAATAGCATAAAAAAAATCTTCTTAAATTCCTGAGGAACGGGGAACGGGTGGCTTTCAAAGTTTTAAGTGGACTACGATTCTATTCTATATTATTTTACACTATCTGTGCTAAAATTTCAGGCCGATAGGTCCATTTTTTGTGGATTTGTATACGAAAACGATTATTTCTAAGTACCGTACCATGCACCTATTGAAAATGATGTATGTAGCATTTATATAGTTCTTCTACAGGAGAACTCAAAAGATTTCAAATACATTATACTCTATAGGCGGGCAGACATTTTTTAAAAGTGTATTTTAGAGATAATTGGCTATTTGAAATAAAACAAAATTGATACATGCTATTAAGGATTTCAAAATAAAGCTCTCCATCGAAAATAATGTATCATTAATATTTCTTCTTTTGAAGCACTCAAAATAATTCCAATAAATTACGTTCAATGGCAGTTTAAAGACAGGCAGCCATTTAAAGCACAGTGATATCTTACTATGTAATACCTCCCTCAAAAAGTGCGCCAAAAGTAGCTAATATACGCGACTTTTGTCATAAATTGCGAAATATGGTGAGAGAAAAATCTTTCGAAAAATGAACCCAGTTTGGTGATATTTTCATTGTTTGGCAGGAAATCAAAAAATTCCTTATTTGGTGATATTAAAGTATGATTATTTCTATGATGTATGATGAATTAATTCTACGGGAATCCTGAAAATTCATTACTCGCGCTCTAATTTACCGAACTTTATTTAATGTTGCGTTAAGCCAAACCTACGCAAGAGCTATCTGCTTAGAGGGTGTGTATGTAAGCGCAAGCACTCGCTAGTATCTTGGAAAGTGTTTTATAATCGATGCGTTTGGCATAATTTATCTTTCTTGTTTGAATAACTAATATATGTTTGGTAGAGTTTGCTTTACGGAGTTAGACTATAGGAGATAATTTTCTCCGTAGGTGCTTGTTGGGATTTGTGTTCTCCAAACTACCTCTCAAATATGTTAACATTGGAAATCGAGTGATACTCCACGATCCTAGCGGTTAAAGAGCAAAGTATTTCTCAGGATGACTGCTAGCCAGTTCTGCTCGTTTTTTATTTAACCACCCAGCGTGTAAAGGAGGTTATGAACAAGAGGACTAAATTTTAATTTTTTTTAAAAACTAAATTTTAATTATTTTTTGCACTAAATTTTAATTATTTTTTCACTTTGGAGTGGTACAGTTGACGTGGTAACAAATGAATATAAAGAAGGAAAAAGATGCTCTATCTTGATATGATTAAAATATTGATTTTATATTTGTTACAAATGTGCAAACAATTTGAGTTTTGAGATTTCACTAAGAGTTTGAGTTTAGCTTGAATTAAAACTATGTTGAAGTTTATGACTGCATGAAATAGATGTAAATACTACTTATTTGAATATCATCGCCATTGTAAATGAACATGTTGTGAATGCTGTCTTCTATTAGATGGTTACACCAGCAGTTACCGAGTGAGGTGTTGCGCCATCTGTATGTGTAAGAATGGCGTTATTCAACTTTGTAAAAGAAGTGTAACTAAAGTTCTGAATTCGTGATTTGTTTTTAAGTTTTAACTGTTAAAGCCGACATGCACAAAATTTCAACCAGGAAGAATGCAGGACATAGCCTGGGATCGGTGCTGTATGAGTGTGTATTATTGTTTGACTACTCCTACTCTGGAGATTTCCTCTGTTCTCACCTCACTGGTAGAAGAATAGCTTGCTGTTTGTTCAATGGCTAGGAGTCGTTCTAAATGTGCCCTCTAGCTCATTTAATTATCAAGCAAAAGATGAAACACAAAATCTATATCTCAATTTAAGAGATACTGAAACTGCAAATTATGAGGGATTATGGGTATTATTAATTTAGGGAAACGATTTTTGTTTACTTAAGAGAGGGCGTTTCACTTTTCAAGGGTTGCCAGAGAGTGGGGAGGAAGTATAGTAAAATGCCAAAAATTGTCAAAGTTTGCCATTTTTGGCGATTAATCACACAATTAAGCGTCAAAAAATAAGTCATCAAAAGTGAATGCAGCTTGGCGATATTTTCTATATTTGGCGAGAAATTGCCAAACCCTAGTGTTTAATTTTATGGAAATGCTAATTAGTTTCTATAAAAGCGTCTGTATTAATGTAAATAAAGGTTAAATGTACTTTGAAAATGTAAGGTGAAAATTGTAAAAGAGTTTCAGTAGACCATTCAAGCCTACAAACGGTTAAGTCGTTGGTATAATTAGTTTATTTGTATTTACGTTGCCAAATTTACATGTTTTCTCCTTAATGCAACCGTAGGCGTACATTCTAGTACATTGTAATGCCTTCTAATTGAAGGAAATGTTTTTTTCCTAATGGCTGGATCAGCACCCTACTGGAGGATACACCGCTACGAGGGATGCAGATATTGGTCGTTTTATTATGGGTGCGCCTGTTAGGCAGACCAACGTTTCTACTATGAGTGGTCTCCTAATTTGGAAGCCCTTTCAGAGAGACCTAGCACC
Organism: Cheiracanthium punctorium; assembly: GCA_038373885.1. Taxonomy (NCBI): domain Eukaryota; kingdom Metazoa; phylum Arthropoda; class Arachnida; order Araneae; family Cheiracanthiidae; genus Cheiracanthium; species Cheiracanthium punctorium. Next base: position 907,624 of record JAWZYV010014318.1, read on the forward strand.
TGAAATCTGTAGTCCCAGAGGCTATCGCTTGAATACGAACACATTTTACTTGTACCAGTTCGCATTAGTGTGCAGGGTTCCACATCAATAAAGCCGATAGAGGTTTTCGACCACCCACCCCCCTCAACCATTGGCCAAGCCGTTGCTTATTCATTTTTTCCTGTTTTTATGGGAACGGAGCTTAGCGGCTAGGCTACTGTGGGACATTAAAGGAAACGCAAAAGCATTAAAATTCAATTTTTGTGTGTGTGTGTAGCTTTTACAGAGTAATTTTTTTTGGTATTCTTTTACAAAAATTAAAAAAATAAAATAATCTAAAGATTTGATTATAAAAACAGATTGTAAAAAAATAGTTATTTTTATGAACGAGATATACATATCTATTTATTTTCATATTACATTAATAGTATAATGATACCGAAGCACTTCACTCATTCGCGCTCTTATTAATCTAATCAAACCGAATATTTCCTTTCCGGGGTGATAGAACCATCAACACAGACACGTAATCAATGAACCAATATATTAGTTTTCTCCGATTACTGTGCAGATGGCCGTAACAAGGTCAGACAGTAATTCTCGTCTGCTCGAAGGAAGTGCAGTAAGCTGAGCACTGCCCCTCCCGCTCGATTTGGGCGAGAATTAACATGTACTGACCGGTGACGAACGGTGATGGATGGTGGAGGTCGTCCATGTTACCTGAATGTCAGCATCGGCAGTGCAGGAATAATGTAAAATGTTCTGTGCATTTAAATGCACTGCATTTAAAAGTTTTATTCTCTCTCTCTTTAAAAAAATTTCTTTTTAAGATGTTTAAATTTTTAATAGTGATATATTAAAAGAAGACAGATAAATAATTCCAAAGTAGAGATTATAAAAATTGTTCCGATAGTCATATTTGCGCACACGCTGTCTCTAGTGGTTCTCAAGCTTTTCCTCTTCCAGAATCCCTTTCGAAAATACGAAAGAAATTGGTGAACTTCTTGTATCGTTCTGTGCGAGTATATTATTTGCGTGAACCCTGTTATACACCTAGGGAACTCCAGGGTTTCGCGAGCCAGTGGTTCCCGAGGTGTAAAACAGGGACAGTTAATCGGTTCACTGCCATTACGACAGTAGCAATTTACGTTTTCCTAGAAATGGAGTTCCTGTTTTTGTACACTAGCGATTGTTTCCGAAAGTGTGCCGAACGCTGGGATAGAGCGTAACATTTCAAAGACGCATGCCGGGAAGCAACAATAATTACAGAGAGAGAATTGCAGGGACTGCCACGATGGAATCGAATAGGTCAATGTGAACAATCCTTTAAAAGATCTATAAATACTAAAATGCACGCTGTCTTAGTTGGAGAGCATTTTATTTCAGTAATATGCATCATTTTTGTTTTGCTTGAAATAGACGAATGCCTCCGAAATGCACTTCAACACAAAGGTCCAGTCAATGGCTGTTTATAGAACTTAATGTATTAAGACTTTTCGGTCCCTCTGTAAAAGTTTTATTATATTTCTACTACACATAATTTGGAACAGGGTATAGTTACAGGGCAGGCAAACCAAAATTTCAAAATCTTTTAACGTTTGTTTGAAATTGTTTTCTTATCTTCTCACTTGCGGTGACAAGGATTTGCCACATTTGCAACTAGAAAGACTCTAAGTGTTGGCCATTTTATTATGGGAATCCAATAAGTGCCAGTTACCCTTCTTTAACCTTTTCGCGCCGACTGTCACGTATACGTGCCAGTAAGAAACGCACTCAGTTCCCGGCCGACACGCTGGCGTGCCAGAGCGTTTCCTCGTTCACCCCCCGGCCGTCACACAGTTGTGCCAGTGTCCTGGAACGTTTTAAAAACTATAACTTTTGGCACAAGATGGCATTGTATGTCCATGCGGTTACAGATACATGTAGATTTGACCTTCTACTCAGAATGGGAGTAGCATGACTCACATACACGTGGTTTTTGATAATATAAACGTAAGTTGAAAGGAATGTTTCTGAATGGTATACTTTATGACGGCTCTATAAATTCGTACGTGGTATTTCTTTATAGTAAGCAGGGAGTTTTATTTTCGCTACAGCGTTGGGTATTACGGTTTGCAGTCCAGTTTTTAGTGGATAATTAGATCTAGTAGACGTGGATTTTTTCTCATTTTACAGTTAGAATGTCGAAGCTTCGAAAGTGTTAGAGCTTGAAATAGCAGAAATGGCGCAAATTATTTGAAATTATGAGATATTGATTCTGAAGCAGATTCGGATAGTAGTGATAGTGACACTATAATATATTCTGATTGTTCTGTTCATGGATTTAGGCTTAATCGCGAAAAACTCTCCGGCCCTGGACAGACATTTGCGAAAGAGACTGCCGGCCTCAGCGATAAGCGCGCGTTTGCGCTTCCCGTCGCGAAAGGGTTAAAGTGACGGAAGAATCAAAACACACATATATATATATATGTGTGTGTGTGTGTGTGTGTGTGTGTGTTCTGATTTGCAAGATAACACTTCACAGGTTCGCGAATTTTTTTTTTCTTGACATCGTAAAAAAATTACTTCCACATTATCTTCATAGGTGGCGTTATACCACCACAATAAGAAAAACAAACGTAATGTGAGGTGTATTATCATTTTATTAAGCAGAAAGCAATACTTTTTATTTGCAGAGTTCAGTCTGTGCACCTTTTGTTGCTGGAACCACATCTAAACGGTACTCAAGCTGCTCAAGTCATCCATGCCCGTGTCTTGTGCAGTCTCATCCGATCTTGGTGGCTGCGCCGACCACTTCTTTCCCTGTCTAAAACGCTTCCAGTCTCTAAAAACTTTTCATGCCAGGCTAAAATTCTGTTTCGACTCGGAGGGTTTTTCTGAAACATGTTACGAAACTTTCGCTGAACTACAGTTACGGATTTTGATTCGAAATACCCACCTACGCAATGTGCTTTCTCAGTTGCAGTCGACATAATATTCCCTCACTGTCAATACAGTTTGTAACTCACGAAAAATCCCCCATTGGCTCTCATTCTTGAAAACTGGAGATGCAACGCCATCTGTGAAATCATTTTGTAAGTAATTCGTTTTAAGGTGGAAAAATATATTTTTGATTCTGTGAAGCATTATTGTGCGAACCGCACATTCATACAACAATTTGTTGCTTTTCTGTGAATTTTTGAAATGTGTCAAAGAGTTTTCGGAGATCTTGTATCATCACGTCGAATGATCGCGTTTCAGGGATCATTCAGAAATTAAAAAAGACACGCTTTTTTGCTCTCTAGCAATAAACATTTGCATTCAAATTCATGCATAGTTCCTGAATATCTTTATATCTGTGAGACCTTCTATGATGAAAGATTGAAAATTTATATACATCCCCTTATGAGTATGGAACATATTTTAGTAAATGAGAATTTTTTTTCTGTACGATGGTCGTATACAAGCTCAAAAGTGTCACTTTTTATAAATTAACGAGATGAAATTTTTTCATAACATAGTCCTTTTCCTACCCTATTTTGAATGTTTTCAATTTACATAGACCACTTAACTTTAAAAAAATTAAATCCTGTTACCAACGTTTTGGGTCATCCTGTAAATAAACAATGGGTAAAATGCATCAGCAAAATGAACTTTTCTTACTTCAACTTAGTTCGAAAAGAAAAAACAAAATATACCGTCTGAACAAACACAGTATCAACACATTAAATATTTCTGATATTGACTATGAAGAACAGCAGCCATAGAGCAAATTTATTCGGGATCCCTTCACTAATCAGACGTGTTTGATGCTCAAAAAGAACACTTTGGTGTATTGAACTCATGGAGCAGTCCCTAATGGGCTTTTGATATACCTGGCCTGCTCTTAAAATCACCAACATTTGCATTTTTTTTTATTTCGCTTCCAGACTCTCCAGAGATTTGGATGCGCGTTCTCTATAACTTGAGATTATTTGCAACCATTTCTTTAGGTTTGCTGTATAGTATTGGGGGTCAAAAAAGATTGGAAAAAGAAAATCCTAAGAGTCCTGATGATTTCCAATTCAAATTGGTTGGATTTTGGATGTGTGTGTGTGTGTGTAAATATATTTTAAACTTAATCTTTTAGAGTGGTTCGCTCTCTATTTCATTCAATGTATTTATGGTAATAATTTTATTTACAGGATACTATCTGAATTTAATTTAGATTCATGCTATTTTTAACCACTTGAAGGCATTAATTTCGAGGGGCGGGGGCGGGGGTAAATAATGGTAAGTTATTTATTTTTATTTGAAAAAAAATGAACATATATTTCTAACTGTAATATTCGGTTATCCCAATATTTTGGGCAAAAGTAATGTGTTTCTGCATCTTACAGAAAAAAGGAAGAAAAAAAAGTCTACATAAACCCTCTTATGTCCATCGCAAGAAATGTTCTACCATTCTTAAATGCTATTTTTACTTTCCGAACATGTACCATGTAAGGAAAGTATTGTAATCATGAAAAGAATTCGACTTCGAGATTTTGGTGTATTGACACGTTTTGAGGTCTTCTGAATTCATTTATGCTATTTATACGAGATGTGTGTATGTATGTGTGTGTGTGTGTGTGTGTGTGTGTGTGTGAGAGTGAACACGATAGCTCCTAAACAGGGCATTCGATTGAGCTCAAATTGGGTATATATGTTACAAACCACAGTCGTAAGACCGGTATTGATTTTGGTGAGTATAGGACTTAGAGGTTTCCTACAGGGCTACGACAAATATTTCTTTTACATTATGGCCTATAGGTGGAAATTATTGAAAGTGCGCTAGCGTTTAAACGGTACATTCGATTGAGCTCGAATTGGGTAAATATGTTATTATGTTATAAACCACCATCATATCACCGGTATTGATTTTGATGTGTATCGGATTTATAGTTTTTCTATAGGGCTACGACAAAGGTTTCTTTTACATTATCGCCTATGAGGAGAAATTCTTGAAAGTGCGCTAGCGTTTAAACGGTGCAATTGAGCTCACATTGGATATGTATGTTATAAACCACCATCGTAAGACCGGTATTGATTTTAGTGTGTACAGGACTTATAGTTTTTCTATAGGGCTACGACAAAGATTTCTTTTTCATTATGGCCTACGGGGGAAATTCTCGAAAGTGCGCTAATGGTTAAACGATACATTCGATTGAGCTGAAATTGAAAAAAACTAAGAATTTTTGATGAATTATTCATAGATTTATTTAAATGCTTGGTAATGATCTTAATCATAAGTGTTCGGAAAGTCGAGAGGAGGCACTGCAGAATTTTTTTACAGGAAAAATGTTTCAGAATGTAATGTTGATGTCATAAAACTATTAACTGTACCTTTAATTAGTAATAGGAGTGGTTTGACTCCACAGATGTCAGCATGAATGGATGGAAAATATTAAAATATTTTTGAAGCAACATGTTTATACTCTTGTTCTACTGTCAAGTTTTTCTACCATTTTAGCTTTTTCACTGGATATAAATTTATTTTTTAAGAAGTTTCATTTCAATGTTTAGAAGAGTTTTAATACCATGGTGCTACCATTGAAAAAAATATATTAAAAATACTTTTTTTCGCGTTTTTTTTATTTTTAAGTTATTTGACTTAAAAGAACAACATTTCTACGAAAAAAAATTTTTTTTTTCTTGGGCATTTCTCATAGTGGGAATAAGAGTGTTAAGGTACTGTTAAACCTATATTTATCAGTTTTAAAGTAAATAAATGGAAATTATTACTTACTCACATATTCTTTTGATAAGGTCACAGACATGGACGCCCTCATGATTGTTTGTACTAGGACGTGGGTGGAAGTCAATGATCTTACCACAGATAGATATATTTTAGTGTTGAACAACTTCTAAGTTATACCATTGCGTAAATCATATTGGTTACAAGGGATCGGGGGGAGGATATGGCCCCTACCTGCCCATGAGCGGCCATGGTTACATAGAATATACAGATAACATGCATGTAATTCTCATGTTCACAACTATAAAATGGTCCTCTGTCCAAGTCTCCCCCCCCCCCCCGGTAGCAGGTCCCTCGTGTAGACTTGCTACAACAGAAAACAAACATTTAATATACTCCTTTTCTTTGAGGTACCTCCCAGACATGGAATGTTTTGCGTAAATACGGGTTAGTACCCCTTAGAAAGACCCCCACCGCGCCACCCTCCCTCGAACTAGATTAGATCCCTCAGTCGTGATCCCTCGAACCATACTAAATCACAGATGGAGCACCGTCCCGCTGGAGCTTTGCTGCCATCTAATGTTGCAGGGATCAACTAGAACACATGCGAGCTAGGGGACTGAGTAATTCGCATTATTTTGAAAAGAAGTTTAACAATGCATCAACCCGTATATCACTCGGTAATCTGGAATCATATTCAGGAAATAAACTGCAGGAATGCAGTCTGTATGAGAAACCGGCTCTATTCATTATAGGTTAATTTCTTGAAATTTTCGCTTTTGGAAACAATTTTTGGAAAGTCTCAAGATATGATCAAAATTTAAACTAAAGATTTAGTGTCTTTAGTTTAAGTTGCATGTTTACCTATTATGTCACCAGATTTCATTTCAGTCGCTTTAGTAGTTATTACGTGATGCAGAATGCAATTTTGTTTCATGATTTGTTCTTTTTTAATGAATTTTTGAACTTTTCACTAGCTTTTGATGCATCCTGGGTGCACCAAAGTTTAAAAATTCATTAAAAAAGAACAAATCATGATACAAAATGCCTTAAATAGAGTTAACAAATTTACCGTTCAATGAAAGTAAATCGATCTACTGACAAGCATCTACTACAAATCATCTATCTCAAGATCTAATCAAAAGTTTTAAAAGATTTAATTTAAGTTGCATATTTACCAATTATGTCACCAGATTTCATTTCAGTCGGTTTAGTCGTTATTACGTGAAGCAGAATGGATGTCCTAATTTGTGTACATAAAAAAGTACAGATTATGTAATGATCAGGGTTGTTTATTTAATTTTCTATTATCAATTTTATCTCCATTATCTAAAAAGTATTTTTAATTTAAACAGAAATTATATAATCACTTTTTAAAGGGCGCATTTGGTATTTCTTTCCTTACCGCTTTCTGTTAGTGAAAATTCTTTTTAGGAAACAAATGCATTTAGTGACAGTTTTATCTATTCTTTTTGCAGTTCAAAAATTATTCAATCAGGATTAATATGCTATGAATAATCTTTACTATTCTAGTTAAGATTGTTTTTATCTTTGCACATGAATGAATACAAAAATACAAACAAAGAATATTGCGAGTATAATTTGTATTTTATTATATATCGTTGTAAAGCAGATGTTTTTTTTTTCTCCCTGCATGAAAAGAATGATAAAAAATACTTTCCCTAATTACAGTGATTTTTATTTAATACCCAATTAAAGTTTTTAACATGCAAGAGAGCGTACATAAAGTTCATTAAGTCTTCTGTCTAAGCCAGTGTTTTAATTAAGTTTTATAATTAGCAGTAAAACTTTTTTCCTAATGATTGAGCAGTGATAATTATTTGAAAACTGATTTATTGGCTGGATTATATGGATTTATTTTACTAAAATGTGCAATAAATATTTTACCACTAATTATTCTTTGGTAGAATTCCTTTGGTTGTCTCTAAAAATCTTGATTAGATTACGTTTGCTTTGAAAGTTATTTGGAGACATTCATTGCTCCCTGTAGATTATATGGTATGAAATATGGAAGCATTTTCATTGAAAACTTCTTTTTGTATCGAATGACCGAATATCCGTTTTTTGAGCCCCACCATGGCCGAGTTGATAAAACACTGAATATGGTAGACGGCTGAAGCGTGAAAGTAACACGCTCGAGAACACCGCGTGGCTGTCGATTTAAAAATCTGGAGCTTTGGTCGGTTTTCTGCAGATGTAACATGAATACCCATTAGAACACCTTAAAAAGCGCGCCAATCAAGGCGCCCCTAATACGCGGACGTCTCTCGTGTAGGCTTGTCATAACACAACACTGTTCCTTGAGTATACGCTAAACGTATATTTAAACTGTTAGTTTGCCATGAGAGGACAGCTTGCGTCACTGAATGTGTCACTTAGAGCTAACATATGTCCTTCTCGGAGTTTCCCGCCCCATTTTGAATCCTCATCAGAAGGAGTTGACTTCTGAATATTGGCATCCCTCGCGGAGAGGAATCATGGATTTAACGTGCACGAACACAGCATGTACACGGTGGTGTTTGGTGGATCGGAGGAGTCGAACCCTCAACCTTCCAGTTACGAATTCAACGCCTTAACCACAGGGATACTTCGGCCCGGTGAAATTATTTGCTCACGTCATTGAAAAGGCGTAATCACATTCGTTTCTGTCTCAGTCTTGTCACTGCCTTCGGACATGAGTCTTGAAAGCTATCGACAGTGCTACAGTTAGAGCAAATCTGGCATCCCTTTCAACAAGGCATCTTATATAGTTGTGAAAATTGAGTACTGATAGTATTTTTAGAAAAATTATTGAACTGTGAATCCAAAGTGGTTAAAATTTCATATGCTGCATATTTTCTTATTAACAAAATATTTCTGAAGAAATATTTTCACACATATTCATAAACAAGAAAAAGAAGTTCATTGTTTGTTTTTCTATCTGAATAACACGGAAAATCTTTTAGGAAAATCTAGCTGTTCTTTCTCATTAGTTATTAATGACGCATTTCATCAAAATTTGAGTACGTGTACGTGAACAGAAGTTTTACAAAATGTTGTTCAGTCGAAAGAAAACAGTTTAAGTTCCATTTCGCCTGATTGGTAAACGACCAGTGTTGTCTGAGATTGAAAGAGGAAAAATCGATGCTTAATAAAATCTGGTAAATCTGTTCCTGACATTAGTAAATTACTTATAAAATCAGGTGGTGTAATACATAATTATAAGAGAGATTCTGTGAATTGCAGCTAAAACTTTAATGAAAAAAGCAATTCACGCTTGACTGAAAGGCATCGAGTAGAAGGATTTTTTAGAGTGCGTCGCAAAATGGATACAATTCAAAGTAGATTTGTATTCTGATTTATGCCTTTTCGAAACATCTAGAGAGTTAAACAAATTACAAGCTCTTCAACCCACTTGAGATGGTCAAAAATGAAAGCTGCCCCAAAGATAACATATTGTCACAAGCAACTACTTTTGCAATATTACGATAAATATATGGAAATGTGTCAGAAATAAAAGAATGTAATATTTTCTGACGAGAAAAAAATTAATTTAGATGTGCTGGTGGCTTAAAGTACTATAGGAAGGATTTCAGGAAAGAACCATAACCATAATTTATCTTCATTAGATATCACTAGAACCGCGGAATGGGGTCATTTTGACCCAAAACCAGATTTGATTCCGTTTTTTCGAAAAAGTTACAAACCGAAATTTAAAAAAAATCGTGACTTTTCCTAACTTTATGTTATTAATTATCTGTAAAAAATTTAAGCTCGTAACTTTTATCTGTCTTTTGTTTTTAATATGTTTACCTGATGTCGCGGAATGGGTCTATTTGACCCAAAACTTCCCACAAGTCTGGAATCGGAAGTTCAAATTAAATAAATGCCATTATCTCTTCTCTACTTATTATATCTCTTACTTATTATAAACTAGCTGCGTGCCCGTTCTTCGCACGGTAGGAAACGAAAATTTTCCTTACATGTGTAATTCGAAATTATTCGTGATGTGGAATTTAAAAAAAAAAAAGTGCAAAATTATTCGACTCTTAATGTAAAGTTTGTGTCATGAGTACTAACCTGATCATTGCAGTATAATGACTCAAAAAACTACGTCAGTGTCATTCACTATCAAAAAAGTGGAAAGCTTAATGGTTTGCAGAGAACTCCTGGCTTTCAAAATGTCTTATTTCTACATCATACTGTTTTTTAGGCTCAAGTTGTAGCATTAAATACCTAAGACACTACATGAAATGGAGCACCATTTATTTCTTTCCGAAAATGTACCATATAAGGAAAGTATTGCAATCATGAAAAAAATTCGACTTCGAGATTTTGGTGTATTGACACGTTTTGAGGTGGTCTTCTGAATTCATTTATGCTATTTTCAAGAGATGTTTTTAAAATAGCTGCGCACCGGCTCTTCATACGGGAAGAAGGGAATATTTTACTACTAAAATCATATCTGCATGTGACAAAAAATAATTTCATTTTTAAAAAAGTTCAAGTAATCCCCTCTGTTGAAATGACTGCGGGATATATTAACGCAAATTAGAATTACTTTTCGTTTAGTTGGTTGTAAGACAACCGTTTAAAAAGGATAAACACTTTTAATTTCATGAAATATTTATTAACGTTGTACATTGCGATTTATTCATACTATCTTTACAAATCTAATAATACTACCTATTACGTACATTAATACTATCTATACTCGCTTCTCCCTCTTCAAGGCTCCCTTAAAAGAAACAGCTTAGATTATTTGGCCTCAATGGGATCTTTTGATTCTGTGGCGATTCTTTGCAATTTACGCATTAGCTTAAATAATAATCATTTCACATAATGGTTGCCATTAAGGAAACTCTCCATATATATTTAATTTATACATAGTTTTATAAGATTGGCGTATTTAGCGCCGTAAACCATTTCATCTTACTGTGGGGAGAAAATATCCAAGGGGTGCCATTTTAAATATCCAATAGCGATATCTTTTATATCCTCCACAGTCCTGTCTCCTGAAAAACATCAAACTGTGTAATCTCGAGGAGCTACTTATTCCCATTTTAATTGTGACAGGGCTTTAGAGTTGCAGAGTTTACAAATTTCACACATTTTTTTAAATTTATGACGTCACTGTTTGACTGCCGTAAAGGATACCCCGGTAGATTAATTTCGGAGTTACTTTCGATATTTCGCATAATTGTTTTCAAACGGTATCATTAAAACTTTGTGTGACCTTTATGGAGGAACGTAATTCAACGTTAAAATAAAATTATACTCGCAACCTGCATGCGTATGTTAGGCAACGCCTGCGCTAAATTAAATGCCAAAAATAAAAATATTAAATAGAAAAATTTTAATATATCGCGCTTTGAAATGAACATTTTCAGCGCCGTGAAAACATTTCAATTTTTAAATAAGCACCGGATTAAAATACCACTTCTAATAATAATAATCGTGAATTTCTTAGTTTATTTCTATAGTAAATTTTAATCAAAATATAGTCTCCCTGTGTTGAAAATAGAGCTGGAATAAATGAGTTAAAATTATGGCGTAATGTTTAGGTATCTTAAAGCATTTGACGTCATAGATCCTCACTTGCGAATTGAAATTCTGATATCCCAGTTAAAAACTCGATTGGTTGAAAAAACCCTTTTTTCTAATCCTTTCTGTGGCAACAGCCGAACATAAATTCTCGTGCCGTGATCGCAATGTAATGAATGGCGTAAGATCGCGTTGATGCTATTAAATTCTAAACATTAGGCTGCATTAAAATTCGTAAAAAATCATCTAATTTACATAATTTTTTCGTTTTTATTTTAAAAGAGGGAGAAAAGAATGTTTCACGATTTGTCAAAATATCTAAAAGTTATGACGGATAGAATTCAAGATGCGACAGTTTTAAAATTATTTTACGAAAAAAAATCGCGAAGCAGATGTTTAGTAAAAAAATTCCTAAAAATCGGTAAATCAGGTTAAGTATTCAGAACAAACTGTTTTTAAAAGAAAATTTTCTCCTCTATCCGATGATACAAATGCCGTTTTGCTGCGAGCGTAATTTCCGCCGTTATTACGAATTAGGTGAGAAAAAATGCCAAAAATCGCATAAAACATAAAATAAAAAAAAATCTAGGTCGAATTTTGAAAAAATCGCTTCGAGGTGCACAACTACATATTTACATCTTCCCGAATACCAAATTTGGTGTTTCTAGGTGTAGCCGTTTGTCCGTAACGCTGCAGACAGACACACACACACACACACACACACACACACACACACACACACACACAGACACCTTCTTTTATAATAAGTAGAGAAGAAGGTGTCTGTGTGTGTGTGTGTGTGTCTGTCGGCAGCGTTATGGATAAACGGCTACACCTAGAAACACCAAATTTGGTACTTGGGAAGATGTAAATATGTAGTTGTGCACCTCGAAGCGATTTTTTCAAAATTCGACCTAGAATTTTTTTTTATTTTATATTTTATGCGATTTTTGGCATTTTTTCTCACCTAATTCGTAATAACGGCGGAAATTACGCTCGCAGCAAAACTGCATTTGTATCATCGGATAGAGAAGGAAATTTTCTTTCAAAAACAGTTTGTTCTGAATACGTAACATGATTTACCGATTTTTAGGAATTTTTTTACTAAGCATCTGCTTCGCGAATTTTTTCGTAAAATAATTTTAAAACTGTCGCATCTTGAATTCTATCCGTCTTAACTTTTAGATATTTTGACAAATCGTGAAATATTCTTTTCTCCCTCTTTTAAAATAAAAACAAAAAAATTATGTAAATTAGATGATTTTGTACGAATTTTAATGCAGCCTAATGTTTAGAATTTAATAGCATCAACGCGCTCTTCCGCCATTCATTACATTGTGATCAGGGCACGAGAATTTATGTTCGGTTGTTGCCACAGAAAGGATTAGAAAAAGGGTTTTTTTCAACCAATCGAGTTTTTAAATGGGATATCAGAATTTCAATTCGCAAGTGAGGATCTATGACGTCAAATGCTTTAAGATACGTAAAAATTACGCCGTAATTTTAACTCATTTATTCCAGCTCTATTTTCAACACAGGGAGACGATATTTTGATTAAAATTTACTGTAGAAATAAACTAAGAAATTCACAATTATTATTATTAGAAGTGGTATTTTAATCCGGTGCTTACTTAAAAATTGAAATGTCTTCACGTCTTCACGGTGCTGAAAATGTTGATTTTAAAAGTTACAAAGTTCGTTTCAAAGCGCGATATATTAAAATTTTTCTATTTACTATATTTTTATTTTTGGCATTTAATTATGGCGCAGGCGTTGCGTAACATACGCATGCAGGTTGCGAGTATAGTTTTAGTTTAACGTTGAATTACGTTCCTCCATAAAGGTCCTACACGCTTAAACCAAATTAGCGAAAAGTGAGTCAGTTTTCAAAAGTAAGCTTCTCCTTTAGGAGCATTTTTCGATCACAAGAGCGGAGCGGAATATAACAATAAGCGAGGACGGAAGTTCTCCGAAAAAACAGGAAGGGAAGAAAGAAGTTCTCGGAAAAAGACTACTTAATGAGCACTTTCGCGGAAAAACCTGTCGGTTTCCATGGAAACTGATCGCTCCGCGATGCATCGTTTTTTACGCTCTTTGGGTTTAAGCGTGTACATAACGCAAAGTTTTAATGATACCGTTTGAAAACTACTATGCGAAATATCGAAATTAACTCCCTCCGCCTACCGGGGTATCCTTTACGGTAGTCAAACAGTGACGTCATAAATTAAAAAAAATGCGTGAAATTTTTAAACTCTGCTACTCTAACGCCCTGTCACAATTAAAGTGGGAATAAGTAGCTTCTCGAGATTACACAGTTTGATGTTTTTCAGGAGACAGGACTATGGAGGATATAAAAGATATCGCTATATTAGATACATGGATATTTAAAATGGCACCCCTTGGATATTTTCTCCCCACAGTAAGATGAAATGGTTTGCGGCTATAAATACGCTAATCTTATAGAACTATGTATAAATTAAATATATATGGAGAGTTTCCTTAATAGCAACCATTATGTGAAATGATTATTATTTATGCTAATGCGTAAATTACAAAGAATCGCCATAGAATCAAAAGATCCCATGAGGCCAAATAATCTAAGCTGTTTCTTTTAAGGGAGCCTTGAAGAGGGAGAAGCGAGTATAGATAGTATTAATGTACGTAATAGGTAGTATTATTAGATTTGTAAAGATCATATGAATAAATCACAATGTACCACGTTAATAAATATTTCATGAAATTAAAAGTGTTTATCCTTTTTCAACGGTTGTCTTACAACCAACTAAATGGAAAAGTAATTCTAATCTGCGTTAATATATCCGGCAGTAATTTCAACAGAGGAGATTACTTGAACTTTTTTTAAAATGAAGTTCTGTTTTGTCACATGCAGATATGATTTTAGTAGTAAAATATTCGCTTCTTCCCGTATGAAGAGCGGGTGCGCAGCTATTTTAAAAACATCTCTTGAAAATAGCATAAATGAATTCAGAAGACCTCCAAACGTGTAAATACACCAAAATCTAAAAGTCGAATTTTTTTATGATTACAATACTTTCCTTACATGGTACATGTTCGGAAAGAAATAAACAGTTGTTCATTTAATGTAGTGTCTTAGGTATTTAATGCTACAACTTGAACCTAAAAAAACAGTATGATGTAGAAATAAGACATTTTGAAAGCCAGGAGTTCTCTGCAAACCATTAAGCTTTCCACTTTTTTGATAGTGAATGACACTGACGTAGTTTTTTGAGTCATTATACTGCAATGATCAGGTTAGTACTCATGACACAAACTTTACATCAAGAGTCAAATAATTTTGCTCTTTTTTTTTTTTTTTTTTTTTTTTTTTTTTAAATTCCACATCACGAATAATTTCAAAATACACATGTAAGGAAAATTTTCGTTTCCTACCGTGCGAAGAACGGGCACGCAGCTAGTCATTCTTAAAATGAACGGTAATAACATAATAAATTCCAAAATAGCATACCAGTATGTCATTTTAATTGCAACGTGAATTTTACAAGTCGAGTCAATTTGACTCATACCGCGGTTTTAGGTATACCAATCTCAAGCGACGAGGTTCTAATAAGAATTATAGCAGCAATATTTTTGTACTTTTAATGTAATATTAAACTTAACATGAATGTGAAGATTGAACTAGCATCATTACCGTTGAAATATAACATTATTGTTGCATTGCAACGTGAATTCTGCAAGTTGGGTCAATTTGACCCAGCCCGCGGTTTTAGGTATATCTGAAATGCCGCGGTTCTAGTGATATTTTGGTAGTGGAGGTTTTACGGTTTGGCCAGCAATTGCTTATAATGAAAGAAGTGAAACTGTCTTTTTAGAGAGTCGTCAGAACTCATTCGAGTACAGCTTAACCTTAAAAAATTATCTTTTACTATTTGCATGGAAAAATGATGGCTTGAGTTTTATCTTTATGTAGGATGATGCACGTATTCATGCTTTAAATGATATGAACAACTGATTTGAAGAACAAAATCTTGCTCCATTAGATCATCCTCCTAATAGTCTAGATCTTAACCAGATGGAAAATGCTTGGGCAGAAAATTGTTCGAATGGTGACAACAATATACATCGATTACAGAACCGAGAGCTTCAATGTCACAAGTGGACATTAATTGATCAGAAATATATTCAAAATCTTATTTTATCCATGAAGGTTAGAATTAAAGAAACTTTGATGAAGAAAGGTGCCTTTACAAAATATTAGTTACATTTTATTTATAGATTTCATAAATCTGTTTCCATATATAGAATTCAAAATGTTGAATATTTGTTTTTATTTATTGATCTGATGATTTCTTTTTGTTTAAATTATTGGTTATGCATAGCATGCATCTATATAAATAAAACAGTGTGTAAACTGTCCTTTTGTCTGTCTGTCTGTGTCTCGCGTAGCTCCGAAGCGGGTGATCGTAGACCTACCAAATTTTATACGGAAATTCTCCAAGACGGGTCTCGACACACCTCGAAGCGATTTTCTCGAAATTCGAATTAGAAAATGTTTTATTTTATGTTTTGTCCGATTTTTAGCGATTTTTCTTGCGTAATACATAATAACGCCGGTAATTGCACTCGCAAGAAAACGATAGTTACATCATCGTATAGAGGAGAAAATTTTCTTTTAAAAACTGTTTGTTCGGACTGTGTAACATAATTTGCAGATTTTTGGGAATTTTTCAAATAAAATTGAATTTGACGCTGACTTTCGTAAAATATTTTTAAAACTGCTGCATCTTGAATTCTATCTGTCGTAACTTTTTTATATTTGGGCAAAAGACGGAGCACACAATTCGCCCACTTTTAAAAGAAGAACGGGGGAAAAATATAAATTAGGAGAATTTTTACGAATTTTTAAGTAAAGAAGGATTTTCATTTCAGTAGTACCTGCTTATGAGTTTCGGTTTGATATCTTGTGGTTTGGTTGTCATGGATACAGTAACAATGATTAAAATTGCCAGTTGAAAAAAATAAATAAAAACGGGTCCCGCGAGCAGACGATTTCTTTGCTTGGCTCGATTTCCTTTTATAAATACTGGATTTATTTGTGAGAAGAAAAATTAAACTGCATAATCTAGAAAAACAATTTTAAAGCCTTTATAAATAGCGCAGTCTTATCTCTTATCTCTTTTCTTTTTGTAAAGGGTTGCAAGAGAGGGTGACGTATTTAAAAAAAAAAAATGTCCATTTCATGTAGTGTCTGAGGTATTTAACGCTAAAACGTGAACCTAAAAGACAGCATGTCTGAGGAAATAAGACATTTTGAAAGTGAGAAGTTCACTGCAAACGGTCCATTTTCACTTTTTTGATACCGAATGACGCTGACATAGTTTTTTTTTTTGTGTGTGTGTGTCAATTTATTGCAATGATCTCAGGTTATTACATATATGACGCAAATTTTATGTCAAGAGTGAAATAATTTTGCTTTTTCTAGATTCCACATCACTGGAATTAATTCGAATGACACATGTGAGGAAATTTTTCGTTTCCTACCGTGCGAAGAACGGGCACGCAGCTAGTAACATATAAAATAGGAAACATTTTCAATGAATAGTAATGGTAATGATAGTATGGGTTAAGGCCAATTATCTTCTCTAGGGATCTAGGCCGGGGATGTGATTGCCCTCCGTGGGGACTTCCTAATGGGGCCTAACCTTTTAATGGATAGAAATAAAGTATTTCGTGTGGTTAAATACGTCAATCTGCAAAGGATTATGTGTACAAATACATGCAGAACACACACTGTTTTCATGGCAACCTATATGGCAAATGATTAATGACTATGCTCATATGTGAATTGCCAAATAACGAAAAGTCGCCATTGGTGGTAAGATATCCTAGATGTTCCGTGTTTTATCAAAGAAAATATATGAAGTACTGCTTATATTCTTTTTTTTTTAAAACAAACTTAATGAGGAATTATGATTACCTATACGTAAACGCAAGTCACCAAATTATGAAAAACCACTATGGGTGGCAAATATCAAGTGCTTCACAGGTTTTACGTATTTAAACTTATTTTGAAGTTTAAACTTTTAGGTTCCAAGGAACGGATGCATTAGCTAACTGCAGCTTTCAGTGGCTTGACGCGATTTCTAATTTTCACATCAAAATGTCACTTTTTAGAAAAACTGGGTCCAGCTTTGGTATTTGTTTTTCGTTACCGACCTGAAATATTTGGCGGTATTAAAGTTGGTACAGCCTGGATATTTGCCACCACGGCAAGATGAACTATTTCGCGGTGCTAAGTACGCGAATCTAAAAAGGATTATCCATAAGAATACATGGAGAACACTCTTAAAATTTTTGAAGAACACTCTTAGAACCAACATTTCACCAAAACATGGTAAAACAGGGTACTAGAAAAGTTGGCTCCATGAGATGGTGAAACCTTGTTCCAACCTTTGGGGCTTCACAAAAGTATGGTTAAACTTGAGCACCGAATGTTGGAACAAGGTTTCACCATCTTATGCATCCAACATTTCAAGTATCATGTTTTACCATATGGGTGAAATGTTGCACCAAATTTTTAACACCGAACTGTTTTAATGACAACCTTACATAGGAAATGATTATCAATTATGTGCTGTTGTAAATCGCAAAATATAAGTTGCCATTGGAGGACAGATATCTTAGCTGTTCCGTAGTTTTTAGCAAAGAAACATATGAAGTATGTTTTTATTAGCAAACTAAGAAAAATTATGATTATAAGCATACGTAAGTCGCCAAATTATGAAAAATAGCCATGGGTGGAAAATACGCAACGTATATTCTATAGCTCTTATATATTTAAAAATATTGTGAAATAAAAAAAATTATGCTCAAATGAACATGCAAGAAACAAGCAATGTATAGCTTGGTAACATTCCATCGGATCTTATCTTCGGGTTTTGACAGTGAAGATTATGCCTTTTTACGAGTAAGCCAAATGCCCAACGCGAAAAGCGACCGTAGCCAGTCTAGGGGCCTTGGCCCACTAGTATTTAAAACCACAGTACGCGAAACTATTTATGTCTAAACTCAGTATGTATGTCTTTACATCATTTTTAACCATCTTCAATTATTTATGCGGAAATAATATTTATTAAATGACTGGCTCTAACGTATATTGGATTGGGAGATTGGATATAGAAGTAATGCAGATAAAGAAAAAGGCCATGAACAAAAATAAATAAATAAATAAATAAATAACTTAAGAGCACGCGACTGCTTTAAACTACTATATCAGTTTCAATAAAATTAGATTTCTAGATGCCCAGATCTTTTTTGTTGATTCTGAAACATTCTTCATTATAATGTTATTTGAAAGAAAACTATTATAAAAAAGTCATTAAACATGAATGGATTTCGGAAATAATGGGGTATCTGTTGCCAATATTTTTGGAATATAATCAAAATATGATATTTTTATTTTACTGAAGTAAGCTACCATTAAATTCTCGTCATTTACTTCTAAAGGAATGTCTTACATTTTATAAAACTCATGCCACGAAGTGCAAGTTGTTTTTCTATCTCTCCTTGAAAAATAAGGAAAATTAATTTAGATTCTAAAAGCTTTCTATCAGTCATTAAAAAGTAATAAACTCAATATGAAACACAAGAATAATTTCAAAAGATCTTTAAACAGCCGTAAATCATGTTGTATTAAGCCTGATGCAAAATAATTAGAATTAAACATGTAAGCAGTTTTTAACATCAAAACAAGACTATATTGAGTCGAGGGAAAATACTGGCAAAATACTTCCGTTTAGGGGGCTCGGTTCCTGTTTTGACGATAGTTTTTCGTTTTTAAAGATTTTTAAGTATCTTATGAGCAAATCGGATTGAACAGGTTACATTTTGGTTCAATGCGCGACGAATTCGATGAGAAGATTGCAACCCTCTTACATATAACTGCATAAACGTGATGTGAAGTGAAAACAAATTATCACCCTTTCCTTTTTGTAAGACTCAAAAGTTAAATAAAATTAACTTCATATTTACTTTGGTGAAATACAAGTTCAAGGTTGTAAAAGTTTAAAAATAAATAATTATATTTATGTAAATATCTTCCTGTAATATCTATAGGTAAAATAACTTTTAATCAACTTAATATGCAGTGCACTAATCCGTAAGAAGGAAATATTACTCCACCAGGAGCCTAACCACCATCGATTTTCATCAAATATCTTCTGGAGAAAGCATATTAAGCCTCTAAAAATCATATTTATTTAGTGCAAGATATTTTTCCGAAGGAACTAATGCACTAAAAGCGTTTAAACTCATTAAGCTCGGTTTTTTTAATGACAAGCATTAATTTTATCGTCATAGACTGGAACATGAAAATATCCATTTTTCTTGTAAATCCCTACAAGTTTTTAAAATGCCCAATATTCTTTTTTTTATCTCAAAAAAGCTAAATAATATATGAGACAATTTCAGGCTCGATAAAAATTAATTAAAAAGTAATCCTTTAAGTAATTTGGGATTTTCTTAATTAAAATAATTGAGATAAAAATGGACTCTGAACAAAATGAGGTTTTTAAAGAATTTTTTTTTCTTTTTTTTTGGAAACACTTCATCTTTTTATTGTTCTTCTTCTTCTTTTTTTTTCAATTTAAGAATGTTTTTAATGCAGTATGATGGCGAAGTTCTATGGCCATAAAATTGAACTCAATAAGCTAAAATTTTAAAAAGTAGATGGGATAGTTATCATTAAATATTTTATCTATTACTCTTAACATAATGTTGAAAAGCTCCGGATATGGATGAGAGTTAAAATGCAATTTTTTTACAGCAAATAATATTTCTTTTTAAAATTTTATTACAATAGTGGGCTATTACCTACTGCTGTGTGATATTAAATGTGATTGTCTGCATGTAAACTACGGCAATTACCACTT
Source organism: Cheiracanthium punctorium (assembly GCA_038373885.1). NCBI lineage: Eukaryota > Metazoa > Arthropoda > Arachnida > Araneae > Cheiracanthiidae > Cheiracanthium > Cheiracanthium punctorium. The sequence goes on from JAWZYV010014318.1 coordinate 927,751, forward strand.
AGATCTTTATTCGTTATTTTTCTCTTTCTTTAATAAACAAGAAAGATAAATCATGCCAAACGCTGTGATTATAAAACACTTTCCAGCACATGAAGAGTTTTGCACCCAATTTGGCAATGTATTTTCCTTAAATCCGGCGAGATTTCGGAGTTAAGATAATGCTGCACTATCACTATAAATGCAATTTTATGAGAACCTGTAATAGAGGTTAAGAAAATTCCATTGTTTAACTGGAGAATCTAAAAATTTTATACCCATTGTCTCGCGCTAGAAATGTATTAGTGTTTCTCAAATGCCACATATTGTAATGCATTGGAATTCTTTGGAGTGTTCCTGTGGAAGAACTCTTAATAATACAAACCCTGTTTTGGAGAGCATTACTTTGAGAGCCTTAATATTATGTATGCCAACATTATAGTCTTTCAAAGAACCGAATCTCTAAAATACGTTTTCAAGAATGACTGCCCATATAGAGTGCGATGTATTTGATTTTTTTTTCTCCTGTAAAAGAACTGTAAATGCTACTTACACTATTTTCAGTAGGGTTTATAGTACTGTGCATAGAAAAAAATTTTCGCACATATCGGTGTATATTTACGATAGTTAGAACACTGGATGAGTGGACAACAGAACAGACAAATTGAAATCATTCGAACTTGTGTAGGTAAGTTAAAAATATAAATATTTATTTTATATAACATAACGGTATCGGACGAACGCGGAGAACCAGAAACTTATTCTTTTAAGGGTTGATAGTCTAAAATTCATTTTCCAAGCACTAAAAAATTAAAATTTGCAATTTTGTTCCATTTAAATCCGTTAACCCGTTTTCGGTTCTTACGCATTAACGGATTTTCGTCTGTCGGAGAAATTCTAACGCAACCTCCCCTCCGACTCTTACGCAGATAGTCCTTAGCGCTTAGCCATTCCTTAACGAAACGCAACACACAAAATCGGTTGATTACAGCGCCAGTAACAAATTTTCAAAATTCCCAATCAAATCGTTATTGCTTATTATTATCACATTAGATATTTTTCGATTTACTGGCAAATAATGAAAATATCGCCAATCTCGGTTCATTTTTCAAAGCATTTTTTTTTCGTACCATATTTGGCAATTTATCGCTAAAGTTGCCAACATTGGCGACGTTTGGCGCAATTTGATCATCGTCAGATTATTAGCTAAACTATATTGTAGGTTATAATATATGCTTTAAAAAATAGATACCTGTCTCTAAACTGCCATTGAACGTGTTGTATTGGAATTATTTTGAGTGCTCCTGTAGAAGAACTATTTCACTACATACAGATACTATTTTCGATAGAAAGCTTCATCTTGTAATGCTTAACAACATATATACATTTTGTTTCATTTCAAATAGCAGAATATCTCTAAAACTAGAAGTCAAAACCCGTTGTGAAGACAATTGCAACGGGCTCTAGAAGAAAACGTTTGACGAAAGCGTATCTACACATAAAAAATTTAATCTTCGTCCACCTAACATAAATAACTTAATACTCAATTTTTATTATACGTACTAAAATCGAATTTCATGCTGTTCTGGGAACGTGCGGAAACTTTTCTCATTCAAACGATTTCATTTCACTGTGAACATCCGCGAGGAAATCATTTTATTTAAAAAAATAAATGAATATAAATAAATAAACTTATAAATCTGGAAAATGCTTGTTAAGAGTGACGTCAATATGAAGTAATTATCACATGCAATAGCTAATTTTGTTACGCAAATGATTAACTCTTTTACTCTCGGAAATAAAATGGAGCTGAAAATAGCGAAAAATCGCTTAAAAATGAGGGAACGGGTGGATTTTCGGATTTTTAAAGTAGCGCAGATTGTTTTCTATATTTTTATACATGATTATGGAAATTTTCAAGCGGATCGTACAAACGGTGTAGAAATGATCAGGCTTTTTGTCCTTGACATTGGAAAATTTTTGCAGTCATGGCGAAAAAAGTTTTATTTTGAAGTCACGGATCAGCGCAACTATACAGTAAGCATGATACGCGTTAAAGAAAAACTTCCCATAGAGCGCAATGTATTGGGAATATTTTGAGTGCTCCTGTAGAAAAACTATAAATGCTACATAGACCATTTTCAATAGGGTGCATGGTACTGTACATAAGAATAACATATTTAAATTTCGTAGAAATCGGTGCATATTTACGCGAGTTAGAGCACGACGGACAGACGGACAGGCAGACAAACTGAAATCATAAACACTTTTCAACCTTGTTGGAAAGTGTTAAAAATGGACTGGTAGAATATAAATGTTTTTAGTGATTGATTCTTGAATAGTTTTTATTTTTATTTTTGTCGGCCTATGAAATAAAGAAAATAGATATAGTTTAGCAATAATAGAAAGCATTCGAAACGCATCGACTAGGCAATTTTAAAGCACAAATGTTACATTTCCACGAAAACATATTCAACACTTAAAGGAAATTGCATAATGTTTCTGAATCATTTCTGAGCTATCTATCATATTACAGTATAATTTGTGGCAGTGATTCTGCATGAACGAGCAGAATAAACGAAGGAGGATATGTACACAAATTGCAATAGAAAACAAGTAAATATCAATAAAATACTGAACACATTCATGAATACGTATATGAGAGTGGTGAATAACAGACATACATACAGGAAGATGGGTAAATCTTTCAATGGGGCAGCAATCTTTCTATTATCTTGTAAAGCTCCGATGAAATGTTTATATTTGTTTAAAGTACAGCACCATTTTTGCGCTAAATTATACTATTGCTGAACTGCAAAATACCAAAATTCTTTTACTGGTATAAAAATGCTGAGAGTCCTAAAAATGCTATTTTTAAACAGAAATATGCTGCAAGATATAATAATGAGGATAAAACTAATTGTAGTGGATGCATATTTACTGTAATTGAAATAAAGACAGGAATGAAAAAAAAAGTACAAGATATGAACACTCGTATATTTATCATTAACCTCTTAACGGTTTGTATTATTTTCAAGAAAACGGCTATAAAAGTGCCAAACTTTTATTCCAGAAAATTGTATAAAAATAAGTGCGCGTACAATATGTGTATTCATTTTAAGGTTTTGGACATTTCTTTAGTGAGGAAAAAGTTAAACCTCTAGGAAAAGCCAACATCCCGGCTTATTGTGACTGAAGGCGTGTTTTGCAGTAAGCAGGGAATCATTAAAAGTATATGTTTTGAACACTAAAGGAGAGGATTTTATTAAACTTACTTCGTAAAATAAATAAATATTTGTAAAATTTTCTTTGAAAATAAGTAAAAAAAAATTGACTAAGATTGCACAATGCCACAAATACAAATATTTGACACGTATTTGCTGCCATCTATTTAAAAATAAACTATCTCCGAATTAAGTTAAAATGTGTTTGTACTGGCATCTGTTGTTTAAAATGAGATCTAAAAAAAATCCGTATTGAAAATAAGTAAAAAAGTTGACTAAGATTGCACAATGCCACAAATATACGTATTTGCTACCATCTATTTTAAAATGACTTATCTTCGAATTAAGTTAAATTTTGTTTGGTACTGTCATCTGTTGTGTAAAATGAGACCTAAAAAACTCCGTATTGAAAATAAGTAAAAATAATTGACTAAGATTGCACAATGCCACAAATACACGCATTTGACACGTATTTACACAAACACAATATTTTCTGCCATCTATTTAAAATTAAATTATCTCCGAACTAAATTAAAATCTGTCTGGTACTGTCATCTGTTGTGTAAAATGTGATCTAAAAAAGAACCGTTAATAAGAACAGAAATGCTTTTATCTTTTTGGCACATAACGTTTGAACATTATTGCCCGCAAATATCACGGCCAAGAGAAATAGAGGGAGAAAGCTTAGCCCGTGATTTTAACGGGAGCGAGGCTTGAAGGGTTAATGAATGACTATTTAACTAATAATTAAAAATATCTACTCAAAAATAACAACATGATATTCATTTCTAAAAAAGGAGAAATTCTAATGTTTTTTTTTTCCTTAGTTTTTATTGATGGGGTTATAGTTACGTTTTCTTTGTCTGTTTGAGCAACTTTCATCTCAAAATATTACAACGACGTCTCTGTCATCGTTGTTCACAATGCAATAAGACTACACATTATTCATAATGCTTGGCGTCTTTTATTGACGTAAATTACGACATTGCTGCCTTTTAACTCTTTCTCTTTCATTAAAACTAAAAATAATTTTTGTAACTAATAATTTAATATAAATATTTCGAAAAATATGTGTTATGAAAACAGAACATTTTTGAGTGCTTCGCTAAGAAATATTTGGAAACATTACACACGCGCATTTGTTTCTTGAACAACAATTCGAATGCAAAGCACATAATTTTACGATTATGCAACATTTATAAATCATGCATAAAATATTAAAATTACAACCGTAAAACGCCACAGCAATCAAATGCCTATAGGATTTTTGTGTGTATTTGGACCTCATCCAAACACGTCTTCTCTAAGAAAGAAAGATGGCGGAAAAAGGGAAATTGTCATTGTGATTAATGAACTGTTTCTCGTAAAACAAAGGTTTGGATTGAAACGTAATTTTTACCAGGTTCTTCCGCATTTTGGTCCCAGTTTTACTGATACTTTATTCCCCATCATCCTAATTAGTTTAGAACAAAACAGCTGGATGAATGGATGGAAACAGTGTGAAAATGTTATCAGGAAGAGTAAAACACACAAGTAGAAAAAAAGTAACTTTACTTTTATAAACATTGAATTATACATGACACATATGCTTACCACTAGGGAATCCAAGCCCGATCCCGGACAAATATTTGCAGGAATAGTTCCGTTGAATAAGGACCGTAATGTCGTGGGATCAAAATTGAGAAGCAAATTACTTTTATATTGCAGTTGAAGAAGGGAGGAACTATTGTACCACATGAAAGGATCCGTTTCATAAATACCTTTCTATGTCTGTTATTATAGATTTTACCTTTTAATACATTTTTTAGAGTTGTTATCGTAAGTATTACTCAACTTTTAAACTTTCGTTACAAGATGCTCTTTTTCATTTGTTCATTCCGTCATTTTTGTTCTCTTAAAATATGTAATTGCACAGTTCTAGTTTTAAAATTCATTTGGTTCTGTATCAATATTTAGCTCCGCTATTAATATGAATTCATTTTTTCTTCTAACGCCAGTTAGCTTTTATACGCTCTGGCCATAAGACGGGATTTACTGGTCATTTTATTATGCCGGATCCCAATAGGTGGACTAGTGTTGCCTCCTATGAAGGAGCAGACGAAATGATACCTAGTCCTAACTAGTCTCAAAAGTTTCGGAGGAAACCACGGAAAACTCGAAACGGTTAGTTCGATGGACGCGACTTGGTTCCCAACCACGCACGTTCCATCACTCAGTTCAGTGCGCTGTGCAACTGGTGGGGCGTGTGCTATTCGTATGAGGAGAATAGTACACAATAATAATTATTTTTATCCTTTTATGAGTTGGTTTACTTAGATTTGAAATATATTAGCTGTTATTTTCACTTCTACAAAGTCCGAATGGAATTATTTATTTTCCGTGGTTTGGAGATATACTGATTCTAATGAATAGAAATTCAGGTATATTTTATTTTACATAGATATAGTTTCGAAATATAACGTAATGAGCGTTTATGTGAACCGTATACATTATTAAAAAAATGTACGGTTGAGGTGTCGAATAAAATGCAGCTAAGGTGGCGTAGTGGTTAAAGAACTGTTCTGTCACGCCTTGGGTCCCGGTTTGGGTACGGGTGTTAACTTGTCCCTCCATGGAGGGGGGCAACGCTGGCCGCCCATTGGGTGCTCCCATAATAAAATTGCCAGTAATTCGGGCTTTAGTAGCGGCGAATGCTTCATGAGCTAATGTCCGCCCTTTGAAAGAAAAGAAAAAGGTTTTGCGTATTTTTTTTTTAAATAATATCAGTAATTTTGAAGTTTAAAATTTCTTTTCAGTACCCAAACAGAGCAGGAGAGGTTTTTTTTTTTACAATGCAGTGTAGCTGATCAAATGCAAAAAATAATGTGCATGTCTATTTTTAATTTTTTTTTAATACGTTCAAATCAAATTTGAATTAAAAATATGCAGTCACCATCGAATTCTCAAAATACGTCCACATTTAGCAAGTAGATGACCCCACAAGACAAACTTCGCTATAAAAAGTAATGGAGGACAACAAATGATAGATGTATCAAATATTTTTTTCACGCCTTCACCTCATTTATAAATCATAATAATACGCCACAATGAGCAAACGCCAGCAGAACTTTAGTGAACATGTGGACTACATCCAAGAGCATCTTTTCGTTAAAATTTTTTTTTAAAAATGACCGAAAAGGAGGGACTCGTCTAATGATTAATGAATTGTCCTGCAAAGCAAAAACCAGGGGTGAATCATTATTTTCCGAGGACTTTCTTTTCAATTTCGTTTCCGACTTTCCTGACACTTTAGTTTTCATCGGCGTAATTCAGTTTGAAACGAAACACTAGAATAAATGAATGGAATCGGCGTAATTGTTTTTCTGGAAGGATGAGTCACTGATGAAAATAAAAATTATACGTAGACCAGACACATTACTATGAGCGAAATGATAGAAGAGTTATGATTCCAGTTTGCATGCCTGCCTGCGTTTAAACAAAGTAAAGACAAGGATCATTCGATACAAAAACCACTATTTTAAGGATCTATAACTAGAATGGAACCCACCCCCCCTGAAGTTCTATGCATTTGTGCCACATAGCTAGTTCTCCTAGGTAGATGTTCTTTATTAGAAATGTATTATTATTATTATTATTATTATTATTATTGATTTTTTTTGGGGGGGATGACAATTCTTACTACGGTGCTGGTATTTATTGAGAATATAAATGCCAAACGTGTTTACGGTTCAATATGGAAATTTTATTTTTGAAGCCAAAACTGATGATAAATCACCAAAAGTTTCAAACCTTGCGGCTTTTTGCATACTACTACGACTGTCGCTACTGACAGCCCTTTAGAGAATGGTTTAACAGTAGAACGGCGGTGTTTCAGATATACCTAAAACCGCGGGCTGGGTCAGATTGACCCAACTTGTAGAATTCATGTTGCAATGCAACAATAATGTTATATTTCAACGGTAATGACATTAGTTCAGTCTTAACATTCGTAGTAAGTATAATATTACATTAAAAGTACAAAAATATTGGTGCTATAATTCTTATTAGAACCGCGTCGCTTGAGATAGGTATACCTAAAACCGCGGTATGGGTCAAATGGACCCGACTTGTAAAATTCATGTTGCAATGAAAATAACATAATGGTACGCTATTATACCATTTATTATGTCATTACCGTTCATTTTATGAATGGTAATGACATTTATTTAACTTGAACTTCGGATTCCAGACTCGTGGGAAGTTTTAGGTCGAAATGACCCATTCCGCGATATCAGGTATACATATTTAAAACAAAAAACAGATAAAATTTACGAGCTTAAATCTTTTACAGATACTTAATAACATACAGTTTGGAAAAGTCACGATTTTTTTCAAAATTTCAGTTCGTAACTTTTTGAAAAAAAAACAGAATCCAATCAGGTTTTGGGTCAAAATGACCCATCCCGCTGTTCTAGTGTTAAAATATGACTATTTCCCGATTTTCTGAATGATAATATACCATCAGAACGGGGCCAAATTAATAACGGGCCACCCCATACCTATTCCCTTTCCAATAAAATAATCATAGCAATCTGCTTGCGTTGTGAAAAATTATGGCTGTCATGCTGGCTGTACATACATGGATGTATTTATGCGTTAAACATAGCACCTCCTCCGTTTCTGAAGTCTGTAATAAACCTAAAATGAAGCGCTTTCTTTTTAAGCTACGCTACGTTTTAACTTAGGACTGCATATTAATAATGCACACACCATATACGACATAGAATGAACTGTTTTCTAATGTTTGAAAACAGCTATACATTTAGATAAACATTAAACATGCACATTTGCTTTCAAAGTAAAAATCCATCTGGGTAGTGCATATTCTTACGATTCCATAACATTTATAAATCATTCGTCTGTCTTTAAAAACTGCATTCAAAATGCGCCACAACAGGCAAATGCTTACAAGAATTTCGTGTGCATTTGGACCTCATCCAAAGGGATATTTTCTAGAAACAAAAAAAAAGGGGGGCGCCAAAAGAGAGATTCATTCTATGATTTATGAATTGCTTGGGGGGGTAAAACAAAACATGAAGCAAATCGTTATTTTTGCCAGGTTCTTTCCAGTTTTGTTTACTGTTTTCCTTAATACTTCAGCCTCAAATGTTTCTACATATTTTTAGAATGAATCTCCTAAGTGAGTGAACAGAGTCGCTGTGTTTACACTTTATTAAAGAGAGTGATAGAATTGTAGCAGTTTTTAAAGACATTGCAGCATAAATTAAATATGGAACACCAGCTCCCACCTCCTCTTAAAGGAGCAAATTTTGCTTCCAAAAGTCATTATTAGACAACGAAGTTTCGTGTTGTATAATGAAAGCACAAGAGTTTTGCATTGAACTTCTTTCGTCGTAGTCCATCCATAGCGTTGTTTAACAGTACAAAAAAAGGACGTCCTATAGATTGTTCTGATTGTTCTAATCTCACTGATTGTTCTTTTTTTTGACGAAATGAAACATTTCAACTATTCGATAATGCCATTTGGCTTCTCGTTTAGATCTACACATAGGTGCACAAAATTGATATTAACAGATTGATAATGCAGGTGCAGAAATGCATATGCAACTATATGCAGAGGCACAAATTTGAAAAGTGCCCTGGGCACAAAAATGTTAGTCAGGCCATGCACGTGGAGACTATTTATTTTTTGTCAACTTTTTCATGGGCATAATCGATAATCATTAAGTTTGCTAAGGTCCACGTATTCTTATCCTTGAAACTGCCATAATGGTATAATTAAAGTTCCAAAATGTTTCATCTCACCAATGGGCTGCAAATAACTATGCTATATGGTTGCATTTTAATATTTTATAAACGATTTTTCAGTGCATTTCATCGATAAAATCTGCTCTTATTTCCGTGTTACAAAATGTACTAGAAGAGGCTGCCACAATGGATAATGGCGGGAACATCGTTGGGTATTCTGATTGGCAGTCAATTTTTACTTTCCGAACACGTACCATGTAAGGAAAGTATTGTAATCATGAAAAAATTCGAATTCGAGATTTTGGTGTATTGACACGTTCAGAGGGCTTCTGAATTCATTTATGCTATTTTGACGAGATGTATGTATGTATGTGTGTGTGTGTGTATGTGTGTTTGTGTGTATGTGAGTGAACACGATAGCTCCTGAACGGGGCATGCGATTGAGCTCAAATTGGGTATATATGTTATACACCACCGTCGCAAGACCGGTATAGATTTGGGTGTGTATAGGACTTATAGTTTTTCCACAGGGCTACGACAAGATTTCTTTTACATTATGGCCTATGGGAGAAAATTCTTGAAAGTGCGCTAGCGTTTAAACGGTACATTCGATTGAGCTCAAATTGGGTGTACATGTTATAAACAACCATCATACGACCGGTATCGATTTTGATGTGTATAGGACTTATAGTTTTTCTACAGGGCTACGCCAAAAATTCCTTTTACATTATAGCCTATGGGGAGAAATTCTTGAAAGTGCGCTAGCGTTTAACAGCGAATTTGATGAGCTTCAATTTGGTATATATGTTTGAATTATTCATCGATTAAAATTTATTTAAATGCTTGGTAATGATCTTAATCGTAAGTGTTCGGAAAGTCGAGTGGAGTCACTCCAGATTTTTTTAGAAGGTAGTCCAGCAAATAAGATTTCGAGTACAAAGTTTTCACACATGGGGTTTCCACCTAACTTCAAAACAAATCATCAGGAGACAATGGCTCACGTGATTTTTGCAGTGCAGAGCATTCCCGCGTAAAGAAGGCTTTAAGTGAACTACTCTGTTTCAGAATAAATAAGTTTTAAATTTCGCCACCAGAGGCGACAAGTTACGTATTTAAGCAGGCGACTGAAGAAAACACATTATAAATGAATCTCCAAGAACTTTTTTCAGATTTTAGGAGAACTTTAGTGAGACGTCGAAAAATTTTCTTCATTACAACACGCTTACATTTTAATATGCCATCTAGAAGTGACACTTTGCAATTTTGTTTTATTGAAAATAATTCACATTTTTATTAAATACTAGCTGCGTTCCCGTTCTTCGCACGGTAGGAAACGAATATTTTCCTAAAATATAATCGTACCTGTGCGAAAACAAAAACAAAAAAGTTCAAGTAGTCCCTTTGTTGAAACTACCGCAGGTTATATTAACGCAACGCAGATAATAAATTAGTTGTAAGTCGATCGCGCGCGTTGAAAAAGTTGAGTTGTACACTTTTAATTTCATGAAATATTTATTAACGTGACATACCGTGCTTTAACCCATGTTAAGCTAACAAATCTACTATTACTACCTATTACTTATACTATCTATTACTTATATTAATATTATCAATCTTCGTTTCTTCCTCTTTAAAGCTCAATCTAAAGAAACAGATTAGATATTTTAAACCAATGGTGCCTTTCTACTCTTTAATGATTCTTTCGAACTTATGAATTGCCCTTAAAACAGCTCTCCATATATTTTTAAGCATAATTCTTGTCAGACTGACGTATTTACCACCGCAAAAAATTTCATCTCGACATGGTGGAAAATATCCAACCTGACCCAATTTAAATATTTACCACCATGGTTGTCTTGTGTAAAACATCAAACTGTATAACCTCGAGGAACTATTTAGAATCGCTCAAATTGCGAATAGTTAAATTGTGTCGCAGAGTTGTGTCGCAGACTTTCACCCAGCTTTTAATTTATGACCGCACGTTCTGACCCCGAGTAGTTGAGTCAGGTTATTTCTCGCAGTAGCTTTCAAACGGAGTAATATTTAACCATACAACGTTGAAAAATTTTGACTTGCAACAGAACTTATTAAAGCTATCTTGAGATATATTGGGTGTATTCCTAGCTAATCGGAATTTTAAATATTTTCTGGTGCTATTTTGCTAATGATGTAACATTTGTGCAAGAGCTTGCTAAGTTGCTGGAATTCAACAGAAAAAGTATATCTAATATATATATATATATATATATATATATATATACACAGCCAAAAGTCGTCCAAACTTGGCGTCATTTTGCACGATTTTTGGGAATACATACGGCGACCGTCGTCAAACCGATAGCGAATACTATGTGTTATGTTACTTAGTATTTCCACCTTTAGACGACATTGGAATTTCCCACGATTTTAAAAAACTCAAGTTTCCTTTCCTTATTACTGTGTCTGAAAAATCATAGTATTCAAAAATCGCCAAGGGTAGCTCCCGCATTAAGCAAAATATTAGGTTGTAACGAAAGTTTCCTGCCATCGCAAACATCGTCAGCACACAGTTCTCGTTGGCGTATTGGCTCCTATTTTGTCAAACGATTTTTGGCATTTGAAAGAAAGAGGCTTACTTTATAACACTGTGTTGTGAAATCTGTAAAAAATATAGTGATCATTCAGTATAAGGTGTCCCAAATGGAACTATCACTCTAGAGGATTAGAACCATCCTTTACTTCCATTTGTGTTGCAAAAAGTCAGCTACATAATATCAACAAATTATGAGTACAGCTTTAAGTACTATTGTTGTATCATGTGACACGGTGCAGGTTGGGTACCGAAAGTTCAAAATCAGTTATCTAAGGAGTTAGAAGTTAGTTTTTCAGGCAGATATGGCGGAAAACTTTCGTTACAACCTGATACTTTGGGTTTTTATAATAGTAATTTTTGCGTCAAAGTCTTTTAATGTAATGTTTTACGTCAAAGCCTGTTAACTAAGGCTGGGATACAAACTCTATTTACCGTAATAGAAACCAGTTTATTGACCGATTCTAGTTCTATTATTGGTTTAAAAACTGGAATCGTCAACAAAACTGATTAATAATCACGACCAACATAGGAGTGCATCTCAGCCCTAATTATATTTCTAACTCATTATTAAATTCATGACGTCAAAACGACATCATTCTTAGTTCGATTAGTTCTAGCATTAATTGGTGAATGAAGAAAAAAAACACGTTGTTTTATTTTTCTACGACATCTGATAAGGTGAAGTTATTATTCGCTCGTGGTGTAATTTTTGTAATCTAAATAGGGTTTCCAATGCATTTTTACACTCGTGTCATCAAAATGAAGTCAATCTCGCTTGAATTATTGAAGGTAATAAATAAATAAATCTGTCAACTTTTCTCACTAATGTGCTCAAATCGGACATTTGAGTAGCTTTCTACCCTGAAAATTGCAAAAACAAAATCTTTAAAAAATAGGGAACAGGTGGATTTCCAGAACTTTAAAGTTGACTTCGGACTATTCTATGTCGTTTTACATACCTGTGCAAAATTTCAAGCTGATCGGTCAGATGGGGTGGGAGGAGTTCCGGACAAATAAACAAACAAACTTTCCCATTTATATAATAGATTCAAAAAGTTTCTCAGTTTTCTGGTGACTGGTTTCGTCAGTAGATAGCTTAAAAATATTTTATTTTAATTATGGACCCTCTGCGTACGTATTTTAGTTAACACGGTAGAGAGATATATGTAAGTATTAAAAAACACAGTGATCAGAATTTCACGTATCAGACGTTTAATACATTAAGAGTGCTCGTCAGTCATCAAGGAACACTTTCTTCCTTACAATAGTATTCGCTCTCTCAACAGTTATAAGGATAAACAAAAAATTCCCTATTCATTTATTTTGTAACCACTGTTGTAGTTAAGAGTAAAACACTTTCACGTAATAGGATTAAAGAATAAAAAAAAGAGTAAAATGCACTCCGAATCGTTTTCAAATGCAATAAACTTTAGAAAACCATTTGAAAAGATTTCAGAATAAATGCAAATAACCCTCTGAAAACTAAGCAAAAAATAAAACAAAATAAAAAGGTAGAACTTCAAATAATAAAACAGCCCGAGAGAGCCGAAAAAGAACAATTTATTAAGAAAATATCGGTAAAAATCCTTATATTGATTTACATATTACCCGGCGGGAAGAACTTGCATATAAAATTTCCTTGTGCACCATTTTGCGAAACTTAAAATCAAAATGGCAAATAGAATATTTCTTTTATATTTTCCACCCTCTCTTTTAAACGAATCTCTGTGGAAGAACAGTGAATAGTGTATTTTATTTGGAATGCTGCCGAAGATTTATGCTTATAAAAAAGGCTATGGCGTTATAAAAGTAACTGAAATCGTTGGACTGTGAGCACAAAGAAGATACACTACTGGCTATTAAACTTGCTACACCAAGAAGGCGATATGCTACAGACGCGAAATTTAAACGACAGGAAGAAGATACTGTGATATGCTAATAATTAGCTTTTCGGCGCATTCAGATAAAGGAGCACCGGTAGCGACACCTACAATGTGTTTAAATGAGGAAATTTGCACAGCCGATTTCTCATTCGTTAGTTGAATTTGGACGTTGTTGTCTGGTGAAAAGTTGTTGTGATGCCTCGTGTAAGAAGGAGAAATACGTGCCAGCACGTTTCTGACTTTGATAAAAGCCGAATTGTACCCTACTGTAATTGGGGTTTATCGTATCGCAGTAGTGCTGCTCGCTTCGGTCGAGATCTAATGACTGTTAGCAGAATATGGAATCGATGGGTTCAGGACGGTAATATGGAACGCCGTGCCGGATCTCAACGGTCCGCTTTCACTAGCAGCCGAGAAGACAGGCATGATACCTGCATGGCCTTAATGGATCGGGCAGCCAGGTCACGAGCCTTGAGTTCAAGAAATAGGGTCGTTTGCAAGACAACAAGTGTCTGGACGAACAGTTCGACCACGTTTGCACGGGTTTGGACTCTCTAGGCTGCGACTACCCTTGACGCTGCATCACAGACAGGAGAGCCCTCAATGGTGTTATCAACGACGAGCCTGGGAGCACGAATGGCGATATGTCATTTTTTCAGGTGATTCCAGGTTCTGTTTACAGCATCATGACGGTCGCATCCGTGTTTGGCAGCATCGTAGTGAACGCACATTGGCAGCGTGCATTCATCATCGTCATACTGGCCTATCACCTGGCGTGGGGTATGGGGTGCTATTGGATACACGTTTCGGTCACCTCTTGTTCACATAATGACGGCACTTTGATCAGTGGACGTTACATTTGTGATGTGTTACGACCCGTGGCTTTACCCTTTATTCGAGTCCTACGAAACCCTAACGGTTCAGCAGGATACTGCACGGTATTGAACGGACCTTCCTTGATACGGTAAATGTTAGGCTGCTGGTCTGGCCAGCACGTTCTCCAGATCCCTCACCAATAGTAAACGTCTGGTCAATGGTTGCCGAGCGACTGGATCGTCTTTGATGAAGTGTGGCATCGTGTTGAAGCTGCATGGGCATCTGTACCATGTGCATGCCATCCAATCTCTGTTGACTCAATGCCCAGGCGTATAGGGGTATCACACTAAGATCCGTCCGACCAACATTTCCTGCAGATCAACTCTCTGGCGGATTTTCTCCCGTCGTTGCCTTGACGACGACGACGATCTCCAACTTTTACCTTTCGAAACGAAAAAATCCGAGTCGGCCGAAATTGCGGTCAATCAAAGTACTTCTTCCTCCTACGTCATAAGCAATGGCGAGTATGGCGATCCCAGTTGCTTCCGGCGTTCTAGACATTTCCTCTGCCATATTCTTTTAGATGGCTTTCTTCTTGCAGAAACAGCTGCTCCTATTATGGCTATAGCTAAAATACTTTTTTCTTCATCAGTAATGATTATTTTGTTAAATGTAATATAATCTCAACTTTCACCCAACGATAGGGTTAACTTGACGCGAAATGCTGAGTCACGGTTAGTAAAATAATAACCTTCATGCCAAATCAGCGATGCGATGACTATTTGGCGTCGGAGACAGTTTGTTTACTTTTGCAATCCTTAAAGATAACCACGCCTTCAAGTCCGTCGGGAAAGTTAGTCCAGCTCGGAGTTGCTCGGATTTTCCCTTTAGTGAGATACCGGCATAAGTGCTGTTATTACTGACAGAGGTGGTTTTTCTGGGTACTGATTTCTCAGGATCTATGCACCCAAATTTCTGGAAAATTTAATCCCTTGTTGTTTCCAGTATAATATAATTGTACAATAAATATCATTATGTTATCTACATTTTTTTTGGTGTAGCAATTATAAGTGAGGCTAAGATAACTGGGGGGATAAATGGCTAAGATAACTGGGTAGAATATATCACATACTAATAATGTAAGAGCTACTAACAAATGTTAACATTTAGTATTCATTGTCATTTT
Organism: Cheiracanthium punctorium; assembly: GCA_038373885.1. NCBI lineage: Eukaryota > Metazoa > Arthropoda > Arachnida > Araneae > Cheiracanthiidae > Cheiracanthium > Cheiracanthium punctorium. The sequence goes on from JAWZYV010014318.1 coordinate 943,156, forward strand.
GCCATTTGCAGCATTTTGAAATAAGCTCGAACAGGGAAGGAGTAAGGAGAACATTAACAGAGTAAGGTGCCTCTTCATTTTGAGAGTCCAGGTGGCTTCCTCTTCTTCAGGAGAGACATATTAATCAGTTCACGTGAATCCAGCCTAGTAAAAATAAATCACGAGGCATGAATGTTAATGGAAAAAAGCTTCATAATACGCGTAAGATAAACATAAAATTTGTGAGTATATTTTAAAGCTCTTTTTTTTTGTCAGAAGAAAAATATTCACTAACACAACAAAGTGTAAGAAAGTAAGTACAATAATATTAAATTGAACTTGAGGTTCTACTTGGATGGAAGAAAAACAATGTGTAGTTGAATAGAAAGTTATTTAAATCAATGAACATGCGTTACTTGATTTCTATTTTTAATAGAATACGGAAAACGCAAATTCTACTAAACATATACCAATAAATGTTTAATTAAAGAGTCTCATAAATCAAATAAAAATCATTAAAATCCCGTTCATTTATTGCTAGTCTCTATTTTCATCTTACTGAATATTACAATATTATGCAAGCATAAAGCTTTTGCTGTGGCCCAATAATACCAAAACGTTGGGACACAGTAGAACAAGGTGCTCAAAAACCCATGCTAGAAAGCAACTACGGGTACAGAAAAGAGGTTGTCGTAACTTAGCTTATGATATTTTGGGAGAATACATGCTGAAAGCGAAATGATGCCGAATTAATTAATTTTAATCACGGTCTTTAGAATCTACATCTAATCGTACTGAATATCTAAGTTAGGTACACTATTTAAAAATGAAGATAAAGATATTACGAGCACTGTTTCGTTTATATGTGTAATCAATAATATATATATATATTTCCTTTGAAATACATGATCATTTCTGAAATGATTTTTAAAGGATGATTAACCATAAATCCTTCAGTGGCAAAACTCTTGTGCGCTAATGTGGAGAAAAACTTAGTTTTACTATTTTTAATAGAGTACCAGCATATTAAAATCTCAGCAATCAAAGCACCCCTAACGGCAATTAGATAACGGACAGACAGACGGACTGACAAACCAAAATCTTGATCACTTTAAAAATTTATATTAAAAAAAAAGGACAAAAATCCCTTATTTTTAAAAGTTAAAATTATCAAGAACTTTGAAAAATAACATATATAAATAAAATAACGCACATATTTATAATTATGTGTGTCATTTTACAAAATTCTTAATAATTATAACTTTTAAACTTACAAAACGTGTAGCAGAAAGTGTTAAATATTACTTGAAATAAAATAAATCACCAAAAACTATTCAGCGTTTTCAGGGAAAGATTAATGATTTGTTCCAGGAACGAAAATACGAGAATAAACTCACCCTTCAATGCTTTTAGAAGTAACGTACATATTGAAAGTTTTGTAAATAGTTGAAACATTTTCTTCAGTAAAAATATTGATCTGAAATCGAGTTTTCATTATTACTCATTTAAATAGACGAAGAAAAAATAAATCACTTTCTATTGCAGCTATATCGATTTTATAAGAAAATTACATTAATATAAATACGTTAAATGGATTCAGATTTTGCCTTTTGAAAATGTTTACTGTTACTTTATTTTACTTTAAGATGAAGAGAATCGGATGTAATAGCAATATTATCCATGAAAAAAAATTAGGAAAAAGAAATAAACGACTCACTTTTCAGGCGGGTTGTTCAATTAAAATAATTTCTACCTCTTAATTACAGCAAATCTTTCATCACCGTCTATTTTGAGTAAGCAATGCAAACATAAAAAAATGTCAAAACATCATAATTATGACTTTTAATCTAATTTCATATTATTGGGATCCAATATATTCACGCATGAATGGAAGTAAAAAAAAGTGTTTAGATTAAGTAGGTATTGATGTCCAATACACTTTTAGAAAAAGTAAGCGTTTTATCCGTTTCACATTACCTTCCCTCTTCGAATGAGAATTTGTAGATTTTAGTAACAAAATGATTTTGTAGAAAAAATGTTTATTAATAATGAATAAATAAATAAATAAATCGCTCGAGGATTCAGTTATCGTATGAGTTTGATTATGCAATAGCACAAGATTACTTGAAAAGCTTTTCTTCCGGCAAGCATTTTCTAAACACATCATAAAAAATGTTACTACGAATAAATAGGGGAAAATCTGCGTATAAGAAGCATTGTAAACGAAACCCTTTCTAATGGAACATACGAAAAACGTTCTTGAAGAAATTTTTGTTTGTTTGTTTGTTTTGTTCTAAGCGTGGGCCCATCCGGTATTCGCCATTACAGATTCCTGAAATGGTGACCATTTTAATATGTGGGTAATGACAGACGGCCAAAATTATCCTATATGAGGGACGGAAAAGTAAACACAGAGCCCAAGTCAATAATCGACACCGGACTCATATGGCATGATAGAATGGTTCATCAGCCACTACAGCACTTAGGCACCACTGAGTACTGAAGAAAGAAAAGTTTGGTTTGCACTAAAATACGTAAATGAATTTCGGATTATTTTAGTGGAAAAAGAAAATTAGTTTTCAATGTTGGTTACAGATGGCACTGTCGTGGAAAGCCACTTTCTTTGAAAGGTAATACAGGGTGACAATTATTTAGCTGGATGAACTTTTTTAAAAATAACTTGATAACTAAATCTTGACTTCTTCTATAAGAGTATAGCAATGAAAAGTTTGATTTAAAGATAATTTTGTTTAAAAAAAAAGAAGAAAAACCTTTACTTTTTCAACCAGTTATGCGGAATTTTGATACTCGTCTGCCCTCATTATAACCATTCATGGCAACCAATCGGACACATCATAATCTTATGTGCCGAGCCTCTCTGCATGACTTTTAAAAAATCTTGGCTAATGGAAGAAATAATCAATAAATTTATGATATCAACAACATGAAAAAGTGATTTTTTTAAACTTAAAAAGCTTATAAAAAGCGAACTTTCAACTCCGCATGTTAAAGTATTTTGTTGAATTGAGATTTAACCCATGTATGCCTAGCGTCCCTTTTTTGGGACGGCATTATCGCCATCATTCGAAAACTTTATTTATTTTTCCGAGCCTTTATTCGCGAGTATTGAACCTCAATTCCACAAAATATTTTAATATGGCAAGTAGGATGTTGACATTTCAATTTTTATACATAACGATTTTAAATGAAATCATCCCTTGTTCAAAAAGTTGACATCAGAAATTTATCAATTACTTCTGGTGTTAGCAAAAATCGAAGAAAGTCGCAAAAATATCCAGGCACGAATGGGTTAATACTAGTGAATTAAGGCTAAGAAAATGAAATACTGCTTACAAATTTGAGCGACTGACATCGGAAATGCTAAAATTTAAGGAGTGAAGTGCATAATATAGACATTCGTCCATTTAAAATAAAGCGAATTAATACACCATAAATTTAAGTTTATGACAGATTTTTCTCCGTCGAAAATTGTGCATACTTAGGGGAAAGTCATCCGAAACCAGGTATAGAAAACGATTATTATTCACGATTTTATCGCTTAACCTGCTTTGATCAACGTTTTTTTTTATTTATTTGTCAATTATATTGTAAGGATAGCAATTTATTGATTGTCAGTAATTAAAATAAGTACTATGATACCTTACTTGTTTTAACTCTTTCGCTTCCTCTGTTGAAATAAAAAAACGACGTCAGACATTCAGTTTCTGTGTCCATCATTGCTTCCTGACATGTGTTTTTGAATACCCTGTAGTGGCGCATTGCACAAGGAATATGTCGCCGTGCTTTTGTGACGAAGGAAGCCCACAATTTCACTGTACTTTAAACTGTAGGAAGTGTTTCAAAATCGATGCATTCGATATAATTTTAGTTTCTTGTTTAACCCATTTATGCCTAGCGTCCCTTTTTTGGGACGGTATTTTCGCTATCAGTCGAAAACGTTATTTATTTTTCCTAACCTTTATTCACGAGTATTGATCCTCAATTCCACAAAATATCTGTACATGACCCAATAGGATGCTGCCATTTCAATTTTTATACGTAATGATTTTAAAAGAAATCATCCCTTTTCAAGAAGTTGACATCAGAAATTTATCTGTTATTTGCTGGATTAGCAAAAATCGGGAAAAGTCGCAAAAATATCTGTGCACAAATGGGTTAAACGCAAAGAAAGTATAGCACATTTGGATACTGAAAAATATGTTTGAGAAACTTGATTTTAATCGGCTCCATTTCTTTAAGAGCAAAAGAAAAAAAAAATCAACCAAATATAAATTATTAGAAAAGAAAGTCAAAACTACCATGAACGGCGAATTGTCTTGTAAACGTACTACTCAACTAATGCTAATTACTAATGATTACGGTATAGTTTTACCATCGTAGTCGACGCTCGAGAGAGCTAAGTAAAAATGTCGCGAGATCATAATTATGATTTTTATTACTGTGCCCAGGTTATTGGGTTCCAATATGTTCAATCATGCATGGGAGTTAAAAAGTGTTTCCATTAAATAGATATCGATGTCCAATACTCCTTTGGAGGTAGAAGTAGGCTTGTTATTAGTTTCATGTTACGTCTTTACTGTTTAGATGGGAGTCTCGCAAGTTTCGACTAAAATGCAAATTTATGAGAAAAAAAAAACAATTTTGTTTTCAATTTCGAAAATCCTTTCACTTTTTAGAGTATACTGTGATACAAAAATTATGTAATTACATAATTTCGCAAGTTTTTTTTTTTAACCCATTTATGCCTAGTGTCCCTTTTTTGGGACGGCATTTTCGCTATTAGTCGGAAACGTTATTTATATTTCCTAGCCTTTATTCCTGAGTATTGAGCCTCAACTCTACAAAATATTTTAACATGACTAAGTAGGATGTTGATATTTCGATTTTTATGCATAGTGATTTTAAAAGAAATCATTCCTTGTTCAAGAAGTTGACATCAGAAATTTATCTATTATTTCTGTTATCAGTAAAAATCGAAGAAAGTCGCAAAAATATCCAGGCACAAATGGGTTAATTTCAGCACCACTGGTATAATTTCCATGACGTTACAAAACTGTGAATAAACTTATACATTAAATTATTGTAGAATGGAACTGAACTACATCCTTTTATAGAATACAGAACATTTTAAATCTGAGAAAAGTTTGTGTAATTATTTCACATGTGTATGCTTCCAAAAAGAAGTTCTTTTTTTTCTTTCACATTAAAACAATTTTAAACATACTTTCTAGTATCTTATCTTGATGTGCACGTGTGCGTACTATATTTCTCCTTGGAAAATCCTTAATGTTATTGTTTTAAATTTAATTAAGAAAACGCTAATCAGTTACAGGGAATAAACATGTATCTAGTTTTCTTTTCTATTCAAACTTGAAAGTGCTTCTAGAATTAAGTATTTAAGAGCATTCACGTATAAAATCGGCACACCAAGCATGGAAATAGTATGTATAGAATAATTACAATAGTCTATACAATAGTAGAATATATTATATATCCAGACTTACAAACTTGCAGTGGATGTACGGGGTGCATAATAACTACCTTTACTCTCTGTTGGGAACGGGGGAACTTGAAGCCTTCTTATTGGCTGCTTTCTCAGAGCATCTTAAAATTTCAATATATGTGGTGGTGCCATCTATATTTTTATTGTTAAACTCATGACTGCCTCGCCTTAATTAAATTAACAGCATAAAAAACATCAGAAGGATTTGTTTTGGTGTATATTTAATTTAAAAAAAAAATTCCTCCCATTTAACAGCATTCCTTTAAACATATATTTTTCTTTAGTTAATTTGTTCTCTCTCTTAATCAGATACTCAAATGTTATGAATATTAAATACTACTAATTTTAAATGACAAAAATTGAACCCTGTTTTTCAAAGGAAATAAAGTTTAACAATGCCTACATATGTGTGACAAGAATATTCTAAGGATAGAGCATCTTTTTTTTTTTTAATTATAGCAAACAAAAGTACTAGGTATTACTATAAAATGAAATTCATTTTTCATTGTAAGAAAGATACAGTTACCTTTTAGAATGACAATATTTTTATCAAAAGAGTATTCTGAATGATAAATTCAACATACTAGGATATATAAGAGGATTTTGTTAAATTTTAAATTTGTTTGTTTGATTAAAGATTTTGTTAAGTGATAATATTTTAAAACCTGGAATATTAGAAAAGTATATTATAAATTGATACAAATGCATTTATAATATACTTTTCTTTAAAAAATATTTAGAAATTTAAATGTTTTTAGAAATTAGAAAAGTATCTTTTTAATGCTACTATATACATAGAAAAATATGCGAAACAAAAAATTTCCTTGAACTGGTAAATACACTTACCTATGTATTTAGAATACTCTAATATAAACAATAAATTTCTCATTCAGTATTTATTGATGTAGTTTTTGAGGATACACAATTCTCAGTTAATTCTCTATAAGGCATTTCTTAAAATTATTCACATATATAGAGACATATTATGGAATAAAACTTTATGAGCTTATAAACTTTCATTTATTTCTTGCTAGTTTTACATGTACGGTCACTTTTATGAATTGAATCTTTTTCACTGATGAAACAAAAAATTTTAATAGATAAAAATATTTTTCAATTCCAAGAATTATTTCATTATGTAACTTTTTCAACAAAACTATTAGTACTTAATAAAAGTTCTTAATTTTCCTCTTTCACAAAGCGTCTTTTTTTTTTTATGGTTGGTTGCGTTTCAAATGCTCCCAACTTTCTTATAATTGTTGAATATAAACCCCAGAACTTAGAAAGAGAAAGTAAATAACACAGAAATTCTTTTAATTTTATTTTCAGATTCAGACACGTTAAGATAGAAAGAATTATTTGGGGATGGTAGTATTCGAATAATTTTTCATATGTATTCTTTTCCTTTAATATCCAAAAATTGTAAATTAAATTTTTGAGGTTACAATTGAATAATAAGAAATGCAAGAAGTATGGAAAATAAGTAAAATTATATCTTTAATATATATGTATTGTACAAAAAATTACAATTTAATGCAGTTTTGCATTTGGTTGATTCCTTTTTATATTTACAGAAAGTGAATGTTTCCTTTTTTTGCTGGGAAGTTTTTTTTCTGGAAAAACAGATATTGAAACAACTGATAAACTACATAAGAATAAGCTAATAAAATTATATCGAGCGCTGGGCTAAGAACAAGGTTAAAATAAAGAAGGAGCGGTAAGGCATCATGACGTCATGCATCAATCTGAGATAGCAGCCAATCAGAAGGCTTCAAGATCCCCCGTTTCCAACAGAGAGTAAAGGTAGTTAATATGCGTACGGGGTACAGAGACTGTTCAGAATCACGGGGTTCGGAAATGTCTTCATGTACCTGTTAATAATTATTTTGGAAGAAGTTTTGAAGTGTGCGTCTAATTTCTTAACTAAGTTTAATAAACAATGCGCTTTCCTCAGACAAGTTCATAAACATAATGAAAGAAAACAAGTCTGAAATAGGAATTTTTATCAAGTGCAATCTGTAAAAGAAAGATTAGTTTTTTAAAAACCATGGTCGGAAAGTTTACTATCAGTTGAACACGTCTTCTAAAGTGATTATTAACAGTTAGATGAAGACTTTCGTCTTTATCTACCTGTTAATAATGTTCCTATCCCGTATCCTTTCCTACTACCGTTAATAATGTTCCTACCCCGCATTGCTATGCGATTCTGAACCGTCTCTAAACCCCTTACACCCCCTGCAAGTTTGTCAGTCTGGTATTGAATCAACCTGTATATATATTATCGAATCATTTTGAAAATACAACTTATTTTTGAAAATCCACCCAAGCCCCACTCCAGGATAATTCAATACACTAAACACCGACTTGTATGGTCAGTGTATAAAAACGTATAACTTTTACAAAATCATACTCGGTATAATCACCATAATTATTATGCACTTTAAGGTCCATGGAACATTCACTGCAGCAAATATCCTATATGCGCAATAACAATAATAATATACATACAGGTTTCAATAATAAACCCCCAAAACAATATATGCAACAATTCAACTATACAATAATAAATAAATCACAGATTTTATGGTTAGATCCTGCCGACTCTTGAATTATAAGAATAAGAAAATATGGAAGGCATCATAGTAGTCTTGAAATAATAGCAGCCAAGCAGTAATGGCACAGATTTTATTCCGTTATCAGCTTGCATCGAAGAAGAGGTTGAGATATATTTTCAGAATTACAAAAAATATGAACACGGGGGAACAAGAATAAGAATCATCCCTCACTTCTCGTTGCACCACCTGAAAAGTACTATATCACCTGACATCTAAGGCGGGAATTGAGCTTGCCATTGGAGACGATACTTCGCAATACGCTACGTGCAACCTAGTTAATGGCTAGTTGGCCTTAGTTGGTAAGGCTCTGAAATTTGCACCGAGAAGGAGGCGTGGGCGGGAATTCTAAATTCGCGCGGATTCTTAATGTTTATTTTTCTATATACACGGTTGCTACAGCAACCGCTAGCCGGAAATCGTGAAGTCAAACCTCTCGTAAAGAAATGAAAAAGTGGTTTAAATTTTAAAATGCCGATAAATGAAAGCTTTAGATTTTATTACTCAGAATTTATTGATTGTATCAGGTTGTAACGAAAGTTTTCCGCCAGATTTGCTTGAGTCAGCTCACGCGGTACCCAGCTATTGACCTTATATGTCAAGTTTATGCGATGCTTAGCGCAACTAATGGACATGGCACTAAAGTCTAACTCTTTTAGCTAGCTCTCGAGTGGATGAATATTTTATCTTCTTCTACAGATTGTCGTAGGCGGGCCTCATCAGCATCATTAGGCCGGCCAGAGCGCTCTGCTTCTTTAATGTCCTAGTGCACGTTTTTTAACTTTCGGTACCAAATCTTCACAGCTTCATATGATACAACAGTAGTACTTTAAGCTGTACACATGATTCGGTGTCATTCTGTAGCTGACTTTTTGCAACAGAACTGGGAGTAAATGATGGTTCAATCTGGTAGCGTGATAGTTCCATTTCAGATACCTTATACTTAATCATAACGATATTGTTTTACAGATTTCACAACACAGTGCTCTAAAACAAGTCTTTTTCTTTCAAATAACAAAAATCGTTTGGCGAAATAGTGGCAAAGACACCAACGCCAACTGCTTGTGCAGGCAATACTTGCAGTGGCGGAAAACTTTCGTTACAACCTAATAATTTCATTACATATATTATCGAATCGTTTTGAAAATACAACTGCGAAAAGTTTTGAAAAATTGCTGTATAATTCATTTTCTTTCTTTCTTTTCTTTTCTTTTTTTTTTTACATACACTGTGAATACCATAACGGCTTCCATAATTAAGTTAGATATTGGTATAGAAGCTGTAATTCCCAGAAATTTCCAAACTTTTATTACAACTATTTAGGAAAGATGTGCACTTTAAACATGATAAGCTCGTCTAAAAGTTTGTATTAAGCATGAGCACATAGAAATAATAATGTAAGTCATACTAGCGTATATTAATATGAATATTTCAAAAACCTCTTTGAATTTACAGAAATGACATGGTATTTTATATGAGTCTTGTTAAAATATTAATTTGTTTAACTGATCGTAGTTCAGTCTCTAAATGCAGTTCACTAAGACCTGGAATATTTAATGCAACCTAAGCCGGAAATACATAATGCATAATATTATGATTTCGATTCCTTTTTATGTATATTGCTCCTTATAAAATACTTGATAGAGGCGAGTGCGAATTTATATATCTTGCAAACAATTTAAAGAAGCACTTCATAAAATAATAAACTATTTGAAGTTTTGAGAAAAGTCATCATAAATAGGATCTCTAAACTTTTGCTGTGCTTAAAAATTCTACTAACAGTTTTATAAAATTAATTCTGAATTGCAAAATGCATGATTCTTCAAAGTTTATGGTACTTCAAACTTTTAGGGTCATTTTTATCACAAAAATATTTTAAATACATAAAAATTAAATAGATACACAAGACAATTTTTTTAAATTGGTTTTATAATATTTAGCTATGGCAATACAGAGCAAAATATAAAATCACATGATTAGCCACCCCACCCCCGCCCCCCGCCCCCCAAAAAAAAGGAATAACCCTAGAAATCAAACTATTATCCAAATCAGAAAACTTTAAATACTGTGAAAAAAACTTTTTTTTTTTGGGGGGGGAGGGGGGGGGGCGCTTATCTGAAATACGACAAATATGAATATCTTTTAGATATCAGATTGATTCAGATGTAGAATCAGCGTTCTATTGCTCTACTGCCGTAAGTGGTGAATTTCGTGCTCCCACGGAATACACGAGAGGCAAAGTTTCCGATAAATTGTTCTTTCGCATGCTCGGAGGAAGTGATGTCGTATTTCACACTTTGAATGGAAGATGATCCCGGAAAAAGATAGCTGCAGATTTTTATGGGATTTTCTTGATGGGATGCTCGCTCGCTGCAGCCACTTTTGTTATATGAATAGTGTACGTCTGTTTGGATTGCTGTTTCTATCATAGCATTGCGTAATCTGTCATTTGGAATGGAAATTTAAAGAGTGTGTTATTATTTGTTGGATGGATTATCACTCAATGATCTAATCACTCAGATTTAAATAATGCGTCTGTATTGATTTTTAATGATTTTGTCACACGAGAAATTTGTTAAAGAGAATATTTGTTTAAAAAACAAAAATTAAACGGTTGTTGCAGTCTTACTGCTTAACCCTTTAACGCGCAGTGTTCCCGCTCTGGGAACACCCACCTCTGACGTTTTGACTGTTGCCAGTCACGAAAAATAGATTGAATTTCTATAAAAATAGTTGCGGGTGACAGAGCTCCACGAGAATCCTTTACTTCACGATTATTTTTAACAGCACTGACATCTGCTGAAAAATGGAAGAATGCGAGAACAGCTGGATAGATTGCCCAATGCTGAAAAAAGGGCAGCCGTTGGCACAGCCAGCTGTCGTCAAAAAGGGTCTCTAGATCTGTGGGAACACCAACTCTGACGTTTTGACTGTTGCCAGTCACGAATTGATATGATTTCTATAAAAATAGTTGCGGGTGACATAGCTCCACGCGACTCCTTTACTCTTTAGCACGTCATTTCCCGTAAAAAAAGGGTCACGATTCTTTTTAACAGTACTGAAATCTGCTGAAAAATGGAAGAATGCGAGAACAGCTGGATAGATTGCCCAATGCTGAAAAAAGGGCAGCCGTTGCCATCGCTCGACTGAACGACCAGCAAGAGGGCGGACGATTGAAACATTCATCGTGTGCCACAGATCTAGAGACCCTTTTTTGGACGCAGCTGGCTGTTCCGCACAGCCAGCTGCGTAGAAAAAGGGTCTCTAGATCTGTGGCATGCGATGAATGTTTCGATAGTCCGCCCTCCTGCTGGTCGTTCAGTCGGGGCGATGGCAACGGCTGCCCTTTTTTCAGCTTTGGGGAAGGGTCAAACTCACCAGCGTGGGCATATGTTTCTTTATTTTTAAAGAAAGTTTTCTTTTTAATGTATAATCCTGAGTCCACGTTTTAACTGCTCGCCGTTATGACGTCACCATGTAACAAATATGTGACGATGCAGAGACGTTTTTGTTGGTCATTATGATGACCAAAACGGTCATCGTGTGACGTCACAAAATTTGTCACGGCAGCCTTTTATCCGCCTCCACAATCTTTCTACAACTAACAGATACTGTCACACGAAGTCAAAACTCAGTATGCATACAAGTTGCGATTGGAGTGGTATTCATGTAACACCAGCAGTTGCAATAATCGAACATTCCATCGCAAAAATTCTATCAAAATCTGCAGCTTTCTTCTTCTAGGATCATCTTCTGTTCAATGCACAACAAATGTAATAATTGTAAAAAATAAGTTTTTTTGAGAATTTCATAAAGAAAGATTATTTAATTTTTCAATAATACTACTTTCTTTCTTATTAACAAAACTCTTTCAGCCTTTTAAGAGAAAAATAAAAAATTCAGGGAGTTTAATTTTATGAAATATTTATTAACACATTATATTGGGCTTTAATGCACAGTATCGAAACAAATCTACTAATACTGCCTGTTACTTATACTAATACTATCTTTCTTCTTTTCTTTACCTTAAATTCTCAATTTAAATATTTAAATCCTCCATGGTTCATCAGAAAAGAACATATTTTATTTATTTTAATCTCGTGAAAAATATCAAACTTTGCAATCGCGCAACCTGGAGTGCGGATTGCGCTGTATAATCGCGGCAAAACTTATTTGCGCTCCGTAGAAATACAATGATGTTTGGTGTTGCCATTCAAAAGTTATGTTAATTACAGGAACTAAAGTGTCATAATATCCGAGCATATGTTTCATTTTACCGTGCTGTACGAGTCTAAGTGTTACACGAAAACGATTGTAATTTTTTCGCCGTTTTGTAAGAATTTGTGTTGTAGACCCGTGTTATAAAGGGGTCAACTGTAATCTGTTAAAAATAAAATATGAAATTAGTTATTTATTTATTACTGCGAATTGACAGTGAGATCAACGTCAGTTTTATGTAACAAGTGTGATACTTCATTAAGAGTTCAATAAGAGTAATAAGTTTTTTCTCAGAAGTTACATTACGAACGCTTTCATTTTCAAAAGCGACATAATTTTCACCGGATCAGGGTGCATTTTTGGCTTTTAAACGTAAATGATGCATCCATTGTTTCATGTAGGCTTTTAATTTAGGTAAAATTTAATAAAGTCGTGTTTAACATAACTGCGCTAAAGCATTGTCCACGCTTTGCGAAATGCAAGATAAAATTGCTGCCTCCATCATCTAATGCTATTTGTGTGGTATCTAGTACTATATATTAGTGCTATAAATTAAACCTCACAAAGAGGATTATATGCTGTAGAAATCAGGCCTTTTTCGAAAGTGAAAAGTTTCGTGGGCATACCGTAAAGTTCTTTCTTTTTTGATCGCCAGTCACACTGACGTAGTTTTTGTGTCGTGTTGCAATCGTCTCAAATTTGCACTCATGACGTCAACTTTTAGTCACGATTCAAGTATTTTTTCACGTTTTGAGATTCCGCATTACTGGGTTTAATTCGAATTATACGTGTAAGTAAAATATTTGTTTCCCACCGTGCGGAGAATGGGTACGCAGCTAGTAGTTATAAGACACCCTGTGTAAATATTTATATTATTGCGCTTGGAATAGATCAATGTTCCTGAACTGCCGTAGACCGTAAAGTATTGGAATTATTTTGAGTGTTTTGAAAGAATTATAAATGCTATACATACGTCATATTCGATGGATAGCACTGTTTTGCAATACTTAAAAACAAATTTCAGTTTTGCCTTGTTTGAATTAGACTACTTTAAAAATAGGCTTTAAACAGTGATTGCCCTTCACGCACACTAACATTGTCAGACTAATAAGAATATTGCATTTTAATTCAACTAAACGTTAAATCATCTTCATATTTGAAATTTAATGTCTCGTGTGACCTGTTGCATTGACACCAGTTGTTTCAATACTCAGTACAAAACTGCTCTATTTAAGAGGTCTTGTACCTTCTAAAAGTAATGAAAATCGATGAAGTTTCGCATGAATATAGATTCTCCTTAATTGCAAGTCTTTTTCATCACCAAATCAGATATATTTTTTAATTAATTGAAAATGTTTTAATTAATTTTAATTAATTAATTGAATTGAATTAATTTTTTAAATAATTGAAAATTTGGTGATGAAAGTCTTTTTCATCACCAAATCAGATATATTTTTTAATTAATTGAAAATTCTGAATTCAGCATTTTTTTGTGGCACCCCGTGCTGTCCGCACACCCCACGTGACGCCATTGCCCATACACTCCATTTTTTAAAAAGCACTAGTGTCTAATCACAGTATTCGACGGACTTGAGTCACTCTATATTTTTCCCATTTCCCTACATTTACAAAATTTTATATTCTAAATAACAAAAATAGTCTAATATCATTTCTTTACGCTGTGTGATTCCCAGCTTAAATCAAGCATGCTGTTCAAAAGGTGTGAACTGTACTTAAAATTTTTATCGAAAAATTCATTCACAAAAAAGATAGTTTGAAATGATACTGCTTTCGTGTCGCACTCTTAGTTTCAAAGCCTATCCACCGCGACAAGGTGGTGCCACATCGGATAGGAAAAATGGTCGGTTTTTAATTGTCCAGAGGCCAAAAACCGTATAAAAAGCAAGTATCTTTTCGGTTTTTTAATCGTCCTCAGCCAAAAATCGCATAAAAAGCAGATATTTGTTCGGTTTTTAATTGTGAGCCTAAAATCGCATAAAAAGCATTATTCTTTTACATTTTAAATTTTAAAGCAACAAAAAATGCGAGCCAAACGTTTCGTAACTTTTTTGCTCTTGGCCTGCTGTGCTTCACTAAACTGCATAGAAGGCGCTACGCTGCAAAAGCAGTCATCCAAAAACCTTTCCATCAGATCGGGTGGATACTGGGGACAGGATTCGGGTGCTGCCACAGACAGCGGAGATTAGACCACGTTCTTACTGTCGTTCGAGTTCTTATTGTCGCTATCGGTCTTGGTTATGACGTCGAGTTAGCGACGATAAAACCAGTTTTCTGGGATTTAAGTTCTTCTTTACGATCCCCCCTCTTCTTTTGTTGATACGTTTTCAAGGTGGGGAAAGGATGTCAACATCAGTCATTCTTCCCGCATGCACCGTACTCAACCCTTTTTCGTTTCACACAGAACCCCCCTCCCCCCCCCCTAACCGATGGAAAACTTTAAAGTCTAAGTGTGAACGCTCTGATTTTTGGTGCTTACGATTTTTGCAACATTAGCTACGAGAAGAACGGTAAAAACGCTAGTCTGAACGCACCTGTAGCGTACGAACCGAGCGAGGAGTTAAATTCCTCGTCATCAGAGTCCGGCAGTCTTTCTGGGACAGTGAGTCCGGGAACTGGTGCAACGGATATACTTTCGCTACGCCTCGCATATAAAAAAGCAGCCAAGAAGAAAGCCGAAAATGCAACAGCACTACCATCAGATAGAATTTCTGGTAGCAGCACCAAAACCAACAGTACAAAAAACATTTTGCACCAAAATAATCAAACCACTTAGATCAAATGCTTAAAAAGTATGGTCAATACAGTTTCAAGCACCGAAGTAAAGCGGTTATAGAAGAAATCCAAAGCATCTATTCCAAGAGCTTAGATAGAAATGATTTATGTTGCTCATTGTTGCTTAATTTTTCTCATTGACAACAATATACGTCCCCCTTTTAGCTTTGATACAGTAACTTGGTATTGTTTACAACAAAGCAGTAAAGTTCCAAATACTATTTTATTGGATTCATTGTTTGCAGACATTTTTGCGTAATATTGCGAAGCGTTGTTTTCGCAGCAAAACTTTGTTAATCCTTTAACGCGCAGTGTTCCCGCTCTGGGAACAGCACTCTGACGTTTTGACTGTTGCCAGTCACGAAGAATAGATTGGATTTCTATAAAAATAGTGGCGGATGACATAGCTCCACGAGAATCCTTTACTTTTTAGCACGTCACTTCCCGTACAAAAAAATGGTCACGATTATTTTTAACAGCACTGACATCTGCTGAAAAATGGAAGAACGGAAGAACAGCTGGATAGATTGCCCCATGCTGAAAAAAGGGCAGCCGTTGCCATCGCTCGACTTAATTACCAGCAAGATAACGGACGATCGAAACGTTCATCGCGTGCCCCAGATCTAGAGACCCTTTTCTGACGACAGCTGGCTGTGCCATCGTCAAAAAAGGTTCTCTAGATCTGTGGCACGCAATGAACGTTTCGATCGTCCGCCATCTTGCTGGTAGTTAAGTCGAGCAGTGGCAACGGCTGCCCTTTTTTCAGCATTGGGAAAAGGTTGCGCCTCAAGGGTTAAACTTCCCCTACAAGCAGCTTTCTACAGCTGTAACCCGTGACCAGATTGGTACCAACTTTGGCATATCGACTGTACACGAAATGCGATCAAGGGAACTTTTTACGACATTTAGCTAAAAAAACGTCCACTAGATGGCACTTTGCATGTTGAAATCAGTTCATATATTACCCAAAATTATTGAATAAATGTTAAGGTATTCGACTACGTTGAAAAAGCCTATTTTGGTGAAAATTCAAATTTTTGTTTTACTGTCTCAAAGTAAAGTACCATACATAGATATTCTAAAATGGCCTTTAGTTTAATTCTGTATGTTTGTAGTACATAAATAAATGAGAAACATTTTCATCTTCAGCTTTTTTATTGTCATTGTAAAAAATGACAGTCCATCTGCTTCTACGGATTTTAATATAAGCACCTACGGATAATTTTCCTTAAAAGAAGAATTTGAATTATAGCAGTGTGAAACGTATTTTTCGTTTGAGTACATAAAAATGTTACAGCATAAAATGGCTCCCTATTTTTCAACTACTTGGAAAAAAGAATTTAGTATGGTTTCCGTTGTGAAAACATGCTTAGTTACGTTTTAAAGTTTGTTAAAAGCATTCATTTTTAAAAACGCTATAAAAAGGACATGTATTTAAACTACTTAAGCGTTGTTTAAATGGCATTCTAAAGTAAGCACACTAATCTTTAGGTATATGATGTAATATAAAGACTTGAAAAAAAAAAATATGCTTAGAAAACAAATTCCGGATGCTCAGTGCAGTGCAAAGTTAGGAAACTAAATATATATGCCACTTCTGGTATATTATAAATCATGAGTGAAATTTCTTAGCACCAAAACTACTTTCATAGAATATCGCAATACTGGTGAATATCTTAACAAGATCGGCATATTATTATGACTGTCTAAGTGGTATCTTCCGTGACACGGCTGAATATGCAAAGATGCAAAACTTTCCGATAAATTGCTCTTTCGCATGCTTGGAGGAAGTGGTGTCTTATTTCACACTTTTGCATTGAAGATGATCCTGGAAGGGAGATAGTTGGAGAGTTTTAATAGGATTTTTGGAGTGCTGTTTTGTTGTAGCCCACTGATGTTGCTCCTTTTTTTTTTTCCGATATCACATTTGCTGTGATATATATTTCTATCAAGAAAGTGCACGGCTGAAGCAACAATTCGATTCCAATTTTTATTCGAAATTCAAAAAAGGAGTTTTAAGCACCCTATTATTATTCTCTTGGCTGAAACTGACAGCGATACTTGACGTTTTTACATTTAAATAATGCAAGCTTGCTAAACAATGAAATATATAAAAGGCAATATTAGAATGTGTGTTTCTTCTATATGTTAAAAGACTACCGGACTGAGTAAAGCGCAGTTTCTTGTAAAATGATCTATGTAGTCCGGTAAAGGTTTAAAGCTACTGAAATCCTAAATCTGACCACTATAAAGAATTTGAGAGCCCAAAATGTTATTGTCACATTTACGCTTGGAATTTTCGCTCACCGCGAAGAGCCATAGGTTTTTTCTTTTTTTCCTTTCAACCATGTCTGCAGGAAATGAAGGAATCTTGAATCCTTTTAGGATGATCACAATCAGATGAATAGTAGGAAGATCCTACAGACGGAGTAGATGTTATTATGTTGCGAAAGCTATTCTTTTTAGCTACTCGTGAATTTTTGCGCAATTTTTTTAATACGCTTTCTTTTTATGCGGTCCCTGTCCACCACGCAAAAACAATTTTGAGTGCAGTAGGATTATTTTTGCAATTATTTCCATTGATATTATGTTTTATAAATGAAATCAAATCTGAAATTCTTAAATAAACAAATTCTTGGGATACAGGCAGAAATCGGACCATAAATAAAATAGGTCTGTTGCCGAACCTCCGGGAAATTAGAAAAAAAAAATAATCGTACATTCATGAGAAAGTTTTGCCCAATTTCACCGTTTGTACACGAAGGTAGCTGCACATAGTTATATTTCTCACTGATACGAGACACTTGGATTTCCCATCTTCTGTAGTCACTGGCCAATAGCGTCCCATCATGGCTGAGTGTATAAGGATACTGAACATTGTATATGCCGAAATGTGAATTTCAGGGTTCGGTCCCATCACGCGGCCATCGATATGGAGTATTGGGCGGTTTCCTCCAGATGTAGGGTGGATACTCGGGAAACCTTTTAAAAAGTCCTCCACCGAAGGCCCCCCTCCCTAGGCAGATAGCCCTCGTGTGGCTTTGCCTTAGTGTACCATAAAATATATTTTCACTGTAGGATAGTTTATACCATTACAGTGAATAGTTTAATTTTTAGAGTGAAAACGGGAATTTTAAGAATAAAAAAATTAATTATCTGGCACGTAAACTATCTGCAAATCACTTAATAGCCCCTGAGAACAGAATACGTAGTGCGTACATGAAAACGTGTAAACGTATACGAACACACGTACATGGAACGCGCTTCCGCTATAGTGACTTAAAAATATTTCCTCTGGGTAACTATCCATCTATCAAAAATAAATCTCTACAAAACCTCCGAATCACATAAACTATCTGAAAACCTTCTAATGCAGCGTTTCTCAAGCTGTAGGGCGCGCCCCCCAAGGGGGGCGAAGAGAGTTTGCAGGGGGGAGGGGTGAGAGAAAAACCAAAGAGCAAGTAGTGATGCATGTTTTTAAAAAATCATCTTATTTATTCTCATTTTTACTCAAAAATATATCCATTTTCGCTTAAAATGTTCATTCAAACTTTACTGATAACATTATTTTGTAGAAAATTCGACTCAATGTTCATTGTTAAAGATTAAAAAACTGATGTGAACATGCTGTAAAAAACATGCTGAAAAATGTGAGGGGGGGGGTGCGCCACCGTAAATTAGCCTTTGCTGGGGGGGGGCGACGTTAAAAGGTTGAGAATCGCTGTTCTAATGTATCCGCGCACGACGTGCGTCTACATTATCTGACTGCGATTGTGATTGAATAATTCGTTATTTGCAAGAAGCGGAGATGATACAAGCGTATTTATTTACACAGATTATTGTTTGACAATGAAGAACTTATTTCACAAGCAAAAATTAAATCCTGTGTTCTTATTTTGTACTTGCGATGTGGGTATCTCAAAAACAGAGCATCTACAAAATTGCATTAGCAATAACATTTGGATTTTAAGTGAGCTCTTTACGAGAATGCCTTTTTTTAAAATCAAAAGACTATAGATGATATTAAGATTTATTATTTCACTTTACTTTTATTCTAAATTACTCTCGAAAAAAATTAGTGTACTGGTATTAATCCTTTACATTGCATGAAAAAATAACATTTAGCTACGATGGAAAAATCTCCATTTGAAATCATTTAAAATTATTTAAAGATTTTAATTATTTAATGATTTAAAATCTTTAAATAATTTTAAATGATTCGATAGTTCTTTTAAAAAGTCATTCGAATTGTGATATAAAACAATTACTTAATCGTCAAACGTACGTATTTCCTTTTTATCTCAGAACCACAAATACGATTAGCAAAGGAAAGACAAATGTTTGTTCGCCGTACCTAAAGCATACGTTCTACTAACATCTGAATGTATTTGTAGCGTCTACAAAAGTCATTGCTTAGAAACGACACAATCGTCCTTCAGACATAGAACTGTTACACAGAATCTAAGCAATGGGTAGACACAAATGACTTTTCACTACTAAAACGATTTTCAAAATACTCCTGTTTTCCAATAATTTATTTTTAGCTAGGAAAGAAAAAAAAATATATGTAAAATGTACGATTATTTTCTAACTAGTCGGTTCCCCCCACCGAAAGTGAAGTAGCACCGGCTTGGTCAGTGATATAAGCGAGGGTCAATTCCTCTCGAACGAGTTTGATGTAGACCTTGTACGCTAAAGGGAGCTGGTGCACGTAAATCTGTGGTGGCTCAAATGTTTTCCACACTCAGACGATATCTCTGAGGGGCGGGGGGGGGGGGCGGCAGTCGAAGTCTCATAAGCGGCAACGTCGGTCTGCCTACTAGTAGGGAACTGAACCGAGCATGAGAGGAAGAAAAAGTGTGCACGTTAAATATTTGTCATACATAATTTTGCAGAAAACTCTGCTAGTTTCCTGGTTTAGTCGTTCTAAAGTCCAGTTGGTGTAGAAAGTTCTAGTAAAGAGTCCACTTGTCAGGAGGGAACACGAACTTTATTGCTTCTAGAACTTCGTCGAACAAACAGCTGTTCGAAATTCACAAGCACAATCAGGCAGTAACGTGCTTTCAACAGTCAGCTTAGTACAGAAGCTTTCACAAATGCTGTATTTTTCACACCAAATGAAACACTTCACACAGGCAACAATTCAGTGGAAATATACGAGGGCATTTCGTAAACAGTCCCTCAAGACACAGCAACGAAGAATTTACACAGAACACTTAAAAACAAAGCTTCAAAAAGGAAGGCGAAAATACCGCTTCTATAGCACAATGCAATTCACACAACGAAGCTGTGGGCTCATCGGAAGCTCGACCCACACTGAACTGGGGAGTCTGTCATGCAGGCATTTATAGATGTCGCAGAAGCTACATGGAGCTTCTAGAAGAATGTACCTCTCGAAGATTCCACAAAAAACGGGAATTTTGATCACGTCATAGAAGAGAAATATTAGGTTATTATGCAAGTTAATGCAGAAAAACAAACTTTAGAACACCCCATTGGAAAAATCGCGCCAAATGACCGAAAGGTCGCCAAACTTGCTGACTTTTGGCGAAATATCACCCAATTGGGCGCCAAAAATAAGTCCCCAAACGCGAGGTTAGCTAAGCCCTTGGACCCATATTTCTCGAGATTTCTAGAAAAGCCATACAAATCAATGGGGAACCCAAACCTCCGTATCTCCGGTTCTAGTTGACCGATTTTGATGCAACAACAAGCAAAATTTAACTACCTGAAGTGTAGAACACGAATTTTAAACTACTTTAAACCACAAAACAGCGAGTTGCCCCGAAAATTCGTAACAATAAATACATCGAATATCGCTACAGTAATAATCATCAAGAATGGCTCTAGGTGAGCTCGTAAATAAAAACTTACCTACTTTTCCATGCGATTATACCATATCGTAAACTCGTAATACGATATAAACACCGAACAAAAGCTGTCAGGTAAGAACTTTCAGCTAAAATTGGCAAACACAGCACATATCGTGCTTGCTGCATGATCAATCATGAATGAAGTATCTTATCGGAATTACTTGCACATAATAATACCACAATTTTAGTGAAAATCCTAACAAAATCAGCATTCTGTTATGTGTGATTGCCGTAAGTGGAGTATTCCGTGCTATCACGGAAGATTTGGAGGATGCAAACTTACCGATAAATTGTTCTTTCGCATGCTTCGGCGAAGTGGTGTTGGATTTCACTCTTTGCTCTTAAGATAAATTTGGAGGAGGATACCTAGAGATTTTTAAGGTTTCGTGCTGATGTAGGAGATTTTTGAATGTTCGCCTTCTGCAGTCACTCATGCTATTTTCCATAGTGCGATCTTCTTCTATGATCCGCTGTTCTTAATTCAAAATTCGATATGGGAACGGGAGTTTTGAAATGTTTGTTTCTAAATGCTGTTCCTCAAAAAGGAAATTATACTCAATTTGGCAAATGTGCACTTTTGAATCGCGTTTGCGTAGTTAATGTTGTCTTATTCCGGGAGAAAGGCAAACTCAGAATTCAAGAGGGTATTTTTTCTTTTCTTTTTTGGGTCTCGATCATGAAAACTAATCGATTATGAAACACTTTTCAGCGTATCTTTTTTATCAAACTTTGCCAGTTTTTGGGCCTAGCTTAAAATCAATAAATAAATAGACAAACAAAAACTGCATCACTATTAACCCATTTATGCCTAGTGTCCCTTTTTTGGGACGGCATTTTGGCTATCAGTTGAAAACGTTATTTATTTTTCCTAGGCTTTATTCACGAGTATTGAACCTCAACTCCACAAAATATTTTAACTTGATCAAGTAAGATGTTGGTATTTTGATTTTTATACAGAATGATTTTTTAAAAAATCATCCCTTGTTTCAGAAGTTGATATCAGAAATTTATCTGTTATTGTTAGCATTGGTAAAAATCGAAGAAAGTCGCAAAAATACCTGGGCACAAATGGGTTAATGTAATTTTGAGAAACTCACAATAAAGTAATTGTTATTCCTATCTTTTAAATGAAGAAATCGCTCATATAAAGGTCTATCTACTTACATTGCACTGTCGTTGAAATGAACTAATGTCTCTGACCACCTGAGCAGCCACAGAACTTAATATATTAGATTTCTTGCGTGTGCTTCTTTAAAAGAACTATAAATACAATACGCTTTTTAAGGATAGTATTATTTTGTAAACATCAAAGACATATTTTGAGTTCTTTTAAATAAATTTAGGACCCTAAAATATATTTTAAATAATGAATGATCACAGAGCGTAACGTATTACAATTTTTTGAGTACTTCCGTAAAAGAACTATTCATGCTGTATGCATAAATTTCCGTAGATTACATGATATGATATATAGAAATAAGCTACATTATTTTAGTAGCAATCGATGCATATTGTTGCAGAATAGCTCTTCTTGTTTCTTGGGGTTCGTCGTTCTAAAGTCCACTTGGTGAAGAAAGTTCTAGTAAAAAGTCCACTGGTCAGGATGGAAGACAACTTTATTGCTTCTAGAATTTCGTCGAACAATCAGCTGTACAAAATTCACAAGCACAATCAAACAGTAATGTGTTTTTAACAGTCCGCTTAGATCTGAAGCTCTCACAAATGCTGTATTGCTTGCTCACACAAAATAAAGCACTTCCACAGACAAAAATTCGGTGGAAATATTCGAGGGATAACACTAACAGTCCCTCAAGACTCAGCAATAAAGAATTTACACACAGCACTTTAAAATCAGCTTCGAAAACGCACGTGGAAACACCGCTTCTATCACAGAGCAAAGCAAGCGTACTCACCGAGAGCGTATTCCACACTGAACTATCGGGGCAGCGCGCGCTGGTATTTAAAGAGGAGGCAGAAGCTACGAGGAGCTTCCTGAAAAGTCTATTTCTTGAAAATTCCACGTAAGGCGGGAATTTTGATTTCGTCATAGAAGAGAAATGTTAGGTTATTATGTGATTTTAATGCAGCAAAAGCAACTTTACAACCTCCATTGGGAAAATCGCGCCCAATGACCAAAATATCGCCAAGATTGGCGACTTTTGGCGAAATATCGCCAAATTTGGCGCCAAAAATAAGCTCCCAAAAGGGAAGTTACCGGAAGGCCTAGGACCAATATTTCTCGAGATTTCTAGAAACTGCATAGATTTGAATGGGAAACCGAAACCTCCGTATCTCCGGTTCTAGTTGACGGATTTTGATGCAACAAAAAGCAAAATTTAACTATTGGACGCGGAGAATACTAATTGTGAACTATTTTAAGCCTCAGAACAGCGGGTTGCCCCGAAAATTCGTAACCATATTTAGAGCTGAGACAGCGCACAAGGATGGACAGACAGGCAAACCTAAGTCACAAACACTTTTAATTTTTATCTGAAACTGTTAGAAACCAAGCAGAGGCAAAATAAGGCTTAAACCTTCGTTAAGCGCGTGGACTACGATCATAGACAAGGTACACTCATTCAAAAAAGTATTCGAGTAATCTATCAAAGGATTCGAGTTTCTCAAAAAAGGATTCGAGTAATAGCTAAATTTCCTATTTCAGTTTTGTAAATAGCTAATTAGTTTTTTAAAAAATCACAAAATTAGAAAGAAATACAAGACTTTATTAATATATACGACTCATTCACTGTTGTGGAGAACAAGCATTTTAAATATGAAACGGACATAGGACTTATGCTAAAACTAATAAAGAATGTCACGTCTGCAAAATTTTAAGTCTCCTGTCACCCTCGATATTGGTTTAAAAATAAATTAATTGAAGCACTGGCAAATGCTACTTTCGTTTACACTCCTTAAAACTTAAAATAATTCTCAAAAGTTTCTTTATAAACGCGTCAAATCATTTAAACAATAGTTTAACAAAAATAAATAAATAAAACAATTTATATGTTATAGTTTGACTAACACGAAAGCTAAGATCAGTTAATACTTTTTGTTTCAAGAAGAAAAATAAAGAAATAATTCTTATAAATACGCCACAGTTCAAAATAAAAAAAAATATCAATGTATTTATTATATGTTTAGAAAACGGGCGATTTAGGAGCTTTTTTTATGTAACAGTTTATTCCATCTTTCTTCCTAGCACTTTAGCTACACTTCCATTATCAAGCATCTTAAGTTTAGTTAATGGTACTAAGGCACGATACAAAAGAAAATAAAAATGTATCATTATATTGCAGGATACATGGTTCACTGTTAAATAGATTTATTTAAAGGGACTATATTTTACTTTAATGTTTCATTTCAATAATTTAATGTAACATTTGTTACATTTATAAAATAAACTTTCATAAATGATTTTTATAAGTGGATACTTATTGTTTTTTTTTCATTTGAATTAGCATAATCTAGCTTACTATTAGTTTTACTGAAGAATAAATTAATATAATAATTCAGTTGTAGTGTGAAAGAAATTTACAAAAAAGTCAGTCTTAAAAATAATGGTTTTAAAAATTAGGATTTATTTATTTCTTTTTTTTTAAATTAGAGAAGTTATCCTTATCTTGAGATGAAGAGAGTTCAAACTGTTATAAATATTTCTCAAATAAAGTAAATCTTTGTTGAAGTCTTTGTCTTCCAAGTCTTGAACTTTGCCTCCAAGATATGGGTTGTGTAGTGGCTAGAGAACCATTTTCCCACCAGTAACTAAGAGCATAACACTCTCAGCTGGGACATGAAAGGTGCCTGGTTCAAACACAGGTCATGTCCGTCGGCCAAGCCGTTCGGAGTTTTCAGTGATTTCTCCCCGACACTTATCGTAAATACGGGTTAGGACCCCGTAGAAAGACCCCTCCCCCCACGGAAGACAGCCCGCCTCGGCCGAAATCCCTAGTGCAGAAAATCGGCCATAATCCCACAATGAAAATGTACTTCAACACGGTTCCAGGTTCGATTCCCAGCAAGGTGTTGAATGACTTGTTGCCCGTCCCTTCAAAGGTGGCGCCGCTGGTTTTAATAAAGAGACCAGTAATTCAGGTCTTGGTAGCTGCCAATGCCCATAAGCGGCAAGTGCCTACCATTCAGGCCAGCGTCCACTCACGTCCGATTCCGGACGCAGCGGGGTTTTTTTTTTAATGGTCAAGGCATTGTAAAAGGGGGATACAGTGCAGGGGCGAAGAATTTATTGGCTTTTAATGACCAGTCGGGATTCACCGACAAAGGGTAACGCGTGAAACCACAAAAGCACGACCACCATACAATGTGGGCACTTTTCTCCCCAATCCGTCTTCAAGAATCTGAAAAATAGATTGAGTTCCCATTCTAGCGTACGGAAACGAACGTGAGTGGACGCTGGCCTTTAAAAAAAGAACAAACTGTAAAGCTATGTAAAGGGGAAGGGGGAGAAAAATCATTTTTAAAATTAAACAACTCAAAATCTGTAAAACAAATACAAATCTTTAAAAAAATCGTGACAAGTTTTAAACGCCATTACGTCCTTCTAAAAAACAAAAGTGCTTCATGTAAAAAAGCCCCAAGCATCCAAGTTTCAAATCATTTCCTCCTCTTGCTGGTCTTTTTTTTATGCCGTTATTTACAGAACAGAAATTTGGAAGACGGGAGTGTGTGTTTACTTATTTATTAGAAGGATGCGTGAAATCCAATTTAGAACGGCGATAACTTTTTTTTCTCTTATTCTTCCAACTGATTCACGCGATATACATAAAGAGACATTCGCCGGTGAAAAGAGGGTAATCGATTACCCAGAGGAGGAGGAGGAGGGGGGGGGGGGTATTGGATACAATCGCAAAGTGCTTTTCGATAATGTGCGAGGTTAAAACGTGGACAGTTTATCCACGTGTGTGACAATGGAATCCAATTTCGAACGGGAGTGTAGACGACAAATAGGATTTCAAAAAGGGACAGACAAATTGATAGAGTAGAGACAAATCATTCTTTGGACTAATGTCTGGTGGAAAACAAGCCACCATTTTGATGCCACGTGAATTTCATCAACGGCTGGTTTCGAATGAAAAATAAAATCGAAAATTCGAATTGAATCTTTTTTTCAATCGCATTTTGACAAAATGAAGACACAGCATAAAAATAGTGACGTGCAGACCCCCCCCCCTCCAGGGGCGCAACCAGAAATTTTCTGTGGAGGGTGTTTCTAAAAATTGTTAAACATTGCCTAGTATTTCTTGTCTAAAAATACATTTCAAAAAACGAATTCACATTGCTCTCAATTTATTTTGCGCAGAAACACAAATTAAGTATGTTAAATTGATAATGTTATAATTTAATATCTAAGCGTCGGGGTTGTTTCGCCAATTCATTCAATTCTTCTTCGGGCTAATGTGGACGTTTTTGTGGATGTCCATTCAGTTTGCTTTCACCCGTTGTGGTACGAGGATACGCTTTTAAAAGGCGAAGTGTTGAAAAAGAACACTCACCAGTACAATTTGTCGCTGGTAAAGTGGCCATTATTTGAAACAGCCTATGGATATTAGGAAGTATTTCCCGACTGCAAATATCTAAAAGGTGCGTTTGTTGGTCGTATTTGCTGGTGATCTAACTTTCGATACCACATGGCAAATTCACCTCTCACGGAACCCTCTTCTATTTCATACATGTGGATGTCAGTTCTAAAATACGTTTTACATTACATTTCTACATGTTTGGGGTTGTACACTGAGGTAACAAGTTTTGTAAGGAATTCAAAATGTTCTTTTGATCCACAAATCTTGCATCGAGTTGGCGAATAAAAGTGTTTAATAATGGTATGTATACAGATCTCCTGTAATATTCTTCTAGAGTACCTGACGGTACACTGCTTCGCTTAATTTGTCGACCTACTACGTTTTGCATGCTTATAGGAATATCAAATTCTTCACACAGTTTACTGGCTGAAATAAATATATGGCTAGAAAATCATTTACTAAGTTAAGCTTAGTAAATTTTTTTTTTCATTGTATCTACATCTGTAACATATCCAACTGCAACTCATAGATTGATCTTGACGTTTTGTAAATATTTGCTCAAAGTTAGACTGCAAGTGAATACTTCCTGCAGGGCAGACAATGAAATCATAAAATGAAAGTTTTTGAACACAGATTTTCAGCATTTGACGCTGCTTCTCATTCTGACCCAGATAGCACAAACTTGTCCAGAACACGTCATATAGACAAGCTGCCATGTTCATTAAATATCCAGGATTTGTCCAATTCTCGTCCATTTTACGTCAATATGGCACTATAGGATGCCCATATGGCGTCTTATAGACATGCATATAGAAGTAATTATGGACGTGCTTATCTATTTATGGACTTAGTATGGGCAAGTCTTGGACATCAATGTCTGTATGTGGACCTACTTAGGTCAAGTCTTGGACGTCTTTTCTTGCCATTTCACTAAGGCAATATGGATTATCTGGGATACGTCTATAAAAAGACTTATTCTGGAAATTCTATATCTAGTT
Organism: Cheiracanthium punctorium; assembly: GCA_038373885.1. NCBI lineage: Eukaryota > Metazoa > Arthropoda > Arachnida > Araneae > Cheiracanthiidae > Cheiracanthium > Cheiracanthium punctorium. The sequence goes on from JAWZYV010014318.1 coordinate 970,690, forward strand.
TTGGTCTATTCATGGACATTTTCTGGATTTTCCAGATTATATCCATTCATAGATGTCTTCTGGATATCCATTTATAGACATGGACGTAATATGGGCGAGTTCGATAAGAAATGGATATAAAATGGACAAGTGTGCTATCTGGGCACTAGATTGTTGGGATTTTCTGTAAAGCACGGAGAATTGCTCCTATCAATTCAAAAATTGCACAGACACTGTCGTGCCTTTTAATCCATTTAGTGGCACATAGCTGTTTGAAGTGTTGCAGTTTTGGTAGATGAACCAGTTTGCCGATTTGCTTTTGGAGTTAAATTTGGCCTTATGTTAAAAAAAAAAAAAAACACAAGTTTTCTCAAGTAAAGTCTCTAATTTCCTCCGTTGTAAACACAAGGAGTGTGCTTTTTGCCTCGTGATTTTTTTATCACAAAAAAAAAAATGACAAAAGTTCGTCCCGGGAGGGGTTTTAACCCTAAAAACCCCTCCCTTGGTTGCGCGCCTGCCCCTCTCTCTGTTTGTTCATATGTGTATACAGTATGCCCACTGAAGTCCACTGCCACCCTCTTAACTTCGGAACGGCTGCTGCTATTTTCGTAAAAGTGGTGTCCAGGTATAGTGAAGTAGCCATGCGCTACGCAAGAAAACCACTTACAGGGCCACCTGGCGGCTAAATTTGTAGGTCTTATCTCAAAAACGGTACGATAGGAAAAAAAGTCAATTACAAAGTTCATCAGTATCATCGATTCAGTAAGAAAAGACACCTTGCATACATTTATATTAAAAACAGAAAATCTAAAATGCAAGGGGTAATAGCGTATTATTTATGCTTGCGCCAAAATTCTCCTAGTCATGTTGTATAATGTGCAGCGAGCATTGCAGACCAGAGTTCAGATATGTATTTTGCTGACGGAAAACACTTTGAGCATGAAATTTAAATGAACTTAATGTCAGGTAAATGCAGTTTTGGAAAATTGATCAATCAAATGTGCATGTTATGCCTTCCATTCGTAGAATTATTGCTCACACTGATGTGCAAAGGTAACTTTTTTTTAATACTTAATAGATGATGCTGAACAATTTTGTACCGTTTTCGAGATAATAACACTAACTCCCATTTATCCGCCAGGTGCCACCTCAAGTGGTTTTATTTAGTAGCGCATGGTTACTTCACTGCACCTAGACACCAATTTTATGAATATAACAGCAGTCGTTCTGAAGTTCTGAGGATGACTAGGTAGTTTAGTAGGCATACTGTAAGTTCCACAGAATACACAGGTGCGCACTTCAAATATTTTTATTCATCATTAAGAAAATTATTTACATTATGTATAAACTGGCGTACCCTTTGCTTTCTAATTCATACCATAAACTGACACAGGAATCTTTGTGCTCCAAAATTTTTTGAAGGCGACGTTATGTAATCATTTGAATTAAAACTGACTGGCTGATGGATATGTGAAGCATTACTCAAGTTAAGGGAAAGTCTAAAAAGACTAAATACATAAATACATAAAATAATAATAAGACTGAAACGGTGAACTTTATAATTTATTGCAAAAAGGCTATTGCGCAGTTACCAAAGAAACAAAAAGAAACGCGGAATTAATCCTGCCCGCAATTTTAGTCTACCAATAACAGCTCTGTGCTACTTCTTGTTTTTTTGGGGTTGTAAATTTTATCAGCTACTAAAGGCTGTTTTTTTTTAAGAAAATGTTCTAAATTTCATTTTTTAAAATGCAATAATGAACATTTAGTGTTCATCTAGAACTTCATCTTGCCCGCACTGCGGGTCTTGTATGGGGCTTAGGGTTCATCTCTACATATAGAGTAATTGGCTTTGCGGTTTGTGCTATGGAAAGCCTTCTATTAATTTTCTAATAATAATAAAGTAATAATAATTGAAATGCAGACAACATTTATATAAAGTATTATTCTTAAAGATAATTGTTTTAAGGCAGGATTTCCTTTTTAGAAACAAATTGTTGATATTTAAACGATGTAGTCATCAATAGCACATCATGAACTACAATATAATTTCAAACATTAATTTAAAATGCTAACAAAAGAGTAGTTTGTTTAATAGAACTTTAGTAAAGCTTAATAGAAAAGCTTAAACTAAGCTAAAACTCTTTAATAAATGCATTGGTAATTAAAACCCACGGTAAATGTTTCGGTAAATTTTATTATTGAACTACGCATGCATGATATTTCAAAGGGGAAATCCAAAGAGGGGCATAATATAATGATGAACTTAAAAAAAAAATCCTAAACAGCTCGAACTTCGCTTCCCCGAATCTTCTGTATATCTCATTACGGTATTAAGCAGAAATAACTTCGCTTCCCCGAATCTTCTGTATATCTCATTACGGTATTAAGCAGAAATCAATTCTCAAACAAGTTTTAAAAGCTTTATTATCGTAAACAAATAAAAAAAATCCCATCTGTAAAAAGCCCCAAGCACTGAACGCTAAAATGATTTTCTCCCCCTCATTCATTTGCCCGCGCCTTTATTTACCGAGCTGGAAATAGGGAGATACGCGCTTGTTTGCTTATTTATCTATTACGGAAATGCGTGGAAATCCAATTTTAAACGTGCGATCATATTTACAGATTCATGAGGTGCCGCACAAAGACCCGTTGCTTAGTGTAAAAAAAAAAAAAAAAGAGTGTAAGGGATGAGACGCAAAAATCCGTTAAATGACTTCCACTTTTCGGTGCATTTACAACAGCAATTTTGGATACTTTAAAATCTGATGTCGATTACATGACTTTCTTGTACGTCTAGTAAATTATACAAACTTTTGATTCGCTTCAAAAACTTACAACTTATATAACTTACTTCTTCAGCCTACATGATTTAAACTGGGATACGATACTTGAATAACATTCAGGTTTAATAATCTCCAGATATTGCCGAGTTGGATTCAGATTTGAAAGTTATATTTGGCTCCAAATTTGGCGATATTTAGCCAAAAGTCACCAAGTTTGGCGACAAAGTACGTTGTTCTGGGCATGGGCCAAATAATGACTGTCCATAGGTTTTAACGTTTCGAGAGTATTTTGGGTGGTTCTATGAATAAACTACACATAATAAGAATACCCAAGAAGTCAAAGCTTGCTAACTTCATTGCTCATAATTGACAAGCAGATCAGACTTAAAATTTGTTTGAATTTTGTTAGACTTAACAAATTGTTTGAATAATAATTTCGGATAAATGCATACTTTCCTACACTGTAAAAAAGTCTTTCAAATTTACGGAAAAAAAATCTATCATCCTGTATGCCAATTTATTTCCGTATGTTTTACAGAAGTCTTATGCAAATGTTACAGATTCTCAGTTTATTTTATAAAAATTTTTCGTATACAGAAAAAAAAATACGGATGACTTCTGTAAAAAACACGGAAGTAAACTAGCATCCTGGCTGACAGTTTTTTTTATGTTAGTTTGACAGCCTTTTTTTTTTGCAGTGTACAAAACGAAAGTTTTAATAGAACAGCTTTTTTATGACAGCAAACAAACATACTCTTTTAGATTTAGTTTCTATAAGGGCAGTAATTAAAATAATTTAATGTCTTATTTGCTTTGATCTGTTGGCTTTACAAAGATGAAACGGCAGTGATTCCTTTTCTCTTCCTAATGTTGCTTCATGCCTATTGAATGCCTCACCGTAATGACTGGAGCTGGGGCAGTTTGCATATTCATGATTACATTTGAAAAAGTGTTTTGTAATCGTCGTCTTCAACATTTTTTATATTGCTTGTCAACCATATATTTTTAGTTCATGATAAATTTTAGTTAAAATAACTATTACAGTAAGTTCTTTAAGATTGTGTATTGAACTTTAATCATTCGTTGGCGCTAAATGTTTTTGCCCAAAACAAACTTTAAATGTTATCTGTATTCTTTAAATGAAGGGTAAGCTATAGTGTTTATATAGTTATCATATTGTGCTTTAAATGTGTTAATGTTGCTAAACTGCCATGGTCTGTAATGTATTGAAATTCTTTCGAGTGCTCCTGTAAAAGAACTATAAATGTTACATACTCTGTTCTCGATGGAGAAAATTATTTTGTGATCTTTAACATCATACATGAATTCTGTTTTCTTTGAAATAGACGAATACCTCTAAAAGTTGCTTTAAACAATCATTGCCCATAGAACGTAACGTATCGTAGTACTATAAAGAGCTTTTTTTTTAAAGGAACTATAAGTCCTGCATAACCATTTTCACTCGGGTACATTTCAGAGTATACCGAAATAACATATATAACTTTCAAAGTAATCGATACGTAATTATATCAGTTAGACAGCAACCAACAGACAGACAGACCGAAATCGCAAAACCTTTGTTGGAAAGTGTTAAAATAACAATTAACCCGTAACAGGTTTTAACCCTACAATGTATTAAGGTTCCGCAAATGGCTACAAATACAGTTTTTCTTCATTTAAATTTTAAAAAAATGTAGCCAAGTGGCAACATTATCAGGCAAAAATAAGTAGTATTTTGCAACATAATTGCAAAATAATGAAATTTTATTTATGGAAAATTAATATACGTTTTTTTCAGAGAAAAAAAAAATCATGCATTGCAGGGTTAAGCGCTATTACCACCTTCTTAAATGACACTACACCTGAAAAAAACCTAAGCATCGAACACTGAAATCTTCTGTTTTTCTTTCCCATTCGTTTCCTTTTACGCCTTTATTTACCGAGCTAAAATTTCTTGGACACGTGCGTGTTTACTTGCTATTTATTTGTTGCGCAGATGCATGGAAAACCCAATTTTATATGCGTGTGATGTTTTCTGTTTTTAGCAGATTCGCGGAATATTGCGTAAAGAGAGAGGCATCTGCTCGTGAAAGAGTGAAATAGATTATACCTAGAGGAGTGAGGGAAAAGAGAAGCCATCCGATACAATACAAAGTATTATTCCATAATGGTGAGAGGTTAAAATGTGGATAGTATGTGCGCGCGAATAAAATCCAATTTAGAACGGAAGGTTGCGAGCAAATCGCATTGCAAAAATGGAGGTATGAATTGAAAGTCAGGAGCAACGGTATTTGAACACTCGTCACCATTTTGATGCGAATTTTACTTTTCGAACATGTACCATGTAAGGAAAGTATTGTAATCATGAAAAAATTCGACTTCGAGATTTGGGTGTTTTTACACGTTTTGAGGGCTTCTGAATCCATTTATGCTATTTTTACGAGATGTATGTATGTATGTGTGTATGTGTGTGTGTGTGTATGTGTGTTTGTGTGTATGTGAGTGAACACGATAGCTCCTGAACGGAGCATTCGATTGAGCTCAAATTGGATATATATGTCATAAACCACCGTCGCAAGACCGGTATTGATTTGGGTGTGTATAGGACTTATAGTTTTTCTACAGGGCTACGACCAAGATTTCTTTTACATTATGGCCTATGGGGGGAATTTCTTGAAAGTGCGCTAGCGTTTAAACGGTAGATTCGATTGAGCTCAAATTGGGTATATATGTTATAAACCACCGTTGCAAGACCGGTATTGATTTGGGTGTGTATAGGACTTATAGTTTTTCTACAGGGCTACGACAAAGATTTCTTTTACATTATGGCCTATGGGGGGAATTTCTTGAAAGTGCGCTAGCGTTTAAACGGTAGATTCGATTGAGCTCAAATTCGGTATACATGTTATAAACCACCATCCTAAGACCGGTATTGATTTTGGTGTGTATAGGACTTATAGTTCTCCTAAAGGGCTACGACAAAACTTTCTTTTATGTTATGGCATAATGGCATATGGGGAAAAATTCTTGAAAGTGCGCAAGCGTTTAAACGGTGCATTCGATTGAGTTTCAATTTGGTATATATGTGAATTATTCATCGATTAAAATTTATTTAAGTGCTTGGTAATGGTCTTAATCGTAAGTGTTCGGAAAGTCGAGTGGAGTCACTCCAGATTTTTTCTTTTCCGTGAAGAAAAGTATAATGATGAGTATTTACTTGCAGTTTTAAATTGAAGATTAGAAGGCGTTATGAATAACCAAAAACACATGTTTAACCGTTTGAAGCGCAACCCTTTCCCAATGCTGAAAAGAGCGTAACCGTTGCCATCGCTCGATTTAACTGCCAGAAACGCTGCAGTCGATCGAATCGTTCATCGCGTGCCACAGACCTGGAGACCATTATTGACACAGCTGGCTGCACGCGCATGTTGCATCGACCGCCGTGTTGCTGGTAGTTGAATCGAGCGATGGCAACGGCTGCCCTTTTTTTCAGCACTGGACAGTCTTTCCAGTTGTTCTTCTACCTCCATGTACTTTCCATCGTATTCAAAATTTGTCAGCAGATGCCGGTCCTGTTAAAAATAATCCAGCCAACTTTTACGGGGAATTATGTGCTAAAAAGTAAGATTCTCGTGTTACTCTGTCACCTTCAAGTACTTTTTTATAGAAATCAAATTAATTCTTCGTGACTGAAAACAGTCAAAAGGTCAGAGTTATGGGTCTTCACGGTGAGGAACACCGCGCGTTAAAGAGTTAAACACTTCAGTTGCAACAGAAGACGAAAACAATAGAATACTTAAATGTGCTTATTTAAAAGTACTTTTGAAGAATAAACATATTAAAAATAACGGCTGGTAGTGACTCAGCGAAATAAAAAAGTAAGTCTTCTCTTGACAAGCGATAAGCGGTGAAGTGCCTTTAAAAATATGCCTTACTTTTTTATTTCGCTGAGTCACTACGAGCCGTTATTTTTAATATGTTTATTAAAAAAAAACCAACAAAGAGCTTCACATCATTTTACAAAAAACAAAACATATTTCAATTAACATTAAATATGTGATCTACATTAATTGCTCTATATATAGTACGATTTTTCACTCCATCATCAATGCAGTTTGTTGAGGTTTAAATGGGAAAAAATGTGGGAAAGAATTTTTTTAATTTTCGCACTTTTTAAGGACTTTTGACTTTGATGTACTTTTAAATGTTTTTCATAAAGGATGAGTGCCATTATACATGTGCGTTGTTTTTATCTTCTTTTAATAAATTACTGAGCCTCAAGATGGGTCGAGTGGAACAGATACTGAACATGGTTGATGGCTGAAGTGTGAAGGTACCGGATTAGACGGCTTGTCGCGCGGATGTCGATTTTAACGGTCTGGAGTCTTAGGCGGTTTTCTCCAGATACAGCGTAAATACGCGTCAGAGTCCCGTAAAAAGTCCACAGCTCAAGGCACTTCCCTAGGCAGATACGCCTCGTGTAGGCTAACCGTAACACAAAACAAACAAACAAAAGAAATTATTTAACAACTAAGTTATCAACTGTTTATCAAATAATTTTGAGCACAATGAAATATTTAATAAAATAAAGAATCAATGCATACTATGTATACATGGGCGCAGGCAGAATTTTCCAAGCGGGGGACAAAGACTACTCCAGGTGGGGCAAAGACTACTCAAGGGGGGGGGCAAAGACTACTCCAGGTGGGGCAAAGACTACTCAAGGGTGGGGGCAAAGGCTGCTTTAACATATGGTTACCATGTTGGAAAGAGCAAAAAAGCAAGGAAAACATTGCATGCAAAAATCCAGGGGGGTATGCCCCCCCTTGCCCTATGCTGCCGGCGCCCATGCTAAAATAATAATGATAATAATAAAAGAAATAAGGATTATTATATGATTACACTGGAGTTACTGTTTTGTATAGTCGATAATACGTGTACATCGATAAGACGTGATTGTAAGTTGAGGAATTAAAATGAACCCCATTATGCATTGCAGAAAAAAAAAAAAAATAAATAAATTCATATTAACTTTATTGGAAAAAAAGGCGGGACGGAAACGTCCTGCTTCGGCCTAGGATGGGGGGGGGTGCCTTGGTCGAATGATTTTCTAAAGATTTGTGTTCACGTCATATCTGGAGAGAACCAACCAAAAGTGCAGACCGTAAGATCGACAGCCGCCCGAACCCGGGACCTTCACACTTCAGCCGTCTACCATTTTGAGTGTCTAATCTACACGGACATGATGGGGGGGGGGGCTCAAGTTGTTAAATTTAACGACCCATCTCGCAAATTGCTAAGACTGAGACTGACAGAAAGACAGATCGAAATACTTAACCCTTTAACGTGCAGTGTTCCCGCTCTAGGGAACACCAAACTCTGACATTTTGACTGTTTCCAGTCACGAAGAATAGATTTGATTTCTATAAAAATAGTTGCGCGTGGCATAGCTCCACGAGAATCCTTTATTTTTTAGCACGTCATTTCCCGTCAAAAAAGGGTCACGATTATTTTTAACAGCACTGATATCTGCTGAAAAATGGAAGAATGCGAAAACAGCTGGATAGATAGCCCCATGCTGAAAAAAGGGCAGCCGTTGCCATCGCTCGACTTAACAACCAGCAAGAGGGCGGACGATTGAAACGTTCAGTCGAAAACCTCATTCATTTATTAGATATTATAAGAAGTCTGCGTAATATATAATGCACCAAGAAATAAAAGCTTTGCTGTGCCCGCGACAGCCAGCTGCGTCTAAAATGATCTGCGGCACGCGATAAACGTTTCGATCGTCCGCCCTCTTGCTGGTAGTTAAGTCGAGCGATGGCAACGGCTGCCCTTTTGTCGGCATTGGGCAATCTATCTAGGTGTTCTCGCATTCTTCCATTGTCCAGCAAATGTCCAGTGCTGTTAAAAATAATCGTGACCATTTTTTTTACGGGAAATGACGCGCTAAAAAGTAAAGGATTCTCCTGGAGCTATGTCACCCGCAATTATTTTGATAGAAAGTCCGACTCAAAGTCCGAGGGACCAGTCGAGAACTTAAATTCGTGCCAGGGATGTGCTCAGGGTTCCAGTGGCCCTAGCGGAACATATTTAGGGGCCGAGGATAAAAAAATAATTGCAGATCTTTCAAATTTGTCAACTTGCTAAAGAGTGGATCTTGATGTGTTCCCTCCCCCTTTCAGTAAAAGCTCGCTGTTGCTACCGACTAATTAAGCATATTGGATTAAGAATTTTACACGTTTCCGTAATGTATCAGGTTGTAACGAAAGTTTTCCGCCAGATTTGCATGAGCCAGCTCATGCGGTACCCAGCGATTGACCTTATATATCAAGTATATGCGATGCTTAGCGCAACTAATGGACATGGCACTAAAGTCCAACTCTTTTAGCTAGCTCTCGAGTGGATGAATATTTTATCTCCTTCCACAAATTCTCGTAGGCGGGCCTCATCAGCATCAGAAGGCCGGCCAGAGCGCTCTGCTTCTTAAATGTCCTAGTCCTCGTGTTTGAACTTTCGGTACCAAATCTTCACAGTGTCGTATGATACAACAGTAGTAAGTACCTCACGTTGTACACATGATTCGGTGTCATTTTGTAGCTGACTTTTTGCAACAGAACTGAGAGTAAAGGATGATTCAATCTGGTAGCGAGATAGTTCCATTTCAGACACCTTATACTTAATCATAACGATATTGTTTTACAGATTTCACAACACAGTGCTCTAAAACAAGTCTTTCTTTCAAATAACAAAAATCGTTTAACAAAATATTGGCAAAGACACCAACGCGAACTGTTTGTGAAGACAATACTTGCAGTGGCGGAAAACATTCGTTACCACCTAATAATAGCTACTCGCCATGTGCTGTAAATTTTGAAAAGGAATTGGATATTCTGTATTTTTTTCTCTGCTATACTTACTGATGCACAGAGTTTTCAGTTGTATTTTAGGAAGTTTATTGGACTACTTGATATTCATGAAATCATCAAAAGTTTTTTTAGACGCCCTGAATTTGAGAGGCCCTGGGCGGTTGCCCAGTTTTTCACCCTTAATCCCGGCTCCGGTTCGTGTTATTGGTTTCTCCCTTTCTATGAAAAAATTTAAATTTTATATTTTAAATAGTAATTGATCGGTATTGTACTACAGTTAACCTCTTACCGGATCTGCCCGAGCTCAGCTCGGGCAGATAAATGCTCCATTCTGGATTAACACGAGTGTAGCTCGGGCAGTAGGAAATTTTTTTTTTCTCCCGTAATCTTTACCGAATTATTTCGATTTGCTTTCAGACACTTATTTCCTTTTCTGCCCACTAGAAAGTTGAACTATACACGATTTAGGAATTTTTTTTTATGAATATAGTGTTATTATATTTGTAAAATGTATCTATCAAAATATGAATTTAAAAAAATGGATATTTTTGACCCTCCAACACGAAAAATATTCAACCGGCAAGGAGTTAAGGAAAAAATTTTTAGCAATTTAAGTTTATCCCTCCGCAGAACAAACCGAGTGGTAACAAAATGGTTAAAAGGAAAAAAATATTTTCCCTTATATTCAATGGATTTCCAAAACATATTAAATTTTTTATAAAACTTCGAAGTACGGAGATGATTTTGTGCTTTAAAAATTAAAATGCTTTGATATTTCATGAAAATTTCGTGTAAACAAATAATCTACTTATGACACGACACTTTTAGTTATCGTGAGTTCACTGTAGTATAATTTTAAATGTAAGGATTATAAAATTAAGCCCAGATTCCGTATTCCCAAAAAATCAAATCGACCAAAATGTATACTTTCAATCTTAGGGATAATGAATGTTTACAAAGTCTTTAACACCGTGATAATTAATACAAATTGTCCAAGAAAGTTTTTTTGTTTGTTCAATTCATACGAATTTCTACTTAGTCCATGGTTATTTTAATTGAGAAAAATTTCAATTACCTACTTAATCATTTCGAAAAATTCTAAATTAGTACTTCGTGTAAAAAATGCTGAATTTTATGAAGCATTAAAAATTTCAGGAAATTAAATCTAAAGAAACGCAAACTTTCTTGGATGGATGCTGTATAAAAATTAAGTTTTCCCAGTTACTAATATTTGCTCCCATATATTAATAAGGTGATGCACAAAATTTCAGCCTTTCATCATAAGAAGGCTTACACATACGTTTAATCAAGTTGGTGAAGGGCTACACAATGCTAATAATAGCTAAAGTATTATGCATTCATTCAATCATTGTTGCCTTTCGAATTTCGTGTATTCTCCTGAAACGCAAATACCTCTCGAAAAGCCACAGGAAAATGTTACATCGACATAAATTCATTTTCATATCTAATCCTTCTTAAAAATGGCTAAAATTCCACATATCGTGGAAAAAAATATTGAATTTTGTATTTATTTCGGTTTAATCTCCCGAAAATTTTAATCGACACCATTAAATTCAGTAACTTATCTTTGTAATTTATTGTATATGCATATAGTCAATATTTAAGAAATAAAACCCTATGTCAGTGTTTGGGATATCCTGCATAATGAAGATGCCTAACACATATCGCATTAAAATTTGAATTAACATAAACATCATGATCACAATATGGTTAAAATGTTTTATCTTTCCGACCGTAAATAAACACGGTATAACAGTGAAATCTATTTTTGGCGGGTTTTTTTCCCAAAATAATTTTGGACAGGATAAAACTTAACATGCGAGATTTTAATAGTTGTTTACTGTAATGAGTAAAAATTGTCCTACTTAAATTTAATTTTTATTTTACAGTTCTGCTTTTTATGTAAAAATTCACTGATCTAAATTTGCTGCAATGCTCCTAATTGGAGTATCATTTTTTATTACACTTAACTCTTTAACGCGCAGTGTTCCCGCTCTGGGAACACCCAACTCTGACGTTTTGACTGTTGCCAGTCACGAAGAATAGATTGGATTTCTATAAAAATAGTTGCGGGTGACATAGCTCCACGAGAATCCTTTACTTTTCAGCACGTCATTTCTCGTAAAAAATTTGTCACGATTCTCTTTAACAGCACCGACATCTGCTGAAAAATGGAAGAATGCGAGAACAGCTGGATAGATTGCCCAATGCTGAAAAAGGGCAGCCGTTGCTATCGCTCGACTTAACGACCAGCAAGAGGGCGGACGATCGAAACGTTCATCGCGTGCCACAGATCTAGAGACCCTTTTTTGATGCAGCTGGCTATGCGCGGGCACAGCCAAGCTTTTATTTCTTGGTGCATTATATATTTCGCAGACTTATTATAATATCTAATAAATGAATGAGATTTTCGACTAACTTAAAAAATCTAACAATTTGCTGATAATATTAGTAAGCACTTTTTGTAATTTAAACCCAAGAGGGGGGGGGAGTAAATGATGTTGACTTTGGATTGCGGGTGGAAAAAGAAATAGTTTTAAGAATTCCTGCATTAGATACTCCCCTCCCTCATATTTAAGTTTTCTTTCGATAGAAATTTGCTGACTAAAATCAATTATTCTGAACATACCGAACAGTAGTGTTAAAGTATGAAGTTTTTTTCTTTTTTTTTTTAATGAGCTACATCATTTTAAGTGAAATCCATGTTTTACAGATGAGAGAAAATAACATTAACCTGAAAAACCCTTGTTTTGAAAAAAAGCATCAAGCGATTTCACATACTAATACCACTTGTAAGGTACCTCTTTATTGAAAAAATGCAAGTATTAGAAATCTTAAATATAATTAAATCTAATGCAATAAAAATTTTTTTGATCGACATTCACTTAGCTGGTCCCCTTAAAACTGGTAGCGACACCACAAAAGCTTGACATTCAGCGAAAAGAAATTATTGCTGTATAATTTTGTTAAGCAGGAGTCTTATCTTATTCATTGCATACAAACTTTTCAAAACCGTTAAAGTTCAAGTCATTGGTCTTTTTCTACGATGCTTCTATTAAACTGATGATTTGCTCTATATCGAGCACATACTTGTTTCAAACGCTTTTCAGAAAGCATAACGATTTTTTGGAGGACCTCGAATTTCGTTTTTCCCCGGTAAAACAAAGAAATAATGACAACATCCACTTAATTCAAATACATTTTATTATAACAAAAACCAAGTTGAACAATACACATTCTTGAATATGCAAAACATTAAAACATTTGAGAAATACAAAGCATTCCAACAAAGTTCATAAAATATTACACAGTCACAAGTTCTCGTCCTAAACTCTTTTCTGTGAAAAGATTTGTATACTGTATAGAAATTGAGGTTAACTGAAGACTCAAATTCTGTTTCTAAAGTTAAAACATATTTAAATATCAAACTTGCACTAATGGAACTTGCACTAATGGGATCCTAATCTTGCACTATTTGATTCCACTGCATTGTGCATCAAATCAGAGTTACTCAAGGGTTATATGCTTAGGAAGAAAAAGGGGTTCTAATGCGTATCCCCGTTAGATCTGGAAAAACCACCCAAAATCTCTACACAGTTATATCAATGGCTGAGTGATAGGCACGAAACCAGAACCTTCACACATTTAGCATGTTCAGAGTATCCACTTGGCCATGGTGGGCCCAATAGATTAGCAACATTCCTTCAAACCCAATTTAACCAATACGTTTTTATTCTCTAATCAGCCATACCCATAATGCTATGGGGTGGGACGTAAGATCTGGAAACTAATGAAAATATTTTCGTGTATTACAAAATATACTAAAATGTTACAAAAGCTTTAGTTTGCATTTAAATTTTAATAGAGTATTCCTAATAACTAATTTCATAAATAAATTGGACATTTATGGTGGTAACCCTAAAAATTAATACTTGAAGTGGCAATTTTGACAATTAAATGCGCATTCCATATGCATGCATTTAAGTATCCGAGCTATAGTTTACTTTCTTGTTAAAACTACATGTAGCAATTTAAAATAATTATTCCATGTTAAATTACAATACATAGATTCAAGTAATCAGAGTAATAGATTCATCAACATAAGGAATCTGTCATGAGAGTTATCAAAAATCATGACTATACTCAGATTTACTAGAAATTCTTCAAGGACTGGATCATTGACTAGAAACTTCGAGCACGAAAATTTGCACGCAAACATTTCTAGATTCGAAGCAGAAGTTTTTACTAACAACTTCAATAAGGAAAATTTCATTCACGAAATCGCATTTCAAATTCGTTGCTTAGTAACGTTAGATTCAGGAAAAGAATATTTTGCTAAAGAACAATATTTTGATCATTGGAAACTCGATTTTTTAGAGTTACATATGAAAAAGCAAGTACTCAGAAAACTAGACAGTTTCCATGCATTTGACACTAACTTACGCATAAATTGGAACCTTTAAAAAATTACTATAAAACAAAAGAAAAATACTAGTTTGTGTAAAAATTCTTAAGACCTATAAATTTAGAAAGGATCGTAAACTAGCTTTTCTATATCCCAGAATAGCATGAAATGCAATCTTTAAGAATTTCCGTAACAATTTAATGAATTTATTTTACAAAATTCTAGAAGACACAACAAAAAATTGCGATTTATAACACTTTAATCATCAATTTATATTTCAAATAGATTATAGGAACCACTCTCTCGATAAGGTGAAAAAACTTGAACCAACTCTACATTACAGCCTTTCCTACAATAGTTACTATTGAAAGAGTAAACCAAGCATTTAGTTCTTCGAATTTCACATTGCTGACTCCATGCATGCATTGGCAAAGAAAAGAAATACTGTTGGCATTATCAGAAATTTCACGTTATTGATGACTAAAAAGGACGCTACACCATCTCAGCAATTTTTTTAATCTTTCATAGCCGATTAGATTATTACTTTTAACAAAGTCAAACTATTTCTCGTTATAAGTAAAAATTAGGACTTTCAACCCGTATGGCAGTATCTAAATTTTTATGTCCTCAACAGTAGGCGAGGTTTACAAAGGCTAAAGATGGTACTTTTGATCAAACAAAGCTTGCATGGGTTCCATCAGCAAAGTGACACATTTAAGAAAATGACCATAATTCACATAAAAACAATTTTTTAGAATTTTCAATTTGACAGCACAAGAATTTGTTTCTACAAATTATGAACCATGCGTGGTGTATTGATACTACTTTGATATTCATCAAAAACTTTTCTGAAATAATTCTTAGAGCTTTGTTGCACCATTTCACTCTAGAGTACAAAAATATGCAGCTCAAATTCTCACAGTGGAGTTATTCAGAAAAATCAACATACTTTTGCATGAAATGAAAGCGTATTTGCGCATTTATGGAAAGTCAATATTTTTATCATTTTTCATAACTGAAATTATTTTTAAAAAATATAAAAAGGTGCGTCTTTGCATAATTATTACTATGCATGCTGTCTACTGTAGTGGAATAACTAGTTAACCCATTTGTGCCCAGATATTTTTGGAGACTTTCCCGATTTTTGCTAATCCAGCAAATAACAGATAAATTTCTGATGACAACTTCTTGAAAAGGGATGATTTCTTTTAAAATCATTACGTATAAAAATTGAATTGCCAGCATCCTATTTGATCATGTAGAAATATTTTGTGGAATTGAGGCTCAATACACGGGAATAAAGGTTGGGAAAAATAACGTTTTCGACTGATAGCGAAAATGCCGTCCCAAAAAAGGGACGCTAGACATAAATGGGTTAAACAATATCTTAATACTATGAATTTTTTTTCTTCTGCTATTTTGGATAGGAAGAACTTTAACTTTCAAGATTATTTGTATTTTGTATGCAACAAATGGTTAACCAAGAGGAGATGAGAGGAAGGGGAAGATCGCATTACTATTTTCCCCAATTTGCTAAGAGCAAGCACCTTTAAGAGTTATCTTATTTAACAGCAAGTTGTTCAATGCAGAAAGCATCTTGCCTTACGAATATTAAGTGAAAAGATTATATTTTCAATTCAAGGATACAAAAGGATTCGCAAATGGCTGACAGTCATCTTCCTCACTTTGAACGTACAGATTTTAGCTTGACTGTCAGGTCAGTTTACAATATAACTGATGTCATTAACACCGATTAAAGTCATTCAAAGATTTTGTAAAATACGGGTGCAGGATTACAACATTGGTCAATGCCGATTTCCAATCACAGTAATTTTTAGTTCTAAAGTAATTTTGATTAATTTTTTGGTACAGATTTTAGCAATTCTATGACATTAAAATCAGCATCTTTTGAATTAAAAAGTTACATAATGAGTTTTAAGTTCCAAGAAAGTTCTTAGATGGGAATAAAGGGAAGCTTATGACTTTACAAACTGTCATTTGTACTTGTTCAAAAATGTTAGTATTGCATGTGTTTTTACATATTTTATCCAATTTTTTGATCCGCATATTGTTCAGAAATTGTATATTTGTACGTTGCTGTACATCAGAATGGCAAACTAGGTTGAAAATTATTCAACCGAACTAAAGGTTTTCCCAAACATTCATAAATTATACTTATTTTGGAATTCTATCTGTAAAAGCATTTTAAGGTTGCAAAATAATTTGACGAATTTAAAGAATAAGTTCTGGCTTTTCAAATGTAGCTTTACTATAGATTGAGAATTTAATAAGTTAACCGTAGATGCTTGTGAACGTGCATTGCGTTGGAGTACCAATGAAGAATTGTACGCGAAGTTTTATAATCAAAATTATGCGCGAGCATACGTAAAGTAGTTCTAATACGTTGCTTCAACACTGCCCCCCCCCTCCCCCAAAATAAATTATTTTCTTTCAAAGAACACTTTTGCCAATACATTTCTTTACAAGTGTGTTTTTTAAATCTGTATCCGTAGCTGCCGTAAATGAACTTAAATTGCCACTAAGTTTGTATTTACACTAAACTGAATTCCTTATTCAAAATGTGTAGAACTCTTAAGATATTGAGTTCTAATACATTACAATCTACTAGTATAAGAATTCGAAGAGTTTTCAAAACTCTGCTACTTGCGTAAGAAATTTCCCCTTTGCTAGTTTAGAAGCTTAATATTTTTCTTTATATGCATAGCTTATCTTCGTTCAAAGTAGCCATTAACTCCCCCTTCCTGTTCTAATTAGTTAAGCTTTATCATCGTCACGAAAGAACGGATATATATTACCCGAGATCAGGCGGTCACTTAAGTGTTTGGAAAACAATTATTTATTAGCGAACTAGTTAATTGTAAATAATTCCCTGCCTTTTATTTTCAAGTTAAACTTTATGAATGGCAGCAACTTTATGGTATTTAGATTGTTAAAAATCAATTTTGGACACTAATATTGAATTAAGCTTTAAATTACCCGAAGATTGATTCAAATGAAATAAATATCAAAGCATGGAACCTGCACAAATATTTTTATAGGGCCCAATACAGACCCCATGCTTTATAAATATTTCATTGACTTTGGTAATGTAAGAATTTTCTTGCATTTTTGTTAAAATATGCACTAGAAATTTAAATTAAAGAATTCAATGCCAATTAAAATAGAACACGTTAGAGTCCCATGATTTCGTCCATCACACCGAAATTTCCATCCCATGTAACTAACATAAGCAGCTTTACCGTTTTCTAATTAAAGCACGCTCATTTACTGCAAAAACCGATTGCAACGGTGCACGTTTTAAGTTAAACACGTTAGACTGTCGATAAAGGCGATCTCATATGGAAAAATTAACTGCTGCAAAACAAAAACCAAGTAATCAAAACTTGCATTAAACATTTGCTCCTAGAAGATCGCTCTGTATTAGAACTGCTTTGTGTATGCTCGTGCGCAATTTTGATTATTAAACTTCGCGTACAGATTTTCATTGATACTCCATCGCAATACATGTTCACAAGCATCTACGGTTAACTTAACTAAATTCTCAATCTATAGTAAAGCTACATTTGAAAAGCCAGAACTGATCATTCTTTAAATTCGTAAAGTTATTTTGCAACCTTAAAATGCTTTTACAGATAGAATTCCAAAATAAGTATAATTTATGAATGTTTGGGAAAACCTTTAGTTCGGTTGAATAATTTTCAACCTAGTTTGCCATTCTGATGTACAGCAACGTACAAATATACAATTTCTGAACAATATGCGGATAAAAAAATTGGATAAAATATGTAAAAGAACATGCAATACTAACATTTGGAAAAAGTACAAATGACAGTTTGTAAAGTTATCTTCCCTCTCTTACTCTCCAAAAACTTTCTTTGAACTCGCTTAAATTCCTGATATGTAACTTTTAATTCAAAAAGATGTTTAATGTCTTGGAAATGCTAAAAACTGTGCCAAAAAAAATGAAACAAAGTTACTTTAGAATTAAAAATGTTGATGATTACTGTGATTGGAAATTGGCTTAAACGATTGCTGTAATCCTGCACCCGTAGTTTAGATGTTTGAATGACTTTAGTCGGTCTTAATGACATCAGTTATCCTGTAAACTGACCTGAAAGTCAACCTATAATTTGTACGTTGAAAGAGAGGAAGGTGACTATCTCCGCTATTTGCGATTCCTTTTGTATAATTGAATTGAAAATATAATCTTTGCAAGTTCAATTAAGACAATATCTGTTCTATATTAAACTACTTGCTGCTGAATAAGGTCAAAGTCTCATTATTATTTACCCACTTAGCAAATTGGGTAAATAATAATGAGATCTTCCCTTTGCTTTCACCTCCTCTTGGTTATTAACCTTTTGCTGCATACAAATAATCTGGAAAGTTAAAGTACTTTTCCTATTGAAAATAGCGTAAGAAGTAAATTAATGTTTTCAAATTTTGTTTTAACTAATCTCTAGTTACTCCACCACAGGTGACAGCAGGCCCATGCAAAAGTGTGCATATATATATTTTCTAAAATTTTTGTATCATTTTAGGTTAAAAATATAGGATTTCCCCCCATAAATGCACAAATACGCTTAATTTTCATGCAAAAGTATGTAGATTTTTTGTGTGTAGTCTTGTTTAATTCACTTCGTTACAAAAAACCTATATCAATTATCGATTTTTAAAATTTTCCCCCGTTTCTAAATCAGAAATTGTCAAACTATTTCTAAAAAAATTATAAAATTTTTACTTTGTTCAGAAGTGAAATGAGTCTTAGCACTCAGGCAGGCGTTAAGTTAAATTTTTTAGATTTTGCTAAAAAAAAAAAAAAAATTTTTAAATATTAAATTTATATAATTTTCTTTTAAGTTAAACTTCAGTTCAGTTTTAGTGTACATCCATAATTGTTTAACGATTTTTTTAGCTTTACTGTTTTAAGAAGATTGTAAAATGATTTTTAAATAAATCACCTTTAAAAAATTTAATATAGCTAACAGACTAATTTTAAACTTATCTTCAATGAACATTGAAATTCTTTAATTGGCTACAATGCGGTTGAAATCTGTAAGAACGTACGGAGAGGCGATGACAAGAGAGTGGTTACTTTAATAGACTTAATGAAGTAGTTTCACAGAATATTCATAATTAAAATTTTTACGAACGAATAGTTAAAAACTTGACATTTTAGATTAGCTTGAGGAGGCACATACATAAAAAAAATTTCAAAACTAAGGACCATTTTTCAGCTTGCAATCTCAGTTTTAAGACTGCAATGAATTTGTTTTTTTAACATGAAGTTTCACAATTTGATAGAAAAGCCTTTTATTTCTTGATTTCTATCAAATAATCAATTTTTTAACTTTTTAAAACAAACTATGTTCATTATTTTATTGCATATCATTGCTTGCGTGCAGCCTCGCTAATCTAAAATGCTTTTAAATGCTCCTTTATATTTAAAGGAAAGTTCAAGTTTGAAATGACAAACCATAATGTAAAAATTATGTCAGAAACAAAAATAATTATGAAAAAATTAAAAATAGCACCTTTTTCATTACATAACTAATTTGCGATTCCTTTGACAAATCCCTTAGTCATTTGAATTATTTCTATTCAAAGTACCTGCATACCAAATTTTGTCATAGAATTGTTTCAGAGATACCATGCGCGCAAGATAAAAACTAGGGATGGACGAGAGACCAATTTTTGCGAGACGAGACAGATTCATAGCTTCTTTGCGAGACGAGACATGCATTTTTAACAGTACGATATAGGGATTTTGCGTGACAAGACTAAGCTTTTAGGCTGTTTTACGAGACGCGCATTTTTCGTCTCGCGTTCATCCCTAATAAAAAACAGCAATTTCTGAACACTAAACTGAAATTTCTTAACATTCAAATGAAATTTAAAGATACAAAAACTATATCTCAGTAACTAATGTGAATTTTTGAATGAGATTTTTAGTACATTCTTCAGCTCTTCAGCTATATCAAATATTCAGAATGTGTAAAACAGAGCATTTTTTGATAGTTTTTTTTAAAAAGTACGTGGTCCCTTAAACATACAAATATAAAATTATTTCGGCAAGAACCATTCCAGATAAAGAATTTCGGAACACTTGACAAATAAATTTCATTAGATTCGATGACAGATTAAAGGAATTTACACACTAGCAAAAATGTTTTTACATACAAAGTTTTAATGAAATACAAGTGTAAAATTACCTTGTTACATACGAGTAAAAAAGTACCTTTACAGCTGGATTAACTTGTATCCATAAATTGTCATCGTGACATTATTATCCATGAATGCCAATTTATTTTAGCTTCCAGCAAAACTGCATTTCGCCTATTTAAGGCCAGCGATTGTTAAGAAATTTTTTTTTCGCTATTCGCACTTTGTGTTTACTCAGAATGGTTCTGGCTTTCAAATATGTTTCAATAATTCTCTTAAAATTTTTAAATCTAACAAAATAGAAGGTTTAAGATTAGTGTTAACCAGGGGCGTAGCCAGAAATATTTCATGGGGGGGGTTACGACCACTACAACTCATATATGTATACGTGTGTGTGATAATGCAGTGAAGAATATGCATTTTGTATGGCAAAAATTTCTCATGGGGGTCATGACCCCCCTAGGCTACGCCCCTGCGGTTAACTTTAGCCAAGCATTTGAATTTGCAATACGAGAAATTCAATGCTTTGAAATTTAACAATATGTCCTCAGAGTTGGACATCCCATTTTAGACTAGATTATTTCTGTGTAGTACTCGTATTAAAACTATGTTTTACTTATTCCTAGCTTTTTACTGCACAATCACTACTGCAAAGACAACTTGAAAAACATATAGCCCTTTAACAGACCAAAAATTCTGATCCAGGCATAATTAATAGTATTTTTCCTTCAAATGCATTAAAGGATATTAGTCATTTAAATGAGGGGAAAATTGTGACATTTGACTGTACTTTTAGGAGCTATATTTTGACGTTAAGAATAAATATAACATTCATTTTTGAATTTAAGTAAAATATGAGTTAAGTTTGAAGGGAAGGGAACCCATCAAGATAGCACTTTAATTTATTAAAATGGCCACTTTTATGATTTTTTGGTCCAGTCTCCCCCACTTTTAAAAGAACTACAATTTCTATTTCAAAACAGTCTTTTAACTATATTTGCTACTTTTTTTTTAAGTCCGTATTAATAAAATTTAATTTTTCGTTAAATTTTTTATGCTCCCAATTTGAAACATTGGCCTGAAAAAAAATGTTAAATACATAGCCATTTTTAAACAGAATACATGCAACTAATTTCGGCGCATTTAATAGCAACACTAAAAATTTCTAGCGCTAACATGTAATAACATCCGGTACACAAATTTGGGATACATCTGTTCTAACTATGAGTTGCCGCAACTTTCCACAAATCGCAGCATGAATGTTTCCACCAAACCAATCACTGATGCGTAAGTTGCCTTCATTTAACCCTTTGAGGCGCAGTGATCCCGCTCTGGGAACACGAAACTCTGAGGTTTTGACAGTTGCCAGTCACTAAGAATAGATTTGATTTCTATAAAAATTGTTGCGGGTGGCATTGCTCCACGCGAATCCTTTACTTTTGAGCACGTCATTTCCCGTCAAAAAATGGTCACGATTATTTTTTAACAGCACTGACATCTGCTGAAAAATGGAAGAATGCGAGAACAGCCGGATAGATTGTCCCATGGTGAAAAAACAATATAAGAAGTCTGCGTCTTTTACGGGAAATGCCCGCGCACAGCCAGCTGCGTCAAAAAAAAGGGATCTCTAGATCTGTGGCACCCGATGAAAGTTTCGATCGTCCGCCCTCTTGCTGGTAGTTAAGTCCAGCCATGGCAACGGCTGCCCTTTTTTCAGCATTGGGAAAGGGTTGCGCCTCAAGTGGTTAGAAGCTTAGTTTTTAAAAACTCTGCATTAATTTATTTAAAACATTTACAACATAACTAACAAAAGCAAGTTAACTTCCCTTGCTTCTTTCCCTTCCCTTTAAAGGAAAGGGAATTAGTTAAAATCTTCCTATTATAGCTCTTACATCTTCCCTTTAAAATTTAGTCCGAGCAAATCCATACATGCAAATGTTAAAAAAGCTAAGTGCCCGTTGCAGTTCGAGGATAACTTTGGGCAGGCCCAGTTGTCCTTAGGTTTGTTACGTTGAACACCGAAAATTTTTTTTCCAAATTTAAAACTGCCTGCGAATGAAATATTCTGCTTCAGACGAATAAACAATTGTTAGTGAAGAGCAAGAAGAAAACAAAAAGTGACTAGAGAGGAAACTAAAACATAACGATAGGACAGAAAACTAGATCCGACGCAGAACATCCCTTTCGCAAGCGCCCCGTTTAGTCTACTGCAAATTTACATGCATAAAACGTTCGTCCGTGTAAGCAATTTTCAAATTCGACGCGAACTGGGCTGAGCTCCGAGCTATTCTCTGGCACTGGCTTGGCACTTATGAACCGCGCGAATTTAACCCTTTGAGGGGTTTTTGATGCTTTCCCAAGAGAGATGCTGCCCCCCCCCCCGAGATGCTTTCCCAATGCTGAAAAAAGGGCTGTGCGCGCACAGCCAGCTGTCGTCAAAAAAAGGGGGTCTCTAGATCTGTGGCACGCGATGAACGTTTCGATCGTCCGCCCTCTTGCTGGTAGTGAAGTCGAGCGATGGCAACGGCTGCCCTTTTTTCAGCATGAGGCAATCTATCCAGCTGTTCTCGCACTCTCCCATTTTTCAGCAGATGTCCCTGCTGTTAAAAATAATCGGGACCCTTTTTTTGACGGGAAATGACGTGCTAAAAAGTAAAGGATTCTCGTGAAGCTATGCCACCCGCCACTATTTTTATAGAAATCAAATCTATTCTTTGTGACTGGCAGCAGT
This sequence comes from Cheiracanthium punctorium, assembly GCA_038373885.1. Lineage (NCBI taxonomy): Eukaryota > Metazoa > Arthropoda > Arachnida > Araneae > Cheiracanthiidae > Cheiracanthium > Cheiracanthium punctorium. The sequence goes on from JAWZYV010014318.1 coordinate 993,664, forward strand.
CAAAACGTCAGAGTTCGGTGTTCCCAGAGTGGGATCACTGCTCTTTAAAGGGTTAAAAACGATCTCATGCCAAGCGCGTTGATTATAAAAAACTTTCCAACACAATATTTTGCGCCAAGTTGGGAGACTTTTGTCCTTAAATCTGGTGAGATTTCGGTGAATATTAAGAAATGCTGTATTATCATTAAATGTTTGAGAGACCCTTTAAGCACTTTACTCTTTAGTTAAACGCTGGAAAAGCACCGAAAACTTTTTTACTGCGCTTGAAATGGTTTAGTTTCTCTTAAGTGTCGTAGATCATAATGTACTCGATTTCTTTTGAGTGCTCCTGTAGAAAAACAAAACGCCATTTTCGATTGAAAGTTTTATCTTGCTATCTTTAATTACATTAAGTTTCGTCTGGCATGGCCGAATCTAAAACACGCTTTACAGATATACTGACCCTACAGCGTAATGTTTTGAAATCATTGCGAGCTCCTGTTGAAGAACTAATTGCTATGTACAAGATTTTTAATACGGTACATCACAGTACATATGAACGATTAACAGATTCATATTTATGGGACTTGAAGCACGGACGACTAAACAGACCAAAATCCAACATTATTAGGAAGTCAAAAAGAACTTACGAAGCAGTTTTGCTGGGAAGCTTAAATCTACACTATAATCTGTTAATACATACATGCATTTCTGTTTTATGCAGTCATCTCAAAAAATTTTAACCCTCTCGTCACCCTGAACCTCATAGGAGGCTCCTACTTCAAATATCAATATTTAGAGAGAAAACAATTAAATTGAGTGTTTTTTTCTTTCCGTGATATCAATATCATTCATTCATGTAGAAAGTATAGGAGGCTCTTCACTAAATGCATAAATCATGCCCAGATTGCAGTACTAGTCCATTTAGGTCATTTTTTTACAGTTTTCGCTTCATAGTTTCAGGAGAAAAATTAAGGAAATATTGACGCTGCTTTTTTACATTTCTTTTTTAAGGTAAGTATAATTTTTTTTGTTATTCCTCAACCTTTACCTAATATGTGCAGAAGTTTTAAATTAATTTTAGCATAAAAAAATGCAGAAATTAATATTAGAAAAATCCAATATTAATCGACATTAGTATATCGACATAATAGTATTTCAGATGCATTAAATGCTAGACAGATTTATTTTCTCTGATTTTTCATAATTCGGTGACGAGAGGGTTAAGAGACATTGAAAATTATTCGCACTTCGAATAAGATTCATAAAATTAAAAAAGTTCTTTCGTGAAATGATCTAAAGTAATTTAACTGGCCATACACTTAAACTTTTACAATAAGCAAGAGTCATTAAATTTTCTAAAATGCCTCAATATTAAAATGCTGGCAAACAAATTCCATTTCCAAGATACTATTTAACAGATATGGTCTTAAAAGCCAATTATTTTACGGTCAAGACAAATGATTTTAAAAAATATACCATCCTATGATTTCAAGAGTACGTTAATTGTTGTAAACTCCCCAAACTAAGACACTTGCGTTTTTAGTGTATACTTTGAAGTAAACAAAAAATTGCTCTAGGCATGAGACTGAATTTAAGACTATGCGGCAACGCCATGTCTGAAACAGTAACACTCAATACAGTCAGAGCCCTTTGCTAATGGGGGGGGGGAAGAAGGAGGTAGAGCATGTCTCCTCCCCCCCCTCCCTAAAACACCCAAAATTCTATTCTTGGAAAAATTTCATACCTAGTTTGTAAAATTAAAAAAATTAAAAACTATAATTTACTTTCTATTTCTGATGCACTATGACAAACTGCGCAAACCCAGTTGGCAAAAGTAGGAAGTTTGCAATATAGTTGATAAAGTAAAGAAGTCTCAAAACCGATATTTGACTTGGCAATTTATCGGCATCTCCCCCCTAAAAAAGGCTTGGAATGACTCCTATTACAGTGGCGAGACGGGTAAATATTGCGATTGAATTTATTACCTGGATAGTTAATTACGCTAAATAAAATAACGGAGTGCATTGTGTTTGTATTATGTTCCAGACAAATCTACACGCGGGGTACCTGCCTAGGGTTAGGTTTACCCTGTAAGGAGGATCAAGACTGTCCAACGCGTATTCAAGTAGCATCTGGAGAAAACCACCTAAAACTCCAGTCGTGCGGCAAGCCAGAACCTTCACACTTCTGATATCCACCATGTTCAGCGTCCTACCCACTCTGCCATCGTGGGATCCGAACAGGGCCCTGATTATGACCAACAGAGCCCCGGGCATTGATGGATTTTGGGGGGGGGCATTTATGAAATTTTATTTTTCATAAAATTTAGATATAAAAAATTCGAATTAGGAATTCAATTTTCCTTTCAAAGCCCGATAACCGTGACTTCAATAGGCCGCCATTGTCACTTGCGGAGCCTAATTTTGGTACTCAGAAGATTCACTTTACTCCGAAAATAAAAAAAAAAAAATGGAGCAAAAATTGCTTAAAGATGAGGCAATGGTGGATTTTCAATTTTTAAAGTAGCGCAGATCGTTTTCTATATTTTTATACATAATTATGAAATATTTTAAGTAGATAGCACAAAATGTTGCTGTAATTGCGCTTTTTGTAGTTAACTTTTTAACCTTTTTACAGAAATGGCGTTAAAAGTTTATCTTTGAGCGATTACCGGAATTGTTACAGAATCGGCTTAAACTAGCAAGATTAGGCAATTTTACGATTAAAAGTTTTTAAGCAACAAAACTAGCAAAATGGGTTCGAATCTAAATTCAGAATTGTCAAAATCAGGCCGATATTACTTTAGGATAACGGATTCATTCTAGTCATATTGCATTGCTGTCGTTCACAATTGATCGGAGGATCAGAACTACCAAGACAGGTGCTTGGGGTTACTGCACCCAGGTCCTTTTAAAAAACAATTCGAGTGCTCATTAAAACTTGCTACAACTATGTAGGAACACAAACAGCCCTCGCCCCACTTACAAAAATTAATCTAACGTTCCTCTTCTACTTAAATTCAATGGGATGAGTATAAATTAGTCCTTGTCAAACTCCCTTCTAACTGGAAGCATTACCTAGCAACTTCCTTTTTATTGTCATGGCGATCCGAGATGGGTCCTAAGCATCTTTAAAATTTCGTAGACAAGACCGCTTTCCCCCAATCCGTTAAAATTTCGACAATCGTTGCACTCGATGATTGTCTAAGTTTTACTGCATGGCTAATCCAATTAAGATTACGGACTTTCGCGAACTGTTAACGCGCTTTAAAGAAAACTGTCAGTTTAGAATAAGCGATTATTTAAAATCTAAAATGCCAATATTTTTAAACGCTTCTAAAGCGATTATTTTTGGAAGTTCTCAGAACTTGAAATACCGATTGGATCCAACTCTTCGTGTGAAGAAATAAAGCCACTCTATCATAAGTCTTAAAATTTTTGAGTTTTGAAAAAGTCTAGAAGGATGGTTCTTTTAGGGGAGGGTGTTGCAACGTCCAAGTCGTCACTTGGATATTAACAACACGGAACTTGAGTCGTCACCCAAGTTCCAGCGCGAGATTGCCAAACACCACAGTACCTCACCTAACATACTTCAATTAAGAAGCCAAAGAGAACTTCAAGTGGATTTATCTCTCCACACGTAAATTGACCCAATTTCCTTTATAACTTACAATTGTCATTGCGATATTCTTGAAATCAAATTTATGCATGCCCAAATAACTTACAGGCCGCAAAAAAAAATTTCCATTTAAAGGTCACCATTTTTTATCCTTTGTTCGGTGAAGGCCACCTTTCAATGCTCTGTACTTTAAAGTACAAATAGACATTTGACTAAGCGTTTAAATGATAGCCAAAGTTTCCTAGACGAAATATTATTTGACAATTTCTCTTAAGTCGTAGTGATCAAGATTATATCGAAACGGTAAACTGATTTTTTAAACATCTTAAACCCTGTAACTTTACATTCCCCCCCCCCAAAAACATGAGATCTTTGCCACTCATTTAACCCTCCGAGCTTTCTAGCAATGGACAAATAATGTAAATTTGTTTCCGCGGTAAAATTAAAAAATAAAATTTTGATAGGAAGATTTGTAATTATTACAAACAAGCTCCTAAATTATTTTCAAGCTTTAATATCAGAACGCGCTTTACGATTCCTAAGTATTATAATTTCAATTATAGATGCATTGCAAAGAACGGGATTTTACGTCACAGCCGCTTCGAGGGTTAATCTGCATTAAGAAATACGTTTTTGGATGTAGCCTTACCCAGTTTACTTGTGCATTTTAATAAGGAAAGACAACCTGTAAATTTAAATTTGTCTCTTATAAATTAAACAAAATTATTAAATAAAGAAAGCTCTTTATCCGTATTTCATGCGATCATTCTTCGGGTTAGTACGCAAAATTTGATTTAGAAAAAATTTGACTAACAATCTTAGATCGCAAGGAATTTATTTACATGTACTCTAAAATTGTGCAGCATTACGTCCTAAAAATCTACCGATCCTTCTTGGGTCTAATGATCGTTCAATTAAATTGTTGGTGAACTCCTCCAGAGTTTTCTCGCCAACTATTCCATCCAAAGTTTAGATGACTACCTCCCGGCTGGCATGTTTTTTCTTAGCCACAAGTTCGACAACAAAGGTACTCGACGTTAAAAATTAAAGAACTCGTAATTTACTGCTCACCGAACACACGATCTTTGAAAATTCAGTAACCCTTAAAGAGAACACGAGAACGTAGAAAATTTATACAAACCCGTCACTATTTCTCAAAGAAAGTACTTTATATCGACTTCAGGAAAGACTTAGCAGTTTATAAGCTTAGATCTTGCATAACAGGAAAATTGCCGTCTTCACTTGAAGACAATACAACAGAATTAATTCCCAGCCAACGACTTTAGTAAATGACTCGGGAGAGAATTAAAGCCATAATCTTCAATTAAAGAAACAACCGCCAACAAAATTCACAATGAACTCAAACCTGCACAACTTATACATAAAAAATGTAAGTAAATCCCTCCCCACACACTTAGACTGTAAAGATTGCATTAGAAATCCAAAAGCGACCAGAGACTGAATATCAATTCAAACGCCTTTTTTTAAACTTATCTGTAAGAACAGACAGCTCTTACGCCGCATCAAACGATTTGTATTCAGTTAAAATACAATTGCGTTAACCCATTGAAGTCCTTAAAATGAAACATTCTAAAAGCACAACCCCCCCCCCCAACTGCGTCCAAAAACATCAACAGTCTAATCTTCCAGAAAGATAAAAGCGCTCATGAGCCACTAACTTCTGCAGGCTAGTTCCAGAATGTATCATTAACACCTCCGCTATCAGCAAATTAAGTTTTCGTGCCCACAGAATAATAGGAACTAGTCTCTAAATGTGTATGTGAATTGTGTTCAGAAGGTTATGTTCTCTGCGTTTGACAGGACTATCGTTAATAGACCTTTATGCAGGTCCAAGCTTCTATTTATTCTACTAAATCATTATTAACATTCATAAAATAAAGGAAACTGGATTGATTTTTAAAAATTTGGGAAGAAATATTCATTTTAATTAAAATCTGTCCCAAATTGCCGTTTTACATTCGAGACAAACTGAAAAAAATCTGAAATAGGGGACAGTTTCCGAAAATTGGTGACTAGTGACTGATTTACGGCAGGGCATTCGGGGCACGTGCCCTGGGCCCCCGATTTCTAGGGGACCCGAAAAACCAAAGCCTTTCATGTAATCATTACTAATAAAATTATTTCTCAAGAGTAAAATTTCTGATTACTTACTTCATTTCATCACAAATATTCATTTTTTTTAATGTAACTTGTAATGTTAAAAATTATTCATTTTTTACGCAAATTCGATAGAACACCTCAGCATGCTCCTCCTCTTATCGTTTCTAAAGTGTGTGATGACTGTAAATACCCATAATAACATTTTAAAGTGGAAAAATTCATAAAAGAGGTACTTGTTGTGACATTTTACTGATTTGTAAATGTTTACATATGGTTGACTTAGGAATGATAATGGTTTTAACTTAATTATGTAATGTTCTGCGAAATATTTTTGTGCAGGGGGGGGGGGCAAAAGTGTCTGTGCCCTGGGCCCCCAAGTGTTTAGATTGGTCACATTAAGTTCAGAACAGAGTGCGGGAAATTAATGATTTTCCTCACAAGAACAGATTTGCGATTTGACAGAAGTGTAGAATCCAGTTTTCCCAGACTTCTGGTTAACTCGAGAACGTGGTTCACCACAGTGATTACCCATTTATCTCCTTTAAATCTGATCTCTCCGAACACGAGTAAGGAGAATCGTTTTGCAGAGAATGCCGCACTTTGCGGAAATGTGTAAGAACACGTTTTGTGGACAGCGATTTATAAATTTTAAAGACTTGCACTCATAAAGGTGTTTCAGTGCTTTCCATCGAGCAGATGGAAATGGAATTTGCTTGCCGTGCATTTAAAATGAAATCTGGTCTGATTGCAACAAGTAACTACGACCTGTTATAATATATCCACTGTTCTTAGGAAAAAAATAAGCTATTCCAAGTTTAGGCGCTAAAAAGTCACTACTGTTACGTTCAACCCGTTCAGATCCTGTGTGCACAACCGAGGGCAAAAACTACCTGTACTATAGTACAGGATTGATGTTCTAATTTGTGCATGTAAAGATGAACCCATTTTCCTGGAACATTAATAATCAGTTTACTTTTAGGTCACAAATTTCATCGTTATCGTCTGACGATAAATATTACATACAAAGAGAAATTTAATCAGATCTGAACGGGTAAATATAATAGTACTATCCGACATGTCAGTTTAATCAAACTGATAAATGACCATCTACCGTAGACATTAGAAAACTCAACTTTGATCAGGATTACAATACCGACTGCATTAACATTTATCGTTGACAGTCATGCTATCGAAGGTAAGCTGTCACTAGCGTTTAACTTGTGTTAACTCTACAGTGCATACTAGCCCATTGGCTACATTCTTTTTTCCGTAATAAAAAGAAAAATTTTGCAGTTTTTGTAAAGATATGCACTTAATATAAATACAAGACCATTATGAAAATAGTTTAGTTTTTAAAAACATATGGCAGCATTACTGTTTGAGCAAATAAGCATGAGTTCATAGCGTATGCATCCAGTTCGCCGAATACATTTTTGCCCAATTTTTGATAAATGCAAATTAATACAAAACTATTGAAAAATAGCATTAGAACAAAAGAAATAAAGCTAATTCTACTTTATGATATCTAGAGTGAATATTCTAAATTTTTCGAATTTAAACTTTGCATGATTTTTCTGGGAAAATACATGCTGAAAGTTTAATTATTTTTCCCTAGAAGGAGTAAACCTAAATGAACTTAGAAATTTATTTTCTGCCCACTTTAAAAAAGTCATGCATTTTATGGTTAAGAGCAGGTTCCGATAGCACAATCACTTTAAACAAGAACCCTTAACATGCCTAAATAGGACAAAATAGAGTTTTATAATCAGCTCCACAAAAAATTAAGACAACTATATATACAAGGCCACAAAATTTGAAGTGCGCCTGGGCACAAAAATGTTATAGCCAGGCCCTGGCTACGATACTTCAAAGCATTTGGGGTGGAAATCTTCCTTTCTTGTGGAGTCTAGATACTGGCATACATTCATTCCAAAATCTTCAGCTTGAGTCTAGCAAAGCTTGATCTTTTTCTTCCAGCCGTCCATCTGTACCACTCGAACTAATACAAGAAGCCCTCCTTTGCCTAGAATAGAAGAGGAAATTTCATATAGCAAGCCGTCATTTGCTAAAGTACTTTATACAATATGCATTTAACAATTTGAGGCGCAACCCTTTCCCAATGCTGAAAAAAGGGCAGCCGTTGCCATCGCTCGACTTAACGACCGGCAAGAGGGCGGACGATCGAAACGTTCATGGCGTGCCACAGATCGAGAGACCCTCTTTTGACGACAGCTGGCTGTGCAGCACAGCCAGCTGTCGTCAAAAGAGGGTCTCTCGATCTGTGGCACGCCATGAACGTTTCGATCGTCAAGTCAAGCGAGGGCAACGACTGCTCTTTTATCAGCATTGGCAATCTAACCAGCTGTTCTCGCATTCTTCCCTTTTTCAGCAGATGTCAGTGCTGTTAAAAAGTATTCGTGACCCTTTTTGGACGGAAAATGACGTGCTCAAAAGTAAAGGATTCTCGTCGAGCTATGTCACCGCCACTATTTTTAAAGAAATCAAAGCTATTCTTCGTGACTGGCAACAGTCAAAACGTCAGAGTTGGGTGTTCCCAGAGCGGGAACCCTGCGCGTTAAAGGAGAGTATATACATCGAGTAGCCGTTTTTGACGGACCCTTATGCTACACGCTATAAATTACTCGCTCTACTTATGCTACTCGACGACAGCTGGCTGTGCCGGGCGCAGCCAGCTGTCGTCAAAAAAGGGTCTCTAGATCTGTAGCACGCGATGAACGTTTCGATAGTCCGCCATCTTGCTGGTCGTTTAGTCGAGCGATGGCAACGGCTGCCCTTTTTTCAGCATCGGGAAAGGGTTCAATTCAAATCAAATAAGAGTTTGAATAACCAACATGTAGCAACTCATACAATAAAAAAATTACGCGATTACTAACCTGAAGTTCGCCGAAGATTAAAATCAGGTTCAACAGCCTATCGCAGCCTCTTCCGATGAAGAGAATGTCCCTCTCCGATGAGTCCGCAAAAAATGACCGTCTTGGATCCATATCCACTTTCCAAGATGGCTGCGGAAACCAATTTATCCTGAAATGCAAACAAGACTAATATAAAAAAACGTGAATGTTTATCAATTTTCTGCAATAAATACTTTATCTTCTAATAGAAACGAGACTGGCTCAGCGCGGGCCCGAACCGGTCTCTAACCCTTTATCTACGGACCGTACTTAGAAGTACCGTTTAATAAAAATTGTAAAAAGAAAGTAAAATCTATCCATTGCAACCATTCCTTTGAAAAAAATCATTACCCAATACTTCATTGAAACAGCTTCCGTTACGACTGCATGTTCTGTTAGAACAGATTGTTTTCAATAGACACCTCTCCGCTCACTTTCTAATATGTCGAGCTCCCTCCGCCCCCCAAAAAAGAGCATTAGTGAATTTTCTGACGTCTGTTCTACGATTGAAGGATTAGATTTTCTAAAAGTGTGTCCATCCAACTATGACCAACGCCCCCTAGAGAGGAAAGCCGCGGCGCTTGCTTGTGACGTCACACCGAGTAGGTAAAGCAGAGCGTTTCCATTGGGTTTCTCCTCTGCCTGCCGCGGGACAGAGGAGAAACCCAATGGAAACTCTGCTTTACCTCCCCTGGCCAGCCCCTCGCTTGGATCCACTACTATCTTGAAACATTTCAAAGGAAAAAAAAATAGCAGCTCAAAACTTCAATTTCCAGCAATACGAAAGTTGTGGCAAGTTAAATCCGTATTTTAAAATGAATCGCGATTTTAAAGATGACACTTCTGCACTATCGTCATTCTTTTTATTTTGTCTTGTCTTTAGATTTAATGTACTAGGGGTCAAGCTCCCCCCCCCCAGACTCGCTACGCTCGCTTTTCGTATGAGGCACTCTGCTCCTAATAAGGCTTATTCGTAAAAAAGACAATTTCAACAGACAAAACCCAAAGATTGGATCAGATAGAATGTTACTGAGCTAGCTACACATTGCTTGGTTCTTGGTGTGCATGTTCATTGGTACATAAAAATTTAAACTTCACACTCCAGTACACCCCCTCCCCTCATAACACGGAAGATATTTTGTTATGGGAATCCGTGTTGTACGGGTCCTGAGCTATACTCCACCTGGAGTGCGGACTCTGCTTATATTCGCTGGAAAAATTATTTGCACTCCTCAGAAACACATATTTAATGTTGCCATTCAAAAGTTATATTAATTAGGAGCTAAAGCGTAATAAAATCAGAACATCTGTTTCAGCTGTATTTTTAATAATGTAAAACCCATTGGACACCTTGCGAATTTGCCACCTATGGTGATTTTTCATTATTTGGCGACTTGCGTACAAGTTAACAAAAGCTGCGGAACAGATAGGATAGCATACCACCCATGGCGACTTTTTATTATTTGGCGATTTACAAATGCTCACAACATATAATTACTGTTTAGGTTACCGGAGAACCGTTATCCATATTTTCATTTACATAATCGTTTGCAGATTGGCGTACTTAGCACCACGAATTATACCATCTCGTCGCACTAGCAAATATCCAAAGTGTACTATAACTGCTATAATGGCATAGTTAACGCCGCCCAATATTTCTACTGGTAGTAATTAATTCAGCTGGACCGAACCGGCTTTAAAATAATCTGCATTTTAATTATTTTTCATTTTCAAGATATTAGTTATTCTGTTTTGGAAAAATGAATCATCGCTCATTCTAAACTCCTGTTGTCTAAGCGAACTTACACAAAGTTGACAATTTTCAAATAGTAACACATTTTGAGTTACTTATTTCATATAGTTTTTATTTTGGCGTAAAATGGGCGTCATTCTAACTCATGTTTGTAAATTTCACGAGATTCTAGATACTTGGAAACGCTTTGTTGCAAAGGAATGAATGATTTTATGCCAAATCTGGCAACCATTCTATTTATTTTTTCAGTTTTTTATTAATATCTTCTAAAATAATTCGATTTTCGAAATTTAATTCACCTTAAGTTCCTCGGAATTTTTCGAATCTGTGGGCACCTTAGACCGAAACTCAAATCCCCACGGTTTAGGAGGAGATAGGCCAACAAGCTTTGACAGCGCCAGCGGCCTTTACTTTTTTTTAGAAAGAGGGAAACTAATTTGTGTATTGAAATGAGACCGCTTCCATTTCCATTTACGCAGCAATAAAAACAGCTTCCATGTCCGTTTAATCCCCCCTCCTCTCCCCAGTAAAATTTCAATGTTATAACAAACTCCTTAAGCGTTGCTCCCGTGAAATTCACGAGCTAAGATTTTTCCCGTTTTTAGTGCACACCCCATTTCCTAGCAATAGCGTTCAAATGTTAAACGCCAGAACCATACGAGGCATTTCAATCTTAGGCACGAATTTTCTCATTTTACAAAACAGATGACAATACCGGACTATTTTTAACTTCATTCAGAGAGATTAAATAGATTGTAGCAGTAATTAAATAAGTGCATTTGAGATAGGCACAGTGGAATCTTGGGTCACTTGTGTTCAAAGAAAAAAATTACGAATACACAAAGGGCATTCCATAAAAATGAGTTATTTTTTTACGTAGTGGCAACACCGCGAAACTAAAAAAATAGAAGTGCAGGCGATTTTTTTCAAACTGTTAACAGTACGTTTATACAAAATTCTAAACGAAGCAGACGATTTTATTTTCCTAGTTCCGTGCTTGTTTAAAGAACCGTTTCATTTGCCCTACAGAAATGAAGATGGGACTGGTAGGGAATGGGACATTACTTCACAATAATGCTCGCCCGCATGTCGCTACTTCTGTTCAGCAATATCTTAGTTAATGTCAATATTAAAATCATGCCACATCCCCCTACAGTCCAGATCTCGCACCTTGCGATTTCTGGCTGTTTCCGACGTTGAAGGAGGAGCTCCGTGGCAGAAAATGGAACACAGATTCTGAAGTTATTTTGGCAGTGGAGGGTTCTCGGAAGCAGCTTCCAGCAAAGGGCTTCTCTACTTGTTTTGAAAAGTGGGTTGAACGATGGGACCGTTGCATATCATCTGACGGAAGGTATTTTGAAAAAGAATGATGTATTTTTTGCTGTCAATATATTTCTTAATTGTTTATGATGTTACTCTCGGTTTTTATGGAATGCCCTTTGTATATTTATCTCACGAAGTTTAATAAAATTCTCCTTGAGTGATTAAAACATTTAATGGATTCCCTGTTTAGTAGAAAACGCATTCAGTCGCAATATAACCCTGAATGTCGGCTCGCTTTTCCTAGAAATTTGACTTTTCTTTCGCGCTAAAAAAGTCCAAAACCTTAAACTGAATACATATTGCACATGCATTTAATTTTACACAATTTTCAAGAATAAAAAAAAAATACACTTATGACCATTTGCTTGAAAATACGATCTTACAGAGTTAAAATCAACAGATTCAAATACATAAAAAAACACAATTTAAAATTTTACAAATACTAACCGAAAAACTGACGAAGACTAAAATAAACTCAACACCATGACATCACACATCACAGCTGTTTCAGCAAAAGATAGCTTCAGATGATCCAGCCAGTTGTCCGATTTCAATCTGATGGCTTCAACTTCCCATGTTGGCTGGAAAATTAGATTTGTCCTGAAATAGAAACACAATATTAAATTAACACAATTTATTCCTCAATTCTTTTCTAAAAAAAATGAGGTTCTCCAATCCTCCCAGCAGCCGTGACTAAACTTTTCTCGCCGTTCTCCAGTGCACACTGCAAAGAACCAGCGTCATTTACTTAACCCTTTGAGGCGCAGCCCTTTCCCAATGCTGAAAAAAGGGCAGCCGTTGCCATCGCTCGACTTGACTACCAGCAAGATGGCGGAAGATCGAAACGTTCATCGCTTGCCACAGAACTTGAGACCCTGGCTGTGCACCGCAGCTGGCTGTGCCGGCACAGCCAGCTGCGCAAAAAGGGGTCTCAAGTTCTATGGCAAGCGATGAACGTTTCGATCGTCCGCCATCTTGCTGGTAGTTAAGTCGAGCGATGGCAACGGCTGCCCTTTTTTCAGCATTGGTTAATCTATCTAGCTGTTCTCGCATTCTTCCATTTTTCAGCAGATGTCAGTGCTGTTAAAAATAATCGTGAAAATTTTTTTAACAGGAAATGATGTGCTAAAAAGTAAAGGATTCTCGTGTAACTTTGTAACCCCCGATAATTTTTATAGAAATCAAATCTATTCTTCGTGACTGGCAACAGTCCAAACGTCAAAGTTTGGTGTTCCCAGAGGGGAAGCACTGCGCGTCAAAGGGCTAATATACGCTTATTGCCAGGACCTTGTTAACCTCTGAAGTTAAGGGAAGCTCAACTTAATTTAGGGGTCCCCCCCTCCACATTTTGTTACAGGAAAATTATCCAAATTTTACACAAATTTAATTCAAAACTCACTAAATCTACAACTCTAAATGTGGAACAGCATATTTGAAGATCATTCTTTCTCTTCTTACATATATTGCCATGTAAAAGATTCTACGTTATTCCTAGTTACAAAATTCTATGGTTTTTAAGTGGTTAAAATAGACTTATCATGGTATTACAATGTACTTAAGAATTAAACGCTATAAAAGTATATTGTGCAAAGTCTGGCCAAATGTCCGGCAGATATTTGATAAATAGGCAATGTTAATTGAAGGGCAGGATGGCATGAACGGTTGCTAAACAAATTAAAAGAAAACATCGATTCAAAACGGTCGTATTTTTTAAGTTTATGAACAAAGCATTTCTTCAGTATCTATTTTCTCATTCTTCAGTACATTTTACCAAAACTAAATTCTTTAAAAATGCAATTAATTGAAACTAGTTTTTAAGCGCAAATTGTTAGTCATTTTTGGGCCCCCTTTAAATTTCTTCAGAATTTTGAGGGAAGCTCAAGCTTCCTAAGCCTTTTCGCCAATCAGGCCCTGCTTATTGCATACCATTTTTCAACTTGAAAGTTCGGAAGCATCATTTGAAGACCGGTGATCTCGCAAGTTTGATTAACTAAAAATTTCCGAAAGCTGGGTAACGTGTGCAGAATTTACCCTAACATAAAGGAGGAATTATCCTTTTTGAAATTTCAACTTACTCGCTCCTACTGCTACCAAAAAAAAAAAAAAAAAAAAAAAAAAAAAAAAAAAATACAGCAAGCTTGATTGCTTCCAAGTTAAATGTAGAGACAAAGACTGATGAGTAAAAGGGTAGAAATAAATCTAGAAAAGCTAGCCTGTAAAATTAGACATAAATTCTGATACAGCTCTAATACTCGTAAAGCAAGCACGGAAGACCGATTTCATGAATAAAAACCGCAAATTAATCTCATCTCTCAGTGGCGCGGCTAGCAAATACGAAAATTCTTGAAATTTTTCAGGTTCAATTTTTAGGATTAATTCATGTAATTTTACCTCTTAATATCGTACGAGAAAATTAGAGAAGAAAGTGTTACATTTTACAGGAGAATGAATTCACATGAGTGAAACAGGTGCTACTGGCAGGCAATTAAACGCAGTAATATACAGGGTGTCCCAAAATAGTGGTAATTTGCTTTAATTCTTTATTAGAGTAGTGGTTCCCAACTAAAGTTGACCCGCGGACCACTTAAAAAAGTTCCTTTTGGAAGTGGGGGGCGTAATAAAATAAAACTTTTGCACAAAATGTAGCGATAAAATGAAGAATTTCTAAAAGTACAGAGATGTTATTTCCACTCATCCGAGATGCTAATAGTTAATCAACCCTATTTAATTATACTAATAGCCGAAGACAAAAGCTTGGCTGGGATGCTACAATATTTTATCTTATATTTAATTCCATTATTTTATTCCTACTTTGCAAGGATTATAAAACACTTCTTAAAACTACGATTCTCTTAAACTGACCGCAAACAATTACGCTTTTTGCCTTTTTACCTCAAGAAATAGTGATCACGCATTTTTTAAAAACTCTTGCTTAGCGGACCACTTGAACTCCGCGGACCACCAGTTGGGAACCACTGTATTAGAGATAAATGGGCAATGTTAATTGAAAAAATTATCAAAATAAGGTCAGAAATACGATTCCGTTAAGAAAAAAATACTCTTGTTCATTTACAAGAGTTCAAAATCTTTAAATTTTTCTGGTTGAACTTTTAGGAGTCATTCCTGTAATTTTACCTCTTAACCCGTCACGCCCAGCGATCTATTTCTAGACTGTTGTCAAAAAGTGTAAGTTAATATTTTTAGAAGAAATACATTCTTCATACCCCACAACTCGAAAATTTATCTCTGGCATCAGCATAAATCTGAGAATGAGCTTGGGGGGGGGGGGGAATAATTTGTCAATATTGACCGAGAAAATTAAAGTGTTAAGTTTTGCAGAAGAATAAATTCACTTAAGTCTGAAAACTGGTGCTATGGCAGGCAGTTAAACACAGTTATAAAAAGCGCTAGTTTGTGCTCATTTTTGAATAATTATGAAAGCTTTTAACATCCCTCGACTCATGTCTTTGGAATACGAGTCAAGGGAACGTTTACAAACCAAATCCACTCAAACCTCGTTAAACGATCACTCCCGCGCACACTTAAGGGACTTGCTAAACGGAATGACTTGAGCACAGTTTATGTGAAATGCAAGACGAAAACATGAATGTTTATAATGAAAGTTATAGTCGCACTTTATAAACTAGTAAAATAATTTTAAAAATGGATGAAAAATTAAGGCAATTATAAGCAAGACTATACTTAACTGCACAATCTTAGAGTACTTATTAACTGCACTATCTGTCACATTTAATCTACCATCGTACGAAATGAATAAGAATAGTTCTGGATAAATTACCAAAATTTGTTGATAACGCAACAATCTTTGCAAAGAAAAGTGCTAAGAGCCGTGGTCAACAAAAATTATGTTTTTAGTAGGTAACCTTGATCAAAGAATTCTGACAGTTTGCATATTGCACTCTTTGTGACATACAAACGAGGTTTAACTATAATTTAGACATACTATTCTAAAAAAATCACGTATCCATTATTTCTACACAACACTAAAAGTTAACTAGTGACTTCTGAAGTCAGCTGATATGTTTCACAGCGCCCTTTAAAGGGTTTAAAGCTGTGGTTACCAACTCAACTCAACAAGCGGACCCTTTTCAACTTTCAATTTACAGGCGGACCACTTAAGAGAATTCTTTCACGGGGGAGGGAAAAAGTACACACCTTTTGGCATAGAATGAAATACAAAATTAAAACATCAAAAAGCGCATAAAATTTCCACTGACACAGATACTTAATCAGTCCTGTTCACTTATGCATGTATACGAAGACAAAAGATTGGCCGAGATGATACAATAGTTTATCGATTGAATATTGTGCCCGCCCGTATTTTAACTATTTTGCAAAGATTATGAAACACTTTAATCCTCTAAAAAAAGGAAGCAATTTAAGTTTTTGCTTTTTTACTTCGTAAAATTGTGAAAACACTCACTTCGCGAACAACTGGTTTAAAGGATGTCGTTATATACAAGATAAACAATATAAAAAGATAAGTACAAAACAGCAACTACACAATATTTTCATTAGATTAAATTTTCAATAAAATGTAAGAAAACTATTGAAGTATTTAAAATAAACGATCAGGCAAAAAAAAAAAATAGTTATTACCTTAGTAAAGTGCAACTCTGAACTCTAATTATATACATGGAACAGCTGTATCAAATTCCCTGTAACAACGTTTGCTTCTTAAAAGTTGAAAATAATTCCAGTTATCCGACCGACAGAGTATGCACACCTATATGTACGGCCCCGATAATACTCATCCGATTTTTCAATCGACAGAATTCTATATAGGTTCAGTGAATTATGGCTGCATTCGTAAACGACAAACTCGTTGCACGAGTTTTCGTAAGAAATCTGGAATGCGTGTGTTGAGTGCTGTCAGTGGTTATCAGTTTCCTTTGACTTTACGAACAACTTCAGTTTATTAAGTTTCGTCGCCTAGGAGACGTGTTTGTTTACAATTCGCGAATGCGTTAATTTTGCTGAGAAGAGTTTTTAGTACATACTCAATATAAAATCAACAGGATTTTTAAAAGAAAGAGTGGCCATATTTGAAGTACACAAATCCAAATTTAGAAATTTCAACTTCATTCTTTCAAAAGTGTTTAGCAAGAGAAGTTCAAATTTCGCTAATAACGGATTAAATCAACTTCAATCTCAACACTAAAACATGCATTTTTGAATTTACTAAAATGAAAAATACAAGAAAATAATTACCTTTGAAAAATTATGTACCTTCGTAGCATTTTTTAACGTACGCATGAATTTCCTCCTCGAAAAAATAATATTTGCAGCTTTAGAAAACGTAAAATACTTTTCACAACAACATACTTTTCCATAACAACGGACGCCATTTGAAAACAACAACGTGCAGCAAGTGTATCTTCTAAACAACTGACGAAACCTTAGCAGAGATCGGTTTATTTCGTTTAAAACTAATCGCACTCAGTTTTGTATACGAACGCTCTAGTTTAAAAACTGTATGCACTCATTTTCCTTTACGGAGGCCTTAGATGGAAACTCATTGCACGGGTGTAACTCGTGCAATTTACGAATGCAGCCAACAAAAGGCAACTCGGGGAGACTGGTTGCTTTCGGATAGGAAATTAGCCTGGCGCGCCTACGTATTTGCGAACAGCAAACAAACCTTAGCAACCGTAACTGGCAACGGATGGGAACATCGAAGAAAATTGACTAATGATTGTTTCTGGAATATAATCAACTACTTTAACCGTTAGGGGTTAAACCCCTTAGATCCCACCCCTTGTGTTGTCCTTCTGACGAGGATTTATAAGCGGACTCCGAGCAAGCACACAAATCCGATATACATGTTCACAACAAAGCCGTTCTGAATTCTAATTTTTTAATTTCAAACGGTTAATATGTAACTATCAAAGGGGTCTAAGTACCTGAATGTTTGTACATGTTTTATTCGTATTTATATTAGTGTTACGATTTAAGCTTCTTGCGCATAATTTATGTTGTAAGCACGTATATCGGATTTGTGTGCTTGGCTCGAAATCCGCCTATAAACCCACGTCAGTAGGACAACACAAGGTGGAAAGCCTTCCCTGGGAGGTCTTTCTAAGGGGTCCTAACCCGTATTTACG
Source organism: Cheiracanthium punctorium (assembly GCA_038373885.1). Classification (NCBI taxonomy): domain Eukaryota; kingdom Metazoa; phylum Arthropoda; class Arachnida; order Araneae; family Cheiracanthiidae; genus Cheiracanthium; species Cheiracanthium punctorium. The sequence goes on from JAWZYV010014318.1 coordinate 1,011,498, forward strand.
CCAAGTTTAGGAGAAAACCACGGAAATCGCCGAACGGTTAGGTCGGCGGACGAGCGATGGGACCCAAACCCGGGACTTCCCACTTCGCCCGTCAACCATTTCCAGTGACATAACCACTGTGCCATGATGAGGCCGTAATTTATGCGTTTTTTGTTTAAATAAATAAACTTACTTTTAATTAAAGTTCATTTATGGCCTTATTCACCAAGCACTTGACACGCGGATTAATCCTTAAACGCGTGTAAAAGTCATCGGTAAGATATCTCACCTATGACTTTAACAGGAGTTTGGATTAATTCGCATGTCAAGTGTTTGATGAATAAGGACGTTAATATGCACAACACCCACTGCCACAAGCTCTCATTGATCGGCATAATTTATTCATTAGTTATATAAACAGCGTTCCTAGTTTATTACTTTCCGAACATGTACCATGTAAGGAAAGTGTTGTAATCATGAAAATCCGACTTCGAGATTTTGGTGTATTGACACGTTTTGGGGTCTTCTGAATTCATTTATGCTATTTTTACGAGATGTATGTATGTATGTGTGTATGTGAGTGAACACGATAGCTCCTAAACGGGGCATTCGATTGAGCTCAAATTTGGGTATATATACATGTTATAAACCACCGTTGCAAGACCGGTATTGATTTTGGTGTGTATAGGACTTATAGTTTTTCTACAGGGCTACGACAAAGATTTTTTACATTATGGCCTATGGGGAAAAATTATTGGAAGTGCGCTAGCGTTTAAACGGCGCATTCGATTGAGCTTCCGTTTGGTATATGTGTTTGAATTATTCATCGATTAAAAATTTAAATGCTTGGTAATGATCTTAATCGTAAGTGTTCGAAAAGTAGAGTGGAGTCACTCCAGATTTCTTTTCGAGTATAACAACTTCGATGGTCTCTGGCATTCAATAGCCAATGGTACTACCAGGGGCAGAATCTTTGTATTTTTTTCTCCAGTTGCCAATTTTGGCATCACTGGCATTTTGATTGCCCGCAAATAATGTTTCTTGCCCCTAAAATTTTCGCCACACAAAGAATATATGCGACCGTTACAATGAAATAAGTTGGGAAAACGTTTATCCACGAAATTGTCATTACTATTAAGAAATGAAAATAGAAATAGAAAGAAGTTTAGAATGAAAGTAAAAGTAGGAAACAGCAATTTAAAGCTAAGGAATAAAAATGGAAAGTTGCTTTTCTTTGTTGCCTGAGGGGCAACGGAATTTTGTTTTACTCGCCCATTTAACCCTTTGAGGCGCAACCCTTTCCAATGCTGAAAAAAGGGCAGCCGTTGCCACCGCTTGACTTCACTACCAGCAAGATGGCGGACGATCGAAAATAGACTTTTCTGACGACAGGGGCACAGCCAGCTGTCGTCATAAAAGGGTCTCTAGATCTGTGGCACGCGATGAACGTTTCGATCGTCCGCCATCTTGCTGGTAGTGAAGTCGAGCGGTGGTAACTGCTGCCCTTTTTTCAGCATGGGGCCATCTATCCAGCTGTTCTCGCCTTCCATTTTTCAGCAGATGTCAGTGCTGTTAAAAAGAATCTTGACCATTTTTTAACGGGAAAGGACGTGCTAAAAAGGAAAGGATTCTCGTGCAGCTCTGTCACCCGCAACTCTTTTTATAGAAATCCAATCTATTCTTCGGGACTGGCAACAGTCAAAACGTCAGAGTTTTGTGTCCCCAGAGCGGGATTCCTGCGCGTTAAAGGGTTAAAAATTGATTGTCCCGGGCATGCGGGCAAGGGCAACTACACATTTAGACCCCTGGGTACTACTATTTTACAAGTAATCTTTCAGTTTAAGGTGATAATTAGTTAATTTTTTTCGCTAAGCACGAGAGCTGTAGAACAATGCAATACTGTAATCCAATCTTAATTTGCATTACAGAAAAACCTCGCTACAGCGATATATGATACGATAAATCCTCTAAAACGATCAAATTTTGTGGTCCCGCGGAATTTCCATACAATGTAATTTCCCCTCGATATAACGATTTTTTCCTTCTAGAACGATCATGTTATTGCTTCCCTCAAGTTTTGCTGTTTTATTATTAGAATTTTTCTTTGCAATCACAATGTCCTGTAGTTTCACATAGAGTGAAGGATTAGATCCCATTCCTCAAAAACAAAATTCAAAGTGAAAAATCAATTTGAATCTAAAGTAACATAGGGCAGCGTTTCTCAACCTGTGGGGTGGGCCCCCCCCAAGGGTGGCGCAGAGCGTTTGCAGGGGAGGGGGGGGACACTCGAGAAAAACCGGTCAGCAGAAAAAGATCAAGCAGTGACGTATGTTTTTAAAAAAAATCTTATTTCTCATTTTTACTCAGAAATATATCCTTTTCGCTTAAAATGTTCATTGTTAAAGATTAAAAAACTGAATGTTTGCTGGAAAATGTGAAGGGGGTGGGGGTGCCAGAGTAAGTTAGCCTTTGTTGGGCGGGGGGGGGCGTGACGTTGAGAACTGCCGACTTACTGTGGATGGCTTTCATTCTACAATTTTACGTTCCATTCCGTCACACATGGAATCGCCCTTGCACGTTAATGAATTAACCCTTTGACTTGCGGTGGTTGCACCGTAGAATACTACCATTTCAGTGCTTTTACTCTTAGTCGTTAGAAGATATTGTTAAATGATCCCATCGCTGAAAAATTGCAGCCGTTGTCATCGATCCATTTAACTACCACCGACATGGCGGTCCATCGACAGTCACCGTGCTCCACAGCGCCAAAGAAGTTTTCCAGCACAATTTGCTTCGAGGCCGCAGTCGAAATATCGTCATAAATAAAGACTTATTTCGCATAACACTAAAACTTACCTAGAATGTTGAGAATTTTCATTTAGAACTATTGTAACATCTAAAAAAGAGTACCTCTTGATTGCAAGAGAATCTGACATTGTAATCCCGCAAAAGCGGGATTGTATTCCCTATAAAATTCTTAAGAAAAATAAATTTTTAATTAGGCTTTGGTATAAAAATTACGTTATAGTCGAAGTACGTACTTTTAAGTACGTTTTAAACGAAGTTAAATAACATAAATATAGGACTGCAATCGGGACCTAGCTACTAGGTGCGCTATAACCGATAGTAAGTTATATCCCAGGTCCGTTATAACCGGTGAGCACTGTATTTATGATTTAATAGACTTACAAGGAATGGTGTGGTGTTACATGTGGTGTCCACATCAAATTTGCCTGAAGAAGTTCAAGTTGATTAACACTATAAGTTTACAAATTTAAAATAAAATTGCTCGCACAAACTCTGTTGAGACCAACATCTACCCCATCCAAAAGAAAGAAAAAAATAAGTCTTCCACATAGACGTAACTTATTAAGGGCAATAGGCGGCAATTGCCCCCTCTAAAATTCAAGAAAATTTAAGGACAAATTTTAAATAAGTTCTATCTAAAACAAAAAACAAACAAAAAAAAAAACATTTTACCCTCTCAATCTTACATGTTGCCTGCCAGATCACACCAATGGCCTTCCCTGTGAAAGGCGCAACTCGCTACGGGGCGTCATAGTTTGGAATCAGGGGCATGCAGTAGAAACCTGATAACGCCATTTATAATATTATATCATATAGTCTTAAAACATTTCAAAGACATAAAAAATAATGAAAAAACTTACATTCGAAAATAATTTGCAATACTTCTTGGCGATCTCATACGGAAACTTGACAAACTAAAAAGTTTAGTCGTTTTTAAACTACGGTAAATTCTACTTCAATAAACATAGATCTAACGCATTTCGCAATGCGGATGAAATACACACAAGTCCTCTCTCTTTGCGTTATATACTCAGAGGCATAAAAGTTGAGAGGTGTGTTTACTTGTCTCGAATAAAACTTCGGGACTTCTATTTTAGAGGTTACGCGTCAGTGGTGGTTTGCGAAAGATTCGTCAGAGTGTCGTGGTTACAGAGTTAAACACAGCTGTGGCACTAGTCCGTAATTAACCCATTTGTACCTAGCGTTTTGGGACGGCATTTTCGCTATTAGTCGAAAACGTTATATATTTTTCCTAGCCTTTATTCATGAGTATTGAGCCTCAACTCTACAAAATATTTTAGCATGACCCAGTAGTATGTTGATATTTCAATTTTTATGCATAATGATTTTAAAAGAAATCATCCCTTGTTCAAGAAGTTGACATCAGAAATTTATCTATTATTTCTGTTATCAGTAAAAATCGAAGAAAGTCGCAAAAATATCCAGGCACAAATGGGTTAACCATTTTGTGCTCAAACTGTTTGCATGACTTTCTCCAATCTTTGCTGATGTCAGCAATAATTGATAAATAGTCAAAATTCCTATGTCAATATTTGAGCATAAGGTAAATTTCCTATGCCAATTTGATATTTAACATGTTGTTCTCTGTGAAAGTCAATCAATCACCCTGACACCACACATGTCTATATTATGTACATTTCATGAGAATCTTATCCAGAACATGTCCATGGATATAACAATATATCCCCTGGACATTATTTTAATGATATCTTTGAGAAAATTCATAACATGACTATACAAGGACACGAAATGGATAGTTATTATGCCATAATATGGATATAAGAGGAAAAATCCATAATATGTCTCTTAACATGAGAAAAAAAACGGATATTTAAATATCCTATGTATGTCTTTATATTGACAAAAACGAGAAAACTTCTCCAGGTCTTCCATATGGATGTTCAGAGCTCGTCCGTAAGATATAATTATGGAAGCTGCATTGTGCCATCGGCACAAGTTTTGGCTTATTGTGGGCTAGATTTATACAAGTTATAGATATGCCAGTATATCCGTAACTTATACAGATGTCCATATAGACGTGTTCTGGACAGGTTTGTGCTGTGTGGGTCATATTTAATAAGTTTCCTGATATTTGTAATTTTTTTCCATAACTATTTAGTTATTGACAGAACTATAGTACGAAATTTGGGCATTACTCGAATACTTTTTTGTGTGAGTGTACATAGTCTGCGGTCGTAGTCCACGCGCCTAACGATAATGAAGAACATTGGCGGCATTCGTAAACGCCAGACGAGTTACACTCGTGCAGCGAGTTTCTATCTAAGGTATTCATATAGGAAAACTGAATGCATTCAGTTTCTAAACTAGAGTGTTCGTATACGACCCATCGGATTATGATAGGTCGCATACAAAGCTGAGTGCGGTTAGTTTCAAACTAAGTAAACTGAGCACGGAGCAGGTTCATCCAGTTGTTGAGAAGATACACTTTCTACACGTTGTTTTGTTTAGAAATGGCGTCCGTTGTTATTGAAAAGTATGTTCTTATACATGGGCGCCGGCAGAATATTTCCCAGGGGGGGGGGAAAGACTGCTCAAGAGGGGGCAATGGCTACTTCAGCGTATGGTTACCATGTTGGAAAAAGAAAGGGAAAACACTGCATACAAAAATCCAGGGGGGGCATTGCCTCCCTTGCCCTATGCTGCCGGCGCCCATGTATGTATAATTTCATACACTCAAGTACATTAACATCAAACAATTGGATATTACACTAGAAAAATAGTGAAATTTTCATTGGTATAACGAAGTGGCAAAACTAAGCAATGAAATGTAAAAGAAGAACCTCTATTAAATTTAATAAAAAGGTTCAGAAATTTGTTAAAATTTGTTGGCTAAAAATATTTGACTAAATCTTTATGGTTCAAACAGATTTATTTTCATACGAAATGTCGGAACATTTATTGATTGCAGTAAAGTGTTTTGGTTAAATCAAGGCAGTTACAGTTACAGTGACACTTGTTCAAAAAGGTGGTAATGAGCTTTAATTCTTTATCTGTTAGAGAACAGTGGGCAATGCAAATTGAAAAAGTGTATATATATCGTTTATTTAAAAAAAGTTACTCATTTTAATTTGTATACGATCTCCGCGCAAAAAAAATTCAATTAGTAAAATGTGCCCCTTATGATAATGAGGTGATATACAAAATTTGAGAATTGTATTCTAAAAACTAATCAAAGGTATGAAGATGAATAAATGGTGACTTAAACCACTTTTCAATGGCTCGCAAAAGGAACATCGGATGATCCCAATTTAGGGGTCGTACATACATTACGGAAGAAAATATTTTTTTTTTTTTTTACTCTAGCAATAAAGTTTACATTCAAATTCATGTATAGGCAAGATATCTTTGAGGGGTTTTATGATGAAAAGCTGAAATTTTGTACATAACGTCTTAAAAGTATGGGGCACATTTTGCTAATTGGGAATTCATTTTTATATGTGAGTTATTTAAAAATTTAAAAAGCGTAACTTTTTGAAAATTAACGACGTTAATTTTTTCTTAACGGAGTCTTATTTCCGACGTTATTTTGAACATTTTTTTCAAATTACATTGCCCACTTATCTGTAATAGATAAAGAATCAAAGCCCCTTTCCACCTCTCTGGGTCATCCTGTGTACATTATATCTGTTGGATTATATAATTTCTGTGTCAGGCATCTCAAGAGAATTCTTTATTTACAAGAGTGTGGCAAATATCCCTTTTTATTCAGCAAGAAATAATTTTGGAACAGTGTTTAACCCTCTCGTCACTCTGAACCTCATAGGAGGCTCCTACTTCAAATAGCAATATTGAGAGAAAAAACAATTGAATTTAGTATTTTTTTCTTTCAGTGATATCAATAGCATTCATTCATGTACAAAGTATAGGAGGCTCTTAACTAGATCCATAAATCGTGCCTAGATTGCAGTACTAGTCCATTTAGATCTTTTTACAGTTTTCGCTTCATTGTTTCAGGAGAAAAATTAAGAAAATATTGACGCTTCTTTTTTACCGCTTTTTTTTCTTTTTAAGTTAAGTATATTTTTTTCTTATTCCTCAACCTTTACCTAATAGGTGCATCCTTTTAAATTGATTTTAGCAGAACAAAATGCTTCGAAAATGCAGAAATTAATATTAGAAATATCTAATATGAATCGACATTAGAAAAAAAAAAATATTTTTGCATGATTTATAATAGTATTTCAGATGCATTAGTTGCTAGACAGATTTCTGTTCTCTGGTTTTTCATGATTCGGTGACGAGAGGGTTAAAGATTTTTGAAACAATTGTAATTAAATATTATATATATTTGCATGCTTGATATAGAAATAATTTTGAATATGCTTTAACCCGTAGATTGAAATAGGTCGTTACACAAAAAAAAGATAGATAAATGTAACAAAATTATGAACCTAAATAAAAATTAAAAAATATTCGCATGAAATAAATTGCTTCAACCCTTTGTGCTAAAGGCTGTTAAAAACACATTTTTCTAGTATTCAGCAATTACATTCGAGTTAAACGTATAACATTTAATGATTATAAACTCCAAACAATTTCCATCCGAACGTTCTTTTACTATTTTTTCCTTTCACAGGCAAGTGATTTATAGCATATCTTGACATCAGGACAATTTTCTCTTTCTGACAAATAGTTTGAAGTTGAAAAACACCCAGGATGTTTTGCTGCTTTCTGGTGTTTCTTGATTTCCGTGCTGTAAGTTAATTTATCAGAAAATGTTTTAGGTTTGTTTGTAGGGAAATTGTTCTTTGGCTTTGCCCTTAAAAAAGTTCTCTTGTTAAGTAAATGTAAAGAGAAAGTTCAGTAATAATTAAATAAGTGAGTTTTTAAGGCATAAACACTATATTTCAGTAAGTAAGAAGCTCATAACTTGTCTTTGACGTAATTTGTAATTTCTGGTTAATTACAAGCCGTTTTGAAGCTTTATCAACAAATACTTAGTTTACGCACAAAATCAAAGACCATTTCACTTTAAAAAATGGTTAATAAATTTTCTTATGCGTTTCATTTTAAACTCTTAAACGAGAACAGCTTTAGTATCACCCACCCGCCATTTTTGGAGTCATTTGTTTGTCACCAAACCGGCGACAAGATGGTCACCATACCGTGTTTTGTAAGAAGGTTAACCTTTCAGATTCTTGACGCAACTCTCGAGTTTCAGAATGGCGGCCATCTTGTTCCCAGACACAGAAACGTCGACAAAAAATCATATTTAATACTTTTATCCACCGATACTACGACATTATTATCCAAGAGCAAGTAAAAATAAATGCGTGTCATTTGCTATGCATTCTTAATTTTTTTGTCATTTGCTGTGCATTCTTAATATTTTTGCATGATTTATAATAGTATTTCAGATGCATTAATTGCTAGACAGATTTTTTTTCTCTGGTGTTCGTTCAATTTTACGAACTTTTGTTGTTTCTCTTCGTTCAATTTTAAAATATCTACTCCCCCCCCCCAACATATTTAAACATAATTCATTGTAAACTCATACATAAAATATCTATTTGAAACTTCTCAATTTTCCAAACTTTTCCGCTAACTTGAAAACTCAAACGTAAAATGCTTAATCAATAAAGCTTACCTCTTAAATTCTCGATGCAAGTCCCGATTTTAAAACGGCGGCCATGCTTCTAGACACAAAATTGTCGGCAATAACAACATATTAAAACATAATTCCTCGAAAACTCATACATGAAATATATATTTGTAACTCCAGGCTTTCCCAAACTTTTACAATAACTTGAAAAATCAAAACTGCTGCTCCTAATTTTCCTTCAAAATCCACTTCCTGTCACAACACTATAACTCTTATTTTCAATAAGCCATAGCAAAGCAAGTGTCTTGAGTTTCGGACCAGCACTCGAGATGCTGCTACTAACACCAATTTTCGGAGAATAAATGAATTACCTCTCGAATCTACCAAAAAACGCTTTTTGGTGACAAATTTGGGTAGGCTATACTTAAGGCCGGCCCTTAAACGAAATGACTTCAAGCGTTTTAGCAATATGGCCGAGTGCATAAGGCACAGCTGAAGTGTGAAGGTATTCGGCTCGGGCCTGTTGCCCGGCTGTTGATCTAACGGTCTGGAGTTTTGGTCGGTTTTCTCCAGATGTAAGAAAGTCCTCCAACCAAAACATTCCCCATCCTAAGCAGATAGCCCATGCGTGGGTTTGCCATAACAACACAAACATACATCAAGCGTTTACTGCACGCTGTATAACATAAAGATTCATAAAACATACACATACAGGTTGTCCCAAAACTTACATAAGATTTCAATTAGATAGGAAATAAATCCAGTGTTGTCAACCAAAAAAAGAAAACAGTTTGACAGCTGACAGTTTAGAATTACTAAAATTTCACCATTATACTAAAGAATAACACGTTTTCATTGCTGAGCAAGATTTCAAAAACAATGAAAGTTTGATTCATGATGATTTTGGTGATGACTAATAAGAAAGACGATGTGATTTAACCCCATTGGATTTCTTCCTTTGGGGTTATTTAAAGTCAAAGGTGTATGTCAACAAGCACACATCCACCCGTACCTTGAAGAAGGATGTGCGGACGACTTAACGCTGCATCAACGAAATTCAGCCACATTTATTTGAAACTAGAAGTCAAAACCCGTTGTGGAGGCAATTACAATGGGCGCTAGAAAAAAACATTGGACGAAAATAGGTCTACACTCAATATAGTTCATCTTCATCCACCTAAAATAAGTAAGTTCATATTCAGTTTTTATTATGTACCCGAATCGAATTTCATGCTGTTCTGGAAACGCGCGGAAACTATTGGCATTCGAATGATTTCGATTTGTGTACACATCCATTTTTGTATCCATGCAGACGATCGATTTGTGAGGAAAAAAAAACAACAACTGTGTAATCTAGAAAAACTATTTTAAAGGAAGTGGATGACCATGATGAATATGACGTCATATCGATTGCAAAAACTCATTTTGTCAAGCAAATGATGCGCATTTTTATACTTCCGGAAATAAAAGGGAGCTGAAAATAGACAAAAATCACTTGAAAATGAGGGAATTGGTGGATTTTCAGATTTGAAAAGCAGAACAGATTGTTTTTTTTTTAAATATTTTTATACATAATTATGAAATTTTTCAAGAGAATCGCATAAACGGTGTCGATGCTTTTAAACATTTTCTCTTTTTTAATCTTTTTGAACTTTTTAATCTTCATGGAGTAATGCCGGTAAAATATTTATATTGAAGTAATTGACCGGAATGGTTTGCAGAATGAGTCAGGGATCAGCGTAATTATATAGTAGAATGGTCCTAGAAAATATCGACAAAAGAGTGCGTATGTGCCAGCAAAATTGTTCAGGTCTTGCCCGTTGTTCTATTCCGTACATAGCACTATCTTGTGTACTTTATGTTTCGATAAAAAGAAATATATGTCCAATAAAAATCTTGTGTTTTCTGTTTAATTCAAATCTTGTGTAAATTCTGGGACACCCTCTATGAAATTGTCTTATATGTGTCTGTGTTGTATAATAATACGAGTTTGGCACTACTGATATATTTTGATAAGATAAGCTCCTGAAAACAAAACAAGGCATTATAAATAAATATACACACATAACCTTAGAAACAAATGCGACTTAATACACCAGCGGGAAACGCATGCAACGTTTAATTGTCTGGAAAAACGGAGCTCCTGGCGCAAAAGACTGTGTGAGTCGTGTTTTCTCTCCAAACATGACACTTGTTCGTAAAACACTCTCGCTGAAATAACACGAGGATAAAGTGACAAGCGAAGCAGCTGGCTAGAACAATGGAAGGAAGACAAACCATAATGATAACAATGGCGGAGAGAAAACTCGAGAATTTTACGACGCAATTGAATAAGTTAGGTGCGTAGCTTTTCTTTGCGCGCAGATAATGAAGAAGGCGACGAACTGGGGATGCAGAATTTTAAGAGATAAAGTGATATTCCGTGCTCCTTACGTGAATTCTTTGTTAAAATGTATCTCTCGAACGCAAAAGATTTCGTGAGGAAGTGTTTTCTATTCAAGCATCCAACAAGCGTCTGTTAAAATCAATATTATTGTACTTGCAGCGTTTATATCTCATTGTTTATGTATAGACCCTAAACTTCTCCCGTTACTGATACTTTGATATGGATGCAGGAACAAAAGGACTTTTTCTATTTAGGAAATAACATTTTTGGCTTTTTTTTTTTTTAGCTGTATACAGGGTGTCCCAAGAAGGTGCTAGCACGCTTTAATTCTTTATCTAATATAGATGAGTGGAGATGTCAATTGAACAAAATGTTCAAAATAAGGTAGACGAAAAGAATGTATTCAGTAAAAAATCCTATGGTACATTTTCAAAAAAAAAAAAAAAAAAAAGAAAAGAAAAGAAACATTACTTTTTTAATTTCTATACATCTTCCGTACATGCGATCATCCGACGGGATTTTTTTCCATTCGAAAAACATTGAAAAGTGTCTTAAGTCCGTATATTTTTATCTTCACATCTCTGACACATTCTGGTTATAATTCTCAAATTTTACACATCACGTCTTTAATGTACGGGGTACATTTTATAAGTTGGGAATTTTTTTGTATGGGATTGTATAAAAATTTAAGTTGCGCTATTAATTAAGTTGGTTGCGCTATAATTATATTAAGTTGCGTTATTAGTCTTTTTCCTGATTCATTTTGAATTTTTTTCAATTTACATGTCCCACTAATTTCTACTAGATGAATAACCACCAACCGATAATTCCAATAAAGTGTTATCACCTTTCTGCTGCACCCTATATATTTCGAAAATATCTCTTTCCCATTTTTAGTGCATACAAATTGGAAATGAAAACTTAAAGCATTAAATAAGGAAAAGTATTAAATTGTCTTAAAACAAACTTGAACATATTTATTCATTATTTATGGACATCAAAAACTTCCTTTTCTGGTAAATAATCCAGTTTGAGAGAAGTCCAATTCAATAGTTTTGGAGATATTTAATTTTGAAAATTTAACCTTGTCACTCAAACAACGTTTGCCCAGAGCAACGAGAAGTTCAGTGTATCTTTACGCAGCAATCGAACAACAAATTTAAACGCACGTACGATGAGCTTGTAATAATAATAAAAAACTTTTGGTGCAATTATTTTTATATATTGCGCTCGAATTCATTCGATGTCTTGTTTCATTTCTACCTCAAAATTAGCCCATAAGGAGATCTTAATACATTTTATTCGAAAAACATATGCAATGATAATAAGGAGTTTGAACTAATGTTCATTGAAAGGTCACGTAAACGTAAAATTAATAACTCTCGAAATTAATGATTCATTAAGTAATTTTTAATTACATCTTTTTAAAAATCATTTTTAATTCGTAACGAATTAAAATCTTTGTTGAGAAAAATATTATTTTAAAAGTTGCTTAAATTATCCTCGGAATATCTTCTTAAGTAAAACAGAATAATTTTACTAGAATAATTTTGGAAGAAATGTAAAACAATTAATCAAGAGTTGTTTTCCACTCAGTCCGTATCATGTATTGAAATAAGAAATAACTTATCACCCATTAAGTTAATTAATGAAATAGAACTTTAAAATAGATTTTGATTAAAATCACGTGAAGTATGTAATTAAAACTATTCACATCATAATTATGAATTTCATTTAAGAATGAGAAATTATTGAAACTATTTAAGTTGCTTTTAGAAAACTTTCAAATATACATTACTACGTAAATCTGGTTTTGGCCTATTGTTAAATTGCAGGCTTAATATTTTGATGATCTTAAAAGCTTCCAAGTAAAAAAAATGAAGACTTCAACCATTATAAACATAAAGATCGCTTTTATTTATGATAAAGGGATATCTTTTATGAGATGCTCGAGTAGCATTAGTTTCATTATGAGAACTGTTGACGCTCTGTGAAATAGATGAAAAAAGTTCAATGAAATTATTGCAAAATAAATTTAGCTATAGAAATAAACATGCAAATATTGCTTGTACTTATATTGCGCTCAATGTACACTGCTCAAAACAATTAAAGGATATTGTAAATTTTATATAAAATAAATATATAGGCGAAATTTTTTTTGCCGAAAATAGAAGAAGAGAATCACATATGCAAATTTTTCTGATTTTCAAACTGTGGAGTATGCTAATTTTGAGTTCGACGTCAAAAACGTCGCTTCAGCGGCAGCGAATGAAAGTGGACTTTCTACTGAATAAAAGACAATGAAGACAAGGATGATCGGCATTCAGTGACTGCTTTGTTTCGATGAGCAAGATGTCTCAGCGAAGTCATTTAACCGATTCAGAAGCCTGGAGAGTTGTCGGTAGGTTAGAAGTGGGCCAAACTAGAGCCGAAGTAGTGCAAGCCATTGGAGTGTCACAAAGTGTGATTTCCAGGATCTGGGGCTCTAGAACGATCTTATCGGAAAGCATTCGTGACGGATAGTTCTCACTCACGGATAGAGATCTTCGGATAAATAGCCGCTACCCTCATTTTGACCCTACCACCATGGTTTCGTCTAATGGAAGTGAGAATTTTCATGCCTCTTCCGAAAGTATCGGAAGGGGGACGCTATCAACCAATCAAAGCAAGGCACTCTTTGCCGAATTCGAGCACGTAGTTTAAGTTTATGATTTATGACATAGTACTTAAACAGGTACCACGTCTTGTCTTATTTTGTTAGTCGATCTCTGGCTGTGTTATAGCATGTGAATATACAACGTGTAAGATACTTATGCGCAGTACTCGAATGCAGTCGAAAAAAATTAATATCGATTTTCGAACCGCTTTACCAAAACTTTAATTGTAAGTTGCGTACGATGTTTTTTGCGCTTCTGTGGCTGAATCGGTAAGACGCGGGGCTGTTACTAGGGCGTTATGTGATCGAACCCCGTGCTGCGCAATATTTTCCCGCGCATTTCTTTTTCTTTTTTTTTTAAATACGCGAATCCTGGTAATTAATTCATTTTTTAGTCAAGTAAATATTTATTTACTTTTTCATTTATTTATCATTTTTTTACTACCTGTTTATTGATTTTATATTATTATTTAAATTTTATTTCTTTTTGTAAAATCCTTACTTTGTGGAATCAGAATTTTACACTTTCAAAATAAATCACTTTTAACACCCACGATATTTCTTTAAGGTACATTAATTTTTGTCAGACAGACTATTTTTTTCCTAATTTTCACCCGTTCGTGATGCAACAGCAACAGTATTAATTTTTTAAGCATCATCAATTGTAGAAATATATTCTTTGAATAGCAGAAATAAAATTTTAAAAATATATAAATAAATATACAATCAACTCACAATTTTACGACCCTTATTTAACGACCCTCTGATGAAGTGCTGACAGTTTTTCAATACCTTTTATAAACATTATTTTACACTCAGTATATTCACATGGTATACTACAATTATGCCAAAGATCATTGAAATCCGCATTTTCCTGAAGCCGTATCGTCCAAGCAATGGAAGAAAAAAATCATTACTTAAATGAAAACAACTTCTCCAGTTTTTATAGAGCGCAGCAAACGAAATGAGGATTTGAAATCTCTAGCACAAAAATTAAACAGCAGTGGAGGTTCTATTAAAAATGTGAAAGCTTGACAAAAGACAAGCAGACTGTTATTTTATAAATTTTAAATATCATTAAAAATTAGCATTATTATATTCTAATTGTTCTAGGCTCTAAATATTTTTTAAACTCTTGAATCAGTTGGAATACTAATGATTTATTCAAGCGAAGATTGTTGATAAATTCGTCGTCGCTTAATTCAAAGGATTTACACCTAGGAATCGAAATTCGATTCCTATAAACCCTTCTAGCATCTTATTGTTGTGCAACAGTTGCTAAAATTAAAACCTAGCCATTATTTTGATGTAAACAACTACCATCAGAACAAATAACCACGCACGCTGCCTTGTATCCGAAACGGAAAGAGCTTTTCACTTGCGTTTATCCTGCCGGAAAAAAAAGTGAAATTTCCGAGAGTGATTCCGATATCGGAACGTTCCCGAGAGCATCATGGTAGACCAAATTGACACCCTCTCGGAATGTGACGTCATGAGTGAGAAAAAAGTTGTTTTTCCGCTTCGGAAAGGTTTCCGAAACGAGTCCCTGGAACCGGTTTTTGGCGACTGGAAGGGCAGGCCGAAGACCAGGGCAAGGTCGTAGACGGGCAACAACGCCCAATGAAGATCGTTATTTAGTGTTAACGCTCGGAGACACTGGAATATGAACGCTACTCTTCTCCAACAACACATTCGCTCGGCTACTGGCACCACAGTTTCAACTCAGACTACCGAAACCGGCTGCACAGTGTAGGTCTGTATGCTCGCCGACCGATGGTATGTGTTAGACTAACATCAAGGCATCGTCGCGACCGCAGGGAGTGGGCAACAGAGCATGTGAACTGGAGGAGAAATGAATGGAGCGATGTTTTTTTTTTTTCTGACGAGTCCCGTTTTCCAGTTCATCCTGATAATAGGCGTATTTTCATCTGGAGGGACCGTGGCAGTAGAAATAATCCTGCGTTCGTGCACGAAAGTGTCAGCTTTGGCGGTGGGGGAGTGTTGGTGTATGGTGGCATCTCCATTGACGGACGCACAGACCTCAACATCATTCGACATGGACCTCTGACTGGTCGCCGATATAGGAATGAGATCCTCAGACCTATTGTAGTCCCTTACGCTGCAGCAATCGGGGATGACTTCATTTTAATGGACGATAACTGCAGGCCACATCGTGCTAACCTGGTGCAAGATTTCCTTTTCGAGGAAGGAATCGTACGAATGGAATGGCCAGCGTGTTCTCCAGACATGAATCCAATAGAGCACGTTTGGGACGCTCTAGGAAGACGAGTTGCTGGCCGCCAACCACTCCCACGAACTCTCCAAGAACTGGAAAGAGCTCTTCTGGAAGAGTGGGACAGAATACCCCAACCCGTGATGAATAGCCTCATTGACTCCATGCCTCAAAGGTGTTCAACGTTGCTGGCTGTCCGTGGAAACCATACCCCCTACTGAAAATGATTTCCTTTGAAGAAAACATCTTTTCTTATTCTTTTTTTCCCATATGCACAAATTGTGTTTTTTTCCTTTTCTACACAAATGCGCAATAAAATGCATTTTTTTCTGTCAAACATGTGTAATTTATTCTCGTATAACTTACTACGTCTGTCGACCCTGTATCAATCAGCTAAAAAGTTTCCAAGCCACAAGATCCACCTAAAACCGCAATATCATTTAATTGTTTTCAGCAGTGTATTTACAAATAACAAATACAGATAACTTAAAATTAATTTTTTCAGAAAAATCACATGTATTGACACATTTTAAAATTGCTAAATTCTTGTCTAAGGAAATTGGACTTAAAAAAAACTTAAAAAATTATTGTCGATATAATTTGATGAAGGAAGTATACAGGGGCTCAAAAGTGTCCAGAAGGTCACGTTTTGTATGAAAAACAGGAAAACGTAGCAATGGAAAAGGTCATTTACTCGAAATTTCAACATTTATTCAATAGTTTTTGAGCATTTATTAACTGATTTGGGTCATTACTTGGGCTGATTTCACCATGAATTTTTTAAGTTTTTATTATAACACCTTGTTTATAGTTTTTTTCATATCACTCTCCTGTAAAAATTTAACTTACAGTTCTGAATTTTGCTTAAGAAAAGTATATAAGAATGTAAACTCAACTTATACACAGCAAACTTGTTTAATAATACATTTTTCAATGGTGATAACTATTTTTAAATTAAGTTTATAGGTTTTATCAACTGAACATGTGATGATAATGCAGAAACGAACATATAAAATTCAGAAAAAGAAATCGAATGTACAATTCATGGAGCCTTTCGGAGAAAATCTAATTTCTTGCTCTGGATCTTTGTGAAATGTACAGTTGTGACAAATAGTGCAAAGCTGAATGCCTCTAAAACAGATTGTTTCGTTTCACACTAGCTTCATGTACATGTACAATTTCGCCCTATACATACATCTGAGAGCGCGAAATTTCCACTTTTTGGAAAACACTTTTCTACAAATCTTTTAACAGCTTTATCACTGACTTTTAAATTTATTTTTGAAAAAGAATCCTTTAAAAAGATTTTTAGATGTTCTGATACAGAGTTGATGCATCTTCTTCGATAGGTATACAGGGTGATTATAATTAAAGTTTCACTTTAAAACGATCAGAAAAGGAAAACTACTGCACCAAATGTTGTCAAACTTGGTAATTGTGTAAAGGTGATCAGGGAATTTACTATCGGCGAAAAAAAGTTAAAAAATTCAACACCAGGGGCGAAGACGTATTTAAGGGGGGGGGATCCAGGGGTCTGAACCTACTCCCCCACAAAATTTTGATTTTTGTTACTAAAATGATAATGATATAGTGTTCTTTTGAGAAAAATACTGCCTTTTTTACTGTTTGGACACCCTCCGAAATTTTTGAATCCTCACCAAAATGTTCTTTATGAAGGGGGGGCGGACCCCTGACACCCCCCCCCTTAAATACGTTCTTGCCCCTGGTGTTGAATTTTTGATCCTTTATTCAGCGGATAATAAATCCCCTGATCACCTTTACACAGTTACCAAGTTTGATAACATTTGGTCCAGCAGTTTTCCTTTTCTGATCGTTTTAAAGTGGAACTTTAATTATATAATCACCCTGTAGAGGAAAATTGGTTAGTTTGTAATTTAACAAAAGACAAGCCATTGACAATTAGGTCATTAGGCTATGCTATCAGCTCAATAATACGCATATAAAAATCCAGAGTGATTCCATTATTCGACTTCCGAAATATTGTTTTTATTAAGGAAGATTTAATGTTACTTGAAAAGTTTGATACACTAATGCGTTTTGTGCGTTCGCACATTTGATATGAGCACTTGAACGCTGTTTTAAACACCGAAAAAAATATTTGCATAGATGGTGTCAAATGTTTCGTTTCAAAAGTGTTCTGTGTCTTAAACATTAACAGATAAACTCGGCTGTTTGAGTCTCGTCAGGGGGTGACCCCCCTGAACCTCCCTAATTTTTTAGTTTCATTATTGCCCTATTAAAACGATATTAATTAACTATCATTATATCTCTCATCTTTCGTGTATTTCGCCTGGTAACCCTATGTTGAAATTTTTAGGATTGTAACCTATTTATAGAAAAATGCATGTGATGATTATTCTACAGCTTACGAAATAGTGTAACAATACATTAAAGCTGTTGTGAACTAATAGTATTGAAATATCGGTAAAAAATGCATGTGTTGCATATTCTACAGCTTACGAAATATTGTAATAATAGATTAAAGTTGTTTAGTATTTAAATATATGTAAGATTATGTCGCATACTTTTATGTCGCTTTCTTCGGACACATTTTTCGGACAATTTTCAATAAAGGGATGGAGATAAAAAAACTTATTATGAATGGTGTCGAATTTTCCGTTTCGAAAGTTATGCACATTAAAAACCAATACGAGAAATATATCCTTTGTACAGAAATTTAGAAAATGCCTTGTGCGAAACACCGATACAGAGAAATATCTGTATCAAAATTACTGATAGTTATTTCTTAGTCGTAATTATGGTGTTTTACATTTGTAAATAGTAAAAAGTGAAGCAGCACCGGCTTAGCCTGTGCTTGGGAGGGTGAAAACCTGCCTTAGCTAGACTGCTGTGAAACCGTGTACGCTAATGGACGATGATGTGCGTGAAATCTGTCTGGAGCTCCAATGTCCTCCATGTACAAGCGATACTTCTTGGGGGGCTGATTTCAGGTGCTGGGTCTCTCATCTAGAATTGGTTAAAAATTAGGAGCCAGTCATAGGAACTACCTCGGTCTGCCTTACAGGCCCAAAATGAAATGACCAATATATGCGGCTCTCTAAGTGATCATGCCTCTAGTAAGCCGCTGACCCGCCCATTAGAAAAAAAATAGTAGCATTGATTATTGCGAAATCAAAATTTATTTTCTCATGCATCATTTTACTAAGAGTGAAATAGATTTATCTAAAAATAAAAGTAGTAATGAAGAAAGCAACATGAAATAACGATAAAAGTATTGTTAAACACTACACTAATAGCACATTGCTCACTGTAACAGAAATTTAATCCGAAGCCGTTTTTCTATGCGCTAACCTAAATTAGGAAAGCGTCTCCCAGAATCTACGACCTATCACGTCAGCTTTCGGAGATAATAAACAGTTGGTAAGAGATCGATTTGCTTTCGTTGAAAGATAAATTGTGTTCACGCTTCATAAAACGCAAAAAAGGAATGCGTTTTTGAAAGAAAGTAAATGCAGTTCGTTTGAGGAGATTAAACGCAATAGATCGATATATTTATTTATTTTTAACTTTTTTTATAATTTTTAGATTTTCGGTTAGGAGTACTAAAATCTGTCTTTAAAACAACTTAAATTATTTTTTGGCAAATAAGTTGGAAATTTTAATGGACTTTAGTTCGTTAATTTTAATGAACATTAATTACATGTCTGTATTTGTAATTTACAGTAGAGTTTCGATAATTTGAGATGGACGTGGCCGCGCTTGCCTCGAACTATCGAATTCTCGAATTATCGAAATCATAAAATTTTATAAACAAATAAGCGGAAATAAAATAATTTTCATAATTTGACTGCATATTTAAATGAATTAAATCAGCAGTTCCCAACCTTTTTAACGTCGCGCACCCCCCCCTCACATTTTTTAGCATACATTTAGTTTTTTAATCTTTAACAATGAACATTGAGTCTAATTTTCTACAAAATATTGTTATCACTAAAGTTTGAATGAACATTTTAAGAGAGAATCGATATATTTTTGAGTAAAAATGAGAATAAATAAGAAGATTTTTTTAAAACATGCATCAGTACTTGCTCTTTGGTTTTTCTCGCCCCCCTCCCCTGCAAACGCTCTGCGCCCCCCCCCTTGGGGGTCGCTCCCCACAGGTTGAGAAACGCTGAATTAAATACTTACATTTTACTACATTGATGATTAGAACAAGTTAGTTACATCGGAAAATAATAGTTATATTTTTAAAAACACTCTTTGTATTAGTACGTTCACCCGTTTCCGTGTAGCAGAATCGTGCCATCGTCAAAGCATCATGTGAGCACTGCACATACACAGAAATGTATGTGAGGCCATCTGTAGGAAGAATACACACATTTTCTTTGGAAAGAGATTTCTGATTTCACGGGAGGGGGTGGCTTTCGGGTGCGCCAGGTATTTCAATTTTGCAGTGCAAAAGAATTCTTTCACGTGTTTTTGTGTGTTGCTCATTATTTGGGAGCATAAGTGATTTTTTCGCTAACTCGAACTATCTAGATTCCACTGTACTTCCACTGTTTAAATAGTTTTAAATAGTTTCAAGTTTTAAATTTGCTATTCACTGTGTAATACAAAATCTGAGAATACATATACATAATATGAGAAGCTAAGCATGTATTTATAGATGATAGCCATATAGGCATGTAAATATTTTTATGCATAGCTTCCAGTGCAATGTCAAAAATTTGGAATAAATAAGTATTTTCATCTTTTAAAGCCACGTAAAATTAGAATCATAGAAAATGTCGGTTATCATTTGCTAAGGTAAGAATTGTAATTGTCGACATTATTCAATAATAATATTTTAGTTAATATCAACAATGGTTTTTTTATAATAATGATCCTGTTACTTCAACGTTTCTCTTAAAGAAGTAATTTTTGTAGCTCATAATTCACACTTACAAATATTTGTGTGTTATGACTTACTACTCCCACAAATATAGTAAACAGTTCTGCGATACTGGCCAAATTTTAATGACAATTTGTTGAGGATGTTGCTGGGTGCTTCCGCTACTTCTATTAGAGAGTGTTAAAACATGTATTTCACGATAGGAAAGTATACGATTTTCAGGCATAAACTTTGGTTTAAATACTTCTGTACTTTCGAGAACTTATTTCGCTTTTTAGAATCTCAGAAAAATAGAGGCAATGTCCTTTAAAAAGTACTCCGGTCATGCCATCTACCTCTTAGGCAGGTAGCCCTTGCGTAGCTTTGAGTTAACCAAAAACCAACTCACAGATAGACAATGTTCCAGGCTATTTCTATCTCAAGCTACATAATTTATTCATAACTGATTATGGATAGCAAAGGTTAATCCAGCGACCTCATCCACATATCCCACAGCTATTGAAACAATGATTTTATTTTTATTTATTTATTTCATAAAAGAAATGCACACTACAGATTGAAATCCATTTACAGTGATGCATAAAAGGACAAATTACAAAAGACAAAATTAAAAAAGATAAAATACTGAGATAAAATAAATACCAGTCATGACTGCAAAAGTTCAAAACACCTAACTCTAAAGACTTTAAAAGACATGTGAAAAATATCCAAATCCAAAGAAAACTTATTATAAATTTTATAAAATTTACATAACGAAAAGTAAATGTAATTATATTTTATAATTGGATCCACAAATAAATGGCTATTACGAAGAGACCTGTTCGGTACATTTACACAAATACTTTGAAGAATATCTCTGCAGTCTACCATATTATTGACAACTTTATAAAAAAATAATAAACAAAAGAGATCACGACGAGAACTTAAACTAGGAAGACCAAAAATACTTCTCAAGTAAGATGAAGAAATATTCGGAATGTAAATAGGATTACTTTTGTAATATAAATAACGAGTAAACTGAGTCTGCACCCGCTCAAGAATTTTCATTTTATTTTTGTAATACGGATCCCAAATAAGACTACACTATTCAAGATTAGAGCGTATCAAACTAAAGTATAAGATTTCTAATGCATGAAGGTTAGAAAATTCTTTAGTTTTGCAGTTAAGAAAACCAAGTTTTTTGTAAGCTTTAGAGATAATGCTATTGATATGGATTGAAAATTCAAGTTTCCTGTCAAAAACAACGCCCAAATCAGTTATGGAATCCGAACGAAATAAGGGAAGATTATTAATATGATATGAATAAATTAAAGTTTGAGATTTACGAGAATAACTAAGAATACTACATTTCATAATATTAAGAAGTAATTTGTTGTCAGCGCACCATTCATATAAACTATTAAGATCGCTCTGTAAAAGACAAGCATTCGTCAAATCAATGTTTTAAGGCAAGGCAAATCAAAGGCAGGAAAAAGCGAGGTCCTGCTAAATACTGAAATCGTCATATAATGCACAATAGCTAATAAACTATGTTTTTTCTCTGCAGGGTAAGAAGAAGTGTTGAAATAATAGTGAATTTTCCGGCAATGTTAGATTTTTGTTTCCAGGTGACCTATCTGTTTCGATCTGTGTTTCAGCATTCTTACCATGAGGAACGAGCTAATCGGAAGTGAAATTATTAATGTCTAAGATTTGTAAATACATTATGTTTGTAAATAATCTATTTAACACATGTTTCGTCTAAAACTATGCTTGTTTCACAGAACAACTAGAGTAAAATTCGTAGTTTAAAAATTCTGTTTCATTTAATTGATAAAATTTTTGGAAACAATCCCAGCGTTAATGTAACTCGGTTGAAAAATTGGATGAACACCTCAACACATTTGTCACAATTATTATTGGATGCCCAGTATAAAGTTAAATAATTAAAAAAGGCAAATCACGTTAATAATTTGGTCAATTATGTATGCATGCATTTGCAAAAGATCAAAATCTCGCTTATAAATAAATGACTTATCTCTGATTGTGTTACTACTTCAAAACAGCAAATAATAGGCGAGTAGATTGATTTACTTTCATTCAACGGTAAATTTGTTAGTGCTACATAAGGCGCATATAAAGGATGCATTTCGAAAGAAATGAAACGTAGTTTCCTTCAACAAGATCAAAAGAAATAGCTCAATACACATCTTATTTTATTCATGAACGGTAAAAAGGAATTTTTTAATGCGAGAATAAAAAAATTATGAAGTTAGTGTCACGTTTAGTGTTTAATTTTAAATAAAAAATATTGTGTGTATTTGAAGCTTAATTTCTTAAAGAATGCTAAAAATATCGAAAAATACTCTTAAAAGCAAAGTTATCCTTCTTTCTCTAGATATTTGCAGCCTTTTAATTAAGAGACTAAGAAGGGGGAGGAATGGAAATTTCAACATTCTCTTCAGAGGAATGGAAAATGTAATAACAAAAAACAATTCTGATGCAAAATTAGAAAAAAAAGTGTATAAAGTGATTTTTTTTTACGTGAGTTATTTTTCGCACTTCGTCAATTTTTGTTGTGAACTCCATATAAAAACGTGTAAAAACTTGATCTACTGCCTTTGTAAATCGAATTACTCATTTATAGCTAAGTGGTATAGAACTATATCAAACTGACACAGAGAAAATAAAACAATACATGTACTATTTGGTCAACTACACAGAAAATTAATGCATAAATTGCATTAATTTTTGCAAAAATTTTTTAACAATAAATTTGGAAACACTGTTTATTTTATGCAGACATCCTTAATAGCAGAAATATCAAACGATAATATGTTTTATAAATGCAAGAAGGCACCTTTGAAAGAAGTACATATACAGGGTGTCCCAAAATAAGATGGCAGCACGCTTTACTTCATTATCCTTCAGAGAACTTGATTGTTAAAACCTGGGGGTTATGTAAATGAAAATATGTTCAAGATAAGGCAGGAATAAAGACTACGTTAAATAAAATACGTAGTACGTAAAAATAATACGTAAACATAAACATAATACTAGTATAAGCTCTAAAACCATGTATAAAATATAAATTTAATAAAACATAAATAAATAATTAATTAAAAAATAAAAACAAAACAAAAACACCTTTCCATAATTTAAATGCAAGTACAGCAACTGCAAATTTCAGCACCAAAAAAAAAAAACTCTCCTTGAATACTTGGATCGTCCGTTAAGTGTTTCTATCACGACACCCGTCAGGATTGCTATAGCCTAATGCCGTGCCAACAAAAACATTCATCGCTTACATTGGCGAAGGATTCAAGCTTAACGGTGTAGTTCGAAAAAATTATGTGATTTTTTTTTACATAAGTACAAATAAACTAATTATGTCAGGCATTTCAAAAATTTGAAACGGTCTCTTTACAAGCTGTACTACATGCTGAAATAAACGATTAATCTGTATCAGTTTCAGTACTTTTAGAAAATTTCCTAAAAATAGGAAATTTTCGCAAAACGTGTCACTATACGAAAAATCTTGCAGCTCAGATCCCTGTTTAATAATTTTTTCTGAAAATTTCACATAAGGCACAGCTTTTTTGCTTATTACAGCGTGTAAAGTAGCCTATGAAGAACCATCTGGAATTTTTTTGGGACGATGATGCTAATAGCTTATTTCAGTTTGTGTACCAAGACTAAAAACAGAGTATACAGAACGACCAGCCACGGCTAATCGAATAATCTCCCATTTCAGGAAATCTCAAACTCGGCACAAACCATTATTTTACAAATAAAAAACTTCTGTGTGCAATCTCAATAAACATATTTCGAAAATAATAGTAGTATCATTAGAAATTTGCCTCCACTCTGAGCCTTTACACTTCTCAAATAGTGTATATGCTGCCATCTGATGGTTGGAAGAGTAATCAAATGTCTTCGAAATGAGTAAAAAATGCGTACACGAAA
The DNA here is from genome assembly GCA_038373885.1 of Cheiracanthium punctorium. Lineage (NCBI taxonomy): Eukaryota > Metazoa > Arthropoda > Arachnida > Araneae > Cheiracanthiidae > Cheiracanthium > Cheiracanthium punctorium. Next base: position 1,035,962 of record JAWZYV010014318.1, read on the forward strand.
ATTGCCGGGAAAGTTCGCCGCCGCAGTACAAATTTTCCTGCTGCTCGGGCTATACTTTTGATAATCCAAAATAGCAGGTATTGTTTAACCATGGGGCTGATGAAACTGGGTAAAAGTTAAAGGTATAGCAAACACTTCATAAGATATATGAAAGTGCGATTACAGAATCTGCTTTATATGAACATGGGACCATAAGCTTGAAAACCCACGATGAAATATGTACATTTAGATTAAAAAAAAAGAAAAACTTAATGAATCAAATATTTATTTAACGAAATATTTTACTTCGTTAATTTAAAGTTACCAAATACTTAACGAAATCTAAGACAGACAAATTGATAACAAGAGCAATGATTTGATGCTCTGATGTGCAATAAAAAATTACACTGCAACCTTAAAACTAATATAACTGAATTTAGTACTCCACATTCCTGTGCATTTTAAACATACAACTCTACCTACTTTGCTGAGTGACATTATGAATATATAACATCTCCATCACGAAGTTCCACTCGAAGGATAATGATAGAATAACACGTGGACGGCGTGTATGAGAAGTGGCTGTTTTCTTAAGGAAAATTGAATTACACAGTGTAAATAAGGGATTACTCCCTCGGCGTATGAATCCTTACGCTAGCATTGTGCCTCAAATATGAATTTAATTTTGAGATTAGAAGCGCGCGGAGAGCGAGGTAGATAATAAAGGCAACGGCGCCTATTGTGTCAGGCATATTACCTTGTGTTTGCGTTTTGGATTCGCAGAATTGTAATATACGTTAGTTGCATTGTCATCTTTTCAAAGATCCACGCGTAAACATACATAAATAGAAATCAGTTTGTTTTAATGAATATTCTCGCTGAAAATTTTCATGCAAAGATGAAATTTTTTCAACTTCGGTTTGTTTGTCTATGGGTTGTTTCCGAAATTATGCCGAGATTACCAAGATATGTCAATATTTTATTTTACAATAGTTAAAGCTCACATTTTACACAATTGAATAAGTTCTCACGTAAACTTTAAATAGTACAGTCATTTTTCAAACACTAAGTGATATTTTAAATTTTAGAACTATTCATCTCTATCTACAATGAATACTAAACGTGATAAAGTTTAAAATATCTCCTCATGGTTTAATTACGGAGCACCCAAATTTCGGATTTCTCATTGTGGTGTATTTTGAAAAAAAAGCAAGTGAGTTTGGACCATCAATACAGAAAAACTAATCATGCAAAGCAATTCAACATTTTAAAAACGACTGTTTATCAGCTGTACTAAATATTAATGTAAACAATTAAAGTTTTATCAATACTGAAAAAAAATCTCCTAATTTTTTTAAAGTTTCATAAAAGTGGTAATTCATTTATTTGAGCAGTGAGGCTTATAAAAATTGACCCAATTATTCTCAAGTTGATCGCACAATTAGTTTAACTTGCGGACCAAGACCGTTAGAAAGATCGACATACACCCTCTTTTTAAAAAAGCATAATTTTCGTACTCATTTTTACGAAATTTTCACATTTAAAAAAGGGACGATTTTCAAATTCAAAAATGTAAAAAAAAAGCCAGGACTTAGGTGCCAAATATTTTTAAAATCAGGCCCAGACTTGCTTTCATCTGTTATATTATTACAGCACTCAACTCCGTTCGCCTGACAATGAGAGCTGTGAATTCCGTAGCTCCTCTATCGGCTCTTTCTACCAATCTCTGTGCCTGTAGGCTGTTCTTCGAAAAAAAAAAGAACTCTGTTTTTAGTCTTGGTACACAAATTGAAATAAAATAATAGCAGCATGGTCTCCAAAAAATTCCAGATGGTTCTTCATAAGCCGTTTTACACACTGCGATAAGCGAAAACGCTGTGGCTTTTGTGAAATTTTCAGAATAAAATTCTTAAACATGGATCTGAGCTGCAAGATTTTTCGAAGATTGACGCGCTTTGCGAAAATTTCCGATTTTTAAGAATTTTTTCTAAAAGTTTTGAAACGGATACAGATTGGCCTGTCTTCGCAGTTTGTAATACAGCTTGTAAAGAGACAGTTTCAAAATTCAAAGTGCCTGGCATAGTTAGTTTATTTGTAATTATGTACCAAAATCCATGATTTTTTCGAATAACACCGTTAGACCTTCGAGCAGATGCAGAGGATTCAACTGCATCACTGATGGGAGCACACGTCTTAAAGAGCTACGTTCAAAGATTTTTCCGGATTTTTTTTTACATTTTGGGGAATATTTTTGATATTGCTACATGATGGCTACCGACTTCAAGCTTAGTGATTCTGTTAAGTGCAGGTATTAATAAAAATGAAAGAAAAAAACGCATTTGTAGTTAACTGGGTGTGCTACAGTTCCACGGTCCGTCTGTACGAGCTGCGACTGAGGTACTGTCTTTCTAAGCATGGGTCGGATATAACGGGGTATAAGGTGTAGTAAACTTTTTATAAGAGTGTGTTTTATATGAAAATGTGATTATGCAATCTTCATTTACTTTATATGAAAATATGAACATATTATGCTTGAAAAATCATGTATGAAACACGTAACTAAATAAATAAATAAATAAACATTTAACGAAATCTCAGACAGACAAGCCGACAACAAGAGCAGTGTTCTGACGTGCTGACAATGTTCTGACGTCAATTTAATGTTCTGACGTGCAACAAAAACTAAGATAACGGATTTTAGTACTCCAAATTCCTGTACATTTTAAACATACAACTCTACCTACTTTTCTGAGTGACATTATGAGTATATAAAATCTCCATCATGAAGTTCCACTCGAAGGATAATGATAGAATAACACGTGGACGGCGTGTATGAGAAGTGGCTGTTTTCTTAAGGAAAATTGAATTACACAGTGTAAATAAGGGATTACTCCCTCGGCGTATGAATCCTTACGCTCGCATTGTGTCCGAAATATGAATTTAATTGGGAGATTAGAAAGGCGCGGAGAGCGAGGTAGATAATAAAGGCAACGCTGCCTTTTGTGTCAGGCATATTACCTCGTGCTTGCGTTTCGGATTCTTAGAATTGCAATACGTTACACAGCATTACCCTCTTTTCGAACATCCACACGTAAACATAAATAAATAGGTATCAGTTTGCTTTAATGAATATCCTCGCTATTTTCATACGAAGATGCAATTTGTTCGACTTCGGTTTGTTTGTCTATGGGTTGTTTCTTAAGATATGCCGAAATTACCGTAAACTTTACTCATGTTGATAAGACTTTGTGGTTAGTAATAATTTTCTAAGCGTGTTTCAATGACGTTTTCCAAAAAGCACTGACCTAGTTATCTATTCCTCAAATGTTTGTAGGGAAAGCGTGTGGCGAGCGCTGGGTTTGAACCCGAGGACACTAGGTGGTAGAATGAGGCGCAATCCAGCTCGTCCAAAAGGTACTCTTTCCACCGGCTTTCAATTGCCGGGTGTTGTGTGCGCGGAGGTGATTTCGTGCCGCCACATGCTAATTATATACAGGTACAATAAACTACGAATTTAGATAAAAAATTTACAAAGATATTGATTAATTTTTTTTCCGGAGATTAAATCTAAATAAATACAAAATTGATATTTTTATAAGGCCTCGGAAATAAATATATTTTCTCTTAAACCACTTTTCAGTGGATCTGGAAAAGAAAGTCACATCGGAAGATCGCGTTTCAGGGGATGTGCACAAATTACGAACGAAAACAATTTTTGCATGATTACATAGTACTTTTGCAATTATTGTGGTAATGTATAGTCCCTCATCCATTATGTTTAAACATATTTTTGAGCCTTTTTTATGACGAAAAGTTGAAATTTCATGGATTAACTAATGAATGTCTGGGGGCATGTTTTAGTAATTGGGAATTTTTTTGTAAGGTGGTCATATAAAATCTTAAGTTTTGCATTTATTTAGATTTAGCCTCCTGAAAATTTTAATCGATACCATCAAATTCTGTATATTTCTTTAGATAAATTTGTAACTTATTACACATGTCTATGATTATTATTTAGGGAATAAATGCCTGTGTGAGTGGTTTTGGGACACCTAGTATAAAGCAAATCGATGTTATTGCATATTTTTAAAGTTTTAAACAACAGGATTTTACAAACTAGAAAGTCATTCCCGTTGTAATGGAATATGTGACAAGTAGACTTTTCATGTGCCGACCAGACTGTATGGTGGATAAAGCACCGTACTACGGTTTCGGGTTCAACTTCCGGCGGTTGGGGTTCGATCCCCGACTAGGCATGGCTGTCATTGTGTCCGTCCCTCCATAGGTGTGTGTTGTGGGATTAAAGCCAATTATCTGCACGAGGGATCTAGGCCTGTGGGTGAGGTGCCCACCGTGGGGGTCTTTCTAAGGGGCCCTAACCCTATTTATGCTACGTATTTTAGGAAACCACGGAAAACTCCGAACGGTTAGGTCGGCGGACGCTACCTTGTTTCGAACAAGCACCTTCCATCTCCCGTTCGTCCACCTACTAGGTGCCCCCATAATAAAGTGACCAAAGACTTCTTTCAAGACAGAGGTCCACCATCTGAAAAAAAAAAATTTTTTTTCAAGTTTTTTTCATTTGTTTTGTTCTAAATTAAACAAATAAAAATTCAACTATACATCTGATTATTTTTATATGGTTTTGAAATAACAACGTGCATCGCTTTCATTGTTCTGTATCAAGAGTTATATGTTATATGAAGAACTCAAAAAGAAGAAAACTAAACAATCCAAAAGTCATGGATTATATATTTTATCCACTTTCGAAAGCTAGGAATTTCAAGTGAAGAAAGCGATGTCATAGCAAAAGTTTGTAAGCAGTAAAGTCTAGTGTCTGAGGTTAATCTTTATTATTAAGTAAAAATATTTTTTTAGATGAAAGAAACAAAGAAGACCATCTACCGTTGTTCCTTAATTTAATTTTTATGAATTTTGAGCGAAATTTGCTCCTCGTGCATAAAAGAATTCAGTGTAGTCTATAAACTTCCCAACAGGTTTGAAAAATTTAGATTTTCCTTTGTCTGGCTGTCTACTTTTTTGTCGATTCTTCCAGCTATAACTATTTTTAAAAAAGTCTTGATTTTTAAGACATCTTAATAAGTTATTCATATTTATTAAGGTATTCTGCCATTGGAAAATGTAACTCATAACATTTATAGTTCTTTTACATAATTATATTATACTGACGACAATTGAATGGAATACATTATCGAAATCACACAGATTCATTTGTGTGTATTTATTCCGACATCTTGAAGAAAGGTCAAAAATATCTCTGAAAAATCTTTCAGTTGTGACATTTAAAATCGATTTATTACATAAACATTAAATTTCAAACAGCTTCAGGCATAGTTTTAGATACTGAAATAAAACATCTGACTATGTTAAAAAAAGGGGGGAAATGAAAAATGAAAATGGAGAAAGTAAAAAGTTTTAAATCATCGTTTAAAGTAAGGATAAATTGCATTTGAGAAAGTAAAAAGAAAAAGTAAAACCAATACTGATATGCTTTAAAAATTGCTTAAACACTTTTGTGTCTGCTACATAACGGGGGAGAGAAAGTAATTTTGTTGAAATGGATAATTACCGAAAAGAAAAAAAAAATGCAGGAGAAAAATTCAACTACGCCACGCGAAATAGCTGCGAAATAGTTTTGTAATCAAAGTTCCCTTTTCTGCTGCATCTCACAAAACTTTTAACAGTGTTTTCTTACTTGGACATTGGCCAATAAAGTTTCGGAAAATTTATGGCATTTATAATGGTTTGATGTATTTGGAGTATGCTGTGCTCCCTCTCTTGCTGTAATTTATTGCGAAATGTTTAAATATGTATGAGTTAAAGTGAGAAGAGCTTTTAGATGCTTTAATGGTAGAGGTGGAGAGATTTTTCTTCAAAATTTCATGCAAAATATGTATTTTAAACTGTGAAAGTGTACTTTTAGAGGAAAACTTAAGATCTAATTCAAATACAGTGTTTGAAAAATTGTAACATTCTTATTATCAGAGAATAAAGGCGTGTGGACCTACACTTACAAGGAGTGAACAACGAGGTAGGTTAAAAGGTCGATATTCTTGGAGTTGCGAGTGTCATATTGAAATTAGTGGTGTGGAGTAGTTCTTAAACGTGCGGTCGGCGATTTTGCAGAGTTTCAGCCACACGCCACCTAGAGAGTTAGCTGAAGGTTATCACAATTGGTGACTCATTTGGAAAACTGGTCTCACAAAGAAATCCTCTCAGTCATTCGATTTCTGTGGGTAAAACATGTAACCGCAGCTGAAATTCAATGCAACTGTTAGAGGTTTATGAAGAGACTAACGTCTTGACAGCATTTCGTCAGCTCAGACCACCGTACTATTGAAGCAGTTGGGCTGGGACATCATCAACAACCCTCCTTATAGCCCCGACCTCTCTCCAAGTGACTTTTTATTTCGGTCCTCACTTGAAACACCTTGTAGGAAGCTGACGATTCATCTCCTTCAGACGAGGGGGTGAATCTCTTCTTGACAATGTTGCTGAAAATGCAAGGACAGGATATTTACCAGGAGGGAATATTCAAACTCATTTCACAAAATGAAAAATATTTCAACCGATATGGAGACTACGCCCAAAAATAAAGTAATGTATGCATTGTCAGTTGGTTGTGTTGTCTGGGTATAATAAAATGAACACTTTTCACTGCAGTCTTTGTAAACTTATTTTTTTATCACCCTCTCTTACGATTCCATGTTTCCTACATTTCTTTATGAGCCTTATAATGTTTGAAGGGCCAGGTGGGTGTTTAGTTTGCATTGAGATTGAAACTTCTTTTTACCCACTTGATTATCTGAGCGTCACATAACCTCATACGAAATATGCATTGGCTCTACGGGAAAAAAAGATTCAATAAGTTTTTGGGGACAGTCTAATATATGTACAAACTCTATTTTAAAGCTGAATATGAAATATGAATAATAATAATTAATTTTTATAATTATATTTTTAAGATTTAAATATTATTTTTAATAATATTTAAAATTTGAACATTGTTCTAAATAATATTTTAAATTAAATATTATTCCAAATTATATATTTTTCTCAAGTTAAGACTTTTACAAACTTATGTAACATTCTTGTAACGTAATTGAGAGGTTTGTCTTTTTCTGTTTTGCGTGACCCTGAATTCATAAGAGCAAAAGAAAAAACAATTCAAATAGAAATTTTACTCGAATGTTTACTCGAATGTGAATCGTATTTCAATGGTAATAAGGGGAAACAGAAACTAATATCACTACAAACAATATTAACATCTCACTGGAGCGATAGGGATGTGAAACAACATTTGGATCCTCATCTGAAAAATAAAGAAAAATCTACAAAACACTCTCATATGTTGTTTAATATACATCCTTGTAATATCCTTGAGAAGTCTGTTTTTCAGTTTTGGGTAGCATTGTTTTCACAAGAGCACAAAAAAAAAAGAAAAGAGTTCGAATCGAAATTTTCTCGAATGTTAACATGTCTTATGCTGCACAGAAACGATAGGGAAGCAGCATTTGACTTCTTAGATAACCAAACAGAGGATAAACAAACATAGGAAAAACAAAGAATGATAAAATCTGCAAAACTCTTATATATAGTATAAGAGCTAAACAAAATGGTCTCACTGATAACGAAATGTCTTAAAAATTAAAATTGCTTAAACGATCTGTTTTATGCTACAACGAGGAGAAAGGAAAAGTTAAGTGGTTATGGTTACTCTCTCTCTCTGGTCGAAATGGATAATTACCAGAGAAAAAAAAAATACTAGGTAAATAAATTCAGCTACCCCACGAAAAATTTCTCAAAATAATTTACCAATCAAAGTTCGCATTTCTATTGCTTCGAACTAAACTTTGAAAAGTGCTTTCTTATTTGGACACTGTCCAATAAAGTTTTGGAAAAATTTATCGCATTTATAATGCTGTGATGTATTTCAAATGCGCCTTGCTCCCTCTCTTGTAGTAATTTATTGCTAAATGTTTAAATATGTATGAGCGCAAAGTGAGGAGAACTTTCAGGTGGCAGGGTGGAGATCTTCAAAAATTTTTACCAAATATGTATCTTATATGTTATGTAAAGTGCGATTTGAGAGGAGGTTTTAGAGGTAATTTATGTACACGGAAGACCTCGCAGTCATGCCAGATTCATTCAACAAAATTAAATGCATACATAATTCTTTATTTTAGTCTGGAAGAAGCAGAAATTTTTAACACTATAATTTCAGCAATCTTTTATAAGTGGGTCAACTGCCTAAATGGATCATTTCACGCAAATGTTAAAGTTAAAAGAGGAATTCCAATTAATTGAATGCGTTTTGTAGCAATAGTTGTGAATAAATTATGACGCATAATTTAAGATTTAAATATATATTCTTTTTTATCTCGGTTAAGCATGTCAAATTAATTGATCAGTTTGGTATTTTTTAAACTGCTATCTTTAGGACTGTGCTTCAAATTAGAAAAGAATTTAGTTATTTTTTAAGCCATGCATTATAGCGAGGAATGTATCTTTAAAAAAAACAGAAAAATAAAATTTTAGGTTAACAGTGTAACAACAGAGGGGTTAACAGTGTAACAGTGTAACACAAATTTAGGTCAACAGTGTAAAAAATTGTTTTTTAACACACAAAAGAAAACAATTCACTGAGAAGAATGAAGTTTAACCTTTGAGAAATCATTTGAAAAAAAATTCCATTTATTAAATATATTATTTAATGATATACTAAAAATTAAAAAAATGAACTTTTGACAAACTGCACTATTTTAGCACATTAAATCTCAAAATAAAATCTCATTTTTCTTTCGTTTTTTTTTTCTCTTTTTGCGTTTACTTCTTTCCATTTGATCATTCTTTATCAACATAATTTTATGAATATTTACTTTTTTCATTACAGTTTGTGTTAATTTATTTGCTTAATTTCTTGCAGTCACTACAGCCCGTAATCAAACATATAATTAAAAAATATGCGAACAGAATCATGTGTCTTATATTCATGAAATCCCACAAAATTCTAACGAAATATTTATATATGTACCAGTTACATTTTAATCATACAAAAGTTATGTTTGTAAAACTTACGTAAAAACTTACTGTTTGTCTGTGAAACTAGTGATAAAAATGGAAAAAAAAACAATGATATCCATTGAAACGAAACATTTTTTTAAATCTAAACATAAAAGATAAATCATGCCAAACGCATCGATTATAAAACACTTTCCAACACAACAGTATTTTTGCGCCAAATTTGGCGATGTATTGCCCTTAAATCTTCCGACATTTCGAAAGTAATCTTAAAAAATTGTTGCATTATCACTTTAAATGTAATTTTGGGAAACCTTGTAAAATAACTTTAAAGGTTTTTTCCATCGTTTAACTGAAGACTAAACTGCTATAAACAGTTTTATACTTATTGTATTGTACTTGAAATGTATTAACATCTCTCAATTGCCAAAGCTCGTAATGTATTGGAATTATTTTGAGTGCTCCTAAGCTACCGTAGAAGAACTATTAATGATACAGACACTATCTTCGATTGAGAGATTTATTTTTGATGATAAGCCTTACTAACATATATCAATTTTGTTTCATTTCAAATAGCCGAATGCCTCTAAGATGGGCTTTAAAGAAAAACTGCCCATAGAGCGTCATGCATTGGAAATTTTTTCAGTTTTCCGGTAAAATAAATATAAATGCTACATGCACCCTTTTCAATAGGGTACACAGTACAATAAATTAGAATAAAATATATAAATTTTCTAGCAATCGGTCTCACTTCCCAATGTTAGACTGCAGACAGACAAACCGAAATCATAAACAGTTTTCAACATTGTTGGACTGCACTAAATTGTACAACTAACATCCAGTGGCGGATTATTGCAAGTATGTCGGGGGGGGGCGGTTAGTTAGAAGATTAACATATACATCCCTTTTATGGAAGTAAAATAGGATCTTTTACGTTAATTTCTTTTTTCTCGGGGGGGGGGGGAGGCGGTCGCCCCCTCCGCCCCCCCCTTTAATCCGTCCTTGCTAATATCCGAATAATAGTAGCTAGGTACTGATTTTAAATGATTTTTGTATAATTCTGAACTGTAGAAATATTTCTTTCACATTGTACTTATTTATATTTACGAATTTCTATTAGTTTTCAGCGACTGTTGCTAAAAATCTTTAAATCTGAATGACTTAATATTGCATTTACACAAGTATAGTTTTTCGTGAATGACTATTCAATGCTGATTCTTCTTTTCATCGACTTTTTTATATGCAGAATCGCATTAAAATATTAATTTTATATACATATTTGTTTAAATGTTTGGCCTCTTGTAAAACTTATGGTCCAAAAGTAACTGCATGACGTTAAAAAAACTCAAAGTATAGTGCTAATCAATAATTCAAAAAGTGGCGCACTGATCAAACAATTTGGAACATCCATTTTTAACCCATTTCTGCCCAGACTGTTATCGTGACTTTCTCCACTCTTTGCTGACGGCATCAATAATAGTTAAATTTCTGACATCAACTGCTTGAAGATGGGATAACTTCTTTTAAAATCATTATGCATAAAAATTAAATATTCAGCTTCCCGCAGTGGTCTAGTCACTAAACTCCGTTCCCGCATTAACACGGAAAGTGAAACAGCATCCGGCTTGGCCAGTGCTTGGGAAGGTGAAAGCTTGTCTCGGCTGGAATTGGTTCAGAATTAGGGACTAACAACTCCTCGTGGGAACTCCTCGTGGGCAGTGGCACCTATGTCCATGGAATGCAATCATCTATCAATTTATTCAACAACATCATTTTACTTGGCCATGGTACAATATTTTGTGGAGTTCAGGTTCAATACTCGTGAATTAAGGCTAGGAAAATTAAATAATGTTTTCGGCGGACAGCGAAAATGCTAAAATTTGAGCGTTACGAAAAAGGAACACGAAGCATAAATGTGTTAAGACAGTATTTTGTATACTTGAAAAAATAGGGGTGGTTATGTGAAGTGGCGTTTGGTTGCTGAAATTTTGGTGTGGTGGACAGTGTGTTGCTGAAGATGCTATGTATAAACGGAGTGTAGTCTGGAATCTGGATATATTCTTTCCAGACGAGGTGAAAATGACACCTATTAAATAACCGACTGTAGTAGTATGAAAACTTTCAGGCATTTGCACTACAACCTTTACAAAGGCCTGTACCTGCGATGCCCAGCCACACCTTTTCCACTCTGAACCAAGAGTTGCAGAAGCACCCGAGGTCATTGGAATACACTTTGGTGGTATGGTAGCTACAGATGTATCACTTTAAATCAAAATTGCAATTCCATATAAAACTTGACCTCTTAAGTTGTTTAACTGCAATATAAATGCATGATTGTTACACACTGAAGTGCTTCCAAAGTATTTTTTTTTTTTCGGATGTTTTTTTCATTTAGACGAATTTAATTCACTATCAGTATATTTTATACCTTTCCCCCAAAATATTGGGTATTTGCAATGCGGCAAGCCTGCACGAGGGGCAGCCTTCGACAGAGGACTTTTTAATTTTCCCCAAAATAATTGTAACTTAAAACTTCTAGTAATGACAAACATGTACATGATCACAGACGCATGTTTGGCCCGCTTCATGTACACATGTATGAAATATACCGTCGGAACGTATGCCCTTATGCTAGTATGCCTACGTACGCACACAGTGAATACATTTTGGTTATTAATATAAATATTTCTCACCTCTGATTCACATATTTTCATTTCTTATATTTCAAATTTACTCCAATTTTTGAAACTTTAGCTATCGGTTTGCATTGTTTTTTGTCAAAAGCAGACATATTATTCGAATATTTCACAGGAAAAGAAAATATCCTGCTTTGGATTCAAATCCAGTGAACTGAACCTGATAAATGTTCCATACCCTCCCGCAGCGTTACAGCCAATAGGGATTTCACACGATGTCATTTTTACATCTTGTTCATGCTTCAAATCTTTTTTTTTTTGATTTACTATTTGTCGTAGGTTGTGTCAGAACATTTATCTCCCCAGCAGTTAGTGAAACGAAAAATTCTGTTCACTGCGACACGCCACAAGTAAAGAAAAAAATTCACCAAAGAAAATAATCTATTTCTTTCTGTGCTTTGGCATGCATGTTAACAGTCGACGTCTAGATGCAAGTTTAGGATATTGAGTCATAAACAAAATATGAGTTATGAAAATAATTGCTTTATTGTTATATTGCAACAAATTTGTATAGAAAACACTTTTAAAACACGCATTAAATGGAATCTTGCAGTTGAGACCTTATCCAAATTTTTATTCACTTTGTCATTTTTCCCCCATAAATGCTGATTTTTATAAGACGAAATTAGGAACAGTTTGGATGTTTGCCACCAGTGGCTATTTTTCATTCTCTAACGATTCTTTGACGATTTAAGCATGAGCATAATCGATAATGATTTCCCCATTATTGCTGTCGTTAAAACAGTTCTCTATATATTCATATACATAATCCTTACCAGATTGCGTATTTAGCACATAGTTCATGCTGGCAAATTTCCCAGGTGTGCCGCAAATAACAACACATTAAATCTGACTCCACTTTTTAGAACAGCATATTTATAGAATACGTTCATGCTACATATACCTTGAATGATCCATGAGAATAACTACACACTCTTGCCAAATTTGCCAAACAGTACCACTTACAAACGGATACAATTTTAGTAAATTTTTTTTGAAAGTCTTCAAAAACTTAGACAATTTACAAAAACCAGTGGTTTAAGTTAAACTTGCAGTAATTATAGATTTCTAGTAGAAAGTGAAACACTAAAATTGAGAAACGACATTTTATTACAACATTTGAATGAATATAGAACTTTATTTTATTCCTTTGTTTTTTTTTTTTTTTTACAATATATTATCTTAAGGCGTAAAACTTCTTAAATAAAATGCATTCTAAGAAAGATTGAAATAAAATTCTAGTATAAAATTTCTTGTTGTTATATTTTATAGCTGTATGAATCAATAAAATTTCAAATAGAATAAATACTATTTGTTGAATAAGTTGGCACGGGAATGTATCCTTTTATGAAAATAAAGTAAGTATAACTTATTGGAATAAAAATATAATTTCACTTCACTGCTTATTTTGACTGAATCAGTAGTATTTTGACTGAATCAGTAGAATCCAACTTCTGTTATAGTAACTGGTTTTGCAAACATAATTTCAATTTCGTCTTGAGTCTGCGAAAATAAGATGGCAAATTAGAAAGTCCCAGCAAACACAGCCCTATCGGATAAACTTTGGGCCGACACCCGATACGCAATACTACATAATTGCGAATTTATACAGTTATGAATACAAAAACTGGGTTTTTTAAATTATTACGCAACGTAAGAACAGCTTAAAGTAATGATTATCCTCAGGTCTCTTTATATCAGGGGCGTAGCCAGAAATTTTTCATGGGGGGAGGTTACGACTACTACAATTCATATATATATATACGTGTGTGCGATAATGTAGTGAAGAATATACATTTTGTCAGACAAAAAATTCTTCATGGGGGGGTTATGACCCCCCTAACCACCCCCGCCTTGGCTACGCCCCTGCTTTACATATATTATATACTTTACAAACAATAAACCCGTGCGACAGTTACAAAACTTTCGAATAAAAATGTACTCGGTATGCAATATATACTGTACTATTCTTTAAAAGAAATTTTCGCTGCTTATTTTACATTTAAATACATCATGCTCAATTCATACTGAGCATGTGATTTCTTCTTCAGTGTTAAATTAACTATTAATGCCCATCCAGAAATCGATGTTGCTTCGATGTGTCCGATATTGTAATAGCTAAGCGGCTTATTCGAATGCGCTTATGCATATCCCGCACATTTGGAACAACGGCTTGCAGATCCGACGCAGATGCGCGTTAAATTTTGGCCCGATTTTGCAGATTCTCCGGGCCTTCATGATTTGACAGGTGAACAGGCGCATTTACTTAGCTTTAATCCATTTCATCGATGTTTATGCAGCTCACGTAAAAGTATTAATTATGTCAGAGGCTTAATTCGTAAATATTACTCGAATTAACTTGCAGCATTCTTGCATCGACTGAGATTCAGTCATTTACTGTAAATAGGTAGCAGACATTTTTATTAAATTTGTCTTCTAATTTTCTCTAAAGGTATATTTAAAAATAATATATTTAAAGATGCACGAACATAATATACTGTCAAACCCAAAACATAATGTAGGCCCCACTATGGCAGAGTGGATAAGTCACTGAACGTGGTAGACGGCTGCGGTGTGACGGTCTTGCGTTCCGGCATACCGCGCGGCTTTCGATCTAAAGGTCTGGAGTTTTCGTTGGTTTTCTTCAGATGTAGCGTGAACGCTCGTTAGAAACATTTAAAATGTCCTCCGACCAGGGCATCCTCTAGTAGGCAGATGCCCTCGTGTTGGCTTGCTATAACACACAACTCAACTCCAATTCAGCCCCGAGCATAATGTAAATACAATATTTAACAATACCAGCTGTCTGAGAGTGGTCGAAATTCGACCATAAAGCATTAATTTTTTTTTATTTAAGCTTGAATAAAGTTCTGTCAAAGAGTATGTCTCAAAATTCCATATACAGTGGAACCTACTAAAGTGACCACCTTGGCTAAGAGAACATCTATCTATAGTGACCACTTTGTGCAATTTCACTTTACAACCACCACACTTTTCTGTGAAGACGGGGTTTTCGCAAAGACTATCCTATTTTGCTAAATGCAAAGGCAGCTCCAACGAGTGGGTCATAGCGGTCATCTTCCTCTACCGACCTTGGATTGCACACGTTCCCGTACGATTTCACACACTCAGTTTGCGTTTTGAACAATTTTAGGCTAATCTAAAAAGTCTACTGGCCCACTCCGAAAATTCAGCCTGGAGACGTCCTCAGCTAAAGGCCCATTATGCTCGGAGTTATAAATTCTTGAACCGCCGAATGATTGAACTCTACTTGCTGAGGCGTACCAATGACTATGTATAAAAACCTGCTGCCTCAAAAATTTGCACGTTTTTCGAATGATAGTCCTTGATATTTATTTACTGTCATCGGAAATGCAGGTATATTTGGAAATTGAGTTTTTTTGAAAGGATATGGTAAATTGGTACCAGAATATTTTATAAGTGGAATTAAAATTCTTTTATTGCCTGCGATTCCGGTTCAAACTTTGCAATCAGTAGCATTACGATGTACAGGGTGTCAAAAAAAGTGGTAATGAGCTTTAATTCTTTATCTATTAGAGATGAGCGGCAGCGTAAGTTAAAAAAAATTTCAAAATAAAGACTGAAATAAGAATCCATTAAAAAAAATTCCTCTCGTTAATTTTGAAAAAAGTTACACTTTCTGATTTTGTATACGACCCGCGTGGAAAACAATTACCAGTTAGTAAAGTGTGCCTCGTACACTCATGAGGTGACATACAAAATTTGACAATTATACCTTAAAAAGTGTCATGATAGGAGAGATAAAGAACACTGCAAATTGCACGAAAATGCTTTATATAAATGAATAAGTAAAGGGGTAGAAACATTTC
This sequence comes from Cheiracanthium punctorium, assembly GCA_038373885.1. Classification (NCBI taxonomy): domain Eukaryota; kingdom Metazoa; phylum Arthropoda; class Arachnida; order Araneae; family Cheiracanthiidae; genus Cheiracanthium; species Cheiracanthium punctorium. The sequence goes on from JAWZYV010014318.1 coordinate 1,051,530, forward strand.
TACCGTAGGGATCGAAATTGACGGTGGTCCGATGGTCCGAGACCACTAAAATATATTAAGGACCAGTAGAATAAGGACCAGTAGAATGAAACGTTACTGGTCCATCGGATGGTCCAAATCTGGTGGTGGATCATCGGATGGTGGATCTGGTCCAAAATTAGATGACATGCAATTGTGGGACTGAATGAGGAAAGTTTGTCACAGAAAAAAGTAAATGAAACGTTACTGGTCCGATTAACCAGTAACGTTTCATTTACATTTTTCTGTGACAAACTTTCCTCATTCAGTCCCACAATTGCATGTCATCTAATTTTACCAATACATGTCACATAATTTGATCTATTTAATATTTTTATAACAAGTATTTACATTTTTAAATTCGGTTGTTAACGGAAATCAGTATACAGCATTGTTCACATATTTAACAAGTGTCACATATTTAACAAGCCACTTAAAAAGTGTCATGATAGGAGAGATAAAGAACACTGCAAATTGCACGAAAATGCTTTATATAAATGAATAAGTAAAGGGGTAGAAACATTTCTACCGTAGGGATCGAAATTGACGGTGGTCCGATGGTCCGAGACCACTAAAATATATTAAGGACCAGTAGAATAAGGACCAGTAGAATGAAACGTCCTTTAGGAGAGATAAAGAACACTAATCCATGATCCAAAATCCCTTATAAATCCCAACTATACTGCCCGCGACTTCTTAAAGTTTGTCCCGCAACCTTCCAAAGGTTGCCCAGCCGATGCCTGATGCCTAAAGACCAATGATAAACGTTGTGGAAAATGAAGTCATCGAGTCACTGGTTCTTTAGACAACTGACTAAATATTCTAATTTGTCCCACTCATTTATACCATAACTGAAGCAATTATAAGTGTCTGCTAATACGTACGATAAAGTAACCACACTCTAGAAATGAAAGAATAGAAATAGTGCACATGTATTTTTGGATTTAAAAATATATTTGTACAACTGCATGAAACACAAGCTTAAGAAATATGTATACTTTAATTTAAATAAATTGATGTCTTTTGTGAAAATGCAAGCATATTCTTTCAAAGTTGTACCAATGTACATTTTCATGAAGAAACAAGTATTCAATACGTCAGCAATTGACTGTTTACTAAACTGCATTTAAAGACACTGAGCCTGCATAATGTGGCGGGCTTTACCATCTAAGGTAAATTGTCAGGCGATGAAGTGCGCATATGTTTGCCCAACGTAGCCATGGGACGTTTGACAGCCTTATTCAAATCATATATATAACGTCAGAACAACGCGCGATCTGCCAGGCGGTCTCTATAAACTTTGACTAAGATTTCGTAATGCAAAGACAGGCGCACACACACACACGGAATATGGAATATAATACAGAGAATAAGCAGTACTTGCTTGTTGAAGACGTTAAATGTCGCTTGCCAATGTAATGCTGTTTTAGAATATTTGATGTATGTATTATTAACCTCTTCGTTCCATTGGTCCACACATGTGAACCTTTTTGTTTCCGGTGTTAAAACGATTCTTTAAAATTTTTTGTAGTTCTGAATTGACGCATATATGCGTCGATTCTTTAATTTTGAATAAATGTTCTTAACGCATGCGAATGTGTAAATTCTACACGCTAACATTTATGTTTTATTTTTGTTTGCCGTTAATTTAATTAGGTAATGTACAAAAAATTTAAGAATGTTATTTTAAAAAGTGTCAAATATACGAAGATTAAAATATGCTGACTTAAACCACTTTTCAATGGCTCTCGAAAAGAAAGAAATCACGATGTCTTATCGCATTTCAGGAGTCGTACAGAAATACGAAAGAAGTTCTTTTTTACGCTCTAGCAATAAGCGTTTACATTCAAATTCATGTATAACCTCCAATCATCTTTGTTTAAAGATATCAGGGGTCGTACAGAAATTATGAAAGAAGTTCTTTTTTACGCTCTAGCAATAAGCGTTTGCATTCAAATTTGCGTATAACCTCCAATCATCTTTGTTTAAAGATATCAGGGGTCGTACAGAAATACGAAAGAAGTTTTTTTTTACGCTCTAGCAATAAGCGTTTACATTCAAATTCATGTATATAACCTCCGATAATCTTTGTTTAAAGATTATATGGGGTCGTGCAGAAATTACGAAAGAAGTTCTTTTTTACGCTGCATCAATAAGCGTCTCATTCAAATTCATGTGTAACCTTTGCTCCGATCACCTTTGTTTAAAGATATGTGGACACATACCGGCTTAAATATAAACTCTAAACTCTTACACACGCATAAGGGATTATAATTTACATTCTCTTTATTTTACTCTAGATTTGGCATGAAAGCTTTTCTGCAGCGACTATAACATCTCGTATGGCCACAGCACACATTTGCCACTCAAGGCATGACATAGACGATCTCTGACAGGGAAACGAGAGAATGCCGAGCTCTGCTGCCAACCGCTTGAAAGCCACTTCAGAAGATTTAATACAGATGCTGCCAACGGAGGCGCTCAAACAATATCTCTGAGACACGTTTTATGATGAAAGGCTGAAATTTTGTGCATCATCTCATTAGTGTATGGGGACACATTTTACTTTTTGGAAAAAAATTTTTGATACAGGGGTCGTGTACAAATATAGGAAGTAGAACTTTTGAAAAGTAACGACAGTTTTTTTTTCCTTAACGGAGTCTTATTTTCGACCTTATTTTGAATAGTTTTTCAATTTATATTACCCACTTTTCTCTAATAAAGTATTAAAGACCGTTACCACCGTTTTGGGACATCCTCTATAAAATTACGTCAATTAATAACCTAAAACACGCGTCTCAATCCATGTTTTTATATTTTAAGTGTTTATCTGTAAATACACACATGCTTGATATCTAGAAATTAATCAATTTCATTAATTTAAATCCAAGATATAAGCTAAATTTTTAGAATCACATAAATAAAACTGAACTAAATTTGGAAATGTATTAAACAGAATAGCTCTTCCCTGGCTGTCACATATTTTAAACAAACAATTGCACAAATTTGCAACACTTTTTTTTTAAATCGTCAAACGTCGCATTACATTTATCCAATAAAACATTCGACTGTCGCCCAGACCGCTTGCTGAAAACTGATAAGAGAATTACAAATATTTATTCCGTAGTCCGCCAAATCTGTTAGTTTAAGAATTGGAATTTATATACGCAGAGTATTTACGCTTAAATCATAGAATTATTGAAACCTGTCAACAAATATTTATGTAGAAAAATTTCCAATAAACTTTTATAGTTTCCCTACGTTTATCTGCATCCCAACACTACTGTATTTCATGTTAAATACATTTGCTTGCTCAAATATTTTTATGTTCTTTAAAAGGTTTCACTTAGGAGAAGATAAGATGGATTTGCAATACTTTGTACATATTTCTTATCGGCAGAATTTCAAATTGCACGTCGCAGCATGAAACTCGATGTTTATGGACTGCTTGTTCATGCTCAGTTATGTGATTATTTATTGGGTTAATCATATCAGATGTATACGAAAGGAGTTAGAGAAATAACAATGTATCTAAATTTGTACAACTGTTTTTTGCAGAACAGCGTCCAAGTATTATTGAAAACGGAAAAACACTTTCAGCATGAAAAATAAATGAGTTTAATGCCAGGTAAGTACAGTTTTGGAAAGTTCAACTAAACAAATGTGGTTTTTATGCCTTCTAATAGTAACATTGTTGTGCAAATTAATGAGCATCATCTGCAAACTATGGTGTCTTTTCTTAAAAAATCTATGATGCTGAACAGCTTTGTAATTGACTTTTTCTCATATCTCGTACCATTTTTTGAGATAAGAACGCTAATTCCAAATTAAGCCGCCAGGTGGCGCTGTAAATGGTTTCCTCATATAGCACATGCCCACTTTAATATACCTAGAACTTACTTTCATGACTGTAGCTCTTGTGGTTCAGAAAATATTGGGATAACAACAGTCTTTATCGGTTACACTGCATATTTGAAGTTTATTAAACGAAACATCTATTATATATTAGGTTCTAAATGTCCACAGATTAGAAACGCATCTTAGTACCTTATATAGGCTTTAACATGCTTTCTCCCATCTTTACAAAGATGCGGTGCGATTCCCCCTTTTATGTCCATCGTAGCTTCCCAGGATTTAGTGCATGCATCAGATATGTGCCCAGTGGAGCACAACAGACAATGGAATAAATATTAAAAGTTCCATTCCATTAAGCAATGATTAGCACAGAGTGGAGAAACCCTGCTGTTTCGCCTTTTGCAAATTGACAGCACACAAGTTAACTATTCTTTAAGCTGTACTCTATCATATAAACGTTGCAAGACTTATATATTAAGGGCACATATAGTTTTAAAAAATCAGCCAATTATAAGCATGAAACAATAATAAAAATTGAGTAACCGCGAAACTATGATATTAACGAAAGGCATATGAGTGTCATTTCTATAGTTTTAATTAATGCTATGTGTCGATTTTTCGTTCTTTACTGGGAAAGGGGTACCTTATGGATGGTCCCATTTCGATTTGGTCAAGTTTTGATTGTAGATTTATCACTCGGAAAATCGGAAAATGGGACTCTGATGAAGATCTCGTTGCTCGATTATCCGTCGCTGTTTCACGTGTGCGTGAAATTCCTGGTGTCTTTGAAAGTGCTCGTCAATCGCTGCACTGACGCTGTCAAGCATGTATCAAAGTTTATGGACTTAATTTTGAACACTTATTGTAAATTTATTTCCACTTGTAAACGAAGTTATGAAAATAAAATAGTCTTCCTATCATTTGCTCTTTCCTGTGTTTGTTCTTCGACGATTTACTTTTGACCATGCATTCCTGTAGAAAATGGGATTGTTACAATGCCCTTTACCAGCTGCCAAAGCTTGTAGAATGAATAAGCAGTCACCCTGTATATATATAAGTGTTGAGCATAGTACCTCTTCCTTTTCTGAAGTCGGTATGAGAAAGTTTTTCTTATAGAAGTCATAAAAATCCTCAATAAGCTTCTAGAGTATTGTAAACAGGATTTTATTATTTAATGACATAATACGGATGCCTAAAAAAGCGTGTAAAGTTTTTCAGAAATATTACATACTCCGGATGTGCAATCTTATCAATAAAAATGAAATTCTGTTTGTTTGTTTGTTTGTTTGTGGATTTGATTCGTATACAAATCCACAAAAATGGACCTATCGGCCTGAAATTTAGCACAGATATGTAAAATAATATAGAATAAATCGTAGTCCACTTTAAAACTTTGAAAGTCCACCCGTTCCCGGAATTTAAGAGATTTTTTATGTTCTCCACGCAAAAAGCTTTCCGTAAATGTAACCCCTGTAGTGAAAAAAAAAGTGAAATAAGGATCGTGGTTGCCATGTGTGGCGATTTTGCCGAATAAAATGTTTTAAATTCTCTAAGTAAAAATAAAAGAATAATAATTATTTTTTTTTGTTAGTTTATATTCGTAAGGTTTTTTTTTTTTAAATTGTAATATCGTGTGCATGGGAAATCAGAGCAGGAACGTAATGTTTTACACGCAAAACAATAAGAATTGAAGATTTCCGAGGCTAATGTGTAAATTTTTTTAGTTTGGCGAAAAAATAAAATGGCTGAAATATCGATTTTGAGTAAGTGAGTTCTAGCGGTTTGCACAGTTTTCGGCTTGGCGCAATTTATTGAGAGCTTAAGGAAATAGATTTTTGAAAACAAGTGCAAAGGTTTTATTAGAATACAGCTTTAAATTTTAATGATCCGTGAAGAAATAATGCAGTTATTAAGGGATTTCAAGCGATCTAACTTCAGAATTCTCGCCAATTGAGTACATTGACTTAAGTTGGGGGAATTCCGCCAAATTTCAGAAAATTGAAATCTTCTCATTTAGTACATCGGAGTAACGATGAATAAAACACATTATGGTTGATAATTTAAAAAAAATCGGCTGTATTAAGGGATTCCAATTTTCAAATAAATGCGTGCTACTCTTTGGCGGTCGAACCATTTCCCATATTGATTGCTGCTAAGTCAATGCTTCGAATGATTCCCTGAAAAAACTCTTGCAAAATGGCATATGTTGGCACTTCGGCGAGGCTTAGACTTGAAACTGGATTTTATTTGAGACTGGTATATACAATAAAACTGGTTATAGATAAAAATGAATGTTGGTATGTGTTTATGAGGTTGAAAAACTCAGCACCGTTGAGCACCATTGCACGATGAAATTTGGTTCACCTAAGTCTTTTATGATGGAGAAGGTTTTTATGCTATCCGTTTTCCTTAACTTGCCACCAGGTGGCGCAGCAGAACGTCGAATTCTATTCCGTTTAGCCGTTTACTATGCGAATATCGTCCATCCGATTTCGATGAAATTTGGTACACGCGGATATTAGAACACGGAGAATATTTTTCAGTATCCATTTTGCTGTAACTTGCCGCTAAATGGCGCTGCAAAGCATCAACTTCTATACCGTTCCACCGATCGGCATAAAATTTTTTATACTTACACATTTGAGCACGAAGAATATATTCTAACTGCGTTCCTTTTGATGTTACTCACCACTAGATGACACTGCAATGCATTATTATTTTAACTCGCCACTAGTTGACGCTGCAGCAGGCCAAATTCTTGACTATTCAAACGGTCGCTATGAAAATCAGTATACATAGCTATTTGAACAATGAGAATATTTAGGCGTTATCCATTTTGCTATAACTCGCCACTTGACGGCGCTGTAGCAAATCATTACTTTAATGAACCACTAGATGGCCCTGCAGTGTATCACTTCTTGACTGTGCAAATGATCGGTATGAAAATAGGTATACATAGATATTTGAACACGGGGAAGAGTTTGGCGCTTTCATTTTCCTATAACTTGCCACTAGATGTCGCGTCAACACATGAACTTCAGGACTGTCCAGCCGATAATCATGAAAATTCGTATACATCGATATCTGAATGCGAAGAATATTTTCGCCGTATCCGTTTTGCTAAAACTCTCCACTAGATTGCGCTACGCCGCATGGCCTTCTGCACCGTACAAACGATTGCCTTGCAATTCGGTATGCATGATTATTGGACACAATATAACGCGATATCCATTTTGCTATATCTGTTTATTACAATGAATAGTAATCACCACAAATCGTAATATCAAAAAGTCCATTCATTCGCGTGCGAAGAACTGGTACTTCAGCTAGTAACTTCATAAAGACACAATATCGCTTTCAATGCCCGCATAAGTTTAATGAAGCTGCTAAAACTTATCCCAAGTTTTACTCAATTTAATCAACTTTTTTCTACCACCTTCTCAAATATTTATTCAGTTAAATAGCCCCGAGAAAATCTTTTTGGTAAAATTAAGCTCTTAAAATATCATTTTATGATACTGATAAAGCAGTGGACTGTTATTTCAATATTTGAACAGGTAAAGATTGAATTTATTCAATATTTGGACATTAACATTATTGAAAGATCTTCTTGCATTGCGAAAAATCAAATTTGGAAAAAAACAAACTCCTTTTTGTTTATATTAGAGCATTTTTTAATCTTAGATAAAAATGAGCGTGAAAAACTCATCGCTTCATTCGACTGAACTCTGAAGAAAAAATTCAAGTCCACACTGCAATTTCATACATGACGAAAATATCGATTTTTATATTTTTACGCTAAATCCTCTTCATACTTTGAAATACTGAATGGCAAAATTACAGTCCTATTAGATCAACTTTTGATGAGGTGTTATCAAACATCCTTTCTATCTTTATACTGTGAAATCTTTAGACTCATACCTCAATTCAGGCTGTTTCATATTTTTGAAGGCTCCAAAATACTGAAGTTTTGTTAAATGTTTAAGAAACTGCGATCGTTTTCATTTTGATTTTGTTAATATTTTTTTCAAGACAAAAAAAATATATATATGTAGAAAAGATTAAAAAAAAACACAACAAACTCATCACAAGGAAAAACAACAACTGCAGCTCTAATATGTCTTCTGTGTTTATATTCAAATATAAAAATCCCAAAATAACGCCAAGTCTTTGTCAAAATGAAAATTAAGTACGTCAAAATCCAAAAAACAAACTGAAAAAATACATTAATACATTGAACCGGACATTTTCGTCAGAGGCAGACCGGCGTAAATGCTAGTTACAGGTTTCTATACAGGTTCTGTACAGGTTTCTGTACCGGTTAGTTATCGGTTAGGCCGGTCTCCCTCTGACGAAAAAGTCCGGTTTAATTTATTAATTTATTTTTTTCTGTTTGTTTTTTGGATTTTGCCGTATTTTTCATTTTGACAAAGACTTGGGGTTATTTCCTGATTTTTATATTTGAATATATATATCGTTTTCTCTACATTTTAATACTGACGAGTTTTTGCTCGTTGGACAAAAACTTATATTTACTCTTCAACAAAGTAAACATACAATACAGATGAAAGTACAATCGGAACAGACACTATCCGGGGCTAATTAACACCTTAACAGCAGTCGTCCAAAAAGGTGAATGCCGAATTCTCGCCTCGGAAGAGACCCGTACTCGCTGGTTGACAGCTTGCGTCAGCACGTGTTCACCTGAGAAAAAACATGGCAATTGCATTTGCTGATTAGAAAGCAAAAATAAATTTAGAATACACCTTTTGTAGCAAAGATGAGGCAAGGGCGGAGCCAAGAAAACGCCGTATGTTGTGAGAAAACCAACTTATAGTCAAAGCAACGATTTGAGAACAGAAATTTGAAACGCGGAGTGTTAGAAAAGAAATTTTTAAACAAACATCCCTTAAAATATCACACACACACACTCATATATAAATAAATATATATATATATATGTGTGTGTGTGTGCGTGTGTGTGCGTGTGTGTGTGTGTGTATAATTACTTAAGTAGATTACAACTGCTAATGTAAAACTTCAACTTATTTGTTTAAAAAATAAAGTGTGAGTAGCATGTAAGAATTTCCAGCGAAAAATATACTTTTAAAAGCTAAAATATGCATAAAAGTATCTATCTAAAAAGTGAACTACAGTGAATAATTTGCATTTAATATTCATTTAAAAATAATCAAGATTTTTTTTTTTTTTTTTGAACCAATTTTTTTCTCTTTCGTTTGATGTCCCAAAATTCTTTTATTTTTGCTCAAAAATCGGGAAAACAGTTAGAAGATTTTTTTTCTAGGAAATTCCTAACTGCAACTTCGTTAGAAGCCGCTGCTATTTATTAACGGACTTTGGAAATATTCATTTGGTGGGAATTATGGTGGATATCAAGGCTATGTAAAAATTAACACCAGGCGATAACTGCAAATTCAATGTAACATGCTTTCAAAGCACTTGGAGTATTGTCGCAACGTCATTATTCTCTAGATTCGGCTCCATACGATTTTCTTATCTCACCTCTCCACTGATTTTAATGGAATAAAAATATTTTCGGTGATTGAATCACAACAAACCTGAATCGCTTTTACATTTATCGTGTTTTTGTGGCAAGCTTTTACATTTATTGTGTTTTGTGGCGTGTTTTGTGGCAATCATACATAAGAGTTGCCCGCCTAAGCTGGGGTGCCTTGGTTAGAGGACTCTTTAAAGGGTTCTAACTCGTACTCATGTTACATTCGGAGAAAACCGACCAAAACTCCGGACCGTTAGATAGACGGCCGGGCGGTAGGCTAAAACGCGGGACCTTCATACTTCAGCTGTCTTCCATGTTCAGTTTCTTATCCACTCGGCATGGTGGAGCCTTTTACATTAATACATTCAAACAAAAATTTGAGAAAAATTGAACTATATCTACTGCATTTAAGCAATTTCATAAAATAATTGATCAGCCTTTTATAATTATAATAGACGGCGAATTTCAGCGCATGCATTTGATATTTAAAGTTTAATTTCTAAGTTGTATCAATAACACCAATAAGGTGTTGGAAGAAATTTAAAAATAACAATGTCTTTGTAAATGACTCAAATAATTTATTCTGTATAGTTTTTGTTTAACATTTGGAAACGTTTTAATCTTAGAGATAAATAAATGTGTACAAAATAAAGTCTGCAAAATATAGAAAATTAATTAATCTTTGAAAAATTATTAGCTTTCAAAAATTATTTTGTTGAATTCTTTTTAATATTCATGAATAAGCAGACATAAGAATAAAAATTGATTTCAGATAGTAAATTATGTGAAATCGAAACTTTTTTTTCGTATTTGGTAGAGAAGCATGAAACATTTAATTAATTTTATGGTGATGCTTTTAATAGTTCTTTTTATTCAATTAAGAAGGTAATTTTTTGAGTTAGATATCATATTGCTTTAGTTTTGGTTTTGAATGCACTTTATACGTTATTTAATGCACTTCCTTTTATGTATTAAAACCATTAAATTATTAAAAAACATGAAAACTTACTTACTTGAATTTTATATATTCATATGTTTGTCAGAAGATTTTTGTATACGGACAAACTCATTGTTAATGTTTTTAACTGCCAATTACTGATTTAAAGCCTGAGAATTAAAAGTTAAAAATATTTGTAAGTTTGCATTATTTATATATTGCCCGTTAAAAAATAATATTAATCTCCCATAAATCGACACTTAAAAAGCACTAGGGGACTCTGTCCCTTGCTCCCCAACAACCGAGAATCTCTTTTGCCATTCTTCATAACCACTAAGTGATCCCACCTCGTTTTGCTCTCTCACCATACAACTTTCAATTTTGACGTGAATACGTCTTTAAATTTGCTTATGTAGTGGGGGGCAATTCAGAAAACTGATGATAACAAAATCGGGGAATAGTGTTTGATGTTGCAGCTACGTTTTTATCATTTACATCCAAAATTTAATTACAGCACTCGATAGCTAAAGAATCAATGTATTCGTTACGTTGAATGAGGACTGTGAGGTATCGCTTGGGCGGAGTGAGGAAGCGCTCCTATTTTGAGGTCGTTACGCATATATATATATATATATATAACTCGGCTGTTCGAGCCTCATCAGGGGGAGGCCACCCTGACGCCCCCCCTAACTTTTTAGTTTCATTATTGCCATATTAAAACGATATTAATTGACTATGTCATTTTATCTTTCACACCTTTTTCTTTTTTTTATTCTTCCTTTACATTTATTTCATCGACTGGACGTAGAAGGGTTTCCTGATCTTTCCTTGCAATTGCAAACGTGGGTGGATGATAACTGAAGTAACTTATATAATTTTAAGTATCTATCTTAACACACCAAAAATTTTGCTTTTCGTTATTTGATATTGTTGAGAGAGCTTTAGGCGAGTAGGGTTGCTGCATTTCGCCTGGTAACCCTATTGGTGAGTCATCCAGAGTGGATAAGAAACTCAGGCTGTTAGGCTTATGTTTAAAATTATTCTTTTTTCCACTTTCACATTCGGTAGCCCAGTCTCCGATGCGTTTACACGTTTTGCAAGTTATTCTTGTTACATCCTTTATTTTTTAAAAATCAGCAAATAAATAAATTAATCCATCTGGAGCCCATAATCTTTTGGAAATGTTAGCAGAGTTGTGGCACAAACATAGTAAGCGTGGGATTTTAACATAACATTTACTTAATTAAATTAGAACGGAAGAAACAGGCACATCACATAACAAGGTAACATCAAAAAGACAAAAAAGTGTAGAAGAAGTAAAAAGAATGAGTGCGCGAGCACAGTCATAGTTAAGTAGATAGATGTTTCTTGAGGGATACAGAATTCAGAAGGATAAGACTTTGCACATTAAAAAAAATAAACTATTCAATACTCAACAATTTATTCTTACTTTTATGTCGCATTTTTGGGACACGATTTTCCGACAATTTTCAATAAAGGGGGTGAGAGATAAAATGACATAGTCATTAATATATATATATATATATATGTAATGTTTAAAAAGGTAATTTAAGTTTTACTAGTTTGGGTATTGTTCAAGCGGTACTTTCACTGAAAGTTTTGCTTTTCTGTCTTACTTGCCACGCGCGCTCTGGAGCTATGTTTTATTTATTTTTTTATTTGTCAGACATCAGGCCGTCGATTCTGAGTTCTTTAGAGTGTACACGTGTCCCCACGCCTTTGTAGCCCCGGATGCGGGTCATGTTGGTAAATGTGTGTGGTTCGATTAGAAATAAGAGAGAGGCGGAGTTATGTCTTCGCAAACCACGTGGTGTGGTGGGCGTAAATACACCCGCACATCGAAAATCGAGAGATTTCTGACACTGCAACTGCTTAATTAGTCCACGCTGATTTTGTACCCCCCTTTTTGTACCTCTCCTTTTCTCACTCTATATTGTAACTTAAAGATAATGTTTAATAAACCGTTTTACCTGCCTTAACTCTGGAACTTTACTGAATTATCGGACGTCTCATATATATAAAGTAAACAATTAAAATATTGATTTAACGTTTAATTTCGATGTATCCTGCATGTCATTTTTCTCGTACTTTCGTACCACAGGCCTATCATTAATAATGTTATAACACAGTAGTTATTTGTTTACTTGACTTCTCTCTTATACCAGATGAAACTCAAAAGAACATATTACTCTTTACGCATGCGTATTCAAGTAAAAAACGCGGCTGTGTTCACGACAAGGCCACACCCCCGTTTTTTCTATCAGATTTATGTAACTTATAGAAGAGAACTACAAGCGAAATCTAGTGGTACTGTACAAAAAACCTAAGGCAATTTTATGTTAGCAGATATATTTTTAAAAATTATGTAAACTTTATTAATTATATTAACATCCAAAATAAAAAGCATGGGGATAGGATCACAGATTAATTTTATAATTATGACACTCGACTTGTTTACCCCTGTGAGGAAGGAAAATAGTTTTGGAGATCTATGGCTTCCCACTTTTTATCCCACGTGTTCCTATTAACTCGATCCGTTATGTTTAAAATATGGCAAAGACATAAAATAAAACAGCAGGAAAGAGAGCACAGGAGGAAGAAAAATGAAAAGAAAGAGGGAAGAAATAGACGACAGAAGTGAACACAATAAAATACTAAAAGGAAAGGTGGAAAACTTTTGTTTTTCAATTAATGACACATTGTCTTTTATTTTTTTTTTTTTCGAAGATCTTGCGAACGATTCTTTGGGATTTTCTGAAGCTGTACTGTCTCGTCTTCTTTTGATTTATTAATGATTGATTGTGGTAACAATTTTGATTTATTAGTGATATTCTCGGTTTAAATTCATTTTAGATATGTTTTAAAGCTTAAAAAATTTCGCGTAGTAAATATTAACAACGTCAAAATTCTCTGTTGATAATTTGCCAATTGGCGATATATGTTGAACATATTTTAAAATTATTACTGAATCTTTGAAAAATACAATCTAATTATAAAAGAATTTTAATTTTTTTCAGATTACTTTTCATTGTGTTAGAAAAAAATCGGAATCCATGTTTCAGCTGTATATATTCGTTGATTCATTGTTTTAGAAAGTGTGTCGTAATCCATGTTTCCTTCCTATTTGTCTTTCGTGTTTCACTATCCTGAAAATCGTAACATACTCCATGTGCTGGTCTTATTTCTTTTTCTTGTTTAATTATGCTTGAAAGTGCATCATTATCCCTGCATTGGCCCTGTTTGTATGTAAAATCCTTTTTTGCCAACCACATGTCTATTTTGACTAGTTGTTCCTGATGTCTGCACATACGTATATACGTATGTCCGTAATTCGCATATCTCAGAAACTAACTGTCGTAGATTATTGAAATTTTATATTTAGGATTACAGTATCACCTAGTTGTGCACCTCTCTTCTTGATTCCATTCTACTGGATAGTATTTACATGACCATTCAAAAGAATTTCAATACATTAAGGTATATGGGCGTCTTCAATGTATTAAGTCTACAGTCAGTCTATTGTTTAAGTCTATAATGATTTTAAGAAAATTTCCTAAAGTTTGTAATATTTAATTAGTATTTTGACATAAAATTGTATTTTGTCTTTCAGCAGTTGTTGATTATTGCAGCACTTAACAGTGTCTTTCCGTAGGGCTATACTGAAAGAATAGTAATAATTGCTTAAAATATCCTCACTTTAAACTGTTAACAAACACTTCTGCAGCACTTTCGTATACTACAGATATATTTTCAAAAGTTACTTACAAAAAATAAATAGCTTTTTATTTAAATCTTCGACGAACATGTTTTGCTCATCAAACTTTTACATGAGTTGCAAAACTGTGAAACGAAATAAATTTTAGCATGTTTATATGTATTTTTGAACAAGTAAAGAATTTATAGAACTTCAGTTTCCGAGATATAAAGAATTAAGAACTAAACTAATTTAGTTTATTAATTTAAGGTGGAATCACACGGGCTTTTTCAGTGTCATAGAAAAGTTCGGTTGAGAAGTTTAAAAGCTTTTTAGTATCGAATGGATGGGGCCGACTAGACGTCTTATGGCAAATTGATCAGGGTATAGTTTATAAAAAAAAATCAACATAAAACTGGAACAAAGTTTTGAAAGGGTAAAAAAAATATCAAGCATTTAATCTTCTACGGGAAATGAACTCTTTGAAAGTACTCTAGAAGGTAGCGCAAGTGGCGACTGGACAAATTGCTTTGGAATTGAATCTGACCGGAATCGCTTCTCGAGACGTAAATGCAGATCGAATCGACGAAGTTAAGAAAAGTTTCCCGTCTAATTAAATTTGCTGGAGATATTATTTAAAGGTACATTCCTTCCGTTGTAGTCGCTTCGTACCTTAATATGAGAACAATTCGTATGAATTAAAATTCCAGTAAATTTACAGGGTATTCTGATTTTAAACTGAATTCTATGGCAGTTAAACAAGGATTTAACTGCTACGTGAATGACGAATGAAACGTACTCTTCTAGAACTCTTTTAACCCATTTATGCCAAGCGTCCCTTTTTTGGGACGGCATTTTCGCTATCAGTCGAAAACGTTATTTATTTTTCCTAGCCTTTATTCGCGAGTATTGAACCTCAATTCCACAAAATATTTTAATATAGCCAAGTAGGATGTTGACATTTCAATTTTATACATAATGGTTTTAAATAAAATCATCCCTTGTTCAAAAAGTTGACATCAGAAGTGTATCAATTACTGCTGGTATTAGCAAAAATCGAAGAAAGTCGCAAAAATATCCAGGCACGAATGGGTTAAGCATGATAAAAATGTACGAAAACTGAGCAACAGCTAACACAAACGAATCGACGAATCAAACTATTAGTTTGTATGGATTGCAACTAAGCCTTGTCTAGAAGAATTATAACTCGCTCTGGGAGAATTAATTATCTTACTGCAAGAACAAGAAACTTTTAGAGGGAGAAAGGTTTATATAATTTTAGGAACGTCCATAATTCATATAGACATATCAATGATGAAGAAGACTTAAAAAGATTATATTGATAAACGATTTAAATATAGTGGCAAACGTTTAGAAAGGATAAATCTTTTACACACTTTTAGGTGTTTATTTTATTTTATTTTTAATTTACTTTTATTTATACTTTGTTCTGAGTATGAGTTTTTAGCACTACTGTAGCTGTGTAGATGTTTACTCCTTTAACTGTTTAGCGGATCGTGGCCAATTTTTGTAGCATTTTCTTGTTTGTTTTGTTTTGTTTTTCAATAAATACCGTGAACTCCCAAACATTCAGTTATAAGTAAATCACTTCTACACATTTCCTTTCTTTAATATTTGAACCCAATACGACATATAAACGCTAATATGAATTATAGAGCACATTGTTGAACCTAATCACCCATTTAGTTACCACATGAGTAACAAACTAACCTATCGTAGTGAATGGTATGGTTCCGATTATGAACATCAAGAAACGATTTTAAATTCAAATAACTCATAAAGGATGTGATTGACAGACAGGCCAAAAAAAATGTCGATTGTTTTGACCTCTGAAATTATTTACTACACAAATACTACACTAATACTACACAAGTATTACAAAAATAGTTGCGGGTAACATAGCTCGACGAAAATCCTTTACTTTTTAGCACGTCATTTCCCGTCAAAAATGGCCACGGTTATTTTTAACAGCACTGACATCTGCTGAAAAATGGAAGAATTCGAGAACTGCTGTATATATTGCCCAATGCTGAAAAAAGGGCAGCCGTTGCCATCGCTCGACTTACCGACCAGCAAGATCGCAGGCGATGAACGTTTCGATTGTCCGCCCTCTTGCTGGTCGTTAAGTCGAGCGATGGCATCCGCTACCCTTTTTCAGCATTGGGAAAGGGTTGCGCCTCAAAGGGTTAATACAGTTTTTTAAAGTTAAAAAATATACTGTATGTGGGGATAATAATCACTTTGGAAGAAGTGTTGAAGTGTGCGTCCAATTTCTTAACCAAGTTTCATAAACAATGGACTCGCCCGGCAGTTTCATCAATGAAATGAAAAAAAAAAGTCTCTTAACAATTTTTAACTAGTGCAATCTGTAAAAGAAGCCTTTGAAAAATTCGTGGTCGGAAAGTTCACTATTACTTGAACGCTTCACCTAAAGTGATTATTAACTGCTTAACGAAGACGATATTTCCGATTCCAGATCGCTATGCAATTCTGAACTGTATTGCTGTAACCTTGTCCAGGCCAGAAGTTTATCCTTCTAATTTTGAAATACCCTGAATACCAAACGAAATCTGATTCCCGCGATATTCATTTCGCCTTTATTTTATTTTATTTATTTATTTATTTTAGCTCTTTATAGTATTTACTACTAGCTGAAGTACCCGTCCTCGACGGGTTAGTGAATGCAAATTTCCAAAAAAGCAAGATCTTTCGTCAGCATTGTAGGAGTACACAGAATGGATGTAGTATGTTGCCAAAGTAAAGAAAGCGAAGTTATAATTTTTATGTATTGTTAAAATATTACAGGTTAGAGAGTAACTAAGTAATATCATTTCATTCGCATTAGTCTTAATTATGTGATGCGCGAACGAATATTGACGCATATTGAAATAATTTTCGCAAAATCTCAAAATTTAATCAACATGTTTGAAAAAATGGAAGCCTAGAACTTAAGTTGAGTGACAACCTATCCTGTCACCCAAATTCGTTTCATTCCCTGCAGTCTTTATTTCGTGATGTTGGAACAAATTTTCAGCATTTTAAAACGATTTTCGCAAAATCTCAAAATGTAATCAAAATATTTTAAAAATTCAACGCCTATAAATTAAGATTAGCAACTACCTACCCTATCACTCAATTTCGTATCATTCGTATGAGTCGTTATTACGTGATGTTTGAAGAAATATAAACGCATTTTGAGAGAATTTTCACAAAATCTCAAAATCTAATAAAAATGTTTAAAAAATTGGACTCCTATAGTTTATGTTGAGCAACCATCTATCGTGTGACCTAATTTCATATCATTCGCTTTAGTCGTTATTACGTAATGCGGGAACAAATATTCACTCAGTTTTAAAACGATTTTCACAAAATCTCGAAATCTGATCGATTTTTTAAAAATTAGATGCTTATAGTTTAAGTTGAGTGACCACCTATCA
The DNA here is from genome assembly GCA_038373885.1 of Cheiracanthium punctorium. NCBI lineage: Eukaryota > Metazoa > Arthropoda > Arachnida > Araneae > Cheiracanthiidae > Cheiracanthium > Cheiracanthium punctorium. Next base: position 1,069,031 of record JAWZYV010014318.1, read on the forward strand.
TGACACCCAATTTCATATCATTCGCTTCAGTCGTTTTTACGTGATGCTTAAACAAATAAAGCGTCACGGACAGAATGACAGAATGACAGAATGACAGAATGACAGACAGACAAACTTTTTTTTGAGGGTCGCAGCGGAATCCCGGGTGCTTGAAACGGATAGAAATCGCAAAATTTTTGAATTCCAAGAAATGTACAGACAAAAGTCTAATTTTATTTATCTAGATATGTTGGAGGATTTAAATTTAAAGCTAAATAAATTAAATATATATTGGAGTTCCTGGTTTTTATCAAAATTTAAGAAAAATTGAGAATGAAATTTTCAAGTTTTCTGGCTATCGAAGGATAAATCCGACTAAACCTCTTCTTTTAGCAAATTAATTCGAAATTGAGTGGTCTAGTTAAAAAAAAAATCTTGAACGAAAAGTTTCATGTAAGGGGAAAAAAAGGAGTCATTTAATCTTCTCGGGAGAATGAACTCTTTAAAAGTTGCTCTAGATGGAAGCGTAATGGAAACTGGACAAATTGTTCGAAGATCGATTCTGATCGAAGTCATTTTCGAGACGTAGATGCAGATCGAATCAACGAACGTCTGGAAATGTTCCCATCTAATTAAATTACTGGATATTAATGAGCGGCGCATTCAATATGTTTCAATTGTTTTGCACTTTAATGCTAAAAAAAAATAGGTAAGATAATTTTAACTTTTAGAAATATGGTCCAGAGCGATATTCTGAATTGAAAATTCGTTTACTATATATTCCAAGATGTTAATAAATGACACACATTCTTATACAATTTATTCAAAATTAGGGAACATTTTTTTTAAATATATACATACGCACATGCATATATGAAATGCACAAGAATACATACGCAAGAAATGAATGAGAACAATGTATGCATAAATGCATAATACTTTTGCTATTATTGGTATTATGTACCCTCACACCAACTTTGCAATGAAATATGTCCAAGTCTTTTTATGATAAAAAGCTGAAACTCTGTGCTTACTTAATTAATGCATAGAACACATTCCCTAATTCCAATACTTTTTTCCGGGATTCGTACAAAAATTTAAATTTTGTTTTCTTACAGATTGAACTCTCTGAGAAAAAGACATCGATACCATAAAATTATGTACCTTGTTTACGTAACTTTCAAATTTATTTAATATGTTTTTAACTTTTTAAACTAATTTGGGTCATTTCTTGATCGAAATCTACCCATTTACGATGTAAAGTGCCACGTAGCGGGCATTTTTTGAACTTAACATTTAAAAAACTTATTCATGTAGTCCTTATGCCTAAGTTAGTGACAATCTGTCCTCCGTTGAGATGTAAAGGGTGTTTATAGGGGAAAGTTAACTATAACTACCTTTCCTATGTTTTGCCATGTACGAAGACTAATAGCTTGAGGTACACTAACACCCTTGATAGACTCTAATAGCTCGGAAAGTCACACTGTTTTCCTGGTCAGTGACGTCTGTGTATATCGAACATATGAGCTAGAACGGAAAAAACACTCAAAATACTTGTGTTAAATGATAAAATAAATAAAAACTTTTGTGAAAAAGAAACACATAAAATGTTACTTATAACACGATAGGTCGTCAGTAACATTTTATGTGTGTTTTTTCAGAAAAATTTTTATTTATTTTATATGAGCTAGAAGTCACAGGTTTTAATATCACCCAATACATCAAACTTTGCCTTACTTCTCATACTGAAACGATTCTCCTCACAAGTTCGGATATATATGGCCCAAAGTCGTTTTTAAAGATTAAATATTTGACTTCTCACCTTAAAAAACCCTAGAAATTTATTGTCAAATACACTTAAGCTCCAACGAAATGCACATATAGATTGTAGACCCACTATTCTGCCTTCCAGGACAGGACTGGAAAGCTAGAACAGCCCGTGCGATTTGAGCAGACTGGCCCCAACTTATATTAAAAGGAACCCTCATTATCTATTAAAACTAAAATAATATAAACATAAAGATATTTGATGAAGTATACAAGTCTCAAAATGGTTACGGATTAAAGGTACAGTTATACTGCCGATGATCTGATTGAGTAATAAACACCATTTTCGAGCTCGAATTTTGGTATATACATAAGAGAAGCTCATGGTTGCACCGTTTGGAATCCACAACTGAATGTTTTGCCTTAAAAATAAATTTGAATGCATGCAGTTTTTTTTTAAATTTATCGTTATAGTATAAATGAATCACCGTGTTATACTTCTTTCATTTATTTTACAAACGTCGAACAGGCGCGGATACAAGGGGAGGGCGGTGGGGGCGATCACCCCCTCCTGGGCGAAGTCCAAAAATCTGTTATAATCTGTTAAAATATATTATGAAAGTATAATGGAAATTATGTAGCCTTTTTCTAAGGGGTATATTGCGGGTACTACTCCCTGTCCTTTTTAATCATTGCTCATATATAGATTTTATTAATAAAACAATTAATGACATTAATTGGTATAATTGATTATATTAATTAATTATAAAATGATTGTGCGCATTCTACCCCCTGTTTCAGGTACAAAATCGCCCCCTCCTTGAGTCATTTCTGGATCTGCCCCTGACGTCGAACATTAGCGCCTAAGCTATTAGTTCACGTGCTCTCCAGAGCTTTTTAACAACATCCTCATAACTAGAAAGTGCAACACAGTTATTTAATTGTTCACAGATCACAGACTGATCAAAGTCACTTAAAGTACAGCTAAGGGAATCCAACACTCCAGTTCAGAAGAGGTGGTCCCGCAGTCATGTCCAGTTAGACGTCTGAAGAGAGCTACTGCTGTCTTTCTAGGGAAACTGGGAACATAACTCTCCAATCCCAGAATCCTCCAACTCTTATCCACAGTCATTTGAATCCTATTATGTTAGAGAAAAATATCATAAATTAAAATAGTAAAATATAAATTATTTTGAAGCGAAATATACAATTTATTAAGTAGGACAGAAACTTAAATTATGAATTAGAAACGAGCCGGGCCGGGTTGACTTGGGCGTTCATGATTTATTAAGAGGTCGAGCCGAGCCAGGACTTTTCTCATTTAGGAGGCCGGCTGGGTCATCCAAAAATTTCCAATTTTGGTTATGGGCTGGGCCGGGGTGAGGTAAATGCAATCTGAGACTGAGCCGGATTTGAAAATTTTGGCCCAGCAATCGTTAATAATATAGGTATAAATGCCGCAGCAATCGGACCATATTTACGGCAATACGAGTACCGACGTATTGCCGTAAATCTGTATGTACGGCAATACCTGCCGTAAAACTGTCTGTACGTAACTGTCTGCCGTAAAACTGCCGTATGTCTGTAAAACCTGCCGTATTATCTGCCGTAATAGTATGACTGCTTTTATTTTAAGCATTCATACACTTAAAATAAAGGTGTATAACTTTGTAAGATACTATTAAAAGTGATTAATGTTGGAAGAATCCATCTGGTAAATTGACTGTATACGAGCAGATCTCTTGTTGTTTTTTCTCTAGGTATTTTATTTTATTTCCTTTGAAGTGTAATTGCTCTGTACATTTAGATCTGCCTAGAATCAAAATTGTTTCCCAAATAATGAAGCCAAGAGAGCTCCGGCTCATTTCGAGCTTCAGGAGTACCGGCACTTCAGGCAATCGCCCGACCGCCCGATGCTTCATTCCGGTTCTGCTGCCTTCTGCTGTTTTTTGTTAAACGCTATTTAATAACATATTTATATTTTGCACAGTTGGTGTATTGTTAAGCAATATTTTGCCATCCTTACGAACGGAAAGCACATGAATATAAGCAGAGCCACTAATTTGCCGTCGCCTACTTTTTGTTTGAAACAATTTAATTTAATAAGATATTTATATTTCGCGAAATTGGTATATTTTTAATCACTTTTTTCCTTATCCTCACGAGCGAAGAACACACGAGGATTGTAAAGCCGGTATTTTACCTTCTGTTTTTTGTTGAACGTCCCGTGGTGGCCTAGTGGCTAAGTTTCGTTCCCATAAGACCACGGGAAGTGAAGCAGCCTCGGCTTCGCTAGTGCTTGGTAGAGTGAAAACCTTTTTCGCTTGGTCTGCGGGCTGCTGTGGAACCATGTACGCTAATGGGAGCGGGTGTATGTAAAATCTGTTCGTGGCTCCAATGTCCTCCATCTTCAACCGATGCCTCTGGGGGCGCCAATGTCAGGTGCTAGGTACTCATCTGGAATTGGTTCAAAATAAGGAGATAATACTGGTCTGCCTAATAGGCGCCCCCATAATGACCCACAGCCATTAGAAAAGATTTTTCTCCTCCCCCCTTTCTTTTTGTTTGTTTTTTGCTGAACCCCGTTTATTTCATAAAGTATTTATATTTAGCAAAACTGGTGCATCTTTAAACAAAATTGTACCATCCTCGCTATCGAAATACACATGAAGATTCTAGAGCCACAATTTTGCCTTCTGCTATATTTATTGGACACCATTTATTTAATAACATATTTATATTTCGCCATATTGGTGTATTTTCAAACAAAATTTTGCCACCCTCACGATTTTTTAGGATATCTTTAATTTTAAATGTATATTAAATACTTACGAACCATTTAGAACCGCCAGAAAACCTGTAAGTAATTTGCAATACTCAAATAGTTTCATATGTCTTCGTGCCTATTACTTACAGAAAAAAATATGTCTCCTTTTGTTTTCCAATTTTAGAGGAAGATCCAGCTTTTATTGAAGCATCTTTCTTTCCAACCCTTTATACGCATTGTATATTTTAAATATTGCCCTGGTTAGATAGGTATGTGTCACGTCCTTCGGGTCCAGCTTGAAATATTACCGCTTATATTTTTCATTTTTCATACTTCCACTGAAGAATATGAATTTTGGGCTATATTCCTTGGGACACGTACGTTCTTCAAAGAAGTATTCGAATTTCATGAAAGTATTTACGTACATGCAAAGATGTAAATATTTTGCATGTATGAAACACGTACAGTCACTACTACTCTACATGTATAGTTTGTTCTCAAACTATAAGACTACAAATTAAAATTTCTGGAACATATTACTGATCACGTCTTTCGATAGTTTACATTTATTTTCACACAGTGTATAAAAAGTTACGTACTTATGTGTGTGTGTGTGTGATTATGGCAACGCTACACTAGGGCGATCTGCCAAGGGTAGGGGGGGTGCCTTGGTAGGAGGACTTTCTAAGGTGTTCTAACGCGTATTCACGTTACATCTGGAGAAAACTTACCAAAACTCCAGACCGTTAGATCGACAGCCGCGCGGTGGGACCCAAACCCGGGACCTTCACACTTCGGCCATCTACCATTTTCAGTGGCATAACCACTGTGCCATGGGTTACGTACTTATAACGCAAAAAAACATTACAAGACATATTTTGTGTTAAAAAATATATACTTATTTTGAAAATCGTGTAATTTTTAAAGGTATTGTGTATTAAATGTAACTTTGTTTTAAATGAATTTTAAAGATTCCAAAAAATTTCTGAAATATATTATCGATAGAAAGTAATTTTTCAGATCAATCATTTAATGCTTACCATATCTTTGTTATACGCCCTTTTTCTAACTTTAAAGTTAAAAATAAGGTTATAATTTAACTTTATTACTACAGTGTTATAATCACCGTAGTAAAATAAGAAATAATAAACTCAAAGATAAAGTGCAAAGCTTTAATGCTCTTATGAGATAAATAAGAATATTCACATGCGTACACTGTAAGAAAAAAAATCAGAAACGTTGCATATTTATTCCAAAAAGGTTTCTGAAAATATAGCACAAACTACCAACACTCAAGTCGGAAATATAACCCGCATTTCGAAGTAAAATATCCATGGCAGCAAGAAAATCTTTATCTCGGGGGTTCTGCATATGCGCGTTTAAATCTTTTATTTACTAGATTTGTTTTTTTTTTTTTCATTCATAGAGAGCGCCACTGAATTTTCAGTGAGTAGTTTTGGATTTGGGCATCACTTCAGGATTTGAATAAGCTGAACCAAGACTTGTTCCTTAGAGTGGTTTAAACTTTCATCTTCCATTCTTAGAGTCTTCAGCTCGAAACCAACAAAGGTAAATGAATAATTAATCATCAGCATTAAAGGGATAATTCTGTACTGTCAACGTATGTGTCAATAAATAATAACACTAAAAGTGTTAGAAATCAGAAATTGACTGGCTTTAATATTACGGTAACATTTTTTACAGTGCAGGAAGGTTTCTTAAGATTTTTCCGAAATATACAGAAACGTTCCTGAATACTTTTTTCTGCCAGATGCGGAAGCGTTTCAGAAATATACGGCGAATACTATTCCGTCAGATGCGGGAAAGTATGTGGATATTTTTCCGTCAAATGCACAAACGAACGTTCCGGAAATTAAACGACAAATTGCTTCCCAATATTTTGAAGTAGCAAATTTACAGAAACCGATTTTCTTTAAATATCTGCAAACACATTTACAATAGTCGTGGCGTGGTAGCCCAATGCTTAAGCCATCGAACTGGTAATCAGAAAGCTGCCGACATACCACATATGATTCCGACATACCCCTGAAGACCACTGTGTGCAAGTGGTATATGTGCACGTTAAACCTGTGTTTTCGAAATCCTCTCGGCGGTGACTAGCAGTTTCTGAGGAATGACAATATTCAGAAGTTCTCCATCCTTCTTCTGAAAAAGATCCAAACTCCAAGAAGGAAATATGAGTTTCAAAAGGCATAATTGATAACATCAGCTGTCCTTTCCTGGCAAACAAACAAACATATGTACAAGTATTTATAAGTCTATAATATATTTATAGATTTCATGGTGAATGCTAGAATTTATGGTTAAAATAGCTGCTGCCAAACATACTACAATAATTACTCATAATTAGTAAAAAATATAATTTCATAAAGTGAAACTCATTTAATGAAATGGTTCCTGTTCATTATCTTGTTTTTGGATTGTTCCTAACTCAGATAAATTTTAATGTCATATGTTGTAAATTACTCGCATTTTAAAACGAAACCTTAAAAACATGGTAATTAGACGAATTAATTATTTTTTGGGTTGGTCAAAAAGTCATGACGTTTTTTCATATGTCAATTTTTCGTCTGGCCAAAGCTACGGAAGCTAATAATACAAAATTTGGCAGGCACGTGAGTTGTTTCCCATATGTGCTGGATGGGACAGCTTTCTCGAAAATTTACAACCTATGGGGGGGGGGGCTAAAAAACTCTTTTACCATATCCGGCTTTATCTCAAAGAAGAAAAGAGCTATTCATGAAATTTTTCTGTAGGACAAAACACTCACGACATTAGGACGTCTTGAATACTGTCCTCAAAAAAGCATAGACGAGAAAAAAGACGAAGGGAGTGTGATGCCAATACGATATATTGTTTTTCGGCACTCGCATATAACCTCTGACCTGCATTTTGCGCAGTTCATAAAGCTCCCACATCCGCTCAAAAGTATTTCAGTTCTTGTGGTTTGAAGTCCTCTGCTTTGATCATTTTTATTCCATAAGTTACAGATAATTTCAATTTGCAAATGCTTACTGCTTTCCGTGGTGCTTCCGATATTGCTTAGGTTAGCAATCTTTCACAGTATGCTCTTGGCGACTCTTTACATCGACACATTTCGGTAACCTTTTGACATTTTTACGCCGAATCGCTGTTTGCGCCAAATTTGTTGTCGTAAATGAAATCCTTCATCATGGCTCTCCTTCATATAAGAAATATAATGTTACCGGTAAAATTCTTACTTTAAAATGCAACAAATATGATTCCTAAGTTTAAACACAGCTTGTTTATAATTAGAAACTTGTTGAAAATTTATTTGCTTGTATATTATTTAAAAAAACGTAATTACTTTTTAGCCAACCCAATATATAATCCATATTCTAAGAAACACACACTGAGTACCACCGAAATATGATGCATGACTCAAAACTGTACCCTAACAAATGCATTGCAAGTTATAATAAATTCATGCTATGCTGCGGATTAATGTATCTGTTGTCAAAGTGAAAACGGCATTATTAAAAATGCAACGTTTTTACCTTCTCTCAAAATAAACGAAGCTCATTTGGCGCAGCTCTAATTGTTGCCGGCACATCTTACGCCCGTTCATTATTCTGCAGAAAACTTGACTAGCGGCATTCGAAGCTAGAACTGAGAAAATGGTTTTTTTTTTTTTTTTAACCACGTGACTCAGCGAAGAAAGTGCATTTTTGAATTATAACAATGGTTAGTATTTTTTGTGCAAATTTTTGAGATGATTTATCATAGAAATTATATTTTGCATGGAAAGTTAACTTAATGCAGTGCATTTTGAGAGTAAAATGTTTAACGTATTCAAGAATTTTATTGCACATAAGAAAAAAGCTTACCGGAGTAGAATGTTAACACATAATTCGAAAGTTTTACAAAATTACCTGGATGTAGTATTTCTGTTAAAACAGATTAGATCTCTGGGTCAACTTACGAAGCATAAAAGTAAGATTTAGAGGTGATTTTATCTTAAGTTGATTTGCACAATTTTTATTGCTAAAACTCCCGGAATACAAAAGCGTGTACAGTTTTCCAAGGAAATGAGAATTCTGTTTATTATTAGTGATAGTAACAGTATTCATTAGGATTTCAACAAAAAGACAGATTGATTTTTCAGAAGTGTTTTCACCAGTAGAGAACTTTTCAGTACTTAAGTTTTTGTTCAAAATCCTCGTTTGTGTGTTAAACTAGCAGCATTGTCAGTTGGACATAAAAGTTGCATATCGTTGTGGTTAACTAAATGATAGTAAAATTCATGAGACGACCAACTGGATTTGTAAAGAAGGGACAAGAAAACAAAGATTGTAAAATAAATCTATCTACGGGCTTAACCAACCAGGAAGAGTATGGAATGATGAGTTCAATTCAGTACTAAAATCTATAGGGTTTAAAAATTTAGAGTGGTGTAATTGTGTGCATAAGATTAAAGATATGTTAGTGGTAGCTTCTGTAGATGATTTGATAACATTCAGAAAAAAAGTTTTAGAAGTCAATAGTCTTAAAGGAATTAAAATCTAACTTAGACGTAAAATAATTAAGTGGAGTTAAAACTTTGAAAGAGATGGAAATTGTATTTATATGCATCAAAAATCTTACATTAAAAGATTAATAAAGAGATTTTCAGAAACTTACACGAATCTTCCCTAAAGTCGTAGTGACAATGCCAAGCAAAGATTGTGAAAGATTCGAAAATAAAATTGGGTTAAAATATCCTTGTAAGTCTTCAAAAATTTGCTTAACATTTTTAGCTGATAGAAGAACCCTAGGCATTAGTTTCACTGTAAATTCGATGTCTGAATTTAAAAATAATTACACATTTGAACATTGGAGAATATGATAATATTTTAAATTGTGTGTTGCATGCTACAGATTATAAAATAAATTTGTCAAATTGTTTAGATGCATCAATGTAAGTACATTCTGATACTGTCTGGGAGATCAATTTATTCGATGGACACTCAACTAGTAGGCCTATAATATTTGTAGGTAGAGTGCAATTTCATTGGAAACCTGGTAAACAAAGCTCTTAGCTCAATGAAATCGGAGTTTTTATCATTAACCGAGAGCATTAAAAAATTAATTTGGTTTTCAAACATGTTAGCTGAACTAAATGAAGTTAAATCTCTTTTCGCCTTTACCATATTGTGATAATCAATCTGCAATATATTTTACCAAAAATGCTCAAAGAAACGTAAGACAAAACACATAGATGTAAAAACTAAATTCGAAAGGTAGTTATTCCTTGAAAGAAAGTTCGGTTTGAAATGTATACGAGTAAGTAAGTTGATCTCCTTACGAGACCTCTTGTAAAGGATAAATTAAATAATATTTTACATGATTTAATATGATTACAAATTTGTTCAAACTTTCAATTTCATGGACTTTAAAAATATTACTACATGCCCGATGGAGGCCATTTGTTGACATAAACTTAGTTTCGGACGTGTAAAAAGGAGCGTACCACGTTTTAGTTTATGAAAAATTGTTTAGTTGTTTCTTCTAAGCCGAACCGTCAAAGCCTATGATTAGTTCAAGACGGATGTATTGATGAAAAGGACGAAATGATTTGTAAAACAGGAGAATGTTGTGAAAAATGTTACAAGCGTAATGCATATTGCTTACAGCAAGTAGCTGTATTTTTTGTTAAGGAATAAATGTCTTATATTTTATTATCCTTACTGCGTTGCTGAGTTATTTTTACCGACTTCAAAAAAGGACGGCATATGGCAAAAGTCGCCACAGTTTCCCCCTTTTGAGATTTATCGCCAAGTTTAGTGTGAAAAAACAAATCCCTACGACTGAATTCAACTTAGCGGTATCTGCTATATTTGGAGAGAATTTGCCAAACTTTACTAATTTAGAATTGGAAAAATATTTCATTATAGTGAAGTAATTTAAGTCCTCTTTCTTTCTTTCTTTCTTTTCTTTTTTTCTCAATCATCTGACTTTAGTTCCTGCTTGAGAAATGTTCGCAATTCGGACTTTCTGATGTTAAATTCAAGAGCATATTTCAGCGGCAGCTTGGTGGTACCAGGGCCGTATCCAGGAAATAATTTCGGGGGGGGGGTCTGATATTTGAGGAGGGTCTGACTTATTGAATATCATCATATTATATATAAATATACGCTTACGCACATATAAATATATAGATATTGTGATAATTTCGGGGGGGGGTCCGGACCCATAGGACCACCCCCTGGGTACGGCCCTGGGTGGTACTATCTATAAATTCCCAGCAGCCTCTGTCTTTCAACAGTCACTCATATCGACATCCTAGCTAGTACAGTTGTGAGCATTTAGTTTAGGAAAGGTAGAGAATACATTTCCCGTTACGTCAGTCATCTTTACACATCGTAGAATTCATTTAAAAACTTTAATTCTAATAGGAAGCCTCTTAACGATAGACGCCCGTGACTGCCCGTGAAGGTGAAGTTTTTGAAATAATTTTACGATACGTGAAGATGACTGGCGTAACGGAAAAAAAACACATTTTGTACCTTCACTATGTTTGTACAAAACCCAGAAAACCACAATGCAAGCTGCACTTTTATTTTCTGCATTATCGAAATTTTAATAGTACGCTACAGTTTATAAAATATGCAGTACAGCTGAATTTTTCCCTTTGCATTTATGTGACTTGATTATTCCATAAATTTTATAATCATAAACAATTCAACTGATAAATTCTGTACCTTTAAGTTATCTTCAAGTTTCATACAATAAAACAAAATGCTTGTTGTAACTGATTTATACCTTATAAAATCTCAGGAAAAACTCTTAAGAGCTCGCACACAAAACTATGCGAGAACAGAGAACAATCTTTATTGATTTCCGCTAAAACATCTTGAATATTTTCACAGAACATTCTTTTAATAAAGTCTTTTGTAAACTGGATATATTTTTGTCAAAGAATTCATCTAAGGAGTTGGAGGATCATCTTATCTCCAAAACTCTGATGCCGTAATTCGTTGTCTTCATTATCCTCTGTGACGAAAGTTTCTCAATCTTATTTGATTGCTTCTCAAAACATTCGCCACTTTTCTTTGCTGCATTGTTATCATTGCGGTTAGTGTACTTCTATTGTTCTACCGAAGTTTCTTTTTGCTGCTCCGCCCTCGTGTTATTTTAAAGAGAGTGTTTTACAAAGATTCTTCGTTTAGAATGGAAACACAAATGTCAATTTATATGTATCGCAGAATTTCATGAAAAGTCCCACTTTTTTATGGTTATAGGTTTAACTTGAATTATTCTGTACTCCTGATTCCGTTTTTGCATTTCTCGAACGATCTGATAAAAATTTCTTAATTATTTTTTTTAATTTCAGGAACACTTTCATGAAATTTAATTAAATAAAGGTTAATTAAATATTTGAATCCATTCTATATTTTACTAAACATGAACAATCGAAAGAAGACATTAGTCATATGTTAAATGAATAAACAAGTCTCAAGTTTATTTTTCACTGCTGGGATGAATAACAAATAGCGTTGAAACCAGTTAGGGAAAAGGGGAATCTGACATGACTGACATTTATGAAACACTTACTTTTATGGATAGTTTTTTTTTTTTTTAGGTTAGGTAAGTCAATTGTAGGATTTTTCACATTTTGATAAATATTTGCATAACTTAAGGAAGAAACTCAGTGGAAATTTGAGCTAGACATCACAGGAGCTTTGTAAACATTTCTATAAATTCAAATTTGAAGTAAAAGTTTACACGGGGGTAGAATTTTAATGTATTTACGTCAGTGTATACATTTATAATTATTACCACGAATGGGTAAATTCTAACAGATCCAAGGGGGAGCTATAACGTATAAGTTTTTATTAATGAAAGGGCAAATATATTTGGCATAACATTTCTAGTCTTATTTCTTAAAGCTAGTATGCTGCAAGAAAAATAATGAAACAATGCTTAGTAATACATAGAATATACTATGGTAAATGATTAAATGTTTTTCAACTTGTATTTAATAAAACCAAAAGAAAAAAAATTGAAACAAATTATGAACAATTATAGTCATGATGAAAAAAGCTACTCAGGAAAATAACATCTGAGCGTTCATAATTGCACTTATCTTTTGTACACTAAACATTGGTCCATTTTTTACAGTTAATACGAGTGTTACAACCTTTACCACTATCTCTTATTATAATTGATACCTTGATGCCATTTTAAATTTTCTTTTTCTAATGGCGGGCTTCTAAAGCCTTAGTGGAACCCAGTTAGCAGATGTTAAAGTCTGTGCTAACTCTCCTCTTGGTTCAAGCTACCCAAGGTGGTTCACCTTGGGTAGCTTCTCAGATTCTATATATCCAACCCTTCAAAGGCTCTACCAAGCAGAATACAGATCCACAAATATAACAGCAACTCTTCCAACATGAAAAACACAAGTACAAACATCAAGAAGAAATCTACACTGATGGCCCTAAATGTGGGAATCATGTTGGCTTTGCCTATGTTAGCTGTTCTCAATCCTGCAGTTACACACTCCCTGCCTTCTGCTCTGTTTTTACAGCTGAATTGCTCGCCATTTATGAAAGCCTTTTACACATATCTCGTACCAACAAAAAACATTTTATTATTTATTCAGACTCTTTAAGTGCCCTGGAAAGCCTGAAATCCGACTCTATTCTGCACAGCTACAGAGCCAAAGTCCAACAAATGTATACCCACCTAACAAATCGTGGCTTTGTTATCCGTTTTTGCTGGGTTCCTAGTCACGTTGGGATCTCAGGCAATGAAGAGGCCGACGCTTTGGCGAAGCATGCTACCAACCCTTATCCAGAACCATTACCCTATACTGACATAAAATCTGGCATATCGAACAACATAAAAGAAAGTTAGTTCAATGAGTGGAGCTGTCAAACTAGTAATAAACTTCACACCATCCATCCCTCCATCACCCACTGGCTATCGCAGCCTTACCGTAAATTTGACGTCATTTTGACTCGCCTTCGTATCGACCACACGAGGCTTACTCACAAACACCTTCTTCTTGGAGAGCGTGCCCCTCCGTGTACTCACTGCAATACTCATCTTACTATATGCCATATTTTAACATCTTGTACAGCTATTAACAATTTTTATCATACTTATTTTAACTGTTCTCATCCCAAACTTGACATCATATTGGGTGAAACCCCGCACTGTAATTTGTTTGCATTTCTTCGATGCATCAATATTTTTTACACAGTGTGAAGTATAACTTTTCTCTGACTGGTATCTGGATGGGAGCCCCCATCCAGATGTCCTTGACTTATTTTTATCTACTTTTTACCTTTCTACATTTGCTTTTATCGTTTTAGAACTCATGGATTTTAGCTTTACCTGTTTTATGCGACACCTTTTTACTTGAAAAGTTTATTTTACCATATATACACATAGTCTGGTGCAGTATGTCCTTTCTGGACCTTGTGCCATTAAACTAACCAACTAACCAACTAACCAACCAACTAATGGCGGTCACTTTGCCTTTTATAGGCACTGACCACTACCAAATCCGGAATCACTTTATTATGGAGGCAAGTAATAGGTGGACCAGCGTTGTCTCCTGTGAAGAGACGGGCGAAATTACATCCAAGCCCCTGCCGGGAATCGAAACCGGGCAGGTGGTGTGGTAGAATGGCTCTTGTAACCACTACAGAACCCGGCCGGCCCATTTTTAAGTTATCATGTTGTTGCTGCTTCTTATGGCTACATTAGAATTACATTCATTACATTCTTATGGCTACATTCTTATGGCAATCCATATCAATCTGGCCACTCGACCATAAAAGTAAAAAGATGAATATGGCAGGGATCATAGAATAAATGACCTTGTTGACTTTTGGATCGAAAACATTTTCAACTCAGTCACATTATAGACCCATGTGGGATTTTAGAAAAGCTAATTGGCTCGGTTTTACGAGTGTTTTGAAAAAAAAAACTGGTGAGTGATATGCCTTACTAGTTGGGTGTTAGAAGCAAAAACTTAACAAAACAACTTTTTTCCTCTAAAGAAAAGTATACACACACAATTTAGATCATACCACGCAGACATTTCAACTAACTGCACCATGCTGCCACAAATTGACTGTTGTAAGAACTATATCATGCATTAAGTATGAAATGTTACAATTCACTAGTGTTACTTTTGACCCCAATCTCATCTACATATTTGATTAGTTTAAAATTTACTTGAGTTCTAAAATCGTCATTCTTAACGCAGAATGGTTATTTTTGAAGTTATGTACTACATCCTGCTAAATCGTCAGGTGAGTTAGTATCGTTAAAGTTTTGAGTGACATATTAATCTAAAATAACTTTCTTTCACAAAGATCTTTCACGTCTTACCCTATTTTCAATTCGAAAAGTATAACGAAAAAATGTGCAACTGAAACGGAAGTGATTTCCTCTAAAAGTTTTGAAATATTCGGACAGAATGAAATATTACTTAATGAAGTCTTTTGGAAGAAAATAATCTCTCAACAAAAGATTTACGCCGAAGGTTAAATTCACATTTTATCAGAAAATTTCTGAAAATATTATCCGTTGCTTTCTTCTCCATTCATCGTGAAGAAAGTTCATCCAACTTACTCAATAGTTGGATGAACTTTCATCCATGTTGGATAAACAATAGCTACAGGTAATTTAGTGTGTTTCTTTTTACTCATTCTACCGATTTACTCTGCTGCATTTGTCTGGGCATCTGGAATCATTTGTGGCTTTAGTCTCTTGAACTCCTCAAAAAAGTTTTTACGTATGAAAATACAAATTCCAATAATAACACAATCTATTTCGTACAGCAAATGTCACAGTACTTTCGAGAATGAACCTTGGGTATGACTTTCACTCCTAAGCTATATATATCATTTCTGTAGTCGGATATTAGCTGATCAAAAAATATATTATACTTGTGATACATAAAAGTTGCAATATTACATGGGACTGCAATTGAGCTTAGTATTTTGAAATTTCTGTAAATTCAATAAACCAAACACCTAATTCGCCTTACTAAAAAACCACAAGAGAGAAAGTCGACAGTTCTAAAATATCTGGATAAAACCAAATACTCTAAATGTTTGTGATACAAATTAAATTTTTTGAATATTTAATGTTGGATATACATCCTTCACATTAAAAATTGTGTTTAAAAAACGTGTTTCTCTAAGGATTCGGAATTTCACGTAACAATCCTGTCTATCTCTTCAAAGCATTTTGTTAAAAATAAATTTAAAATATGAATTTTTTTGTTGTAAGATACTCAATATTAATACTTATTGCAAACGAATTGCTATATTCACCACGACTATCCATTCATTTACAGCCCTATCATACCTTATTATGATGTAACTAGATCAAACGCTACATCTAAGTTATTAAATTAATCCATCTCCGTTGAACAGGACACGTACATCAGTGTTTACTAAGAAGCGTTTATCACCATGCAGTTGTATAAATGATATTGTATATCATAAGCTGTTAGATTACGGTGATGCGTATTATAACAGATCTACCCTAAATGTTTTTCGATATTTTAAAGAAAATGCTTGATTTTTACTTTCCGAACATGTACCATGTAAGGAAAGTATTGTAATCATGAAAAAATTCGACTTCGAGATTTTGGTGTATTGACACGTTTTGAGGTCTTCTGAATTCATTGATGCTATTTTTACGAGATGTATGTATGTATGTGTGTATGTGTGTGTGTGTGTGTGTGTATGTGTGTTTGTGTGTATGTGAGTGAACACGATAGCTCCTAAACGGGGGATTCGATTGAGCTCAAATTTGGTATATATGCTATAAACCACTGTCGCAAGACCGGTATTGATTTTGGTGTGTATAGGACTTATAGTTTTTCTACAGGGCTACGACAAATATTTCTTTTACATAATGGCCTATGGGAGGACATTCTTGAAAGTGCGCTAGCGTTTAAACGGTGCATTGGATTGAGCTCAAATTCGGTATACAAGTTATAAACCACCATCGTAAGACAGGTATTGATTTTCATGTGTATAGAACTTATAGTTTTTCTACAGGACAACGACAAAAATTTCTTTTACATTATGGCATATGGGGAGAAATTATTAAATGTGCGCTAGCGTTTAAACGGCACATTCGATTGAGTTCAAATTGGGTATACATGTTATAAACTACCATCGTAAGACCGGTAATGATTTTGTTGTGTATAGGACTTACAGTTTTTCTACAGGGCTACGACAAAGATTTCTTTTACATTATGGCATATGGGGAGAAATTATTGAATGTGCGCTAGCGTTTAAACGACGCATTCGATTGAGCGTCAGTTTGGTATATATGTTTGAATTATTCATTCATTAAAATTTATTTAAATGCTTGGTAATGATCTTAATCGTAAGTGTTCGGAAAGTCGAGTGGAGTCACTCCAGATTTTTACTTTTCGTTTAGCCGAGGATTTGTAATTTCTTTAATAAGGATTAATTGGGTGAGTAATTAACTATTCAAAATTAAAAGTTATAATAAAAATATTTCAAAGATAAATCGGTAGTTATAGTGGCAATTAAGTTTAAAAATGCAAAAGTTAAATCGGGAATAATTAGTTAATCAGTATTACACAACAAAATGAATAAAATTAAAATACTTCAAAGGTAAATCGATAGTCATAAAGGCAATTGAACTCGGAAATATGGAAGTTAATTCGTGTTTGGTGCACCAATTAAAAATAATTCTTATTGAAAGAAATACTCATATATGTTGCTGCAAATTAAATATATAAAATACATTAAATTAAGGTATATTACTTTTAAAAAACACACACTTTCTAAAAAATATTTACTATTATTTTATATTAATTTTAATTTGCACAGCATGGTCATTTTGAATTATCTGTTTATCTGAATGCTTTAAAAATTATAAATTTTACTTTATTTTTGCAATTTACCTACCCATGATACTTAAAAGTACCCTGAAAATTTCGTAAACCATGCAACAGTTAATTTTTTTGTTTTTAACGAAATTTCCTTTAAGAAGTGTAATGAGTTTTAAAGAAGTATATTGTTTCAAATACAAAGCCTGCAAATTTATTCTAGATTTAATTTATTCTAGATAGAAAACATTTCTACATTTCATTGCTTTTGAGCGAGAATAGCGTGCTTTATCTGTAACCGTAGATCAAAAACTGCGTTAATTCGCAGAGCTCAGAGTTCTCTGTTATTGAAAGATCAAATATTTTCTCCCAAACATGGTGATCCATTTAGTGTTGATGTATATGTCACGAGAAAATGGGGTAGAATTAAAGATAATATTGACGTTCGGTTCTGATGGAAATTCTTAATTGAGTTAATGTAAGAAATAGTTTATCCTTTCCTCAAAATTGACATTGAGGACCTTATGATAAACTCGGAAATCCTTATATTACTTTTAAACATATATATACAGGGTGGCCAACAAACAACACCCTGATTTCAAAGTAAAAAAAACTCAAAAACAAAGATCAATAAAATTGTGCAGTAAACTGTACATTTATTATGCAAGCTGTAAAAATTTTATACAGAAGTTTCAGAATAGTAATTACAAAAAACACTAACAGATGCCGCTGTAACCGCAGGCTTCCATAATGGATTGGCCTCCATATTCCCTCGATCTGACTCTTTGTGACTACTTTCTGAGGTTCACATTGAAAGAAACTGCCCATAGAGTATTTTCTCGTGACGTCATTGAAATTTTTTATAGGTCAACTCGGATATTTAGGGATACAAAGCCACGGTTTCGGCCAATGACTATTCTCAAATGAACGAATGTTTGACCAAAAAAATTTGGTTGCTAAGGTGTGACGTAGTGATAATGACGTAGGGGAAACAGCTCTATCGGAACCATACCAACATGCTGCGCGCGCTTGAATCGTTGATTTGTGTGGCATGTGAACCCATTTCAGTTGAAATATTACCGGCTGTGATGACAAATTTCATTATTCGTTTACGCAACCTCTGCATATCGTAAAGGTGTACATTTTGAAAAGATTGTGCTGTGATTGCTTGCAGAGAATGAATTTATACTTATACATAATGATCGTTAATCGATTTTGACGTGCAGCGGCAGCTGTTAAAATGGCGTACACAAGTTGGGATTTCAGGGTCTAATCTCCCTTGTCGAACATAAAATCCTTAAATATTTTATTTTCAACATAAAGAATACGACTTTTAACATTAAGATTCCGTCCATTAAACCATCTTAAATTAAGTCTGCGTACGCCACTATATGCTAGTAGCTATTGTAGCTTCTAATTCGAAACTTGCATAAAATTTTCACGTGTTAGATAATAATGGACACCCTGTATATATATATATTTACAAAAGGAATAAAACATAAATTTATCTCATTACAACAATAATAACTGCATCGAAACTGGAATAATATATGACTACATTAAACACCCACAAAACTTCCATTACCGTATGCATAGTTCCTACAAAAATTGTTACTCATTTAGTATTAGCCAGAGGTCACGTATAACTTAAAGGAGGGATTAGTAACCTTTTTTTTTTTTTGCCTTGACCTAAAATCAACAACATGATTTACTTCGCTATCTTTGGGCCTGTATTATAATTATAAGTGATTATTAATATTCCTTATTTAACAAAATATTCGATTTTCAAAATTAGCCGAACAATGCTACATCATATGTATTTGTAAGAGATTTATTGTAAAAGAGAAAAGCCTGTGTAATAATACACTAAGAAAACAAATTAATACGAATAAGAGAAAATTAAAATCCTTCATATATCAACTTAAAAAAATAATTGCCTTTCTTCAAGGCGATCCTTGGCCTTGCATTACTTCTGACAGCTTTTCAAACCGAAAAAGTGTCTTTGAAAGGCATAGTATCTCATATCATATTCTTGTGGTAATATGTTTCTATATTTAATTTTTACGACAAAAAGTATGGAAAACTCGGCTTCGCATTGGTAAGTAGTGGGAAACGGAAGTAATGCTTCCATAGCGTTACTGAATAGAATGGATTTTCCTTATTTCAAACTTATCTAAAAGGAACTCAATGTTTGATTTTTAAAACTTTGATCAAACGAAGGAATCCTTAGATTGAGAGCCATTGAGATTCAAAATAAGGATATGAAGATTCCTTAGTTTGAATCTCAATGACCTCTGAATGTCTGAAAAGTATTCAAGCAATCCTTCAACATCTATGTTAAATGGATTGCTCACGCAACTATATTTCAGCGTGTCTTCCGGAATATAACGATCAAACTCAATAATTAATTTCTCCATATGCTCAATTATTACACTTTTGTTGCCATGCAACTCTGCATTTTCATCTTCTAGAAACATGCTTAAAGTCGGGAAAAAATGAAGCTATTTTATTTTCTTATATTTTCTTATTCTACAGTTTCAGCATCCCCTTGAAAGCTGTTAACTTCTCTACTAATCCAATTACCGTTTGATTATGTCCTAGCATTGACGTATTTAATTTATTAAATTCTGCAAACATATCTGAAAGGTAGGCTAATTTCATCATCCAATTTTTGTCAGAAAACCGGGAAGTCAAAGGTTGATTTTGCTCTGATAAGAAGAATTGGATTTACTTTCTTAGAACAATAACTCTTTAAAGTACATTGACTCGAGATAAAGAATAATATAATAAGTGAGTGTTCTGAGAAAATATGGCTAAATATCCTTTTATAAAGCGATCTTACTTTTATAAAGCTGATGATTTGAAAAATTTCTTTCATAACAATATTCGAACCTTCTGATATCTTCTTAGATCCAACATTTTTTCTATGAAGAATTAAATGAAACACCTTTACATAGAATTAATTTGTTTTACTCTTGCATAGAAACGCTGGGGTGCCCCAAGCATTGACGGCGCACCATCATTGCATAGAGTGGGGCACTCTGTTTCCAGGATAAACTCCTTTAAAATATCCGATCGTTAACTGAAAAATACCGTTATCTGTCGTACTGCTGGTGAGCAGACGGCTAAACAAAAGTTCTTCCATTTCGCTGTTACCAGCGTAGCACCATCGTCAGTCACGTCTTTAGTTTCATCCAGCTGCAAACTGAACTGTACACTTTTTTTAATGGACGAAACAACTTATTCTTAAAATTATTTTGTTATATCATAAATAGTGCCCGCATTGTGTCATTTGATAGTAGTTATTTGTTGAATTTTTTACATAATTTTCGTCACATGTAATACGGATAATATTTATTGCTGCTGGATTGACCAAACCTTTACCAATAGTACGCTGACTTTTCTTTTGCAATTCGTCATGTTACACAACAGGATGAGTTTTTTCTCTAATGGCCGGCCTCTGCCTTGAAGGCTTTGACCACAACAGGCCGGGATTGTTGGTTCTCTATTATGGGAGCACCTAGTAGGTGGACCAACGTCCCCTCCTATGAAGGGAAGGACATGACAACCACGCCCAGTCGGGGATCGAGCACCGGCCGAAAGAGGTTTAACCCGAAACCGGAGTACGGTGCTTTACCCACCATACAACTCGGTCGACACATAACAGGACGTAACAGTAATCCTTTTCACAGTTAAACTGCTTTATTTCCGGCATAGAGGCTTTGTCTCTTCAGCAGTTGCTCTTCTTTCAAAGAAACTTTCCTCTTTTGTTTATGACTAGCTGCGTGCCCGTTCTTCGCACGGTAGGAAACGAAAATTTTCCTTACATGTGTAATTAGAAATTATTCGTGATGTGGAATTAAAAAAAAAAAAAAAAAAAAGAGCAAAATTATTTGACTCTTAATGTAAAGTTTGTGTCATGAGTACTAACCTGATCATTGCAGTATAATGACTCAAAAAACTACGTCAGTGTCATTCACTATCAAAAAAGTGGAAAGCTTAATGGTTTGCAGAGAACTCCTGGCTTTCAAAATGTCTTATTTCTACATCATACTGTTTTTTAAGGCTCACGTTGTAGCATTAAATACCTAAGACACTACATGAAATGGAGCACCATTTATCTCTTTCCGAACATGTACCATATAAGGAAAGTATTGTAATCATGAAAAAATTCGACTTCGAGATTTTGGTGTATTGACACGCTTTGAGGTCTTCTGAATTCATTTATGCTATTTTCAAGAGATGTTTTTAAAATAGCTGCGCACCCGCTTTTCATACGGGAAGAAGGGAATATTTTACTACTAAAATCATATCTGCATGTGACAAAACAGAATTTCATTTTTAAAAAAGTTCAAGTAATCTCCTCTGTTGAAATTACTGCGGGATATATTAACGCAAATTAGAATTACTTTTCGTTTAGATGGTTGTAAAACAACCGTTGAAACAGGACACTTTTAATTTCATGAAATATTTATTAACGTGGTACATTGCGATTTATTCGTATTATCTTTACAAATCTAATAATACTACCTATTACGTACATTAATACTATCTATATTCGCTTCTCCCTCTTCAAGGCTCCCTTAAAAGAAACAGCTTAGATTATTTGGCCTCAATGGGATCTTTTGATTCTGTGGCGATTCTTTGCAATTTACGTATTAGCATAAATAATAATCATTTCACATAATGGTTGCCATTAAGGAAACTCTCCATATATATTTAATTTATACATAGTTTATAAGATGGGCGTATTTAGCGCCGCAAACCATTTCATCTTACTGTGGGGAGAAAATATCCAAGGGGTGCCATTTTAAATATCCATGTATCTAATATAGCAATATCTTTTATATCCTCCATAGTCCTGTCTCCTGAAAAACATCAAACTGTGTAATCTCGAGGAGCTACTTATTCCCACTTTAATTGTGACAGGGCGTTAGAGCGGGGGCCGTCGTTATTAGCAACGCACCTGCGTATGAGTTGCCATCACTAAAAAATGAGTTTATCATTGAGGCCTGTTTTCCCCCAGTCACAGTGTTCTATTTTATTATTCTAAGTATTATAAATGTTATATTATTTTATTATTTTAAAACAATTTTTTATACCTTTGTCGTACTAAAGAACTTTAGATGTAGGTAATCGTTTTGTGAATCTTAACGTAGGAAATACGACTACGTTCATGAAATATTCATTATAAAAATGTCTTGTGTATTTAGTTATTTTAAAGTATATTAAATATCCACTTGTGAAACTAAAATAAGCAATCGTGAATCATGAGAGTAAGCGCTACTTTGTTTTTCCTTCAAATTTTCTTTATGTCAATATGTATCATAGCAAACAAATTAATCATGAGTTCGTACTTGAATTAGTAACACAATTACTACTTAAAAGTATATTAAATAACGTTTGAAAGCACTGGGAAGGTTAAGAAATGCCTGATGTATACGTGAAGACTCGAGCATCCGTAGGCCTCTTTGGATGGCTCATCAAAATACACGCGCAGGCCCGTTACTAATTGCGAAGGCCCCGGTTAGAGTTGCAGAGTTTACAAATTTCACGCATTATTTTATTTATGACGTCACTGTTTGACTGCCGTAAGGGATACCCCGGTAGGTTGAGCGAGTTAATTTCGATATTTCGCATAATTGTTTTCAAACGGTATCATTAAAACTTTGCGTTATGTAACCTTTATGGAGGAACGTAATTCAACGTTAAAATAAAATAATACTCGCAACCTGCATGCGTATGTTAGGCAACGCCTGCGCTAAATTAAATGCCAAAAATAAAAATAGTAAATAGAAAAAATTTAATATATTGCGCTTTGAAACGAACTTTGTAACTTTTAAAATGAACATTTTCAGCGCCGTGAAAACATTTCAATTTTTAAATAAGCACCGGATTAAAATACCACTTCTAATAATAATAATCGATAAATAAAAATCTAAAAATAATTCTTAGTTTATTTCTACAGTAATTTTTAATCAAAATATCGTCTCCCTGTGTTGAAAACAGAGCTGGAATAAATGAGTTAAAATTATGGAGTAATTTGTACGTATATTAAAGCATTTGACGTCATAGATCCTCACTTGCGAATTGAAATTCTGATATCCCATTTAAAAACTCGATTGGTTGAAAAAATCCTTTTTTCTAATCCTTTCTGTGGCAACAACCGAACATAAATTCTCGTGCCGTGATCGCAATGTAATGAATGGCGTAAGATCGCGTTGATGTTATTAAATTCTAAACATTAGGCTGCATTAAAATTCATAAAAAATCATCTAATTTACATATTTTTTTCGTTTTTATTTTAAAAGAGGCAGAAAAGAATGTTTCACGATTTGTCAAAATATCTGAAAGTTATGACGGATAGAATTCAAGATGCGACAGTTTTAAAATTATTTTACGAAAAACAATCGCGAAGCAGATGCTTGGTAAAAAAATTCCTAAAAATCGGTAAATCATGTTACGTATTCAGAACAAACTGTTTTTAAAAGAAAATTTCCTCCTCTATCCGATGATACAAATGCCGTTTTGCTGCGAGCGTAATTTCCGCCGTTATTACGAATTAGGAGAGAAAAAATGCCAAAAATCGCATAAAACATTAAATAAAAAAAATTCTAGGTCGAATCTTGAAAAAATCGCTTCGAGGTGCACGACTACATATTTACATCTTCCAGAGTACCAAATTTGGTGTTTCTAGGTGTAGCCGTTTGTCCGTAACGCTGCCGACAGACACACACACACACAGACACACAGACACCTTCTTTTATAATAAGTAGAGATGTGCGATGTTTTGTCTCCTCAAGTGTCTCTTTAGCTTATTTCAGTTAAGTGACTCATAACTGAGTACTTCATTACATATGACACATTGAGGTTTTATTCTTCCTCAATCAGTTATAAATGTGAAACCAAAATCTAGGAAATCGTCTTTATATCATCGTTTGGTCGAAAATACATATAATTTAATGAACTAATGAAATTTAACATGGAAGAAATGTCACTAGAGCACTGTAAGTAAAAATAAAAATGAGCCATCTGCAATTCAGGCAGAAACAACACAGAATAATAAAATAATAAAAACTTTGTAAAATGATACCATAAGAATTCCTGGCTTAAAGTATGTTTCGAACGCGTGTAACATTATCCCCCCATACTTATACAAAATAGAATGATTCTAACATCATATTTTCAGGATGATTACGGAAAATTCCGTACTATTTAGGCAGATAATGTGCATATCTTTTCTTTTAAGAAGAAACAAAACATCTCCTCAAATAATCCGCTCCGATAAGATAAAATATAAAGAATAACCCACAAACTTAAAATATAGAGTCGGTTTGATGTAGAGCTGATTCTGCGACGATCAATGTTACTGCACAGTATTTTCCCCGTTGAATGGGCGTGGTTGGGCATAGCAGGATTTACCGGATGGTGACTGTTCTGCCATTGAATTAAATGTAACAGATAGCTTGCCGACTGCCAAAATTGAGATTTTATTTTGCCAGCTTTTATAAAGCCAGAAATAGATGGAATTTAATATGTAACTATAAAGAGTGTATAATATTTTTTAATCGGTTATATGGCATTGCTGAAATATCATTTTATGCAATCGCCAATCACTTGTGATATAAGAACATAGAAACATCCACAATGAAGAAGATAAGAAACATAGTTAAAAGAATCACGGACGAATGAGTGTTATGAATAATTACAAAAATTCCTATAATTTAATTTAACACTCCTATAGTACTTTGCATAATTCGAGACCAAGCACTGTGTCTGGTGATATTAACTTAATCCATCTTCATTATACAATACAGCTATATCAATGTTTACTAAGAGGCATTCATCAGCGTACAATTGTCTAAATATACGCTGTGTGTATATTTACGCTATGTGTACGTATATATACGCTATGTGTTTAACATAGAATGCTATGTAATAGCATTCTATGTTCAAGCACAGCTCACTAACACTAGGTATACTACAATATATCAAGGAAATGATTTGATATCCATGGTATCTGCGATATTTGATGAATTGAAATGCTTCTCAAAAGCAAGATTTACATATGAATTTAATATTTTGTTTCCAATTAATGATAAAAGTAGAGCAGTTGATTGACAAACTGAGAAAATTGTATTCTATTCAAATGTGTTCTGTGACCCAAGCAAATAACTACGCTTAATGAGAGATGGTCAAACGGGTGGACGTAATTTTCCGTAGTATAAAATAAAAGAGAGATTGAAATTGTAGAGATAAAAGTTGGCAGGTAAATATCCCTGTAAAGACGCCAACGTCCCCATGTATAAAATGAGTTAAGGCCTTATTACACGAGAAAAATTTCCAGCAATTTGGTTGCCGAGATGAGTAAACCGAGATGAGCATGCAGGTTTGTCATAGTAAACAAATTCGGCTGTGCTCACAAACGTAGGAGATTTACGGAATTGGTGATTGCTAGAGCCTGTAATTATAGGTAGCATATCTCCTCATCAATCTTTTAAATATTTGGAATCTCGAAGGTTTCAAATATGTGGAATTTCACTAATGCTTTCAATCAGATCTATTTCCATATCACTCTTCCATTTGGGAGGTATTTTTTCCTCGCACGATCATCACTAGGCCGTAGTTATTTATTAATTGTGTACATTAATAAATAACTACGGCAACTGTTTCCGCCATCTTGTGACATAGAAATAGCAAGTCTACAATTGTCTGGCAATCCAGCAACCAGAAATATATAGTTTCGCCTTTGAACGAAAAAGTTGGAGTTGACCATTCCTTGTACTAGACTTTCCAGGAAAGAGGTTTCCGCAACTGGTTGCGGCAACCAAGTTGCTGGATATTTTGCTCGTGTAATAAGGCCTTTAGATTTGAAAGCATCCAAAGTGAAGGACTCAAGGAGTCATTCCGCAGCATTCATATATTTTTCTGTAAATAACTATTGTTGAAGCTTGATTTTTCATTATAAGCACTGAATGCGATTCCGTTCACGCCGATATTTTCTGTCGAAATAATTTGTGGTCAGATTTGCGTCAACACGTTTCCTTCGAAACTTTCAGCATGGTAACGATGCATTCAATTGAGCTTAAATTTGGTATGTATATTAAAGACCACTGTCGTACGACGGGTATTGATTTTGGTGTGTATGGGACTTAAGAGTTTTTTCACTGGGCTACAAAAAATATTTCTTATGCATTACATCCCTGGGAGTTTTAAGTTATCCTATCTTTAAAAATATTGATGACATAAAATTTTTAATTAAATATTTTATCGGATTCGTTTTAATCGACATAAAATTCTTCAAACAAATAAAAAATCGCTTATTATTTCAATACCAATTTATTTTAATGTTTACAAAACTATTAGAAGCTCTCTAAGACGTTCTTAAAAGGATGTGTTCTAGAGAATAAATGAAAACATTTGTAATTTTTGTTTTATTTAAGAGTACTGGAAAATATTATGCTAAAAAATACGGCAGAGTATTATAATGCAAGTACTTAAAGGTTAAAGAAAGAATTGACACATTAATTTAAACTTAGAAACCATTCGGTTATAATAGCCTATAAATTCTTCAAAATAAATATTCAGAGATTTTTCCCAGGTTTTTTTTTTTTTTTTTTGCCATGTGTATGATAAACTAAGCTTTCTCAAAGCAATAAACAGAGTGGAATCTTTTCTTGAAAGAAAATTTGCTCAAACGAAAACATGCATATAAATAAAACTTCTTTTGTAAGTACTATTTAAAATAGCCTATGTTCAGCATGGATGAAACTATGGTTTCCCTTCAACTCTTTTGATATTCGATTTTGGAAAAGTAAAAATAAAAATATCTTCAGGAGAATCTACTAATAGATTCTTGGAAATTAAATTATCTCCATCTGTGTGCTAAATCGTTCTTCGGTTTTTATGACCTGGAACGAAAAATGCAGATTAGCGTAAAAAAGTTCTAGTTAACAGTGATTGAGGATCTGGTCTTTCACGCTCATTTAAATAGAAGTTTTAATTTGAGGTGTGAAAAAGCAAATATTTAATAATAAGCCAATTACTTGAGTATGGATTTTTGTTTTATGGCAAGCGTACACGCATTTATATACGGGAGGGGAGGGGCCTTGGTCGAAGGACATTTTAAGGAGCACTTATGCGTATTCACGTTACACAGGAGAAAACCGTCCAAAACTCTAGACCATTAGATCGACAGCCGCGCGATACGCCCGAACATTGGACATTCACACTTCAGGTGTCCACTATGTTTGGTGTCTATCCACTTGAACATGGTGGAGCCATTTCATGCCATAATAAAATATTCATTGTGGATAAAGTGTTCTCAAAAGGATAAAAAAATAAAGAAATTTTTGGGGGAACTAACGATAAGAATTTATATTAAGAAAAAGAAAAAATGTAAGAATTCAGCAGAAAAATAATCTATTTCATTCAGGGCATCCTATACTGTCCTTGTGAATCTCCAAAATAAATTTTCACATGTTTTAAATCTTTGAACTCAAGCTCTTTATGATTGTTCAGAATGAATTTTAAATCACGAAGTGATTTTATTGAAGTGATTTTATTTTATACATTTATACAATTGAAGTGATTTTATTTTATACATTTATTTCTCCAATGGTCAGGCACTTGCCTTATAGGCCAGTGTTGGCCATTTTATTATGGAGACACATAGCACGTGATCAACATTACCCCATGAAAATACGGAGGATTTAACAACCAAACCCAAATCGGGAGTCGAACGCAAGCCCATAACCGTAGTGAGCGGTACGCTGACCACCATTCAATCAAGGTGGGGAGTGATTTTACTAACTTTAATCACCATTTTGAAGAGAGAATGGAAGTTGGAATTATAATGATTTCTAACCCGTGGAAATTAATGTTCATCACCTAAGCTTCGAAATACTCTAAATGCTATACTTACGGAAGGGGATTTTGATGATCTTTGCTGGCTATGGAGGCAGTCTTTCTATTCAACAGAAATTATCGTCTATTAATCACCACCATGCTATATATATTTTATTCATAGCATGGATGTATCCACATCTTTCATATGGAGCTTTACGGTAACGATACGATGGACGAACTTACAAAAGTGAGCTGTGGCCATCTGATTTTTTCTACTGCTCTGTCAAGAATTATTTTCTATGAAAAAAAAGCGCAAAGCGCAACTCAGGACTGAGTGGCTCCCCAAGTCCATCACTGGTATTTGGGTAGAATGTCGGGCTGGGGGTCGAATATCGGGCTTGGGTAGAATGTCGGATCTAATGGGGTTATCACACTAACGGTAAAATCCAAGCAACTTCTAGCTGGAACAACTTTTCCGATAGACTTTAAAGTCGGAGTTATCGTTAAGGGTTGTAAAAGTAAACAAACCTTCTCCCACGCCAAATAGTCATGGCATGTTAAGTATCGTTGATTTGGCATGTAGGTTGTTATTTTAGCTATCGTGACTCAGCATCTAGCATAACCCTTTCGTTGACGGTATATTTACATCGGATCAGCGCGATTAATTTTTGATTGCGATACTTAAATTGATTGCATCGAAATAATGAATCGAAATAATACTGTCGAAATAATGATTCATTCATTAATTAAACCGACTTCTAATTCCATACTCCACTTGCAAGCCACCACATAGGGCCGATCCAGGCAGGGACATGATGATGCACAGCACACGGGTGGCCAATTTCAAAGGCAGCGTAAAGAAAATTGAACGCATAAGGTTTGCAATAAAAAGGGCGGCCAATTTTGATTTGTATGTTGGCCGTCGCAGGTTTAGGATCATTTCAGCCTCCACACTATTATGACTACGAGCCAAACTTCGAACCGCGGTGGATGACGTAGCAGAAGGAAGTATTCTGATTGGCTGAAATTTCGGCCAACTCGTATTTTTCTTTTCGGAAAGCAAAAAGTTGGAGATCGCTGTCGTCAAGCTAACGATAGAAAAAATTGGCCTAAAAGTGGTTCTGCAAGACATCTGGGATTTTCCGTTGGCAATAACCCTATGAACCTTGGTTGCGACCGAGGCTCTCAGACTGCGTTCACACGACCAGCTAGTGTCTGTTCTAAGTTCTGGATTTAAGTTCTAGGGTGATTCCGGGAGAGTCGCCGCACCCCTTGTATTTCTGGTAATTGTCGATAGATAGCAGTCACACGCGTAGTATAGGTGTGCAGTAAGATTTCTTTAACTTGTGTATAGGAGGAATTCCGTTCAACACTTTAGTTGTAACTACAATACAATTCTTATTTTGAGATAAGGGCATGATTTCATTATCCAAAAAATGTGCGGCATAAGTCCCGGAATTACCCTACAGTGAACAAGATCGTAATGAACATTCAGCTATAGTGAATGCAAACTCTTCATTCACATTCGCATACATCAGAAGTGTGTAAAATATTGGCAGTCATATTAAAAGTGCACATATAAAATTAATCCAAGGAACACGATCGCATGCAAACACATAAGTATTAAAAACATCACTAAAATTACTTTAGAAAATATTAAAAAAACTGAAAAAAACCATAATCCTCATTGCTTGCCGATTTTCAGCTTCATAAAACGACCTAAATTCTTGAAATTACGCAATAGACAGAAATGATATTCGTGAAAAAAATAGAATAATCTTGAATCCCCATTTTTTCATCAAATATCGGCTGTATACGAAACCAGAGAAGGAATTAATTGCTTTAGGTGAAACAGTAAAGAGTTATTCCAACAAAATGTACCTAATTTTATAGTTCTGCGAAAAAATAAAGTGACTATCTTGTCAAGCTTAGCAATTTTGGGCAATCAGATTGAAGAGGTAGTTTTTTTTTTTTTTTTTTTTTTTTTTTTTTAAGCAGTAAGCAACGATAAGTAACATTACTTTAGTAAATGCTGTGATAGCTTCAACAAAAGAATCTAACTGAACGTCGTATTTTATTTCACATACAGTGAAACCCGCTTGATGGAATATCGGTTAAAAATATATTCCGCTATTGTAATAAAATTTCAATGTACAAAACCATGATAATTAGCAAATGTTATCCCGGATAAAATAATACCACGCTTTGTAGAATATATTTTCGTGGCAAATTGACTATTGTATTAAACTATCCAACTGTACTTAAACGCATTCTTACTTCTTCATTCTTTTTTTAAAAAACAAATCGTTCGTTTTTGACAAATTTCAGTTTTAATGAGGGAAATTTGCCGGTCTCTTAGAAGCTCACAATAACCGAAGTTGACAGTACATACAACAAAAGTGATGAGTTAAATTTTAAATCGCCGTGAAGTATTTCCACTGCACTTTTAAAAAAATCGACCAAAGAACACATTTATAGAAATAAAACTTCTTGAGAGAGCATTATTTAAAATAGCCAAAGTTCAGCATGCATAAAATTCCCTAGGTTCTCCTCAAATCCCTTGATATTGGATTTTTCAAAGGGAAAAAAAGAAGTCTTGAGAGCAAGAGAATCTGCTAATAGTCTGAAGGAAATTAAATTCTCTTCACCATTTCTAAATCTTTTCCTTGTTTTAGCAACCAAGAACGAAAAATGTAGATTAAAAAATAAATAAAAATTTCTGTTTAACAGTGATTTAGGATGTGATGACTCAGTTTTCACGCTCAATTACACAGAAGTTTCAATTTGAGGTGTAAAAAAACGCAAAAAGTTTAAAAAATGAAACGTAATATCAGAATATGCTAGAAAAAAGAATGCACCTTTTACAAATTTATTTTTCTGCTTCATTCAGCAAATAAGTTTTAAATCACTTTTACATTTGTATTATTTTTTCAAACTTCAGTTTCTCTAAAAGAAAGATAATTCTGCTGAATGCATTTTTTTTTTATAATAAATATTTCTATGAAACTAAAGTTTGAAATAACACAGATAACACAGAAAATAACAAAAAGCATTCAGAATAACTGGTGTTTAAAACATAAAACTATTAAAAACTTTCAAAAATAACACCATAAATGTTACTTCTCAGTCCATGCAGCACTTTCGATCGAAAAAAAAATTAGATGAACTTATGAACTTATGAGCAAATGACATATCTCCACTGATCAAGATCGAAATTTTTTCGATCGAAATAGCTGCATGGCCTGATAAATAACTTTTGTGGTGTTATTTTGCAATTTAATTATTTGCATTCAGAACATATTTAAGATAAATTTGATAAATTTACTAATTAATTAATCAAAAATTGTCATCAGCTTAAAATGTAAATAAGTGATTTATATAAATTTTAATAAATACACTCCAACAACACAAGCTTGTTCAAGCCGTTGTAAGTACGATTAGCCTGCGTTTCCATCATGCATAGGACTTAGGCGTCGCTTACGTTACGTACGCGAACGTTTGGGAAAAAACACGTATATTGGTAGTTGAAAATTGGGTCCAGCTTTTATGTTCTTTAAATGTGCGCAACGAGTGGTATAGAGCGCACTATAAAATAAAGTATATAACTGGGTACTTCACTGTACATAGCATGTTTGCTTCATAAACAACTTCGAAACAATTTGTTTGAATGATCCAGCGATTTAGCACTGTTAATTCTGTATTACGTGGGAAAACAGCGGGTCTCTTAGTAGCTCTCTTTTTGCAATCATCGCATGCCGTACTACATTGAACATCTACAGAATAAGTACAGTCTGTCAATTAAATAACCAAATGTCGGAACCGTATATGAACAATACAGTTGTTGGGACATTTTTTTTTTTTTGGACTTCCCCCACAACCCCCTTCCCCCAATTCTATTT
The DNA here is from genome assembly GCA_038373885.1 of Cheiracanthium punctorium. NCBI lineage: Eukaryota > Metazoa > Arthropoda > Arachnida > Araneae > Cheiracanthiidae > Cheiracanthium > Cheiracanthium punctorium. The sequence goes on from JAWZYV010014318.1 coordinate 1,101,147, forward strand.
AAAAAAAAAAATAGTTATGGGTTATATAAATCCACGAGAATCCTTTACTTTTTTTTGAATTATGTTATTTCTCGTCAACAATGAACAACATAAAATTATAACAAATGCAATGTAACTCTTTAAGGTATAACCCTTTCCTTTCCTCATCTCCCCCACCTCCTCACATTGACCCAAGCAATGCTAAAAAAAGGCAGCTGTTTTATCATTGCTCGACATAAATACCAGCTAGATGGCATATGATCAAAATGTTCATTGCATACCATGCCACTTATATATTTGTTAAATATATGTAGTGAATCGAACCCGATTCTATTTAAATAATAATAATAATAATAATAATAATAATAATATTTATGGATTATTTGTTATAATTTTATGTTGTTCATTGTTGACGAGAAATAACATAATTCAAAAAAAGTAAAGGATTCTCGTGGATTTATATCACCCATAACTATTTTTTTTTTAAAAAATAGAATTGGGGGAAGGGGGTTGTGGGGGAAGTCCAAAAAAAAAAAAAAAATGTCCCAACAACTGTATTGTTCATATACGGTTCCGACATTTGGTTATTTAATTGACAGACTGTATGTAGTGTATCTAAATTGTATCACGATATCTGGAATATGTCTTCTATACGAATGATAATTGAACAATGAAAAAAAAAATTGTTGCATGTGCAACACATAATTAGAATAGAATGTGAAGCTGAAATTGCAAAAGTACAGACACTGCACCAGAAAGCATTTTACACGCTATAAAACGTGTGGTCACGGTCAGAGAAGCCGAATTTTGCTTACTGGTTAAGACCTCTATTATCCATAGTATTGTTTTAGGAAAATGTTTAAGAAATCAAGAGAAAATTAGGGATTTTTTACTAAAATCTTTCGAGAAAAAAGCAGTAATTTTCAAAAGATGTAAAACATTTTACCCCTAAGAAAACCATGCATAAAAATTTATAATCGTTCCATATTAACGGAAGTTAGAATCTAAATTGACAGTATATTTTATCAATTTCTATTTAGTAATTTTTGATTTATTCAAAGAATTACATTGTATTTTTTTGATTAGATTTTTCTACATTTCTTTTCAATAATTTGCTTTAAATCATGTAGATTCAAATGATATTTAATAATACAAAACAATTTTTGTACAGTCTTTTCAGAAAAACAGCAGAAATTTGAAAAAAAATGTGCAATTTTGAATCGCTAATAAAACGATGTTTAAAAGTTTACTACGTCGTACTTTCACTAAGTTGTCCTATATTAACGGAAGTTAATAGAAATAGAAATTATTTTTTGATATCCAATAAAAGTATTATTTCACTTCAAACATCATTTTTAATTCTCTTTAAAAAATTCAATTCTGTTTTTTTTAAATATTGTATTCTTCTTAACACATATGTTTTAACTCAGACAGATTAAAATTATATTTCATAACACAATGTAGTCATGAGGAAAAAGGCAGTAATTTGCAAAAAAAAGGTGATTTTTAGTCTCTAATAAAAACTTGTAAAAAATTTATAGTCGGTCATATTGACTGGAGTTAGAGTCTAAGTAATCTGCCACATCTAAATTATAAACACTTCTCAATTTTGAAGGAAAGCTTTAAAAGCTCCAAAGTTCTATGTGCATAAAGTGTTCTAGTTTTTCATCAATACACTTTGGTAATTTACTTGGTAAAGGGAGGGAAAAAGCTGTCTTCCAACGAGACTGCTAATAGTCTAACGGCAATTAACTTCTCTTCACCTATGCTAAAACTTTCGCAAACTTTAATTTCCTGAATTGAAAAATGCAGATTAAGAAGAAAAAAAGGCCTAGTTAACAGTGATTGAATAGCTTATTCTCACGCTCAATGAAATAGAGAGTTTAATTTGAAGTGTAGAGATAAAAAATGGAAATAAGAAAGAGGAAACACATTTTACCTGAAATTTCAATAAAAAAATATAATAGATTTTTTTTTCGATTGGAGTGGGTTTATTTTTTGGTATTTTTAATACATATTGTTTAAATTACGTAGATTAAAATTTTCTTTAATATTTTCTATTTTTTATATCGTTAAAATTTTTGATTAGATTTTTTCGTTATTAAAAACGAATCTAATTTTGATTCTTAAAAATTTTGTTACACATTTCTTGAAATAATAAATCTGATTTTTTTTCTCGACTACAGTCTTTTTGTGTTTTCTTCATCACATATGCTTTGAATCACATGCTATTATTATTTTTATATGGCTGAAAAAGTTTTATTAGATATTTCCCTTATTAAAAGCAAATCTTGTGTTGCTAAAATAAATAAGAGATTTTTAAAAAATTGGAAGTTAATTTTCTTTTAAAATATAAAAATCAGTGAATTTGTTATAAGTTTTTGATAAACTACTAGAGTTACTTTAATAATAAAGAGATTGATATTTTTAAAATGATGCTATTAAATTTTCATTTTTTTAAATCTATAACTATCACTTTGAAAACGAGACTGTGGAATAATCAAATTAAGCACATTATAAATATCTAAATTAATATATATCTAAATATCTAAATTATAACTTAATTTTTAGGAACTTTAAAATATGACATAAGAGGCTTATATAGTTTAATTTATCTAATTATTTACAATTAAAATTGTCTAAGTACAATCAGTGTACGATAAAAAGTCTTCACATTCCTTAAATATTCCTTGGCATTTGATATTTCAAGGGTTAAAAAAATGAGAAAAAGGAAAAGAAATGAAATGAAAGACAGAATTTGCTAATAGATTCTGAGAGAAATTAAATTCTCTTTATTTGAGCAAAGTCGTTTTCCTTTTTTTTTTTTTTCAAAGACGAAAAATGTAGATTTGAAAAAAATCTGGTTAACTGTGATTGGGGATTTAGTCTTTCACTCTCAATTAAATAAAGAGCCACAAATTAAATTTTAGGCTAAAAAAGAGAAAAATGAAAATGTATAATTGAGTAGATGGATTTCCATAAATAAAAAAAAAGAGACGTAACATCTCTTCTGAATTTTATGCAGTTTTTGCGTTCTATTGCTGGTATGTTGCAAATAAATTTTAATTAGAAATAGTTATTAACATTTTTATTAACATTTTTAAAAGAAATTATTACAACATTCTCATTTAACTGTTGCTTAACATATACTTTAAATTAGGGAGTGCAATATAAGTAAATTTTAATAATAAGAAGAAATTTTAGTTAATCAACTTATTAAATCTGCCTCAAGTTTCTGCTTGTTCATCAGTATCACTTTGATAAAATGAAAATGGACTCACCCTTTTATTAAATGGATGGAACTTATTATAAGACGATATCACGAGTAAATGTGGTATGTTGGATGCTTTTGGTTGATACCAAAAATCTCCACCACAATTTTGTTAAATTACACAACTTTTAGATATTTAATTTACTTTAAAAGTTATTATTGTATGTAAATTTGGTAAGATTTTGTTTAATTATATTCATTAGATTAGCGAGAAAGTGATTTTGATTACAGAAATATAAGTTCAACACTACTCCTAAGCTACTTGACCGATCAATTCATAACTTCGAACAAATACACGTAGGAAATAAGTCTATTTTATAATCTGAAAATTCACAAATCGCACATTGTTTGCTCCTCATTTGATCTAAATAACCGAAGCGACATTATCGAAAACCCAATATGTATAAAATTTATGTTATTTTCTAATATCAAACTTTAACATAGGAGACACTGTAAAACTACTTAATCTTTTGATAGTTTTGGTAGGCCAATTTGGATAATTTTAATACTTTTCGAAGTAACTGAGAAGTATAAAAGTTTTACTGAAGTAATTTTACCTTTTAAAAAGCTTATAATACAGCTTTAGAAGAGATATTCTGAATTGTTTACTCTTATTTCATCCTTCTAAAAGTTGTATTATTTTTAAGAGAACAACTATAACAACCGTAGCTGCGTTTTTGGCACTTTCAACAAGACTATTTGCACAGTGGAGTACAATAAAATGCGCTTTACGAGCATTTGGAGGATATAACATAAGTATTATTAAAATTTATTTTAAAATATTATTTTTGAATACTTGAATATTTCGTCTGAAATATAAGAAGTTTCTAAGAAAAAAATGCCAAAAAATTTCTCAATCGATGTACATGTCTATTAATCATTTGAGGAAAATAATATTCTTCCAACTGCACTGACGATTTCTGGTCCATTAACTTTCCAGATTTTCCCCCAATTCCCCCCAGAGATATTGGGGATGAAAAAAAAAAAAACAGGTAGTTTTTGATCGCAAAGCGATTGGTTAACGCTCGGTTTCATACAAGACTGGATTATAGTCCTTAAGAAATATATCGTGATGAAAAGTTAGAAATAAAAGAATAGCTTTTGATAAAAATGAAACAAAAAATATCTATTTTGAGAAATTTATCATGAGTTTCAAAAGAAACAATAATGATCTTGTGTTTGATACGTTTTTCGTAGGCGTAATGCGCTTGGTTTGTGTGGTTTTTATTTATGCGTGTAATTTTAATCATTTCATGAATTTGATATATACAAGCAAACACGAACACTTTTCAACTGTATTTGATTTTTATTTCTTTCCATGTATAATTCGTAAATACATCATTCTTTTATGCTGGATTTGTAAGATGTCTCCATCTGCTCTGTTACAGTATGCACATAATGCTGATGCGATGTGCATCCAAAGAGATTTTTATTCTTAACAATGTCGCTTTGACTAAAAAAAATAATATTGGCCATCCTTATTTTGGAACGTATAAATTTCTTGTTATCTTTTACGTTAGTGTATATCCAGATTTTAGATTAATCCATGTGCTCTTTAAAAAATTGTATTATAATACTAACATTTAAAATTGGCCTTTTTATCTGCTTTAATCTCCACAAATGTGCTTCGATTTCTACGAAATTCATATCGATATTTTCTGAAAGATGCTCAAAATCAATAACAACAAGATTCACTTTTACGGATGCATATTTTACGAGGACACACAATAATATGTGGATAGCAAACTATAAATGCGTACTAATGACGTTAATTTGTATGAAACAAAATTAAATTCCCTAGTTTTACTTCATATGGCTAGAAAAGACACCTGCGTGTTACAAAAACGTTCAAAGGATTGTTATATCTGGATCGTTACTGCTTTGTGTGCTAAATGAGTTTTACGGTGCCAAATAATAAGTAAAAAACATGTTCCCAAATCAAAGTAATGAGAATTACATTTATATAGCATTTTAAGAGAAAAATAAGTAACTCTCGTAAAATTACACTCTAAAAGTAGTAATTCAATTGCTTTCATTATTTATTATGTGCATTTCTTTATTTTATTAGGTTGTAACGAAAGTTTCTCGCCACCGCAAACTTCGTCAACACACAGTTCTCGTTGAAGTATTTGCTCATATTTTGTCAAACGATTTTTGGCATTTGAAAGAAAGAGGTTTACTTTATAACACTGTGTTGTGAAATCTGTAAAAAATAGAGTTATCATTCAGTATAAGGTGTCTCAAATAGAACTATCACTCTAGAGGATTAGAACCATCCTTTACTTCCAGTTGTGTTGCAAAAAGTCAGCTACATAATATCAACGAATTATGAGTACAGCTTTAAGTACTATTGTTGCATCATGTGACACTGTGCAGGTTTGGTACCGAAAGTTCAAAAACAGTTATCTAAGGAGTTAGAAGTTAGTATTTCAGGCAGATATGGCGGAAAACTTTCGTTACAACCTGATATTTGCTGTGCAATAGAATGTAATAGTAATAGAATAGAATAATAGTATTAGAATATAATTGTAATAATAGAATATACACGCAAATGAAAAAAAAATGTGGATTGTAACTGTTTCATAATCAGCGCTTATTTTCTGATTCACCTTAACAAACTAAATTTGTTCTATCGACGGATTCCATTCTATCAATAACGACTGATAACGTCTTTTTCATAGAATTGAAATATATTCCTTACATCCCTACATAGACATATTTACTGCCTTGAAGGATTAGGAATGATAGCTCAAATGCCTTTACCATATTCATTTATAGATATATTTATATTTTCGCGTGATGCGTAGCTTATTAGGCGGATATTTTTATGACGAGTGGTATTTATCAAAATGGACGGCTGGATTCAAATCCGTTTATTCGGTTTCTTTCCCACGTGACTTCCGTTCGACATCATTCTCATTCTCAGTTTTGGTATTAGAGGTGACATTTTCCGATTTTAATCTCGTCCTCGATAGTCAAATAATAAATCTTTTCGATTTCTTTTTATCATGTTCGTCATTATTTTAACTCTTTGAAGTGCAACCGTTTCCCAATGCTGAAAAAAGGACAGCCCTTGCCATCTCTCGATTTAACTACCAGCAACATGGCGGCCGGTCGAATCGTTCATCGCGTACCACTGATTGGGAGTCAATTTTTTAGCACAGCCGGCTGTGCGCGCGATGAACAATTTGATCGACCGCCATGTTTCTGGTAGTTAAATCGAGCGATGGCAATGGCTGTCCATTTTTTTCAGCATTGGACAGTCTATCCAGTGTTTCTTCTATATCAATGTATTTCCACTGTATTCCTCCGCTTTCAGCAGATGCCGATGTTGTTTAAAATAATCCTGATAATTTTACAAGTAATCGACTGTTTTTACTGGACTACTTATTTCTAAAAAGTAAAGGATTCTCGTGTAATTACGTCATTCTCAAGTTTCGTTATTCTCAAGTTTTTTTTTTTATATATAGAGATCATATTTATTCGTCATGGCTGAAAACTGTCAGAACGTCAGAGTTTTGTGTTCTAACGGCGAGGACACCGAGCGTTAAAAGGTTAATATATATAGACGATAACATCAGATTTGTTTTTTACCTCGTTTCAAATTTCTTGTGTTAGGAATTTTGAGTAATGATTTCATTCTGAATTTATCAAGTACGCTTGAGTAATCTGTAATGATACAATCATAATACAATGGAGTCTGTAGTTACGCAAAGGATGCGGTCCAAGATCCTTCGCGTAAGTGAAAATTTCGCGTTTGGAAGTAACGTATATATACGACTTTTCAAAAAGCATGCACGGTTACTGTACACACTTATAAACACGCCGGTTTAAACCATTCCCTAACTATATATTACATTTCCTACATACAGTATTAAAGAAATCCATGTTTAGACTGAGACGGTTTGGGTGCTTTTGTCCTCAGTGATGCTACGAGGGATGAAATATCGTTTACTGATTGGTTCTCCTTTTCAGTAGTAAATCACGAAGACGATACTTACGCCCTCACATCCCGCACTTCTGGTGCCCGCTTCTTACTGTTGGTGATAAATCTGGTGCTGTGGCGAAGACTGAGCGTTAACTCCGAGGTGCGTGTCTCGTGAAAAACTCGAGTAATAAACCATTCGCGTAAGTGGATCGCGTTGTAACGCGAGTCCACTGTATTCCTTTAATTTATGCGAATATGAATTGTTACAGGAAAACGCTCAACTTTCGGATATTACAATTTAATTCATTAAAAACAGATCTGGTATGACAGCACAGTTATCGCATAAGCACGCCAATTTACAGTCTCATTCCAGTTTAATCAGCTGTCAACTTGAAAGATCGGTTAATCGATCAGAAGTTCTTGAATAGCTGCTATCCTTTTCGCTAGATTTGGAGACCCCGTTTTTGAGGTCCAGTAACTTTCTAAAGTGGTAATGTTTTCTAGAGCATGAGTGAACAAAGATGGTGTGATACATAAAATATAGTTAGAAATTTAGACGGTAACTTTACCACACACAAGACACAAGAATGCATGCACACACATTCGCATATAGTGTTAAGTCCAGGAGAGATGAACTCAAACAGTTCTCGTTAACTCGTCACGCATAGAAATGTCTTGATTCATTTTAGAATTGAGCAGAAGTGTTCCATTTCCACATACTTATAGAATTATATATTTACTGTTGAGTATTGGTCAGATATCAAAATGCTTCCCCCCGCCCCCCCAATGGCAGAGAATAAGACAAACATTTAACAGGCAAATAAGGACACTGTAAAATGTGAAAAGTCAATATCGCATCATTTGGCCTCTAGTACTCCAATACCTCCCGGCCACAGAGTCTCCACGCAGCTCCGGGCTTGTCCCGATGTGGGTCCTGCCCATTTCCTCATTCAACCTTCAGAGCGGGCAATTCGGGATGGTGAAAATACCAACAGGAAAGAGATGGCTCGCTAAGCAATCGTGACCAATCTCTAACCTGAAACTGGCCTCTGCTTTAATCCGTGGTTGGTCCGCACTATTCTTCTCTCTGGAATGTCTCTCCAGCTCCTATTTGACGATTTCTTTGCTTGGGACAAGCCACCTGAATTCCACTGCAAAATGCATAAAGCGCGCGAAGAGCCACGGAGATTTGCTCATATCGGTATCCAGATGCCACATGCCGACTTTGTTACAACGTTACCAGGGTACACCCCGAGGAAGTATTTTTACCTCGCACCCCTGTCAAAATAAATGATCTGTAATAAAAACGTGTTTTAAGGAACAACTCTTGTTGCTTATTTTAAACGGGGCATTGCACGAACTGAAGCAGAAAGTTGGAGGACACACACAGATCTCTCATTCTGAAAATGTTATGTGCTTGACTAGAGGCAGGCGGGTACATTTTCTAAGTTTTGCAATTCTATGTACGCGGTGACCGTCTACTTTCATAGTGGAATAAATGTATCTACAGTTCTGGTGATTCTTTTTGAAATAACTAATAGTTTACTTTTTTTTTATCAGTAACGTTTTCATTTGATTCTCCATTATATATTAAAATGTGCATTATAAAGTAAGCTTCTTAAACACATAAACGCTAAAATTATTACACAGAAAAATCATTACTTTACTTTTAGGTTAATTGAGCAGCGATTAAGAAAAAAAAAATTCGCAGAGGAGATAATGGTCGTTTCATAGAGTACTGTTGAAATGAGATTTCATATCAATAGTAATGCCTGTCGAATATTTTCATGTGATACTACTGACTTTTTATGTGCTAAAGCATAATACATGGTAGCAACCACATCTTAGAAACATGAAACATATTCCATTACTAACCCATTTAAAATATTTAAAATGCTCTTCTACTCTATTTTGAAATTCTGAAAGGCTGCATGTAGACTTTTAATTTGTCAAAGCCCTAATATATTGATCTTTGGTATATGAATACTTTGCTGTGAAACTGTGGTTCATTCAGAGCTATTTCCCATAGAAATGAAACACGACCCAAGAATTTCAGGACTTTCAAAAGAAAACAATGAAACAATCTAATGCCTTGTTTTAGTTTCGCACATATAGTACTTCACGTCGTGCATTTTTAAACATGGTGCACAGCTATTGTGAAACAAGGCAGGACCGGTGCTGTCCTTGAAAATTAAATGTATTCTGTTTAAGAAAATGTTTTTGAAGAAAGTTCTGAATTTATATGATGTCACATGTTGAATTGGTTTTAGTTCTTACCTATAAATACCCTCATTCGTATATATATATATATATATATATATATATATATATATATATATATATATATATATATATATATATATATATATATATAAAGTTCTTGTGTTTTGAAAAAAAATGGCCTAGAGGATTGAATAAAATATTTATTTAGTTATATTTTTTATATTCCTTAAACCATTGCCTAATGCAAAATGATTTTAAATCCAATTTCCCGTTGAGCTTTAATGCAATTTTCTTGTCCGAAAATGCGCACAATGTGAAAAATTATTATATATTCAGTATTCGAATCCAAAATTTCATATAATCTTATTAAGCTGCAGCTGTAATTCATGCAATAACATTCACTGTTCATCGTGTTTCTCAATAATGGGTCTGCGTCTAAAATTTGTTTAATATGCATTTTATAAGCACACACATTTTAGAATGTAGGATTTACGTTCCCCTATAACTACCCTAAATAAAGATTAAAAAAAATATATATTACTCAGCGTGATTATATATATCAGCGCGCAATATTACTCAGCGTGAAAACTAAACCTGTTTGAACTAAACAGGTGGAATAAGGGTTCACCTGATTAGTTCACTGGGATTTTTTTCATGGCAGTCCAAAAACGTGGTGACGTACTAAATTAAAACGTGCATGACGTTAATAAATTCTGCCGCAAAATGAACGGCATATTCGCATTTTGGGCGTTTCTGAATAGTTATTGAAAAACTAAATTCTGAATAGCAATTTGTGGTTACAATTTTTACATTTTGCATTAGAATAAAATAAATGTTTTCTTCTGCTGAACCAATGATGATTTAACTATTTAAATTGAGTATTTCAGGGGGGGGGATATACGAAAATATATGATATTAGTATAAACAATTAGTAGTTTTTGTAGATTTGTTAAGATTTTATGGATTAAAATACAATGTACCGTGTTAATAAACATCCTGTGTGTATTAAATATAAAATGCTTGTCACATAGATAATTTTTCAAAGCGCGCCTTACGAATGACGAAACGATAAGCAAACATGCGCAAGGCTATAATATTCCGTGTCAGTTTGAACAGAAGATAGAACCTAAAGACTTTCTCTAAACCCTGAGTTTCTCAACCTGTAGGGCGCGACCCTCAAGGGGGGGGCGCAGAGCGTTTGCAGGGGGGGCGAGAAAAACCAAAGAGCAAGTACTGATGCATGTTTTAAAAAAATAATCTTATTTATTCTCATTTTGACTCAAAAATATATCCATTTTCGCTTAAAATGTTCATTCAAACTTTACTGATAACATTATTTTGTAGAAAATTCGACTTAATGTTAAAGATTAAAAACTGAATGTATGCTGAAAAATGTGAGGGGATGGGGGCGCCACCGTAAGTTAGCCTTTGTTGGGGGGGGGCGACGTTATTGACCGGGTTGAGAACCGCTGCTATAACCTATTGTGGTTTGAACTCTTCATGCTGTAAATATTTACAGAAAACAAGACAAATTAATTTTTATCATGGTAATTTTAATCATGGTCTATTATTTTAATAAATTTCATGAGCACCTGAATCCTTAGCAGTCTCATCCCTGTAAAAGTGCTCTTAATGTTACACAATTTCCAAAAGAAGATATTCTTTTATGCTAATCAATAATATCTATTGATTATGTTTTGTTTGCAATAAAAACGTTTTCAAATACACTTTAAAAAATGACTGCTTATAGACTTCCATGTAAGGAGAACTTTTGCATCTCCTGTGAAAACTATAAATGATCTAGTACTATAGTACAATTTTAGAGAGGTATACAGCAATACAAATTAGTTTAAAATATATAGATATATTTACAGAGTTACGATTAAATATATTGATATATTAAGTATTAATAAATCTATATAAAATATATCGATATATTTACAGACACACAAACGGACAGACATAATAAGCGAAAAATAAAAACATATTTCAAAGTTATTAAAAAATCTTAAAAATAAAGTCATTTTCTTTAATGCGTCGCTATTTTTACCTTGCTTTAGATTAAACATACGCACCCTCTATCCAATTCAGAATTCTTCCTTAAGTCAATACATCAGATATTAAATATTTAAAAAAAGATAATTTTAAATTATTTGAATTGAAAGAAAATTCAAACTAATTCTTGGAAAATAGTTCTTGAAATGATTCCTGAGAAAACCAATTATTAGAAAAATGCTTTGAATATGTAACGGAAAGCATACGGATAATAAACTTCTAATTTAGTTTCGCTCGATACCGATTCCAAAAAAAAATTTAAAATATTCTCGATTAAATAAATTCTAGTTCTTCTTAATCGTACTGAAAGTAATACGTAATAGCTGAATTGAGACAAGCCATTTGGTATGCAAAATGCTATGGATTAAAATATGAAAGTAACTCATTATAGTTTGTAAAGTATCAATATACTCATATAAGTTACATACTCAATTAAGTTTAAATATCAATATCTGTGATTTGAGTGCGTTTCTGTAATTTTGAGGGTATTTCTCTGATTCAACTTGTTTTTTTATGTATTAGGAACAGCTTCAATAAATTATCTCAATCATTATAGTAAGGAAATAATAAGATTTCATAATAATAATAAGTACAAAATTTAGTGGCTAACTCAGTTGTATGAATAAATTTATAAGGTTGGATGTTCTTGTAAAACATAATGAAAATAAAATTAATAGGAAATGTTCATTTTGTCTTCTGCACTTAAAGATAAAAATGATGTAAAAATTTCAATATGAAAAATTCTGATGTGGGCAACACATGACTTCCTTGCACGTCTATCAAATAAAAAATATCTTCGGCGTGCTTCATCTAAATTTATTACTGCAGTAATACTAAGGTTTAGCGATTTCTAGCCAAATATTTCCGATATTCCCAAGCTGAGTTTAATTTAAAAGATTTGTTTTTGTCACTAAATTTGGCGATATTCCCCCAAAAGCCGACAAGCTGGAGATAGTTTGCGAGATTTCGGGGATAGCGAAAGTAGTAATTGACCACAGACTTTCTACGAATTGAATGTATTCATACATCAATGTATTTAATTTGGGTGACGCTGTAAATAAACTACCCAGTCGATCGCAATCAAAAATAAATGCACACTTAGTTGTTATAATAGTTCTAAATACAAAATTTCAACATTCTATGGCTAAAGTTTAGAGTTATGCGAAATACAAAATTATTTTTAGCACCAAATTTGGCGATATTTCGGCAAAACCCGTCAAGGTTTTATGACAAATGGCGATATTTTGGGCATGGACCAAACAATGACTGACTGCAGATGTAACAGATCGAAGATGTTCATATACATTAATGTATTGAAATTCTTTTGGGTGGTCCTGTAAATAAACTCTACAGTAGATTAGAACCAACAATTCAGATGCACAACTAGATGTTAGAACAATCTTATATATGAACTTCCAACATTTTGCGACTGATAGTTTTTGAGATATGAGAGTTAAATGCATACGCAAGTACACCAAAAGTCGCCAAGCTTGCCGACTTTTGGCATAATTTTTGAGGAAGGCACGTGACCGTGGTCGGACCATTACCTAACTATATGGCAAGACGGCATTGTGCTTGAAATGGATGAATTTCTCTAAAACTGCCATTGACTGTAATGTGTTGAAATTCTTTTGAATATTCCTGTAGCAGATCTATAAATGATGCAAACACTATTTTCGATGGAGAGATTCATTTTGTAACCTTTAACAACATATATCAAATCTGAGTCTTTTGAAATAGCCTAATACCGCTAAAATATGCTTTAATGAATTTCTGCCTATAGAGTGTAATGTATTTAAAATCTTTTGGGCGGCCCTGTACATAAACTATCTGGCGCTGTCGCTATTTTCGGGACACCTTGTATATAAGACTTATACTTATATAGTTTAACTATAGACATAAAAATTCCATAACCTGTAATTTCTAAGACAAATTTTAACCAGTATTAAAATTAACATTTAACAGCCCAACAAATGTTTGAATGTTTTACTGAACGGGATAAAACTTTTTCTATAAAGACATGGTTAAAATATGTTTCTCTTGGTTAAAATGCATAATTATCGGTTTATATTTTAGGACTTTTCAAAGCTTAAATGAACTTTTCATTTTCCCGGTATATAATCATCCGACTTTATTTTGTTCGATTGTGTAAACTTAAAAATTGCCAACACTACACTAGTAAACCGATATACAGTGAAAATTTTAGCCACTATTCAAGTTAGGAAGTGATCGCAGGATATGAACAGCACACAAGACCTTTGTTATAGAAAATTTTAATTAATGTGCTCCAAAACCTGAAAAACTGTTAATTCCTGTCAGTTTAAAAAATACAAACAAAAAGTACAAAAAAATGAAATATACAAAAATATAAAAATTAACTGATAAAATAAAAAATAATAAAATACGAAAACGATAAAAATTAACTAATAAAATAAACTACAGAAATAGAAAAATGAAATACCCAAAAATAGGGAAAAAAAAACTGTGTAGAGTACAAAAAGGAACTAATAAATATAAAACGATGAAATAAAAAAAAAATTGAAATAAATACAAAATATTTTTTTTAAAAAAATGAGCCGGTAATTGTATGTGCAGCTCCATTCACTTTTAAAATAAACGACATTCGCACTACGTTTGTGTCAATTTATAAATTCAAAGAGGCGTATGAATGAGAAGCGAGTCGCGTCCTTATCAATATTGGCTGTCAGATGCATTTTGGCAAAAAGCGCCGGCTCTTTCCTTAACAAGACATGGCAGTGTAACCCGGAGTACTGTTTGAACTTTAGGGATTCCTGATTATTCTGGAGTAATGCATCAATATCGATAGTTTAGACCCGAGAGATGCCGAGTGAAGGCGGACCAAGATTTATGGATCTATTCATTTTGAATATGTTTTTTATATGGTTCAGTGGGATTTAAGATAACAACAACAACAACAACATATCTATCTATCTATCTATTGTTACGAATTTTCGGGGCTACCCGCTGCTCTGGGGCTTAAAATGGTTTAAAATTCGTATTCTACGCTTCAAATAGATAAATTTTGCTTTTTGTTGCATCAAAATCGACCAATTAGAACCGGAGAGATTGAGGTTTCGGTTTGCCATTGTTTTCCAATGGAGGTTCTAGAAAACTCGAGAAATATTGGTCCTAGAGCTCAGATCTCTTCACTTTTGAGAACTTATTTTTGCGTCCAATTTGGCGATATTTCGCCAAAAGTCGCCAAGCTTGGCGACTTTTTGGTCATTGGGCACGTTTTTCCCAATGGGGCCTGGAAGTTGTTTTTCCTGCATTAAAAACCCATAATAACCTAACATTCCTCTTCTATGACGTAATCAATATTCCCGCTTTATGTAGAATCTTCAAGAAATATACTCCTCTAAAAGCTTCCCGCAGTTTCTGCCTCCTCTTTATAAACCGGCGCGCTGCCCCGACAGTTCAGTGCGAGTTGAACGCTCAATGTGTGAAGAGCTCTCAGTACGCTTGTTTTGTGTGAATAGAATCTGTGTCTTAGCTTGTTTTGTGAAGCTGTTTTTAAAGTGCTGTGTGTAAATTCTTCATTGCTGTGTCTTAAGGGATTGTGTACTATATCCCTTGAATATTTCCACGGAATTTTCGCCTGTGAAAGTGACTTATTTTGTGTGAGAAATACAGCATTTGTGAGAGCTTCTGATCCAAGCGGATTGTTAAAAGCACGTTACTGCTAGATTGTGCTTGTGAATTGTGTACAGCTGATTGTTCTACGAAGTTCTAGAAGCAATAAAGTTCGTGTTCCATCCTGACAAGTGACTTTTTACTTGAACTTTTTACACCAACAGGACTTTAGAACGACGAACCCCAGGAGTAGCAGAGTAATTCCGCAACACTATCTATCTATATCTCTCTCTCTCTCTCTCTCTCTCTCTCTCTCTCTATATATATATATATATATATATATATATATATATATATATATATATATACAGAGAGAGAGAGAGAGAGCAATTTTATTGTGAAAATACAGAACTGCTATAATAATTGTATTATTGAGAGTAAGTGTATTAAACATTAATATTGAACTAAAATAATTTTGAAAAACTTCCGATTTTCGAAAAAAGATGGGGAATGTTAAACATGCAAAATTTTAAGTATATTATAAAAACACATTTAAAAAATTTCAAAAAACAACATCAGTCACATTTTTTTTTTTAGTCTAAATCAGCGGATCTCAACTTTTTTAACTTCGAGCCCCCCCTTCAAAATTTTTCAGCATACATGCAGTTTTTTAAGTCAGTAAAGTTTGAATGAACATTTTAAGCGAAAATGAATAGATTTTTGAGTAAAAATGAGAATAAATAAGATGATTTTTTTAAAAACATGCAACACTACTTGCTCTTTGGATTTTTTCGCCCCCCCCTGCAAACGCTCTCTACCCCCCTTGGGAGTCGCGCCCCACAGGTTGAGAAACGCTGGTCTAAATGGTACCAAATTAAACTTACATATTTTTAATCTTCTGTATGAGATGAAATTAAAAATTAAATCCATAAATAACATTTTATTCGGGCCTAAACTTGGTTGAAAAAGTTTTTATAAGTAAAATAATATAAAAAGCGTACTATTATATAAAGTTTATCGTGATGTACATACACCGAATACTTTAATATTAACTTTACGGTAATACTACTTATAAGCCGTTGTTTTTATTGCTTAAAACTAGTTGGTGGCAATAGTGAATATAAATCCTTCAGACTTTGTGCACAAATTTAAATTTTGGATATAACAGGACGGTTTAAACATAATGACTTGAACGTCAAAGTGACATGAACGTCAACTTTGATATTTTCGCATTGCCAATGGCGAAAAACTGGATAAAAGTGACTTGTTTGGAACCTAAAACCGGTCAATTAAGTCAAAATAGTCAGATTTTACCATTTTCTTTTTAACCACAGGCCGATATGTAGATATGCTCATTATCTAGAAATTTATGGGAATCTTTATTGTGTAATAGCTGTTAAGCACTTAAATAATGCTCGTTACCATTGAATGCATGCTTGCATTCTTGAGAAGTTTTTTTGGTAAAAGTTTTATAAAAAAAACTCCTATTTATATCAGGTGTTGACGGACACACCTGTTAAAATTATATTCTTTAAATATGTGCTGAATGTTACCGGCACTAACTAGAAAGTCGGAAGGAATTTTTGTATCTGCTGTATCTAATTATTAACCCTTTAAGGCGCAGTGTTCCCGCTCTGGGAACACCAAAATCTGACGTTTTGACTGTTGCCAGTCATGAAGAATAGATTTGATTTCTATAAAAATAGTTTCGGGTGACATAGCTCCACGAGAATCTTTTACTTTTTAGCACGTCATTTCCCGTAAAAAATGGTCACGGTTACCTTTAACAGCACTGACATCTGCTGAAAAATGGAAGAATGCGAGAACAGCTGGATAGATTGCCCAATGCTGAAAAAAGGGCAGCCGTTGCCATCGCTCGACTTAACTACTAGCAAGATGGCGGACCATCGAAACGTTCATCGCGTGCCACAGATCGAGAGACCTTTTTTTGACAACAGCTGGCTCTGCCGCTGGCTGTGCGGCAGAGCCAGCTGTTGTCAAAAAAGGGTCTCTCGATCTGTGGCACGCGATGAACGTTTCGATGGTCCGCCATCTTGCTAGTAGTTAAGTCGAGCGATGGCAACGGCTGCCCTTTTTTCAGCATTGGGAAAGGGTTGCGCCTCAATGGGTTAAGTAATTTTAAATCATCACTAACGTATTTGTTAAGAGAAGAAACTGATCAGTAATGTATTTAACATTACTGGAAGTGACTGCAAATTTGAAAACATTTATTCCTTTTTGAACACTGAAAAAATGTTTTGTTGAATCAATAAAAAATTTGTTAAATCAACAAAATTTTCCGATTGAAACAGCAGCGCCAACGAAACTTTTGTTAATTTAACAAAATAATTTTGTGAAAATTATTTGGTTATTTCAACAAAACATTTTGCCAATTTAACCAAACAATTTGGTTAAAATAAACAAATGTAATGTTAAATTTAACAAACCACTTTGTAAAGTATATTTACAAAAGCATTTGCTTTTTATATGATGCAGCGAGACAAAACTGAAGAATAGGATTCTACTTCTTAAAATTTTTGTTTATTAAAGCCTGTTATGTTCAATTCGGTGCCATTTTCTGTCCGTGTGAAAAATATTTATTTGTACAAGGTATAAGAAAATTTGAATGATTTTCGGTTTATCATCGTTTCTATCTGACAATTTCCAAAAGAGAAACACTAAATTAAAAAACATACTATTTAATAAAATTAAAAAAGAAATGAGTAGGGAAAATACTGAAATATAGCTGTCCGATTCATAGAACATAAAAGGTGATATGCAAATTTATTGCCCATAAACTAAAATTTCTGCTCTGACATGCTTTGACATTGTGAAATAGAGTTTAAATTACATTATGAAAAGGTTTTTTTAATAAGATTTTAAGAAAAATACAAGATTTTTTGATAATTAAATATAGCTGTCCGGACATTGCTGTCATGTCTATCATCACACATTATTTTTAAATTTTTAAACAACAAAACTAAAATTTGAGAATAGCAACACCTATTTGCCATTAGAGCATGGTCGAAATAGAAATATTAACAGACATATTCAGTTTTTAGCATTTGACTGAAAAAGCAAAAGCCTATTTGCGATAAGTGTTTTTATGGCATGCCATGTCTGTTACCTTCATTATTCGTACAAAATATATTTATTTATTTGTTACATCACTTGATCATCAGATTTTTAGTCTAAATTAATCTTTCTTTTCTTGTTCTTGTTCGTATTTAGATTCATGAATTTGTATTCTTTGAAATGTCATATCTGTTAATGTAATAAGTAACAGACATGACAAACAAACATTTACAAAAAAAAATAAATATCTTTAAATGGAAAAGACCATATTATATGGACAAAAGGACTCTATTCTTATGTAATACATCACTTTGCATTATTTTGTTCCGAAGATAAATGTACACATTCCAAAGAAAATGCCCGATAACAGACATGACAATTTTCATCAAGTCTGATTATTCTAAAATCTAAAAAAAGAAAGAAAGAAAAGAAAAACTTCATGAATAATGCTCAAATAATGTGCAAAAACCAGGTTTGTTTTAGATTATTGAAATAAACTACTTATTTTTTGAAATTGTATTTTTGCTTCTTAAATTTCCAAGTGGCACCAAATTTTGAAAATAATCCATATCCGTGAGATATGAGAAAAGTGTGCCAGAAAGCACGAAGTAGCTTGCATTTACAATACATGAGCCTCAGAGGTAAAAGTAATCCACCAAATGAATTTGTCCGATTCATTTGGGGATGATGATTTGTCATACACCAAATGAATCATTCGCTGAACCGAATGATTTGCCCGAGAGATTCATGTGGATAATTGTTGGCGCGGTATCGAAGTTCAAGCACAGGATGAACATGAAGTCCATGTGCAGGTTGGGGACATGTGCGTATTGGGGACAATGAAAGTGTGGTGCACCATGAGTTTGTACCAGCTGGACAAACTGTTAACGGTCTTTTTACGTGCAAGTTTTGAAACTACTGCGGGAGGCAATTCGAAGAAAACGTCCCACCAAATGGCAAGGAGGATGGTCACCGCATCACGACAACTCCCTCCCTCCCACACATCGGTTCCCAGATAACACACTTGTCCATTTTATGTCTATTTCTGATCCAACTCATCCATAATACATCCATGTCTATACATAGACATCCATAAGATATCTATTTATGGACATAATCTGGAAAATCCAGAATATGTCCATGAATAGACTAAAACTAGACTTAGAATATCCAGAATAAGTCCATTAATGGACGTATTCCAGATGATCCACACTATGTCAGTGATACGACATAAAATGGATGTGTGTATAAGTCCAGAAATGGACAAAATATGGAAAAGTTACTTTTTTGTCATTGATTTTCATTTTACCCAATACTGTACTTACGACGCATGAATTTATTATACTTTATGTTTTTATTGATATTACATTTTACCCCCAAAAAGTTTAAAAACTTTTTATATTCTAGAGGTTTTTTTTTTTTTTTTTTTTTTTTTGTCGAGGAACTTTAGAAATTTAAAATACTTTTTATGTATTATTATTTCCTATAAAAGCGGTATTGTGTAAAAAGAAACTCATATCCACATGCAAAAAAAAGAAAATTCTCTAGCGACTCAACATCCAGAAACGAATAGATGCATATTTTTTTCTAAGTTCCCAGTCCGAAACTAAAAAATCTTTACTTCAGCATTTTGACGCATCAGAGCAAGTCTCGCTGCGTATAGTGGTTAGCACACTCTACTGTGAAGACCATGATCAAGGGTTCGAATCTGACACGGGGCAAGTACTTAACCCATTCGTGCCTGGATATTTTTGCGACTTTCTTCGATTTTTGCTAACACCAGCAGTAATAGATAAATTTCTGATGTCAACTTTTTGAACAAGGGATGATTTCATTTAAAATCTTTACGTATAAAAATTTAAATGTCAACATCCTACTTGGCCATATTAAAATATTTTGTGGAATTGAGGTTCAATACTCGCGAATAAAGGCTAGGAAAAATAAATAACGTTTTCGACTGACAGCGAAAATGCCGTCCCAAAAAAGGGACGCTAGGCATAAATGGGTTAAAGGTTGGTTTAAAAAAAAAATTGGTGCGAATATTTTTACAAAATTCGTTATTAAGATGTAACGATAAATTTAAATTAATCATTACACACAATTAGCTCAAAATTGTTAAATGGTTTTTGTTGATGTCCAGGATTCGACCGTAAAAGGTTTATAAATAGACAAACACGTCCATTATTACGTCCATATACATGTCTATAAGACGTCATATGGGCGTCCTATAGTGCCATATTGACGTAAAATGGACGAGAATAGGGCGAATCCTGGATGTTTAATGGACATGTCAGCTTGTCTATATGACGTCGTCTAGACGTGTTCTGGACAAGTTTGTGCTATCTGGGTTGTCGTGACGGCATGGCTCGGAGAAAAGAGCATTCCACTCCTCCACCAGCCTCCCTACTCACCGGGCTTGTCTGATTTCTGGCTCTTCCCCACGATCAAAATGGGTCTCAAGCGTAACCAATTTGACACCGTAGAAGACATCGAAGACATCGAAGACAGCTGAACTTCGGAAGATACCGAAACACGACTTTCAGCATTATTTCCAGCAATGGCAGGAGCAGTGGAGCAAGTGCGTGTGCTCTGAAGACGCCCACTTTGAAGGCGATTAAGTACCTGTATATGTACATTATGGTAATAAAGAGTTACCCCGCAATTCCGGGAACTTTTTGACTGTCCGTTGTATATATACACACACACACACACACACACACACACACACATATATATATATATATACAGGAAGCTCGTTATTTGTAAAACAAAACTTCAATTGTTGCATTGGTAATAGACTATTTTTTACACGCCTTCCAAACCCAGGAGGCTATTGTGACACACCCTGAATTTTTGCGCTCTAGCATTAAACTTACACATTTAAATTCATGTATTGCCCTAATCATACTTGTTTAAAGATATCTCTGAGACGTTTATGATGAAAGGCTGAAATTTTGTACACCGCCACATTAGTGTACGGGGGCACATTTTACTAGTTAGGGATACTTTTATACAGTGGTCGTATAAAAATTCAAAATGGTTGACTTTTTAAAAAATAGCGAGTAAAACCTTTTTTTTAACGCATTATTTTGGCCTACCTTATTTTAAAAGTTTTCTCAATTTACATTGCCCACTTATCTCTAAAAGATTAAAAATTAAAGCGTGCTACCACGTTTTGGGGCACCCTGTATAAACATTTCTGTATATACATACATTTTTTTACTATTCAATATTAAAAGAAAACCTTGCATTTTTACCAGCTTTCATTATTCTAGCTTAAAACACTTTTATACTTAGAAAGTGAAAACACAAAATGACATATTTATATGGAAAATCAATACAGCGACCGTCATTTTAAACTAGGAACCATTTGCAGAAAAATCGCAAGTTACATTTTTCACGAAACAAAGGACTTAAACACGCAAAAAAATGTTCTCTAAAATGAAAACATCATATTTTTTTCCCTCTCTTTTTCTCAGAAATTGAAAATAAATCGAAAATTATTTTGGGAGTAATTTGGCAGGCAATCAAAAATATTCTGAAGACCTTCGCTTTTTTTGTCTCTAATGTATCTTTTACAATTTTATTAAAATGCAAGTAAAATATGGTATATTAGCTTGGAAATAGCAAGACATTATGTTTCCAAGTTAAGTACGCTCATTTGATAAAACGTTTCGAGAAGATAAAAAGAGTATATTTCATTTACTCAGCCTTGCATTAAAAGGATATTACGAAACACCCCCAATAAAGCGATTGCCAATAGAATTTCTTCTCATTTTTTTAAATGAACAAAATTAGATTTCAAATGAACTTTGGAATGGAAATGAAATGATCTCTGGCAGTTTAATATGAGATGGAATTTTCATCTACTCTTCAGCTAGACGAGATAGAAAGAAAATGGATTTAGTAAGGAAACTGGGTGAAATTGAATGGAACTATATGGATGTTATGAAGATTCATTTGTAATTTATTTTTATACCTTGATATCAAAGAAGAAGAAATGTTCAAAGTTTCAAAAATTGACTGAAAATAGGAATGTTTTATTCTTCTTTTTTCAATACTGCGGCCCTTGTCCTACGTCAGGCCTTGGTCGGGAGGTCGCCGAACATGACGGCCATCATTAACCCTAGCAAGGGCATCCCAAACACCTACCTAAGACCATACTGGGAATCGAACTAAGATTCAAGGTGTAGTAGAATGGTATGTTAACCACTACACCACCTAGATGGCTTGAAAGTTTCGTTCAATCTGTATTTCTCTTCATTATCATAGGGTTTTTTTCCCCAGAACTTACGGCAGGAATTTGGTAAATTGGCCAAACAATTCGATGCTGTTGAAATTTCGTTTACATTTTAAGCTTAATACATGCAAATACAGAGCTATAATACTTTCAAGATAAATCTTCATTCTAAAATTTGAAAATAGACGTAAAAGTGCAAATTCAGAAATACTTAGTTCAAACTTTCATTATCAATGTTCACAATTTTTTTTAATGAATCAACAATTTCAACACATATTTTTGTAATGAACCAAAATATATGTATGGCATGAAATTTTGCGTACAGTTTATACACATGTTATTATGTATTTCATAAAAGTTTCTTGATTCAGTAAAATAATTATTTGAGGTTTAAACATTATGGTGGTTAGAGAAGGTATTAATATTTTGTTGATTTAAACAAACAATTTAGTAAAACTCATAAACGTTTTTTTATTAACCCAAACTATTTTTTAAAAAAAGGTTTCTTTGATTATAATGAATCAAATTATTTAACTGAGCTAACAAAATGTCTTTCTTAATTGACGTGTGTTTATGGTAATAAAATTTACTAGGTTATTTTCTTGAACTTATCAATCAGTCAGCTAAAAGTTTCAGAAGTAAATCTAATTAATTTTTCAAATCCTCAAAATTTAGATTTTATTTTAAAGTTTTTATACACCTATATGTTTAATTTCAAGAAATTCAAGTCAGTTTTTCTTCCGTTGTTTATAAGACAGTCAGGGAATCCGAATCACTCTTTCGTTCATTATAAAATGAAGTAAATATGTATCTGTAATACTAAATAATGACCAAGGTTGCAGTTTATAAAACCTGTTAACCATATTAGATTCTTAATGTTATTTTTTAACGGAGTTGTCTCGAATATGTTGCATACTTAGTACTTCACTCTCACAGCTTATTTCGGCGTGCAATTTCATATTTAATGTTATAAGTAAAAGCATTATCCTATAACTAATCAGCTAAACAGAAAATTGCAGCATCGGTGTCTCCTTTCTTTTTATTCCTTCCTGCTTTTGCCTCTCCTCATTCTCGAAAAAGTGTTTAGACAGTCCCAGTGAGGATGACTAACCAATTATTCTCTGACCTACATTTTCAGTTTAACATTTCAAATCGTCAACAGTCAAATAAACGTGTCGTAATGAAAGTTTCAGCAAGAATACAT
Organism: Cheiracanthium punctorium; assembly: GCA_038373885.1. NCBI lineage: Eukaryota > Metazoa > Arthropoda > Arachnida > Araneae > Cheiracanthiidae > Cheiracanthium > Cheiracanthium punctorium. The sequence goes on from JAWZYV010014318.1 coordinate 1,124,716, forward strand.
ATATGGCTTTTTCTGGACGAACACATATACTGTTTCATTTGTTTTAACATAATTGTCTAACAGTCAAAATAATATTTGCTCTCTATTTAATCTTTCGTAGATGAAAAACACTAAAATAGAAAGTGGTAATTAGATAGCATAATTCGACTTACCTCTGAAACTTTTAACAAATTCCGAAAACTACCAACAGAATAGTTTGATATCACCCTCACTTAAACGTAGTGGCAGACATTGATGAAAACGCTTTGCTCTCTCGTAATCAACAATTTTCTCATCTGCCTCTGGTTTGCAAGGTTCTGCGCATGTTCTTGACGCATGTGCAAATTAAATCTTGAAATATTTGAAATACTATTGGCTCTGAGATTCAACTAAGCGCTTTAATCAAAAAGGAATTTTCTTAAATCAATTTGACTTAAAAAATGACTTTGATTTGATTTAAAAAAAATTTGATTAAAAAAATTAAACTTTTGTTAAATCAACAAAACGAAGCTTCTGTTTAATCAAACAAGTTTTGTTAAATTCTACAAAACACATTTCTTTTTTTAGTACTATCTACGTATTTTACTACATACTTTGCTACTTTGACATCGTTATTTACACTGCAAATCTTTGAACACATTTTAGAACACTTTTTGGAACACTTATTTTGTCCCCTTTTTGAGAACACTTTTAAAAGCACATTTCAGAGCACTTTTTGGAACTCATTTCAGAACACTTTTTGGAACACACTTCGGAACACTTATTTGTCCCCTTTTTGAGAACACTTTTTGGAACACATTTGAGAACACTGTTTGGAACCCATTTTAGAATACTTTTTAGGACACTTATTTTGTCATCCTTTTTAGCACACTTTAAGGAATGCTTTTAGGATTAGATTTGAGAACACTTTCTAAAAAGTAAGAGCAGGTGCTGCGAAAGTGACGTCATCAAGGGGCGCGGCCGCAATTGGCGTAAGGGGTGGAGTTAAGTTGTTTCCATCCTGGATGGTTGAGTTGTATTTTTTCTGGATTTGGAGTCTGCTATATTTCGATTGGAACATTTTAGTTATTTTATTTAATTATTAATTAATTAATTTTAATGCTGCCATTTGTTATTGCATTTTTAGTGCTGCAATCTGGTGTTATGTTTAAGAACTACTTTTTAGTTTTGGAATTAGACTTGGAATTTTTTGGAGTTTGGAACTGATTTTAATGAATTATTGAATTTTAGTTAATTCCTATAATTTAATGCTGTCATTTGTTATTGAATTTTAGAATTAATTTGTGGACTTGGATTTTATTTTTTCTCACTTACCGGCAGAGGGATTCAAACCCCGGACCTCCCGATCTCGAGGCCAATGCTATACCGTCCAGGCTACTCGCTCATAACAATAACGTTGTAACAAAGAAAGCAATGATTTCACCAGTGTTCCCAATCTGTACTCAAATGTGCTCCTAATATGTGTTCCCAATCTATTCTTAAGGTGTTCCCAATCTGTTCTCAAATGTGTTCTTAAGTTTAGATTAACAAATATCCTAAGCATAACACTTTCAGAACACTTTCGGAACACTTCCTTTATAAAGAATCACATTCGGAACGCATTTCAGAACACTTTTAGGTAACTGGAACACTTTTTTCCAATAAATGTGTTCCCAATGTGTGCTGGGAATTTGCAGTGTACGCACCTCTTTCTTCAAGTCACCCTGGTTACCGAGACAGTATTTGAAAGTGCCGATTTTGTACAAATGACCAATATTGTACATACGCAACTCCCGTTATCGTGGCACTCCAGTTATGAAGAAACGTTTGCGCGCTCCCAAGAGGGTCGTGTCAATGAGGTCCGATACTTTTTTCGCTTATTTTATGATACTGAAAAATGTTTCTGTTGCTTTAGGAAAGTAGAATTGGATATCGTATGTTTCTGCAGTAAGTTGCAGTGAGTTCGAGAATTGTGCTAAGAGAAAGTGTGGTTATGAATTAGAAAAGGAATACGAAAGAATTCCAAATGCATGTTAAAATGAATGAAAAAAGCGAATTTGCTAAATCAGTACACTTTAATCCTTTAACGCGCGGTGTCCTCGCCGTGAGGACACCAAACTCTTGACGTTTTGACTGTTGCCAGTCACGAAGAATAGATTGGATTACTATAAAAATAGTTGCGGGTGACAAAGCTCCACGAGAATCCTTTACTTTTAAGCACGTCATTTCCCATAAAAAAAATGTCACGATTATGTTTAACAGCACTGACATCTGCTGAAAAATGGAAGAACACGAGAACAGCTAGATAGATGGCCCAATGCTGAAAAACGGGGAGCCGTTGCCATAGCTCGACTTAACTACTAGCAACAGCTGGCTGTGCCGCACAGCCAGCTGTTGTGAAAAAAGGGTCTCTAGATCTGTGGCAAGCGATGAACGTTTCGATGGTCCGCCATCTTGCTAGTAGTTAAGTCGAGCGATGACAACGGCTGCCCTTTTTTCAGCATTGGGAAAGGGTTGCGCCTCAAAGGGTTAATACAGTTTTTTAAAGTTAAAAAATATACTGTAATAAAACTTTTTATGACTCGCCATTTTTGTATTTCGGCATGTCTCTTAGTGTGTTGTGTTCATTATTTAAACGAAAATTCCCAAATAGTCATAAATTTAACTAAAATAATCTGCAGGAACTTTATAGGTGTATCGTAGATCAAAGGAACAAACATACCTATTTGTTGAAGAGTGGTTTATATTGATATCTGTGGAATGAATTTTGCTAGATTTTGTATTTTTTTCGACTGCTGTATCGACTCTCTAAGAAAAGTAAAGAAGTTTTCGAATTACCAGAAAAAGAAAACTTCAGCAGTTTATCGTAAAACAAATTTCCTCTGAAATAAAAATACAATTATATTTTTCTAAATGCATGAAATCTGTGTTCAAGGATTTCAGAAGAAAAAAAAAATGAGCGATGTGTTTTACAGTCTCAAAGTGCTAATTATCGAAAAGTACTTGAAAATCGTATTATTTAACACAAATAAGAAAAAAATGTCCAGGAAATCGGAGATAAGACATAAAAAGGAGCATTTCCATCTTGGCTAAGTGTGAGAACATCACACGTTGAAACGATGCTAAATAAGTGAAACTAATCTCTTGGAAGATGGAATGTAGAAAAGAAGATAATTTCTAAGTGAGGTGCTTTTCTTTAATCCGTGAGAGATTAGGATTAGTAAATAAGATTTCTTTTCTTGTTTATTTTTTATTATTTAAACTCTTTTTTGAAAATGTAGATTTCTTTACTTGTTTATTTTTTATTACATTTTTTGAATATGTAAGCTTCGATAAATTGTGCCTAAACGCATCAACTATAAATGCATTTAAAACTCCATTAAAACAATGGTACTTTTAATAGTAACTAAAATCCTACTATATAGTTACGCTGATCCCTGACTCATTGAGTCTATAGCAATTCCGGGTATCCACTCCAAGATAAAACTTTTACCGCAATTATTCTTAAAACATTGAAAATTAAAACACAATGCCGTAGTAAAATCTACACTGTTCGTACGATCCCCTTGAATTTTTTTCATAATTATGTATAAAAAATAAAGAAAATAATTTGCGCTAGTTTAAAAATCTGAAAATCCACCTATTCCCTAATTTTCCAGTGATTTTTCCTTATTTTCAGTTTGATGCAAATCACATTTTTAAAACTAATTTTTATAAACTTAATATGTTTAAAATTAAGCATTTTAACTTTTCGTTTCTGTTCTTATTTAATTCTTTACTACGGCTTTAAAAATGTGTATTATCTTTTTTGCATGAAATGGCCTTTTTATCGAGTACTGAAAGCCAAATTAAGGGTGAAAAAATGAGAACAGAAACTGACAGTTAAAATGTATAATTTTAAACATATTAAATTAAGAAAATTGAAAAACAAATTAAAACGAATATTAAATTTGTGATCTGCATCAGACTCAGAGCACATAATGATCCTCAGTTAACAGCAAATGGGGCCCGAGGGTATTGACTCTGCTAGTTCGCTGAGTCCAGACAAGGTTGAATATAAATTGAGTTTGATTTAGTTCATGACTTTGCTACTAAACACAGCCCGAAGTTGAAATACTTGTAGTAGGCGGAAAAATACTACCTGTGATCGTAATATCTCGCTGAAGAGTAAGAACTTGCTCATTCATTTTATATCAGACAATGTTGTGGAGCTGTATAAATCCCATGACCTCATTTTTTTTGCTGTGTTGAGGTTTTACTTTCTTGATACAGTTGTTTCTCGCCAGTGGGAGTAGAACATGTAATAGCCATCTTTACGCATTTTTACGCACATACACAAGTCAGTTCTAAATTATTAAAAACTTTGTAATAGATAAAAATAAAAAGAATAAATATTGTGCTATCGAAAAATCCCGTTAAGAATGTGCATGTTTGCTGTAGCTCCGATAAAAAAGCTACAAACTATGTCCGCAACACTCTCTACTGGCAAATTTCTAAAATAAAAATGAGTAAGAGCATATGTACTAATATTATAATTACGAAATGATTAAAATGCACAACGACATAAGTACAAATTCGTTAATGTGTAGTAACTATAAATACATATAATGGCAGAAGTGAAGTTTTCTCATTTTGTTTTGTGTTATGGACATTTTGAAATGAGAGAAATTATGTAATTTACTAATTGCGGCGTTTTCTGTTTCAGGTAAGAAAATCTGCAGTCAGTAAATCTTTAAGCTTAATACAATATTTTAATGAAGATGCAGTATTTGAAGTTTGTATTATTTAAGATGCTCAAAGTAAGGTATATATAAATTATTATAACTAGTATGCGTTTCATTTTGTTGTTTATTCATTTCAAACTTTTAAATTTGAAAGCATAGATTAAATGAATTTTATACTTTAATTATAAACATAAATAATGACAATATAATATACGTATCTCGTGGAAAATTATTACTTTATGCTCTTTAAGAGTCGTGTTTATGAATATATTACTTACAACATATATTCTATCAGGTTCTTATAAGAACTGTTACTAAAGCTAATTTGTACTAATTTATTCTAGTATACAGGGTGAATCCAAACTCTTGGACAAAATTTTAAGAGGTGGTAGGGCACATAATAAGGAATCAGAATCACATAGCAATATGGGGTCGGCAACATCGTCTTCATGTAGCTGTTAATAATCACTTTGGAAGAAGTGCTGAAACAACAGAGCACTTTCCGACCATTGTTCGTCAGAAACTAATGTATTTTTCTCCGAAAACAGAAGACTAAAATTCATATTTTAAAAATTCTATTTTATTTCATGTTTGAAATGTTTGTAGACGAGCCTATTAGGGTTAAGAAATTAGACGAACACTTAAATACTTTTCACAAAGTGATTATTACCGGGTAAGTGAAAACTGCGTTTTTGACCCCACATTGCTTTGTGATTCTGATTCCTTATTATGTGCTCTATCACCCCTTAAAGTTTTGCCCAACAGTTTAGATTCACCCTGTATATTTTCATAATTACTGTAATAATATATTGAATATCTTCTTAATGATTCAGAACATGTACTTTTTTCTGATTTTTAAATATCTATCTATCTATCTATCTATCTATCTATCTATATATATATATATATATATATATATATATATATATATTGAGTCAATCGAATTTTTTCCCAGGTCTGCAAAACACATATCTCAGCATCTGTATTTCATTAGTACTATCAGTACGATTATTTTTGGTTCATCCCTACTGTTATTCGAGTATGCTCAGATTTTTGAGCTAAATCTATATACAATGGAGGCTAAAATTCATGATCGCGTAATTTATAGTTAAGTTGATCCAAACCAACAGAGAATCATCAGCACAGGGCTGCACACTCCGTCAATCAGTTATCCATTGTAGTTTACTATATAATAGGAAAACTTCAGTATTTTTCAATGCACAAAGAACAAAAATGTGTCTGTAACTGTCTTTTAAGTGATAACTAACGAAAGCGGTACCCAAAAAGAAAATTGATACGCAAGTGGTTCAAAAAGTAACGTATCAAGAGCTCCCGCTGTACATATATTCCTCGTGCAAATGAGACTCCATGTCCAGATACTGTTACAGCAATCAAATGCCACTAGATGGAGCTAATAGTGTCTTAAAGCTTTGGAATATATGATAGAAAAGATGGAGGTATTGAGGGATACATGGTCAGCTATAGAAGTGCGAAGCGTAATCCGAATTCTGTGGTGTAATAAAACATTCCCAGCAGAAATGCATCGTCAAGTAGTGAAAGTGCACTGACAAATTTTAACGTAAAAAAAACAAACAGGTGTAGCTTAGGTGGAATGAGTTCCAGAAAGGAAGAACAGACGTCATCCCTATACCCCTGATCTCGCACCCAGTGATTTCTGTATATTCGGGCCGTTGCAGAAGCACCTGACAGGACGGCATTTCCAACTCGATGACAGAATTCTACATGCAATCGTTAATTGGCTCAGCGGCCAGGGCTCGATCTCTTTAACTCCTATTTCGATAGAATAGTATGCAGATGGATCAAATGCTTTCATGCCCATGAAGAAGGTAAGTTGAAAAATATTCTCCATCGGATGCCTTGCAGTGTTTGTGCATTTCTTGAATTCCCTGAAAAAAGTGTTTGTTTAAAGGACTTGCTAGCTTACTTTTTGAACTAATCTCGACACTGCATTTGTATATGATTAAAAGTTTTACTAATGGTACTGTTACCCATTTAGTGGCTATTATTTAACGTGGGGTGTTCAGAGCCCTCTAGCGAATAAAGTATTGGACGAAACCTAACCCAATTGGATGAGCATGCATAGTAGACCATGGGATTTTGATTTCCAGAAAAAAATAAGTTCCAAAATTTGCCACTGGGGCAATTTTGGTGCTGCAAAAGTGTAATAGCGTAAATATTGAATGATTAATTTACAAACAATACAGCAAAAATTAATTTTACTTACAAATTGTTTCAATATGCGCACCATTGATAAATTCCAAGAATTGCATACGATGCACGACATTTTCTACTGCCGCTCGCAGCCTATCAGAGTTGATTTGCCTCACGTGTAACGTTATTCGATCCTTTAACGTTGCGATATCGGAGACATGTCCTTGATAAACAACACCTTTAAGAAATCCCCACAATCAAAAATCGCAAGGATTGAGATCGGGGGACCTCTGGAGCACTTTTACAGCGCCAAAATTGCCCCAGTAGCAAATTTTGGAACTTTTTTTTAAAATCCAAATCCCATGGTCTACCAATGGAATGCTCATCCAATTTGGTTAGGTTTCGACCAATACTTTACTCGCTAGAGGGTTCTGAACACCTCACGTTAATTATTAATCACCCTGTATATATATATATATATATATATATATTATTGCCATAAACATTTTTAGTCAAAAATAATATTTATATGCAATATATATATATAAAAAAGAAAAACAGGAAAGGAAATGAGTTCTGAAATATGTTAAAAAAGATAACAGGAATATGAAACTCCTATAAAGCATTAACTAATTTAATACTGAATGCACTTCTGTTTACATAATTTCGTGTTTAATCATTATTCCTTTCAAATTTTAAAGCGCAGTAAAATATTTACATATCTTTTTGTTTTCTTTTTAAATTTACGACTGCAAATATGGAATTTACATAAAATTTGATTACAACCATTTACACACTGCATGCGGAAAATAAGCGAGATTGTTTATGCAGTATTGTCTATGTTAATGAAGTTCCTTAAGGTCGCTTAATAATCTTGAGTAGTTAATTTAACCAGTTATTATGGGATGTTTACTTTCAACAGGTTTAAAAGAACAATAAAAAGGAATTAATTATGTCTTGCAAAGCAAGCGAATAGTTAATGAAAATTTCTATTTAATGACGTAAAAATTAACGTAATACTATTGTAAGTGGTAAAATGAAAATTGGAAGTTTATGAAGCATAAAAAGGATATCGAAACAGGTGCAGCGTGGTAAAGGGCTGAAATTGTTTCCGCATCGTGGCAGACCATGTCGTAAGCAAACAAGGAGAAGTAAGATAGATTCAATTGCCTTTTAGCGTAGGATTACGTTCGTCCGCAACATTCCGATTAAAAATAAAAAAAACTTTTCAAAGTCGTCGTGAGTTTTGATATTTCACCGCTTGGAAGCTAATTTTATAAAACAACAAGGAAGAACTAAGTAAAGTGGGGTTTCTTTCATGGCATTCCAGAACGTGACGTCATAAGTTGGTGTGGATAAGCGGTGGAAAATGGATCTGTCTCGTCTCGCATCCATCCCTAGTCATAAATTTAAAACTCCGTCATATTCGAGATGTAGGCGATTCTAAATAGCTCCTCGAGATTACACCGTTTGATGTTTTTCACGAGATTAAAAAAAGGAGGGCTTAAATTTCGCATTTCAGAGGGTAACGAAGATAGATAGTATTGGTCTAAGTGATATGTAGTGTTAGTACATCTGTTACGATAATATGGGTTAAAACACATTATACCCTGTTAATTAATATTTTATGAAATAAAAAGCGCTTGTTACATTCAACATTTTTTTTATGGTCACCTTACAACTAATTAAACGATAAGTGAGCCTTCATCAATATATCCCTCGGTAATATAAATAAAAAAGCTTTGTATAATAACACACATAAAAAAAGTACTTAACGTTCAGCACGATCGTTTTGGCAGAAAATATCTTCAACCTTCTTCAGCTGTCATTGTTTCAGAGATCACATGAATGTTCTCCCCCAACCTTAAAATTATATAAAGCATGTTAAGAGCAGATTTGGGTACCGTCCAGACATAGAGATAACGAGAAGAAAGATAGGTTAAACATGGATTCTCAGTTACAGATGATTTAAGGGTAAAAAATATTTCCCCTATCCCCTTTGGAAATTAAGAGAAAAACTTATTACGAGATTTGAACCCAGATATGCGTGAGCTAAATCAAAGCCCATAACCGCGGTACTGATCAGACGCTATGGCTCCATGATTCAGGTAACCTGAATGGTAGGTTTAAAACCGAGGAATTTGCATCGATCAGATGTCATGGTATCCCCTGTACTTTGCTGGGAATATCATTTTCCCACCTCAGTTAATACAAGCTTTTATGGCAGAGGGGCCAAGCTGTATCTACAGTTCTGTGCATTATAATCAAATTTAGGCATTTGAAAGAAACATCTTTGGCGGTTCAAACCCCAAGAAACGTTTTGGATGAAATCTCGGGTACTGGACCACTCACTGTCTGCAGTGCACATGCCAATCATGGTATTTAAATGGAATTTTTGTTGGACCAAGCACTGAATTTCGCTGAGTGATGAGAAGCCATGCAAGTCGGTCATCGCGCAAGAAAATGGCAATCGCTTATTGTACTAGGGATGCTTGGAGAACACAACCAAAAAAAGAAAGAGTATGATCTGTCAATGCGAAATATTCTGCGAGTTTAGTCAATTTTAATGGAGGAAAAAAATTAATTTGGATAAAATAAATTTTATTTAAAGAAGACTTATTTTTAAGTACTACTTTTAAACTTGAAAGTTGAAAAAAATATGATAAACTGAGGTACACAACTATTGTTTTTTTTTTTGTTTTTACACACTGCATTCTTGCATACTTAAGTCTATGGCACAACATATGTGAAATTTATTCAGCTTATATAATTTTTTTTCCAATTTTTACCTCACAATATACTTTTTATGCCATTATTTACACAATTTTATAGTTGAAGTATTGATTTTTTATCTCTTGAATTATATTGTTGTCTTGCACACATTGTGTACTTTTAAATGAGTGCTTGAGCCTTGTAATGTGAATAGCCTGATCCCCTACTTGCATTGGATAGTTCCAGTTTCTTGTTTACAAGTCACATAAAGTTATTTTATTTTCTTAAATTTTCAGTAATTTTTTACACACAGTTATTTTGCATTTTTTGCCCAGTAAGTGTCATTTTTTACACATTTTTTTTTTTTTTTGTATTTTCTACTATTCTATGCATATGTGTCTTTTTGATTCTTGGAAGAAATTAAGTGAAATCAAACAATTTCAATTTTCTCCAAACTACATTTTTTTCACACACATTTTTTTCTTTTCAATTTTTTTTCAAGACACACAAACTGTTTTGTTATTTAGAATGTTAAAACTTTTTACTGTTTTGTTATTTTGGATATTTATTTAAAATACATTGTGTATGTTTTCTGTTTATAAGGTTAATGTGTTCAAATATGGACAATACTTGTCATTTTAAAATAATTTTTGGTACCATAAAAATGTTACATGGATCCATCTTGAAATAAAATGGCCTTTCTTTTTGATGATGATAATAAAATCCTAGGTTATGAATAATATGTTTGAGAATTATAATAAAAAAATATTTTTGGATCCTAAAGAAAAAAAAAAATAATTTGAGAATAATATATGTGAAAGTTGTCTCTCAAACACTGAATATGAAAAATTTACATATGACGATAGCACATTATTAGAAGTTTCGTATGTTTTTATTAAGTATTGTGACAAATATTTTTATATATTACAACTTTTGAGAATGAATAGTTTTAGTTACATAACTTGATGTGTATTACCAAAGTTTATTTCCATGCCAAACATTTTATGTATGGTAACAAGATGTTCTTCCAAGCCTTTTTTTAAAAAAAAAAAAGACTTTTATGCTGTTGTTTTAGTGTTTTGAACAGAACAATTATACCAATTACCTTTAAATTCAAGGTTTTATTGCGAAAATGTTGCATATAGTAATTGAATTTGAGCTCATAAGACTATGCATAAAAAAGGACTTGTGTTAACAAGATTTCTTTTATTGGGATACTTATTGCTTATTGGTGATGTTACAAGAATTTTTTTTTTACTGTAATTCGCAAGAACTATTTTTGAACTGCAATATTTTCAGTATATACCTAGTCACCTTATTTTTCTTTCAGCACTCTGAATCTTCAACATTGCTTTAGAAGTGAATATTTTTATCTTGTGTTTTGCTGATTGAATTTATAATGCGTATATTTTTTTTCTCCTAAACTTGGGGGAGTATATGTCACGTTGACACAACGTGCATATTTTTTATAAAAAATTATTAATACAAATCTTAATTAATATTGTCTAAATTTAATGTAATAGTCTATTCTAAATTTAATTAATTATAAGTTTTTAACAGTAACTCTTTTTAAAGCTTTCAAATTTCCTTTCAGCCATTTTATTTGTAAGGCAATAACGCACTTTTAATCATTTCGATTTCCTGCCTTCTGCTATGCTAATCAAACTTGCAGCTGCAATCTGTTTTATTTATATTTTTTCTTCCAATCCTCTTTTCACACTTATTCATATGAAAGCCTAACTTGCAGTATTGCACTGCTCCCAAACCGCAGTGTTCTGTTTTTTTTTTTTTTTTTTTTTGCTTCTCTGTGTGCAGCTGCATGCATCGAATGTTCTAGTAAAGTCTTTCGTGTTCCTTTTTTTCTTTCTTACATATGTAATAGCTTAACGGCAAAAGTTGACCTCGTGACATACCCCCCCTGTACATCTTTGAATATGAGCATTCAGTTGTAAGTCAGCGAGCAGAGTAGAGCTGCATTGGAGGTTTGGACAAGCACTTGCTCTTCGGGGCTTGTGCCTCTGTCCGTGCCCATAATATATTCTAATTTTATGTGAAAATATGTAATTGTTTCTATATTCAATATTTATTGTGTGCAATTTAACCAAGAAGCTGATATTGTGATCCTGAAAATAAAAAATTGTCATTATCGTCAATAATCTGTTTTCTTCAATTACGGTGATTTAAGAAATAGTGCATTTTCATTCGTCTTCATCTATAGAGTTCGGAAGTGATGTTTTATTTAGTGCAAGGAATTATTCACACCTTGCATGTTGATGATTGTTTTCTTTTCCTTCGATAAGAATGTTTACTGCATGCTCAAGTATTCTAGATGTGTGTTTGCAAAGAAGTTAGAAGGAAAATACGTACTCAGGGAAAAACCCTGTGTTCAACTAATTCATCAAATACTAACCACTATCATCGATCACATGCGCCACAATTTTTAATTCTCTACAGTTCTGCTTCTATATTTATTTTACAAATACTACCATCATCACCAATCATATTAAAATTCTTTTCACAATCATAAATTCTTCGGTACAAGGTTGTTCTTAATTAATTAATTTTTTTGTGCAAGAGTACTTTATAGAAATTAGTAGAAAAAAGGTTTCGACGCAGCATTTGTAATTTCTACTCTCAAAGATTAACATATAGTCAATTTTAAGTGAGACTACATCATATTGATCATGAAGTATAACTAGTGCACACACTACTTTTATTTTCGTACATTTAAGAAACCAGCATGATTGAGTAATATTCAGAATGTAATAACGATTTGGCAACGAATAAGAGATTGTATTCAGAAATTAATAGAAAGTGAAGTGCGATGACTTTAATGCAAAAAAAGTACGAAGTACGGTAAACGAATGTACTGTACGGATGTACGGTGTACGAATGTACTGTAAGTTTAGAATGTTAATACGTTGTACACTTATTTGTTAAATAAATGTTTGTTTTTGTCTTAAAATGCTCTAGTTAGTATGCTGAGCTAACTCTTAGCAGTCATTATAAAAGTAAATGTGAGTTGGCGATTCGCATTTCTTGACAAAAAATAAAAATAATTTTGGCCCGAAAATGTCTATTTAAATCCATCATTGTGTGCATATACGTTCCGTCCAGCAGAATAGTATTTTATTCATGGGTTCTAGACGTTCTAAAAGCTAATCAAGGCCGGATAGTTAAGAAAAAGCTATACAGCAATAGACAATTTTTATTTCCGAATAAGTATCAAAACACACACTGAAAATATCGAACAAGTTAACAAGCACTGCACGTGCTTTATTTACAACATTCTTGCGTGTAAGGTTTTTGAAACTATAAATTACTAGAATATACATTTCACTGTACATTAAAGTTAGTCTTTCAGGTTCTAAAATTTACGCTTAGTTACATATTAATAGATGGCTTGAAATTTAGTCTCATCAAAGACGAATTAACCACCTTCTTAAATCCGAACACAATCTCTATGTGATGAAAAGGTTCTGGAAGAAGAAAAGTCCTCTATTTTCAGTGCCTCGTATCTACGTTTTTTGAAATTTAATATTTCTGTTTTCATTCAAATGTATACGCATTTAAATTGGACTAAGGTACCAGAATACAGGAAGGTAATATTAAGAAAATTTCAAAATATAAGAAATGGATATCACAATGGATATCGACCTTCCTGTCAATTCCTTTTCTCGTCATATTTATTACGTTGTGACTGTTTTTTCTCCAGTCACGAACTGCATTATCTCCTTTAACACTTACTAAGTTTAAATTCTTGATACTGGAGAAAACTCACGACACATTTTATTTAATAAAATGGAAATTACGATCAAAAATATTCCCCCCCCCTTTCACCTCCGCTTCATATCAACATAATCAGCTGCGCCAATAAAACACGTATGCTAAATGGGATAACAATAAAAGAGATATTTTAGGATGTTTTATGGAATCATTATCACTACGATCTCAGTATATTAAACGTTATTGTTTCAGCTGAAAATGGCACTGTTCAGAGAGTGTTTCTGAAAATTATTTTATTGGAAGAAATAATAAATTTTTAAAAGGTTGTTTCTAGTATTGCGTTTACACCACTGCTTTAAATGTTGCTGCATTGGATATACGTTGTTGTTTTATAAAAATGAATATTTTTTTTTTAAATTGAAACAGATGAAAATCTGGATAAAAGTTTCTTTTTAGAGTTGTTGTTAGGGCTTGTACAATTTGCATATTAAAAGTCACCGTGTAAGCTAAGGGCAGCTGGTGCACACAAAATCTGTCGGGGCATAAATTTCCTCCACGATAAATGATAAGCATCTCCGGCTATCGAATAGGGAATGCAGTCCGGAAAACCGGATCCGGTAATCCGGCGGTCCGGGATCATTAGGTGTCTACCGGATCCGATGACCGGATTCGATAAACAAATGAAATTACTACAAATGAAATAAAAACTGGAAATGACTAGATATGAAAATGAAGGAATTCGAGGACAATGCTTGTCTTAAATTCATGACTATTTGTAGACAATAAAACCGACAAATATAGAAGTTGAAAGGGCTTTTCAAAGGCTGTCTATATTTGTAGTTAACTAAGAAGTTGATTGGCAGATGATATGATTAACACTTTATTTCCTACGATCCTTTTTTGAAAACCAAACTTGATGTTTTATGATCATTATACCCAAAATAATTAATTAAGGTAAGTTTATTGAAAAATATTTGATATTGTGATAACTGTTCCATTCATTAAACTATGACAACTGCTATCATAATTGTGAACTTCTTATCTTGACAAAATTACATAATTATTGGGAATTCAGTTGATTAAGTTAGATTTAGGTAATATATTACATAATGTAATTTAATTTACAAAATAATTTTCATTTATGCCATTTGTGAGCTTTATTAAGACTGAACTTAAACTCTCCCTCTTTCTCTCTCTCTTATTACTAAATATTATGTTTATAATTATAAATGTAATATTTATAATTAAATATAACTGTAAATAAATTGTTACATAGTACATAACTACGCAAACATTATTTCATCGCTATTCATTGTTCTGTTTTGATTACAGATAAAGTTTCGCTATTATATTATATCCATTAATAATAATATTATTATATCTAATATAGTATATAATGTATAATAATAACCTAGATCTAGTCTTATATAATAAAAATTAAATTCTAACTGTTCTAGATACTAGATTTTCATGTTTTTTTTTCGTAATTGCTGCTTAATTGAGTTGATAATTATATAAAGTTGATTTCCTAAGAAATAAACGGTCTTTTTGATACACTCACTTAAACATCTTCCATACAGTGAATTTTGGAACGGAAGCGAAATGTTTTCCATGCAGCCAATCCGACTGGATCCGGTCCGGATCCAACCTGATTGAAATTGGTGCCAGATCGAAATCTCTATTCACGAAGCGGTCATGCCTGTAAGTAGACCACTAGGGGAAAATATGCGTATTTCTGAGCGACTATATGAAATCTGAATTCATTTAGCGTCAGAAAAAAGTGTTCCATACAAACGTGAGTACTGTCCATGAGCACCCACATAATTTTCTTCAGAAATGAAAGGGAGCTCATTTTAGACTACCATTGCTCTAGTTGATCGAGACCACACATTTTATACTCTGCAAAACGCATTCTAATTCATAATTATTCTTTTGGCATATTCTGCTTTATATTTTATTTTAGTTCTCAGAAGCATTTGCTGAAAATGTTTATATTGGACTATCACACTCACAAAAGACAGACTAAACAGTTCCATAGGTACACTACACGTTTTGACGACGTTCAATTTAGTACTCCATACTATAATTACAAAAACAACAGCTAGAGAGAGCCCGTTTTTTTCCATATAGCAACGAAGACACTGCATAAGGTGTTTCTTCAAAAAGAGTCCTTTCAACTTGTCCGTGTAACAAATGCGCAGATATGCACTGAAAACTCAGTCATCAGACCATCCAATATTTAGCGTTCCTCTTCAAAACAAAGTATATGCCATTGTAACACTGAATGCCGACCAAAGCTTACCTGATAATGAATGAGTGATCCGACACCGATGTAAATCTTTGGCAATCATGAAGATTATTGATACGTGTCGTCCAGCAGTGGTCTGCGCGCTAAACTCCGTTCCCGTAAGAACACGACAAGTGAAGCAGCATCCGGCTTGGCCAGTGCTTGGGAGGGACTTCTCACTCTCGGCTCGTCCGCTGTGGAACCGTGCACGCTAATGGGAGCTGTATACGTAAAATACGTCGTGTATCCAATGCTCTCCAAGTTGTTAAACGATACCTCTGGGGATGCCGATTTCAGGTGGTGGTGGGTCACTCATCTGGAATCGGTTCAAAATTAGGGACCAATAAGTAGAAGTCCAACCCCCTCGGAGGCACTGGCACCTCTCTTTCCGTGGTCTATCCATGGACACAACAACAACAATTTTTTACCAACTATGCGAAAAATTCCAGAGCTCATAGAGGTAAAAAAAAAAAAAAAATATTAATCAGCCTAAACACTCCAACTTGCCTAATATACTTGAAAGGTTGATACAATCACTTTCTAAAAATATGTATAACTTCCGCGGCGTAACGGAGTTGTCGCGAATTAATTGTTTCATCTGTTGCATCTGCGGTTTGCAGAGGAAGATGATAAATGCCAACGGTTCTGAAGCGAGAAGTTTCATCTGGGAATCGTCCCAGAGTAGCTCAGTGGTAGAGCACCCGCACGTTAAGCGGTAATCCTGGGTTCGACCCCCAGCTCTGGAAGTTTTCGCATAGTTGGTAAAAAATTAATCAGCCTAAACACTCCAACTTGCCTAATATTTCAATTTAATAAATGTTTAAGTTTTTCCCCCTGCTGTTTCAGCAACTGTTTCCGAGAATTTTACACTATATATATATATTCGTTGCACACAGTTTTGCGTCAAGAATTTTTTTTAGCACGACAAAGAAAAGCATTTGTTACTATGTTTTCAGTAGAGACTTTCGAATGATTAAACGTATTAGTTAAATAAACCAATCAAATTTTACTAGTTGCTATTGAATATTTTAAACTTATAAAGAGATTACATATCATGAGTCCGACACGCTTGGTATGTTTTATATTTTTCCCAAAATGAAATGCCTACTTTATGTACGATATGCTTTGATTTACTTTTTTTTTTCTTTTCTTTTGCATTTTACATACACTTAAATTGTTCTACATACCTATTCATAAAAAATCTACACTGCGAAAAAACACATCACAATGACCAAAAATGTATTTTGATTAAAAATTCAATTTTATATGAAATTCTCTAGGTGTGAGCACAAACACGATATACACCTTCTCACCAAATTTGCGTTTTGTTCAGAAAACTTCCCAGAAATTTATCGCATTCCCCCACACACAACTTCGCTTTCCCGGTATTCCTTTATGAGCTGCCTCATCTCATGCAAAATGAACGGAATAAAAGATTTTTCACGCGGGGTTCATTCTGGAAGTTTTGGGGAAAATGCTAGCTGGAGAATGTTCGAAATTGAATACAAAGGCTTGGGGGTAGCGGAAGTGAAGAATTTATCTCTCGTAGAATATCGGCTTGAAAGGGAACACCTATATTTTTACGTTAGGGGAGATAGAATGTTCCACAAAGTATAAGAGGATTGTTAGCTTGATTGACAGCCAAACTGAAGATAACTTTTACTTATAATTTGATGGCTTGAGAAAATGAAATTAAAGTGTACTCACATTTATAAATTGTGCTTTAAAAAACAATGAAGAGATTGTTTACTAGTATATCTTTGGAAAATAAATGTCGGTCGAATGTGATTCCACGTTTACAATACGAATATTACATATACGTTTCGTATATATAAATATGCGAAGTTACTATACGATGAGTAGGGAATGCAATCCCGCACTGTTTTTCGACTTGCGGGATTTCGGGATTCAGATTTATTGATCCCGCGGGATTGACATTTCATTTGGATAGGACTTCATTTCAACAGAGAAAAGTAGAAAAAAGTAATATTTTAAGCACTGTGAAGTTTAACTTTGTAATAATTAATCTTATGAAATAATGAATTCAATAACTTACAGAAATATGAAAATTATAATCATGATATTCAGAATAATATACTAAGTTATGTCTTACGTTAGCCGCTAAAAATGAGGAAGTTACAGAAATGTACAATTTATGTATACATTCACATACTTACGTTATTTTCTTAGTTGCTGAAAAAAAGAACGTACAAAAGGGAACAAATCAAATGAATCATTTCCTAGTCTAGATCAAATTTACTAAAATAATTAAAAGTGTGAATTAAAAAAATTGAAAACTAAAATGAACACTTTTTATAATTGATTCGTGACTGTTCGCTAAGAGATAAATTAGTATGAAACATTTCAGTTCATTTGGAGATTGGGAAGTTTGTGAAAAATTTAGATTGAGATGTTTAGATTTAGATGTGCCTCACCATGGCGCAGTGGCACATTTGTGGTATTCATTTGTGGTCATTCATGGCACAGTGGCACATTTTACATGTGCCTCACCATGGCACATGGCACATTTTCAGTGACAAACCAATGTCACTGAAAATGGTAGGCAGCCGAAGTGTGAAGGTCCCGGGTTTGGGTCCAATCGCGCAGCTGTCGATCTAACGGTCTGTAGTTTTGGTATGTTTTCTCCAGATGTAACGTGAATACGCGTTAAAACTCATTAGAAAGTCCTCCTACCAAGCTCCTCCCCCCCGTCGAAGGCAGATCGCCCTAGCATAGCGTTGCCATAATCACACGAAACATTGGATTTAGATGTTTGATCCAGACTCCCACTGGAAGATAAGTTTTAAAAAAAAACTTCAAATTAAAGTTTTTAATTATTGATTCGTTTATTCTTAGATAAGAGACATAAATATGCAAAAATTTTCGGTCTATTGATTGGGAAAAAAACGTGGAAGTATGGAAATACATAATTTATTTCGCAGCGGCCAATCCCGGGGGATTAGGATCGTAATCCCGCGGGACTAGTCCCGCAAACATTTATGCGGGATCCCGCAGGAACCCGTTCCTTCGGGATCGGGATTGTATTCCCTAACGGTGAGGCTAATTTATTTACACGGCACTATAGGTTGGGTTTCAAATTGTTTGATCAGAGGACTATTTATGAAACCATTGACATTAGCCTTATACTTCCATTTACCAAAAAAAATTGTTACCTGCATTTTATTAAAGGGCGTAAATTAAAAAAAAAAATTACTGTGACTCTGTGTGCAAAAATTTGGATACGAATGTCACTGAATTTTCTATTAGTGTTAAATATAGGTTGAGCTCCATAAATTTCTTTCCAAGTTTATGAAATAAAAGAACAATAATTTATAAATGGCGTATATCAGACTAAGAAATTGGTTGAATAGAAAATAATAATGGTTTTTGAACATTTCTAATACTGTAAAATAAAGATATCTATCAACCTCCAAGGATAAAAATAATAGAGGACAATAATTAAGCCTAACCTCCAAGGATAAAAATATTAGAGGACAATAATTAAGAAATAGAGACCTAAACATTTTGTGTACCAATTAAAAATCAAAATATCTCTTTTATTCAGTTTTTCATCTGCCGTCCTCTATAAAAAAATACCGCAGGAATTTAAACTTAATTTACCCCTAAAATAATATTTTCCTTGTTTTAACGCAGTGACAGGCTAACATGTAGAACTCGTTGCCTTATATTTTCACTAAAATGTACCTTAAATTCTTATTAACAACTACAAATATTAATAATATTATTATTTTGCAATATTTACGTTCAAAAATAAAAGTGTATGAAGTCTTTGAAATGATTTGTCCAAAATTTAGTTGCTTTTATAGAAATGTGTAATTTTTTTGTAGTGTGATAACTGTCTAAACTTCATTGTACGCACAAAAGTTTTTGAAAAACTTGAGTTATGTTTTTTTATTATTTATTTATTTTAAACCATGTTTAAGTTAATAATCAAACCATTATTTTTGAATAAAATCCTTAGTGTTGTGTCTTTCCAACCATTACAAACAACACCCAAATCTAGATCAATTGGGGACCAATAACAGCTTATTTACTTAATTGCTTGAAGTGCTTAGCCAACGAAAACAATTTCGCATTGCACCCATTTTCTCTGACTCTCAACGGTCTAAGCCGCACGTAACAGGAGCACCGAATTTATCAACTAAACTTTATAAGTAATAAATAATCTTAAATTTAGGATCGTAATAAATATGAATACATTATCCAGCTAGCTATCACCAACTTTTTGATTCAAAAATCTTTCAAAACTTTTGTATATTCCTTCTAAGTCATTTCACGCAGTCTACTATATAAGTAAAACATTTCTCGTTCGGAATTAATTTTGACGTGTTTGAAATTCTGCATGAAAATAATGAGGAATCCGAAAAGAATCAAGACAGAAGAGCGATGGGGAAAGGGAAGACAGGAATTTATCTCCTGTGCAGGATCTCGTCTTGAAAGTGTATTCCTAAAATTCGTGAAGATAGCTCGATATCGATATAAATAGATTATCTTCGGAACTATATTTTCTCTTTAATGACTTCCAGCGATGAAGTTTTGAGCAGTATGTGGAGTTCTATCTCTTGACCCAATTGTATGGATATGATAATTTTATCTGAGGAAAATATCAATTCTTTGGAATCTTTTATTTTATTTTATTTTATTTCTCTAATTTATTTATTCATTTATGCATGCATGCACAGAGATAATTTTTTACCACCAAGACCGATTTCGATGAATCTTTCTTTATTAGAAAGAGGATACTTTAAGGATAGTCCCACATTAATTTGGTCAAGTTCTGAAAAACATTTGGAAGATCAAAAACATAGTTGTCTTTTTAAATCAATTTCTCAAGGGATTCTGGTAGCAGCGGTGGTAGTAGCGATGTCAAAAGTCCTTATGGATGGCCACTCTTGATCATTTATCGCCAATCTCAGTGTCATGAAATAAGTTTTTAAAACTGAGTCCAGCTTGACGATATCGTATATATTTGCAAAGAAATTGCTGAACCGTACGGTTATTCAATAGAAATCTGAATTATTATTTTTTAACCGACGTTTTATGTATGTTCAGCAGCAATTTGTTTTTTCAGTTGACCGATTTCGATGATACTGTTTTCGCTCATAAGAGGTATATTATGGGTGGTACTATATTGATTTTTTGTCAAGTTCTAGTGACATGATCATTCGCAAAATAACGCAACTCTTTAATCCTATGAGCACATAATAAACGATAATCGGGGAAATGTCTTAGGGTATCGATCATATAAATTACCTTTATGTTGGTATAGCAAAGTAATTTGAAGTCGGGTTTATTTTATTTAGTAAATCATGCATGTTCATGTTGAATTACATTGTAAATTTAAAGCAGCTGTTTAAATGCGTCATTTATTAAAGCGCTCAGAGGTTTACTTCGGTATCTTAATAGTTGCAATACACCATGAATTAATCCGACATCAGAAGCCGCTTTCTGCTCTAGGGGGTATTTTTTGATCTACAAAGTTTCTTCAGAAGTTGCTAATCAATTTTACATAATTAAGTTTTAGCAGAGTGAGAATCAATCTTCTGAGAAGAAAATAATTACTTTTGTTTTAAAGATGTGTGTGCACATAAAATAAACACCTGGTTTTGTTTTTCAATGACAGTGTATAGTTAATATAAGTATAGAATAAATTGTTGCTTATTAAAATATATTCAGTTGTTGAATTCAACGATGAAACGAAAACGGAAGTCTTATACGGAGAAAATACTCAATTTTACGATAAAGCGTATCATTTTATAAAATTCACTCATATACACTGCTGGCCATCGTAAATGCAACACCCTGAAGGAAGCATGCAAATAATATGAAATTTACAACATGCATTAGCTGAGGTGAGATATGCAAATGATTAGAATTTCAGCGCAGACGCACATCAAGCGCGCCTGTGGCGCCACCTCAAAGCGCTATTTAAGGCTTGGAGATTTCGACGGTTTCAAGTACAGCAATTGTGTTTTTCTTGCTTTTTTTTCAAAAAAAAACGATAAATTATGCCTCGTAGGAAACAACGATCATCTTTTGATCAAGTATCCGAGTTTGGACAGAGGAAGGATAGTGGCATACCGAGATTGTGGGTTATCTTTCAGGGAAATCGCGTCGTCGTATTGGACGAAACCAAACAACTGTGATGCGAATATGTGATCGTTGGGTGCAGGAGGGTACGACGGACAGACGTGATCGACCGCATCGACCTCAGTGCACCACGTCACGTGATGACAGGCAGATTGTACGCATGGCAGTGACGGACCGCTCAGTCACATCACGAACCATATCACAGCAGATTCAGTCTGTAACGCATCATCCAGTGTCTGCGCGTACCATTCGACGTCGTTTACAGCAGAATGGTCTGTCCGCAAGACGTCCGTTGCTTTGTCTACCTCTGACGCGGAACCACAGACGTCTCCGCCGCCAATGGTGCGATGAAAGAAGGATGTGGACGACAGAATGGAATGAAATTCTCTTTACTGACGAGTCACGCTTCTGTATGCAACACCACGACGGTCGGATTCGAGTCTGGAGACACCGTGGAGAGAGGATGCTGAACAGCTGCATTATGCACCGTCACACTGGTCCTGCACCGGGTATTATGGTATGGGGCGGTATCGGATATCTCTCTCCGCACTCCTCTAGTACGCATTGCCGGTACTTTAACCAGCCAGCGCTACATCTCCGAGGTGTTGGAGCCAGTTGTCCTTTCTTACCTTCAGGGCTTGCCAACAGCCATATTTCAGCAGGATAATGCACGGCCACACGTGGCACGCATTGTCCAAGGGTTCTTCGTCAATCACCAGATTGAATTGCTTCCCTGGCCGGCGCGCTCTCCGGATCTTTCGCCGATAGAAAACTTGTGGTCCATGGTTGCTCAACGACTGACCCAGAGTTCATCCCCAGCTGTCACACCAGATCAACTTTGGCAACGTGTGGAAGCTGCTTGGTCTGCTGTACCCCAAGAACACATTCAAAGTCTCTTTGAATCAATGCCGAGGCGTGTGGCAGCTGTGATCTCCAACAACGGCGGCTACTCTGGGTACTGATTTTGGCAGGAACCACGCTTCATAGAATGCTGTAAATTTAATCATTTGTTACTTGGTCAACATGTTATCTACACAATAAATTTTGTTTGTTGTGATATCTCTTGTTTTTCTTGGTGTTTGCAATTTGGGTGGCCAGCAGTGTATGTTGGGTCATGAATGATGAACTATGTAGAAAAAAAAGACAAAGCTAATTGATAACTTGCAAATATCAGAAATTATTTTATTCACCGAAGCATGCAATCAGATCGTCTACATACTCTTTCGCCAAATAAACGACAGGCTGTTCAGGCCGGGGGGGGGGGTGTTAAATTCTGGCGGACAAAAGAGAATGATGAAGCTTGTTTTACGTCATCGTTGGAATTAAATTGTTTTCCTAATAAAAATTTTTCACGTTGCGAAATAAATACTACAGTCATGAGGGCTAGCCAGCTGAGGACGCTTTAACATCAGTTCCTGTAGTTTTGCCGTGGTCATTTGGACAGTGTGAGGTTTAGTGTTATCATGTAATAGTAACATAGGAGTCCGTGTTTCTTGACTAATCTGGACTGCTGTCTTTAAAATTTTACCGCATTTCGCCCCGTTGATAATTTATAGGCACTCTGAGTTTGGTTAGACTCCACGGTGAGTTTTAATTTGTCGCTTTGGATCTTTGATTATGGGTAGGCTCGTATCCAGAAAAACATTTTGGAGGGGGTCCAAATGATAAAAAAAGGCAGACTTTTTCACAAAAAGACTATATCATTATCATCGAGTTGCAAAAATCAAAATTTCGTCCCCCTTACATACGTTCTTGATTATAGGTGATTGCCTGGCTTATTTGAGTATTTAGTTCCCCTTAAATACTCCATAAAAATACGAATTTACGACGGGTCCATTATTATTATTATTATTTTAACGGATGAACGACTCCGAAAAAGCAGCTTAAACAATGACTCCCCACATAGATTTGGATGTGTTGAAAGTCTGTTGGTGACCCTGTTGATACTCTTAAATTTATATCTATGGTTGCACATGTAATGCACATTTATGATGTTTAGTGATTTTAAATTAGTTATGTTTATGAATCTAAATAAAATATAATGGCCACAACCTTCATTTAAATTTGAAACACACTGGGTCAACTAGACAGGTTTTTGACCCTAAACGCAAAAGGTGGATAGTAAAAGAGTTTGAAGCATTTATCATCGCTGACACATCATTAGTCCCAGACAAAAGAATAAATTTTAAAGCGGTTTATTTTATTCAGAACAATTTAAATTGAATTAATTGGTATGCGTATTATCTATCTGATAAAAAAAATGCTCAGCCGTTTGATACATATGAAATCGAAAACCTCAAAGTATGAAATTTGAAGTATCTGTCTGCGCCATCAAAATACTCAAATGGATAAGGTTATTTTTGAGCTGTATTTGATGATATTCACTTTGAACGTTGCGATTTTTGAAATCCCTTTTTGCACTTATTATAGTCTGTAATTATTAAAATGAAAATACATTTGAGTTTTTTTAAGTGCATATTGCATTATGAGCATTCCTACATTCTCAGGAGTAAGAAAAGTTAAATCTAAACCTATCTCAAAGTACATTTAATTTTCTTTTTTTAAACCGTTTGTACATACTATCAGCATATACAATACCTTTTGAAGCAAATTTTGAATAAATAATTCAATAAAAACTTTCAAATAAAACACGTGCATTCATTTTCTTAAAAATCCTTGTTTTTTTAATCTTTTTAAAGGACACACCTGTACAAAAGCGATTTTTAACCCGTAAGTACGCGCGCTGGGGTAAATTTCACCCCAGCGACATTTTTTCATTGTAAAATGTGAGAATTTTTTTGCGAACAAGTTTGCCCCGTCTTGTACCTTTCAAGGTCAAGGTCTAGTTGGGGTGGGTAAAAAAATGCAGTTTTTTTGTTATCCGGAAGGGAAGAAAATTCCACTTTGGGATTCAATACTCCCGCGCGACTAACAACGTTTCATTACGCTGTTAACGTAAACTAAATATAAACTAAATGTAAATTAGATGTAAATGGATGTTACACTACTGGTATGTACTGAAAAAATGCTATTAGGTGTAATTAATATCATATTAATAAAGTAACTAGTGTTTTTAGGTATAAAGCATATTCTATGAAATTTTCTTCTCAGAAAGCATGATATTTAAAGAAACAGCTAGAAAAATTCTAAATAAATAGAAAAGCACGATTTTCTACCATGAAACGTAATAGAACTGATGTATTTTACGTTATAAGTCCACAAATTTGTTTTTCAAACGTTTTTAGTCAAAAATATAAAGAAGACAAAATGGGGTAAGATTTACCCCACGCGAGTGCCTAAGTTACAAAAGTAGACGCGCCTGCTTACGGGTTAATTATAACTTTTATTTTCTGTTCAAATTAATCATAAATGTCTGCATTTATTTTTCTTTCTTTTTTCTTTTCGGTTCAAAATTTATTTTAACTGGATGGGAGAAATAAATCCCCCTTCCCCCTACATTCTTTCAAATATCCCTTCGCCAAATTTGCGTTCGATCCTAAATCTTCACCCCCCAAAATTTCCCCGTATTCCTTTTGTTGAGCTACTTCGTTCCGCGTAGCGCGGGCGGAATTCATTTCGAAGGTTTGGAAATTCTGCGCGAGATCGTGGAAATTGAAAGGAATTGCAAAAGAGGTGTAGGAAGGCGGAAGGCTAAGAATTTATCTCCTCTGGAGGAATATCGGCATGAAAGGGTAGGAGCATGAACTTTATGAACAAGCAGAAAGGGAAAGAATTTTCAATGGAAAATGTATATATATATATAGGTAGAGTGGAGTTAGTGCGTCAACCCTCCCCTTAAATTTCATCAATTTTTCCATTATAGATGATCTACTACGTAGTTTGTGCATATTTCTTCTAAAACACGTGGAAAAAATTATGACATTGTGTACATTTGTTTTACGAAAGTTATAAGCGATTTTGTAAATCGTTTATAATTCTTTTAATTCAACTTCTCCTATTATAATATGCTCTCCCCTGGAAGTAGGTGGGATACTGTTTGATTACCGATTCGACAGAAACTTAAATATCTTGTTTAGAGGCAAAAACGGGCCAGTCCGTTAGTTATGGGAGGTGCCAGTCACTTGTGCGCTTGCCGCTAAATTATTCCGACACAGTTTTCAAGAAATAATTGATTTGTTTACTACAATGCCATTTTTAAACTTACAACGAATCAGTTTATGCATTTAAAATAACATAAATTAGATTGTTGATTTGTAATATAAATATTGAAAAATCTACAATATCGTCTCTCTTTTCCCCCCTCTTATACCGGCTCATTTGGATTCAACTCTACTGGCAGGTTGCCTATATTCCAAGCCAAACGCAGTCAAAGAGTAAGT
Organism: Cheiracanthium punctorium; assembly: GCA_038373885.1. Lineage (NCBI taxonomy): Eukaryota > Metazoa > Arthropoda > Arachnida > Araneae > Cheiracanthiidae > Cheiracanthium > Cheiracanthium punctorium. Next base: position 1,150,746 of record JAWZYV010014318.1, read on the forward strand.
AGGTCACGTACGGTCAGAACATTGCAGTACCGTGTTCATGTGTAACAGGGTACTGCTACAAATTACTACTTGGATTAGTATGGAGAGTTGCGTTAATAATTTCATATAATTTAATATTTTATTTTTGTTGGAATATAATGAAAACGAAAAATCTCTGACTGACATATACACACAAATTTGGAACACAGAGTGTTGAAAAAGAACTGAAATCCACTTTAATTATTTATCTTTTAAAGATGAGTCATGAATGTATGTAGCAAAATGTTTAAAACAATTAAGGAAAGAAGACTAATTTTAGTCTCCTCATCCCTTTTTAATAAGTTGTAATTTATAAATTTTATTCAACCTTTTTAGACAAATTTGGTGTAGAAAAAATTATTAATATATAAAGGTTATAAAAAAGTTTGCATATATGCATCTTTAGAATAGAAAGAATATTACGTTCGATTGAAAAGTGAACATTGTAAATAGAAACCATTGTATTTCTTTGGCATCTCTCAAAAAAGAACGCCATGACAATTGCCAAATGTAGCCTGAGGGCTTCTTAGTAAGTATTCTGTGTTTTATATAATCCCTATTATTACATCACCTTTTTGATTCCCGTGATAAACAATTTAAAACACTTTCTTTAAAATAGTCTAGTTTATGATAAAAATAAATATGTGATTTATGGCAGTTTTCTGAATCATGTGAAAAGCTATTATATCACCAAAATTATGGACTATAAACAACGGTAAAAAATTGTTTAGATCAAAAATACTTAGTGTAACAGCCATACAGGTTTTTTAATGATCTTTCTAGATAAAAATAAAATAGTTTTTTAAACTGCGCCAAATTATTCTAGGAAATTCTAGAAATTTCTTATTACTTCCTTGTACGTAGTATAAGGAAGTAATGTGATCCCGAAAAATTTTGGGGGCCAAATTTCGACATAAAAACCGATTTTGACTACCTCTAAATTGAGTTTTAAAAATTTTTTCGATGCATCTCATCGTAGGCTAGCATGCACGATCCTATTAACGCGTCTGCAACTCATTTTGACCAGTGGCGAGTCTACTGTGGCCAGTTTTTCCATGCCGTCTGTACGTACGTACGTATGTATGTAACTCGCATATCCCAAAAACTATTGGTCGTAGAATGTTGAGATTTGATATTTAGGATTGTTCTATGATCTAGTTGTGCACCTCCCCTTTTGGTGGCAATCGAATGGATAGTTTATGTACAGGACCGCCCAAAAGATTCGAAATACATTACGCTCTATGGGCCGAAATTCATTAAACTCGCCTAACTCAAAAGCTATTAGGCGTAGAATGTCGAAACTTCATATTTTGGATAGTTGTAACATCTAGTTGTGCACCTCCCCTTTTGGTGGCAATCGAATGGATAGTTTATGTACAGGACCGCCCAAAAGATTCGAAATACATTACGCTCTATGGGCCGAAATTCATTAAACTCGCCTAACTCAAAAGCTATTAGGCGTAGAATGTCGAAACTTCATATTTAAGATTGTTGTAACATCTAGTTGTGCACCTCCCCTTTCGGTTCCATTCGACTGAATAGTTTATCTACAGGACCGCCCAAAAATTCGAAATACATTACGCTCTATGGGCCGAAATTCATCAAAGCGTTTTTTAGAGGTATTGGGCTATTTCAAACGACTCAGAAGTGATATATGCTGTAAAGAGTTAGAAAATGAATTTCTCTATTAAAAAAAGTGCCTTTATCATTTATAGTTCTGCTACAGGAACACTCAAAAGATTTCCAATACATTACGGTCAATAGCAATTTTAGGGGCATTCATCCATTTCAAGCACAATACCGTCCTACCACATAAGTTAGGTAATGGTCCGACCACGGTCACGTGCCTCCCTCAAGAACTATGCCAAAAGTCGCCAAGCTTGGCGACTTTTGGTGTACGTGTGTGCATATTTAACTCTCAAATCTCAAAAACTATTATGAAATTTCATATATAAGAATGTTGTAACATCTAGTTGTGCATCTCGATTTTTGGTTCCAATCTACTGGAGAGTTTATTTACAGGACCACCGAAAAGAATTTCAGTACCTTAATGTCTATGGACATCTTCATTATAACACAACTGTCTTCATTATAACACATTGTTTGGTACATGCCCAAAATCTCGCCGTCTGTCCTCGACCTTGGCGAGTTTTGGCGAAATATCGCCAAATTTGGCGATAGTCAGTCATTTCGTCCATGCCCAAAGTATCGCCATTTGTCATCGTTCTTGGCGAGTTTTGGCGAAATATCGCCAAATTTGGCGATAATCTGTCATTGTTTGGTTTATGCTTAAAATCTCGCCAAATGTCGTCGACATTGACGAGTTTCGCCGAAATATCGCCAAATTTGGCGCCAAAAATTATTTCCTATTTTGTATAACTCTAAAACTTTAACCCGTAGATTTTTTTAACTTTGTATTTAGAACTATTGTAATATCTAACTGTTTTCAATATCTTTTTTGACAGCAATCGACTGAGAATTTATTTACATGGTGAGCCAAATGACTTTGAATACATTGAGGTGTATAGATGCATTCAATTCATTGAAGGTCTGTGCTCACTGACTACTTTGGCTATCCCCAAAATCTCGCTGACTATCTCAAGTTTGTCGGCTTTTGGTGAAATATCGCCAAATAAAGTGTCAGAAGGAAATCTTTCAAATTGAACTCAGCTTGGCGATATCGAAATATTTGGCTAGAAATTGCTAAACCTTACTATTATTGATATTTTATCTCTTTCAAACAAATAAATTTAGAGGAAGTGCGTCGAAAATATTTTTGATCTAATGGACGTGCAAGGAAGTCATGTGTTGGACACATCAGATTTTTTAGCATGATCAGTGAGCCTTATATAAATTAAAAAAAACTGTTTGAAAATTCATGGTATGACTGTTTCATTAACGCTCTGTTATTTCCTTTCGTTTTATCTCTAATTTGTAGTACTTTCCTAATCAGCCATGTTGCCTTCCTACAGAAGCTTCAGTGTCGATTCTCAGAGGGCAGTAACAAAGAAATAAATGGACCTTTTTAAAATTTCTGATAAATAAGTTTTTAAACCTGCAATAATTGAAATTGTAAATTCTTTCGCGGAAAGATTTTCCATGATGTATTGCAGCCCTGACTTAGTTACACAAATTCTCTCTATAATGATCTTAGAAAGACTTATGTAAAAAAAGACTTATATGTAAAAAATGAAATTACACATGATTCTGCAATTTATATTAGTTCTTGTAATTTTATGGTAAATAAATATAGATGTAATTGTAAAAGCACTGAAAGAACTTGAAGAAACATTTCAGAAGCAAGTTCTTTAAGCAATAGAATAAACTTATTGAATCGTTTCCGACAAAATGTCAATTTACAATTACTTCAGGTTAAAACTTTTACCTGGAGATTTTTTTTCAACTAAAACTTTATTTTTCTGTTTTCACTACATGTCAATAAAAATACTCCGCTCTAGTTTTAAAGCTTTCATTAATTGCATTTTATAGCAGAAAATAAGTAGCATTGCTTGGGGGTTTAATTTCCGTTTCAGTTGTTACAGCTAAAAAAAAAAAAAAAAAGTCTATCCATTATACATTTTTGGTGATTTTTTTCTGTGCCAATACGGTTGTAAATAAAAATAGGTGCTATTTTCTTTAATTTAATTTCTTAATACTAATTGGCCCTCTGAAATTTTGACAAATATTCGTAGCATTGCGTATTACTATATTTATTGTGCAACAATCGCTAATAGAATTTATTTTTATCAGTAGTTACGTTGTAAATTACACTGCTGGCCATCGTAAATGCAACACCCTGAAGGAAGCATGCAAATAATATGAAATTTACAACATGCATTAGCTGAGGTGAGATATGCAAATGATTAGAATTTCAGCGCAGACGCACATCAAGCGCGCCTGTGGCGCCACCTCAAAGCGCTATTTAAGGCTTGGAGATTTCGACGGTTTCAAGTACAGCAATTGTGTTTTTCTTGCTTTTTTTTTCAAAAAAACGATAAATTATGCCTCGTAGGAAACAACGATCATCTTTTGATCAAGTATCCGAGTTTGACAGAGGAAGGATAGTGGCATACCGAGATTGTGGGTTATCTTTCAGGGAAATCGGTCGTCGTATTGGACGAAACCAAACAACTGTGATGCGGATATGTGATCGTTGGGTGCAGGAGGGTACGACGGACAGACGTGATCGACCGCATCGACCTCAGTGCACCACGTCACGTGATGACAGGCAGATTGTACGCATGGCAGTGACGGACCGCTCAGTCACATCACGAACCATATCACAGCAGATTCAGTCTGTAACGCATCATCCAGTGTCTGCGCGTACCATTCGACGTCGTTTACAGCAGAATGGTCTGTCCGCAAGACGTCCGTTGCTTTGTCTACCTCTGACGCGGAACCACAGACGTCTCCGCCGCCAATGGTGCGATGAAAGAAGGATGTGGACGACAGAATGGAATGAAATTCTCTTTACTGACGAGTCACGCTTCTGTATGCAACACCACGACGGTCGGATTCGAGTCTGGAGACACCGTGGAGAGAGGATGCTGAACAGCTGCATTATGCACCGTCACACTGGTCCTGCACCGGGTATTATGGTATGGGGCGGTATCGGATATCTCTCTCGCACTCCTCTAGTACGCATTGCCGGTACTTTAACCAGCCAGCGCTACATCTCCGAGGTGTTGGAGCCAGTTGTCCTTTCTTACCTTCAGGGCTTGCCAACAGCCATATTTCAGCAGGATAATGCACGGCCACACGTGGCACGCATTGTCCAAGGGTTCTTCGTCAATCACCAGATTGAATTGCTTCCCTGGCCGGCGCGCTCTCCGGATCTTTCGCCGATAGAAAACATGTGGTCCATGGTTGCTCAACGACTGACCCAGAGTTCATCCCCAGCTGTCACACCAGATCAACTTTGGCAACGTGTGGAAGCTGCTTGGTCTGCTGTACCCCAAGAACACATTCAAAGTCTCTTTGAATCAATGCCGAGGCGTGTGGCAGCTGTGATCTCCAACAACGGCGGCTACTCTGGGTACTGATTTTGGCAGGAACCACGCTTCATAGAATGCTGTAAATTTAATCATTTGTTACTTGGTCAACATGTTATCTACACAATAAATTTTGTTGTGATATCTCTTGTTTTTCTTGGTGTTGCAATTTGGGTGGCCAGCAGTGTATGTGTAAGTGCGCTAAGTGGCTAAGTAATAAAGTACGTAATAATTTTTCACAGACCATAAGCAAATGAGCATTAGTGACTTATTTGCAAACAAGTACATATATCAATGGTATACTGACAAATTAAGCAGCTAGCTAAGAAAACCGACCATTTGCAATGAAACTATTTTTTAAGTAGAAAATACAGCATTTTTGTATTAATATCACATACAAAAAATTTAAATTATAAAAAAGTATTTAATCATTTATTGGGTTTGGCGTTGGGCTCGTAAGCTGAAGGTTTACAGGTTCAATTCCGACATACCACTGGAGACAACTGTGTACATGCAGTTCTCGTGCATGTTAAATCCGGGGCTCAAAAATTCCTCACGTCAATCGCTAGCAGGGTCTAAGGGGTAACCAATATTCAGAAGTCCCCATCCTTCTCATAAGATTACAAATTCTTATGATAAACTCCTCGGAGCACATATCTAAACTAAGGGGTATTCAATGATTCATTAGTGAACGCTTTATGTACATATCATGAGAAGAGAGAAATGAATGGGGCATTTTGCATAGTGCAATTAAAAAAAGAAATCTAATGCAACTATTTGGGTCAGAATTGCTTGAAAATAAATATCAGTATTTTACGTTTTAGGAAGCATGTACAATATATTCGAACACGATTAATAAATGTGTAAAGTCAAAATACAAAGTTTCATAACCTGTCCCATTCGTGGCAGATATTGTTATGAAAATAAAATATTTGTAACATTAATTATAACCTTATTTTTACATACAGCATTATTAATTTAATTTGTAATGGTATTTTCCAGGGAATAAACAGAACAGCTGGCGAACATATTTAAATGTATCATTAAAAAAATACATTATCTGGAGTGGGTGATGCAGATCTTGCTAAGACAGTTTATTATGGTTTAAAAATTGAAAACTTCAAATGACGCTTCAAAAAACATTTATTCCAGTTTAGTCCTGCGTTCTGATCCACTTTCCAACTCTCAGGAAATTCAATTTTTAATGCTTCATCGAATTGGAAATCTTCTCTTTCATCATAACTTTTATGTAACAAGGCTGTTATATAACAGGATTTTCCACTCTAAATAATTTGGAGTAAATAAGTATGAGTTAAACTGTAAAAACAATGTAACAAGTTATTTTAAATATGATTTTAGTATACTTATATTTTTATCTAATTTGATACAGATACCATATGCTTTTATAATATTACATACTAAGCAGTTCTGATTTAGGATTTCGATTTCAATTTTCAGTCAGTTTCCCTTTCAAAAGTATTTGTGAAGGATGTAAACAAACATTTTTGGTTACAAAATCAATCATTATTAGTAATTAAAAGGGCGGTCTTATACATCGTTGAATTTGTGTATCATTCACTGTTTTCAATTATGTTCTGATAAAATGAAATTCAAAAGTGTGATGACTTTGTAATTGCATAATTTAATATTGTAATTTGCAAAGGTAAATATATAGGGTACATAAGTAACTAGCATTTATAAATCAAAACAAACTCTTAAATTTTAATATTTAAATTTTTAAATGTTACGAATTATTTCCTTTTGAATCTTGAAATCATAGAATGGCACATTTTTGTGATCATTTTAGCTATTATTTTACTTTTGTTTTATACAAAGATGCGTGACATTTAAATACATCTACTATCAGAATCTGCTAGCGAACCCCACCAATGGCTAAGAGGTTCTGTTATTGAAACGGGAAGGCGGGAGGCACCAGGTTTAAACTCCGGTTGCCCTTGTCGACCTAGCCGTTCGGAGTTTTCCGTGGTTTTCTCCGAAACCTCGCGTAAGTACGGACTAGGACCCCTTAGAAAGTCCCTCACGTAGGGCAATCCCCCTATAGGGCTGACCCTAGTGCAGTCAATCGGCCTTAATCTACAAACACAGAATATGATAATAATAAGATGCTTTGTTTTCGAGTGGTGTTTAATGTCCTATTCATAACCTCTCCCATTCATTCTACTTCTTTGTTATAATATAAAGCTGTATTAGATATTTTATATAATATCCAATAAATGTAGAAAAAATCTTATCGTTAAAAGTTGAAACATTGCATTATTTAAAATGAAATACTTCTGATTGACTTTAAGTCAGTACAGTTTGCAGAAGAATAATTAAGTTTCAGTAAATCTTGATAAAATATTTCACCTTGACGATTGAAATGTTCTTAAAAAGATAGGAATATTTTTAGAGGAAATTGAAAATTATAATCTTTTAAGTTTTTGCTTATGAAAGTTGCAAGGAAATAATTCGTGTTTTGAGTTTTTAAATATTTATACGTTCTTCAGTTTATACACATTTGGTGCACTGTTTGTAGTATATATGGTCAACAACGGCCCGCTGGCAGTATGAGGTCCGCTACCGTTTATGATTCAGCCCGAGGAATATTTTAAATTTCTCTAGAGAATACATATAAAAGATTCAAAATATCCCAAAGATTGCATTTTTTTTCGGCCTAGGATTTTGCCAACATCCTAAAATTTGATCTGTAACTTTTCAAAGGTTGCCCATTCTGGGTTTATAGCTTCCGTTTCTATGTTAGAAAGTTTTTATTTAAGCCGTTCAACACGAGTTTTATACGTAAGATACTAGAAATCGTTGCTATGGCGGCAAACTAGTTCATTCAAGATTGGTTTTACCAAACCTATTTTTACGAATCCTGTCTACAAATACTTTTCTGAAATTAAAACTGCAATTTTATTCTCATAAATGTCAAGAAAAGAAATTAACTTTCCGATTCTAAACATGCACACTTTAAACGTATTTCAGTTATTTGATATAATTTTTTCCATACGTCAAAAATATTAAATTTTGTTGGGAGAACTATGTCTATGAAGAACAAAGAGCTCGAAGCATGTACTGAAAGACACAAAAGAAAATGCGCCACGCGTGAATAACTTCCAAATGGAATATAGAAGTTAGAAGATGTCTAGAAAACATATCTTATTTTACTATGAACTTTTTATTTGTCTTTTGTGACTTTTCGTTCCATGAAATTTCAAAACAAACTCTAACTTCCAAATGGCTTTATATTTTCCGAGCTAGAATACCATATATATATATATAATTCAGTTCATGACTTTTTATAGAAAAAAAAATACTGTCTGAGTTCGAATGGAAGCAATAAAATGAAGCAAACACCATAGAACACATCTGGGAAATAAGTCACAAATGCTATGAGATCTCAACGGGCGAATAATCGGTTATCGATAAATTGAAAATAAATGGACGTCTGGGCGCACATGCGTAGGATATTTTGCGCGTATGCTTTTGTTTATGGAGTCTAATTATATGTATGATCGAAATAAATGAAATGAGTTACGTATGCTCTGAACAGCGATTTGCTGTTGACTTTGGGAAGACATTTGAAATATACTTACAACTTTAGTGTAAGCGAATATTTATAAAGTAATTTTTATTATCCTGAAACAAAGTTATTTTAAACTGTTTTAATTCGAAAAATATTTTTTTTCTTCTAATGGCTGGGTCAGCGGCCTTAACAACTGCGAGCGCCGGAGATGTTGGTCATTTCACTATGGGGGAGTCTATTAGGTAGGCCAACGTTGCCCGCTATAAATGATCTCCTAATTTTGAACCCACTCCAAACGAGAGACCTAGCACCTGAAATCGGCACCCCCAGATATACCTTTTGAACATGAAGGACAGTGGAGCCACGAACCGATTTTACGTGCACCATCTCCCATTCGAGTACACGGTCCCTCAGAAGCCGAGCTGAGAGAGGATTTCTCCCTTTCAAGCTTCACTTTTCGTATTCCTAACATCAGGAACCATCCCACTGCGGGACTCGAAAGGTAAATAAAACGATAAGAAATATACATTATATATTTTTCCCTAGTTCATTCTGTGGTTGTTTCAAAGTTTTCTGTTTTATAAAAAAGTAACACAAGTTTCTTTTAAAATTTTTCTTGCGTTTTTCACGATTTTACCTTAAAAAATAATAATCACTATTAGATTTGTCCACTGTTTAACAACACTATTTCCGTTAAGCTTTCAGATAAATTGAAAATAATCCATTTCTCTGCTTTTAAGCGAGAGTTGCCAAGAAATAAGTTTCATTTCATTTTGTAGTTATTTTGTAGTTTTTTGACTTTTAGAAACGTCCATTGTAGTTCTTATCTGCTCCAAATTTTATATAAATTCGGAATAAACTATTTCGCTTCTACTGATCCAGAGTCGAGGAGAAATGAGTTATACAGTCTTTTTTGTCTTTCTCTTTGAGTTATACAGTCTTATCCAGATTATTTTAATCTGGATAAAAATTATTCCTCTTCAGTCTGAGGCTGTCTCATAATTTCATAACTAAAAATATGGACCCTGAAGTGGCAGTTAGAATTCCTGTTGTGCATTCGGAGATTTAATATCAGCGTTAATAACGTTCAGAATTGTCCACTGTTTGGAGAACTGCCTTCCGTATGTTGTCACGTAAATTGAGAAAACCTGTTTCTCTGCTACTGAAGAAGGCTTGCAGAGAAATGAGTTTTACAGGCAAAGTTACGAAAGCTAAAATTGTTGCAAATCAATCTGCGGTATAAAAATTTCACGGTAACTAAAAAAATGTACACTCAAATAATAGGGAGAATATTTATAGTGGTTATTTCATGATTGAACCTTAACGAATAATGATAATTTTCAGAGCTTTTCGCTGCTTGGATTTTGTCTGCCACATGTTCTTATATAAACTGAGAATAAAGCACTTCAATATTCCTTCAACAATTAAAGAAGTGATTTTTTAAAAATAAACTTCGACACTGAGCTATTATTGAACACTTTCCAGCAAAGTTGAAGGGTGTTTGACGACTTCAGTTTGCTTGTTAATTCATCCAATTTCAGTCCTAACTGACGCAAATAGGCATTGATAGCTACAAAATTTATACATGTTTTCGATGTACGAAATGTATACATGTTATTGGTGAATTTTTTTTTTCTTCTATTTTCAATGATGGGTAGGGGCGGATATAGTGTCTTTGGGGGAAAGAAGTGCACATAAAAAATTGAAGTATGTAGGATGATTTCTTCATTTGCAAAACAACGCAAAGTGAGTGATTCTACTATTTTTTTTTTAATTAAAAAAATCGATGCGTCAAATTAAACTTAATTTAACAAAAGTAACTTAAACTTTTCAGACCAGGCGTCCAAAATTGAAGACACACAAATTTTGAGAAATTATTACAAAATAAATAATAATAATAGAAATTGTTCAATCAGGTCTGAAAGGTTTAATTTACTGAAACTTTAAAAAAAAATGTTTTAGTTACTTAAAACTTTTGATTTAGGACAATCGAAATCTAATTTCTGCAAGACCGCTGTATCATTCGAAATACATCGCTGCAACAAAGAATTTAAGGATTTGCCAATGGAATTCAGCAATAATGACATTTTTAAGCTTCTCTGACACATATATCAGCTTATAGAGATGTCATTTTGTGATTATGATGCAAAACCGTTTAATTGCGTGTGTAACCATGCAACACTTTTTGACGCACATGCATCTTAAAAAGATTCCGTGAGACCACAGAGACTTATTGAAACGTTTTGTGTTATTAAACAATTTTCAATTTCATTCAAATTTTATTCCATTCTCATAAATAACATTTTTAGGACCTTGATATTACATGTCGTCAGTCTCAATCCTTTAAGAGTAACGCAAATTCATCCTTGTATCTAATGGCATATGTAAAATTGCTCTCTAACATTAATTCTTGAAGATGACTAAGCTCCACTAACTTGAAAATAATAAATATTATTAGTTACCGATAAATTTTTACCACACGAAAATGAATTCACTCAGTCTCCATATAGGGGGTGTAACAAACAGGTGGTAACGGATTTTAATTCTTTAACTATTATAGATTGGTGGGAATTGTAAATTGAAAAATTTGTCCAAAATAAGGTCGGAAATAAGACCCCGATAAGAAAAAAATTCCTTTCGTTCAATTAAAAAATTTACACTTTTTAAACTTGTATGCTATCCCAATACAAAATAAATTCTCAGTTAGTAAAATGTGTCCCATATTCTAATGAGGTGATGTACAAAATTTGAGAACTGTAGCTTAAAAACTGTCAAACGTATGAGATAAGTGTATATTGACTTAAACTGATTTTCAATGGCTCTCGAAGGAAAAAAAATAGAACAAAGGGAACATTAGATTATTGCATTTCAGGGGTCGTACATAAATCACGAAACAAAATATTTTTTCCCCCTCTAGAAATAAACGTTTACATTCAAATTCTTCAAATGAATGTATAGCCCCCTATCACATTTGTTTAAACATATCTCTGAGACGTTTCTTAATGAAAGGATGAAAATTTATGCATCACATCTTTAAGGTATGGGACACATTTTGAGAATGTATTTTGGACAGAACATTTTTGTTCGGTGGTCGTATAAAAATTTAAAAAGTAACTTTTTTTTTAAATAAATGAAAGAAATTTTTCCTTAACATAGTCTTTTTTCCGACCTTATTTTGAACATTTTTTTTTTCAATTTACATTGCCCACTTATCTCTAATATATAAGGAATGAAGCCCGTTACCACCTTTTTGGAACACTCTGTATAGTAACCATATATAATATTAAAATCAAATTTTTGCTTCAAATGCCTATAACTTTGGAGCTGGACCGTAAAACATGCATGAAACACTTTCCTATTTTTCGGTCGGCTGAATTTTCTAAAGCATTCGGGCCATTCTACACAAATTATATTAGAGTAAAACATTCTTTACAGTTTTTTTACAGCAGAAACCCTCACAAGTTAATTAAATATATTTTTATTGAATAACTTGAAAATATCACAGAAAAACACATAAATCTGCTTTCTGCCTGCATTCCCTCCTATCTCACGGATCCAGATCACTATTTAGGTTTTGTAAAGCGCTTTTCTTTCTGCATCTGAAAATATAAAAATGTTACGTGATACGCCAGTGAAACGTTACATACCTGCAACGACAGTACTTGTTTCCGAAGATAAAGTACTTTGTCTACGATGGTATGCATTTGTTTTATTATTGGATTAAGATTTCCTAGAGATGTTTGTTTTTCGGATGTAAACTGAACGCTTATATTCAAAAAACTCCAAAAGTATATTCCATGAAAAACCACTTTTTCTCAGAATGCTTAATGTTTATACATTTTTGCCAGAAAATTTTTATTGAAGCAAAAAATATCTGAAATACAACAGTTTTATTATTTAGACCAAAGTAATACGGGTTTACAGAGGCAGTAAAAATTTTCTTGTTTCGTATGTTCTGGAAGAAATTAATTTACCAAAAATAAATCACGATCTTTATGACCACTATTCTCTCCCAATCATGGCTTAAGATCCGTTTTTGTTTGAATCCTGTTTTAACCCACTTCCTTGCGAGTTTGGCGATATAAATGTGGCAACATTTGTGCATGGTTTATGCGGTAACCCTTGAGATTAGCCGCCATTTTATTTTTGCAGTTTAAAAATAACAAATCATGTAAGTAAAATCTAATTTTTGTAAGTTTCATTTCTTCTCTATCCATGTACACTTTTGTCGTCCTCATATATTAATTACTCACATTTCTATTTTCATAATTTTATGAAATGGTACTTTCAAATTAAAAAAAATTGCATTCATCTCTATTTTGAACGTAGCTTCTCGAAATGTCTGTGGGAGCGTTGCATCGCCTGAAGACCCAACGGGAAAACACGCCAAAATGCCGAATTTTGAAATCGCGCCAAGCAATGGGTTAAACCAGAAATCAACCCATTCATTTTTTAAAATATAAATTTGGTTGCTGAATCATAGAGTGGTCTTTGAGTTGATGAGCTGAAAAAATCACCATTAGAGACTATTCCAACTAGAGGCCAGTTTCAGTCAGTTAATTTATTGACGTTAATTCACAGAAGAACGGTGTAACACCAGAGAATATATTCTATGTAAAAGAAACAGAATGGCCAAGGTCAAAAGTAATGCTTACTTCATTTGAATTTTACCACGAAAAAGACAGAGCTCCTCCCTTAATTCACAGACGACCATCATCCGTAGATCCACTTGTTAAAAGGTAGTATCAAAAAACAATAAAAGTGCAGAACATTTTTATTTTAGCTAAATTGGCCTGACGAGTTCAGGTCAAAATCAGAGATTTGCTCTTTCCTAAATCCATTTTCATTGTCGAAAGCGTTTCTTTGTAGTGTCACTCTGTTAATATCCTTTAAAAGCCATTAGAGCTCAATAAAACCGACCGTTATCTTTGTTCATCCTTTTTTGATTTCCTATGCAACGAATATTAAGGTCGGTTACAACCTTAAAGGTACTGGCTCGCCAAAAATTTTCGAATTTCAGGAAACCAACGCATATAAAATATCTATTTTAAAATTAAAACGCCTCCTATTCAGGGGGTTGTTGTTCACAGTCTGTCATCTTCCATGTGAACTAATTGTGTTTACAATCGTAAAAAAAATAGTGTTCCTCTGTCTACTACCTTTCAGAGAGGTATTAAAATCCAATAAATCCGACCTTAGAAAATACCGGATTTTTTTCAGACTCAAGTAAAAAAATTCGTGGATCTGCTCACCTTTTAGTAAGTTCCATCCTTAAAGAAGCTGAGATAAGTAATGTAGAAAAATATGAACTATATTTATAGTGTAGAAAGGATGACCAAGCAACACAATAAATCTTGGGAACCAATTTCTTTTAAACAGATCATATATAGTTCTTTTTACACGTGTTACACGCATAGACCGATTTCTTTGGCACAGGCTACACTTTTCATTAAAGGTTGCTCTGAAGTGCGGCGTAAAGCATGCTTCGTAACTGTTTGTTTTTTAATAATTACGTTTTGCTGGGATTTAATGCCACTTTTTACGATTTTAAATTTTAAAAAATATTACAATGTTTACTAATAAATGTTTTACTGAAAATAATTGAGATGAATTAATATATGTTTGAGTATCTTTCGTAAAAAAATTTAAATTTGTATAAGAATTTTTTAAAATATTTCTCATTCTTTTTATTTGCCTCACTATGGCACAGTGGCTATTCCACTGAAAATGGTAGATGGCCGAAGAGTGAAGGTCCCGGGTTCGGGTCCCATCGCGCGGCTGTCAGTCTAACGGTCTGGAGTTTCGGTAGTTTTCTCCAGATGTAACGTGAATACGCGTTAGAACCCCTTAGAAAGTCCTTCTCCCAAGGCACCCCTTTGGCAGATCGCCCTAGTGTAGCGTTGCATAATAACCACAACAACAACAACTTTCTTTTTATTTGTTTCTTTATGTTTATATTTTACAATAGGTGCAGTATTTCATTCACCACGGAAATTTATGTTTAATAAAACATAAAATAAAAAAGTGTAATAAAAATAAAAATATAAATAAAATGTATTTTTAAGAAAGCCTTAAATTTTCAGTGTAATATGGAAGCATCAAAATTTGAATCACGGAATATATATATACACTACTTGTGAGTTATTGAAGTTTTACGATATAAGATATAAAATTATGTACTTTGTTTCGAAGTTTTTTGTTTTCTGTTTTATTATGGATAAATTTCTGTGGTGAATGAAAGACTGCATCTATTGTAAAACATAAACATAAAAAAGCAAATATAAAGAAAGAAAATGAGAAATTTATATAATTTCTTTGATAAGAAATATTTTAAGAAATTCTTATAAAAAATTTAAGTTTTATTTTTGAAAAGATACTCAAACATATATAAATTCATCTTTGACAATTATTTTCAGTTAAACGTTTATTAGTTAACATTGTAATATTTTTAAAGTCTATTTATCATAATTATTGTATAAAATATCTATTAAAAATTGATTAAAATTTGATTTAAAATTTGTAAAAATATTTTATACCTCTGTAAAAATATTATTATTGTATAGTCTTCACCAGTGAGTTAATAAATTCGTAAGATTTAAAATGAAATATAGCACAGTAATTACAAAATTTTGAAGTACATTAAGTTAGAGTAATTTCCTTTCCACATGAAAATATGTTACATTCCTAGTTGAACAAATTGGATCAAATAGCATATTAAACAGGCATGAAAGCACCAAACAGCTAAACAAAAACCCCTTAAGATTGAACTTTGCTGCGGAACTTACAGAACAAAAAAATTATTATGCATTTAACACATTACCTATTATTCTTTCATATGTATTCATTATTAAACTAATTCGTATGCATTGTATCACAGTATTCAGTACCTCAAAAACAGACGAATGATGTTGAAAAAAAATTGAATTCATTGAAAAGTCTGAAAACTTTCATGCCTGATTGAACCTACACTGTATTTAGATAAAAGCTTTAAATTATTAAAAAACACTCACTCGAACAATAAATGATTGTAAAAACGCGCAATGTATTTGAAAGCTACAGATACATTTTAAAATTGATAGACTCTCCGTAATTTATATTGGAGACTAAAAATATCGTTTAGTGTTCCAATACCCACATGAATCAATCTAAACTGAATTTTCTAAAAGAGAGAGAAAGCCTATTTAAATAAATATAATCGATACTCTTGTAAGATTGCTTTTTTGTTTTGTTTACGTTGCCATCAATTTCTGCGTATCGCATTTTCGCATCTTTTTTTACCTGGCTGCGAGCCAGATTTTTGCGTTCAAAAAGTTTTTGCCCCATTTCATAAAGTAAGATTACTTCGTGATGCTACTGGAATTAACTATAAAATGATTTCATTGTAATAGGCACCCTATTACTTTCTTTCGCCTGAAAGTTGTTTCCAAATAGGAAAGCGACGTCTGATAGCTTTCCTTTCCCGCCAACTCGCACCAAGCACGCTATATCAGAGAAAGCTATCTATCGCGTCTTAAATTTCATTTGATTTGTGATCAATGGAGCCTCGAATACAAATTGAAAAAAGTTTTGCCGAGCCTTAAATCGGTCATTAAAACTATTTTACGCTCTAAAAAGTTGAAGCATTTCAGAAATGGGACTATATGAAGAGAAGAGAAAAAGTTAAAAATGAAAGAGTTGATTTGGAATTCGGTGCGAGGTCTGAAGTATCAAAACTCCATCGCCGTAAAGTGTAATATCCTTTGATGCATCTCCGAGATGTTCAGAAATCCATTTAAAAATGACTTTTGAGTGGGAGACGTTTTCAAAGTATAAATGAATTTGGAGGTACTGCCTGATTAATTTTCGTTTTTCGTCTTCCGTTGAGTAATGGGTTACTGCTGTTAGGTTTGAAGACAATAGGCTCAAGATTTTCTTTTCAGAAGTGCTGTCGCCAAAAGATAAAAGATCGATTTTGTCTTGCCCCCGTAATTTAGTTTTAACACTCATAATTAAAATGTTAGAGTTGTCATTAACAATTGCATCAGTTTTTGCCGTTGCTAAATTTTTTAACCAGTTTCAATAATATGCAAAAGTCTTTCAATCGATGCTAATCTGTAAAACATTCTGATAAACCTTTTGTGGAGAATGTATACATAAACAAAAAAGAAAACAGTGGAACATAATTTTTAAAAAATCATATATTTTAAACGCTAAAATAGAAGTTAAGACATTTTTTTTTACACTTATGATCATGCGCGAATAATATACTCTCGGGCATTGGCCATAGAGTTCTATACAGGCCCGGCCTAAAATCAAAATTCTGTGTGTGTAAGGATCGATTTTTCTCCCTTACAATGACTATGGGTACAGAAAACCCTTAAAAAAATAAATAATTAAAAAACATCATGGTGCTCTAGAACTGAAAATTACCTGAAAGGGATTAAGAACTGAAAACTAAAATTAATAAGTAGTAATAAATAGAAATTATTAAAATAAAATATTTAGTACATTTGCTTTATTTTTTAATCACTTCTTCAAGTACTAACTATATTTTAATTTACTTTTTGAAACTCCAAGAGGCGTGCTGTACTGCGCTTCTGTGAAGAACGAACTCCTAGCAATATTTTTTTGATGAACAATACTTATTAACACATTTAAATGGCTATTTTGATCTCAAAATTACATAAAAATTTAAATTTTTACCCTATTTCGTATTTATTTATTTTTTCTCATTTCGACGCCTCTCTCAAAATCGTATGAGTGCGACCGCACACCTTGCACTCGCCTTAGGCTCCATAGGATTTCGCAACATGACTTCATGTAACAGTATGTATAAATCGCAACGGACGTTATTTCGACGGACCAACGGCCGTCAGGAATAGTTTTGTGACGTCGTATGGTGACTAACACATACGTCCCAATTACCTACATGCATATTACCGCATTACGCTGTAGCGTCATTTTGCAATATTACATGTTTGATACGAAGGTGCGTTACTTTCCTTCGTTGCTTACAGAAGGCGTGCATTTACATCACATTTGTGATGTACGAACGGGATGCAATGTAAAGTTGATACAATGCCACTGCGAACATGAGGCTGTATAAGTGCCAGAACATGCAGGCCATTTTAATCCCTTGGAGCGCAAGCATTTTCTCATCAACATAGAAGACCAACTTTTTAAACTGCCCAACACTGAAAAAGTGTAGACTGTTTATTGAGGTAGTTCATCATCTCCATACAATTGAGCTAAATTAGCAGCAACCTTTCGATGGAGAACCATGGCTTTGTTCTGATGAACCATGATTGGGTACTTTGATCAATTTAAGCACCAAATTATGGTTCAACGTTTCCCCATATAAGGTTGCAGCTAATTTATAGTAAATTAGCAACAACCTTCCTATAATGAAACGTTGAACCATGATTTGGTGCTTAAACTGATCAAAGAACTAAATCATGGTTCTACGTTTCTGCATTGAAAATTTGAGAGGTTGCAGCTAATTTAGCTCTATTGTATGGTGAAATGTTGAACTGCTTCTATTAACAGTGTAGCCGTTGCTACCGATTCATTTAACTACCAATAACATGGCGGCCAATCGAATAGCACATCCAGCTCCACAGATCGAAAAATGTTTTCTGACACAACTGGCTGTGCCACACAGTCAGCCGTGTCAGAACTTCTTTAACTCTGAAAATGTGATTAGCAGTCATATCTTATCCAGTTGAACATAAAACACGCACACGTTCGATGAGTTTTACAAACAATGAATTGATACACTTATTGTTTGTAAATCGTTTGCTTGTAAATTTTGATTTCAAAGTTTTAAGAAGTGACTTTGAATCATAAGGAGAGAACTCCGCAAGATTGAAAATGCCAGTTATTGAGAGAACAGGTGGTGCACGAAGCACAAAAGGATTCCGTTGACCCCACTAGTAAATTTTAAAAAGCTGATAGCAGTTCCAAGTCTAACAAATAAATTTATTATCAATGCAATGGATGCACTTATGAGTTTAAATTAATACGAATTAAAAGTACGAAAGAAAACACTCAAAATACTGGTGTTAAGCGTTAAAATAAATAAAAACTTTGTGAAAAAAACACATATAAAATGATACTTATAACAAGATACGATCGTTTCGAATGAAAATTTATTCAGTCTTCATTAGTCAAAGCCCTTCGTCTCACAAAATAGTGGGAACTGAAAAAGTAAACAAACAAACTGATGAAGACTGAATAAATTTTCAATCAAAACGATCGCATCTTGTTATAAGTATCATTTTACGTGTGCTTTTTCACAAAGTTATTATTTATTTTAACGAATTAAAAGTATCAAAAATAAAATATATCTGTGTAAAAATATCTTTGTAAATAGAAAATATTTATGTAAAGCCATGAACTTAATGAACCTAATTCTTTTTAGTAATTCTCTGCACTAACTCTAGTGTGCACTGCAAAAATCATAGGCCCGCATCAATTACAAAAGTTTTAGAAAAAATAAAGATGGAATAATAGGCAAAATTTGCAATGCAATCCCACATGTAATTTCCCCCCCTCTCCCCCGAAAGTTTCAAAAAGGCACTTTTTTATTTATTACATTGTGTGGTGCAGCATATATAGGGACATTCAGTGTTTTCTGAAATCCCTGGAGCAATTACTTTAAGTCTATCAGTGTTCAACGGAAGAGAAATATGCTTTGCTTTCTTGAGCACCAGTTTTAAGGAACATGGTCTAAAAACAGCATTCATACCGTGTCATAAGTACTGAACTTGTGGTGCTCTCTGGTGGGAAAAATAGGAGAACAGGAAAGACATTTTTTTTCCCTGTGACCTGAGTGCTTTTGATACTGTATAATTACTATTGTCTTCTTTTCCCATAGCTCATTTTTGCTAAGACGCTCCTTGAGTCCATGTTTTCTACTGATAGAGTCCCTCGTTAAACTCAAAACAGCTGTCTGCAATTAAAACTGCAATGATTGAGGATATATATATTTTGGGTTTTGCTTAAATAAAGTAATTTAACTGATTTTGCACAAAAATATTCACACATTTAAGGAAAATGCTTTACAGATTCAAAACCTGTACATTAAAATTCAATTTGCAAAAAAGGAGCAAAATTTTACTGACACAAATGTTCAAAAAAGCGGTTATTAAAAAAATATAAAAAATGTAAAAAGTGTTTTCAAAATATGAAATTTCAAAAAATAATCACTCACCTTTTATAAACTTGAAAGAGAACTTGCTTAAGATATTTCAGAGGACGTAAAAAAGTAGTTTAAATTGAACTCGTTAAAGTGTCTTTTAGAGAAAACTTTTACGTCGAACTAATAAAAAATCAGAAACACAATCTACATATTCAGACTAGAACTTCAAAAACTACGGCTCCTGTGATGGCTTTGCCCGATATTTACTTTAAACTCCAATTTTTGTTTGAGTCTTTCTTTTTATCGGAAAGAATTCTGACATTAAATATTCGACGATAAAGAAACTTCAACGCAATGATTTATATAGATATATATTTTATTTTGTTTTGATATTCTTTGAAGAAGACACAAAAGCACGTTTTGTTTTTTATTGTGATTGAAAACAGAAACATATTCAATGTTTTGAAACTCTGTAAGTCTTGTAACTTAAAATAAGAATGTTACTTATTCCAAAAAGATGGATTATTAAATATAGGCATGAGGGCCTGTAATTTTTTCGACGTCGATAAAGGTAACCATGTGAAGGCGACACACCCAATCAATTTTAAAAAGAAAATTGGAGGAAAGAAATATTTCTTAACAGTCGGATTGAGCAGTCGAAGAGAGAAGATAATTGCAAGTTTAGCTATATCTGCAATTTATTTATGAAGTTAGGGTCAAAGTCAGTCATGTTTTGACGTCACTCCCATATTCACCATTAACTTCAACTGGCGGTTTAACGGACTGTTCAGTAACTACCGCTTGGAAAACTCGATTGGTCAGTCCAAGATTTATAGTCTGCATTAACCTGGAGAAAAATTACTGAACCTGTGGTAACTCAACCTAGATTGAAACGAGGCCAATCAATTGGTTTTAAACGGGGTCTGTTGCTCACTGGTTAAGCTCCACAGAAAATTTCTCGTTCGTGTCCCATTGAAGTTGTTTATTTCGCGCCTCTATAAGCGACATCACAGTAGCTCTGCCACATCGCTTTGTCCGTAAGGAAGGGGAGAGCCAGCTCTTGGAAGGGAGGGATACGAGGAAGCTAGCTTTTCCAGGAAAAGACTTAAACTTGTATTCCACCGTCTACCTCGACCGCTGGCTTACAGCAAAACTCTCGGTCGAACGCTCAAATCGTATTCACCGATAACTGTTAAAGGATAACCTAGCATAATATCCAAGTTCAAGTCAAGAAACTCAACCTTGCTACAGAATAAGGTTTTAATCTCCAAAAAAATAGCTTCCCCGCTTTCATTCCTTCCAAGAACTGGCCCTCCCCTTCAATCCGGACAAAGAGATATGAGGGGGGAAAAGAAGAGCGATTGTGGGGTCACTTGGAAAGTCGCGAAATAAACAACTACCACGCAATCTGAACGCCCAATGATTTGTGAACACTTGACCAATGAGCGTTTCGATTGCAACCGAACGCCGTTTCAACTACGCTGATTGGCCTATTTTCAAGCTAGGTTGAGTTACCACCGGTTCAGTAACTTTTTCTTGCCAAACGGTGAATATGAATTTGGACTGACCAGTCGAGTTTTCCAACCGAGAATTACTGAACTGCCGGTTGAACCGCCAGTTGAAGTTAATGGTAAATTCGGGCGTTAATTGATCATGCTCGATTATTTTGAACCTAGATGGGCCTAGATAAGTTGAGTTTCTCGACTTGAACTTAGATATTATGTTAAGTTAGCTCCAGCCCGAACATTGGTAGATACAGTCAAACTTCTATGAGTGACTACCTCTATTAACCGTTTGAGGTGCAACCCTTTCCCAATGCTGAAAAAAGGGCAGCCGTTGCCATCGCTCGACTAAACTACCAGCAAGATAGCGGACGATCGAAACGTTCATTGCGTGCCACAGATCTAGAGACCATTTTTTGACGCAGCTGGCTGTGCTGCACAGCCAGCTGGTAGTTAAGTTGAGCGATGGCAACGGCTGCCCTTTTTTCAGCATTGGGAAAGGGTTGCGCCTCAAAGGGTTAAGTGTGGGAGACAATATCCTACACTGTGGCCGTTGAAGTGATGAATTTTGCAACAACAAGTGACCATGCACAGTTCCATGTGCTAGAGCAGAGGTTCCCAAACTTTTTCCCCCCGCGGCACCCTTGTCAGACTAAAAATCATTTCGGGGCACCCTTCTCAGGCTGAAAACGTTTCGGGGCAGGTTACCTTTAAAGCAATATGAATATGAAGGTTAGAATGAAGCAGTTTGGATATATTTTTCATTGTTTCTTTTATGTTTATAGGGCTTACTGTTACACTATCTTGGAAAAGGATATAGAACACCCCCCCTCCCCATATTTCAGGGAGTTCCTGTAAAATAGAGGTGATTGGACACCGAACTCTCTCGAACTTGACTAAAATATTTTTGTTTCGCCTACTTGATCATCGGCTTGGCAAACTTTTTGTGAAATATCTGTTCAGAGGAATTTTTTTTGATTATGCTCCCCCAAAACTTACTTTTCTTGATTATCTCCACGGCACCCCTGGTAGACACTCGCGGCACACAGTTTGGGAACCTCTGTGCTAGAGACTTCCTCGTGATGGTCAGATAGTACTAAATTCACCATCCTTTTTAGCACTATCCCTACTAGCAATTTTGCTCGGTGGATCATCGGCTGGCTACGTGGCCGGTGGTCGCCCGAGCAAAATTGCTAGTAGGAATAGTGCTATTTCATTCAACTTTAAAATCTGTAGATAATTTTGGTTTCTGTTATTTTTCAAAACTTTTATAATTTTTTGACATAAAACATAAAGAAATTAGCCAAATAGAAAGGGCACATGGATTATGATACACTCTCCAACATAATGCAAACAGATAAATGAGATAGAGGAATAGATTATGATGCTCATTACCATAAAACATGTAAGTATTTACTATTTTTCTGAAATTTAAATACGTTGCGTATTTAAAAACCAATTTATCATCCTTTTCCGCAACTGTATGATCCATTTAAAACTTTATTTTCCCTCGTCTATTTGGACTATGATAGTTGCTTTTGATATTTTTCTATCTAGATATCGACATATTATTTCAGAATATACACATAAAGCCCATCACTCAAAAGTTCGAAATTGAAGTTGTCTCCACGATAATCTTCCTATCCCGGCTGCAGTGCAATCCTAGTTTTTTCACATATACGGAGCACATTTTATTCAGATATTTTCAATTTCTTTTTCACCTCACAAATAAGTTGAAACAGTCCAACAGTTCTGGGTATTAAAATAATAAAAAACCTTGTAAAGTAACACCATAAAGTTTACTTCAACGGCCACAGTGTAGGACATTGTCTCCCACACTTAACCCTTTGAGGCGCAACCCTTTCCCAATGCTGAAAAAAGGGCAGCCGTTGCCATCGCTCAACTTAACTACCAGCTGTCAAAAAAGGTCTCTAGATCTGTGGCACCCGATGAACGTTTTGATCGTCCGCCATCTTGCTGGTAGTTAAGTCGAGCGATGGCAACGGCTGTCCTTTTTTCAGCATTGGGCAATCTATCCAGCACGTTCTCGCATTCTTCCATTTTTCAGCAGATGTCAGTGCTGTTAAAAATAATCGTGACCATTTTTTTTTTTACGGGAAATGACGTGCTAAAAAGTAAAGGATTCTCGTGGAGCTAGGTCACTCGCAATTATTTTTATAGAAATGAAATCTATTCTTCGTGACTGGCAACTGTCAAAACTCCAAAGTTTGGTGTTCCCAGAGCGGGACCACTGCGAGTTAAAAGGTTAAGAGATTCTCTACTCCAACGACCAATTTTTTGAGGCACCGGTGTTTTACTGTATGTACTTCGTGTTAAAAGATCCTCTAGAAGAGACCACACAACCCTCTATAAGTGACCGGTCTCGGTTCCCTGTCCGAAAATTTTCTTGGATTCTCCAGGAAGAAAAGTAAACAAAAACTGCATTCCAAGCCACTCGCTCCACTGCAGATCGACAGCAGTGCTCGTACACATCACGTACAAATCATGTAGGTTAGAGAAGAGATGCCTCAGAAACGAATAATTTTACTGTTGGAGCAGCGTATTTATCTGATCCAGTCACACGTGGAAATTCGGGGAGAAAGTTGGCGGTTACTGTTGGTTGTGGGGGAAAAACCAAAAATCAAATTTAAAAAAAACAAAAAAAAAACGATTTCTTTTATGTCAAATTCAGAAACTATGAAGAATACCACGATCTTTTGTCAGATGTAAAAAATAAAGTAGATTCAGATGTACTCTCGGAGAAAAAAAAAAGAATGAAACAATCCGAAATTTCTAAATATTTTATTAAAATTTAAAATTTAAACATATATTTGTATAATTACTTAAATATAAGTATCCAGTTTCATGAAGAACAAAACAAACAATATTGTTTAGCTTTTCTTTTTTTTTTTTTTTGGCTATCAAATATTAATACTTCTTTGAGTGACAAACTCTTTTAACGACCGATTTTTTGTGGAACGGAGGGCGATTGCTCCTGAAAAGTTTCAGTGTAGAGGAGAGGAGGTGATTATGGAATAGTCTGGAAATATGGAATACCGAGTTTTTGGCTCTGTTAGTTGCTATTACCACAAGGGAATACCATGAACAACTCAGATTCCCTTCTTACAATGCAGTAAGAGTTGACCGCTCTCTGTTGCCGTACCACTCGCTACAGAACAAAGTATGTTGTGTGATTTTCAAGAGTTTTTTGTAGATAAATTTTCATACATTTTAACTTACTAGTAAACACGTGACATGAACATGGATGTTACGCATAATGTACAGTAAGAGAATGGTAGTTTGTTGAACTGTGGTTATTTTTTAGATGACAGTGTTTTGCCAATTAGTTTTAAAGGTTCGTTTTCCGAGATGGCGTGTCGGGTATTATGGAATACTGGGTAATATTTTAATGGGTTTCATGTCATCCACTAAAGACTCGGAAAACAAAGACGCTGAACGCATCTTTTGTCACGAAAAATTCTCTAATGATCAAGTTTGGATTCAAAGATCCAGCTGTTCTCTGTGGGCTCACCATGACTGTATCGGAGCAAAGAAAGAAAATTATATCTACAACTTTTCTAAATCGACTCGAAGCAGAAATGACTCCAGTATAATGATTTAAACTACAAAACATAAAAATTTGTTTTATAGTAACAAATAACTATATATGAAGCAATATAAATTGATTTTCATCGGTTTAAACCATCGATTCCATATTACCCGACTATTCCATACTATACTCCATTCGAAACTTTTTTTTAAAATATTTTTTTCTATAACAATAAAATAAATTGTGTATTTCTTTGAAATGGACATTTCCATTCGATTCATTATAGCATGTACATCACTAATACAAGTACATCACTAAAGGGCTTTGGCAAACATTGTGGAATTAAAAAAAATAAAAAAGAAAGTGGCATTCAGAAAAGAAAAAGAAAAAAAATATTAGAAGAACAAAATTAGAAAAAAAAAAAATCTGAATTTCTTCCAGATTTTATTTACGCACTCGGCTGGAAGAATTTAAGTTTTTTTTTTAAATCTATTCAATCAATACTGCCATATAGAGAAAAATGATAACTGTAAGTGCTCACAAAGATTCCTGATCGCATAATTGTATTGCTGAAAATTGCAAAAATTGTTATTTGGCCCCTAGTGGTGAAATGTTTTGGATTAATGCGTACTGGAAAATCTAAAGTATCCATTTCAGTTATGAAATCGGATCCTGGATCGGAATTTAATTCTATGTTAAAATCGCCTGCTAAAACTGGCTTACAATCATCCTCCTTCAGTAACGTTTCGAATAGAGCGTCTCATTTATCTTCATAAGAAATTCGAGGACTAGCGTATGTAACTGCAAATCTCACTTTATCTTGAATATACGCAATGACTCTTTGAACACCATTGATCTGGCTCATGTAGGCACGGGTAAAGTGTTTCATATTCTTTTTATAAAGCGATTTTTATAAAGATTTCCTCTAAAATATCGTAACTCCAGATGGCTTACTGTTTTGGAAACCACTGTCTATCCGTTCGACCAAAACGAGTCCTAGTATTTGAAAATCCTCTGAAGGAATAGTCCATGTTTCCGTGAGCAATATCAAATCACTCTGCAGAAAACATGAATCCAACGGAAAAGTGACGACGGCGCGCCGCGTAGACAAAAATCCCGTGCTTGAAAGAAATAGCACCTGAGTGTTAATAAAAAAACGATCTTTTTCAGAACGAGAAAGACATGATTCACAGTGCTCTGCGCTGATGTCTACATGATGATACACGTGCAAAGAGAAAAAATTGAAGCGTCAAAGGAAATAAGACTTCATTAGACGCTCTCAGACGACATAACAACCAGGCTTTCTTTAAATTATGTTTTTCTTCTATTGGAAAAATGGATTTTTCAAGAAAAAGTTTCCTTAAATGAAAGATAGAGACTGGGAGAGACATTTTTTTTTAAATGAGAAGTTATAATATTCAAATACGAGGGTTGCCTTTTAAAATTTCTGCAAAAAGTAGGAAGAAAAATAATTTTGGGGGAATAAACTGTTTTATTGCTTTTCAAAATATCCCATTTTAAGATTTATACACTTTTCCACCCGTTCAAACCTATTCTTGAAACAGTTTTTCCACTGTAAAAATATTTTGCGGAGTTGAGGTTCAATAATCGTAAATAAATAACGTTTAATTAACGTCAAATAAATAAGGTTTTCAATTGATAGCGAAAATGCCGTCCCGAAAAAGGGACACTAGGCATAAATGGGCGAAAAGAGGAAATAATTAAAACATTGTGAAAATAACATGTGTTGGGGGTTGAGAGCTCAGCAAGAAACATAAGATACGCTATTCACGCACTCAACTCTCATCTTAAACTCGTAAGCCAATGGTTTATCAAATGGTAAATTACAGTAAACATGGATAAAATCGGAGCAATACTCATCTCCAACATAAGGCAATACACTAGAAATAAATATAACATTCTACTTAATAACACCCCCTGGTCTGAGAACTGCAAATATTTAGGAGTAATTCTAGACTCCAAACTCACTTTTAAAGACCACATACAGCAGTACACAATTAATAAATTTGGAGCTTCAAAAAATACTCTGTGTCCCTTACTGGCTCGATATAGTGAATTATCTTTTAAAAACAAGTGACTCGTTTGCAGCTCTTTTCTTAGACCTATTCTTATGTATACTTGTCAAGCACGGTCATGTGCAGCTAAATCTAACCTTTTTAAACTTTGTAGAGTGCAGAATTATATCATTAGGCAACTTTCTGAAGCCTCATACTACGTGAGAAACTGTCCCATTTATAGAGAAATTAATATTCCTTCTCTGCCTAACTTCATTGAAAACCTCAACAATCATTTTTACAATAATATTCCATGTATTGACAATGCTGCTTTAAACTCTTTTCATGTATACCATGTCCATAACTGGACAAATAGACGTAGCCCCCCACTAGAATCATAATAACTAGTTACATTTAAATTAATTTTATCTTTTCTCATTCTAAGAACTTTCATTTATTCCTATGTACAACTTTTTAGCATTTTTTGAACGCTCTTTTCAGTAAGAGAGCAAATTTTTCTCAATTTTAATAATCTTCAATTATTTACAATGTATTACCAATTCTCTCCAACTCTCGATCATTCTCCATCCTGATTGGACGAGGAGGATACCTAGCCTTACAATCCTACCTTAACAATAGAGAGGACTTCAACTTCCAGAATTGGCGTTTTCCTTAATAACTTACGTTCTAATTATTATTTTCTCAAGATTTAACTTGTGTTTTACTCAATTTTTTTTCCTTTTTTGTTCACTTTAATAGCTCCAGTAATTAATTTCTATTATTTACTAAGATCTCTGCTTGCTATTGGTGCTTCTAATTTGTGATTGGACGAGGTTCTCCTCTCAGAACTAAGTCCAGCCCAGTAGGGCTTTTATTTTTTCTGTTTTTCTCGATTCCAATGCATAGAGGTTAATATTTTTGCCGTGTGTTTTTCCTGTTTTATTCCCATAATATATATATATAACTCGGCTGTGTTTGAGCCTCGTCAGGGGGAGACCCCCCTGAACCCCCCCCATAATTTTTTAGTTTCACTATTGCCATATTAAAACTCTATTAACTATGTCATTTTATCTCTCATCTTTCATGCATTTTGCCTGGTAACCGTATGTTGAAATTTTTAGGATTATAGAAAAATACTTGTGATGCATATTCTACAGCTTACGAAATTGTGTAACAATAGATTAAAGCTGTTGTGAACGAATAGTTATTAAATATATGTAAAATTAAGACGCATTTTTATGTCCCTTTTTTGGGACACATTTTTCAGACAATTTTCAGTAAAGGGGGTGAGAGATAAAATGACATATTTATTAATATAAAATGTTGAAATGAATGTCCTAGATCTTGATAGTGTTTTTTATATATTGCGTCACATATAATTTTAACCTTTGTTATAATTTTGTTGCTATAGTTTCCATTTATTTTTTAAGGTTATTACACAGTGTCCCTCCTCCCCCCCTTGTTTCTCCTGTTATCTCAATTTACTGCTCAGTGTTATGGACATATTACCCTCCCCCTTAATATAAAGCTTTTAAGAGCGGTGTTGGGGGCGCAAGCATGCAGGCACACTGGAAATAATATTCGGAATCTCAGTCTCAGTCCCCACTTTCCCATAGCACTGTGTGCGGACTCTTGCTGATGAAGGTCAATTTTTTGGCTGAAACGCGCGTTCAGACTGATAAGTGTGTTTTATGTGTGTTATTTTACAAAGTTTCAATAATTTCAAATCTCTGAAAGAGCAACAAACTATTACTGTAACTTCCACGAGTTGAAGAAATAATTGTTGACAGTGTGGAATCTCCTTTGTTTACAAGGTTTGCAGTACTCATTCCTTTTCGAGCACTCTCTGTAATCCGGACATCCCCAGGAATCAATTATTTCGAATTACCGAGAGAGCACTGTAAAATAAGCACTAATTTAGGATTTTTTAACTTATGTTAGAAAATTAAAGTTAACAGGCAAAACTATAGAGGGATGAAGGGTATTATGAAATGGCCGGTAAATATGGAACTGTTAGGTGCTGTTATCACATGAGAATACCATGAACTACCCAAGAAAGATTCCTATCTAACTATGCAGTGAGAACTGGCCGCTTGTTATTGTCGTACCATTTGATACGGAAAAAAAATCTGTTTCCTGATTTTCAAGAATTTTTGCAGATAAGTTTTCAAACATTTTAAACCCATTTATGCCTAGCGTCCCTTTTTGGGACGGCATTTTCGCTTTTAGTCGAAAACGTTATATATTTTTCCTAGACTTTATTCATGAGTATTGAGCCTCAACTCCGCACAATATTTTACCATGGCCAAGTAGGATGTTTATATTTCGATTTTTATGCAAAATGATTTTAAAATAAATCATTCCTTGTTCAAGAAGTTGACATCAGAAATTTATCTATTATTTCTGTTACCAGTAAAAATCGAAGAAAGTCGCAAAAATATCCAGGCACAAATGGGTTAATCTGTTAGTATGCATGTGTGTGTGTGTGTGTGTGTGTGTGACTTGAACATTGATTTTACATAGTTCACACTCTAAAAATAATTTTTTTAAAATCTGTTTATTACTAAGAAATCTGTAAGAAACAAGGATTCCATCCCTTTCTTTAGTATGATGCCATAACTTTTCTAAGTACTAAATAAAACCACGTATGTATAATTGATTCACATAGCTTTATTTAGCAGTAATACTAAGAAAAGTTATAGCATCTTTGTTTCCAAGATATTTCTTGGAATTTTTTTAGAGAGTACTCTAAAGAATTGTAGTTTGTTGTACTGTGGTTATTTTTAAACTGTCAGTGTCTTGCGCATCAGTTTAAATGTGCAATTTCCAAGATGGCGTGCCGGGTATTATGCAATACAAGGTAATGGATTTCATGCCATCAACTAAAGAACCGGAAAACAAGGATGGTGAATGTATCTTCTGCAACGTAAAATTCTCCGAAAATCAATTAGGAGAAATTTGTACTCAATGTTTCAGCTGTTCTCTGGGGGCTCACCTTGACTGTACTGGAGCAGAGAATGAAGATTGCATCTGCGACTTTTCTAAATAGACTCGAAGCAGAAATAACGTGAACACAATATCAAAAACATGGATGTATAGTTAAAAAAACTATGCTTTATGAAGTATTATAATTTTTCAATAGTTTAAACTACTTATTCTATATTACCGGATTATTTCGTACTAGCCTCCCTCCGTAACATTTTTAAAATAAGTTTTTCTATAACAGCAAAATAAATAGCCTTTAAAAGTGACTTTTCATACGATTAATTAGTTATATTATGTACCTATTATGATTTTGGAGATTTTATTCAAAAAACCTGTAAAGTTACTGTTAGAAATGCAAATAGTGTTCCATAATACCCTCCTGTTTTCTAAAAGTTCAGGATATTTAGATAAGTACGGAAATCCATTTTAAACAACTTGATTTGCACATACGTTCTGATTTCAATATTTTTTTCCGTATAATTTTTAGTACGTAATTCGTCCACATTTCATGTTAAAATTTTCATTCGAACACTGACACTGAAAATCCCGCATCACATCAAACATTGTTTAATCTAAAAGAAACTCCGGAAGTTCAGAATACACACAAAAAACCCTCAAAAGTATTAAATGAAATTTCTCTTCGAAAAAGAAAAAAAAAATTGATGATGGAAACTCTCTCGCACTTCTGACATTCCATTCTTGACACATGTGACCGCAGACGTTTTCCTGGTATGTTTTTCAATAAAATATTTTATTTTCTTCTTTTTTGATTTTTTTTCTAATTTACATTTTTTTCTTTTAAATAAAAAATGCTCTTTTTTTCACATCTGTTAAATAATGAGCTAGACAAAACATTTCTTACAAAAAGTGAATGAACCAGTTGAAAGATAGTAACAACAAAGCTAACGTAAAACTGTCCAGAAGTTTTAATGAAAGTATTTAAATGGATTTGGAACATGAGGTAGTATACTGATTAGAAAAGAAATAGTGCGGCAAAATCTAAAATAATATTTGATTCTCTTGTATTTGTGTGTTTATCTAATGCTATTTTCAACAAATATTTCAAAATTTATGTTATTAATACAAAATCTGTTGTGCCAATTGAAAACGATGAAATCATTTTAATTAGTCTATTTTAAATGGCATTATTTCATGCTGCTATTCTACAAATACTTTACAGATTGCGTTTAAGAGTTACACATTTCACAAATAAAGTTTGTTCTTAAGTTTAAATTATTTTTATGCAATTCAATCTATAAGAGTAAGCTAGTTTTCAAATTATTTAGAAAACACAGTTTTAGAAAATACACTCTGTTTAGTTTGCTTTCATTAAAACTTCAAACGTTAGCATTCATTTCATATTTTAATTTATGTTTACTCTATTATAAGTTATTTCATATACTTCAAAAATAGAATGAATTAGAGAAATATATATATAAACCACCCCTACATTCAGACCGTTTGCTAATAAATTTTGATGAAAGTATAAAAAACACAATAAAGAATGAAATTTTCTCTTGTAAAAGTTAAACTCGGTTTTTAAATGTCTCTTCGAGTTTTAAGCTTATAAATATTTTCTTTGTGTTTTCTTTCTTCATCACAGTTGTTAAGAATATTTTTTGAAGATGCGTAGAAGCTCCTAGTTTTAGGAAAAATCCACATTTACTTCTTGCAAATGTGGGCGAAAACTGGTTTCTCTATTTCCCAGAGGGATTAGCGCATGTTATGTTCTTCTTCGGTTTTTTTTTTTTTTTTTTAAGATTCTGTGAACTGTTTGAAGCAATTCTCTGAAAACATAAATTTGAAATGGTGGCTTTAGATTATACCAAAACAAACTGAACAATTGAGATTCTGATATTTTCCCTTTAGTTTTAAATAATTATATCTTCTCAAGAAGCTTCTGGAAAGCTTTAAAAAGAGCCCTCTATCGAACAAAAAAAAATCTTTTAAAAGTTTTAAAAAGAAAGAAAAGAAAACTGTGTCAGAAAATTAACTAATATCATTCTTACAATGTACAACCATTCTGTCTGATTTTAATGAATATAAATTAAGCAATTCTTAGAAGATGTAGTCTTGCTAAAATTTATTCTAAAAATATTTAGCAACATACGGCATCCATTATTTTCTCCGACATTAATCCACTTTTTATAAATACTAACAACGGCAGATAATTGCAACCGGCCAGTCGTGCAGTTTCGGAGATACTCGTTCCGAGTCTTCGGGCCATTACAATCTACCCCTACCTTACAATCTTCGGGCCATTACAATCTAAATTTGCTTAGATCAACAGTCTTTCCCATCCCTCACAAACGTAAGTGAAGAATGATTTCTTACCTTCTCCACTCCTACTTAATCACGTGCTCTCCATGTCATCCAGACGAATTCATTGAAAAATGACGGGATGGTCATAACGTTTTGGCTCGTCAGTGTACTTTTTAAAAAGTGGATGTTTAGTTATGTAATGAAGAGCTTATAAATTCATCCAAACTCAATCTTTAGATAATTCCGTCTGAAAAGTCCATAACAGTTAGATAATTCCATCACGCTTTGTTAATTTACTAGAAAACATTACCATAGAAAGAAAAAGAGCATTTAGTTAATTCAAGGATGTTTAGTTAATATTTTTAATAATTACTGATACATGAAAATTTGTTAAAACTGTTTTCAAATTATAATGTTTTCCATAACATAACAAAACGTATGAATTGTGATTACATTTAGCTTAAGTTCTTTTAAATATAAATATAAAAGAACTTGCCCAAAAAATAATCAAGATTTAATTAACTTGTGAAAACGAAATAGAAAAATGCCATTAACTATTTTAAGAGCTATGAAAATTTATTTCCAAGTGACTTATTTATGTTTTTGAATAATAATGACTCTCTAATATCATTCAATGATTTCAAGAGTCCTTCTGTGAGAACTTAACATTCAATAAAAACTCCAAAAATAACTTTTCCTTGCATAGTTTCTAAAATTGTTTCTTTTACATGAAAAATGCCTTTCAAGTATTTTTGTCAAGTGCTGTGAATAAATATTTTATAAAAGCTATTAAATAGAAGTTCTGTGACATCGCTTAAAACCACTCGAGTTCTGCACCACCACAATCATAGCTCTTTGTAGTCCTTTTTTATTAGAATAACATTTTATTAGAAAGACATGAAAGTTGTGAATTATTTCGAAACAAAAGTATTATTGTCTTTTGAATAAATGTGCAATTGACTTTTTTAATAAATATTAGGTTGTAACGAAAGTTTCCCGCCGCCACAAACATCGTCAGCACGCAGTTCGCGTTGGCGTATTGGCTCATATTTTGTCAAACGATTTTTGGCATTTGGAAGAAAGAGACTTACTTTATAACACTGTGTTGTGAAATCTGTAAAAAAATATAGTTATCATTAAGTACAAGATGTCTCAAATGGAACTATCACTCTAGAGGATTAGAACCATCCTTGACTTCCAGTTCTGTTGCAAAAAGTCAGCTACAGAATATCAACGAATTATGTATACAGCTTTAAGTACTATTGTTGTATCATGTGACACTGTGCAGGTTTGGTACCGAAAGTTCAAAAACAAGGACTATGACATTAAGAAGCAGAGAGCTCTGGCTGGTCTATTGATGTTGATGAGGCCAGCCTGCGAGAACTTGTGGAAGATGATCAGTAATTAACCACTCGACAGTTATCTAAGGAGTTAGAAGTTAGTTTTTCAAGCAGATTAGGCAGAAAACTTTCGTTACAGCCTGATACATTGTGGTTAGATATAACATACCATGAGGTTTTCAGAACTCTCTTACAGAAGGCTTTTTAACGTGAAATTTCACGTATGCACAATAAAACATTCAGTTTTTTACACTTATGAACTATATTGAAACTAGGCATCATCACGAATTTATTTTGATGAATGACGTAAATTATGTGATATTTATCAATATCATGCAATTTTCAATACTTTTCATCAAGGTTGAAAAGTCTTTATGATTTCGGTTTGTCCGTCTGACCGTCCATTCGTTCCCTCTCTCGTAAATTTGCACTAATTACGGTAAAATTTATGTATGTTATTTCTATGTACTGTACCATGTACTCTATTGCAAATGGTGTATGCAGCATTTATAATTCTTCTACAAGAGTACTTAAAATAATTCCAATACATTACACTCTGTGGACAGTCATTCTTTAACGCATATTTTAATCGCATTCCGTTATTTCAAATGAAACAAAATTCATATGTTTTATTAAGGATTATAAGATAAAGCTCGAAAAGAAAATAATGTCTTATCATTAAAATTTCTCCTACAGAAGCACAAAAATATTTCCAATACATTACGGTCAATGGCAGAGTTTACAGACAGTCATCCATTTAAAGCACAATAATTTCCTATCTATATAAATAAAATTAGACTTTTGTCTGTACATTTCTTGGAATTCAAAAATTTTGCGATTTCTATCCGTTTCAAGCACTCGGGAATCCGATGCGACCCTCAAAAAAAAGTTTGTCTGTCTGTCATTCTGTCATTCTGTCCGTGACGCTTTTTTTGTTTAAGCATCACTCAAAAACGACTGAAGCGAATGATATGAAATTGGGTGTCATGATAGGTGGTCACTCAACTTAAAACATAGGCTTCCAATTTTTAAAAAATCCTGATTGTATTTTGAGATTTTGCGAAAATCCTTTCAAACTGCGTAAATTTGTGTTCAAGCATCACGTAAAAACGACTGAAGCGAATGTTATGAAATTGAGTGACATGATAGGTGGTCACTCAACTTAAAACATAGGCGTCGAATTAAAAAAAAATCTTGATTAGATTTTGAGATTTTGCGAAAATTGTTTCACACTGCGTATTGTGTTCGCACATCACGTAATATCTGCAAAGGTGAAAAATGGTATTTGATGAAATGATAGGTGGACACCTTAAACTATAAGCATCTAAAAAAAACCGATCAGATTTTGGGATTTTGCGAAAATCGTTTCAAACTGAGTGAATTTTTGTTCACACTTACGTAATAACGACTAAAGCGAATGATATGAAATTTGGTCATATGATAGGTTGTTGTTCAACATAAAGTATAGGTGTCCAATTTTTTAAACTTTTTATTAGATTTTGAGATTTTGTGAAAATTCTCCCAAAACGCGGTTATATTTTTTCAAGCATCGCGTAATAACGACTAATATGAAATTTGGTGGTGTGACAGGTAGTTGCTAATCTTAATTTATAGGTGTTGAATTTTTTAAAATATTTTCATTACATTTTGAGATTTTGTGAAAATCGTTTAAAAATGCTAAAATGTTTGTTCCAGCATCACGAAATAAAGACAGCAGGGAATTAAACGAAATTGGGTGATATGATAGGTTGTCACTCAACTTAAATTCTAGGCTTCAAATTTTTCAAAAATGTTGATTAGATTTTGAGATTTTGCGAAAATTATTTGAATATGTGTAAATATTCGTTCGCGCATCCTATAATTACGACTAAAGCGAATGAAATGATATTACTTAGTGACTCTCTAACCTGTAATATTTTAACAATACATAAAAATTATAACTGCGCTTTCTTTACTTTGGCAACATACTACATTCATTCTGTGTACTCCCACAATGCTGACGGAAGTTCTTGCTTTTAGAAATTTGCATTCAGTACTAACCCGTCAAAGACGGGTACTTCAGCTAGTTATATATAAATTAGCTAATGATCCGACTACGATCGTGTGCCTCCTTCAAAAGTTACGTCAAAAGTCGTCAATACTGGTCACTTTTAAGATAAATCGTCAAACATGAAGCGTAAATGAACCCAGATTGGCTATATTTTCTTTATTTGGCGGGAAATCAAACATCCCTAGTGTTAAGGTATGATGACTTCAATGAAAATTTTGAAAATTCGCATCTGGAGATCCAATTAACCGATTCGCATGCAACGAAACTACAGTATTTAATTCCTTAGCGCGTGCAACATGAATATTTGAATCCCAGACTTTAAAAAAGATACATACTCTCTCTCCGTGTCCGTTTCTCTTCGAAATTAACTTATAAAGTCCTTTGACAGGATATCGCGAAATTACATAGGAAGTGATATACAGCTTTTTTTTAAGATCATCTCTAAAATCTCGCTAGACTTAAGTACAAAACACCGCCAAATTTGGCACAAAATATTTTTGTGTTGGAGATGGTTTTATAACCGATGCGTTTTGCAAGATTTATCTTGCTTGCCGATTTGTATGAAGTCAAGTTTTTGACTGCAGTAAAAGATACTTCAGTCATTTCCCCGGGTTAGTTTAAACAGTTATTTTTTACAACAGATTGATATAGATTACAAACGACGTTGAAAAAATATTCATGGCATAGGATCATTGTGGAGGGACGTAATCCTACGTTAAAAAAACACATACAAGAAAAAACCCCACACAGATAGAAATGAATTCATTTACTGTATACCCGTCGTTCCACATGAAAGTAAAGCATAAATATTCCATTATGCATTCCTCAAAAAAACATCCCAGGAAGAACCAAATTTCTTGCGCCAACAGCTCACGCAGCGTGTACTTCGAGTGCGAGGAAAAATTTCAAAATTGTATAAGTCTCCCAGGAAATATTTGAAGTGTGTTGGAGGGAATGTATATTTATTTATTTTTTTTTTTTTTGCCCTTAGTGTGCATTCTTCTAGGGCCTGAACAAAACTTTCGATTGTTTCCGTGAAGGAATGGCTGAGAAGTCAAACTCAAGGATGTCAAAGTTCATGCTGCTACTGAATTAAATGTCCCCAGAACACAAAGAGGAAAATTTAAGGAGATTGACTTTTCTCTCTCTGATAAAAACATAAGTAATATGAGTAACAAGCACGTCATGTTAGAAAGCTTTTTTATGGTACATAGTATACCCTTTCTTTCACTTAAAACATGCAAAATGAACCTTGGTTGCATTTTGTGTAAGAAAACTTAGATTACTGATAAGTGCTTCCAGAAAAAAAAGCTAATAATAATTTTTTTTTTTTATTGCTTTCAAATCTAATGAAGTATATTGTACAAACCTGAATGCACATGAAAATTCCTTCTCTAAACTAAAAAATATTATGATTGGTTTCAGTAAATATATATAGAAAGACAAAAAAAAAAGTCTGTGCTTTGTTTGCAATTAAACACATTTGTCGTTTCTCTCTTCTTCAAACTTTAAATATGTGAAAACGACCTTGAAAAGCAAGATTTTCTGTCCGTCTGCATTTCGTAAGTCACTTTTCTATTCACGCACTATGCGAAAATGGCTGAATCGAACTGAATGAAATTTCGTGATTTAGGCTGCGATATTTTTTGCAATAATTGCATATTGGCCGTTTCAAGTAGTAGCCACTTTTGGTAATTTTAACTGATATAACAGTTTTACTAATTTTTTATTAAAATTATATTTAGAATCGAAGTTAACAATACAGTGCCTGGGAAAGAAAGTTGACGTTTAAATTTTGCAGTAATAATGTTGACAGTTAAGTTGTGCGCTAAAAAATCGAATACATGTTTTCATGCAAATGCGAGTGATTCATGGTCAAGCGATTAGTTTGGAATATTGGAAGGTTTTTTTTTATTGTATACAGGGTTACCACAGGTCGAGAAAAGTCTGAAAAATCTGGATTGGTTAAGAAATCTTATTTTAACAGTAAAGTTGAGAAAACGGAAAATTTTGGCTAAAAAACCTGCAAAATCATAAAATGCTATCTTAAAAATTATCTTAAATCAGCCCTTATTAACAAATTTTACACTTGCTGAATGTCTAGAATTTTAAACTTACTTGACATAAGTGCGCAGCACTGGCGAACACGATAAGTTCTTTGGGGTTAGGGTCTGTTTTAAAAATTGGGCAGGGGAAGCTCATTTAACCTATACAAATTGTAAAGCAAAATGTTACCTTTTCTTTTTTTATTCCTTTTTTTACTAGGCTTTCCGAAAAAGATTTACTGTATCCGCTTTTGTTGCAGAACTATGTAAGTCATATTTATATCATTCCAGACGTACGTCAGATGAAACATTATTTATAAATGCAGATTTCGGTAACTTTTCCATGTCGCAATTTAAAAATTTACAGGCTTTAGGTCAAAATTCGATTTTTTTTTCCGGCACCGTACTCTGCCAGTTTGGCTGGAAGAAAAAAAGACATTTCGTATTAGATTATTTGACCACTTTAGGGATAATAAAAGTAAATGAACTAATAAATGAATCACGTGTCAAATGAACTAATTAACATGCGAGACACTATAAATTCCGACTATTTCATGCACCGAAAATTCTGATTAGCCTAAACATAAGTGTAGTCTTGCAAATTCATAATTTTGCCTCATACTTATAATCCGCATGTCCGAATCAATACATTAACCAGTATACATACAGTAACCAGTCTTAGCGATGAATTCAGTTACAACTTTTCGTTGTTTGGGTTTTGCATGAATGTTTTTGGACTTTTTCGTGCTTCTCTCTCTGTGCGTAAATAGGCACTCACATTGTTAGCAATATGAATTTTAACTTTTTGTAAATCTTTGTATCATACAAATCGGTATTATTTGTCGAACTTCAATGCAACACTTTTGGGGAAAAGAATGTTAGGGGAAAAATATTTATTTGTTTTTAATTTTTTTGTATGTCAATATTTTGCTTAGCGGAAACTAGGAACTACTGAAGATAAGAACTCGAAATATGGCATGTATGTGAGTTTTGTAACGTAGGCGTTTTGTGGGCGAAGATTTTCCAAAATTTGCCACCTATTGGGTAAGGAGAATAAACCGTCTTTTCATATATCCCTTTAAAAGAAAAAGATATATACCCACAGTTCTTGCCGTAAAATATAGCATATAGGAAAATCTAAAAATTAATTTCTGGACATTTTGAAATTTGCCTTCTAAGGGGGGTGCATGGCCAACTTTATCTAATTTCATTTATCTTACTTGATATGAAAAATCAAATAGCTAGGAAAATTTAAAATGTGTCAGATGAATTACTTGCTTATGAACAACTTCTTTTTTGTCGTTATCAAATTTTTCAAAATTAATGTTTTGAATTTAATGTACCAAGAAAAAGTCCAGCAGTAGCCTAGAGCTCGGCGTCCCCGCAAGAACACGAAAAGTGAAGCAGCACCGGCTTGGACAGTGCTTGGGAGGGTGAACTCTTCTTTCGACTCGACTGCTGTGGGACTGTGTAAGCTAAAGAGAGCTGGTGAACGTAAAATCCGTCGTGGCTCCAATGTCTTCAAAGTTGTTAAACGATACCTTCTGGCTAAGCTGAACACCTCTTTCGACTGGACTGCTCGGGGGGGTGAGTTGATGTACGTAAAACCTGTTCGTGACTCTAATGTCGTATATGTTTGAAATTTTGAAACAGTATCTCTGACGGTGCCGATTTCAGGTACTATGTCTCGTCATCTTAAATTGGTTCAATATTAGGTGACCATTCATAGGGGGCAACGCTGGCCTGCCTACTAGGCACTTCCATAATGAAATGACCGACGTGTCCAGCCCTTTTGGCGCTCAAGCAACCACGTAAACCGATGACCCAAAAGGGGGAAAAATGCACCAAAAAGAGAACCTTCCTGGCTCCCCTATTAAAACACTATTTATTTCACCGCAAGCCTCTATTGGGTCTTTTCTTTAACCTTATTCAATAGTATAGTTAAAACCGGTAATATTGAAAACCGCAGTTGCCATGTTTTTGTCGTTTAAAATATGATGCGTGGTGTATTGGACACATATATTGCTTCGATAAAATTAGTATTAACACGATAGCAATCTGCAGTTCACAGCTACTCCAAAAAATCTCTTAAGAATTGCTTTAAGAAGACATAGACGTCTTCCTTTTTCTTCATAATCGGCTAATGTTGGTATTCTACAAACTGTTTATGTTAAATTATGAGGAGTCAACCCTTGAATTAATCCCCTTCTCCGATCATTTAACAGTACAATCTTTTCTGCTAAACTTTGACGATAAATTTTCCTAGTGATTGTTCTTATTTGTGCAAACAAACAAATCGTAAAAATAAAATGCTCACTTGAAGAGCTATGAACTGCAACGGGAAAAAGAGTGAGGGAAATACTTGAGATATATAATTATACTTACACAGGGGCGTAGCCAGAAATTTTTCATGGGGGGGGTTATGACTACTGCAATTCATATATATGTATACATATGTGCGATAATGTAGTGAAGAATATACATTTTGTATGGCAAAAAATTTCTCATGGGGGGGGTTATGACCCCCCTAACCCCCCCCCTTGGCTACGCCACTGTACTTACATTTTAAAACGACATAACCTGATTTCATAGTTGTGTTTCGTTTTCAGTTAATTAACCCTTTAACGCGCAGTGTTCCCGCTGTAGGAAGACCCAACTCTGACGTATTGACTGTTGCCAGTCACGAAGAATAGATTGGATTTCTATAAAAATAGTTGCGGGTGACCTAGCTCCACGAGAATCCTTTACTTTTTAGCACGTCATTTCCCGTAAAAAATGGTCACGATTCTTTTTAACAGCAGTGACATCTGCTGAAAAATGGAAGAATGCTAGAACAGCTGGATAAATTGCCCAATGCTGAAAAAAGGGAAGCCGTTGCCATCGATCGACTCGATGGCTGTGCTCACAGCCAGCTGTCATCAAAAATGGGTCTCTAGATCTGTGGCACGCGATGAACGTTTTGATCGTCCGCCCTCTTACTGGTAGTTAAGTCGAGCGATGGCAACGGCTGTCCTTTTTTCAGCATTGGAAACGGGTTGCAACTCAAAGGGTTAAGCTAAATAAAACGAAGTATAATTATTGACAGTAGTGTTACACAATCATGCAAACGGTAGCAGAATTTTCTGCATCCCTCTTCTGTACCAAGATCGCAAACCAAAGTATATCTGCGACTTTAACGAAAATTTGATTATATGATTGTGCAAGCTATAAGATAAGCGTTCACTGCCGTACCGCGGTTTCTGAATTTTTAAAATAACAATACGATAGAAATATCTCTTTACTATAAACCTATTTGCATAACTATAACATATTCTAATGCAGGTCCATGAATATATCAAATTCCGTGTCAATCCCTTATTTGTAATACATTCAGACTTTTTTAATGAACACCCAAAAGCGGAAATAAGCTATTCAAGTTTACCGCGCTCGTGATCTGCCAAAAGAATTAAAAAAAAGAAAGAAACAGTGATAGCCATACGATATTGCGTTTCTGAACCTAATACACATCCAGAACGTTTTGGGAGAGATCGAAAAACAGATTCAAAACTTCTGAAACTTTTCAATATTCTGCTCATACATTTTTCAAAGCAGCTATTATGGAATATAGACTCGGATATAATCCCTTGAGACTTGTAACATCTGTAATATCACCTATACCCTCAGACACCCAAGATTTAAAGGAGAAAGATTATATTAATAATGCATAAAGAAATCTGGTTGTTCGCTTATTTTCGAAAATCTTATATTTCATCATTTCTATTTTGATTGAGTGTAGTTCATTTAGTCGGTTTATAAGTAATGAAGCAGTATCAATATATTTCATTGTTTTAAATAGTGTCAAAATTTTAAACAAATTTCAAAATAAATATATGAAATACCTATATTAATAAATTTTAATCGTAAAATGTATAATTTGCATTAGGTATGTAAGATAATGATTCGTGCTTGTTAAGGTTATATACTCATAGGTTTTAGATTAGACTGAATTTTTTTGTGAGCAGTGATTAAACACTGTTGCATATAACGTTAATAATGAAACTCGCTACTACTTTTCTGTAAATTCCTCAATCTAGTAAATTTTTAGGCGTTGAATTTACGTATGATTCTTCTAATTTGTAAAAATTTTAGAACCAATTAAAATATTTCTTTTGTTAAAGGTGAGCAGTCGGCTGCCTAGGAAATTAAATAAACACGATAAATAACTTTTAAAAACTATGTTTACATGCTGTATTTACAATATAATATGAAAATGTTTTTAAAAACAAGATTTTTATTAAAAAGGCTATTTCAATATATAAAATGGTTGTTAAGAAAATTCTCAAGTTTAAACATGCATTGCAAGATACAAATCCATCCCAGCTCATTGTAGTAGAAGTACTTAAAAATCAATTAATTATGTATCACTTTTTTAATGCAAAATAATATGCAATTTTTAAAGCGCCTCAATAAAATCAATTAAAACCTTTGAAAAATGATACACACAAAAAAATGTATTATTTATCATTGTATATATTTTATGTGTATTATTTTACAAAATTCCACCTAAGTTCAAGTAGCTGAGTACGTAAAGAAAGAATCGCTGGGTCTTTAACTCATCTAAGTTTAGCCTGTTCATTTTCATAATTGAAAAGACATATATAGCACTGAACAATCCTCTCATGCGATCATTGTTGCTTCCTAGTTTTTGGCTGTTGATTACTCAGCTGAAAGCCAGCGCTGTGCTTGTTCAATATTGAGTCTCGCCGACACTTTCAAAGGTGTATTGATAGTTAGCAAGTTTTATCCAAGAAATGAGACTTCATGGTATGTGTTTTCAATTATAAGAGCGAATTAGTTAAATCTGGGTTGAAAGTTTGAAAGAAAAGAATAAACCATCACCTTGAAACTTAATGGATGGGCCGCTGATACAAAAAAAAAAAAACTTTTTATGCATTACTATCGACGTGTCCGTTGAAAAAAAGG
Source organism: Cheiracanthium punctorium (assembly GCA_038373885.1). Lineage (NCBI taxonomy): Eukaryota > Metazoa > Arthropoda > Arachnida > Araneae > Cheiracanthiidae > Cheiracanthium > Cheiracanthium punctorium. The sequence goes on from JAWZYV010014318.1 coordinate 1,193,114, forward strand.
TAGGGAAACATCTTTATGATATCGTACTTCCAAATTCAAATACGCACCGAACACTTAGAGATCAAAATCCGAAAAAAACTTCTGAAGCTTTTCTATATTCTGCTCATACATTTTTGAAGCCAGTCATTACAGTATATAGACTCAGGTATGATTTTCCATTGAGGCTTCTAACGTCTGTAATATCACGGTTACTCCAGACTGCCAAGATGGAGAATGGGATGAATATTTTAATAAAATATCGGACTATACTTTTTCTTTCATTTTCATTTGAGACTTTTTTCCTAATGCACCCATATATTTTTATAACTATTATTTTAAAGCGCAGTTGATTTAATTTTATCAAATAAAGTTTATTACACCCATTTTACTGATTTACAGCAATGTTCTTTGTGTTTTTAAATTAAAGATATATCTGCCATGCATTGAGTATAGTAGTCATTTATTCTGTGTTTCAAATTAAATCCAATATTGGGACTTGTTTTAGCCAGACGGTAAAAATTCTTACGTATTTAAAACTAAAACACTCAATGCATTACTACAGCTTTAATGATGGGCAAACTACTTTTGAGGGGTTAGTTAAATATTGTTCATGGGTTTTTTTTAGTACTAGATCATGGGCTGCTTAGTAAATGGAGTTACTTAAAAATTAGGTGCTATCTATAGTAAGTAGTAAATAGGTGCTATCATGTTTTTTTTCATATTAACTAATCAATAATGTCCACGATGTCAACCTCCCGAATAGCTCGTGGTTTACTTGAGATTTACTCTAGAATTACTCAAAAGTGGCAATCTGAACTCACCCATACTGTATTAAAAACATTTGAATAACTTTTTTTTCTAGAATAATGTGAGCAACAAATGATTTGTTTTTTAATCTGAAAATCTTGTGATATTTAATTAATATTATAATACGAAACTATACTTTGTCCTTCAGCAGTCACACTATTAGATATTAAAGAACTTATAGTGGTTTTTCGCAGGAATGACAAGAATGTTAATGTTTGTTTAAAAAAGTTCTCAGCTCAAACTGTTCACGTGCACTTCAGTAACACTTTGGTATACTACAGATATATTTTCAAATTAATACAAAAAAAGGTTTCATAGAACTCTAAAACAAGTATATTTTGAACAATAAGTTTTAAATGAGTTACAAAACTGGAAAATAAAAACTTTCATTGCGGTAAAATATGTTGAAAATTTAAGTTGCTGAGATATAAAGGGTCAAAGGGAATTTATACAGAATAAAATTTTGTACGTCAAAGCCTCATAATAATATAGATCAAGAACTATATATAGTAACAAAGGTAAGACAGTTATCTCGTTAGTAATGATTTTCAGCGTGTTATATCGAATATTTGCACTTGTTTGGGGAATAGAAATGGCAAAAATTCAATTGATATTTCACGAATTTTACTGTACAATGTACATCTGTGGAAAAAAAGGCCCACTAGTACTTTTTTTGGTCGTTGTTCGTCGTACAGCAAAGTTACAGATACCAATCGAGAGACATCCATATTGGGAAAATGCTTAGATATCTTTAAGATTTTGGCTTGACTGCCTTCGCCCTACAGGCCGAATCTTTTTGAAAGGGTGCATGATTAAATTATGTTATAACCTCACGCGTTTTTGTCAACATTCAGGCTCAAAAATCAGTTTTAAAATATTTTCTACTTTCTACAGTCACAACCCACACTTAATAACATATGTCAAGTACTTTGTTTATAAAGCGCAACTGTATAATTCTCCTTTTGAAAAATATCTCTTTAAACTAAATCTAGGATACACTGCATGTTTACTCATACATTTTGCCGTTACCAGTTTCACCTTAATAAGCACTATCTTCACGATTATACTTTAAAGCTATAAGAGATAAATTGCAAAATAAAATGCACGTACTTGAAGCACAATATACTGTATGAAAACACGCATATGCATTATCCCGGCTTATAGCATCAAATGGATCAAAATGCATTATTTGTCGAAATAAGAACACAAAGTCATTGCACGGAAGGAAAAGGATATAATTATATCTTTTAAACTCTTATGTCAAGGAATAAAGCCGAATTCATGCAAGGATTGTCGAGTGATTCATTTCTTGAAAGCATTTACGGGTAAAATCGGTAATATAAAGCCAAAACAAATGTATGTAAAAAAAAATGAATAAAAAATAAAAAACAGTGGTTAATCCTATCAATCGATTTCAAGGAGTATATAAGGTCGTAAAGAAAATGTATGAGTTAGTTTGTTTTCGCTGTTTACTGCCGTGTATTCAGGAACTAAAATATGTTTCGAGAAAACTGAGTTGCAAATTATTGAAAATTTTCTTTCAGAAGTATACTATTATTTAATATTTTATTATAATTTCACAGATGGCAACATTTAGAAAAGTATGGGAAGCGCTTATGACAATTATTTCATTGTCTGCGATTTAAGTTTCTTCATGAGGTAATGTTTGGATTTTCTTAAACTTTTACATGTACCATAACATGCTGACTTTTAAAATTGAAATTCATAGCTGTTTTTTGCAGGTTATTTACAGGTAAAAATTATTTGCAGTTCGTAATGACAATTTCGTGTTTAAACAAAACAAACCAAGAAGACGATATTGTTGTTCATTACAGTGATTTTTACTTTACAAACATGTACCATGTAAATATAGTATTGTAAGCATTAAAAAATTCGACTGAGATTTTTATCTATTGATACGTTTTGGGGCATTCGGAATTCATTTTTTGGTCGACCAGTGGCCTAGCGCATAGCGCTGTGAACTGGGACACGGAAGGTGCCAGGTTCAATACCAGGTTGCGTCTGCCAACCTAACCTTTCGGAGTTTTCCGTGGTTTCTTCCGAAACTTTGCGTAAATACGGGTTAGAACTTGTTAGACCGTTACTAGAAAGACCTCCACGGAGGGCATCGCACCCATAGGCCTAGATCCCTGGAGTAGATAATCGGCCTTAATCCCACAACACAAATCGAAATTCATTCATGCTACTTTTTGGTGATGCATGTGCGTGTGTGTGTTTGTGTATACGAGTGAACCAGAGAGCTCCTAAACGATGTTTTGGATTGAGATAAAATTTGCTATTTATATTATAGACCGCAATCGTACAATGGGTATTGGCATTGGTGTGTATAGTACACAATTTTTCTAGAGGGCTACATCAAATTGTTATATAGTACCTCCTACGTACGCAAATTCTTGCAAGCTTGGATGCAAACGGTGCATTCGATTGAGAACAAATTAGATAAGTATGTTATAGGTCACGATCACATGATCTGTATAGATTTTGTTATGCGTATAGACCTGATTGTCTGTTCACAGGTGTGAAAAAAATAATTCTTATACATAACGACCTAGATACGTAAAATATTTAACTTGCGATAAAGTGTATATGGTTTCAAGAAGGAGCAGGTATATGTTTTCTCAAGTATGCTTCAAATATGTGGTAGTCAAAGTGTTTGAAACAAGGGTAAAAGGATGCAAGTCACCATGCGGAACGTAAAAACTAACTAACAACATGCTAAACCTATTCAAGAAACAGATCATAACACGGGGATCACGATATACTACCTGAAAATTTAATTGTTAGTTAACAAACCATAAGCATCAAGTGGGGGGGGGGGAGGAGTCAGCAGCAAAAACCAATCAATCAGAATATGGACCCAGACCAGAGACGAAACCACTCAAAATGTAGGGTTCCTGTATAAAACTATGTCGACAGTGGAAGCAACAGCATCAGTACAAAACTGACTAGAAGCCCCTTCAAAGTGTCCCATATTTACTTTTCTACAGACCAGACTATCCATAATTTATAAAATGAGGGAGTGTGTAATTCCCTTAGTATAAAATGTGCAGTCTGTCGAGCTAGCTTATTATCTGTGGATAGCTTCTTGTGCTTCTTATGAATGTGCGAACTGAAGCTTTCACAATTCATGCAAAAACTTTTTCTTTATTATGGCTCTCCCTACGCCCGTGACCGGAAGTACTACATTAGTTGAGACCACACAGGCAGCCTTATAGTGTTTTGCAATATGCCCTTGTGCATATTTTGAACACATCTAACCAGAAATTTTCAAATTCAGTACTGATCCTGTTGAAAGAATGGCAAAAAAAAGATGGAGTGCAACTGTACAATATGATTAATACCCTTTCTTTCAGTAAAGAAGTTGACCGACAACCGTGGCATCTGAAAGACCATTCTGAGATCGAACTGCATCAAGAATATCCTGAGTGGTTATCCTCTTGGGAGCATTGAAAATGATTAGTTGTGCTTCTTTCTTCCTGAGAGTCCAAAAATTAAGTTTATTACCGATGGCTGGATCAACATTTCTTCTCTGTTTTGAGGTCTCCGCTGGATTTAACCTGGATGAGGAAGTTAACTAATCTAGTGGGATTGTTCCCTAGAATACCAACTTCCAACTGCTCCGGCTTGATACGTTTTGTTGTTAAATCTTCAGTAACTCCTTTAGACTTATCAGCATCAAAATGAGAAATCAAAATTGCGTGCTCTTCCCTTTTTATGTTATACTAGCAACGTGGCCCGGCTATGCCCTTGCAATGAAAGAGACATGCCCATTGACCTTAAATATAGATTGTAAAGGAAAGGCATGTGAATCCTCCCTCTGCAGTGATAAAAAAGTATATGGAACTTCTCACTGTAACGAAAAAGAAATGGACACAGCATCTCAAAGCGTACAGAGGTTACCGGGAATTGTTCGTGGATAGGCTGGAATGTGAATCCTCCCGCTGCAATGATAAAAACGGACATGGGACTTCCCGCTACAACAACAAGAAAAACAACCAATGAAACCGGCACCTGATAGCATACAGAGGTTACCGGGACGTGGCTAGTCTTCTCTCCTTCTATCTGTCTGTGTTCTAACAGTCATTTATGTTAATACCTACGCAACTACTAAAAACAAATAGAGTACTGTCGTCGGTATGAGATTGTCAAGGAAAGGAATACGAATCCTCCTGCCACAATGATAAAAAAAGGGCATGGGACTTCCCGCTGCAACGTCCCTCCTCTCCGCTGCAACGTCTCTCCCTCGACCTGTAGTGTTCCAATAGTCATTTATCACTAATACCTACGCACTTCATAAACTAATTATTTCAAATGCAGTAAGAACCACTGGACGCAAATCCTTGGGCATAAATACAGTAGATAAAAACTTAAACTAACAATAGACGAATTTTTTTTCTAATGGCCGGCGTCTGCCGTGAAGGCTTTGGCCACAACAGGCCGGAATTGTTGGTCTGTTTATTATGGGGCACCTAGTAGGTGGACCAACGTCGCCCCTATGAAGGGACGGATATGACAACCACGCCTAGTCGGGGATTGAACCCCGGCTGAAGGGAGTTGAACCCGAAACCAGAGTACAGTGCTTTAACAACCATGCAATTCGGTTGGCATGGAATTAAAAATCCAGGTTTGTTTTCATGTAATGTTCAAAGTGGGTTTAATTTAGTTATGAATACTTTATGAGAGGTTCTAATTATTTAGTAACTATCTTCTCAAGGAAATGATAATTCGTATAAAATACTATCACCAAATTCTTTGGAACTCCTAACTCCTAATGCAGCGATTTCAAATAAATCCTACATGCTTGTTTATATGAGACGAACGACGTGCGCATGTGCTGTACTGTTCTCTCTTTCGCCCTACCGGACGTCAGAAGAAATGTCACCCCCCCCCACGCGGGATTAGGATTCCCAATTGAAGCGTTCAGAAACGACTTTGAGAATGAAAAACCCTAGTTTTCCCCCGCAGAGCTAATCTAGTGTTGAAAAATGAACAAAACATAAAATAACTAAAGACTATCAATCCAATTCATTTCATTTTTTGGACATAGTCTTGGGACTATGTCATTTGGACTCTTGTCCTATTTAATCAGCGTGCCATGTATGGTCCAGATTCGACGAACGGTCTCGACGCCTATAGCGAACAAACAGACAAGATTCCTCTTTTGTATGTATAGAAGATTTCCTTGTAAGACGATCGTTGAAAAACGATGAATAGAACACTTTTGATTTCACGAAATATTTATTAATCTTGGTATACTGTGCTTTAATCTATATTTACTTAACAAATCTACTATTGCTACCTATTACTTATATTAATATTATCTATATTCGTTTCTCTCATTAATGCTCAATGTAAAGAAACAGATTAGATTTTTTAAACCAACAATGGTGCCTTTCTACTCTTTGGTAATTCTTTGAATTTACGCATTGCCATTAAAACAGATCTCCATATATTTTAAAGCATAATTCTTGTCAGATTGACGTATTTAGCACCACAAAATGTTTCATCTCGCCGTGGTGGAAAATATCTAAGCTGTACCAATTTAAATATTTAAATCCTCCATGGTTCAACCTCGTGAAAAATATCAAACTATGTAAACTCGAAGAACTATTTAGAATCGCTCAAATTGCGAATAGGACGTTAAATTGTGTTGCTGAGTTTAAGAATTTCAAGCAACTTTTAATTTATGACTTCACGTTCTGACCCGGGTAGTCGAGTCTCGTTATTTCGCGCAGTAGTTTTTCAAACGGAGTAATACTGAAACATACGCCTTTGAAAAACTCTCTCTTGCAACAGAACTTCTTAAAGTTAATTTGAGAGATGTTGGGGGTTATTCCTACCTAATCGATATTTCAAACATTTTTCGGATTGGAACAAAATACTTTGAATTTTTATAGTAGAATAAATTGTGAGCCAAAGTCTTTTAACCTAATTATATTTCTAACTCATTTTTAAACTCATGACGTAAAAATGACATCATTCTCAGTTGCGATATCTAACAGGAATTAGTGATGAAGAAGGAAAAAAAAACACGTTATTTTACTTTTCTAAAGCATCATTTATATTATTTCACTCGAGGTGTAATTTTTTGTTAAAACTTGTTATCCATGAAGATTTCTAATGCATTTTTACACTTGTGACATCAAAATGATGTCAGTCTCACTTGAATTATTGAAGCTAATAAATAAATAAATATAACTTTGTCAACTATACTCACTAATTTGCTCACATCGGACATTTGAGTTGCTTTCTACCCTGAACATTGCGAAAAATCGTTAAAATTAGGGAACGGGTGGAATTTTAGAATTCTAAAGCAGCCTACGATCTCCACTGTACCATTATACATACATGTCTGTGGAAAATTTCAAGCCGATTAGTCTAACGGTGAGGGAGGAGTTCCCGGATAAGCAAACAAACTTTCACATTTACATAATAGATTGTGGTGTACTGCTCTTAACAGCTTAAACGAAAATCTTATGAACAACAACCACGTTAGATTCTGAGTTTTGAAGATGGAGTTCCTGGTTCTCCAACATTAGTTCGAGTGTCTGGGTCTTATCTTTCAGCTCGATATTATTAATATGAATTAGGCTAAGCAACTCAGTTAACTCAACGAGGTGTGACATAGCATCCACCTTGGCAGCAATTATTGTTGAGTCCTTTAAGACCATTTACGCTTTTCTCCTGATCTCAAAGTGTTAAATGTCTTCTGTTGAAATTGATATCTGAATTAAATATGATGGAAATGTAGTGTAGTGGTAGAAGTGAGAACGCACTCAAAATTATAAATTTACCAAAGTAAGATTAAGTTCAACTTTAGCTTTAAAAGTTATGGACCTAAAAAACACTAGGGCTATTAAAAAGTTAAACGCTTACAAAAAGTACAAGAAAGTATCGAAAGAGGGATTTAAGAACCCTAAAAAGGAACAAATCTGGAAAAATCTATTAAATGGCTCAAAATCAGTACTAGTGATCTACAGATTCTAATACGCAGTACAGAACTTCCTACCCTAGGAGGCGTAATCACTAATTTTAACAAACCCTTTGTCCACTGAAGTTCCCCACTGCACTGGTTTCACTCGAGAATAGCTGCGAGCATATCCTCCACAGCTACTCACAGAGCCCAACGAGTGAGTAGCAGCTAGGTTTTCCAATGTTACTGGAAGGACTGCCAGGGGCACATCTGACAACAGTGCGGAAAGCTTCCAAAAGGCTAGAGAACACTGCGTAGCAACAAGGACGGGGATCCTTTCTTATGGTGATAACATAGATTATATCTGTTGGAATAGGTAAGAAGGTCTTAAGGGCTCCATCATCTACCGTTGCATTAGAAAATCAAATTGTTTCAGTGGGCACAACTCATTCCAGGAAGGGCTTACCCCCAACCCCCGTTACACCACCAATGGTTATACCCCCGGGAAATGCGCAACTAGGCATTTCTAAACGATATATTCGGTGTTGTGAACTGTCCACTATTGGCAAGCAAGCAAATTAATTATAACTAAAAATAAAAAGCAAACTATAACCAGTTTACAAATTACTTTCCTTAACCAGTTGTAAAATGATAAACCTGTTGTGAATTATGAAATAGTTAGGAAAGAAATTTTTAAACACAGAATGGTATTGGAAAATTCTAACTTATATATGTCTAAGTTAGAATGGAGTTGAACTTATATAGGAATTTTAGCAATTTTGTTTTACAAAGTATTTCCTAATTCTTGTTAATTAAAATTTATTAATTCTTAATAAAATTGCACTGTACAGTTTTATGAAGAGATTTCCAAGTCTGAAGTTTTCTTTCCCGGAGCTGTTTATAAGTTGCATGATCTTTTGAAAGAACACGGCCTTAAAGGTAATATAAAACCTTAGACACAGATTTTAGCGCTCCTCAGGGTTATCGACTGATTTAGCGAGAAATTCCCTTAAAAAGGGATATTCACATTTTGCATGCTCTTTTTTCTTCTCCACAGAAAGATCATAAGTTCTGTTAAAGGTTGAATTGATGAAGCGAAGGCGGAAGAATAAATGCCCGGCTCTCTGGCTTTATACCAAAAAGTATGACAAACTACTTTTTATTCATTTCAACTTTATCGGATGCTGTTCCCTCCTGCGAGCAAAAATTTTGAATACCCAGCACGAGGAGCAATCGGAAAAATCTATCGATTGAGAGGAAGAAATTATCGAATAAAACTACTTTGTTTTTTTCCGCCTTTTCGGCCTTCTGTGCCTGAAATATAAAGAAAAAATATGTATATTTCTGTGCGCCCGGAAAATCGAAGTTTAGATTTTGTAGCTGCTAAATTGAAGGAAACTTCCAATTACAGTGCATAAACTAGATTTTTCATGGATTATGAATTCTCGGAGAAATATTTCGATAAAATATATAAAAATTTTATGCTTACTTTTAGAATGTGCTTCACATTGTAAAGTGTCTAAATAGCAAATTATGAATTTGCTCTCATTCAGCCTTTTATGCAGAAATATCCGAATCATTTACAGCTTTTACAGACTTTAAAGTGAATGAGTGGTGTACGTGTATTTACTAATGACACGGGTCCATACAACACGAAATCGTAGAGAACGACGAAAACATTGTGATCGTTTTCGTGTAACACGTTAAAAGTGACTCGTACAGCGCGGTAAAATGAGACAGATGTTCTGATTTTATTTCGTTTTAACTCCGATATCTTATATAATAAAATCCGATAGTAAACATTGTATGTAGCTAGGCAAGTTTGTGACCACCGATCTTCTTGCGCACGTCTCTCGATCGCATTGCGCAGAGACGGTTTGCCGCAGACCTACCGAATTTTGCATACGGCTTCACTAGGACAGATCCTAACACGCCTCGGAGCGATTTTTTCGAAATTTGAATTAGAAAATGTATTATTTTATGTTTTGTCCGATTTTTAGCGACTTTTCTCGCTTAATATGTAATAATGCCGGTCATTACACTCGCTAGAAAACGAAATTTACATCATCGGATAGAGGAGAAAATTTTCTTTTAAAAATTGTTTGTTCGGACTGTGTAACATAATTTTCAGATTTTTGCGAATTTTTCAAATAAAATTAAATTTGACGCTGACTTTCGTAAAATATTTTAAAAATTGCTGCATCTTGAATTCTATCCGTCATAACTTTTTTATATTTTGTCAAATGACGGAGCATACATTTCGCCCTCTTTTAAAAGAAAAACCAGAGGAAAATATAAGTTAGGAGATTTTTTACAAATTTTTAAATAAAGAATTATTCTCATTTCAGTAGCAGCAGCTTAAAATTTTCGGTATGATATCTCGCGGTTTGGTTGTCTTGGAGACAGTAACAATGATTAAAATTGCCAGTTGAAAAAAAAAAATAAAATTACTTTAAAATAACTGAGTTATCGCATGTGAAAAGTGCGTGATGATGATGTCATAAGTTTAAAACCTCTTTCGAAACTCAATCAGAATTAGGGACTCACAAGCAAAACATACGCCACGCAAGAAATAATTCTATATTTTACTTTACGTTGCCAGATAAATAATTGAATGCTGTTTTTTCACCAGTGAATTATCCAGCATTATTTTCGATTGAGATTTTAAACGGGTCACGTTTTCGAATAGCAGGAAATATATTGCGGTATTAAACAGGGCCTGATTATTACCAACAGGGAGCCCCGGGCATTGATGAACTTTGCCCCCCCCCCCATGTATGAAATTTGTTTTATTTTTCATAAATTTTTTTGTAACAAAAGAACAACATTTGAAATTGGGGGCTATTTCACCCCTGGAAAGTCCCGATTTGCCCGTGCGATAATAGGGCCCTTGTGCTAAATACACCCAATCTGACAAGAGCTATGCGTAAAAAATTATGGAGAGCTGATTTAGTGGCAACCATAAACTGAAATATAATTATCGTTTATGCTAATGCGTAAATTGCAAAGAATTACCAAAGAGTATAGGCCTACATTTGTGGCAAATATCTAAACCGTTTCTTTAAATTAAGCATTAACGGTTGCAAAACGACAGTATATTGTATTGGTATCAGTAAAAGTTAGTATAAGTAATAGTAAGTAGATATGATAAGGCAATATTAATCAAAGCACAATATACCAAATTAATAAATATTTAGTGAAACTAAGTCTTATTTTTCAACAGCCGTATTACATCACAGCTGACAAAACATTAAGTAATTTTACGTCGCGTTCATATATTCAGCGGTAGTTTCAACAGAAAAGACTGTAATAGAACTTTCTTTTTTCTTCTGTTTTGTCACAAGTAGTTATGATCACATTTTAGGAAAATGTTCTCCTGTTGCCTTGCGAAGAGCGGGTACACAACTATTTAATTTTAAAATAAAACGGTTCTCCACATCATGTAGTATCTAAGGTATTAATGGCATAACTTAAATCTAAAAAGAGTATGATGCAGAAATGAGACACTTTGAAAATTAAGAATTTTCACTGCAAACCGTCACGCTTTTCTTTTCTGATCGTGAATGACACCGACATATTTTTTTGCGTCATAATATTAACAATGGTCACTGGTCAGTACGTATACTAACTTTATGAATATGTAATAAGTAACTTTACGCGAAGAGTAAAATCATTTTGCTTATTTTTAGATTCCAAATCTCTGGAATCAATTCGAACTATACATGTAAGAAAAAGTTTAGTTCCCTACCGTGCGGAGAACGGGTACGCAGCTAGTTTCATATAACTTTTGAATGTCAACACTCAACATTATTGTGTCTCTAAGGAGTGCAAATAACTTTCGCAGCGATTACATAGCGCAGTTCGCAATACAGGGGGAGTATTGCTCAGGCCCAGTACAACACGGATTCCTACAACGCGGACAGCATGTACCGTATCATAGGGGAGTCTACTTTATACGCTTTTTAAGTCGCATAGAACAGTTTTGCTATTTCGAATTTAGTAGCTTAGCAGATGGCACCGGGCATGTTTTATGTGTCTTTCGAACCCGAATTATCAACACGTAATTATGCTGAGGGAAATTGAAATCTCTATACAGAATCCCCCCCCAAAAAAAAAGTAGTAACGTGCTTTAACTTTTTATCTGTTAGAGATAATTGGGCATTGTAAATCGAAAAAATGTTCATAATAAGGTCAGAAATAAAATTACGCAACAAAATAAATCCTCTCGTTGATTTTCAAAAAATTACTTTTCAGATTTGTACACGACTCCCCCATACAAAAAATTCTCAATTATTAAAATGTGCCCCATACACTAATGAGGTGATACACGAAATTTGAGAATTATATCCTAAAAAGTGCGAGAGATATGAAAATAAATATAATCTTAACTTAAACCACTTTTCAAAGGCTCTCGAAGATAAAAAATCGCGTCAAATGATCGCATTTCAGAGGTCGTATAGAAATTGCGTAGAACTTTTTTTTCCACAAACGCTTACATATATCTGAGACGGTGTATGATGAAAGGCTGATATATACTATATAACCTCATTAGCGTAAGGGGCATATTTTACTAAATTGAAGTCTTTTGTATGGGGGTTTACTGGGGGGGAGGGTACTGCTGTAAGATTGTTCTATTAAGAAATCATACTTTTGAAAATCTTTATAAAGAATGAAATTGTACTAAAGAAATGATAAAAAAAATTATAATCCCTTTTCAAGATGTACTATGCACGACTAAAAACAGTGAGATTGTTGCGATTGTAAGAGTTCAAAATCATTCAAGTAAAACTGTTAAAATGTATGGAATCTTGCAATATAAATCTTCAACATGTTCATAAATTGAAATTTTCAGCTTAAGAGTTTTTTTGTTTTGTTTTGTTTTTCCTGGAAGAAACATGGGCAGGGCTGTAGCCGAGAAAGTATTTCGTGTGTGTGTGTGTGTGTGTAAATAACCGTTTAAAGCGGAAACATTTTCACATCAATATAGAAGACCACTGGATTGACTGCTCAACACTGAAAATGTGCAGTCGTTATTCTCAATCCATTTAACTACGAACAGCATGGCGGTCGATCGTATAGCTCTTTTGGCACCACAGAGCTAGAAGAGTTTTCTGACACAGCTGGCTGTGCGGTAAATCGATTTGATTAGAGTAAAAAAAAATGTCATTTTGAACAAACTCAAGGTGCTCATAAAGCAAGCAGATTTTGAGAAAAGATTCGCTGAATTTTATTTAGAAATTCAAAAAATTTTATATGAGTGTACATACATAAGCAATATTGCTAATGGAGAGTATCAAAATCAAGGGATCGGGCAATTTTTAAAGCCGTAAAAGAAATTAAGGTTGGTTTGTAAAGTATATCTGGCTTTTGAAGCTGAAAATGAACCTCACAGCCTGTTCATTTATTGCCATTTATAAAAAAAATGGAAGAAATGAAATTCTTTGACCTTGATATTGTATCTATATATACGATCCCTTTTCTAATATTTTGTTAAATTTTGCTTACCCTTAATTCCTTATCTGGTCAAATAATTATTTACATCCTGTATTTTCGGCTGTCATATAAAAATAACTGTTAAGTCTACGTGAAAATGAATTATTGAAACTTCATATTTAAAATTAGAATTTTCGTCATTTTGATAAGGAAATATCTCATAGTTTTGCATTCTTCCAGTTATTATGTTTTGATTCTGGCGAAAATGCAGCGAATGTACGGCGGTGAAGATCATGAAAATCGATGCCCTAAGACTTATAAAAGTTCGTTATTTGTTCGTACTTTTAGAATATACATGGATCAAGCATTTCAAATACAATTCAATTAATTTTTTTCCCGAATCATTATTACTTTTACGTCATGCAACGTCAAACTTCGGAATCCTTATTATGTATATTATTTAATTTGCAGTCGGTGGCGTAAAATCAATAATTAGGTTTATTCAAACTTCCGTCTTCAGATAACAAGAATTTTATGATCAAGCATTGAGTTTGATAATATAGCTGGAGCAGTCGTTGTATTAATTACAGCTATATAATTAAAGGGAAATTTGTTCGTTTGAGTATCATATAAAACTTTTCCAAAGTTAATTTGGAATTTGAAATGTACGAAATAGGATATTAAGATTTATTATACAGGAAATAAGACTGCTTAAAAAATAGTTTTCATGTTCTCTGACACTTTGAGTTATCTCTTTATAGTTTTAATAAAATTTAAGATCCATCCAAAAATCGCATTTTTAACTTGTTGCAATCATTTGAAAAATAATAAGAAATATTCATATTTCACATCTCATACTACGCCACAGATCAGCTTCAAATTTTATAAATAAAAAAGAATAGAAAAATAGCTATACTTAAAGTTGTGAAAATTTACAAATTCTGTACTGTCTCGCTAATTTTTAACACTTAGAAATCATCTCTCATAGAGATGGGGTTTTTTTCAATTTTACTTACAAACGACCATTTGTTTCCTTCAATATAAAAAAGAAATCCATTCGAAATGTAATATGTATGTAATATATATAATTATGTATATATAGTATAAGGTGGCAAAAAATCATCCCCTTAAGGAGAACACTTGCGTAAAATAACATAAATGTTCAGTAAAACTTTGACTCTTTGCCACAATATTTCACACTAAATATTGCATCTTAAACATATTTTAATAATATTTTAATCCCAAATTGAGTCCAAAAGATCATTTTACCCTCACCCAAGGGCATAATAATCCTTCATTTGAAAATAATTTTAAATTGTTTTTTATTGACAAAATAAAATATGTAAAAGTAATTATGACTATACATAATGAAATAAAATATATTTTATAATCATATAGTATGCATAATTTATTTTATGAAAATTTAAAAATAAAAGCATCACAAACAATAGATGGAACATTTCAAAATTATAATAAAAAAAATTATGGTTTATAATAAAGGCATAAATAAATTAAAAAGTGTAATGGGGAGTCACGCATTTTGAGAACGTCAAAAGGACTGCCATGATGACTAGGACCCAGTACTGGAGTTTCTTCAATCGATGAAACATTATACCCGACAGTTTGGCTGCTCACTTTAGGTCATATTACTGGAACATGCCGAAAAACATAATAAACTAAAGAAGTATAATTCACATATAAAAACATACTCTATTCAGCGAACCAAATCATATTTCTTCACATAAATTACTACATTTCTAAACAAACAGGAAAGTTAGTGCTTAACTTATAAACGATATGATAAAACCCAGTTACATAATTCAATGATCGCTTAAATATCGCCATTGCTTCTTCTTGATTGGGTACAACTAGTTATGTGTTACCTAGATGATAGCGCAGCCTGTCTGGAAGAAAACATATGTGTATCGTTTTGTGCGCTTCGATCACTTTAGGCCACCTTCCCCTTTACATTATCTCATACCATTTTACATTCATAATTTCTGACGCTTAGACGAAACATAAGAAAGGTATCTCGTTTCACTTAGGAGAATTTAATTTCAGATTGTGTAAGCAAATTTTATGTTATTAAAGTCATCTGCATATTATAAAAATGATTAAACATCTGACCGTTTAGTGGCAGTCTAATAAGTTTACTTTATATTTAAAATCAACATATCAGAAATATTTCGTGAATCTGGATAATTTTACAACGAAATCTTAGTAACAGAGCTTAGAATTGATACGGTCCATAATCGTTTTCTTGCTCAATTTTCGTCGTAAAGCATTGAAATTTCATTGCATGGGGTGCATAAGGGTTATCAAATAGATTATAGCTAGCTACATGTCTTTTATTTACGACAGTAATGACATTTTCTGAAAACGAAAATGGTAATTATAATCATTTTAATGTATTTTAGTTAGATTTACTGAAACTTTTGAAAGTCATCGCCACTAAAATAGCATATTAAATGCACATTTTTTATACTAACGTGTAAATTATGCAGCGGTAATATGTAATCATGTAATTTGTAACTCTAGCACTTCGCTATATACAGGCATGTTGTACGCTTATCTTTAAAACCCTTATTTCATTATCGTATAAATTTTCCGAAATTGCATATGCCACAAAATCTTTTTATTCTTGATAGATAAAATTTCTCCCTCCGTTTCAGCTAACACTGCAAATCCATCTGTGAAATAAAATTCAGAATTTATTCAAACAAATGTAAAAAGCTATGAAATCTTGCCTTATACTACAGTTTTTATCCCAAAGATATTGAAAATTCAGATAAAAAAATATGACTGCAGGAAATTTAAAATGGGATTGTATGATAAAATATATTCACTAACTTTCTCGGGCATTCCTAGTGTCGGATTAATTTATATGTATATAGTAAATTAAATTTTTAAGGGCCAGTTATACATACATGAAATTGTGTAAAAAAAATATTGTCTAAAAATATACAATGTTATTAGGGGACTTTTATATTAAAACATTTCAAGATATATTTAAATAATAAGCATGGAAATTTATAGAATTGTTGTTAGTATATCTAAGTAAGTAAGCCTTCATAAAGTCTTCATAAGTAAGCCTTCATAAAAATAAAAGAAAAATTGTAGAAAATTACTTTAAAAAATAGGTCTTAATACAAACACTTTTAAATAACTATGAATTAAACCACCGTTTCTCAACCTATGGGGAGCGCCCCCCAAGGGGGACGCAGAGAGTTTGCAGAGGGGGTGCGAGAAAAACCAAAGAGAAAGTAGTGATACAAGTTTTTAAAAAAATCATCTTATTTATTCTCATTTTTATTCAAAAATTATATCCAGTTTCGCTTAAAATGTTCATTTAAACTTTTACTGGTAACATTATTTTGTAGAAATTTCGACTAAAGGCTCATTGTTACAGATTAAATATCTGAATTTATGCTTAAAAATGTGAGGGGGGGGCGCCACCGTATGTTAGCCTTTGTTAGGGAGATCCGACGTTAAAAGATTGAAAACCGCTGAATTAAACAACTATTTTGCAATTTTTCTGAGTAATACGATTAATTCTCTTTTCAGCAGCCAAAAAAAAAGTATAAATAAAATTGTTTCAAAATCATTATTAAAACTCATATGTATGAGACATTTTGGTTTTTATGCATTATTTTAAAGGAGACTTTTAACTTAACTGTTATAGAGACGGAAGATTATTATATATATATATATATATATATATATATATATATATATATATATATATATATATATATTATATCTAATATATAAAATTCTCCTGTCCCAGTGTTAGTCACCTAACTCCTCCGAAACCACTCGACCAATTTTAATGAAATTTTCTATGTATATTCGTTAGGTCATAGAATAGGTTTTTAACTATGTCTCATACCCCTAAGTCATAAGGGCGGTCCACCCCAAAATGTTTAGCCCCCGAGTGCTATTCATTTCAATCAGGATTTCTGTGTAGACATTAGCGTGTCGAATCACTTTTCAAATGTGTTTGCCAGATAATGTGGAGAGGGGGGGGGAGAAGTTAATAAAATGTTGAAAGTCGCACAAGGTTTGCAATTTTTGATAATTGATCGCTAAATGTGGTGCCAAAACGCGACAATTTATTATAAATATATTTCGCGTATAGTTAGAAAACGCCTAGCGTATATTGTAAAAGAGTTTTATTAGGCGATTTTAATATAGATTTCTGTTCCGAAGAAGTTCTCTGTGGAACAAGAAAGGAAAACACGGTACACTCATGGATTAGGATACCCATTCCAAACAGCATTTAAAATGTCTTTGCGGTATAGTTGGAATATGCCTGGCGAAGATTGTAAAACATTTTCAGTAGGCGATTTTAAGATAGATTTCGATTCCAAAGATGCGTTTTATGGTACAAGAAAGAGTTGATTCCTATTTTAACATGCTCACTCTCGCCAACCTAAAAAATCCCCGTACTTTGGCGAGCTTTGCAGTCATGGGTCTCTGGGAGTTATGCACAAGTTTTAACGGTACTTACGTATTATCCCGGCGGTCCGGCAAGACAAGCAATTTTTCACCAAGATAAATGCCAAGATGCACATTCGAAACAATATATAAAACGATGAAGTATATTTGTAATATACTTGGCGAAGATTGTAAAATAGTTTTAGTAGGCGATTTTAAGATAGATTTCGATTCCAAAAATGGGTTTTACGAAACAATCAAGAAAAATACAGCACAGTCATGAATAATGATACACTTTTGAAACTTAATGGAATAAGTAAGAAAAATAATGACAACGTATAACTAATGATACGATTTTAATATATATATAATATATATAGCACTATAGTGTGTATTTAAAACCTGAAAGTGTTTCAGATTTTCATCCTTTTTTCTTTCCGAACATGTACCCTGTAAGGAAAGTATTGTAATCATGAAAAAATTCGACTTCGAGATTTTGATGTATTAACACGTTTTGAGGTCTTCTGAATTCATTTATGCTATTTTTACGAGATGTATGTTTGTGTGTGTGTGTGTGTGTGTGTGTGTGTGTGTGTGTGTGTGTGTGTGTGTGTGTGTGTGAGTGAACACGATAGCTCCTAAACGGGGCATTCGATTGAGCTCAAATTGGATATATATGTTATAAACCACCATCGTAAGACCGACATTGATTTTGAAGTGTATAGAACTTATAGTTTTTCTACTGGGCTACTACAAAGATCACCACTACAAAGACTACAAAGATTGCCACATAAATGCAAAAAATTGTCATTGTAACTGCATATGTTTAATAATAATCGCCACCTTGGCGAGAGTCGAGGCGTTAAAGTAGGAATCAACCCAAGAAAGACATACATGGTATACGCATGTATTCTGATGCGCATTCGAAACAATATATAGAACGATGAAGTGTAGTTGTAATATACTTGGCGAATATTGTAAAATAGTTTTAGTAGACGATTTTAAGATAGATTTCGATTCCAAAGATGGGTTTTACGAAACAAGAAAAAAAAAATACAGCACAGTCATGAATAATATACACTTTCCAACTTAATGGAATATGAGAGAAAAATAGGGACGATGCATAAATTATGATACGATTTTAATATATAGCGCTATAGTGCGTATTTAAAATCTGAAAATGTTTCAGATTTTCATCCTTTTATTATTATTTTTTTTTTGGGACAAAATTTTTTATGGAATGACTATGAATAAGTCTCAAGGCCAAGCTATGTTTGTTTGTGGCTTAGATTTGAGCACGCCATCCTTTTAACACGGACAATTATACGTGGCATGATCTCGAGTGGGCAAACCATGCAGTTTGTTTGTGTTAGCTAAAAATATTGTTCACTCTATTCCGTTAAGGGATTGATATTATTTTTTATTAAAATTATTGTAATTAGCAATATATATAAATGTAAAGAATAAATTACAATGAATTAAAAATATAAATGTTTGGTATTGTGTTATTTTTATATTCCAGCATTGTTCACAGCGCTCCATGCCTCTTCCACTCATATACCACATCCTCAGACACTTACAATAAGTTAGTCATTTCTTTCTACTAAAATAATTTTAGGAATAATTTATATGGCAAAAAAACGTTTGCCGGGTCAGCTAGTATATATATATATATATATATATCTGTGTGTGTGCGTATGTAACTGTCACTGAATACTCGTTTGGGTTGTCCGGAAGACTAATGTACATAAGACTAGGATGTTAATCAACTAAATTTTGCAAATGTGACAGTACACATGTTCAAACCTACCACAATATCATTGGAATTTCATTTTACATGTCGAAGTAATTTTTTTAGATTTCATCAGTACTGCGCTTTGGGTTCTTGCCAGATCGAAAATTACAGATATTTTTCATCTTTACGAGCAGAGCCTAACATCTTTTGAGTTAATGCCTTTTTTCTTTCTCTATTTCTGGTTATTCTATTGTTCGGAGAACAGTAGTGCCATACCTTTAAGCTATCTGATTTTTAAAATAAAGTAAAAAAAAAATATTCAATAAATCTTCCCTTTTTTGCGGTTGATAACTTTATCACTTTTATCGATTAATCGGCCTGAGAACATTTGGTGGAAGAGCTTTTGTATTGTAGTGACTCTAAACATCACGTATAAAAGACATTCTTTTACTTGGACAAAAAGTGTAGAATAATAAATTTTATATTTAAAATTTCCCGTTTGATAGGAAGTAGAGTCTTATTCAAGCTTTTAAAATTTTATGTGCTTCATAATCTTATTATTAAGTGCACTGGAATATAATGTGATTTATAAAGATTAAATTCACAGAAAATAAAATGCAACTTCAAACAAATTACATTTAGACAATGCGTTCATATTCATCCCATTTGAAAGCAAACATTTAATAGATAACTGCTTTTTTTCAAGAAAGATTTTCGAAATTAGGAGGATGGGGGATTCACCCAGCTCTAACAACTTTTAAGAGAAATCCTACTAATATTTAAATGTCAATGTTTGTATGTATATCACGCTGCAACAGTTTGACGGATTTGGATGAAATTTGGAATGAAGACAGTTAAAAGTCCTGGATTGACAGGGTGCTTATTATCGCCCGAAAAAAAAGACTATTCCTATATTATACAAACAACTATCTTTTATCCAAAAAAAATAAAAAAATATAAAAGAGAGAGAGAGACAGAACACATTTGAGTTTTATTTCACAGAGCCCCCGAGAGATGGCGAAAACTTATAGAATATCATTAAATGATGCTAAAATAATGACTAAACGTCATTTTAGCGTCTGCTCTGCCTGACTTGGATAAAGAATACACCTGAAATAACTTTTTGAAACTTTCATTCAGTTCAAATTGTGCATTTTTCTATTCCCCTTTTTTTCAGCTTTTCCCTTTCTATTTCTATT
Organism: Cheiracanthium punctorium; assembly: GCA_038373885.1. Lineage (NCBI taxonomy): Eukaryota > Metazoa > Arthropoda > Arachnida > Araneae > Cheiracanthiidae > Cheiracanthium > Cheiracanthium punctorium. Next base: position 1,213,638 of record JAWZYV010014318.1, read on the forward strand.
GTATTACATCCAGAAAAAAGGTGTTAGAAATATCAATTTTAATTTTGTTTAGTAACACTCATGAATAATGATACAGGAAAGACGCACGGATTATGATGCGCTTTTAATGTACAGCACTTAGTGCGTATTTAAAATCTGAAAGTGTTTCAGATTTTCTTGATTTTTTTTTTCCTCCTTCTTCTTTATTTCCGTGTTTTTTTTTTTTTTTTTATAATGGCCAATATATCCAGAAGCTCTTCAGAATTAATGTAGGACGAAAATAATTAGTACATTTTTGTAGGTTTTTATCACCAAACCATCTTATTTTTGTAACCAGGGGCGGCCCGACACAGTAAGCATCGGGGCACCGGCTTCGAAGGGGCGTCATTTTGAACTCAAAATCTAAGTAGCGAATGAATCAGGGCTTCTTTTTAACGTTAGCAGGGGGCGCTACTTACCCTAGAGGCACCCGTGTTTGTAACCATCTTAATTTTAAAGTCCATTCAGAATCTGAGAGATTTTAGTGCCAAGGAGGCCGGTGAGAAACAGGATTTTCTCCGAACTAGATTTATTAAGATGGCGATCCTACTAGTCGCCGGAGGGCGGCTAGTAAATAACATTGCTTTCTCATATAGTATCTAATTGAGAAATCTCGTTTCAAATTTAATTGAATTGACAGATTACTTTTGTAAGTTTCACTTCTTTTAGCTAATCATTTAGTTTACAGTAAGCGTAGATAAAAATAAGCAAATGCAGGAATTTGTGAAATTTAAACATTTTGCTTACTACGCTTATTTTATGTGCTTGGTGGGAATAGGCACTAATAAAGAACAAGAAATGGTTAAAAACGAATATTATCTGACGTTGAGTACACAACTGCTCAAAATTGAAAAGGAAAAATCCATTCATAAAATACTGAATTTCCTAAATCCGGGAATAACCTTAATTTTGAATGTGCATGTAGAGAAAACTTCGAATAAATAATAATAATAATGCAAACTGTCCTTTTCAAATTAGGTATCACGGAATGTAGCCACTATAGTGTATACATATTACAAATCCATATGATTTTCCAATGGATTAATATTTATATTTCTTAAGTTTAGGCCAAGCAATTAAGTTCTCGTGTAATTTTGGCCGCAAGAAAGAAACATTCAGGTTAGCAATCTCAAGACTCTTAACAAAGGCATAAAAACTGTGATCCTACAGATAGATAAACGCTTTAAATTAATCTGCAAAACAGCTCTACTATTCACCTGTAATTTGCACTGAAATAAGACATGCTCAGTATCTAAATGCATTTTAAATTATGTGTAATTATATTTAAATGTATTTAACATTAAAACTGTAATTTTTGGTATTCATGGTTTATCTGCTGAGTTGTATTAAAATACCTTTTTTGTCGTTACAGGTATGTACGTATACTCACGTTTTCTTTGGCTTTTCCAGTGAAAAATGGAAATAATTCTATGCATTTTTCCAGCATAAGTAAGTGAGTTTTATTATAATAAATGGCGTGATAGTCAATTTATGATATATCCAGGCTATGTTATTCCAAAGCAAATATGCATCATATTGAGTTTCATTTACTGATGTCAGCGATGTTTTGGAGATGCTTCAGATGTTTGTATTTTTTTTTTTTTTTTGACTTAAAAAAAAACTAATGACATTTTTAGAGAAAATAAGCCTAAGAGAAGTAAAAGAAGTTTCTTCAATGGAAAAACATTTTATTTCATTCCCTTCAGATTATTTTTAGGTGATGCTCTAACAAAAATTCACAAAAAAAAGTCTAAGAAAATCCGAACTAACAAAAATTCAGAAAAGAAAAATTATCTAACAGAACAAAATTATCTAACATAGATATGCAGGGTTTCATAAAACACTGACCTTTGCTCTTTTAATTCTCAGGAACGACCTCATTGTGACGATCCGTGCTATTAGGGTTGTTAGTCTTTATCGTTTTGCAATGCAAAAGCTACATTCAAGTTGTACAGTCGAAATTATTAAGCCAGTTTATAAGATAGTGAAGTTTACACCGTTTTACAATTTGCATTAAACACAGACGAATTTGGCTACAACGTTTTATATATATATATATATATATACATTTACCAATTCTCGATGATGAACTAGTAATTGTGCTGTGATTTATCTAACGAGTAATTTTTAAACGGCACTTAAAATTACTTTCATTTCTATTAGTATTTTTATATTAAAAGGACTTGGCAACTTTAAGAATTATATATATATATATATATATATATATTAATTAAATAATTTAGTGTTATTTTCGTTAATAATTTTTGTTAATATTATTAGAATACTGAGTGTATTATTAATTTGAATTTTATTTCACTATTTTGTATTATTTTTGACTTTATGATAGCTGCGTCACATACAGTGATTGAAGAGTGGCACATATATTCTGACTAATGTTTTTAAAATTCATATTTACGTAATGCATTTGCGATAGCAAACATTGATCTCCGGGACGAGATTTGCAGACATCAGCTGCTTTTCTCACTCATTAAAAAATGATCCAAGTTTTTGCTTGTATAGAACTTGAAATTTAATGACAGTATTATACCAGGTGCCCCATTAACTCGGCTTTTATTCCTTAAATATTGGCAATGGACATGTACAATAAATATCAAACTTACGTAAGAAAGGGTACGTCCCTTTGAGTCCCATAGGTCGTAGTCACACTGGTGACCACAAGTGACGTCAGCTGGAAGCCGCAGTGTGACTCGCAAGTGACAAAAGCTTGTGACTCCTTTGTGACGTCAACGTGACGGATCGTTTGTGACGTCTCGCCACATCTTGCGACTTTTCGCAATTTTTGCTACTTTTGAAAGCATCACGCGACTAAATTTTATGACGTTGCAATATTGCTACTTTCTTGCTACTTTTTTTATGATTTGTGAATTTTAAAGTATTTTTGCGAATTTCTCAAAAAAAAAAAGTTTTTTTTTTCAGTTTTAAGTCAGTGGAACATATAAGTCACAGTGCTGTGAATGTGACTGCGCTATAGACGGAAACGATATTGCAGACGCTCAAATATTGTGAAATGTGTAAAATAGGTTGGAATAAACTCGTGAGCAAACGTGTTGCATAGTATCGACTGCAAAAAATGTCACATGCCTCAATGGTGAAAAAGAGAGGTTAAAATAAAAGGTTCAAAAGAACTTTAATCCAGATACGTTATGAGTTGATTTCAACCTGCGTTTTTCTATGGGAAAAAGTTACTTCCAGAATCACCTTTCAAAAACGAAATGGAAATAGAATATTTTAATGGAAAACCTCTCTTGAAAAGGTAAGGGATAAAAATGCGCCAAGTTGAGAAAAAGTGGAAGAACAGGAATGCGAAAATATTCTGGGGTCGAAACATTTCCACACAGAAAATATGCGTCTCAAACTTTTGATGGGTTTTCTTTAAGTTCTGAAATCCAGATTTTTTTTTGTTGTTGTTAAAGTTTAATACATGTCTTAATAGGTCGGAAAATAGTAGTTGGTAATTCAATTTCGAAAGGTTCTGTATTGGAATTCGCGAAGCTTATTATAAATTTTATTTCAAAATGATGTGAGAATTTCATTTTAAAACCATTTTGTGTGGCCACGATTATTAAAGTATTCTGTAAAAACTTGGTGGAACGAATTTCAAAGTTGAGCGGATATCAGATTTATAATTCTGAAAAATCTGAAAAATGATATTTTATTGGGACTGAATTTCAAATTTATGATTTTATTTTAATTTAAAGTATTTTATTCATGAATTTTAAGTATTAGTAAGCGAAAAATTCTCTGTAACGAGATTTTACTGTGATTAAAAAATTGATTAAGTCTTACCATATGCATCGATTAAAAAATATGTATGTATTTACACACACTTTCGCATAAACCTCCGCAAAATGGACCCATACAGTCAGGGACTGATTTTCAGAGATGGGGGGCCTAGGTCAAAAGCTTCAATGGGGGCCCTCTCTCTTACAAAAACTTTCTTATACCATACAAAGCAGTCGGGGATCGAACCACAACCGCCGGGAATTGAACCCGAAACCTCAGAACGATGCTTTATCCACCACACAGTCTGGTCGGGTGTAACTCTTACCACAGCGTAAAAATAATCATTTAATCAAGATGCAAAAAGAAATGCAATGGTTTGATAATAATATTATTATTTAGAATAATAATAATATTTCAATTATATTATTTAATTTTGAATCGTTAATTTCATTCCATATTTTTCAAGTAATATGTTCCACAATATTCTTGTATTTATTTTCCAATGCTTGTATCCGAACATTTATTCATAGTTTAATAGATCTTCACTTTGCTCCACTGAGGAAGAGCTATTTCCTTTTATGTTTTGATTGAAAATCGGATTTATGCTTTCCTCGCGTTCAGCATACATTTCTGTAAGTTTACACATACTTTAAGTTTACACTTACATTAAATAATTGCTTGAGACTATACCGCTTATCTAAAAAAAAGGCTGTAGATTTAATGCTAGCAGGGACTGACTATAATACTTTTGTGCCCAGGACACTTTTCCAATTTTTTATCCTTATGGATAATTCAGTTTTTTGCCCCTATATATCACGCTAAATTCAATATTTTGTCCTATTTCTTTATGCTAGCTCTATGAAATAGTAACAGAGTAATTATTATTACTATTACTTTTCATTAAATTAGTTTTTCTGTCTCTTATTTTAAATTAAAATCAAAATTTGCAAATTTTTAAACTTAAAAAGGGCAATTTGGGGGCTCTTTTTAGTCGGAGGCCCCCAACAAAAAAAAGCAGAGGCGTTGTGGCGATGTCACACTTCGTCACTTCCGCCACATCGCAAATGTGATGCAAACGCATGCCATCTGTGACGTTCCTTCGCATCAAACATGTGACTTCGCAGACTTTTCATCGCAATGTAATTGATAATCCGTAACAAAGCGACGTCACTGTGTGAGAAACGTGTATTGATGGTCATAAATGAATGGAACTATTCAAATTAATTGATCATCATCGGCATTCGAGATAATTGATTGTGGAAAATCCATTCGAATGCTCACCACATAGCATTTGAATAGTACATGACGTTCGAAATCTCAAACAGAAATTGCGAATATTATTCGAACTCTGAAACCGCAAATACTAATCGTGTGAGTGAATCCTCGAATACCATTAGAATAGAAATCGCTAATACTATTCGAACATTAAAAATCGCAAATATTCACTAATCGATTATTCGATTATTGATTCTATTCGAATACTAGTAATCAATTATCGGATGGTACTTCACTAGAAACGCGTGATTTGCAGAGTGACGACACAATGCAATTTCTCATGGCGTTCCATGACGATGATCATCAGAATGTGACGTCGCAAAAACTGTTCCAGGCGGCCATCCCAACAACTTCTCTATGACGAGCACATGGTGGTGAACCAGTCACAAAGTTGCAGTGCGACAGAATGCATATGTATTTTGCGACTTCATTGGGTTGTATGGCAATGAATGTCTTGTTTGCTACCAATCTTGAATGACGAAGAATGTCTACCGTTGAGTCTTTGCAGCAACTGGCTGGACAACGATACCATGCCATGAAGTATTTTTTGAACTATTGGTCTTACAGCGTTTTGTGCAAAAGTTATTTTGTGATTCATTCTAAAACAGCTACCCTTATTAATATAGACGGTTTTAATTTTAAATGAAAGAGCATCGAAAATGCATTTTAAACAACACACACAGGCCTTGCACAGCATCTTTTTTTCCTTTACTAGCATAAAAGAACTACAACTAAGTCCATGGTGCGCATCAAGCATATACAAATTCATACATTTCAAAGCAATAATCGTAATATATTTATGTGAGCAACTTTGAAACTTCATAAACAATTTACTGTTTTAAATAAAAATAACGGTTTTTTAACGCTTTGCGACAAAATTGTTAAACTTTTACAGCAAAGTTGAAAATGTTTACAACTTGGGTTCATTTGTCTATCCATACATGCTCTAAGTGTCGTAAATATGCATATATTACTACGAAATTCATGTATATTATTCCCCAGTAGCCCAATTAGTCCAAAAGACGTTTAAAACACGTTTTTTTAACGTCAAAAAACGTGTTTCCAACGTAATTTAAACGTTTTTTGAACTAGTTGTGCTACTAGGGTTGCTATATGTACAATATTATGTACCCTTAGGAAAATGATGTCTTTTACAGAAACTAAAAGAATTCCAACACATTATACGCTCTGTGGGTATTCATTCTTTAAAGCCTATTTCAGAGGTGTTTGTCTGTTTCAAATACGACAAAAGTTACTATTTATTATTAAGAATATCAAAACAATGTTCTCTATCAAAATGGTGCATGTGATATTTAGTACTACAGACGCACTCAATAGAGAATTTCAACACTTTATGGTCTGTACTAGTTTTTAGGTACATTAATCCAATTCAATCTCAATGCAATAAGTACATAACCGTTTATAACTGCTTACTCTTCATTGGAAGCAGTGTTTTCCAAATTGCGGTACGCATACTCTCTGGGGTACAAAAAAAATTTGGTGTGTGGGGGGGGGGGGGGGAGTACGAACGACCTAGTGCAACAGCAACTTACTGTTCGTGCTCGTTTTCGAGAACTTCAGCGAATAACGCATGCGTCAAGTTGTCTTTGAACTCACCAAAAGAAGAACCAAAGGTCAGCTTTTTCAGCTTTTGCATGTCAAAAACAGGGAATAGGCTTTTAGATGAAATTTTGGGAAACCTGATTTCATAGATGGAAATAACATTTAAAATTCTTTCAAAGGGTCTGGCGAAATTACATTAATAGTGATAGTTATCAAAATCCCGCCAAATTTGGCACAAAAAAAGACTGTTAAGTTGGAAAAGGTTTCACAATCGACACATTTGGTATGATTTATTTTTCTTGTCACAAACTCAAAGTTTATTCATTTATCCTTTTTTTTCAAAAGTATTATAACTTTAAACACATTGCACGCAATATGTGACAGTTTTATTAGCAAGTATTGAAGGAATTGCAAATATGTATAACCGTAAGAAATGACCTTAAAACTAGCTGGATTTCTTCAATTTATGCTAATAATCAATATTTGCAGTTGTATTCTGTAAATTTAAATAATTTGTATTTTTATCCTTTTATCAGTGTTGTATAAACTAGTAGTTTCACAGTTTCAAGAATTTCACAATTTCTATAGTTTTATTGCTACAGCATTGATGGTAAAGTAGTATTACATACTATACTACAGTACAGTATTACAATATTAAGTTTTATTTTTTAATTATTTTTTTTATTTAAAATGTGCGTAAGCAAAAAAAAAGAACATTTTATGTAAAGTTATTGAATGTAACGTTCATTGAAAAATGCGAATCATTCTTGTAAACTATCAAATAAATATAAATTAATTTCTTAATGAGTAATTTACTATCTTCCGTAAAAAAAGTTCTTAAAACGTTTCGATATTTATCGCATTCTAAGAAAGATAGAGGCTAACAGAAAAGTTCCAGACAACTTCCAGCAAGGTTCTTTATGAACGTCTTTCAATTTATTCATTTCTTTTTGAGGAAACACGTTACATTGTGGCTCTCCTTTTAAAAAGAAAATATGAAAAAATATTTTTAAAAATTCCCTGTAAAACGTCTCCAGTAAAATGCGTCAGGAGTGGGGAAAATCTCTCTCCAGTGAGAGAGTGCGCTGTGATTGAAACACTCACACAAAGATTACTTTCCTTTCAAAATTTTGATGGGGTCTTTTTGGTGAATTTTGAGAATTTTTTATATAGATTTTACATTACTTTATGATATCTTTTAAAGGCAATACATGTGAAAATGGAAATTAAATTTTTAGAGAAATATGAAAATATCAAAAACACTTTCAAAATTTTAAATACGCTCTAAAGTGTATATATTAAGAGCGGATCATGATCCATGCGTCGTCCCTATTTTTCTACCTTATTCCATTGACCTCTTCGGCGCTGACGTCCTAATATTAGAAAGCATCTTTGCATTACCCTATATTCTTCATTTTCAAGAATTGCAACACTAAAACATTGCGTCTACTAATAATACATTCAAGAATAGCAGAACTTTATCATTTTTGCTCAGTAGGCAGAAAATCTCCATGGCTCTGATGGCAGAAAATCTCCAGCAGAGAAGATAATGGACGTGTCAAGCCATTTGAAGCCACAATTTAAATGCATCTTTATGAATGAATGCATGCATGGAATCAAAGTTCACGAAAAGTTTGAAGAATTTTCATGTTTTCATGCACAAAGAAATTGTTTCAAAAGGTTTCATACAAAATAAATGTAAAATATTTTTCTCATTTTGCACAATTATACCTCGTTTCCTATTATTAGAACATTTTTTAAATAGTTTGTCATTGGCTGCATGTTATAATGTTTCATATTCATAGTGCATGCGCTTACATATAGTGCAGCACATCTAACCACTCATTGGTTTTTTATCTGCTTTATTTAAAATTCAGGGCCGAATGATGGAAATCATATGATTATTCATGAGTTTGCCGTATTTTTCTTCCTTGTTGCATAAAAAACTTCTTTGGAATCGAATTTTACATTAAAATCGTCTACTAAAACTGTTTTACCATCTTTGCCAAGCATATTCTAACTATACTTCCCTTTTTCAAATACAGTTTGGAAAGTGTACCATCAGCGTGTCGTGTTTGTCTTCCTTGTTCCACAAAATACTTCTGTGGAATTGAAATCTATATTAAATACGCCTACTAAAATGGTTTTGAAATCTTCGTCCGGCATACTCTGACTTTACTTCTATTTTGTTACACTGTTACACTTCTATTTTGAAACTGTAGCGTTTGCCACTTTCTCTCCAAATATGGAAATTATCGCCAAGATAGTTTCTGTTTTCGAGACTTTTTTTTGAGCCAGTCTTGGTAATAAATCACCTAAAACTCCAAATATTAGTCCTCAGTAAAATTAGCACCGCGTTATACTTTCACCATGTTATCCTCCCCTCCACGGGCTATCTAATAACACCCTATTGAAAATTTTAAAGAAAACGTATCAACGAAAACCGGTCCACAAAAATATGTCGATAGAAAATACCGGGATTTAATAACATGGTTTGAAAATATACTCTCCAAAGAGTTAATGAAAGACTTTAAGTAATGTTAATTTGTATGCAAAAGATTCATTAACAGTAGTTTGGAAAAAGGACTATCTATTTTCAATCTTTGGTTATTTACCCACTCTCTCAGAAAAATAGATGTTCTGTTGTGACTGCAATAGCTGTAAAGATTATTGAAATATTTAGCAAGTCTTGTGTTTCTTCTCCAACCCAAGGGCTGCAGATCTCATTCATAAAGAAGCAGACGTTTCGTGGGGAACGAATATCTCATACCAGTAATGGTGCGAGCGAGCAGCACTTGACTGGACTCTGTCAAACTCTGACATGGAAAGTAATTTTATTTGACACCCTTTGACCAATAAATTTGAAAGTTTGCGCGAATTTTTAGAAAAACATCTTAGCAGTTTTAGGATTTTACTCATCTTAGCAGCAGCAAAATCTTAGCAGTTTTTAAATTTTAGAATTCCACAGAAAAATTTAAACATGCAAGTTTTTAAATTGTTCTACAATTTTCAAGTTTGGGAAGAGAAAATAACACAAAGTCAGGTGAACTTATTTGAGAGTTTCGAGAGATGTTCAGAAAAGTATACAGGAAAATTGGTATACAAATCTTAAAATACACGCATTTCTAGATGTTCATTCATGAACTTTCATCGTTTATCAGCTTTCGAAAGTAACTTCAACGCCTTTAAAATAGCCAGCTTGGAATTTTGCCGTAAGACATAGAATTAAAATAGACATTCAATTATTTTATTTTTCTTGAATCTGTGTGCAATAGAAATTAAGCCGCGTTTTTCATATAGCAGCCTTTAACCCTTTGAGGCGCAACCCTTTCCCAATGCTGAAAAAAGGGCAGCCGTTGCCATCGCTCGACTTAACTACCAGCAAGATGGCGGACGATCGAAACGTTCATCGCGCGACACAGCTTCCGCATTAAAGTCTATTTAAATTGTAAAAATATCGGAATATCGTTTGACCGAATTTACAATCAAAGCGAAAGTTTGAAGCTGAAATCTGGAAGTATTGTGAAAATTCGATAAAAGCATTAATGCACTGGTTATAAATTAGATACAGAGGAAACGTTTAAAGGCGAAACAATACTTAGTTACCTCAATTAGAATGATAAAAGCCTATACAATGAGATTTATGAAGCAGGAAATATGTTTCAGAGAATAATATTAGCAATATTCTGTAACCGTAAGTGACCAATTTATTAGTAAAAATAGATATAACTAATTTTATATCAATAGTTAATGTTGAAATTAGTTATTAGAATGGTTATCCTTCTTGTAGACTATCAATATACTTAATACACTTATTGTCAGAACATGACGCATCTGGCTGTGCGGCACAGCCTCTGCATTGGGAAAGGGTTGCGCCTCAAAGAGTTAAATGTGGGAGACAATATCCTACACTGTGGCCGTTGACGTAAACTTTATGGTGTTACTTTACAAGTTTTTTTATTATTTTAATATCCAACACTTGGACTGTTACAACTTATTAATGAGGTTAGAAAGAAATGGAAAATGTCTGATTAAAATGCGCTCCGTATATGTGAAAAAACTAGGAATGCACAGAAGCCGGGATAGGAAGATTATCGTGGAGACAATTTCAATTTCGAACTTTTGAGTGATGGGCTTTATATATATATTCTGAAACAATGTGTCGATATCTAGATATAAAAAGATCAAAAGAAACTATAATAGTCCAAATAGACGAGGGAAAATAAAGTTTTAAATAGATCATACAGTTGCGGAAAAGGAAAATAAATTGGATTTTAAGCACGCACTTGAGTGTTTTATTTGTAATGAGCATCCTCATCTATTCATTTATCTTGATGCATTATGTTGGAGAGTGTATCATAATCCATGTGCCCTTTCTATTTGTATAATTTCGTTATCTTTTGAGTCAAAAATTATAATAATTTAAGTTTTATAAACCAAATAATAATTCTGTTAATAACAGAAACCAAAATTACCTACAGATTTTGAAAGTTGAATGAAATAGCACTATAGTACGAAGAAAGAAGGTGAATTTAGTACTATCTGACCGCCTCGAGGAAGTCTCTAGCACATGGAACTGTGTATGGCACCTTGTTTTCCTCAAAATTCATTCTGCGAAAGGGAGAAAAAATTCCATTCCTGAAGCAGAAGCTAGCATGTGTGAAGTCTAATTGTGTCTTCGCTTGATTTTTTTTTAAATATTAAAAATCATTATTTTAAAATTATTGTTAATAACCGTTTGCATAATCAAATGCCTGAAAGAATAAATAAATTAGAATCCGCGTGACGAATATTTATTTCACGGAAAATTACAACATTCTTGAGCAATTTTAAGAAATCGTTAGAAGAGGTACGATGTTGAAGCAGAGGTCATTTGAAAAGCCTTCTCTGGAATTTTCAATGATAAAAAATGTCGAATAAAGTCTGAGTTTGCTCTTGTAAATTCACAGAAATGGTCGAAAACCCCACAAAGCATGAAATAAGTAAAAAAAGTAACAATGTATTATTTTTTAATTTTGCGCTATTTAATCGGTGGTGTGTCGAACTTAGACTAGGTATGTTTAACGGTCTAGGGGCTTATAGCGAGCAGAGAATGCACAGACAGATGCCGCAGTTCTTAAATATTAAAGCTTTTTTTCAACTCATGCTCTGTAAGATACTGTTATTTTTATTGTAAAGGCCTTTAAAAGTGAATAAAAATTGTGGGTAATTATTTTAACATATTTTTTATTATAAGGAGAGGAGAACATAAATTTAAAGTATCCTGTCTTCTGTATCGTGAAAGATTCCTACCATTTTAAGAATCTATTAAGTGCTATATAAAATAAAAGTATTTAGTATCTACCTTATCTTCGTATTGTGTCACATATCCCTTAGATTGTCTTAAATCTAATGAAATGAATATATTTTATGCAGTAAAAACTAATCTTTCCTGTTGAAAAGTAGTCTATTTTCAGTTTAATTCAGAAATCATTGAGTTAACTATACTAATTCAATGAGTAAAGATTTTGAGAATATTCTTTTAAGATAGAATTTTTGCCAAAATTTGTTCCTTAAAAAAAAACTTTCATCTTGCCATTCATTCAAATATCTAAAAATGGCTTTGAGCAAAACATTCTCCACCATATCTATTTTATGGCTTAGCCATTAGTGTCTTTATTGAACTTTCAACGTACATTATGGCTTTTAACTTTAGTTTCGATAGAAAATTCGGTCAACCAATATCTTGATAATTTTATATAAATAGACTTCAATAAAGTATAATATTAGGAGATATAGGTAATAAGCGCGCTAGAGGCTGATTTCACTCTACCCACGGCTTTATACTTTCCTCCATTTTTAGACCTCAATTCAGCTAAATTTAACGAATGTAAAGCAGGAAATTTAGTTACACTAAATTTTAATATAATTTAGTTCAGACGGTGCTTTTCCCAGATATTATAAAAGCAAATTTTAAAAGTAGTAAACCGTTGTAAAAAGGAATATGAAGATTACATTTGTATGAGAAAAGTAAAAAAGCAGTGCATAGGCATTTTAAACGCAGAAACAGGATTTTTGTTGGTTCTAACTATTCTATAAAAATAAATTATATATTTTTTGTGATACAGTGAATTTTAATGTTTCCATATTTTTTTTTCCTGTAAAGACCATTTGCATGGATATTTATGACTTAAATGACAATTTTTATGACCAGGTCATGCGGTGAACAACTATTCTATCACCATCTTCGATCAAGGCTCGATTCCCGGCGTGCCCTTGGGTGTTTTCTTTGTCCTTGTTATCGGTAGTTCTGCCTCCAGTTGGGTGCCCCCTGCGTAAATGGCTATCAAATTCACAGACTGCCCTGCCAAAACTTGATGCACCATTGCTATGCCTTCCGGAAAGAATAGCATTTAATTTTTCGATAGATTTCTTTTTCTTCTTGGTCGCTAAATTTCTTTAGCCTTGTTACACCAAGTATAATATTCCATCATCGTCTAAAATTAGGAGAGTTTATGATGGAAGTTGCAATCTTGATTTTTTTGTTGCGCTAATCATAAAATAAAATAATAAAATGGTAGTTATTGTCCGCTTTTGTATAAAAAATACAGTTTAATAATGCGCTACTTAAAGATCCGGAAAGATTACTGCTCGAATTGACCATTGCATCAAACTGTTAAAAAAATGCCGAATCCATATATTTACTTTCAAATAGTTGTTATGTACGAACAGGTACTGTCTGTCAGCCACAGGCTTATTCATAAACAAACGAGGAGGTAAGAAAATAAAGTAAAATAAAATAAACCCACAAGAGACGAAAAATTGCCATCCAGATGAACGTAAAACCAAAAAAAAAAAAACCAACAAGTAAGTGGTAAAAAAATAACGTAAAGGAATAAGCGGACATTAAAATAAAAACAGATTTATAAAAATCGAGCGACACAGAATGATAAAGGTATTTACTTGTAAAGGAATTTCAGCTATTTAGGTCTGCCTATGAAATTAATTTTTTTTTCTATTTGCTATATTAAATTTTCTTTGATAAGGATAGAAACACATGTACTGACAATAAGTGTATTAAGTATGTAGATAGTGTACAAGAAGGATAATCATTCTAATAACTAATTTCAACATTAAATATTGATATAAAATTAATTATTTCTATTTTTACTCATAAATTGGTCACTTACGGTTAAAGAATATTGTCTAATTGAGTCTAATTGAGGTAACTAAGTATTGTTTCGCTTTTAAACGTTTCCAATGTATCTAATTTATAATCACTGCATTAATGCTTTTATCGAATTTTCAGAATACTTCCAGATTTCAGCCTCAAACTTTCGCTTTGATGGTAAATTCGGTCAAACTATATTCTGATATTTTTACAATTTAAATGGACTTTGATGCGGAATAACATTGCGGAATCGGTACAGCAAACTCGCAAGAACGTGATTTCATTTCCCGAGGTTCTATTTTCCTCATCTTTTAGTGATCTGAATACCTACATTCCTTAATTGTATTGCGTAAAACGCTATCTGATTAATTTCAGATAAAAGTTAATTACATTTAATCGAGACTGATTTGAAGAATCGTGTATCGATTATTAGGGCCTCATTAAAACATTTGGGGTCCATTCAAGTGGCGAAGCAAAGCTTCATGATTGAATTTTCGACCTTTGTCCGGTAACTCCTCCGAGACTGCAAATGCGATCTTCGATCAAATGTGGCGTAGTGATCATAGCCATAGCGTAGATGTTACTACAGCGAGATGGTTGATATTGGTCGTGTCTATGAGGAATAATCACTGAAAATCTATAAATCTGAATGACTGAATTTTCTACTCTTGTTTGCTAACTCCACAAAGATCCTTATGCGATTTTCAATCAAACTTGACACAGGGAGCGTGGCCATGGCGTAGATGGTAACTAGAGAAAGATGGTTGAAATCGATCATGTCGTTGGGAATAATCTCTGAAAATCAATAAATCTCAATGACTGAATTTTCGACCTTTGTTCGCTAACTCCACCAATCCTCCTTATGCAATCTTCAATCCTTCAATAACATTTATCACAATGGTCATGGTCATGGCTTGGATTCTATTAAAGCGAGATGGTTTAGATCAGTCCTCTCATTGAGTTTCAATAACTGAAGACATTTTAAACATAAACTTAACATTGCCCGACTGTTTTGCATTGTTGACGCTTCGCGCGCACTTCAAAATTTTACTGGTTTCGGTGGGCCGTCTGTTGTTTCATTTCTACCATATTCCCAAATCTCGTCAAAAATTGTGAATGAATACCCCTTTTTTTTCACGCCAACATAGACCACCTGTCTAGTCACCCGTGCACCCCTGGGGGTTCACTTGAATCGCTTTGGGAATCACTGATCTAAGGGAATAAGCAAGTAATGCACCTATGCTGAGCAACTTTTGACTTCGGCCCAACGTTGGGCCAAACCTAGTTAATACGAATATTTATCTTGAAATATTTGTTCCCGTAAAAGTACTGTGTAATAATGTAGTTTTGCAAAATAGTTATCTCAGCGTAAAATAATTTAAACAACATTCATTGTGTAGAGTGTTATTTTCTGTAATCTGTCTCCTCTCATAGTTTCATAAACGGGAAGACAGAAATTTCCCTACCATGAACATTGCTTATCGGAATAGATATTTCAATGGCCTGCCATGGCACAGTTTTTGAGCATGATTTCAAACACTTTTAATAAAATATTAAATTCTTTTCCCTAAAAATAGATTATATGTTTAGTAATTTTCACAGTAATTAGTATATCGCTTTTTATGATGACGCATGTAACTCCATATTACTAACTCAACCCGATTTGCCTTCGTAACCTTAGCCTGCTAGAAGTTTGCACAATCAGTTCGTGTATCTGCCTTTTTTCGTATCAACTTAATTGATATTTGAAAACAATCCATGAACGGGTAAATATACAGGGTGCCCCGTAATGATCAGGATAAACTTTAATGGGATGTAGTGCACATAATAAATAATCATTATCACGTGGGGTCATAAAGAACATTTTCATTTACTTGTTAATGATCACTTTGAGAAAAATGTTGAGAATATTCGTCTTAATAAAGTTTTATAAAATGTGAGTTTGTCTCCAAGAATTTCATCAATGAAATGAAATAGTATTTTGAACGTACCAATTTTATAACGTGCTTACTGGGAAAGATACATTATCTTTTGTCTAAGAAAGATCGGAAAGTTCTCTTTATTTCAAAACTTCCAAAGTGATCAGCTACATGAGGACGACGTTCCGACCCCACATTGTTATGTGATTTTGAATCCTTATTATGTGCCCTAAATCACCTTAAATTTTGTCACAATCACTTGTGGACACACTGTGTGTTAGAGATAACGATGTAGTACTACTTAATAATAACTAGGAGATAATAACAACGGAAATTAAAAAGCAATAATCATTGTGCTTACATACGCGTACAATTCTATGAATTTTTATACCGATGTACGGATCGGGTTTTACAACTTCATATGATTGAATGTGAAGCCAATGTGTATTCGTTACGCAGCATTTCTATTTAAGTTGACTTACCATACTTTAAATCTAACAGGACCCACAGAAATATCCCAAAATAGCTATGCATTGAAAATCCCCTTATATCAACTTTATGGCTTGTCCATTAATGCATTTATCGGATTTCCAGCATACTTCCAGATTATCTCTCTAAACTTTCAATTCGATAGCAAATTCGGTCAAGCGAGACCACGATGTATTTTTAACATACAAATGGACTGCGATAAGGGGTTACGTTGGAGAATCGGTAATAAAGCAGCAGGAGCGTGATTTCATTATTCCGGGGGAGCTTTATTTTCCTCAGAAATTCGTGATCCGAATACCCATATTCTTTAATTTGTTTGTCAAAAATGCAATGTAATTCAATCAAGATTGATCTATGTTAGTCGATGCATGCAGGATTACCGATAACTATTGATACAAAGTGAGGTAGGATACATTATGAAGAATAGGAATCACACAGTAATGTGGGGTCGGCAACGTCATCTCCATGTATCTGTTAATAATCACTTTGGAATAAGTGAAAAAGAATAGCGAACTTTCCGACCATTGTTTGTCAAAAACTAATGCAGGTTTCGCAGGAAACATGTGACGAAAATTGATAGTTCAAACATTGTATGCAATTTCATAAATGAAATTATTATAGTCCAACCCACTGCATGTGAAATTTGGTTAAGAAATTAGACAAACACCTCAACTCTTTTCCCTAAGTGGTTACTAACAGGTACGTGGAAACGGCGCTTTTGACCCCACATTGCTGTGTGATTCTTATTATGTGCCCACCTCCTCTTAAAGTCTGTACCAATAGATATGGGACAACCAGTATATAGATAGTTATATACAAATATATATGAAGTTTATAGATATTTTAATGGCAAAAGGGGTATAACGATTACATTATAAAACGTTCAGGTCAGGAGTCGCACTTTTAACGTAGAATTACGTTCCGCCTTGACAATCCTACGTAAAGAAAATAAAAATTTTCAACGTTGTCGTAAGTTTCAAAATCACTCCTTTTGTGAAAACGACCAGATGAACTGATTCAACTAACCGACAATTTTTTAAGACAATCAAAAGCGTGGTGTCGTAAGTTAAAAATTGCTTGAGATTCATAAACTGCACCAAACATTTCACACCATATTCGGAATTTTCGATTCTAATTAGCTCCTCGAGATTACACAGTTCGATGTATTTTTGAGATTGAATCATGCAAGATTTAGATTGAGCATTGAAGTGGAGCAACGAAAATACATGATATATACATAGTATTAATAGATTTGTTACGATAATATGGGTTAAAGCACAGTAGGGGAATTGAGGGCTAGGCGGATCTGAGCTATTGTGCTACCGACCACTATGTGAGTGATTAGGTCTCAGGTTCAAATCCCATTAGTTCATGGGTCTATGTATTTGCCTGAATATTGTTATGTAAGTTTGTTTGTTTTGCCAGGAAAGAACAGCTCTCGTCACTGAATGTGTAGCTTAGAGCTACATATACGTCCTTCCCGGAATTTCCCGCCAAAATTTGGAACCTCATCAAAAGGTGGGAGACTTCTGAACATTGGCATCTCTCGGAAACTGCTAACGAACGCCGAGAGGACTTTCGGAACCACATATTTAACGTGCATGTACACCGCATGTACACGGTGGTCTCTAGTGATACGCCGGTATCGAACCCGCAACCTACCGGATACGAGTCCAACACCTTAACCACTGGGCTACCACGGCCCTAAGTTGTAATCACGTGACGTCACCGAAATTTATTTCGGTCAACTCGGATATTTAGTGATACAAAGCCACGTTTTCGGCCAATGACCATTCTCAAATGGACGAATGTTTGACCAAAAAAAGTTGGTTGCTAAGGTTGACGTAGTGATAATGATGTAGGTGAAAGAACTCATGAAGATGACCTTGTAATTGGATCAAATGAGATGTAGGCCCAAAAAATGACATGGATCTCTTTTAAACTGCCAAGCACAATATACGTATTGATAAATATTTCGTTAAATTAAAAGTCTTTCTTATGCTTATTATTCATGAACGGTAGCCTTACAACTAATTAAACGTTAAGTAAGCTTAAGTTAGTACATCCCACGCTAATTTCAACAGAAGAAACTACATGAATGGTCTTTCGTTTTCTTCTTTGCAATTTTAAATTAATTGAATTCATGAGTTGGCAAATTAGTGTGCTTCACACTTATTGATATAATTTTTTATGTGAAAGTTAAAACTTCAAAACCTATACAGTGAAATCTGCTAAGTTGACCATCCAGTGGTTCCACGTGTTCGTGGTCAACTTATCAAGGATACAATACTTATTTTTGATTTTCGAATTTTACACTTACCGATTATTGTATACGTACTAATGCAGTTACAAAATAAAAATGTACTTACATAAGGTATAAAGATGAATGCTACATTAAGAATCTGGACTGAAATAGTCATTATTCTTTCTTTGTTCGCAAGTTTTATAGACTTTAGACAAGTAGTAAAAATATGTAAAAGTTTATTTATTGTTAGAAAAAATACTGGAAGTGGTCAACTTGCAAATGTTTTAAGCTATGCTTTGGGACAAATTCTATTCCTAATTACTTGTTCAATATACAAGTTAGACAGGTGGTCAACTTATAAGGGGTTTACTCAATGTTAAAGTAATTAAGGCATTCCGTTCTTGGTCAATTAGGTTAACTTGGACACATGGGGTTACAAAGGTGGTCAACTTCACAGGTTCCACTTTATTATCAAAAGAAATCAAAAGAACAGATTAAGTAACAAAAAGTATACTATCAAAATTCAGAAGTATGCATAAAAGATATGTACCACATAATTCCAAACATTTGGCAATTTTAAATTATAGGCGAATATTTAAACATGTTTTTATTTGAAATTTTTGTATCTTTCTGCATTAATAATAAGTTTCTGATTTTCCGTTTTTAAACTAAAGTAATTATCTTTCATAAAATTTACAGTTAATAATTACAGTTAATGTTTGAAAATGCTGCACTAATTACGTTTTATTTGCTTATTTGATTTCTTGAGCTTCGTGTAATTCAGAAATAACATTTCATTCATCCTTATCACATTCAGAATATATATTTTTTTTTTAATTTTCGCAGTCGGGGGTGAAAATCTTTTCGCATTAAAATCCCAACTATGTAATTTTCGAAAAATTTTGAGATACATTTTAAGAGCTATTGAATTGAATTAGAGAGTTTTAGACTCTTAACTCTTTAGGGACCGTATCGGCCGTGTCGGCTCGCCCATATGTGTCCCCGAAACGGCCCAGCCGTATTGGTACCAGTGCTTTCCCTCCCGACTCGGGAGTTATTGATTAGGTTACACCCCTTGAGGTTTGGGAACTTAAGGAAGAGGGGAAACGGGTAATCCGCGTATCCGACCTCTAATCAATCATCATGGCAGGTATGTACATCATGTACAGGTGTTGAAGTCGGTAGCAAGCACACTGAAAGTAACTATTCAGTGTGCAAATACCTTGTCGAAAGCACTTATCACTACGGATTAGCACAATAGGAGGTCTTTCGCCCTAACTGCTGGTCAAGAAAGGGAGGTTCTGAACTGTCAAAACTCAGTGATAAAGGAACCGCTTTCCTCCGATGGGGGAAGACATTTTTCGGCTGTTTCCTTGGGAAAGAAAGGCTAAGAGATTTTCACGGGGCTAGGATCTAAAGAGTTAAATCGTACGTTAAATTTTTTATCAGACATTTTGTAAACTATAATTGATTTAGAATACTTCAAGTGAAAGAAAAAGAGGATAGGGGCTCTCAGATATAGCTTTGATACCACACGTTTGCGCTGGGACAGAGCGTTATCATTGAAAGTCCCATACTGAGAAGCAACGATAAGCACCAGAAGGAAAATCGCTACCTCGACACATTTGCAAGTACAGGAGCAAACAGAGTAACATTCTTTAAAATAGTAATGTGAGTGTAAGAATATTTATGTTGGAAGGTGTTTCATAAGTAGAGCGTTCAGCATCGTGCAAATTACATTTGCTCCTAAGGAGCATTGTTTACATAAGGTGCCCTCAAAATATTGTTTTAGGATTTTATCCCTTAAATATTGATCATAGACTTAAAGAATAATTTACAAAGTAACGTAAAAGAAAGTTCAGAATTATATGGTATCGATTATAAATTTTCGGGAGATTAAATCTTAATAAATACAAAATTTAAAGTTTTATCTGCCCCCCCCCCTCGTACAAAAAAATTTCCAATTAGTAAAATATGAATCATACATAAATTAGGTGATGGGAAAAATTTCAGTCTTTTCTCATAAAAAGACTCAGAGATATAAACATAAATATTTATTGACTTAAAGCACTTTTCATGGCTCTTGAAGAGAAAAAATCGCATCGGAAGATTGCATTTTAGAGATTGCTAAGATTTTTTTATTGGGGAGGGGGGAGGAGTTGTTGATAAACTGCCACGTCAAATATCGGCTTTAAAACTTATTTGACGTTACACTTATTTTCTTATCAACTATATTACTAACTATTTACTTTTGCCAACTGGATTTGCATAATTTTGCAAGTGTACTAGAAACAGAAATTAAATTATTACTTTCGTTAAAATTTTTTCACCAATTTTGCCAAGTTTAATAAATTTTATTGAGTGTTAGAGGAAGAGACCCCTCCCTACCCAACCCCCCCCCCCTTTTAGCAAGGGCCCTGTACACTGTGTATTTCATACATTCTTAAAACTGTGTCTCTTATACGTAAGGCACAAGCGGATTGTGCTTTCTGTTATTTTAAAATGAGAGGCACATAGCCATTGTATCTCCCCTATAGTGTTAAAAATAAAAGGCATATTGGAAGTTAAAAGCACCGATTACAGAACGAAATTTGTCAGAGGCACGGAGCGAGATTTGTGCCTCTGAGACAATTCCGAATTTCAGGGGTACATGCCGAATGTCCAATGCACCGTGGCCTTGTACCTCTCAAATTTTAGAGGCACCATGGCCTTGCTCTTCTAAAATTTTAGAGACAAAAAACTTCACAATGTGCCTCTTAAATCAGAGGCACATTTTTTTAAGGGTGTAAACTCAAAGAAGCGGAAAAACTGTTTAAATTAATCCTTCTAATCGTGGTGGTCGCGCCGTGGAACCATTTCTTTCCAGCACTTTCAACTGGTAATCTAAAAAAAATATGGTTAAGTGTTCCCAACGCTGTAAAAATACACCCACTGTCGTATCTCCAGTCGGGCGGCGCCGCACATCCAGCTGTGTCAGAAAAGAGACTTTAGTCCAACGTTTCCCAACGTGGGGCCCACGCCCCCACAGGAGGGCAATTTGATTGTTAAGGGGGGCAATTCGAAAATGGACTCGACACGAGTTTAATCCTCTTGCTCCGGGCCATTTAAATGCAATGCTAGATTTCGTGCCAAAATTGAAAGAAAAAAGCAAATTATTAAATAATTGCGGCCAATAAATATTATAAATTCGTTTGAAGAGACCAAAATATTTACTGTGTTTATTAAAAATATTTAAAAATTTATTTACTGTGTTTCGTTAACAATTTCCTAGTGATTTCGTCCTGAAACCTATCATTTAAGTATCTTAAGTGACGCCGACCAGCTTGTATTGTGGACAAAAAAAGCACCGTACAACGGTTCCGGGTTCAACTACCGGTGGTCGGGGTTCGATCCCCGTCTGGGCGTGGCTGTCATTTGTGTTCGTCCCTTCATAGGGGGCGACGTTGGTCCGCCTACTAGGTGCCCCATAGTAAAGAGACCAACAACTCTGGCCTTAGTTGTGGTCAATGCTTATAGGCAAAAAACGCGCCACTGGAAATAAAAAAAAAAAGTCTCTTAAGTTAACAATTCGATTTTTTAATATTAAAAATTATGTATATGTTACATAGGAGGGGGGAGGGGGGTATAAGAATTTTAGAAAGGCTTAGGTGGGGCATGGCACAAAAAAGGTTGGGAAACACTGCTTTAGACCTTTAGCACGCGATGGGGGATTCAATCGACCGCCATGTTGGTGGTGTTTAACTCGAGAGGTGGCTACGGAATTACTTTTCCAGCTTTGGGTTCTATATATAAAGTTGTTCTTCTATGTACAGATGTGAAAATGGTTGCGCATTAAAGGGTTAAAGAATTCTGGAAGATATCAAGTTCGTCTTCTTTATGATTATCTTCATAATACAACAAAGAAACTGGGGAATCCCAGTGAACAAAAAGTAAACTAAGACCTATCCAATCACAATGAACGAAAAGAAATTGAATTATGCCACAGAACAAAAGCCCAAAACCTACGATCAATAAGATAACGTCAAGTCTGAACGTGCGAAAATAAAAGGAAATTCTTTACTTTCACGTCCTCTGTTAGAAATTAACTGGAGCGGAGTGAAACAAAATGGGCATTTGCAACTACAACTGCTATAAATCAAAGTGGAACGTTAATGAGAAAAGCTGTCTGTGGTGGGAATGTGTATCAATTGTCACTGCGAAGAATCTATCCCATCCATCAAGATTGTTTATATAAATCATTCGCTCTCTATTGAAATCCTAAGTATTCCTTTAATCATCATTCGTGTTCATATACATATAAAGTTTTATAGATATTTGATAAGAAGACGATTACGCATTGTAGGAGTGGTTAATTTTGGAAATCTTTCATACTCTGAAAAGGACTCCTTTTAAAATAATAACAAGGTAAAATTCGAAATGTTTGAAATATATATAATTATTTGAAATATATCAACTGCTAATTTGAAAATTTGCTGTTGAAATATTTAAGCAATGTCTTCAAAAACTGATTGACCATAAAATATTAGTTTTAATAAATAGACATATCACTAGGCGAAAAGAAATTTGAACGCAAGCGACTGCGTTCTAATTGCAGCTGAAAGAATATTCATAGAGTTGTTTTTTATAAGGTTTCGTTTTTAAATGTGTTAAATCGTTTATTATTATTACATATTTAAATCTTTAGAGATGACATACACATTTTTACTTCATTTTAAATCATGTTTCTTTTATTCTACCTGCTTCTTGAGCCTCTCTTACCCCTAGATATATAATTTCAAAATTTTGTAGCATAGAGTCACTGATCGGGGATTGTATTAATATTCAGAAGCATATTGTACTCCAAAGGTAGTGCTACGATTGGGTACACATTTACGATTTCTGAATGAAGTAGAAATGTGATGGTTCAAATTTAATTTTCTTGCACAAATAATAATAATAATCATTTTTTAAATATCGTGAAGTGTTTTTACCAAATTTTTGTCCCCAGTTTGAAAAAAAAGCTGTCAATTTTCTGGGAATATCAGAAAAACTGTCAAAATTTAATAACAGAACTGGCTCTATAAAACTTTTTATGGATCACCAATGACATTAGAAGGTTTATCGCCTTCACTGTACTCTCTTTGTCGATCCCTAAAACGCTTCATACGAATTTTCTTCCACTGTTCAAAAGAGTTCTGGTAGTCCATTTCTGTTAGCTTGATAATAAACTCCCCCCCTTTTGCTTTCACCTCTTCCATACTATCAAATCTGTCCCCTCATGTCGGATTTTGCCTTAGGAAACAATGACGCGGTTCCAAAATATTTTGTCTGAGTGATTACTTAGGATGAATCATGGTACATTTTAAAATTATGATACCAAAAAAAAAAGTGCTAATTGGTGCATTCTAAGAGTCCAAGCTCTCCACGAAATTGAGCAAATTAAAATTCGAAGCCCTGAAGACTTCGAACAAGGATGTAATTATTTACATATACTGGGTCAACAAAGTTTAGATATCCATTCACCACTATTACATTGATGTTCTGATTGCTCTTCGAGTAAGAAGACTTGGATTTTGGAAAGAGAAATTCCTGGGTGCTTCACTAAGCCCAATTCTTCTTTATTTGTAAAAGCGTTCTTTGCAAAAGGCCGCATCTCCACCATGTTGTCCAGGGGCTAGAGATGAGACGGGCTCAGCCCGAGCCCGAAAGCCCGAGCCCGAAAGCCCGAGCCCGAAAGCCCGAGCCCGAGCCCGGGCCCGAACCGGGCTCGGGCTCTGTAATTCACAATTGCGTTCGGGCTCGGGCGGGCTCGGGCTCGTGAAAATTTCCATTTCATTGAACTAACTCCTTGAAACAGATTTTTGAGTAGTGACTCGTGTGGAAAATAAAAGTACTTATTAAAAAAACAGCGGCACCTTCGCCTAGAAGGCGCGTGAAGCTCTTTGGGTATTTAAGAACGGCGGCTTATATTGTTTAGTTAGTCATGAGATCGAACATTATTTCATAAACATAGATATAAAGATGCAGTGGAAAGTGCATTACAAATTTGCAACTCTATTTGTCTTTAATTTGCACAAACGGCAAAATTTATTGTATTCTATGAAAGAATTACTTCTTTGAATTTTATTGAATTTTATTTAGCTTTAGCAGAAATTTCGGGCTCGGGCTCCGACCCAAATAATATTGCTCGGGCTCGGGCGGGCTCGGATTAAAAGTCTTCGGGCTCGGGCTTCAAAAAATGAGCCCGAACTCGTCTCTACCAGGGGCCCCTCTTTTCTTTCCTCTAAGCTTAAACAGTCACGATTTTACAGTGTAGATGCGGTGAAGCAAAAGCGGCGGAGTTTATAGACAAGCTTACAGAAATGGAATTCAAACTACCCGAACTGTTTTGAAAAGTGGAAAATTCGTATGAAGCACCAAGCACGTAGGGATCGGCAAGAAGAGTACATTGAAAGTGATAATTATTTTAATGTCATAGGGATCAATAAAAATTTTTATTGCACCAGTCTGGTTATTTAATTGCCACACCTCGCATATACAGGGTTGTCCGAATTAAAGTTCCCCAACTCAGAGGCCTGTGCAGGATGTTGTATGATTCATAATGGGATGAAAATTTGAAAACAGACACTTCAGATAACGCGCTCGTGATTTATTAAAATATATATTTATATTAGTTCAAGAAGTTGCCGATAGGTGGCGCTGTAACACTAGTAATTTGCATATTGCAATATCGTGATTTGCAGAAATAAAGTTTCTGAGCAACGTATTATCCAAAAGACGAGCCCTGCAAAAGTGGAAGAGAGGCAGTACACAGGCAGTTGTTTCCAGCTTGCTGATGCACAATGGCGGCTTTGAAAGACAAAGCTTAGTGGGACTAAGTTTGTGAAACTTTTCTACCAAAATGACGAGAACTCCTGTGCTGCGATAAGAGCATTCCGTCGGCTAAAGAACTCACGCTAAGGACTAATGACACCACGCGTTTTACTAGACATGACAAAGAAGTTCAAAAGAACCGGACAGCTGGGAATTTTACCAGGTAAAGGACGACATGTTGTGGGTTCTGCACGCGTTCAAGACGTTGCTTTGGCGGTCGTGGACGCCGCTAGCCAATCTCCACATGGTGTTGTCAGTGTGCCAACTGTTTCTCGCGCTGTTGAACATCTGTAGAACATCTTGTTGATCTGCAGCACCACCTATCGGCAACTTCTTGTTCTAATAATTTATTTTTAATAAATCACGAGCGCGTGATCTGAAGTGTCTGTTTCCAAAATTTCACCACGTTATGACTCATACAACATCCTGCACAGACCTCTGAGTTGGGGAAGTTTAATTTGGACAACCCTGTACTTTTATGTTTTACAAACTCATTCAAGCTGCTATATTGTTTTCATAAAAGAGTGACAAACGAAATTAAGATAGTATACTTTATCCACTACTCTCCTTATGGTGCAAGAAAAGAGTTAAAGAATGTGAGATAAGAAATATCCATCTAAACACAATAAATGAAAAGAGACTGAACGTTAGTGAGTGAAAGACAAAACCCAGCGATCAATAAGACACAATGCCAGTAGATGCGTGTGAAACTCCAAGGGAAAATTTCTACTTCCAATTCACATCCTCTGTTAGAAATTAGAAGTAAAACAAAATAGCTATCTGAAACTACAAGTACTATAAATCAAAGCAGAATGTTAATGTGGAAAACTGTCTGTGTTGGAGATGTCTGGGAATTGTCAATGTAACTATATCCCATTAATCAAGGCTGTTTAAATAAAGGGCTCACTCTCCATTGAAATCTTATTCATTTAATTCCTCATGATTGTGATTGTTTGTGTTGTTATACAGGTGAAGTTTTAAATACTATATCCCTAGGGAATTGCAACATTACAAACGAATATTTTAAGAAACTTTCAGTACGTTTTATTAAGAAAACAATATACTATACATTTCCAGATGTAGATGAAACAAAGAAATCACAAGTCATGCTCAAATCACTGTCTTTATTAACTTTTATGTATGTATATACACAAACCTTTTGAATTACTGTTAATAAGCATAATAAGAATACATTTTTGAAAAAGTCGTAAAATAATTGAGTAGACCTATGAAGGAGAAATTAGTGGAAAAAGAAACAATCGAGTGAAAAATTTTGATGAAGTTCTTTTGGAAATACCAGCTAGCTGCGTCTTAATAGGGGTATAATCCAGTTGTTTGCGGGAATATCGTTAAGCATGTATTTTGTTATGTCGAAAAATAAAGAAGAAAATCCAGTTTCATGTACGGAAATATACCAGGATACCTTTTATATAACAATTAAATTTCAGATACTGCAAACTGTTACCGAATTCCATCTGATTAAAGATTTGGGCATATGTTGTAAAAGAAATAATACCATAAAGGTTCCAAAGAACAATAAATCCGAAAGAATAGCGTGTAATTGCTCTGGTATAAATATTTTTAAAGCAGCAAGAGAGAAAATAAACCTCCAAAATCGGACAAAAATATTTCGCTAACCACTATATATAGGTGCACTCATACTAATTTGAAAAAGTTGTAAATTGAACTGGCATTCTAGAAATTGCTGTTTTCTATGAATTTCATAATAAAATCATAAAATTTCAAGACTGTTATAACATTACACCGGTCAACACGATTTTTGAGTCTGACTTCTAAATGTTAAATTTTAGTTTCTCCTATGGCAAAACTACGGAAAAAAAAATTTTTTTAATGGAAGTTTGCTTTTGTAGAAATTAAAGCAATTTTTCAATTTTTTAGCAAAAATCACTGATTTTCATATTTTTTTTATAATTCCACTCTAAATTATCATCAGAAAAGTTTTTGCTAGATATAAAAGCATTTTTTTATTCAAGATTTGTGATAAACAATAACATATAAATGTAAAATAATAAGAAATTAATGTCTTAAAGTGAATATTTTTCGTATATCGTTTATGTTCCTATGAGCGAATAATAATACAAGCAAGTAATAATATTACAAATAATACTACTAAATAATACTACAGAGTTACAAATAATAATACAGTTTACTTTCGGGTTAATCAAAGTGCTGCCATCTTTCGTTTATGAAATCAATTATAATACACTTATCGACGTAAATCGGACAAAAGAAAACTTTAAAAACTAAAAATGAAAATTTAAGTGTTTTTCCATGTCTATAATGAGAATTTAAGCATGAGAACAACCCCCCCCCCAATTTTTTGTTATTGTTGTTGTGGTTGACCGGTGTTATGAAACATGTATCTGGAAGATATACGGGGAGGTAGCCCAAAATGATCCTAGTCGGCAAAACGATCCACGTTATGTTTTCTAGACACAATCAACGCTATCTTCAAGTTAACTCATAAACTAGTTGTGTCATGTCAAGAAGAAGGAATAGCGGTATTTAAATGATCGGTGTATTACGCGTCTGAGTGGAATTCTTCATAAAACTGAGTTTTATCATATCTCTTATAAGAACACTAACTTTCCTATTTTTTTAGAAATGCACTCTTTAATGTGAAGAAATATGACTTGTTTTGATGAATAGAGTTTGTTTTTAGATGTGAATTACACTTGCTAAGTTTGCTATATTTCTCCGCGTGTTGTTGTAATATAAACTGAAGTGGGAAGTCATATTGCCAGGTAAAATGATCTCTCGATTAAGGAATCTCCAATACCTTTTCCAAGCTGTCATGACAGTCCTTCAAAATGCGTGACTCCCCATTACGTTATTCAAATGATTTTTGCGTTTATTGTAGGCCATAATTTCTTAATTCTAATTTTAAAATATTCCATTTTATTGTTTGTGACAATTTTTTAATTTTAAAATTTTCGTAAAATAAATCATGCACACTATATGATTGTAATATTTATTTTTAAATAATTTATATCTTTTATTTTGCCGATAAAAAACAATTTAAAATTATTTTTAAATGAAGGATCGTTTTGCCCACGGGTTGAGGGTAAAATGATCCTTTGCACACTTTCAAAAAAATTCTATTTTTTCATTACTCATTGTGCTTTTAAAATATTACTAAAATATGTTAATGATGCAAAATATAGTGTAAAATATGATAGAAAAGGGCCAAAATTTTATTTAAAGGTTTATCTTATTTTATACAAGTTTTAAGCTTTAGGGGATCTTTTTTGGGCTACCTTCCCCTACGATATAAAGTTATCTATTCATGATCAAAAAATTAGTGGTAAAGGGCAGATCCTTAAAATGCGCTACACCTTTGTATTACCGGAAAAATATTTTATAAATTAATTAAACTTTTAAACGATATGTATCAAAAGCAAATTATTCACTCTGTTTGAATGTTTTGATGTTGGCAAAGCCGAAGTGTTAAGGTTGATGATATGTGAGATGGTTAAATATCTAGTCATTTCAACATAAAAATTTAAAATCATTAATTTGAATTTTGAAATAAAAATTCTCGTTTTCTTTTGAGATATGTAAAAAAATTGTCGGAAAAGAGTCACACCTATTCGTTCTATAATTCTTATAGAGAAAGACATACATAAAACACTAAATATTATAAAATACTGCACATTATTTATATATACTGGTTTCCAACTATCAAAGAAAAATAAAAAAATAGCGATAACTCGCTCAAAAATAAGCCAATCCGTATGAAATTTGAATATGTTGTCAAATAAATGTTACTGACTAAAGCTGCAATATGTACACTCATGTCCATAAATTAAGGATAATGAAGTTCAGGCAAAGAAAGAGAAAGAAGCAAAACAAATTTGACTTATCTGTAAAGTCTATTTATTAAACAAAAAGTAAAGAGCAAAAAAGATGCTATATGTTTGACATAATTAATAAAAATTGCAAGTTTTACTCCCTTGACCAAATTTAAAAAAAGAACCTATTCACAAAAAACAGTATAACATGGTTAGTAGGATGGTTAATACGGAGTATGTCTCCCGGACGATGCAATACAGGCCTGACAACGCCTAGGCATGCTGAGCATCAAATGATCAATCTGATCTTGGGGAATATTACACCACTCATCAAGCAATGCACTCCGAAGTTCCGGTAGACAGGTGGGAGGGGGTTGACGGGCTGCAATTCGTCGGCCAAGCATTTCCCACACATGCTCTATTGGATTCAAGTCCGGTGAGTATGCTGGCCAATGCATACGGGTGATATCCTCCGATTAAGGCATTCGTCTACAATCTTTGCACGGTGAGGACGGGCGTTGTCATCCATAAACACAAATTCAGCACCCATGGCGCCCCGAATCAAACGTACATGTTGTTCCAGAATGACATCCCGATAGATGTGGCCTGTCATCGTTACACTCTGAACATGCAGGTCAGTTCTGGAGCCAAGAATAATTCCTCCCCAAACGAGCCATCCTGCACCACCGTAACGGTGTCTTTCAATGGTGTTCTCTTAGTGGTAACGGGTACCTGACGCTCTCCAGATGAATGTCCGGCGAGAATCAGACTCCAAACTAAACCTGTACTCGTCGGAAAACATCACACAAGACCACTGTTGCGGTGTCCACAATGCATGCTCTCTACTCCAGGTTAATCGCAGGCGACAGTGAGTTGCGGTAAGTGGAACACATCTGACAGGCCTACGAGCATATAGACCAATGTGCCCTAAGCGTCTGTACACGGTCTGCCTTGAAACTGTCGTACCGGTAGCTGAAGAGAGCTGACGAGACAGGTCTGATGCTGTACTCCGTCTGTTTCTTTTGGCAGTAACTGCCAAATAGCGGTCCTCATTCGGCGTTGTAACTCGGGGGCGACCTGTGCTATAACGTCTACTCACATTACCATCATCTTGGAATCGTTGCCAAAGCCTGGAGATGCCACTCTGGGCGATTCCAAGTTCCTCGGATACTTCCAGCTGGGTACGTCCACATTCCAGTCGTCCGATAATTCTGCCACGTAAAACATCATCCAAATGCCTCCTTTGTGCCATAACTATGCGGTTTTTGCACTGAAAGGCTTTCACAGCGCTTGTGAACAATTTTACTTCTTTGCCACCATTCCTTATATACCCCTCTCTTACACTCTCGTCATTGTGACGTACCATCCACGCCATCTGGTGGTTTCCTGTAATTTGCATATTCTTCTTCAAGATGTGTGTGATCATTCCACAGGTGAAATTTTTATTTTAGAGATCAATTTCTGTGTGATTCTGAATTATCCTTAATTTATGGACATGAGTGTAAATTACTCCCATATCAACCAGAATAAATTAATTACTAGACGCATAAAACTGTATCTTTGAGATCAAGCCTGCAACTTTTGCTGTGACTGTAAGGTAAGAAATGGGGAAAAGCCAATTCGTAGCATCTCCGGGCATCTTTTTCCAGAAGAACTGGAATTGAGAACTATTGGGAGACTAGAGGCAGGGCAAAGTCAGACGCAAGTGCCCCAGATGGCTAAATGTCAATCCGTCTATGGCTCATAGTCTTTGGCAACAATTTCTAACGACAGATTCGGCATCCAGGAGGTTCAGCCAAAGACGACCAACTATTACGATCAGCGCCGATGACAGATATATTTGTCTCCGATATTTGCCGTTATGTGCACGAAGGAATAGAACCACAACTCCGGCTTAACTTAGATCTTCCCTTGCTGTAGCCACCGGATGGTTGGTGTCAACTTCAACAGTGCGTCGAAGGCTTCACGAAGATGGTCTGTATGCGAGGCGACCAGTCATTTGCGTGCCCCTCTCGTCACGCTACTGAAAGGAACGTTCGAGGTGGGCACATGAACATGTCTACTGGACGTGTGATCAATGAAGGGCTGTTCTGTTTACGGATGTGTCCCGGTTTAGTCTCCAAAGCGATAGTAGGTGCTGTTTGATTCGGAGAGAACCTGATGTGATGGAGATCACATATCTAATTTAATTTGGCTTTCTTTAACGTAATCTATTCAAAATCATGTATTCTAAATCACTTCTGTTTTCATTTTTCTGCCATTTCGGCTTTTAATTCTGTATATTCGCTTTTCCCGCATGCATTATTCTTAATTGTTTGTTTCTCGAAATGAGACCCGGTGATGGCGTTATGAGCTAAAAACAGATTATATTACGTCCGTTTGCAAAATCAACGTACTTTCTGCTTCCCCTCTTGGCATCCTGCTGGCGTAAGTTATTATTTGTTGCCCTGCGACATCTTTAAAATTATTGGCTCGCTATTACGTCATTTTAACTTTATTGGATTAACTTTTGGGGTTGCTCTGGAATGGGCGTTATTTATCTCGGCCAAGTTTTTGTTCTCTCTAATGCGTAATTCTCTGCTATCGTAATTTTTAAGTCATTCCATCTTAATTTCACTGTCTAAATAGGACGTATTTTTTATTTCACTGGGCCACCACCATCCGTTGTATTAAGTGTATATTTCAATAGTATCTTTTAATAAAATAGTTTTTTAGTATTTAACGTCGTTTTATTATATTGCATCTAAGTGTATCGAACCTGGATTTTCATGTGTCACAACGCAGTCTTAATAATTTAAAACAGCCAAACTAATTAGCTTCTTTACACCTGGAACCAGTTAGCATCCATCAAATATCCGTGAAAGATATGCATACGCAGGTAGCAGTGTTAGTGTTTGGGGTGGGATCTCCTTGGGTGGCCACACAGACCTCCATGTCTTTCCATGTGGAACCGTCAATATTCAGACATACAGAGATGGCATCCTTGATGCTTATGTGAGCCATTATGCCGGGGAAACAGGCGATGATTTCCTGGAACCGGACTACAATGCTAGACTACACAGGGCTCGCATCGTAGATGATTATCTTCAACAGCAAACAATTTAGCGCATGGAGTGGCCAGCTCGATCACCGGAATCCTATCGTACATGTCTGGGATGCTTTAGGAAGACGAATATCTGCTCTCAATCCTCCTCCTTCGACCCTTGTCACGCATTTAGTGAATTTAGTGAAAGGATTTAACTTCCACATACAATTTTTTTATACTAAAACAGTATAATGAACTTCATACAAATCGAGGCGTTGCATATCAGAAGAAATTACAAGTTTAAAATAAATAAATAAAAACAACTAGATTATGAGCCACGTGAATATGGCTACAATTTTTGTAAACATAATATCAATACAGCAATACCGTATGGCAACCCTGTAAATATTATGCTTAAAATTAAAGTGAACATAAATAAGTAAAACAGCCATCTGCAACAAATTTTACCATAAATCAAAGCAAAGCATTAATGAGAAAATTTGAAGTGGGAATGTGTAGCAATTGCCGTGCCGAAGAGTTTATCTCATCCATCAAGATAGTTTAAATGAATTATTCTCAGTATATTGAAATTGTAAACATCCCGTAAATTCATAATGTAGGTTGTCATTTGTGTTAGTAATATTAAATTTATAATATTAAATTTATAATTAATAAGTATATAATATATTAAATTTATAATATAAGAAATGTAAGTCTTATTGACATGAAAACTTGGAGAGCAACGAAATAAATGATGGAAATATATTAAAGGAGATACATGACTATATTTATTTTCTACCTGGCAGACAAAACTTCTTTTGGATTTGCATATTTTAATATTAAGTGACGCTAAATTTAATACTTTGAAGTTTTTGATTGCGGTGGAGACATGGAATTGAACTAAGTTTGTTGTTTTTACTGTGTTTATATTTAAATTTTTTAGAAATTTCGATTATATAACCATTTTGAATGATTTGCATTAAAAAATAAAATGAAAACAGCAATATATCCTAAGTGGACCTTGTTTTGTTTATCAAGTTGTTATTGCTGACTAATGGGAGACGGGAACATTCAAGATGTTGATACACATTATACAAATTATTTTGCTTGTCTCAACTCAGCACAAGCTTTTGGATGATCTACTTTGATATAATACTTTGGATGGCCTGAATTTTCTATAAAATTGTAATCAGACATACAGTAAACATCAAATCAGACATACAGTAAACATCATAGTCATAAACAAATAACTAAAATTTCGTAAAATTACTTTAAATTTCAAAATGATAAAATTACAGAAGTCTACCGTTACTTTGTGTTTAAATTCATCCTAATATTTTTGTTAAATTCATCCTAATTTGTTTGTTCTGTATATTAACACATATTTCAAATAAACGTTACAAAGTTCTTGAAGATATTTGGTGTTGTTGAACGGGCAGACTACTTTACCTCTATATTTAGTTACACTACGCAGGAAGCTTTTTAAATGACAATACTAAATTTTATCCTATGGAAGCAGATCATCGCAAGAAGTGTTATTTCATTTTGAATAATGCGTTGTTAATATTTCTCCAGTATTCCAGAAACTGAAATGAAGAAAACTAAATTAAACACTTACGAGCAATAACTAAAGAAAAATGGACCTGAATGGATAACAGACATTCGAGGATACAAATTAAATATATTCAGATATCAACTTTAACAAACGTAAAATTGAAAAGCCAAAAAACTTTAGTGAGTTTTCCAGTTTACCCTTGTTTTTTTCTTTATGCATTGTATCAGAATAA
Organism: Cheiracanthium punctorium; assembly: GCA_038373885.1. Taxonomy (NCBI): domain Eukaryota; kingdom Metazoa; phylum Arthropoda; class Arachnida; order Araneae; family Cheiracanthiidae; genus Cheiracanthium; species Cheiracanthium punctorium. Next base: position 1,247,517 of record JAWZYV010014318.1, read on the forward strand.
ATTCGCCAAAACTCTCTTTTCCACAATCAGCCATTTTGAAGGACCACATTAGCTCTTGTACAATATACACAACTTACTAGTTACTTCCTGTGTACAAAACCACCAGTAAGCCTCTAATCAACAGATTTTGTGTAACTGGAAAGTTATATCTTTTATGATTGAGAAGAACGATCCATTACAACATGTTAATATCATATAAATCATATAATTTGCAATATATATATATATATATATACAGGGGTCGCACTGTCGATCGAGAACGTCGCAAATTGCGAAAATAAAATTAGTTTGGCGAAAGAAAATACGTATTGGCGAAAATATTGACAATTGCTTTTCTTAATGATGTCCGGAAAAATCTAATTTGGCGAATGAATTGGCGGATTGTTAAAAAGAGCCAGCGCAACCCCTGTATATATATATATATTAGGTATTTACCTAACCTGCTGTCTACAGAAAGCTCAATGTATACTAGACAAAACTGTGTGAGTTTTATTATTTTTCGAATCAATTTCATCATTCCTTTTCGGTAATTGTCCGTGATATGAAAGGAAATTAAATTTCTAAAGCTAAACGAAAGTTTAGAAGTTTAAGCATTTTATTTCGAAAGGTGGATGGGTTCAGCTATATATATATATATATATATAATGTATGACACACACATAAGTACATTTATAAGTACACACATAAGTATGTACATTTTACTGAAATACTAAAAAAAAGGGAAATACTTAAAATCTAATTAGTGTTACTAGGTGCTCCCATTACTTCGTCTACTGTTATTAGCTAATTAAGATTAAATATTTATGAAAGGCTCTTTTTAATCAAAAGTATTCAGCTTAAAAATGTTCCGTGAAATTTCAGATTGCATACATGACTAATCAAGCCAGTTTCATTACCGGATAAAAAATGTTACCCCCATCTGTCGGCAGTTTTTTTTTAAAACAGATACTGAAAAGGCCACACCCCTAACAAGATATATTTTCTTATCAGTTTCATCATTCCTTTTTCAGGAAATGTCCGTGATATGAAAGCAAATGAAATTTCTAAAGACATTAAAACATGCGGACGCATTCCATCAGAAATAATAAATCGTAGATAGCCCAATTTTCCACTTAATCACATGAAACAACTCACCACCGTTGCCACGCAACTCATAAATAAACATTGGATATGGTATGTTTTGCGGTTTTTAACATTAATCTTCAGATTAATGAGCAGTATTTTCTGAAGTAACAATTTTCAAAATTGGAACGTAAGACCTATTTTTAATCAAAAACAATTTCTGGGTTCTAGAGTGTTTGCGTAACTTGAAATTAAATATGAACTGTCGTGCATGCATTCTTTTATTCAAACTAAGATTCCATCTTGGCTTGACTACTGAACTGAATCCAACAATGGTGTAGTTATAAAATACTTGTGGTTTTCCCAAAAATTTATATAAACATACTCAGGTAGAAGCTCAGCTTAGAAATCAAGGGGACAATTTGATACAATGTTATTCTCTCCGGAGGAAATGAGGTAGATGTTTTAGAGAAGATTTAGCTTGAAAAACTGGTCCGCCTTCGTGTATCGATCGGCTAGACAGCAACAAAAATAAATGGGAGATGTCAATTTCAATGGGGTATAATCTTTTCTAAAACTACAACATGCAACCGATGAGAAATGAACAAGACCGAAAGTGTTCCCAACAACATGTGAAGAGGCATGGACGTGCTGAAATTTAGATGTGGCAGTTAAATAACCGCTACAAAACTTTTTATTGATCGCCAATTACATTAAAAAGTTTATGACCTTCAGTATGCTCTCCTTCAGGATCCTTACACATTTTTCACTGTTCAAAGCAGTGCTGAAAATCCATTTCTGTTTGCTTGCTGAGAAATTCCGTCGCTTTTGCTTTCACCTTTTCCACTATCGAATTTCGACCATTTTTGCTCAGATTTGACCTTTAAAATGAGCATTGACACGGATCCAGCTATTTTTTACTGAATGATTACTTACGATGAAGCACATATTTTTTTTTTTAATTTAAGATCAAGAAACAAAGCGACAATCGATGCAATGAAAGACTCCTAACTCTCCACGTATGTCAAAAAAAAAAAAAAAAAAAAAAAAAAAAATCTGGAGTGACTCCACTCGACTTTTCGAACACTTGTGATTAAGATCGTTACCAAGCATTTAAATAAATTCGAATCGATGAATAATTCAAACATATATATACCACATTGAAGCTCAATCAAATGCACCGTTTAAACGCTTGCGCACTTTCCAGAATTTACCCCCATAGGCCACAATGTAAAAGAAATCTTTGTCGTAGCCCTGTAGGAAAATTATAAGTCCTATACACACCAAAATCAATACCGGTCTTGCGACGGTGGTTTATAACATATATACCCAATTTGAGCTAAATCGAATGCCCCATTTAGGATCTGTCGTGTTCACTCACACACACACACACATATACATACATACATACATCTCATAAAAATAGCATAAATGAATTCAGAAGACTTCAAAACGTGTCAATACACCAAAATCTCGAAGTCGAACTTTTTCATGATGACAATACTTTCCTTACATGGTACATGTTCGGAAAGTAAATACAAAATGAAAATGAACTAATTAAAATTAAAAGTCATGAGATAGATTTTTATTGACAAACGTTGAATTGTGTACATTCAATACGAATTAGGTCTCCGAAGGTCAGACAATCAATCAATATTATTACATTAAGGTTCTGACTGCCCTTCGTGGGTGCGTGAGAAGACAAAGATCCGATTAGTGGAAGAGAAAGTGCTAGATGCTTCACCAAGCCATGGTGCCAGCCCATTCCATCTCGTCTGTAAAAGTGTTCTTTGCGAAATAAGGCATTAGTGTGTTGAACCACCACCTTACCTGTCAGACCTGGCACCCTGTGACATTTTTATTTTGTTTACCAAGGTAAAAAATACGGGCTTGATGGAACAAAATTTAACAACGTGGAAGAGAAAGCAAAAGCGACTGAGTTTCTGAACAAGCTAACAGAAATGAACTTCCAACAGTGGTTTTGCACTTTGGAAAATTCGTATGGAGCATTGTAGGGATCATCAAGGAAAATACATTGAAGATGATAAACTTTCTAGTGTAATTGGTGATTAATAAAAAGCTTTTTTTTTATGTTGCACCGATCCGCTTATTTCATCGCCATACATTGTATGTATGCAATAAGTATTTGTAATTGTACTACATGCCTTCGCCAGTAATTCCACAGCTTGCCAGTCTAACGAAAAAGTCTGTGCATCCCCTATATCTGCAAATCTTGATTCGACTGAAATAACCCAATAAATGGCGTTCGTAAAATATCATCACAGAACGAAAAGTGCTTTTACTAAACACATCACGTGTTTTAAGGTTTTCACAGACGTTGGCCAGAAAAGAGTTTCCATTCTCGCTTTCCTCTGCGGGAGCGTGCAAAGAGGCTTTTGAAAATAAAGTATTTTATAACTTGAATCATTCCCTGAATTTATTTAGGTTATATTACCTAAAGTTCAGCTCGGTGTTTTAGGAGGTAAAAGGTTTCTAAATTTATTTGTTTGGCATTTACTAAATTGAAAGAGGTTTATGAAATAACTGCAACAAATGAGTATCTAAAAGGGCTAAGGTAGATATCTTCATTTAACCGGCAATTTTGAGCGCTGGTTGAATTATCTCACAATAGAATGTGTTTTATAATGTATGCATTTGCCATGTTTTGTCTTTTTGGTTTTCATGCAGTTCAAGTGCCTCGCATTGTACTATATCATTCTTAACCCTTTGACGCGCAGTGGTTGCACCGTGAAACCACCTTATTTCAGTGTGCTTTCACTGCTAGTCGCAAAAAATAGAGTTAAATGGTTCTAACGCGAAAAAGTGTATTCATCGATCCATTAAACTACCAGCAACATGGCGGTCAAGCGAATCACCCATTTGGCGCCACTGAGCTAAAAAAACTTTCTGACACAGGTCTGTCTGTACGGTCGTACATCCAGTTGTGTCAGAAAACTTCTTTAACTCTGTTGGCGCCAGACGGGCTATTCGAGCGACCGCCATGCTGTTGGTTGATAAATGAATTGAGGGCAAGGACTGCACTTTTCCAGCGTTAAGCAATCTATCCAGTTGGTCTTCTACACAGTATACCCTTGCCCATTCGTGGTTCATAATTCGCGGCCCCGCATATTCGCGGATTTTGCTCTCAAAGTTCTTTTTTCATAATTTCGTGAATTTCTTAGGCCATTTTTTAGCAGAAAAGCGCTCACATTCACCTTAAAAGGTAAATAATTTTAAAATAACAATGTCGGTTAATATAAAATAAAGGAATAGAAAAGAAAGATGTTACAGGATAACTGATAAACAAGTAATTTTAAAACAACAAAGTCCTTTAGGAGCTTTCGTTTCTTCCTGCTGATTGGCTGCAGACGACGTTACATATTACACTACATTATAAGAGTTTTTAGTTTATCATTGCTACATATTACTACATTATTATTTTATTAATGAGTAATGTATTTAGAATGTGTTTGGGAAGCATATTTTAGTGTAAATAATATCATATAGACTCACACACAGGCGCTTCAGAACTGCATAAATTATTCGCGGTTTTTCGGTATTCGCGAGAGGAGAAGGAACGTAACCCCCCTAATATCGGGGGGGGGATACTTTATTGATGTGAAAATGCTTGCGCTACAGAGGGTTAAAATATTTCGTATATTATAAAAAAATATGGAATTCTCAATTCCTGCAGAAGCATTGGCATAATCCAATAAACGGCTCTAAAATGCCAACACAAAGGAGTTCGCCTTTTCCGAAACAGATCACGTACAGTACTGTTTTCATAGATGTTTGGCGGGCAGAAAAGACTGCTGGGTATTCTCAGAAGCGTACAAAGGATGTCTTTGAAGTAAAGAATTTTGAAATCTGGATTACTTTCCGCATTACTTTATGCTTCATTATACAAAGTCTTTTGAGACGTACTTTTCAGCCTGTCGTTAAAAGTAGGAGTTTCCGAGGAAATCTTCCTATTCGTTTGGTATTTTGAAATTAGAAAGCTTACTAAATCAATATGCGCATACAATTTGTGCCGAAAATGCTTGTAATGATTCGTAAAGTAATAATTGCTACTTGTTACTTCTTTTATTGTTAAAATGGTGAATTAGAATTAATATGATACTTGATAGAATGTAGTAACATTGAATTTGCATAAGAGAATTTAGAACACCTTAATTTACTGCAACTGGTTCTTAAATCAAATAAACTTTGAGTGAATTAAAGTTCAACTCCATTCAACACTTTTCACTTACAACACAACACTATAACCTTAATTTTCAGTGCACTGGTAAATAGAAATATTTCATGCTGCAGTCGTACTAGTTCTCTTGGCGAGGTAAACATGCTATTACCGTAGAAGAAATTAACTCCTATACATTTTAACTGTTCGAATTCCTAGACAAGAGTATCTCACACAACAGGAAATAGCCGCTTTATGGTTTAGAAAAATTTCAATAGTGCTAGAAATCTCCAGACGTTTTAAATGTTGACATAATGCTGAATCTATCGTAAACTTGCCAAATGAGGTCCCTAAATTTGGTATCAAAAATTGCGTGCAAACAACCTCGCCAAGAAGCCAATTTTTTCAATATTTTAAGTTTGAAGCATTAGTTTCAAGAGCAGTCAAGGGAATTGATGTAATATTCTAATTCAGATAATTTAAAATTTTACATTTTCTATACTTTTTTGAAAGTATTGGTGTGGCGGCTGAATAGAAAAAGTAGAAGAATGTTCTGAACAATTTATTCAAACGTTGACTGAAGACTTGTAAAAATGTAAATGCGCTGTAGATTTTCCAAGAAAAAGGAAACTGTATTTATAATTTATATTTTTTATGCAAATATAATTATTATTTAAGATTTACTGCTTAAAAGGAATAGGAAATAATATTAGTGTTTGCCTTAAGAGCTGAAAAATATACAGTGCGTCCAAGGTAATCAAACAAGTAAGTTAATCAAACAAGTAAGAAAGACGAAGGAAATTATGCAAATATATATATTGACGTAATAGAAATAGTAAAATGCTTAAAATGCTTCAAACAGTCATAGATTTAATATAAAAAAAATATAAACGAAATAATGCTGTCCCAAATATACATAGGCAACCGGTGTTAAAAGTTGATTGGAGTACTGATCTCCACATTCGCATGTTTCAAGGTCATGTACTTTTCATTAAATAGATTTTTGAGATAAAAGCGGAGCTGTCTTTCTTTCTTCGACTGTGTCTTTCTTCACGAGACATCACGTAAAGATGCCTCGTGACGTGCAGTTTTCCGAAACTGAAATTGCCCAAACCTATCGTTTGGATGCTCGTGGAATGAAAGTTGTAGGTATTGCAAGAAAACTTGGACGCAGAAGGGCTGGTATTTATAGAATTCTTCTGTCAAAAGGTGACAATTTGAACGCAAAATATCGCATTGGTCGACCAAAGAAAACAACTAAACGGCAAATCAGAGAGATCTTCATGTTAGCTTCAACCCAGAACTTGTCTGTACGGTCAATTTCTAGAGAAGTGACCATTCCAGCATCAAAATACACGGTGCATCGATGGCTGCAGGTAAGTAAATTGATTGCGTATCGCAAAATTCTTCGTTCACCAAACTTGGCAAAAAGGCATAAGGAAGCTCGTGTTCAGAGGGCTCGAAAGCATACGAACTGGACAAATGAATGGTTGGCCGTCTGTTCAGTGATCAAAAGAAGCTCAATTTAGATGGCCCTAATGGATGGGCATATTACTGGCACGATATTCGCAAAGAACCGCAAACTTTTTTCAGCAGACAGCAAGGAAGAGGTTCACTCATGGTATGGGGAGCATTTTCCTATAATGAAACTACCGATATTGTTTTTTAAAAGGTCGCCAGTGTTCCGAAGATTACCAGAAAGTGCTTGAAGTACAGTTACTAGCTTCGGAAAGTTTCTAGAGGGGGGACAAATGGATATATCAGCAAGACAATTTCTCCATTCATGTCTCAAACTCCACAATGCAGTGGTTTAGACGAAACCAAGTAGCTGTTTTGGACTGGCCAGACCTAAGTCCTGACCTGAACCCAGTGGAGAACCTTTGAGGAATATTAGCTAGAGACGTATATGCTAATGGGAGTCAATTTGCAGCAGTTCAAGATCTAAAGTTGCAAATTGAAAGAAGTTGGCTTTCTCTAAAGCCAGAATCTCTTCAAACTCTTATTTCGAGTATGCCTGATCGAGGTTTTGTAGTGATTAGAAAAAATGGCTCAAAAATTTGAATGCTAAAGAAAAATAAGTTTTCTATAAACTTCTGGGACATTAAATTTTCATTTTTAGTTTTTATCGCAAAGTCTGTGATTGTGCGATATTATTTCTGTATAGTATTATTATTGTCTTGATGTTATTTATAATTAAAAAAGATTTTTGAAATATTTACTCACCTTTTTCAATTATAAAATGGAAAAATATTGTTGTCTATAAACTTTTGGGACGCACTGTATTTAAAAATCTTCTTATTTCACACTACTTTATTTACATGTGTGATAGGTTATATCATTCTATTAAAAAACAACTATTATGCGGAAGATAAGAATGCTATTAGATTTCTTCAGTTGCTCAGAATAGGTTTAAATTTCATGTCATATAGGGTGCTTTAACTGTTTGCACTGTTTGCCATCTCATAAAGACACATCTTAACCATAAAAAAGGATCGCAAACTTGTTCTATGTGCATAATTTAATAATTTATTACATAATTCATGATAAATAATTAAAAAAGTCTTGAGTGTGAGTCAAAATTTCCACTCGATATATTTCTTCATTCTGTGAAATTTTCAATATTAAAAATAATCAAAAATTCATGACCATGCTTCAGACCGAGTGATTTTTGAGAAAATATGATTTAGAGCACCATTATGACAAACATTGTTTAAATTGATTATTAACAATGGCAACCTCATTTATCAAAATGTATAGCCCTACTTTACGACTAAGACTATTAATAAACCTTGGGGAAAATGAATATTATTGATTTTTATTGAATGAAATATTTACTTTTCCTCTCTTATATTGTACAAAACTTACCTTGAAATCATGCAGTTCACATAGGTAAATATTTTCGGACTCAAATACACAAGCAATAAATATTTAAGAATTTAAACACATGTTTTACAGAATTGAGCATTCCCGATTTTTATGGTGTATCATAAAAAGATAAATAAAATACAAAACATCGTTCTTGAAATGCCGTTGAAGAACAGGATTGCATTCACAAAACAGATCACGTTCTCTAAAGCTTTCACATACAGAAAAAGCTACTCCTTCTAGATATTCCAAAGGTACAAAAGAGTCTTTGAAGGAACCGATTTTCAAACTTCCTAGACTGAATCACTTGCAGCATTGCTCCGCGTTCGATTCCCGTAATGCCTCTTCTTTTTTAGTCATACGGAACCTTTTGTGAAAGAGAATTTTTACAGAGTTTTACCACTTTTACGTTCGAGACACCTAGTTTCACACAGGATTTTTTTTTTTTTTTTTCAGCTCATAACAGTTCTTTCAAAATTTACAAGGTCAAAGCCCGAATATAAAGCTATTAACCCTTTGAAGCGCAACCCTTTCCCAATGCTGGAAAAAGGGCAGCCGTTGCCATCGCTCGACTTAACTACCAGCAAGATGGCGGACGATCGAAACGTTCATCGCGTGCCACAGATCGCCACACACGTCAAAAAAAGGGTCTCTCGATCTGTGGCACGCGATGGACGTTTCGATCGTCCGCCATCTTGCTGGTAGTTAAGTCGAGCGATGGCAACGGCTGCCCTTTTTCCAGCATTGGGCAATCGATCCTGCTGTTCTCGCGTTCTTCCATTTTTCAGCAGGTGTCAGTGCTGTTAAAAAGAATCGTGAACATTTTTTACGGGAAATGACGTGCTAAAAAGTAAAGGATTCTCGTGTAGCTAGGTCACCCGCAACTATTTTTATAGAAATCCAATCTATTCTCCGTGACTGGCAACAGTCAAAACGTCAGAGTTGAGTGTTCCCAGAGTGGGATGACTGCGCTTTAAAGGGTTAAAGAAATGGCCTGATCGAATGCACAAAATAGAAACACAATAGTAACAGTTTGTGAGCATAAGATACTTTGTCTATTTATTTGTTCTGTTTAACATGAAAGATAAAATATATAACAAATGCGACGAATTTGTTTCTGAAGCTAATAGTTATTGATATTAGTCACTAATTTTGACACAGAAAACTTAAAGTTGTTTTAACTTTAAATTTACCCTTAACTACTAACACCTTAAATTACTAATTATTAAATTACTACTTAGAATTACTAATTATTAAATTACTACTTAGAATTACTAATTATTACGTAAAATAGCATTTTTACTTCCGCATCGCCTTAACGTTTTCTATCTTGTTATTCTTATTCAAAGTTTTAATATTGCTCAGAGTATGTGTATATGTTTATTTTTCATTTTATTTTAAAATTTCTAATTAAAACGTCATTTTTTCCATTCGTTTATTTGATTGTTTCAGTTTTATTATTTATTTATTTTGTCTAATATCAATACAAGTGTTTAATTATACACTGCATTTTAATATATTTCGGGTTTAAATAGAGCAAATCGGTGTTTGAAAATTATAGGAAGCAGTATTAAAGTGTAATAAAGCGATACAGACTGCCCAGAATCTAACCGCGCTAGCTTATTTCTCTGTTTCAAAATGCTAGCTAATATTTTTAAAACTGATTATAAAATTAGTCAAAATAAGATTTTTTTTCTTTTTCATAATCCAATTTTATCATTCGCAAGTATAATTTATTAATTCAAAATAAATTCAAAAGAATTTTATCCAAATGAGTTTCAAACTCAGCTTGGGAGTTTATAAATATTAATATTAAGTAAATTTAAAAATAATTCTGCTTGGTGAGAAAGTTTGATTTAAGTACAAGAGTAGTTTTCTTTATTGTAGTATTTTCTTGAATAATTCATTGAGCATTTGCTGAAGACGGAAAAAACCTTTGTATTTTTATTTAAAAAATAAACATGGCATGGAATTTCAAATTTGATGACTTTTGAAACGTAACAAAGTATATTACAATTACTATAAATTACCGATTTATGTTTGCTGTGGACTACAGAGAAACACGTTTTCTGTGTGCGATTTAACGAGAGTCGTATTTTTTCTGAAAACTCTTTTATACTATGCAATATAAACATAACTAAACATAAACTAACTGAAACTTTCTAAACAACACACATAAAAGGAACTTTTCAACAAACAGTTTGATAAGTACCTTTTATGCGTGTTGTTTTACAGAGTTTTAATTATTTTATCTTTTAAACACCAGTTTCTTTTGAGTGGTTTTTATTATGCTGTATCCATATTGTTACAAAACTGTAATGTTGTTTTCCCGCATCAATATGTGCTGCGGGAAAGTGAGTTGTACAGACATTGTTGCAAGTGAAATGAGTATGTGATCCCTTGACCTTCGCGACATGCTTCGTGACTATTTTGGCAATTTGGCGACTTTGGCGAGAAAAAGAAAGTTCTGGAAACCAGTGGAATTTTGGCTGTATCTCAATTAGGGAAGAAGTCACTGGAAAAAATCTAGAAAAATGATGCCACATCCTTTATGACGTCACGTCCACCTAGATATAAATAATCAGTCACTCTCACTGTCAAGTCTGTGTGTGATAGACAGCGGATATTGAAAGCAAAGCGCTACGATTGATATGGCTGTTTGGATGTGTTATTGCTGTGATATTTTAATGATCTGCTGTGTCATCTGATGTGTCATCTGATGTGTTAAAAATGCTGTATTTATTGCGAAATATTTCGCTTCGTTTCGTCGAATAAAGCATTATTTCCTATTTTCCGAGCTTATTGGACTATTTCAACATACCCACTACCAGATTTTTGTAACAATATTGAAAACCTGAAGTCACACCCATTTCCTTAAAAATTATACCCTCCAAGCATGATTAATATAAATTTAACTATGTTTTAAAAAATTGTTAAAATACATGTGTATAATTCAATAAGCTTTGAAATAATACTTCAAGCATAGCGGTTCATCGATACGTTTTAGAGTTACATAGGTGACGCTTCGTCGTCAGAAAAGCAAATCTGCAGAGCAGGAAATGTATGCACTTATTGTCATGTTACTTTCTTTTAGATTAAGCTTGCTTATAAATGCTCGGGGATTAGCTTACAGCAATACTTCAGAACAGCGAAGGTAGAATCTCTGAATACAGAAAATAGACAAATGAAACAATTAAACGATGTTGCTTGAAAAAAAACCCTCGATTTTTCATATTTATTAAGATATTATTTTGAGATGCTGGCAAAGGATGAAGCTTCCTTAACCCTTTGAGGCGCAACCCTTTCCCAATGCTGATAAAAGGGCAGCCGTTGCCATCGCTCGACTTAACGACCAGCAAGATGGCGGACGATCGAAACGTTCATCGCGTGCCACAGATCTAGAGACCCTTTTTTGACGACAGCTGGCTGTGCCCGCGCACAGCCAGCTGTCGTCAAAAAAGGATCTCTAGATCTGTGGCACGTGATGAACGTTTCGATCGTCCGCCATCTTGCTGGTCGTTAAGTCGAGCGATGGCAACGGCTGCCCTTTTTTCAGCATTGGGCAATCGATCCGGCTGTTCTCGCGTTCTTCCATTTTTCGGCAGATGTCAGTGGTGCTAAAAATAATCGTGACAATTTTTTTTACGGGAAATGACGTGCTAAAAAGTAAAGGATTCTCGTGGAGCTATGTCACCCGCCACTATTTTTATAGAAATCCAATCTATTCTTCGTGACCTTCAACAGTCAAAACGTCAACAGTTTGGTGGTCTCAGAGCGAAACCACTGCGCGTTAAAGTGTTAAAGCGCCCACCAACTGTTGTAATATACATAATACCGCGTCTGCAGATTCGTGAACACTACCTACAGCGGACTATCATCTCTTTTACTATGCTTCGTGAAGCGTAGTGGAGATTAGGGGTGAAAAGTAACAAGCATCAATTGCAACATTCCTTATTTAATATGTGATATAGATTTTGCAGCAGTTAAGTGATGGCAGTATGATACAGCGCCCTGCTGTGATTCATGAACAGAAATAGTAAGGATACCAGTTGAAATGGAAGCTTACTATGATTGAAATATATATATATATACTTTTTTTTTACTTGGAAGTCAAAATAACATTTGTTGTCTAAGTATCGTCTCTTTATTATGTAACTTATTAGATTTTTTTTTTTTCATGCTAGCTTCAAGGGCTATGATTAGAAATGTTAGGCGAAATATATGGCACTATAAGAATTATTTATGGGTATGTTATAATTGCAACAGCCGGGATCCATTGTAACAGCTATTAAAATTATTACAATCTATTCACGTGCCAAATGTTATTCCAAAACCACATTTATGCGTATGTTTGCAAAAGTTCTAAGACGTTTGGCTGAAAATTGCAGTAAGTTTTTGCATTAAGTTATGTAAGTTATTACTTGCCGTCCACGCTGGAAATGTATTATTCAAGTCAGAGTCCTAGCCCGAAATTTTAGCCGATCCTAATACACAGGGTGTCCCAGAATCATTGGGACAAACTTTAAGGGGAGGTAGGGGCATCATAAGGATTCAGGATCACATAGCAATCTGGTGTCGGAAACGTTGCTTTCATTTAGCTAATCACTTTGGAGCCAGTTCTGAAATATTAGTGACCTTTCCGACCCTTGTTCGTAAAAAAATAATGTATCTTTCGCAGAAAATCCGTGAATAAGATGAATAGTTTGATATTCTATTTCATTTCACTGATGCAATTTTTGGATAAAGGCCCATTGTCTATGAAACAAGGTTAAGAAATTAGACAAGCACTTTAACTCTTTCCCCAAAGTGATTTTTAACAGATAAGGGAAAAATTTTTTGATCCCACATTGCTTTGTAATTCAGAATTCTTCTTATATGCCCTACCTCCCCTAAAAGTTTGTCCCCATAATCCTTGAGCACCCTGTATAGTTACTCAGATCAATAACTAAAACAAAAAGAACCTCAAAACATCCGCTACAAAGTAGTTGCAATTTCGTACATTCAAAGGCACCTTCTACAAATATTCTTGAATCTGACCTCTACTGAACGTTCTGCAAGTTCTGAAAATTTTGAATTCTTCTTGGTTATATCTAAGCATCGATCCACCCAGTAAATGTCATTCTTGAAAGGCCGTAGCAGGGCGACCATGCTTCAGTAAGCACGTCACGTACTTTAACGTTTTCGCGACGAAAGGATTTTGCTTCTAGGTATTCTTAAAGGAGGCAATACTGTGAAATTTACTAGTTTAGGTCTCTTTCGGAACTGGTTCACATTTTTTAACCACTTCCTTATTCAGAAGCGTTACTAGGAAGGATGTTTTAAATCCTCGCTTGTGCTTAGATGGAAATATCCGTTTGATTTAGTACACCTACATGCTTTAGAAACTCAAATATATTTATCATAAATAATCTTTCCCCTTTCATAGTTTGAAACTAGTTCAGAAACCACTTTCTTTTAATACAGTTAACTTTTATGCAAATTTAATTTTTCTGTTGTCAATTCAGTCTGGTACAGAACAAATTTAGAATTTAGAAGAAAAATTTGTGTCTATATATAAACTAGGCTGTTCGAGCCTCGTCAAAGGGAGACCCCCCTGAACCCCCTTAATTTTTTACTTTCATTATTGCCATATTAAAACGATATTAATGGACTATGTAATTTAACTCTCATCTTTCGCGTATTTCGCCAGGTAACCCTATGTTGAAATTTTTATGATTGTAACCTATTTGTAGAAAAATACAAGTCATGCATATTCTACAGCTTACGAAATATTGTAACAATAGATTAAAGCTGTTGTGAACATCTTGGACAATTTTTAATAAAGGGGTGAGAGATAAAATGAGGGGTGAGAGATAAAAGTAACAAGCATCAATTGTAACATTCCTTATTTATACCATTGATATTTATTTATAGCCATTGATATATACATAGTTTTATTGTTTGTATGTTTTAATTCCTAATTTCTTTATGCCATTGCAACTACTATGTCTGGTATCATTTCGAAAATTACCAGCAGAGATCGTTTTACTTAATTATAATTTTAATGAGTGGGGTAGCCAAGAGGTGGAGGTTCGGGAGTCTAGATTTCGTGGACGTGTAATCCTGTTCTTTTAACAGTTCACTAAATATGGCAATGCCTCTTAGTGGACAACTATAGATAAAAAATATTACAAACTTTGGTAATGACAAATTTTAAGTAAGCATTTTTAATGGATTCCCACCCCCCTTCCCCGCTCCTTATGTCAAATATTCCACATATATTGAAAATAGATAAATGAAATAACCTAGATAATTGTTGGCCCTTGTTTTAACGTTTTTAATTCTTTAAAACAAAGGCTCGGATAATAAAGTTTGAAGTTCGGGTTAAGCCTTTGTAATGACACTTATTTTTAAATGTTAAATTTTAGTTCTTTAAATATTTAAACTAGTGATCAGTGTAGTGCTTCTAAGGATTTGTTGAAAAAAAAAAAACATCTACGGCTGACATGCTTAATTGACATTTTTTAACCGATGACATAAAATGTAACATAATGTGAGAATGACCCATGTATTTATCATTTTATCTCTCACCCCCTTTAGTGAAAATTGTCCAAAAAATGTGCCCCAAAAAAGCAACATAATACAGCGACATAATTTTATATATATTTAAATGCTATTAGTTCACAACAGCTTTAATCTATTGTTAGAATATTTCGAAGCTGTAGAATAGGCATCACATGCATTTTTTATGTATATTTAAATACTATTAGTTCACAACAGCTTTAATCTATTGTTACACTATTTCGTAAGCTGTAGGATAGGCATCACATGTATTTTTCTATAAATAGGTTACAATCATAAAAATTTTCAACAATAGGGTTACCAGGTGAAATACACGAAAGAGCAGAGATAAAATGACGTAGTCAATTAATATCGTTTTAATATGGCAATAATGAAACTAAAAAATTACGGGGTCAGGGGAGTCTCCCCCTGTCGAGACTCGAACAGCCGATTTTTTATGTATATGCATATATATGGGTAAAATAAAAAATAAAAATTCAGAAAAAAGGATTTCTTGGGCAGAGTCATATATTAATACACAATTCATAGTAATTTCTTCATATTCTTTTGCACTAAAATAAAATAATTATTTTAATGCGTTTTGATACATATTTTTTCCCTCAAAAATAATAATTCAAATAAATTCCACAGTTATTTCATACTCGTAAGAGAGTTTATCTAGCTTATATAAATCGCATCTTCTATAAAAATGAAGACGAAATCTATACCTGGACAATACCTTTACTCTTACAGCTATGCTTAAAACTTATAAAACTCTTGAATTTATTGGTAGTTTTCCACCATATATATAGAAAACCCTTTCTTTTCCTATTGAATAAAGTGTAGTGGGGGAAATTGGATCAGAGCTCTGCCCAAGAAGCAATTTCCTACAAATTCTGTTCACAGTCAATGGCCGAACGTGATCTGAGGGCGCAAAAAATATTCCTTTACTATATGCAATCATTCTCAAGAAAACCCCAATTTTTTTTTATTTAGCTTCCTTCGTTACAGTACTTTGTTTCTGAAACTTTCGTGATTGATTACTTCCCTGATGACGCAATATTGCTGTCTTCAAGTTCTGTTCCCCCCCCCCCCTTCCTCTTGTAAGCTAGTTACTTGTCGAGAAAATTTCTCAGGGGATAGACATTTTAAGTTCTTTAAGTTCTAGAGTAATTGGTTCTTAAAGTGTTAGATAAAGGAAAGGCTTTTAACCCTTTCTGCGTTGATGAGTTAATAGAGATTATGTGAATTACTATTCATAGTTTATCTGCACTGTGAGCTAATACAAAGCTGCATGTGCAGAACTTTATGCACTGATCAGAATCAATAAAGCTTCCAAGTTATTTTTTGTTTTCTATGAGAAATTCTTAAAATTGAATTCAATGGTGTCATTTACCTATAATTGATAAGGAAGTAATATTTTTGGAGAAACAAACGTAAACTTTTGCAATCGCGCAAAAAAACAAAAAGGAACTTTTTTCTTAATTCCTTCCGTCTTGTTCTCGCGATATTTCCAGGCTGCAGAGTTCAAAAGTTATGCGTTAGAACGATCAGAGCATTTCAATTACTATGCTGGAATTTTTTTTTAAACAAAATCTTCTTAAAACCTTAAAAAGAATGCATATATTGTACACAAAACTCTTGAATTTATTGGTAACTTATTTTTGTAACACATTTTTTAAATAACAAATAGGTACTTTCATCATCGTTTTCTTGAAATTAATACGACCATTAAGAGATTAATAATTGAAAGAAATATTCGAATCCGACCTGGCAATCTGAAAAACAAGAATGGGAACAAGCATACATTATGGGACTTAAATTTAAAAAGAAAGATTTTGTTGATATAACAAAATTTTACTTTTCAAGGAAATATTTCGAGGAAATATTTTTGTTGGATCAACAAAATTTTGGTTAATTCAACGAAACATTTTCTTAATTTAACAAAATTTCTGTTAAAACACAAAAAAATATTCGGCTGAAATAGCGCCAACCAAATTTTGTTGAATTCAACAAAATATTTGTTTCGGTGTGGTTCGCATTAATTTAATTAATATAAAGTCGAATGATCTGTATGAACTGCTACGAATTTTAGAGGTTTTATGCTAGATTAATGTATTTTTAGCTGAATTATATTAATATGCAAAATTTTAGATAAAGTGATGTTTGAAAAATTAGCAATAAATTTATTACAAAATTTGAACCTGGCATATGGTGTGAATTAAAAGTAGTGAATATAACGTTAAAGGCTCTGTTTATCACAGAGTTTATTTTCAGGCGACTTTTGCTCGTCTGGGACGGAATAACCAGCAATACATATCATTACAAAAATGTACTTCTAAAACTTAAAATAACTGCTCCATCTTAAATTTAAAATAATATTTAATAAATTAAATAAGCAGATATATAAAGTTATGATCTAACGTTTGATCTTAAATTTCATAAGATAATTTATTTTTACTAAGCATAAAAGAATGTGAGTTAACCCTAGGAGAGTTGGGTTTAAAGGTGAAAATATGCAAAGTTGTTTACACCTAGTGGTAGGTTAAAGCCGTTACATACGCAAGAAATACGCGTTTCGGTTATCTTTTAAATTCATATTTTATCTATTAGGGGCAAATTGAGCTTGTTTTTCAAACTCGTAGCGTAATATTTGCTTACATTTCAAAGACTCTAAAATCAAGAAGGTTGTCAGCTTTAAACAATCATACTGGAAAATATTACACGAGGAATTTTTGTTTTATACGACTAGGGGCCAAGGCCCCCTAGACGCGCCATGCCCGATTTTCGTATGATGCAGTCGGCCCGTAATAAGGCGTATTCGTAAAAAATTCATAATTTCAATAGAAAAAAACCCAAAGATTGGATCAGATAGAATATTATCGACATACACATTGCTTGTTTTTTGCATGTTCCTTGGAACATAAAAATTTAAACTTCACACTATTTTTAATTATCTAAAATCTTAGGAAAACCTTCCGTATTTGCAACCCATGGGGATTTTTCATATTTTGGCCACTTACGTATATGTATAGTTAATAATTAGCTCGAAGAAAACAGTACTTCATATGTTTTCTTTGATAACAACTATGGAACAGCTAGAATACCTTGCCACCAATGGCGACTTTTCATTATTTTGCGATTTACACATACTCATAATAACCAATAACATATAACCAATAATTACTGCTCATGTAAGGTTACCGGGTAAAGCTTTATCCATATATTCATAAGTACGTAATCCTTTGCAGACTGACATATTTAGCACCTCGAAATATAACATCTCGCCGCGCTGACAAATATTCAAGCTGTACAATAACTGCTATAATGGCATAGTTAACGATGCCAAATATTTCTAATGGTAGCAAATACACAAGCTGAACCTAACCGGCTTTAGTATAATGTGCATTTTAATTACTTTTCATATTCAAGATACTGGATGTTAACATTTTAGAATACACGGTTTAGATTCGCCCTGCTTGGAGAGGTAGCCCTTTACCAGATCGTACCTGATGCCAAAATGGCGCTTTTTAAATCAGCTGCAATTAGTTATTTTGTTTTGAAAAAAAATGAATAATCGGTATTTCTAAACTCCTCTAAGAGAACTTGTTATTTGAAAATCGTCAAATTTGTGTAGCACACTTTGAGTTATTTATTTCAAATACTTTTTCATTTGGCGTAAAATTAGTACAATTCTACCTCATGCTTATCAATTTCACGCGATTCTACATACTTGGAACTGCTTCGTTGCAAAGGCATGAATGATTTTATGCGACCGAAAATTGCCAAACATGGCAACCATTCTGTTTATTTTTTTCAGTTTTTTATTAATATCTTCCAAAATAATTCGATTTTCGAAATTTAAGTCAGCTTATCAGCTTCCCCGGAATTTTACGATTCCGCGGACACCTTCTAGTCCAGTCATTTGGTAGTTTAATCTGGAAAGTTTTCCGGGAGTTTTGAAAATGGACAATTTTATACATTTCGATGTGCTCTTTCCGAATTTCAACTTTGTCCCCTCGTATCTTTGCCGCTCGTGCCGCCATATTCGAAAAATGGCGCCTAAAAGCAGCTTTTTCAGAATATCTTCTTTCCGACCCATTTCACGAAAAAAAAAAAAAAAAAACAATTACAAAAAAGAAACCAGGGAAAATTTCCTACCATTTATGTAATTACCTTTTTTTCGTAAAATCAATAGTTTTGGCGTACGAGCGCAAACGCATACTGAAGTGTACTTCAGTATGCGTTTTGACCAAAAAACTCATTTCTACCCCACCCTGTGAGGTAGAGTAAGCGTCGCGGTTTTTTTTTTAATCGTAGTATCCCCAGTAGACCTAATCCACGT
Organism: Cheiracanthium punctorium; assembly: GCA_038373885.1. Taxonomy (NCBI): domain Eukaryota; kingdom Metazoa; phylum Arthropoda; class Arachnida; order Araneae; family Cheiracanthiidae; genus Cheiracanthium; species Cheiracanthium punctorium. Next base: position 1,266,506 of record JAWZYV010014318.1, read on the forward strand.
GCATTTAACTAATCGAAAATTTAGCGCATTCTCCTTCGCTACGCTGTTCTTGGTGGACCAGGTGTTGCGAGTTCATTGTCCCTAGTACCGATCAAAATGTCACAGCCCGAAATTTCTTCCACGTCAGCCACGATGGGTTATCAGTTTCATCGCAATCCTCTTCGTTCTCAATTTGATCATTCGTTTGCTCGAAAATAGTCTCTGATTCTTCCTCTTCATCGCTATCTTGTATTGGAACTTGCGAGTTATCCCAGGTACCATTGTAATTCGTGCGTATAACGGAACACTTTAATCCAGCCTTTCTGCATCCACAGGCTTTCTGAGATCTCTTGAGATCTCTACTTGCAAGAAATAAGTTTTAACAAGCTTTCCGGAACTGGGGACTCGATTGTGGTGACAGAAATCAGCCCGTCCTTGTTTCTTTTCCACCCCAATCGCTCAGCATTTTGTTCATTCCCATACCACTGCTAAACCCAACCTGGTTATGGATTCAGAACGAATGTTGTCTTGCTGATCCTTCTGTTGGTGGTAGCAACGCAACATTAAATTTACTTTTATATGCTGATGTAGTGAAGCATGCATATTTATAGTTGTTTAAAAACATAATTTTCTTACTTTTCTCATTACGGTAACTGTATAATTCAAGAAGGAAGCGTTCTTGAGCTTGAGCAATGATCTCTGGATCAGCATTCGGATTTTTTAATACCAGGATACGGATTTTAATACCAGGACCCATTTTTCCTTGATTAAATAATGCTCATGTTGTATCACAGCCGCTGAAGGTATGCAAGAATAAAATATGATCTGCGACTGGTTTATCCATGATACTTTTCTTTGAATATATTTCTTCCGAAATTTTTCCTTTTCCTGGTTTGAGAATATATATGTTTGATTGCTTAGATAGAGACGTCAAAAGAATAAGAATATCTACATCTTCGCCGACAGCTATTACGAAATCAAATGTCGATGAAACGGTTATTGTGGTATTTATTATTGGCGTATCTGCATCTTCCGTGGCTTGTTTGATCATGAAGTTCTCAGCTTCAAATTTTGTCTTCAACATTCCAATGAGGCAGTTTTTGTTTGCATCCTTGTCCACGAATTCATTTTATGGCACAGTTGGGATCATTGGCTCGTCAAAAAGTATGTCTACTGAAGCAGTTTTACGTGATCGTCGGCATCTCTTCGCATATTTGGTACTATAGTTTCCTACATCTTCCGGATTTCCGTCAAGTACGATAATGGCATTGGATGTATAGTTCGATTGAACATAGGTAACATATTTATTTCAAATGGATGAAAAGAATTCACCGAGATGCCAAATAACTCGATAATAATAATAATTAGTATTACTTAATCAAGGAAAAATGAAATTTATTAATGTACTCCGAAAATATCGAGATTTAAACGAGGTTATCCTGGTATTCAAAAATCCGAATGCCGATCCAGAGATCATTGCTAAAGCTTAAGAACGCTTCCTTCTTGAATTATACAGTTACAGTAATGTGAAAAAGTAAGAAAAGTATGTCTTTAAACAACTATAAGTATGCATGCTTCACAACATCATCATGTAAAAGTAAATTTAATATTGCGTCGCTACCACCAACAGAAGGATCAGCAAGACAACATTCGTTCCGAACCCATAACCAGGTTGGGTTTAGCAGTGGTATGGGAATGAACAAAATGCAGAGCGATTGGGGTGGAAAAGAAACAAGGACGGGCTGATTCCTGTCACCAAAATCGAGCCCCCAGCTCCGGAAAGCTTGTTAAAACTTTCTTGCAAATGCAGAAGGATATGTCAGAAAACCTGTGGATGCAGAAAGGCTGGGTTAAAGTGCTCCGTTATATGCACGAATTGCAATGGTACCTGTGATAACTCGCAAGTTCCATTACAAGATAGCGATGAAGAGGAAGAATCAGAGACTATTTTCCAGCAAACTTATGATGAAATCGAGAACGAAGAGGATTGCTATGAAACCTATAACCCATCGCGGCTGACGTGGAAGAAATTTCGGGCTGTGACATTTTGATGGGTACAATGAACTCGCAACACCTGGTCCACCAAGAACAGCGTAGCGAAAGAGAATGGGCTAAATTTTCGATTAGTTAAATGCACGTGGATTAGGCCTACTGGGGATACTACGATTAAAAAAAACGCTTACTCTACCTCACAAGGTGGTGTGGAAATGAGTTTTTTGGTCAAAACGCATACTGAAGTACACTTTGCGGCACTCGTACGCCAAAACTATTGATTTTACGAAAAAAAGGTAATTACATAAATTGTGGGAAATTTTCCCTGGTTTCTTTTTTGTAATTTTTTTTTTTTCGTGAAATGGGTCGGAAAGGAGATATTCTCAAAAACTGCTTTTAGGCGCCCTTTTTCGAATATGGCGGCACGAGCGGCAAAGATACGAGGGGGTAAAGTTGAAATTCGGAAAGAGCACATCGAAATCTATAAAATTGCCCATTTTCAAAACTCCCGGAAAACTTTCCAGGTAACCCCTTTTTTTTTGGTACCAAATAACTGGACTATTCGTCGAAACTCAAATCCCATCAGTTTCGGAGGAGATAGCAAAGCAAGCTTCTGATAGCGGTGGCGGTGGTGCCCGTTGCTTTGTTTTAGAATAGAGAGATTAGGTGCTTTGGTGCCTAAGTAGTACATATAGTCTTGAATACTTTGCAAAGCGCAGATGGATTTGAAAATGTTGATGAGAAAATAGTGCGTGATTGGTTAAACGGAGACAAGATCAAATTATAGTTAAATGCAGATATAATTCAGTAGGCAGGGAATATAGAGTGGCGAGGAAGCAGTACTTGATTTATTAAACGATGGTAATCATTTTGTCAGACATGAAATTTCGAATAAGGATGAAATCATACAATGTGTTACAGGGACCTTATAAAATGAATTAGCACACACAAGCCTGATTCCGGAGCTGCATGTAAGATCCATTTCTCTGCAAATACGCTTTAAGGTCTTTTTGATTACTTAAAAAACTAAGAATACTAAGAAGACCCTAAATTTGAGAACGAATACTGAGAAATCTAAGCATCACCATCCTCCCGGGAAAGGCTATTGAAATATCGAATCAGACGAGTGAAGTCGCATTTCAAGAATTATTAAATTATGAAAGCAATAACTTGTAAAGTACCGTACCTATGCTTTCGACTTAAAATTTCTACTCTCTTGATGGTATTTCTATTATCTGATATTTCCATTTTTTTCATGGTTTTCAAATGACAATTTTTATTGTACACTAGCTGCGTGCCCGTTCTCCGCACGGTAGGGAACGAAACTTTTTCTTACATGTATAGTTTGAATTGATTCAAGTGATTCGAATAATTCGTGAATTCATATAATTCGAATTGATTCAAGTGATTTGGAATCTAAAAATAAGCAAAATGATTTAACTCGTTGGCGTAAAGTTACTCATTAGTTATTTGTAAAGTTAGTATAAGTACTGACCCGAGACCCTTGTTAATATTATGAGGCAATAAACTATGTCGGTGTCATTCGCGATTAGAAAAGAAAAGTGTGACGGTTTGCAGTGAAAATTCCTAATTTTCAAAATGTCTCATTTCTACATCATACTCTTTTTTAGATTTAAGTTATGCCATTAATACCTTAGATACTATATGATGTGGAGAACCGTTTTATTTTATAATTAAATAGTTGTGTACCCGCTCTTCGCAAGGCAAGAAGAGAACATTTTCCTGAAACATGATAATAACTACTTGTGAGAAAACAGAATCTCCAAGAAAAAAGAAAGTTCTGTTCAGTCTTTTCTGTTGAAAAGTTCAGTCTTTCTGTTGAAAGTTCAGTCTTTTCTGTTGAAACTACCGCGGATATAGACTTAGAGAATAGAAGATTTAGTTTCACGAAATATTTATTAATGCGGTATATTGTGCGTTGATCAATACTGCCTTAGCATATCTACTTACTATAACTTCCTATCTAACTAATACTATCTTTTAATGATACCAATAAATATATTTTCGTTTTGCAACCGTTAATGCTTAATTTAAAGAAACTGTTTAGATATTTGTCACGAATGTAGTCTTTTGCTCTTTGGTGATTCTTTGCAATTTACGCATTAGCATAAACGATAATCATTTCACTTTATGGTTGCCACTAAATCAGCTCTCCATAAATTTTTGCGCATAATTCTGGTCAGATTACCGTATTTAGCACCAGGGTCCTATTATCGCACGGGCAAATCGGGACGTTGCCCAGGGCCCCCGGCTCGAAATGCAATTTCGGCAATTTCAAATGTTTTTTTTTTTTTTTATAACAAAATTTTATGGGAAAAAAACAATAGATGGGGGGGGGGGCAAATTCATCAATGCCCGGGATCCCCTGTTGGGCATAATCAGGTCCTGTTTAACACCGCAATATATTTCCTGCGATTCGAAAACGTGTCCCGTTTAAAATCTCAATTGAAAATAATGCTGGATAATTCACTGGTGAAAAAACAGCATTCAGTTCTTTTTCTGGCAACGTAAAATAAAATATAGAATTATTTCATGCGTGGCGTATGTTTTGTTTGTGAGTCCGTTATTCTGATTGACTTTCGAAAGGGGTTTTAAACTCGTAACGTCAAAATCATGCACATTTCACATGTGAAAACTCAGTTATTTTAAAGTAATTTTATTTATTTTTTTCAACTGGCAACTTTAATCATTGTTACTGTCTCCAAGACAACCAAACCGCAAGATATCATACCGAAGTTTTTAAGCATATGCTAGTGGAATTAAAATCCTTCTTTGCTTAAAAATTGGTAAAAAATCTCCTAATTTATATTTTCCTCTGGTTTCTCTTTTAAAAGAGGGCGAAATGTATGCTCCGTCATTTGACAAAATATAAAAAAGTTATGACGGGTAGAATTCAAGATGCAGCAGTTTTTAAATTATTTTACGAAAGTCAGCGTGAAATTTAATTTTATTTGAAAAATCCCCAAAAATCTGCAAATTATGTTACACAGTCCGAACAAACAGTTTTGAAAAGCAAATTTTCTCTTCTATCCGATGATGTAAATATCGTTTTGTTGCGAGTGTAATTACTGGCGTTATTACGTATTAAGCGAGAAAAATCGCCAAAAATCGGACAAAACATAAAATAAAACATTTTCTAATTCGAATTTCGAAAAAATTGCTCCGAGGCGTGTTAGGATCTATCCTAGTGAAGCCGTATGCAAAATTCGGAAGGTCTGCGACCAACCGTCTCGGCGCATGCTCACGAATTTGCTGAAATCGGACATTTGAGTAGCTTTCTGCCCTGAAAATTGCGAAAAATCGTTAAAAATTAAGGAACGGGTGGATTTCCAGAATTTTAAAGTAGCCTACGGCCTATTCTATGTCGTTTTACGTGTATGTGCAAAATTTCAAGCCGATAGGTCTGATGGTGTGGGAGGAGTTCCCGGACGAACAAACAAACAAACAGACAAACTTTCACATTTATATAATAGATATTTTCTGATATTTAGTTTGTTTATTTCAGTGAAACAAAGCTTGGAATAGATGTAGGTCACCCTGTGAAATTAAAAATATATTTTCAGATAAACATAAACAAAAATATAAAGTTTTGAGGGCCTAAAGTAGTAAGCTGCAAAACGGCGTTCTATTTTTTAATTGGGTATAGTTAGGACCATGTATAAAAACAGAGTAGAAACAGATATTCTGACCTGAAAATGAGCATGCTTGTCATATAATTTAAAAAACATCAGGGAAAAATAATTAAAAAAATTATTATGTGTTAAACACAACTTTAAAAATATTTGTGTAAATTTTGCTATTGATAGTTTTTGGAAATTTCAAACGCTTAAATCTTACTCCCATGGCCTGTGAATAGAGCTAGAAGTACATCCCAAGATATTGAAATTGCATCACATAAGAGTTTAACAGACACATATATACCAAAAAAATCATTTAAACCATGGACTTTAAAAAAGAAAATAAATATCTACTTTTTCATAATAAAATAATCATAAAAATAGACAACATATCTAGAACAGTAACTCCTATTCTCAGTTAATTTTTTACTCTTTGTTTTGTTTTTATTTTGTTCTTAAAAAGTAAAGAAGAAAAAAAATGTTAGTGCAATTTCTTTGAATTTTTTCAACAATACTCAGAGCCAATATTTTTCTTTCTTTCTTTCTATTTTTAAAAAAGGACTGGATGGCAATTGCAGATTACGCATTCACCACTACAACGGGACTAAGGGATAGGCCTTCCTATTATGGGGGCACCCGATGTTCTGCCAGCATTACCCCCACGAAGGGACAAGACGAGTTAAGCTCCAGTCAGGAACCTTACTCACACTCATACCCAAGGCGTCATAGAATAATCCTTTAGAAACTATACCACATGGGCGCCATTTTTCTTTTATAAAAAAAGTGACTTACAAGCGATCTTAACAGCAAGATAACATTTTGATTGAATAAGTAGAAATTATAACCTTATTACTCAGTCCAGTATTTCTGCACCAGGTTCCCTCAAATGTATAGTTATGAGCTTGCCTAAAGCGTAAAAATTACTCTACTCTCACATCACTAGGACTAAAACACTATCGTTGAGTTGTTTTACAAACTATTTCTCTGTCACTAAAACATTTTTACGTGCGCTCTCAGAATTTTTGAAAATTGGATGTCGAAACTTATGGTACAAACACAGTGCTTTTATTCTATTTTATATTTTCACCAGCAAAAGGAAGTTATACATAAAATATGTTATAATATCTAAAAAGAAATTAAAAATTGAAAGATATTTAGGTCCTTCATTTTTGCGAGTTCTTAGCTTCCGTATTTTCGTGTGCCCGGTTTTCGTTGCCAAAAATAGCCCTTTTAAAAAAAATTAGGGGTTTTGACCCCCAAAAGCTTCCGCTGACTGCTCTTTTCTTTCAAACATTTATCGAATTTAAAGCTTTGGGTTTTGAGACATGTACAGCTTTCTTTAGATAATAACACATTTCTTAATTTTTTAGTGATTATTAATAAACTTTCGGAGTATTACACATAGATACATCTAATATTAAAGTTGTAGTTAGTTGCATACTAAGAAATATTAAAGAATTTTCTAATTACAATTATCTACGTCACAGTTTAAACAGTACAACATGCAAAACATCAATTGAAAGATCAAAACCGAATATAATTACTTTCTCGTTGCTCTAAAAATCAGCGCTCCAAGAAAGATTTCTTAGAATGAAGCGAAATTTCACATACGTATGTACAACGTAGATATAAGTATGTGATTACAAAATCAAAGCAAACTCGCCATTTATCGCAGGAAAATCAATAAATGAATGGATGTTTTAACACCCTGTTGGGTCACCTCTAGCGTGAATGCATGATGCGATACGGGCAAGTACAAATGCATACAAGTCCTGCATGACATCTTGTGGCATTTCGATCCACAGTTTCTCTAAAAGCCCCTCTAATTCGACGAAACTCATTGGCTGTCCAACTTATCGTCCCAAGGGATTCTAGATATGCTCGTTTGGTGTCAAATCTGGGGATCGAGCAGGCCAGAGAAAGATGGCAATGTAGCGGACGCAGTCCTTTGACACCCTTGCTGTGTGTAGGGCCAAGCGTTGTCCTGGTGAAAAATAGCCCCTGGAAGCCCTGCCATGAATGGCAGTACATGTGGTTACAGGATGTCACGAACGTATCGCAGTACCTTGGATCAATACTAGGGGTGATCGTGTGTCGTATGCTATTCCACCCCATACCATCACGCCAGCTGTGGGTACGGTGAGCAGTTGTAAAGCAAAGACAGGACTGAGACATACATCACGGGGCCTCCACGTACTTGTACGGTTGTCCTCACTGCCTAAATTGAATCTGGATTCGTCGCTGAAGGCGACCTGGTTTCATTCGGTTGCAGTCCGCAAATGTCCTATAGTCAGGTGCCTTTGGATGGTATGGACAGTCACAGGGACGGCGCATACGAAGGTGATGGTGAAGGTGCTGCCTGTGTTCGGATGGTAGGCAACGGCACAATTGGCGCTATTCGTGCAAAGCCGTATGATGTGGCGGTCTTCTCGACTACATTTTTGTCGATGGCATCCTGAGACTGGTCTCCTTGTAAGTGACCTCTCTCTTCTCCACTGGTCCCGAACACCTTCTCATAGTAGAATCAGTGCGGCATAGGTGGCGGGCTACTCACCGAGCTTATAACCCAGCTTCCATCATCCCAATGATTCTTTCTCTCTCGGACTCTGAGAGCTGCTCATATTGTATTCGATGGCGACGTAACGGCATCTCTATTTAAAACTCTTCCCTCAGCAACAGATTGATTACATGGAAACATGGATTTATACTCCATGGAGAGCGAAATTTAACGCCCTCTGGTGGCATTACGCAATTCTCAATCACGTTTCATTTTTAATCATTTGTATATCTGCCTGACACGTAACTCCATGCCAAATTTCGTGACGATTCCACATTACTTCTTGGAGCGGCAATTTTTATGGCAATGAGTGTACATTTTTTAAAGGTTTTTAAATTTAATATGAGAAGAGTGTTTTTTGAGGCTTCAAACATATATCTGCTTCACAATACTCTTTTATTTTTAGTTAAATGTGCAGAAAAATATTTTTGCAAAAACGCATTTAAAGATTATGCTAATTATTAATGACTATGTCATTTTATCTCTCACCCTCTTTATTGAAAATTGCCCCAAAAATGTGTCCCCAAAAAGCGACATAATTTTACATATATTTAAATACTATTCGTTCACAACAGCTTTAATCTACTGTTACTAGATTTCATAAGCTGTAGAATAGGCATCACATGTATTTTTTATATATATTTTAATACTATTAGTGCACAACAGCTTTAATCTATTGTTACAATATTTCGTAAGCAGTAGAATATGCATCACATTTATTTTTCTATAAATAGGTTACAATCCTAAAAATTTCAACATAGGGTCACCAGGCGAAATACACGAAAGATGCGAGATAAAATGACATAGTCAATTAATATAGTTTTAATATGGCAATAATGAAACTAAAAAATTAGGGGGTGTTGAGGGGGGGGGGTCTCCCCCTAGCGAGGCTCGAACAGCCGAATTTATATATACAGTCAAACCCCGATTTAGTGCCATCTCGAAATAGCGCCAATTCCGCTTAACCGCCAATTATGTCTATGAACAAATCTGTCAAATAGGAATTTCAATGTAATAGATCCGTTAAAGCGCCAACTCGATATACCGCCAGAATAAAACTTGCCTAGTGTAACAAATTTTCTAGAAATTACTGGATATGTTTTTTGTACATCTTTCTTTTTAAACTTTTTGTTAGATTTCCAAAGAGTCCCTTGCCTTCCTACGTCTATATGCTTTCAAACTCAAATAGTATTCAGTAGTAACGAATTCCTATTCATTCTCTTTTGAAAACGGAGAACAAGTATGAACAATATTCGAAGAAACCTCTCCAATCCTCCCCCCTCTTCTCGTTTTCGCCGCCTTCCAGGGAAACGGGGTGAAATGCAAAATCTGTCATTCAAAGGTTAGATTAGTCGTTGAATGATCGAAGAATTTAGCAGTTAAATCTGCAAAATAACCAGAGTCTTAATTCATGATGGCATAAAGAGCTGTATTAACATAACAGTTTCGGAAAAGCAGGAAATTTGCGAATATAAAGAGAGAAATGTGACTGCATCGCAAATCATTTTTCTACATTGTGGAGAAAGCCTGTTAGCAGGCGCTGCATAGGAGATATTTTGAAAAATCCGGAGAAATGGATTAACACCAACGATCTGCAGTCAAATGTGAAAAAACTGAAAACCCAAAGATTTAGAAGATGCCCTTTGCACATGGATGGATACTACAAATGAGTGCTAAAAATGCGACTATAACTGAGGACATTATTAGAGAGAAAGCAAAAGTCCTTGGCCAGCAAATGGACATCACAGATTTCGAGTGTAGTAGCGGCTGGTTGAACAGATTTAAAAAGCAACGAGGATTCTCGCAGTATGTACAAAGTGGTGAGATTGCAGGAGTTGATGAAGATGTGATAAATGGTCGTAAGAAATTGAGTGCGCTGATTTTAGAATATAAAGCTGAGGACGTTTACAACATGGATGAAAGTGGATTTTTTGTACCGCCTGCAGCCAGATAAAACAATTTCTAGTGGGCCTGTTAAAGGCTGCAAAAAAGCTAAAGATCGTGTGTCGCTGGTGTTCTGCACAAATGCAGATGGATCTGATAAAAGAACTCTGACAGTGATTGGAAAATCAGCTAAGCCCAGATGTTTTAAAAATTTTAATCCTGCCCTTTATGTTGATTATGAGAACAACAAGAAACTTGGATGACTGAAGCATTATTTCAAAAATGGCTAGCGAATTTCAACTCAGAAATGCGAAGAAAGAAACGCCATGTTTTAATGATTTTGAATAATGCCCCTTGTCACAAAACACACCCAATGAGCAATATCCGCATTGAATTTTTACCTCCTGATTGTACTGGAGTTTTACAGCCTTTGGATGCGGGTATAATAAACTCATTCAAAGCTCATTATCGAAAGTATCACGTCCGCCGTATTATTGAAAAAATCAGCAAAGATGATTTTTCTCCAATCCTTTTATACGATGCTATTGGCATGATAAAAAAAAAGCCTGGGATGAAATTTCACCAGAAACTATTGTTAACTGCTAGAAACTTACTGGATTAATTCAATCTGAAGGGTTCACTCCAAAGCAAAATATTACAGCACTCCAAGAACTACAAAATGAAATACACAAATTGACAGACCTTGAGCATCCTCTGTCGGCAACTGAGTATATTAATATAGACAAAAGTGTTTCAACATTTGAAGATCTGACAATCGATGAAATTGTTAAATCAGCTACCAATCAAAATCAAAATTTAGATTCATCTGACAGTGAATCTGAAGAAGATGAAACACCACATGTTACATCGGAGGAAGTGAAAAATTGCATTGGGAAAATACGAATTTTTTTAGAAAAAAATGCGACAGATAGAAAAGTGCAAAACAATCTCTTAGTTGTAGAAAATGATATTAAAAAAATTAATATTGAAAAGAAAACTCAAACTACCATTTTAAAATATTTCCAATAAATTCAGTTTGAGTTTTAATGTAAGTGTGTGTCTGCTATGAGCAAAAAAATATATTTTATCCAAGTTTGTTTGTTGTGTTTATTTCAAACCTACACGAGGGGTCTTTAGGGCGGATGATTTTTTAAGGGGTTCTAAAGCGCATTCACGATACATCTGGAAAAAACTGCTGGAGACTCCAGAATGTTAGATCCGTCGCCGCGCGAAAGGCCTGAGCCCTGGATCTTCACACTTTAGCGATAGTGATTATTCTACTCGGAAACTTCTTTATATAGGATTGACGATATAAAACAGTAAGTGCATCTTAATTTCATAGTGCAATTTGATAATTTAATTCCAGCAGAATTGAATTATATTACCTATTATTAAATAAAATGCATTATGATATTGAGTTTTACAATAGTAATAACACCATATCAAACTTTATTTTTATCCATCGCATAATCTAATATAATTCGATATACCGCCGCACTCGTTATAGCGCCATAATTTTCTCGAACGGATAGTGGCGTTATATCGGGGTTTGACTGTATATATATATATATATATATATATATATATATATATATATATGTATGTATCTATATAAATAAAATTAGACTTTTGTCTGTACATTTCTTGGAATTCAAAAATTTTGCGATTTCTATCCGTTTCAAGCACCCTGGAATCCGATGCGACCCTCAAAAAAAAGTTTGTCTGTCTGTCATTCTGTCATTCTGTCGTTCTGTCATTCTGTAGTTCTGTCATTCTGTCCGTGACGCTTTTTTTGTTTAAGCATCACGTAAAAACGACTGAAGCGAATGTTATGAAATTGGGTGTCATGATAGGTGGTCACTCAACTTAAAACATAGGCGTCGAATTTTTAAAAAATCTTGATTAGATTTTCAGATTTTGCGAAAATCGTTTCAAACTGCGTAAATGTGTGTTCAAGCATCACATAAAAACGACTGAAGCGAATGATATGAAATTGGGTGTCGTGATAGGTGGTCACTCAACTTAAAACATAGGCGTCCAATTTTTAAAAAATCCTGATTGGATTTTGAGATTTTGCGAAAATCCTTTCAAACTGCGTAAATTTGTATTCAAGCATCACGTAAAAACGACTGAAGCGAATGATATGAAATTGGGTGTCATGATAGGTGGTCATTCAACTTAAAACATAGGCGTCGAATTAAAAAAAAATCTTGATTAGATTTTGAAATTCTGCGAAAATCATTTCAAACTGCGTAAATTTGTGTTCGCACATCACGTAATAACTGCAAAGGTGAAAAAATTATATTTGGTGAAATGATAGGTGGTCACTCAACTTAAACTATAAGCATTCTAATTAAAAAAAATCGATCAGATTTCGAGATTTTGTGAAAATCGTTTAAAACTGAGTGAATCTTTGTTCCCGCATTACGTAATAACGACTAAAGCGAATGACATGAAATTTGGTCACACGATAGATGGCTGCTCAACTTAAACTATAGGAGTCCAATTTTTTAAACATTTTTATTAGATTTTGAGATTTTGTGAAAATTCTCTCAAAATAGGTTTATATTTCTTCAAACATCACGTAATAACGACTAATACGAATGATACGAAATTTAGTGATATGATAGGTAGTTGCTAATTTTAATTTATAGGCGTTGAATTTTTAAAATATTTTGATTACATTTTGAGATTTTGCGAAAATCGTTTTAAAATGCTGAAAATTTGTTCCAGCATCACGAAATGAAGACTGCAGGGAATGAAACGAATTTGGGTGACATGGTATGTTGTCACTCAACTTAAATTCTAGGCTTCCAATTTTTCAAAAATGTAGATTAAATTTTGAGATTTTGCGAAAATTATTTCAAAATGCGTAAATATTCGTTCGCGCATCACATAATTACGACTAATGCAAATGAAATGATATTACTTAGTTACTCTCTAACCTGTAATATTTTAACAGTACATAAAAATTATAATTTCGCTTTCTTTACTTTTGCAACATACTACATCCATTCTGTGTACTCCTACAATGCTGACGAAAGTTCTTGCTTTTTGGAAATTTGCATTCGCTAACCCGTCGAGGTCGGGTACTTCAGCTAGTATATATATATATATATATATATATATATAAATAAAATTAGACTTTTGTCTGTACATTTCTTGGAATTCAAAAAATTTGCGATTTCTATCCGTTCAAGCACCCGGGAATCCGATGCGACCCTCAAAAAAAAGTTTGTCTGCCTGTCGTTCTGTCGTTCTGTCATTCTGTCCGTGACGCTTTTTTTGTTTAAGCATCACCCAAAAACGACTGAAGCGAATGATATGAAATTGGGTGTCATGATATGTGGTCACTCAACTTAAAACATAGGCGTCGAAGTTTTAAAAAATCTTGATTAGATTTTCAGATTTTGCGAAAATCGTTCCAAACTCCTTAAAATTGTGTTCGAGCATCATGTAAAAACGACTGAAGTGAATGAAATGAAATTTGGTATCATGATAGGTGGTCACTGAACTTAAAACATTGTCGTCGATGTCTAAAAATCTTGATTAGATTTTGAGATTTTGGGAAAATTGTTTCAAACTGCGTAAATGAGTGTTCGCACATCACGTAATAACTGCAAAGGTGAAAAAATGATATTTGGTGAAATGATACCTTAAATTTTAAGCATAAAAAAAAATCGATCAGATTTTGGGATTTTGCGAATATTGTTTCAAACTAAGTGAATTTTTGTTCACGCATTACGTAATAACGACTAAAGCGAATGATATGAAATTGGGACACATGATAGGTTGTTGCTCAACATAAAGTATAGGTGTCCAATTTTTTAAACATTTTTATTTGATTTTGAGATTTTGTGAAAATTCTCACAAAATGTGGTTATATTTCTTCAAGCATCGCGTAATAACGACTCATACGAAATTTGGTGATAGGATAGGTAGTTGCTAATCTTAATTTATAGGTGTTGAATTTTAAAAATATTTTGATTACATTTTGAGATTTTGTGAAAATCGTTTTAAAATGCTGAAATTTTTGTTCCTACATCACGAAATAAAGACTGCAGGGAATGATACGAAATTTGGTGACAGGATAGTTTGTCACAACTTAAATTCTAGGCTTCCAATTTTTCAAAAATGTTGATTAGATTTTGAGATTTTGCGAAAATTATTTCAATATGTGTAAATATTCGTTCGCGCATCATATAATTACGAATAAAGCGAATGAAATGATATTACTTAGTGATTCTCTAACCTGTAATATTTTAAAAATCCATAAAAATTATAACTTCGCTTTCTTTACTTTGGCAACATACTACATCCATTCAGTGTACTCCTACAATGCTGACGAAAGTTCTTGCTTTTTAGAAATTTGCATTCAGTACTAACCCGTCAACGACGGGTATTTCAGCTAGTATGTATATATATTCTTGAAATTTATTAAAACTATTAAATTCTCAAAAATAAGTTTTTTTGAGCAAGTGAAATCAAATAACTAAAAAATACATCTTCGTATAAATAATACTTACAACATTGGACAATTACATAATCTACAGTTTGAAACTTATCACGCAAATATACTTCTTCGAAGAAAGTTAAAGAAATGATTTCTGGATATGGTCGACTAAAGAATAATAAAATAGGGAAAGAATTACACTTTTCGAAAGTTTAAGGATTTTTATCAGTGGAGTTTTGCGATATTGGGAGCACTAAACTCGAGTTTCTTAAATTATACCTGAATTTTAAAACATGCTGTAAAGTGGATTTCAGCCAAGGAGGCAATTTAAGAATTTATTAAAGACTGGTTGCGTCCAATAAACTTTTTTTTTCAAAGAAAAAAATCACGTTAAGTACAGCTACGGTATGTAATGTGTGTGTGTGTGTGTGTGACGATGATGAAAAATTATCTAAAAATTTTAAATGATCAATTGGTAATGGTATAAAAAAAATGTCTACATGCAAGTTTAAATGCTGAAAGGTGTTGAAAAAATACTTGACTTCAGTGTACCACGTACATATTAATATGTATTTTTGAAATATTTATAATTTTTTGTCAATATTAGGAATTAGTCTAAGACTATTCAGTTGTAGTATTTACTACAGCTTGTATTATATATTACTTGCATTATACTTTATATTTACACAATAAATAGGTTAACTATCGTATAAGTACGGAATTTTGTAGGTAATTTTAAATTGACTTCCTATAAACCAATATTAGTGTAGTAATTTATATAATTTAAAAATTCATTCAGCATTAATTGTATACTTGCGAGATAAACGTTTCATAAATATTTGAATATTTTCAAACTATTCACTTCTTCATTATTTTTAGTGTTTCTTAAATACAAAATTTTGGTCGATTTTAAATGTGTGTATTTAGAAATATTTTAATACTTTAGAAATATATATGTTACCGTTAAAACTCGACATTATTAAAATGCGGACATTAACTATCTAATCTGCAGATTACACATTTTAATTTACGCTACTTTTACGCTACTTTAATTAAAAATTTTTCAGCATTTTACCTAGATAAAGTGCGGCTTTCATTTCGTTAAAGTTCAAAAGTTTGGTTCTTTTAAGTGACAGTAATGTTTTAAATACGAATAATTTTATCTATATGCTTTGAAAATTTATTTCCTTAATTGCAATCATAATTTCAACCGTTTAGTTCTTTGTATTATACTGTCTTAATTTCCCTTTTCCCTTTTGGAAAACATGGTGTTGTACTTCTTTCATCATCATCATCTTTTTCAGTGATACATGCAAAAGTATACTTCTCGTACATTTACTTTCTTTTCTTTTTATACTTACCTACAAAATGCTCATTCTCTAACGCAAAGTAAAATACTTTTTCGCGATGTTCATTTTAGTGTTTGCATGACTTTAGATGCACTGCATATGTATAGAGAAAAATTATATTTTCATTTTATATCACTGCTCTTCTAAGTGCGTTTTATCAAGGCCAAGGCTCTTGACAAATTTTCAAATGGTTTTTCAGGTTTTTTCATACTATTTTGAACTCATTTTCTCATTCGTTTTGCACATAAAAATATTTTTAACAAAAATAAATTAACATTTTTATTAGCTGAATAAATAAAATTCTTTTGAATTCTTTTCAATGTATATCAAGTTTATTCAGTTCTTGTCTTTTTACAATGAGATTACTTAAGTTAAATTTGTATTGTTTTAAATAAAAAATAGTATGACTACTAACGTATGTCATATTACTAAATTATACTTTTCTCTAATGGACTATTAATCTTTAAAAATATTATTACGGATATAGATTATATTTTCTTCTTACTAGAAGAAAAAAGGTTTTCTCTCTCAAAGAATTTTTAAATGGATTTATGAGTTAAAAAGCTATAAAGATCTGTTTCCTTGTATTAATATTTTATTAGTATCATATGAATTGAAACCATCATATTCTGATTAGTTGATAAAAATACGCTTAGTGCTAATTACAAATGCTGCTGCTTCCCGAGTGAAACCTGAAGAAACTAAAACATTGAAAAAAAGAGATGAAAAATATCTTCGAAATAAAATATTTTTTATATCTTCAGTAAGTTCCTCATATTTTTACACAAGCATAAAGTTTGATGCCTCTTACAAAATGTGTTCACTTTCCTTCTACGCTATCGCAGTTAGAGAATTGCACATTTTTTCAGTTATATTTTTGGATGTATTGGGCCCTATTCCGATATATTTTTGCAATATTCGAAACATCTTTTAAACAGTCATATCCGAATTCGGAATCTCGAATTTTTGCATAGGAAAGGAAATTGGAATCGCAGAGAGATTGATTCATGATTACTCGATATCATATGAGCTGCTTGCTGTTAGTGCAACGCATACCGAATGCCATCTAAGAAATGGAATATCGGTGAAATTTAATAAGTTTATGGCATTAAGCTGTTGAATTTCGTGCAATATTTTGCGTAAGATACTTGATGCTTTAAAAATATTTGTAAATCGCGTCTATTCTGGAAAAACCGCTCTTCTCAGAAAGGATTTCTTTTTTTTTTTTTTACTCATACAGTTGTCTTGTCTGGTGCATTTTTATTTTTTATTATTTTTTTAATATTTTCTCCGTAAGAATGGAGCACACACTTGTTTGGATTTCCGGTGTTCTTGTGATGGTGCATTTTTATTATTTATTACTTTTATTTTTCGTGAGAATGGAGCACAAACTCGCTTGGGTTTCCAGTGTTCTTTTCTGGTGCATTAAATCTGTTATTAATTGGTTAAAACTGTATTTTCTGAATTTCATGTAATATTTTCGGTAAGATATATAGTTTTAATAATGTAAGTAAAGTTCATCTACTTTGGAAAAATCTGCTCTTCTCAGTAGGGAATATTCCTTTGTGTTTACGTATGTGGATGCTTGTTTCGTGCATTTCTATTCCTTTATTTATTTACATTTCGTGCGGATAGACCACTAACCTACTTGGGTTTCAGGTATTCTTGTCTGATGCATTAACTTCTTTAATTTGTAATACAGAGTTTCCTCGATTTCATGTAATCTTTCCGATATGATACTTTGGCTTAAGGATATTAGTAAAGCGCATTTTGGAAAAACGCTCTTGTCAGTAGGAAATATTTATTTTTCTTAATTTATGTAGATATCTAGTCTGGAGCATTCTGTCGTTAATTGTATAAAACAGCGTTTCCTCAACTTCATGAAATCTTTTAGGTAAGATGCATTGTCTTGAAGATATTAGCAATTCGTGTCTTCTGAAAAAAGACTTGCCAGTAGTAAATATACTTTATTTTCTATTTATATAAATCTTTGCCTGGTACATTAAACCTTTAGGGTCGTATGTCTACTCTCAGACACGTAAGCTGTTTTACTGTTCCGGTCGTATGTCTGCTCTCAGACACCGTAGAGCATTTAGACGAACCTAGCGTCTCTGTGACAGGTTCCCTTTTTGCGTGACAACTTTGGGCTCTCATGATGAATTTTAAAGGAAAATACCAGATTTTCAATAGTAAAAAAAAGTGAATAAATTCAAGTTTCTCGATGATTGTAGTGGACTGAATTATCTAGCCCTTTAACGCGTACGGACACAGCTTGCGAAGGATTATGTATAAGAATGATTAGAAAAGCGTTTTAATAGAAACCTTAACAGGCAAAGAATAACTATTATGTGCATTCGAAAACCGCCAAAGGGTGGAAATGCCTCTATGGTGGTAAATATTCCAGCTGTTCCGATTTTCATGACTGTTTTTAGAAGAAGTTTCGAGGTACTTTCAGGATGTTGAAAATGTCACATGTTCATGAAGAAAAACATCATTATGCTCATTTTGCGAAAGATCAAAAGGTCTGGTCTTTCTTTATTTTCAGTTCTAACTCTCCTGCCTCTCTGTATGGTAGAACTTTTTGAAAGTGGCGAAGGGTAGACTTTTTTTACTAACCGAAACGGTCGTTCTGTGGTATGTTTTTTTTTAATTCATGCGTGTTTTTTTTACAAAGTTATTAATTAATTTTAAATTTCAAATCTACTTATATTTATTTTTGAAGTGGGTAAAAGTTTGCTAAATTTTGTTTACCACCTGTTATAAAATGTTTATATTTTATAGAAGAAATAAATTACCTTTGTCGTGCATATTTTATTATTATATTTTTAGTAATTTATGAAGTGCAGAGTATGCATTTAGAAAAAAACTTTTCATAAATCATATGCTAATTTTTTATAAAAATCTTTCCACAAATGGTCTATCCATAATTCTGCAAATTTCAAATCTATTCCCAGAACATACTTCCAATTTCAGAAAAATAAACACTAAGTTTTGTGTAAGCCTTTAATTAACATTTTATAAAATAATTATTTTGTTAAAAAAACTGTTACTCCTTAACATTAAAGTCAAGGTGTATAAATTCTTGTGCGCCTTCACTGTTTTGGAACGATATTCGGTAGTAAAAAGTTTTTCGCCAGGAATCTAAGAAAACTAAAAGGAAAAAAAAATTACATACAAAATATGTAGAATGTCATATTCGAAATAAAATATATTCAGTTCTTCAACCAACTCTTTGATGCCTTGAGAGTTGCAGAAAAATTCTGATTCTCTTGTAAAGTCTGCTTTCTTCCACACTTATCTCAAAGAAATATACCCCTCCGCCATCGCTCCCCCTTCTTTTCGTAAGGATTGGAAAGACATTCCAATATATTTTTGCAATACTTCGAACATCTTTAAAAAATGTCAGAACCGAATGTGAAGTCCCGAATTTTTGCGTAGCAAAGGAAATTAGAATCGTGAAAAGATTGATTCATGATTTCTCGATACCGCACTTGTTGCTTGCTGTTAGGGATGCATGCTCTAAATATTAAATTAGAAATGGGGAGTCGGTGAATTCTGTAAATCTGTGATTATAAAATTTGATAAAAATGATCTTATGTAGTCAGAATAGCCTGCTCATGTGAGCTGCAGGGCACCCGGCAGAAAGTCCAAAACTGACGTTTAAGATCGCGTGTTGTGATTGAATCACTGAAGTAGCACGTTATAATTATTAAAAAAAATTATAAACACAAAAGTTTTCAATTACTAATTACAAAAAAAAGACATATTTCTTTATTCAAGAGATTTTATTTACTTATGTAATTTGATTCATGAGAAATAAGAAAGGACTGACAAACAATTGTCAGACGAATGTCAGTTTCTGTCAGAAGTTTGCTAGTACCGTTGTCAGTACTTGGCAGAACGCGGACGTTGTTGATCGTGCGGA